>OY728163.1:1328216350-1330616350 GCA_963277665.1 Viscum album
GAAGGTAAGATCCCTACCTCAATAGGTTCTGATCACAACGCTCCCCCAGATCAACTTTAGAAGACGTCTGTCGGCGTCTGTAACTTCTGTGGAGTCCCGGAAAAACCTCCTCGGATGGAAGTTGGAAAGTAAAGGCCAAAGGAAAGACAACGGATCCAAGCTCATAAGTTATGCCTTGTCGTTACGATCCCGTGGCCGCTGACGGATCGTAAATTGGAGCTCGGATGAAGAAGTTATGGAAGAAAAGGATTCTTCGAGTCTCTTGGGAGAGCTCTGCTCAGAGGAATGGGGAGGAGAGGGGTGAGTTGAAAAGGAGGAGGGGACCCCTCCTTTTATAGGTGAGAAAAACAAAAGTACACAGCATGTACTTTATGGTACATGGCGTGTACTCGGCCATTTCACACGGTCACCACGCGGCTTCGAACACGGCCTTCAATGTAGAATGCGGTCGTTGACTGGTCAACACATGGCTTGAAGGTAACGCGTATGCAGGGAGGGACTACACAGCATGTAGTATTGGATACACGGCGTGTACTCGTTTATTTCACACGGTAAGGACACGGCTCCAACACGGCACACAGTCGTTGACTGGTCAACACACGGTTTGAGGGTAACGCATATGCGGGGAGGGACTACATGGCGTGTAGTCTGGGGTACATGGCGTGTACCCATTTATTTCACATGGCAAGGACACGGCTCCAACACGAGTTATACCCGGCAAGGTGGTACACGGTGTGTACTCACACTACACGGCGTGTACTTACAAAATTCTGGAAAGTGTGGGAAAAGTCCATCTTACCCTCCAGAACACTTCATGACCTTCCTTTTGACAAAGGAATTGGCCGGAGAGGTCTGGGCCATTACATCAGATACCTCTTAAAACATTCTCATCCCCGATAATTCAAAAACCAACCCAGAGGAACCCAACAAGATATCTCTTAGGGTTCTCGTTTTAACAGGAACCCAACCAACAACCCTAATCATAGGTGTTAGGAATTCTCTCTCCTATGTCGAGATATTATCCTACATGTCGTGTAGTCCCTCCCCGTGTATGCGTTGCCCTCAAGTCATGTGTGGACCAGTCAACGGCCGCGTGCCGCGTTGAAGGCCGTGTTGGAAGCCGCGTGGTGACCATGTGAAATAGCCAAGTACATGTCGTGTACCATAAAGTACACGTCGTGTACTTTTGTTTTTATCGCCTATAAAAGGAGGGGTCCCCTCCTCCTTTTCAACTCACTCCTCTCCTCCCCATTCCTCTAAGCAGTGCTCTCCCAAGAGACTTGAAGGCTCCTTTTCTTCCATAACTTCTTCGTCCGAGCTCCGATTTACGATCAGTCAGCGGCCACAGGATCGTAACAATGAGGCGGAACTTCTGAGCTTGGATCCATTGTCTTTCCTTCGGCCTTTCCTTTCCAACTTCCACCCTAGTAGGTTTTTCCGGGACTCAAAAGAAGTGACAAACGCCGACGGACGTCTTCTAAAGATGATCCGGGGGAGCGTTGTGATCAGAACCTCTTGAGGTAGGGATCTTACCTTTGTCTCTCTAAATTGTGCATCATGTGGGGTGGGTATCCACTTGTTTTCATGAGAAATGGTTGAACCAATAAACTAAGATAATAATTGTTTAAAGAACGGGGATGGGGAAAGTGTTATGTTTATCTTTATATCTTGTGATATTATGTTGTGAATTGAATAGGCTTATGCCTACTGAAAATCACGATCGTTGGGGGCCTTTTCTTGCGCAATTAAATGTTTCCCTATCTTTCTAGATCGTTTTTGTGGATGGAAACTTCATTGAATGTGGAAATTTGGTTAATCACGTAAAGTTTGCTGATTAAAATCTGGAACCCTTGTGTGATCACCCCGGTTAAACAAAATGGAATAATAAACATGTGGGTTTTGGATTGGTTATGTGGTGTGTGAAGGGGGGGTGAATCCTAGGTTGTTACGAATAGAATGAACAGCAGGGATGCGGTTGGATTGGTTGTGGGTTGGTGTGAATGCTATGTTGGTGATGGGTAGTGGGGCTATGATAAATGGTATCAATGGATGATGATGTACGGTGTGGTTGTGGTTATGGCGGTTGGCAGTGGGGCTACAGGGATGGGTTGGAATGTGAACGAACTGTGGGTTGGGAATAATAAATAAAAGTGGAGGAGTTAATGAATGGTGGTTCATGGTAATGGAACGGTAATAATAATCAACGGGGTTGGTTGGCTAATAAGAAGGACTTGGTTGTATTGCTTTTGTTTTCCTAACTTGATTTGTGGATGGCAGGGATATGTTTCACGAACGATTGATATGGTTGGTTGTGGGTAGTTTCCCAGTAATTAAGGAACTAATAAACTAATTCTACTGAAACGTGAAAACCTAAATGGGGTTGGGGTTGTTTATTGTATGCATGCTTCGTGGTAGCAGTGCTGAGGCACGTGCTCAGTTTATCTGTTTAGAAGCCATAGGTTGGGCTGAGTGTTTGGTATATATATATGTATCTCTATCTTTTTGATTTGTCGCACCACACCCATGTTGAGCACTTAGTTCCGAACACTCCCATTTCATGGGAGAGGGTGTTTTCCCCTTAGTTACTAGCTCATTCCTGCTCCTTCTTCCATAGGCTGTGATGGCTTGAGGCAACCTTACACCCAAGATTCTTCGGGTAGGTTTCAATTGGGGTGGTTTTAGCCCAAGAATCTTCGGGAAGGTTTTACTATTTCCCAAGAACCTTCGGGATGAGGCCCAGGTGTGTGCGGGTGGGATACGTGGTTATGAGGCACAGGTGTGCGCGGGCGGGATACGTGGTTGTGAGGCCCAGGTGTGTCCGGGCGGGATACGTGGTTGTGAGGCCCAGGTGTGTGCGGGCAGGATACGTGGTTGTGAGGCCCAAGTGTGTGCAGGCGGGAGACGTGGTTGCGAGTCTCAAGTGTGTGCAGGCGGGATGTGTGGTTCTTGAGGCCCAGGTGTGTGCAGGTGGGAAGAGTGTGGTAGCGTCAGGACGTTCTCCGTTAGGAAGAGCAGCTAACTAATGGGAAATTGTGCGGGGTACCCAATACTCTTGTTCTTATATACTACTATTACCTGTTGTGATTGTGTTTTTGGTGAGTGTGGCTGGTGAGGTTGGGTGGATAGAATTCCTTTCTAGGATTCTTCTATGTTTCCCACGGGACATTAGGATGTCTCTCCACTTGTGCATGAGAGCTTTAGCTTTCCCTACTGAGTATACTTGTATGCTCACCCTACGTTTACTTTTAGGTTTCCAGGAGGACTACCAGGGCCGTGTGGGACCCTAATAGTCGGACAGTTGGAGTTGTTTCAGTTGATGTACTCTTTTTTTCTTTTGGTATTGTACTTTGAGCTTTCTTGTACTTGCACCTTGTTATAAAATTGTTTAAACATGCATGTGGGATTGGTTTGGGTTTGTTTTTCCTTTACTTGTTCTTTTTTTGGTGTTTGACTCATCCTATTTCCCGATCTTAAAATAATAAAAGGGTAATACCTCCCATATTTGTGAAAACTCATACCCTTGGTGCTAGTCGCCACTCCGGCCCATTCCTTTGTCAAAAGGAAGGTCATGAAGTGTTCTGGAGGGTAAAATGGACTTTTCCCACACTTTCCAGAATTTTTAAGTACACGCCATGTAGTGTGAGTACACGCCGTGTACCACCTTGTCGGGTATACCCTGTGTTGGAGTTGTGTCCTTGCCGTATGAAATAAATGGGTACACGCCGTGTACCACAAACTACACGACGTCTAGTCCCTCCCTGCGTACACATTACCCTCAAACCCTGTGTTGACCAGTCAATGGCCATGTGTCATGTTGGAGCCGTGTCCTTGCCGTGTGAAATAAATGAGTACACACCGTGTATCCAATACTACACACCGTGTAGTCCCTCCCCGCGTACGCGTTACCTTCAATCCGTGTGTTGACCAGTCAAAGGCTGTGTTCCGCATTGAAGGCCATGTTGGAAGCTGCGTGGTGACCGTGTGAAATGGCCGAGTACATGCTTTGTACCATAAATTACACGCCGTGTACTTTTGTTTTCCTCGCCTATAAAAGTAGGGGTCCCCTCCTCCTTTTCAACTCACCCCTCTCCTCCCCATTCCTCTGAGAAGATCTCTCCCAAGAGACTTGAAGGCTCCTTTTCTTCCATAACTTCTTTATACGAGCTCCGATTTATGATCCGTCAGCGACCACGGGATCGTAAAGACGAGTAGGAACTTCTTAGCTTGGATCTGTTGTCTTTCCTTTGGCCATTCCTTTCCAACTTCCACCTTAGGAGGTTTTTCTGGGACTCGACAGAAGTGACGGACGCCGACGGACGTCTTCTAAAGTTGATCTGGGGGAGCGTTGTGATCAGAACCTGTTGAGGTAGGGATCTTACCTTCATCTCTCTCTAAATTGTGCATCATATTGGGTGGGTATCCTCTTGTTTTAATGAGAAATGGTTGAACCAATAAATGAATATAATAATTGGTTAAAGAACGAGGATGGGTAAGTTGTTATGTTTACCTTTATATCCTGTGATATTATGTTGTGGATTGAATAGGATTATGCCTATTGAAAATCACGGTCGTTGGGGGCCTTTGCTTGTGAAATTAAATGTTTCCCTATATTCTAGACCATTTTTGTGAATGGAACCTTGTGGAATGTGGAATTTGGTTAATCACGTAAAGTTGGCTGATTAAAATCTGAAATCCTTGTGTGATCACCCCGGTTAAACAAAATGGAATAATGAACATGTTGTTTTTGGCTTGGTTACATGGTGTGTGAAAGGGGGGGTGAATCCTGGGTTGTTATGAATAGAATGAGCAGTGGGGCTGCGGTTGGCTTGGTTGTGGGTTGGTGTGAATGCTATGGTGGTGATGGGCAGCGGGGCTGCGATAAATGGTATCAAGGGATGATGATGTGCGGTGTGGTTATGGTTATGACGGTTGGTAGCGGGGCTGCAGGAATGGGTTGGAATGTGAAAGAACTATGGGTTGTGAATAATAAATAAAAGTGGAAGAGTTAATGAATGGTGGGGCATGGTAATGGAATGGGAATAATAATCAATGGGGTTGGTTGGATAATAATAAGGACTTGGTTGTGTTGTTTGTGTTTTCCTAACTTGATTTGTGGATGGCAAGGATATGTTTCAAGGAAGATTGATATAGTTGGTTGTGGATAGTTTCCTAGTAATTAAGGAACTAATAAACTGATTCTGCTGAATGTGAAAACCTAAATGGGGTTGGGGTTGTTTGTTGTATGCATGCTTCGTGGTAGCAGTGTCGAGGCATGTGCTCAGTTTATCTATTTAGAAGCCATAGGTTGGGCTAAGTGTTTGGTATATATATGTGTATCTGTATCTTTTGTGTTTTATCGCACCCCACCCATGTTGAGCACTTAGTGTCGAACACTCTCATTTCATGGGAGAGGGTGTTTTTCCCTTAGTTACTAGCTCCTTCCTGCTCCTTCTTCCCTAGGTTGTGATGGCTTGAGGCAACCTTACACCTAAGACCCTTCAGGTAGGTTTCGATTGGGGTGGTTTTTAGCCCAAGACTCTTCGGGTAGGTTTTACTATTTCCCAAGAATCTTCAGGATGAGGCCCAGGTGTGTGCGGGCGGGATACGTGGTTGTGAGGCCCAGGTGTGTGCGGGCGGGATACGTGGTTGTGAGGACTAGGTGTGTGCGGGTGGGATACGTGGTTGTGAGGCCCAGGTGTGTGCGGTCGGGATACGTGGTTGTGAGGCCCAGGTGTGTGCGGGTGGGATACGTGGTTTTTGAGGCCCAGGTGTGTGCGGGCGGGGAGAGTGTGGCAGTGTCAGGACGTTCGCCGTTAGGAAGAGTAGCTAACTAATGGGGAATGGTGCGGGGTACCCAATACTCTTGTTCTTATATACTACTACTACCTGTTGTGATTGTGTTTTTGGTGAGTGTGGCTGGTGAGGTTGGGTGGATTGATTTCCCTGCTAGGTTTCTTCTGTTGTTCTCACGGGACATTAGGATGTCTCCCCACCTGTGCACAAGAGCTTTAGGTTTCCCTACTAAGTATACTTGTATGCTCACCCGACGTTTACTTTCAGGTTTCCAGGAGGACTATCAGGGCCGTGCAGGACCCTACTAGTTGGGACAGTTGGAGTTGTTGCAGTTTTTGTACACTTGTTTCTTTTGGTATTATACTTTGAGCTTTCTTTTACTTGTACCTTGTTTCAGAACTATTTAAACATGCATGTGGGATTGGTTTGGGTTTATTTCTATACACTTATTCTTTTCCTTTTTGGTGGTTGACTTGTCCTATTTCCCGATCTTAAATAATAAAAAGGGTAATGCCTCCCATATTTGTGAAAACTCATACCCTTGGTGCTAGTCGCCACCTCGGGGCCTACTGGAGGTGGGACTCGGGGGGTCATTATCTCCCTTTCACCATCGCCAGCTCAGGAGGGGCATCTTTGGTGGGAGGGGGTCATGACATAATTGGGTTTTATTTTAAATAATGAATTTGAGAAAATAACTTAAGGCATGTATTACCCCATCAAAGGAAGGGATAAGAAGATATAATTATATGTAAGAGAAATATATACATAATTTATAATCATTAAATAATATCAAATAGATATATAAAGAGAGTTAGAGAGATAAAGTTCATGACCCAAAGCAAAAGGGTTGTTTGGAGAGATCTCTTACCTTATGTTCCAGAATCATTATACACTTGAACTTAATGTATTTAATAATAAAATTAAATTAATTAATTACTTAATTCATAAAATTTTACATATATATTTTATTTTCTATAATTTTATGTTCATTTATAATCATTTCAATGAGATATAATGTTTAATTTTGTTGTTCTAGGGTGTTTATTTTATGGTTCCAAGGTCAAATCACTTATGGATAATTATCGATATTCTTATCAAACAAAACTAAAACTCTAGAATTGAAATGAAATGGTATTCATGTACTTCAAAAAAAAATTAAATTTTTCCAAATATCCTTTTTTGTTTTAATATAGGGACAATTCACTTAGTATAGTTGTTGTGGTTATGTGGTTAGTTAATTTAGGTTTTTTTATCGACCGTCATAAACAAGATTAATTTTATTTAATTAAATGATTATTAAAAAATTAAATAAATTTAAATAAGTAATAATATACTTATTATAATCATATTTAACTATTATATTTTTTTTATAACTAACCTTGAAGGTGGTGGAGAAAAATGAAGTGTGTTGTTCGTGGAGGCAGTGAACCAACCATATTGTGAAAAACACTTTTGTTTAAGAATAAATTGAGTTGTGGTAGAGGATAGATATTCCACCATAATAATAAAATATTATTATATTTATGATAATGTTTTCACACTGTTTACGTGGATGGATAAAATGTGGGTGTGGTAGAAGAAGGGTAAAATTGAAAGTGGTTAGTTGATAATTTTACCTCTTCCTTTGGTTGTCTCTTCATAGTCTACCCATTAAGGATACTTGAAATGGTCTTTGGATCTGAAAATAAGAACTATTATGTGTGGGAGGGGATTTTAAATGGAATTGGGTAGAAATTTGGAAATCTATAAGGCTTAGAAGTTGTGAGGTGAAGGAGTAGTGAGGGGTGGTATTTATAAGGGGAGGAGAGGGGTGTTTTTTAATATTATATTAATTATTTATTATTTGGATCAAGAATACCAATAGTGATGAATATTGTGACCATATATAGTAAATTTTTCATTTTATTTATAACTAATGGGTTCTTACATCATCCATGACTCAAAAAATCATGTATTTATCTTGTAATGTAAAATATCATATTTTTTTGTATTTCACTATTTACTAGAAAATAAAATATTTAAAAAAAATTAAAAAAAATAACCCTGACCATTTTTTAATCTTTAGTTTCAAAAATTGAAATCCAATTTATGAGAATAATTTTATAAATAATTTAATTTTAATTTTTAAATAAAATCCTCATTTATTTGAAAAAAAAACCCAAATTTAATATTATGATCAATTTTCAAACCCTTTGAAAAGCTACTTATGGTATCATAAAATTATATTATCATTATAATACAGCTTAATATAAATTTATAAACCCATTTTATAAAAATAAACTTTATTTTAAACCTTTATGTATTTTATAAAAATAAAAATAAATCATTTATGTTTTACAAAAATATAAACACTTATTTTATCATTTAAAACATTTATCAACTTGTATCATGATATAAATATGTAAAATTATCATTTTATAAGATAAATAAATATCATTTTACATTTAAATAGATGATTTTACTATTCTGATGTTCATGTTACTATTCCTAATATCCATATTACTATTCCAATAGTCAGATTACTATTCCAGCAGTCTGATTACTATTCCAATGGTTAGATTTGTAACAGTCATATGGGTTCCCTAATTTCTATTAATGCCTCATATTTCATTCATTATTCATTCACTTATATTCTCTATAAAATTTATATATATATCTATATATATATATTCATTTTCAAAATACATATTTCATTACTATCATTCTATTTCATTTCTATAGTGTTGTTCGTGATACTGATTATTCTAGGGGATCAATCATATCCAAATTTTCTTATTATTTTTATCTTATTTTATATTTTTTCCCTAATAATAATTTCAATTCTTATGGAATTTTTTATTCTCTAAATTTAATGTTAAAATAATAAAAAAAATGGTTTTATCATGTAGTGCATGTACTTTACTAAATATGACACATTTATATAATTAGAAAGGAAATTCCATTGATAAAATTTCGATTTATCACATTGTTGAAGCTACTTTATGTCTCTGTTTTATTTTCTTTTTCAATGCGCATGAAGGTTTCATGCATAATTTCAATCTATGATAAATAATAATATCTTGGAAGGAGTATGAAGTTCCTAAGCAAGATTAGAGGTTGTAATGAGGTTCTTAGGCAAGGTATCATTATATGTTGGATTATGAATATAGGATGAGGATTAAATAATCAACTTGGAGATTTAATGTAAGTAACCTACCATACTCATTTAAAAAATAAACTTATATTCCATCATGAATGATTATAAAATAATATGAAAGGTAAGTACTACCATTAAAGGTATATTTGGAGAACCATTTTTATAGAAAAGATCATTGAAAAGTGATATTGGTGCTTAGATATTCCCAAGTAGAATACGTTAAGTAGATTTGATGTATTTTAGATGATTCCAATATAAATATTTCATGAACGATGTTATGATTTTGTTAAAGGTTGTAAAATATGATGATAATTTGGATGTTTCTAGATTTTGGGTGATGTTGGTTAGAGAATGAAGAATATTTTCATGCTTGTAGTGAAAAATTAATGTGGTGGATTATTATATTCATTTCATTTAATGGAATATTAAAATCTGATAAAAGTTATATAGAGTGTATATTTTGATGTTTATTTTATCTCTATGAAGTTGAGGAACTGATTATGAATAAAATCTAGCTGGATTTTTTGGTGAAGATCTATATTTGTGATAATCAGGAATGAATATTTTTATTTGTATTGAAATGTACTTGGATGGAGTTGGGAATACTCAGTTGAAGCTTAAATAGGTGTTGTAAAGTTTTGAAATTGTTTTATAGTTGGTTTGAATATATTTCAAAGTTATTTAAATTATTTGAGGAATTTTTAGTTCAGTTTAGTTTATTTGAGAAAAATGGAGTTAAGTTTGGAAATTATGGGTTTCAATTTGTATGAAATCTACCTAAATATATAATACGTAATATATTTCTCAAACTCTTAAATCTATAAAATGCATGGATTAGTTCCTATATATATGTATGTTTTTAATATCATTAAAAAATTTAAATGTGTGAAGTTACTGATACGTAATATTTTTAGATGAAGTTGAAATTTGGAAAATGATTAAAACAGTGAGAAATGCATAAGATTTTCAATGTTACATAATATATTCATCTCTCATATGAACTAAAATATGGAAAATTGAAGATTCATCTTGAGATATGTAATATATTTAATATATTACATATGATGTTTTTCTTATATAGAATTTTAAAGTGGAAAAGTTTTGAGTTGTTTAGGATATATAGAGCATTCATAATCTAATGAACCAACCCGGGTCAACTAGACAAGCCACCCAAGAAGGTCCACCACAAGGTGAGGTGAAATAAAGAAACAAAAGACTCATGTACAACCAAAGAAACAAAAGGCTCATGAGACATAAAATTTCAAGCCCAAATAGGATGAATATGTAAGTAAAACAATATAGGACTAAAACGAGCCTCCATGTGACTATCTTTCACCACCAAACCATCCCACTATGAAGATGATGACACTCAAGAGAAGTCGGTTAACTACAAGTCACCCTTCCCTTTACTTATTTCCTAAAAAATCATATCTACAAATTCCCAAAGGTAAAAGTAGTGTGTGGTCACATTTACTAGTAGGATTTCGCCAAATAAACTATACAAAGTCTAATATCATGAAAAGGTTAGATCTATATTTAAAAAAATCTAGTTTATAAAGAATTTTTATAAGGTAAAACCATTTTGTAAAACATCCTTTAGTTTTTATAAAAGTTTTATATATCCTCATAAACCTAGAATATGTCATATACATAAAGAAATTAGGTGAGAATAAGAAAAATCATCCATGGATACACCATAAGATAAATGTGTGAGCATCTAACCATGAAATATAACATCATATGTAAATTCAAGAATAATGAAAAAGAACTCTGTTTGGATTATAACTTATGTTAATATGTATTATACATAAAAATAATCCTAAACTAAGAATAAAATAGATCCAATTGATATTGAGTCCCATAATGGTCTATCAATATCACAAAAACTCTAGTGGCATTACACAAACTAAAGTGACATCCATTTCCTGACACATCCAAGGTCCCCAATGTGACATGCTTTCAAAAAACCATTTAAACCCCTTAATTGAAATTTATAAATCATTTTTCATAGTGAAGCATCTTTGCTTCCAAGATTTAAAACCAATTTGTAATCAAAAATGACCTTTAAGGTATTTTATCCACACACAGTGTGTCCAAAACCATTTTTAAATAAAATCCCTTTAAAAAATATATTTCATGAATAAAATCCACCTTGATATCTAATATAACCTTTTCGTAATAAAAATGAAGGAATTGAACAATAATATCATGTTATTCAATAATTAGAACCTTTGTATATAGACACCTACATCAAGAATAGAGTGAAAATTCCAAGGATTGATCTCTCAAATACTAGGGTTGAATTCAATCAAGAAGGGTTTCAAAGGACTTAAAATATATCTCTTCGAAACCTAAGATTAAATTTAGGAATATAAAATAAGATATTCTTTGGAGGGTTGTCAGGTTATTTATAGTCAGGATAGAAAATATAAGACCATGGTGCAGCCCTTACCACCATGCCGCAGAACCTCCAAACCATGGTATAAAACCCCCTTCCAAAGCACAGCCATTAGGTTTTTACCTAAGTATATAGCATATCCCATTTCTTCATTCCACAACCATCCCTAACTAACTAACCTTTATAAACCATGGTACAGACCTCGCAAAATCCTATTCTACTGAGGTAAAGCTACAGTATAGGTGAATCCACCATGCCACAGAACCCTGTCACTCAAGAAATGGGATATAGCTCAGACTATCTTCATGACACAGGGGTGCCAATTTTGGCTGAACTGAAAAAAATCCACCTTTAGACCACTATTCCACACCCTATGCCTCCACGTCACAAAGCTCAACCAAATAGAGGGGCTACGCTATGGACCTTACTCCAAAGCACAATTATGAAAAAAAGGAAGTGTCACCAAAAATACCATGTAAGACTTCATGGCGTAGCCTCAGCCTCCATGCTATAATGTTCAACTGAACACAATGCCTATTTCACATCTAATCCCTCCATGGAACAATCCCCTTAATAAAACCCATGAAATTCCAAAAAACTTCATAAATTTCCATAAAATCACCAAATTAAGGAAGATAAAAACCAATAATTATGAATAACAGTGAGTTAGTGATAGGATGTCATAATCTCCCCATAATAAAATATTTCTTCCCCCATAAAGTCTCAGGTCAAGGTATAGGCCAAAAAGGGAAAGAGATTGATCATCAGACTCCCCACTATTTATAAATGAACTAGAATGGTGGAACAATTGGAAATTCCTTACCACAAATATGAGAAAGTATCTAAGAAATCACACTCCCAAAATATCTAAATGGAAATCACAAAACTATACTGGTCAAATCAAACCATGAAAAATAGGTTCAAAACTACCTGGAGACCACTACTCCTAGTAACATCCCAAAGTATCTCAAAACTAGATCACCAAAATATGGTGTCACGAACCAAATTTTTTCGCCATCAAAACTAGCACCATACCTAGCCCGTGACAAGGCCCGAAGGGCGTCCCCAATCCCCATGGGCTGGAAAAAGTTATTGGGTATCATAAAATGAAAGTTGGTAATGATTTACTCGAGTTTATAAACATACAACAACAAACAAATGCAATAAACCAAATATGTATTTTTCAAACCAAACTATCTTTTATAAAAATTCAGAAATAAATTACATAGTTTAAAACAATGTTTAAATACTAATAAAAAGGATCAAAATCAAAAATGGACAGCCCAAGAACCTCCACATGGCAAGAGGTAGTGACCTCAAGCTATCTCCAAAACACTACAACACGATGGACTACTAAAAATCCAAACCATTGGCACAAAAGTTGTACCCAAACCTACAAAAAAATTAACCAAGTCTACTTACACCAAAAGTTGTAAGTAGGGTGTGATCAAAATCTCAGTAGGATACCACCACTAAGATATTCCATGTGATAAACATTTAAAGATGAAAAGTAAGCAATTTTTCATAACATGAAGTGCTGTTAACAATTTTCTGAAAAGATGAAAATTTAAATAAAAACAGTTTTCAAGTGGGATATTTTAAAGAATCAACAATTTTAAAAATAATTAAATGCTATTTAATTTTACAACCAACCATACCATATTCTTATGGTAATCACAAAGTAACTAATGAGCACAAGCAACGGGAAATAACCCCTAGGCACTAGCTCGCTGTGGGTCTTAGGTATCTCGTATCTCAGTGAAAGTAACCATCACAATATTTGTTCTCGTGAACATGAGCCACTAGTAAGGAGAATAACCATAACCTAGTGGTCCCCCATCATTATCATCGTCATAGTTTATATAGTGTTATCAGCGTCAAACTTTCTACGTGAAACTGAGGCCAAACCCCACGGGATCACTAGCATACTAGTACACGACCACCCACCTAGATACTCGGGTTTCCCTCTTGTGCTCAAACAAGTTCAACAAGCCAAGAAATATAATTTTCACATGAAAATAACACTTCTAAATCACACATTAACCAAACATACCCCATTTATATCACACAAGTCACATAATCCACTTTTTCATTCAAATGAATTTTGAAATCGTACTCACACCAAAATAGCCCACAACACTTTTCACATTTCTTTAACACTTCCACAAATATTTTAAATAATTTTATAAAACATTTCCAAGAAATTCTAACTCACTTAACATCCCACACGCATATCACATAATACCCTTCTCACCTTCAAAATTCATTTTATCATCAAACTCACATGAAACAGTCCACAAATATGTTTCGCACCCACATCACAATTTAGTAAAACATTTAAACAATTTATAAATCATTATAAAAATGTATGACATATTAAATTACCACTTTACCTTTCAAAAACCAATATTGGGTGAACACACTCACCCAAATAGTACATATACACCCTTTTCCCACTTTTTTTAACCAAATAAAACATTTACAATTTTCATAAAACAAACCCAAGGGGTGTAACTATGTCTTGCACACAAAACCCTCTTTTAAAGATAAAACCAACCAATACCACTCCAAAACAGAATTGGAATCCCTAGAAACATTTATTAAGCCATTATCAAGTGTTATAAAATTACCTCAGATAATACCATAAAAGATACATGTGAAAAACACACATTTTCATAAACACATTCAAGAAGTATAATAAGGTTTTACATATAAAACCCATTAAAACCCCCCTTTTGAGGCCCACATGACACTAAAACATTACCCAACATGAATTTTAGCCCCTTTCAACAACCAATAAATCACTTACACATTTTATAAAACTACCACAAAAGATATCACATGAGTTACATTTGAAAAATACACAACTTCAAGAAAAAATGTAACTTTAATACTAAATGATTTACCAATGCTACCAAAAATGGTTTTCACACCACACACAACATATGTGGAATATGATAAATGAGTAAATACAGCAATCTAACTCATCAATAATTATCTACACATGGAACCACCTATCTTTTGTGTCGAACCCCTCAAATCTTGGTGTGAAACATCAATCGCACCACCACCGCACCTCAAAGAAGTGAAATCTAACCTAAAACCACAATATTTGACCAAAAAGGCACAAAATAAAACCCTAGGTTCGAACCCTAACTTATGGAAATTTTATAACTCATGAAAGGGTGAAATAAACCCTAAGGAAAGGGAATAAATCAGAGGGATAATTACTTACTTTCGTAATTTTGAGGTTTCCCTCATCAAATCTCCCTTTAAAAATGAGTCCCAAGGGAGGGAGGGAGAGCTTGAAGGCTGTCCATGGTGGTAGGTCACGAAATGGGGAAGAATGGGGTGGATTTGGTTTTATTCCATAAGGGAAAAGTTTTAATTAAAAAATGTTTTTAATGACCTGGACACCCCTGCACGGTTTGCTTGCATGGTTTAGTAAACCGTGCGGCATAACCGTGTGGCCTGTTATGGACACCCAAAAACAAGAAATTCTACTCCAATTTCAGGGGGGGTCCAAAGGGTAAACCAATGTGGAAATATTGTCCAAGGATAGGGGATACAAAGTCCCAAAAGAAACCAACATTTTCACCCCAAATCTCATCCAACTCAAGGGTACAAACCACCTCAACAACTTCCCCCACAAGTGGTTCCACTAGGAGTGTCACAAAACCAAATCCAAGACACTACAACCTAATACCATAATTTTGAAAAAATATGAGTCCAAGTACCACAAAAGACCCCCAAGACTAAGTTCATAGATCAATAACATAAGAGACACCAAAATTTCAAACCCGGAACACCCGAAAACCAAGAGAAAGCTAAGAACCAAAATAGGATTTTAATCAAAGCATGGAGTTGAAGATATGGGTGTGAATATTCTCCCCATAATAAAGATTTATTCCCATAGAAATCCATAGAAAGTACAAAGCAAAAAAACCAAACCCAACTAAGAAACCAAGATGTACTCCTTTTCCAAGATTTTCCCCCAAATAACAAAACACCTCCAGTGATCAATTAAGGAAGGAATACTCTCACAAACAAAAACTTACATCACTTTTCTGAAATGATCAAGCACATTCAGGATTTATCCCAAAATAAAACTCCTCAAACATCATCCAAACAATACTCAAGAAATTTACTCAAATGAACAACAACAACGAACAAGGTTACACTTACCTTACTTTAGCTAAACCGTTGGGTGCTCTCCAATCCGAACGTTTACCCAATGAAGATTTTGGTAGTTAGATAGCTCCGAATGAGACCACCTACCGCCAAGATAAGACCAAGGAAAAAATTTAGTTACTAGTATGGGGAGACAGAAATGGGCTCCCCGCCATAAGAGACAACCATCTTAATCGGCCAGTATGTGCCGGCATAGAAATACCCCAAGATTTAAAAAGTTGGGGCGGACACATGGTTAGTCCGCACAGTTTGGGAAACCATGCACTAACTGTGGGGATCATTATATTTGCATGGATTCCTGGCACATGGTCACTACTAATTATGCACAAACTGTGTTCTCAACCTGTCTAGCCAAATTCCCAACCATACTCCAAAAACTCAATGGAAACCAAAGGTTAAAATAATGACATTGGGAGATAACATGGGCACAAGGCCCTCCACCTCTTTCCACCAAACGGGAACAACATAATCAAGATGAAGACACCAGAGTTTTAAACTCTTCCTATCATTCATAATTAGGATAGGACTTTGCACAAGGGTCTGAACAATCCTAGGATTTCCCCTGACTACATGTCAACTTCTCTCCGGGACCTATGGTTGGAGCTCAAATGATTGAAGCATATTCGGCCTCGTAGTTAGGATTTGGAAACCCCTGAATTGAAATTCTTCTTCTGGTGATACAAGAAACTACACTGCAAACCCAGATGGGTTTACCAAAACATAACACATTCCAAAATTCACTTTACCCTAACCTGAAATTTCACTGAAACAAGGGATTAGAAGATGCACACATATCACACATTATTTCTTCAGGTGAGAAACAAAAAAAAAGTAAAGAACTCATATAAACACATTAATCTAAAATAGAGGGTTTTAATGTTTTTACAAGGGATACATACTCCCAACATAACAGATACTCTCAAAGGATTGCACAACCTTCACCTTTATAGTCAGATGATCACACAACATCACAAGGCATTACCGAACATTACCATTGTAACTGATAAAAACAATACATGAAGGAGGGCCTTATACAACATCCCCAAACATCATAGAATTCCATAAAGTGTCCATAATAGCCTCTCATGACCATATTTCCTATACTGGTGGTTTAACATAAACTCCTGCTTCAAAGAGACTACGAAGGACCCATAGGACCTCTTAGACACCATCCAAATAATCATCCATACTAATAACCCCAGACCACTTCCACCTTCGATAAATTAGGTCACTTAAGAAACGAAGTTCTCTTTCAACCTTCCACGATCACTCTCCCACTACAATAGGATCCAAAAATCGAAGAAAGAAACTGGTGTAAACTCAATCTCTAAAGTTCGAGAAAAATATTCCTTATATTGATCAACTAGAGGATTTTACAATGGAGAAACAATCCAGGTTGCACTTCATTCGTGCATTAACCCTTAATGGGGGTATACCTTATCTAATGAGAGAACCCAAAGACCCAACCAAGCTAGTCCATTGGTCAAAACATACCGCAAATAGATCCAAACACATGAAGGGAACCACCGTAAAGGCATCCCAAAACATTTCTCATAAGAGACCACTAACCAGTCCTTCTACCCAGCTTACTGACCAAACACAAACCCAAAACATAGTTCAAACAGGAGGGGTTATTAGAATCAAAACATCCCACAACATCAAGATTTTCAAAAAAACACATAATACACACCATCCCAATCTAGTCATCAAGACATCATGCTTTCCTTTAAAAACATTTCTTTGAAAAACAAATGGTTCAGCGGTTAGTGTATCCACCAATGGTACCCCATGGGCCTCGCACATGCATGATTCTGTGCCATAACGGGCACCCTCCTCATATCTGTCCCGTCACTCATCCATTAATTCCATTAATTATCCTTCATCCCATATAACCCCATTCATTTGGTCTCTCACAGATATACCAAAGGTTAAAACAAAAATTCTTTCCACTTTTCAAAACCAAAACGGTCAACCAACACTTCCCTTTTTGTCAGAACTGTTAACCACAAAATCTAACCTAATTTACATCTTACAAAACTTTTCATAAAGACACGATAATTCAAATGAAAAATCACTTTCAATCTATTCACATAAATTTCAAAACATATCATCCCATTAAAACACCTTTCAATAGTTTAGAAAACTCTATTGGAAACACTTTTTCAAAACCAAATTCAACATAGTTCATGCTTTCAAAAGAGGTGTAAACAAACCATTTTCTATTTCAAAACAATTATAAAAATTCATTTCCACTATTTCACAAATAAAAACATTACCTCTTTATTATAAAATCATTTCTCAAAAACTTTACGCTTCTTAAAACCATGTCATTTTTTCTTTAAAACCAAACTTCTGAGATTTCAAAACTAAAGGACACAAGACAATGCGAGAGGAAACTAGTTTCGATGGGTGACATGGACATATGGTTAGAGGCCATAGTCCAATAACTTTACTTTCACAAAGAGTTTTCTAAGGAAATATCCCCTGCTCCACATGGCTTTCCAGACCCTACGATTTCACTGAGACCATTAACCCAACTCTCTTTTCATTTACTCTAATAATCATCAAACCGATAAAACAAAAGGACACAGATAAATCCAAACTTCCCCTGGTGACTCAAATCCCATCATGAGGTGTGGTAATCAGGAACACTACCCATAACTGGAATACCAAGTCCTAAAAATACTAACTCTAGACTATACCGAATGTTCCCTAAATAACATGTCCCAAAGAGTTAACTTGAACCTCCTCTGATACCATTTTGTCACGAAACAAATATGGTCGCCATCAAAATCAACACTAGACCCGGCTAGTACAAGTGGTCAGGTATCATAAAATGAAAGTTGGGAATGATTTTCCTGAGTTTATAAATATACAACAACAAACAAATGCAATAAACCAAATCTGGATTTTTCAAACAAAACCATCTTTTATAAAAATTCAGAACTGAATTACATAGTTTAAAACAATGTTTAAAGACTAATACAAAGGAACAAAACCAAAAATGGATAGCCCAAGAACCTCCACATGGAAAGAGGCACCGCTCTCAAGCCATCTCCACAACACTGCACCATGATGGACCGCTAAAAACCCGAACCATTAGCACAAAAGTTGTACCCAAACCTGGGGCAAAATTAACCAAGTCTACTTACACCGAAAGGTGTAAGTAGAGTGTAATAAAAATACCAGTAGGATACCACCACTAATATATTCCATGTGATAAACATTTAAATATTAAAATCAATCAATTTTTCATAACATGAAGTACTAGTAACAATTTTTTGAAAAGATGTAACTTTAAATAAAAACAGTTTTCAAGTGGGATATTTTAAAGAATAAACACTTAAAAATAATGCAATGCTACTTAATTTTCCATACAATCATACCATATACCTAAGGTAAGAACAAAGTAACTAATGATCACAATCAATGGGAAATAACCCCCAGGCACTAGCTTCATGTGGGTCTCAGGTACCTC
The DNA here is from genome assembly GCA_963277665.1 of Viscum album. Classification (NCBI taxonomy): domain Eukaryota; kingdom Viridiplantae; phylum Streptophyta; class Magnoliopsida; order Santalales; family Viscaceae; genus Viscum; species Viscum album. Next base: position 1,328,235,347 of record OY728163.1, read on the forward strand.
GTATCTCGGTGAAAGTAACCATCAAAATATATGTTATCATGCACTTGAGCCACTAATAGAGAGAATACCCATAACCTAGTGGTACCCCATTATCATAATCTTCATATTTTAGTTATTGTTTTCAGTGTCAAACTTTCTATGTGAAACTCAGGCCAAACCCCACAGGATCACTAGCATACTAGTACACGTCCATCCACCTAGAAATCCAGGTTTCCCTCTTGTGCTCAAAAAAGTTCAACAAGCCAAGAAATATAATTTTAACATGAAAATACCACTTACAGATCACACATTAACCAAACATCCCCCATTTATATCATACAAGTCACATAATCCACTTTTTCATTCAAATGCATTTTGAAATCATACTCACACCAAAATAGCCTACAACACTTTTCACATTTCTTTAACACTTCCAAAAATATTTTAAACAATTTTATAAAACATTTCAAAGACATTCCAACTCACTTAACATCCCACATGCATATCACATAATACCCTTCTCACCTTCAAAATTCATTTTATCATCAAACTTGCATGAAACAGTCCACAAACATGTTTCGCATCCACATCACAATTTAGTAAAACATTTTAGCAATTTATAAATCATTCTAAAAATGTATGACATATTAAATTACCACTTTACCTTTCAAAAACCAATATTAGATGAACACACTCACCCAAACTGTAATGTCCCGAATTTTTTCCATGTATTATTTTAATATTATATGGGAATTCTTATGAGACTAGGAATTGTGATGGCGTGCATTTTCGAGGCCCGGTGAGCTCGGAACAAATGTTTGAATTTAATTATAAAAATTAAATAATGTGCGCGTATGATTTTCCTGAAAAATTGGAATAACTCCTAAACGGGTGCTTGGATCAGAAATCTGAGGGCACCGTTGCGTTCATAGAAGTGATTTTACCTTAGGCGGGACCTAACATCAGCTGGCGCAGGTCAGTGGTGAAATCTAGTTTTTGGATGTAACCGTAACAAAATATTTAATAAAAATGTTTTATTAAATCTTTATACAGCGAAGTCTCTTAATTATTTTAAATTAAATATTTCATAGGGGATCAGGATTACAGATCTCATAACCCTGAATTTACCCTGGAGGCACTGGGAAGCTCTGGAGAAAACCTCCCAAAGTGGTGACAACATTCTTAATGAGTTTCACCGGAGATGACGACGCGGCGACCAGATCTTCACCAACGAACACCATGGATCCAGTTAGGATGTTTGATTTTGATTTATTTTCCCGTTCTTGAGAACCAACAATGGTCGCAGATTAATCTACAAACTGATTAGCCCACGGATCGATCGTTTTGCGGGCGGGTGTGATTTGGGGTTTTTATCGAGAGATTCAATGTTCAAAATTTTAATCTGTTGATTATTAGGTTTTGATCTAATAGAGATAAACCTAGATCATCACGAACAATGATCGAGTTTTGTCCCTCTTGTTCGATTTTGTGATTCAATTCCCTGTTCTTCATGGAGACTTCTCGATCTTTCCCGCGCTTAACGTTCATGGAGGAAATTGATCATTGCACATTCGTTTGTTGGCGCGACAATCTGAGATTGTAGATACAACCTCGGGATGATGGTACGGAGCTGCGATGATGGTTTCGTCGAACAATTCAGAGCAGATCGAGAGATATGAGTTTTTGGTCGTTTTTCCTTCGGATGGATCGTTGGAGGTTTACGACCCGATCGAAGGCCCAAAAACACCCTGTTAGGTGTTCGTATGATGGAATGAACCAAGATCTGAAGTATCGGGATGAAAGGATAAGAGATCATGAATCCGAAGATCAAGTTGTGGCACGTGAAGGAAGAAGACGATTCTGGAGAAATCTCGACTACACAGCGTGTGGTATAGGCTACACGGCGTGTGTTCATTGGCGGACCACCTGGCATGTACTCCGGAAGTACACAGACATGGGTTGGGTACATGGCCAAGGACACGGTGTGTATACCCTTCCCCGGACAGACCCGGCCAGATACACGGGATACCCCGTGTACTGGTACACGGGCAAGGCGACACGGGTTGAGGCTGTGTACGGGCACATGTCCAGCGTACACAGAGTGAACCCCAGACACTTGGAAATGGCGTGTAATCCTTCTACACACCGTTTAGTTACTTTTATATGACAATTTTTAAGACACGGGCTGTGTTACACGGGTAGTACCCGGAGTCAAGGAACACGGCATGTGACCCTACTACACGTTGTGTAACCTGTTTTACATGGCTTGAGCCATTTGTCTTCTGTGACTTGGGCTAGCTTTCTTAGGGTTCGTACCCTTGGTCTTTCCCCTAAAGGTTTATGGTATCATTTCCTACGTACAGGAGTATGATCCCTTCAACAGGACTTCCTGAATAGAGTTGTTGGAATCCCCTTTGTGAGACTTAGAGTTGGATTCTCTATTCCTTCCTGGTACCCTAAGTAGAGTTCTTAGTATCGACATGACCTACCTTACCCGGGCGTTGATCCTCTGATTAGCGGATTAGTTTAGAATAAGTTGTTGGAATCACCCCATAGCTACTGGTTGTGATCCTCATCTGAATATTGTATTCTTAAGTACTTGTGGAGTGAGTTCTCCCGGAATGAGTGCTTCATATATCTCTCTTCAGACCTAGGAGTGTGTTCTCCCTGTTACGTGCTTAGTGGAATCTTCGAGCTGGATCTTAGTGGTGGTTTCGCGATAGTTTATCGTGTATGAGTATATCTGGATATTCTTGTTATATGTTCTATAAACATATACTGTGTAGAGTTGACTGCATCATTCCTTTGTGGTATTTTCCCTTGCTTTATTCCTTTGTGGTTTCGGAGTGTCCTACTAGGTATTGTTATACTCACCCCTGCAGGGGCTTTTCCCACACGTTTTGTGTCTTATGCAGATGAGCGAGTCTTTGATAGGATTCTAGGTGGACCAGGACCAGACAATGCTTAGTGAGATCAGGCAGGCCGAGGTGTGTTCCTACAGCTATGGATTGCAGTCCTAGTACCTTTCTTTATAGGTTGGACTTTGTTGCAAACTTTCTTTTGGTGGGATTTTACTTTTGGCCTAGGGTTTTACATTACTGTACTTTACTTTCCTATCGTACTTTTTTGGTTGGGATTTTTAGTGTATGCATGCATTTCCCTTTTTAGTATTTTTTACTTTTCAGCTCTGTGGGCTTGGAGATGTGTGTGTGTGTGTGTGTACAGGTTTATAAGCAATGCCTCCCATGTTAGTGACATGCCTACTCGGTGCTAGTCACCGGCCCCTGGCCTATTGGAGGCAGGCTTGGGGAGTTGTGGCATGGGCCCCACTAGGATGGGTCATGACATAGTGGTATCATAGGTGGTCGGTTCTACCTTAGGACCGAGAGTCTCTGAGTTGGTTTAGGGAAATAGTGTTAAGTTTTTTGAGTTCGACTTTCAGGTCAGGGACCCTAGTGTTGGTACGGGCGGCCGACGTATCCATACACCAGGACTCTGATAACTTTCTTTTCGACTCAGAACATGAGAACACTAGTTTTAGGGGAAAATAATGGTACAAGCATTATATAGGAATGGGTTTTGGTTTCCATGTCCTTCTTGAGTCATCTCTCCAAATATACTCACTGACTGTGATACATCTTATTTCTTTACAGGATGCCTCCGCGACGTGCACCCGCTAGGATCCAGTAGCTCGATCACGAGGATGACCCCCTCAGTGATGAAGCTTCAATACAGGGACCAGATCCCCCAGTTTTACCTTCGGGTGGTGTGCCAGCTATTCCATCATCTGTGGAGCATTTTTTAGGGCCTGTTGTACCAATAGAGGAGGAGTGCAGGCTGAGCGCACTTCACGAGTTTCAGAGATAGAGACCCCTCAGGTTTCAAGGTGAGCCTGACCCTCAGGTAGAAGAGGACTGGCTTGAGGTAGTGGCCAGAGTCTTCCGTTTGGTCAGGACACTAGCAGACCAGATGGTGATCCTGGCAGCGAGCCTTCTACAGGGCTCGGTAGGGCAATGGGGGAGTTTTGTTATCCAGACTCACGACGAGGAGACTCTTGCATGGTCAAAGTTTGAGCATCTCTTCAGAGAGGAGTTTTCACTGGTTACCCTGAGAGAAATACGTATACAGGAGATTATTCAGCTCCAGCAGGGAACCATGATGGTGGATTACTATTCATTGAGGTTTACTAACCTCTCACGGTACTCGATTAATATGGTCAGCGATCATTACTTCAGATCTCGGACTTTTGAGTGGGGCTTGCGCAAAGACATCTGAGATAGCATCATCCCTATGAGCATTCCTACGTATGCTGGGGTGCTCGAGCGGGATTTAGTGGTCGAGAGCTTCTTGGAAGAGCAGAGACAGCCACCAGCTGTCAGTAGTGAGCGAACTGGAGCAGAGACCTCGGCAACAGGGAGCTGACGTTAGGGACCCAGGCGTGGGAGACGTTTCCAGAGGAGATTCCAGGACAGGGGATCTATCGTACAGGGTTCGCAGGGCGCATCCATCCATCCTCAAGAGAGGCGATGCTAATCATATGATGGCAGGGGACATCTTGCTCAAGATTGTCTGACCTGTTGTACTACTGACATAGGAGCAGTATATGGACCACCGAGGCAGAGGTAACGTGTGGAGCAGACCGATCCACGGGGTGGCGGGTGTGGTAGAGAAGCTGGGAGAGAAGATGGAGGTGGTTGGCATTTTGACCCTTTACCACCACCACCCCCAAGAGGTCCACCCCAAGTTCAGGGAGCTGGTGGAAAGAGGCAGGGATAGCTACAGGCAGCAGAGGCTTATGACCCAGGTACTCCCGGAATGATTAGAGGTATAATCTATGTCTTTTCTACTTTGGTTGTCGTACTGATAGACACAGGTGCTAGTCATTCTTTTCTTTCTTCTTATCTTGTTCGAGACCTTGAGATTACATTTAAACCATTGACTCGACCCTTACGCTTAGAAACACCGACTGGAGAATATTTAGAGATCACACACCTTTGCAGACAGTGTGACCTGACCCTTGGAGGTGAGAGTTTTGGTTGGAACCTCTTGGTGGTAGCGTCGAGGCCTCACGATGTCATTCTTGGTATGGATTGGATATCCACAGTTCATGCCTAGATTGACTGTTTTAGGCGAAGGGTGTTGTGTGTCCGCAGTGATGGAACGAGGTTCTCCTTCGTCGGTGAAAAGAAGACCCAGACAGCACAGGATGGACTCGTGCGTAGGAAGGTACAACCGATTTCACATCAGTTGGCTAGCCTAGCCCTTGGCATAATAGATGTTATGAGTTTCCAGTTTCCATCAGTACTTTCTGAGTATGAGGACGTCTTTCTGGGGGATGTCCTCGGACTACCTACCCGTCGGGAGATAGATTTCTGCATTGAGTTACAACCTGGGATGACGCCGATATCAGCATCAGCATATCAGATAGCTCCTGCAGAGCTTCCTGAGCTGAGAGTGCAGCTGGAAGACTTGCAGAGGAAGGGCTTCGTGAGACCCAGTGTTTCACCCTGGGCAGCCCCAGTGTTGTTTGCCAATAAGGCATACGGGAGCTTGAGGCTGTGTGTGGATTACCGGCACTTGAATCAGGTGACTGTGAAGAACCGGTATCCACTACCGAGGATAGATGACCTCTTCGACCATTTAAGAGGGGCACGGTCATTCTTGAAGGTTGATCTATGATTAGGCTATCACCAGTTGCGAGTACGGGATGAGGATATACCAAAGACGGCTTTCAGATGTCGTTATGGTCACTATGATTACTTGTTGATGCCCTTCGGCATGACGAATGCCCCAGCAGTGTTTATGGGACTCATGAACCGGATCTTTCAGCCCTATCTAGATCGGTTTGTGGTGGTCTTCATCGATGATATCCTTGTGTACTCTACGTCCGAGGAGGAGCACGCGAGGCACCTAAGGATGGTTCTGGACACACTCTGAGAGCACCAGTTGTACGGGAAACTCTAGAAGTGTCAATTCTGGATACAGGAGGTCCACTTTTTGGGACACGTTATCTCAGTAGATGGTGTAGAAGTGGACCCAGCCAAGGTAGAGGCAGTGTTAGCATGGGAGCCACCCCAGAGCGTGATGGAGGTGCGGAGTTCCCTTGGGTTGGCAGGCTACTATCAGAGATTCATTCCTAATTTCTCCAGGATTTCAACACCCATGACAGCTTTGACCTAAAAGGGGTAGCCTTTCCTGTGGACCGAGAGATACCAGTAGGCTTTTCAGCAATTGAGACAGAGTCTAATGAGTGCCCTGATCTTGAGACTACCGGAAGAGGGTGTCGAGTACGTAGTGTTCTACGGTGCATCAGGAACTGGGCTTCTTTGTGTCCAGATGCAGAGGAAAGAGGTGATTGCCTGTGGATCATGTCAGTTGAGGCCACACGAGTAGAACTATGCGACCAATGATCTTGAGTTGGCAGCGGTAGTCTTCGCATTGAAGATGTGGTAGCACTACCTAATGGGCAAGCTGTTTATCGTCTACTCTGATCACAAGAGTCTCAGATATATCTTTTCTCAGAAGGATCTGAATTTGAGATAGAGGCGGTGGCTTGAGTTCCTCCAGGATTACGAATTTGAGATCATTTATACTCTTGGGAAGGGGAACGTTGTGGCAGATGCTCTCAGCAGGAAATCCAATTCGCAGTTGCTGGATGAGGTGATGAGGCAGTTGTCCTCTTTACAGATATCCTTCATGGATAGAGATGAGGGATCTTACCTTCATTCGATGGTTTTTACCCCTACACTCTTACAGCGAGTCAGGAAAGCATAGCTCGAGGATACTAGTTGTGAGACTCTATGTTCTCAGATATCTGCAGGTGATGCTTCCGATGGATATTCAAAAGGTGGGGAGCATGTTGTTCTTTTCAGAGGGCGCACAGTAGTACCAGTGATGTTGCGGGAGGAGGTTCTGAGGGAGTTACATACATCTCCTTTGGTGATGCATCTAGGAATGACAAAGATGTACCAGGACCTCCGACGTCAGTTCTGGTGGCCAGGAATGAAGAAGAGTGTGGCAGAGTTTGTTTCTCAGTGCCTTACTTGTCAGTAAGTAAAGGCTGAGCACCGGGTTCTAGTAGGTTTGACTCAGCCCCTTGAGGTGCCAGAGTGGAAGTGGTATGGGATATCCATGGACTTCGTGACGGGTTTACCACGTACGTCTAGGGGACATGATGCCATCTAGGTGATCGTTGACCGAGTCACCAAGTCAGCCCACTTCCTAGCCATACGGGAGCAGAGTTCAGTGGAGAGATTGGGACGCCTCTATGTGAAGGAGATAGTTAGACTTCATGGAGTTCCATCAGCGATCGTCTCAGATCGTGATGCTCGTTTCACATCCTGTTTGTGGAAGGGATTGCAGGAAGATTTTGGGACTCAGTTGCGCTTAAGCACAGTGTTTTATCCTCAGACTGATGGTCAGACATAGCGAACCATCCAAGTTCTAAAGGATATGCTATGATCTTGTACACTTGAATTTAGTCATGGATGGGAGGATCACCTACCACTAGTGGAATTTTCTTATAACAACAGTTATCATTCCACTATTGGTATGGCACCATTCGAGGATTTGTACGGGCGACCTTGCAGGTCACCACTTTGATGGACTGACCCAGGAGAGTCAGTACTCATGGGCCCTGAGATGGTGTGAGCTACTACAGAGAAGGTGCAGGTCATCCAAGAGCGGATGAAGATAGCACAGAGTCAGCAGAAGTCTTGTGCCGATAGGAGAAGGAGGCCCTTGGAGTTCAAAGAGGAAGACCATGTGTTCCTTCAGGTCTCACCTCGATGGGGATTGCATATATTTGGCCGAGGCGGCAATCTATCTCTGAGGTTCGTCGACCCTTTTCAGATTCTGAGTAGAGTTAGCGAGATGGCGTACCACTTGGATCTACCTCCTTATATGGACCAGGTACACAACATCTTCCATGTGTCGCGGCTACGGAGGTATGTTCATGATCCATCACATGTTATCGACTGAGGCGAGCTGGACATCGATGATGGAGTGACCTTTGCTGAGTACCCAGTGGAGATCGAGGATCGGTAGGAGAAGATCCTTTGTGGGTGAGCTATTCCCTTGGTGTGTGTCTGGTGGCAGCATGGGAATCTCCAGGAGAGCACGTGGGAGCGGGAGGCTCAGATTCGTGTGCAGTACCCACATTTCTTTGAGTAGCCTTTGTTTTTTCTTTTCAATGACATAAAGCCCTAAGGTGGGGAGGATGTAATGTCCCAGATTTTTTCCATGTATTATTTTAATATTATATGGGAATTTTTTCGTGACCAGGCATTGTGACGGCATGCAGTTCCGAGGCCCGATGATCCCGGAACAAATGTTTGAATTTAATTAAAAAATTAAATAATGTGCATGTATGGTTTTGCTGAAAAAGTGGAATAACTCCTGAATGGGTCCTCGAATCAAAAAACTGAGGGTACTATTGCGTTCAGAGCAGCGATTTTACCTTAGGCGAGACCTAACATCAGCTGGCGCAGGTTGGTGGTGAAATCTAGTTTTTGGACGTAACCGTAATAAAATATTTAATAAAAATATTTTATTAAATCTTTATACAGTGAAGTATCTTAATTATTTTAAATTAAATATTTCACAGGGGATCAGGGTTATAGATCTCATAACCCTGAATTTCCCCTAGAGGCACTGGGAAGCTCTGGAGAAAACCTCCCCAACGCGACGACGACATTCTTGACGAGTTTCGCCGACAACGACGACGCGGCGACCGGATCTTTTCCAAAGAATGCCACAGTTCTAGGTAGGACGTTTGATTTTGATTTATTTTCCTGTTCTTGAGAACCCACGATGGACGCGGACTAATCTACGAACTGATTAGCCCACGGATCGATCGTTTTACGAGTGGGTGTGATTTGGGGTTTTTATCGGGAGATCCAATGTTCAAAATTTTAATCTATTGATTATTTGGTTTTGATCTAACGAAGACGAACCCAGATCATCATGAACAATGATCAAGGTTCATCCCTCCTGTTCAATTTTGCGATTCAATTCCCCGTTCTTCATGGAGACTTCCCATTCTTTCCCGCACTTGACGTTCTTGGAGGAAATCGATCATTGCACATTCGTTTGTTGGCACGATGATCTAAGATTGTATATCCAACCTCGGGATGATGGTATGGAGCTGCGATGATGGTTTCGGAGGATGATTCAAATCAGATTGAGAGATATGAGTTTTTGGGCGTTTTTCCATCGAATGGATCGTTGGAGGTTTACGATCCGATCGAAGGCCCGAAAACACCCGGTTAGGTGTTCGTATGATGGAACGAACCAAAATCTAAAGTATCGGGGTGAACGGATGAGAGATCACAAATCCGGAGATCAAATTGTGGCGCGTGGAGGAAAAAGAAGATTCTTTAGAAATCCCAACTACACGGCATGTAGTATGGGCTACACAGCATGTGTTCGTTGGCGGACCACCTGGCGTGTACTCCGGGAGTACACATACACGGGTTGGGTACACGGCCAAGGACACGGCGTGTATACCCTTCCCCGGCCAGACCTGGCCAGATACACAGGATACCCCATGTACTGGTACACGAGCAAGGCAACACGGGTTGAGGCTGTGTATGGGCACATGGCCAGTGTACACAGAGCGAACCCCAGACACTCAGACATGGCGTGTAATCCTTCTACACACCGTGTAGTTACTTTTATATGAAAAGTTATAAGACACGGGCCGTGTTACACGAGCAGTACCCGGAGTCAAGGAACACAGTGTGTGACCCTACTACACATTGTGTAACCTGTTTTACATGGCTTGAGCCATTTGTCTTCCATGACTTGGGATAGTTTTCTTTGGGTTCATACCCTTGGTCTTTCCCCTGAAGGTTTCTGGTATCATTTCCTACATAAAGGAGTATGATCCCTTCAGCAGGACTTACTGAATAGAGTTGTTGGAATCCCCTCTGTGAGACTTAGATTCGGGTCCTCTATTCCTTCCAGGTACCCTAAGTAGAGTTCTTGGTATCGACGTGACCTACCTTACCCGGGCGTCGATCCTCTGCTTAGAGGATTAGTTCAGACTGAGTTGTTGGAATCACCCCATAGCTACTGGTTGTGATCCTCATCTGAATATCATATTCCTAAGTACTTGTGGAGTGAGTTCTCCCGGAACGAGTGCTTCATATCTCTCTCTTCAGACCTAGGAGTGTGTTCTCCCTATTACGTGCTTAGTGGAATCTTTGAACTGGATCTTAGTGGTGGTTTCGTGATAGTCGGTCGTGTATGAGTATATCTGGATATTCTTTTTATATGTTCTATAAACATATAATGTGTAGAGCTGACTATATCATTTCTTTGTGGTATTTTCCCTTGTTGTATTCATTTGTGGTTTCAGGGTGTCCTATTGGGTATTGTTATACTCACACCTGCACGGGCTTTGCCCGCATGTGTCGTGTCTTCTGCAGACGAGCAAGCCTTTGACAGGATTCTAGGTAGACCAGGACCAGACGGTGCTCAGTGAGATCAGGTAGGCCGAGGGTTTTACATTACTGTACTTTAATTTCCTGTCATACTCTGTTGGTTGGTATTTTTAGTGTATTCATACATTTCCCTTTTTAGTAGTTTTTACTTTTTAGCTTTTTGGTCTTGGAGATGTGTGTGTATGTGTGTGCAGGTTTATAGGCAATGCCTCCCATGTTAGTGACATGCCTAATCGGTGCTAGTCACCAGCCCCTGGCCTATTGGAGGCTGGCTTGGGGAGTTACGACACGGGCCCCACTGGGATGGTTCGTGACACAAATAGTATATATACACCCTTTTCCCACTTTGTTTAACCAAATAAAACATTTACAGTTTTTATAAAACAAACCCAAGGGGTGTAACTATGTCTTGCACACAAACCCCATTTCAAAACCCTCTTTCAAAAAAAATCACACCAATACCACTCAAAAACAGAATTGGAATCCCTATAAACATTTATTAAACCACTCTCAAGTGTTATAAAATTACCTCAAATAATGCCACAAAAGATACACATGAAAAACACACATTTTCATAAACACCTTCAAGAAGTATAACAAGGTTTTACATATAAAACCCATTAAAAAACCCTCTTTTTAGGCCCACATGACACTAAATCATTAACCAACCATAATTTTCAGCCCCTTTCAACAACCAATAAATCACTTTCACGTTTTATAAAACTACCACAAAAGATATCACATGAGTTACATTTTAAAAATACACAACTTCAAGCAAAAATGTAACTTTAATACTAAATGCTTTACTAATGCTACCAAAATTGGTTTTTTCACCACAAAAACATATGAGTAATATGAAAATTGAGTAAATATATCAATTTAAATCATAAATAATTGTCTACACATGGAACCACCTACCTTTTGTGTCGAAACCCTCAAATCTTGGCGCGAAACATCAACCGCACCACTGTCACACCTCAAGGAAGTGAAATCCAACCTAAACCCACAATATTTGAAAAAAAATACACCAAATAAAACCCTAGGTTTTAAATTTAACTTCTATAAATTTTATAACTCATGAAATGGTGAAAGAAACCCTAAGGAAAGGGAAGAAATCAAATGGATAATTACTTACTTGCATAATTTTGATGTTTCCCCCATCAAATATCCCTTCAAAAATGATTCCAAAGGGAGGGAGAGAGATATTGGAGGCTGTCCATGGAGTTAGGGCACGAAATGGGAAAGAATGGGGTAGATTTTGGTTTATTCCGGAAGGGAAAAGTTGGAATTACAAAATGTTTTTAATGACCTGGACACCCCTGCATGGTTTGCATACATGGTTTAGTAAACTATGCGGCCTAACCGTGGTGCATGTTCTGTCCAACCAAAACCAAGACATTATCCTCCAATTTCATGGGGGTACAAGGTTGAAACTAAGTGGGAATGATAGGATGAGTATAGGGTAGAAAATTTCCAAAATAAACCATCCTTTTCACCCCAAAACTCATCCAACTCAAGGGTACAAACCACCTCAACAACTTCCCCCATAGGTGGTGCCACTAGGAGTGTCACAAAACCAACTCCAAGACACCACAACCTAATACTATAATTTTAAAAAAAGTGGAGGCCAAGTACCACACAATACCCCCAAGACTAAGTTCATAGATCAATAACACAGTAGACACCAAAATTTCAAACCCGGAACACCCGGAAACCAAGAGAAAGCTAAGAACCGAAATAGGATTTGAATCAAATCATGGAGTTGAAGATTCAGGTGTGACATAAGAAATACCTATAAGGTTATCACAATGAAAATCATTCCTAGATGAGAAATAATATGGATCTAACCTAAGGTTTACATTGACATATGAGGGTTTTTATATCTAACTCCTCGGAGCACAATCGTGTAGTAACTCTGATGGGAAATATAGCTCGATTACATTCAAATCCCAACCAAAAGAAACTATTCCCTAAGTATCTAATAATTCTTCCTAAGTACTACCAATATATAAAGAAACCAAAACAATTCAGACCATGGTATACACCACACAAGGGAGAAAACAACAACAAGTAATGATGCGTGAATAAAATTCACAAAAAGGAACATCGCTTTCCCCTTAGGATTTGGAATCATTGTCTTCTCTCCTTTGATGGTGTTTTTGGTAGGTTTCCTTTAGGTTTTCATTTGCATCTCTGTTCTTTTCATGTGATTCAGTCCACAATAGTTCCTTTCCCTCCCTCAGCGGTTAGGGTTTCATCTGCTCTTCGCCCCTTCCTTTCGATTTCGATTTTCTTCTCGTATGGTGTTTGGCTTTCAAGGCTCGTCCTTCCTCCTCCACTGCTCTTTCTATTATTCCCATCATGATAGGCCCCAACCTGGTCGAACCTGATGGTTCTATAGTGTCTTGATAATGTGATGGAGGAGTGATGGCTTGGGTGCTTTGGATGCTCCGATTTTGGGGTTTTTGGTTCATTGATTCTTTGTATTGGAATTTCTTCCTGGCTTGGATTTAAATCCCATTTGGTTGTTTGTTGGTTTTATGCTTTTGTTCGGATGGATTTGTTGTGGAATGTGTTTGGAATGGTTTTTTCGGTGTGTTGGTATATGGTGGTTTCGATGATGAGTTTCGGTCATTAGCTCTGGCAGTGATAGGGCGGAGACAACGAAGGTAGTGTTCCCAAGAATTTTATGATAGGCAATGTGATTTTGGATGATGCGGTTTGCTTGGATCGAGGCCTCCTCGGAATCTGATGCACCTTTTTAAATTTTTTTTTAATTTTTGAAATCTGGCATAGTGTTGTTTTTTTTCGGCGGGCTGGTTTCGTTGAAGGTTGGATCATGAGGTGGTAGCTTTAAGGATGTGATGATGGTATCTTTTTAAAAATTGAAAAAGGTGATGTGTCATGGTGTGCATAACGAGGCGGTGATGATGGATCTCGTTTGAATTTTTAATAGCGTGTTTGAAGGATTGTGGTGTGGTTTGATGGTTAGGGTTGTTATTTTGAATTTTGAAATTTGTAATGCGTCTTTTGTGGATTTTTTGTTGGTGCCCACTCACCCTAAGTTTCTTCTTCAATAATAAAATAAAAAAATGGATTGTGGAACTCTTGAGACCTCTCTTGAATCTTGATGTGAATCAAGGGTCTCTATCATAGATGATAAACTTTAGAACCATATAAATTTTAATAATCTCTTTCACATAAAACTTCCCAAACTCATCAACCATAAATTTTTCTCATATATACAATAAATATGTTGAATTTGTAATTCAATACACTATCAACCAAACACTATCATGTATATGTGATGATCTTAGAAACCTAATTATAAATTCCATAAAAATGACCTCTAATTTCTACATCAGAATTGGTAGTGGATATAATAACCCTATTGGTCATTAGTGCTCCATCTTTACATGTTGATAATCTCTAGAACAAGAAGAAAAATTAGAAACATCTCTATTTTATCCTTACCACTAGAACAATATTCTTATATCATGATACATCTTGGTATATCCATGATGCACGACCCAACTTGAATGGGGGAACACCTTTAATATATCCTTTTTTATCTCAAAGGGAACCACCATCCACCCTCTAAAGTAAACAATTTAATTTTCTACAACTAATCACCCCTCAGTGGTCTCCCTATCATTTATAGTGTCCTTTATCCTCCTATGATCCTCATCAAACAATTGTTCTACTTTCACCTACCTCACCAATTTAGATGTTATATTAAGGATTAAAAGAACCATATTGTTTGTTATCTCCATCAATTTCTTGTGAAAGTCTACTAATAACCCTTTCAACTGCCAATTCTACTTATCTTCTTTAACCACCTGGGTTAAACTTTTTCTAATAAAGAAATTTTCCATGGTATTCCCTTTAACTATAGTATATATGATATCAAAATCAAAGGTATGAAGATATTCCACCCCCACCCCCACCCCCACATTGTCTTTGGTTTAGATCATACTGTGAGAAAATATACTTCAGTATCTTATAATCCATATATACCAAAAACTTCTCATAAAATATATAATGCCTATAACTCTTTAAGTGATGAATAGTAGAAGCTAGCACTAAGTCACACATAGGGTAATTCTCCTCATAAGGTCTTGGTTGTCTTGACCTTTATGCAACAACTTTACTCCCCTACATCATGACACATCCCAAACCCAATCTTATTTCATCACAAAAAACTTTATAACCAACTCCAGATTCAAGGAGAATCATAATTGGTACTGGAGTTAACCTCCTTATTATCTCCTCAAATTCCTCCTGAAATTTCTTACTCTATTCAAACATTTCTCCTTTCCAAGTCAATGTTGACATAAGATAAGACAATTTTTAGAAATCCAAAATGAATCTCTGATAATATCTAGACAATCCTAAGAAACTCTAAATCTCAAACACATTATTTATCCTTTTCCAAGACATCACTACTTTAACATTCTTAGGATCAATAGTGATTCCTTTATTATAAACAACATGACTGAGGAAGTTCGTTGCCAAAATCCAGAAATAATTTTAGATAATTTTTCCTAAAGTCTATTCTCATGAAAATCCCTAACATAATCTTTAGATTTATCTCATGATCTTATTTTGTATCTAAATAAATAAGGATTTCATCCAAAATACCACTATAAAAGTATCCAAATACCTATGGAAAATAATATTCATCAAATCCATAAGATCATGGATCCATTGGTAACTTTAAATTGAAAGAATAAAAATCCTAAAGTATATATCAACACTAGAAATTTATTTTCGATATATCCTCTTCATTTACCCTTAACTAATGATAACCAAACAAGAGTTAAATCTTAGAAAACCAACAAGATCCCTTTAGTTGGTTCAAAATATCATCATTCATGGAAAAAGATATTTATTCTTTACTTTCACTACATTAAACTTTTGACAATAAATAAATAAACTTAATCAACTATACTCCTTATTTGAAAACAAAATTGGTGCATTCTAATAGAAAAGTATTAGTTGAATGAACACCTTATAATAAATATCATCCAACTTCACATTTATTTCTCACAACTTGACTAGTGACATGTGATGAGATGGTAATAATATAGGTATTGTACATTATTATAAATCAATAGAAAACTCCACATACCTCCAAGGTGATAGTCTAGATAAATACTCTAGGAAAATTTCTTGGTATTGAACTATTGGGTTTATAAGGATTGATTAACACTTAATCAATGTAGAAAATAATAGTTATAAATCCTTAAATACCATGATCTACCATGATTAAAACATAAAACCCTATATAAATATAAAATGAATAAATTGTGTTCATTTCACTAACTGGGACTTTTTTGTGCTTAATAAAGATCTCTAAGTGATGGATGAAGTACTACTTCCTCCATAGTGTAACCATGAGATGAAAGAATCACTTGATGTTTGGGAAGGATTCTCCTTCTCACCATGAAATGAAAGTGCCAAGCATGGTAAAAAATGAAGAGATGAAATATCATGGGATGTGATAATCGGTATAAGGCATGAAAGCTTGAACAATCACCTCTCAATAGTGTTTGACTCCTTATAAATCCTCAACAAGTCGTTATGCATTTACTCCTTACATAACATAACATATGAGTAAATAGTTCAGCTGATAATTCATTTATCTCACGAATGAGTTCAAATAATCCTCTATAACATTTCATCCTATGAAATCTATCTTTTTAATGATATATAGTATGGGAATATCTTAATGTTAACCTTTAACACTCGACTGCCATGACAAATTTAGTGTCATGTAATATCATAACAAACCTTACAATATTCATTAATATAATCCATATGATATGCCTAGGTTTTAATTCATGTAATACTATACAATATTCATGTATTATAAAATAATATATAGCCTAATTTATGTCAAATATGCATGGTCTTTAGGTCATATCTCCTTCAATATCTCACTTTCACTAAATCCTCATATGTTGTGCACCATTTTACCTTTTATTACATCACATGTAATAACTTTTGAAATCATATCCAAAATACCCTTTTGGATATTTTCCAAAATACCTTTGGAAATTAATCATTAATATCACCCTATATTAAATCATATGCAATGCCTTGTGAATACCCATTTAAACTCTTTTTGGATTAAATCTAAACTCTTTTAGATTGTCTCTCTAAGTAAAACTCAATATTCATTCATTAAACCACTAAGTGTGGCCCTATGGGCCTTTTAGTGTTGAAAGTAATTATGAATCCCCAAATTTATAAATGTAATCAAATATATTCCTTTAACACAAAATCAGTGCCACTCAATCTATAAAGGGATCTGGAATGATCTCCATCAAACACATGTACCTCTATACCTGTGTCCACCATATACATCATATGAAACTATTCATTTTCATTTGATCCATTTTCCTAAGACATCAAATGACCATGGGGAATTTAATATGTCAATTTCATATATCTTCCTTATATGTTCTCATTTATCCATGTATAGGTTGTCAAAGTTGATGAATATAGTACTTTTCATTCACCTTTGTGGATGGGAACATCACATACCCCTCACCTAATAGAAAATAACATCATATATACTATCTATATATGATTATACACTTCTTTATTCTATCATAATTGAGGAAATAGTTTTAATACTTAACATACAAGAGGAAAAATATCATTTTAGTTAAGCTCCAATCGATGACATGATCAGAAACATACCCAACCACCCCTGGTTAGCTAATCTTTTAAGGCTTGAAAAAAAAAGGTATCGAAGTATGAAGGATATAATGTTATAAATCTCACCAACCACAAGTATGGGGAAATCCAAATATGAACCATACATCCCTAGTATACCAAATACATAGTGTGTGACACTTCTTGTGGTATACTTCATGGGTCATCTAGCACACGAAACTTATTTTGTGCCTCATGACTATATTCTATATCCTAATACAAGAATCATACTCACTATAACCTTCACATTTCATCACAATATAAAATAATCTATAAGGAAAATTGGTTGGGGATAAATCAAATTCACACTTTGAGGGATTAATTATTATTGCACTTTATGTGTATATACAGCCAATATGAAAGAATGATAAATTAGAGATTGATTTTTGTATAACATGATACAATTTATATTCTTAAACTATTTTTTAGAATATTAACATAACCATACATAAGATACTATATTATTATATTACATATGATAGATTACCATATCATATTTATGTTTGTTTCGCGTTTATGGTTTTTTTAAACTTGTTACATCTCTTATGTAATTCTTGTAATATATCTATGTGACCATGTAATATCTCATATTTTCTATGTACTATTTTTGGATATTATATGGATAGATTTCAAGACCAAGAGCTGAGAAAAAGTTAGATTCCAAGGCTTAGTGTGCCCAAAATAAATGTTTGAAAAATATTAAAATATTTAATAGCACGCGCACGCGGTTTTCCTAAAAAATGGAATAACTCTTAAACGGATGTCTGGATCAGAAATATGAGGGAACCATTGAGTTCATAATAGCTTATTTACCCTAGGCATGACCTAACATTGGTCGGTGAGGGTCATTTGTGAAAAAGATGTCGTAGGACGTAAAAGGAATAAAATATTTTTTTAAAAAAATATTTCTGATGCAGCGACTGTTTTGTCTTCAATTATACATTTATAATGAAATCACAAGGTTATCCGTATTACTCTAAAGATGTCAGAGGATTACTAGAGATAACTTTGGAGAATACTCTCAGGCGAACGGTGGCAGATCATGGATCGATCAATCGACACAGCTTCAGATTTGAGGTATCTTGCCAATAAACGCGATGTAGTGATAGTTCTTCATCGGTGATTGAACTGAATTGAGGTGGGATGTTTTTTCTTGTCATTTCCATCTAGTTCTTAATACCTGATAAACGTGAATCAATTAAAAGAACAATAATTGATACATGTATCATCGGTAGATTTCAAATTTAGGGAATTGTTTTTGCTTCATTGATTTATCCCTCTTCATTTATCGTTCTAAAAGAAACTAATCGAGACTGAAACAATCAATGTTTGAGGTTTATCCCTCAAGGTTTATCTTTTTTATATTTCTCACTCCATTCTTCATGTTCTTATCCATTGTAACTTCATAGTTCCCAAATTGACATTTCCATGTGGTTTCGAACATGATCGGACCCCTGGATTCAAGGAGAATCAACAACCAAGTTGGGATCTATGTAGATCGGGACCTAAGGAGCTCAGATCTGTGACCATTTAATTTTTCAAACATCTGTAGACGTGGTGGTGTCGGGAGTGGTGGTAATGATGGTGGACGCAGATGATTTGGTGGTGCAAAATGCAGCAGCGGATAGTTCAGTTACATGGTATTTTATGGAGTGTATACGAGAGATAGTTCAGTTACATAGTAATCTATATATACGGGAGATAGTTCAGTTACATGGTATTATGTAGAGTATAATTTTTTATCGAGATCCTCATTTTAAATCACTATTCTAGTTACTAATTTATAATGAATTGGGTCCATAGGTTCTTTTGAGTATATCCTACCATCCTCAGATTGAATAACAATTTGAGTTGACAATTCATATTTTGTAGGATATGTTGTGAACCTATGTTCTGGACTTTTGTGGTTATTTGTGTGGTTTCAAAGTGAGTTTGGTTTCATTTTTTTCAACATATGAATATGTTTTTGTAGTGTTGAAGTTTTATAGAAGATATTTTGTTGGAGTTATGTAAAAACTTTTCTTATGAAGCCTATAAATGTTTCTTTATGAAGGTTATGAAAGTTTCCTTACTAAGTCAGATGATGTTGTGTTGATATATAAGTTCCTAACATCATGAATGTACTCGTGATCCAATCTAAGTTTTTATGCATGCGTACAAAGGTAAATAATTACAAAATTTGATGCAACACAATGTTGCCTGATGGAATAGGGGTGATGTTACCGGTCAGGGGTTGAAAGAAGTTAGCATTGTTAGAATTTTATGAGTTTGTAAAAAGGGTTAGAACTTGGTTTTTAGAGAAATATTGATATTCTAACTATAAAAAGTTGAACAATTTAATCAGATGGATAGACTCAATGTGAATAGAAAAAGATTTATGCAGTCCAAGTTACAAAGTTTGAAGATGCGATCATATAAAGATTGATCTATAAAGTTGTAATATCCCAAAGTATGATTGTTGAAGTTATCATGATCGGACAAAGAATGATCATATGGAGGAAACCTGCATAATGAATCAGTTGGGGAGTTATATAAAGATTACTGGAAGAGTTCAATGATTTGTATAAAGCTTACCAGATGAACATGAACAAAGTCATACCATATGGAAGAAAACTGGACAAAGCGATTTGATGAATCAATGGAGTTCCAACAGTCAGATAGTTTACTACAAAGGTTGAGTTAAAAAAGTACATATGAAGGATTCTTAAATAGAGCAATGTGAAGTTGATTAAAAAATTAAAATTTATGAAGTCTATAAAAAGTCTGAAGTACATAGTTAAATGATGTATTGGATAGAGGATGGCATGTTAATGTTATCAGACAGTGATAACCAGTGCAAATCACTGGATGGAGAAATATATGAGCTTTAATTGAATTAAGGTCCATTTTAAATATATAATAAATCTCCAATGGATGAATTATTATGATGAAATCATATAGATAATTTTTATGCCAACGGATGGAGGCGCTTTAGGTAGAGAATGGCGTACAAATTTTGAGATGAAGTTGAGTTGTATTAGACAGAGATGTGTTGATCCCTATGGATGGAGGGTTCCTAGTAGAGTGGAACCAGGTAAAGACATATCAGACAAATATTTGTCTTATGATTCCATAATACAGATAATGATTAAGATATATCATCAAATAGAGGAGTTCTTGAAAAGTGAATCAGATAAAAAAATTCTAATGTACTTCTAAGGAGTGTTACACAAAATTTGTTAAGTCCTTAATAATGATGATGAAAATCTATTCATTTAATAGTTTTTATTTTTCCAAGGTTAAGGAAGTTTGAATAATTTCTTTAATTCCAATTTTAAGGAAGTTCCTATAAGGATGCATACATCGAGTTTGTAAAAAACTTCAAGAAACTTCTATATGATTTAATAAAAATCCAAAAGAATTTAAATGAGTGGTACATCTAAAATTTATGTTTTTTTAGTAGTAAAATAATTTTTTGTTTCTACCAATTCACCTAAGAAGTTCACCTATAAAAATGTGGTGCAATAGTATGGGTGTGGAATACTATTCACATGAGGAGAATCGAAAGTGATGGAGGAATTGTGTTGTGAGTATCCAACCAAGGTTCTACTTGGTTGTAGGAGGATTATGGGACCAATTATTTTCAAGCATAATAACATTGAACCAGGTTTCATCATTAGAATAAGAAAGTATCAGACTGATTATCATTGGTCAAAGAATAACTTGAGCATGAGTTGTTAGCTAATTCTCTACTTAGTTAAAAGAAGTTAACTAGATAAGGAAGGAGGATTGTATTGAGGTTTATTGGACTGAGTTTCAATAGAATGAAGTGTGTTTATTTGATAAGTACAAGATGAAGACATACCAAATAGAGGTTTCGAACCATTGGATGGAGTTTATAGTAGACAGAGCTCAGTCAGATGAACTTTTTCTAAGGTAAATTTCTAGAAAAATTTTTGTAAGGTGAGATTGATTTATCCAGGTCTTTCTAATATCAGGATGAAGTTTCAAGACCAATAAACTCTTCAGAGATTTTTTTAAGATCTTGAAGGTTGTAAATAGGTGAAGGTGATCCAACTTTCTTGTGGATAAATAAAATCTAAAGAATAATATTTTTCTATATTCGATCAGAAAATAAGAAGGAAGAGCTTATAGATGGGGTGTAGAACCAGTTGCTTAAAAGGACTATGGATGGGGTGTATAACTAGATAGGAAATAAGTGGATACGAGAAGAATAGTTGGAGTTTTATATCCAACTATGTTAGAAGAGTTGATTTATGGGGTGTAGAACCAAGGTTAGCTAGAGGATTGATTACTAGGTTGTAGAACCATTTGTTGCATGTTCTTTTGTATTCCTAAAAGAAGTTAGTAAAAGAATCAATGTTGGGGGGATAACCAACATAGAAAGGAGTAAATATTTGTATCAAACCTTGTAAATATCATGTGATGATCTCTTATTTTATATTACTACATTCTAAGTGAGGTGATAGACATATATTTGAGTAGATCATAACTATAACAAGTTTCATAGGTTGAGTTCATAAGAAGAATTCATAGAATAAATTGATCATTGATCCACCCTCTCCCCCTCTTAGTGATCCTACATCGATCAAGGAATTTGAATTGGTATCAAATGAGGTTCCCTCTAAAATATCCAAATATCTACTAAGAATATAGAATATAAATTTAGTAAATAAAAGGGGTTTTCCTATATTTTATGGAAGAAACTATCACAATTTAAAGAATAATATATTACCCTATATTCTATATCTTTTCCTTGAAGTTATAGTTTATGTAATCATGCAATTTCCTCCTATTAATTAGGTTTCTATAATAGCAATTGATAAGATAAATTTGGAAGTTGATGGAAAATCTTATAATTCTATATTGATGGCTCTCTTAGAGAAATTTTATGAAAATATTATGGGGTTTACAAGGGATAAACAAATGTGGGATAAGTTGAGAAGTAGATATGAAGGAAATGAAAAAGTTAAGGAAGCTATTATAAAAATATATAGGGGAAATTTTTAAGATATTAGGTTGTTTAATGAAGAATTTATTGACGAATACTTTACAATAGTCAATGAGATTGTCAAAAATATCATAGGTTTCAGAGAGATGTTGGAAGATTCTACTATTGTTAAGAAACTGATGAGAATAGATTTGATGAAAAAGTGTCAACTCTAGAATATCAATAAGATTTATCTCTGGATAAAATTTAGAATATTCTTATGACATATGAAATGAGAAAAAAGCAGTATTTAAAAAGAGGGATAAGGAATAGGTAGATTTTTAAGCTTTGTTAAAAGGGGGTCACATAGATAAAGAAGTAGAATAAGAATCGAGTGATTAAAATACTAAGTAAAATAAAGAGGGCTTCAACACAATCATATCTCTTCTTTCTAAGAGATACAAAAAGAGAAATTGGAAAGGAAAAGGTAAGAAATCTCTTAAATTTTTGAATTGAAATGATTGAGTCCATTTTCTTAGAAATATTCCTAAGAATAATGTTGATGATTTTGAATCAAAATAATAGGATGAGAAATATCAAAAACATAAGTGTAAGAAATATAAGAAAATGTTTCTTTGAAAGAAGAATAATTTTTTGTACAGAAGAGAGTAGGACGATTATTTATCCAGTAATGAATCTTATTATCATGAAAACTTCTTAACTCATGTTATAGTAGTAAGTGTTTCATCTAACATTGATGATAATGGATGAGAGAGAACAAAACTTGAGTGTATTCTAAAATAAAATTTGGAATATTCTCTTAATAAAATTACACAACTCAAGAATAAAAGAAAGAAATAGAAGAAAGAATTTGAGGATATAAATTTTGATAATGGTGAGAGAATCAACAAGGAGATAATAAAACTTAATGATGTTAGAGATCAGAAAATGAAATTGGTTGATCATGAAAGGAAACTAAAAGTTTTTGAAGAAACATAAGCCAGATAGGATAATCTCAACATGATAAAAACAAAACTTGTTGAGGAATGTAATTAAAACAGGTTGAAGTTGGTTTAATTCAAATAGATGGTGAATGTTATTAAAGAAATTTTAGCTAATAAAGAATAATAGTTATCATAAACACAATCAATTTTTATTACAACATAAAGTGGGTTAAGAAATTTCATATAATAATTTACTAAATTAGTTTAGGTTGAAGGTGAATCTTCTCAAGATGGTAAAAATAAGGGACTTCAGAAGTAGGTTGTTTATATTCCCAAAAAAATCTCAATGTATATCTTCTTCTACTAACAATGTAGGTTTGAGAGTCAATATTTGTGAGAATCATCCTCCTCTAATAAAAAATATAATTCATCAAGAAAGTATCTCCTTGAACAAATTCACCCATAGTTTGTGAAGAAACAATGAAAACAAAATTTAGAGTAGTAAAACTATCAGTATAAAAGATCAAGATTAAAAAGTCACTGCTAGTGTTATAGATTTTTCAAGCATGAAGAATATTCATGCTGGTAAATATATCTCTACCAAGAAAAATGTATGAATAAAGGGGGAGCTATAATTATCATAGAAGAGAAAAAATTTCTAGAATGTTTGTTGATCCATAAGAGAAAGTTTGGGAGGTGAATAATGTTAACACCTAGAGAGATTCATGTGATAATTTTAAGAAATTTGAGTAGGGTAAGAAAGTTGATCAAGGAAAGGAGCTCAAGAATATTCAGCAAGGTAAGAAAGAGTGTTTAGTTATTTGGCCAGATCAAATCACCATGGCTATAAAAATAGAGGAAGCACAAAATTTTTCTGAAGAAAATGTGTGGGATTCATAATATGAGAACAACATTGATAATAATTTTCCAATAGATATAGGTTTGAAGATTCAGACAAAATGAAAGAGATGTGATAAAGATAGGAATGTTACTAAAAGTTGTTTGACTATCCTACCAGAACAAGAGGAAATCATGAAGAGGATGTTACGAACTCAATGTAACAAATAAGTTAAAAAAGTTATAAAGAATATGATAGATTCATATGAATATTATATATATGAAAATAAATCCATTGTAATATCTGTGAATGTTGATCATAAGGAATGAATTGTATCCCATTAAAAATATAAAAAGAAGAAGAAGAAGTCTAGACTGAGAGAATACTCTCAGTCTGATCGTTACTTCTAAGGAATATCATGGTTCCTCCTTATTCCCAATATTCATGATTATTTGTAATAACATATAGGGAATTCAAGGAAAATTATAGAAAAGATGGATATTTGTTGTAGAATTTTTATAGTAAGAAGAGTCATCGATCAGGGAAAATTTTCCAACCATGGAGAGGAATAGAGGTCTACTCTTAAAGGGGAGAAAGATAAATATTATGTATGAATATAATACTTTTCTTAAAGAATAATTAATGATGTTAAGAAAATTGAGATGTTGGGGAAGGTGTGTTTATACACTTAAACTAATTTTATATATTTGTTAATATGGGTGCAGGTTTTTATCTTAACAAACTTACTCATATTTCTCTAGATATAAAGTTGTTGGAAGAAAATTAAGGAAAGTATTACATGAAAGAGGTTTTATAGACAACATTGATCACCTTGATTATACACTCTTATTTTCTATATCGGTTTTTTTTCACTTAGACTTAGAGTTTTTTATTTAAAGGATATTTTTTAATAAACTCATGTGATACTATTTTTATCTTGAGGAAAGTTTTTATGTTTTTAAGATAAAAGAAGATGATCTTAGATAATCATTATGTTTACCTTTGCGTTTGATTTTCAATAAAGGGGAGAAATAGAATAGGGGGAGAAGGAAAATGAAAACATCATATGGGGAGGAAGTATTGCGCACACATATTTACTTTGAAGATGTTTGAATTTTTATGTGGATATTTACAAAAAATACAAAGGGGGGATTATTGTTCCAAACTGAGTTTTTTTCATTTTTTTTAATATATCAATATGTATTTATAGTGGATAATTTTGAGAGAAGATATATTTCTAGAGTTGTGTAAGAAACTTTCCTTATGATGGTTATGAAAGTTTCCTTATAAAGGTTAAGAAATTTTCCTTACTAAGTCGGGTGATGTTGTACTAGTCTTCAAGTTCCTAACATCATGAACATACTCATAATCCAAGCTGATTTTATACACTTTAATACAAAGTGAAAGAAGTATAAAGGTTGATGCAACACAATGTTATTGGATGGAATAGGGATTATGTTATGGGATGGAGAGTTTTAATAAGTTAGTGTTTCTGATATTGTATGAGTTTATACAAAGGATGAGAAGTTTGTTTTCAAATAAATATTGAGTTGCAGGCAGTACAAAGTTGAACAATGTTATCGGATGGATAGAATCAATGTAAAAAAATGGAGATGTATATAGTATAAGTTATAAGGTTTGAAGATACAGTCATATGAAGATTGATCTATGAAGTTGTAACTTTCCAAAGATTGATTTCTAAAATTATCATGATTGAATGAAGAATTATTGGAGGAAAATTGCATAGTGCATCAGTCAGAGAGTTTTATAAAGATTATTGAATGAGTTTGGGGAGATCTATAAATATTACTAGAAAAAACATGAAAAAATTCATACTAGACAGAAAGACCAAGTGAGCTGATGAATCAACTGAGTTCAAACAGTTATAGGGTTTGGTCAAAAGGTTGAGTTACAAAGTAAAGATACAGACTAGTTGGATAGAGCAATGTAAAGTTGATTTACTAAGTACAAGTTGTGAAGTGTGTACAAATTCTGAGGTATAGAGCTGAAATATGTATTGAATGAAGGATACCATTTCAATGCTATCATAAGGAGATAACTGATGCATATCACCAGATGGATAAATCTATGAGGTTCTATTGAATTAAGTCCCATAGAACATACACTAAAAAGATCCAATAGATGTATTATTACATTGACATCGAATAGATGGAGGTTCTCTAGGAATATAAGGGAATACAAATTTTGATATAAATTTGAGTTCTATCGAACAAAGATATATTGATACTAAGGGACAAAGGGTTCCTAACAGAGTAGAACTAGGTGAAGAGATATTGTATAGAAATTTGGATTGTGAGTCCATCGAACAAATAATGTTGAAGATGTATGAACGGATAGAGGATTCCTTGTAAAGTACATCAGACATAAATTTTTTGAATGGAGGTCTAAGGATATTTACATAAACTTTGTAAATACCTTAAAAAGGATGATTCTAATCCATTCATTCTATTTTTTTATCTTTCCAAGTTTAATAAAGTTGGAATAAGTTCCTTAATGTCATGTTTAAGGAAGTTTGCATAAGGATGAATATGTTGAGTTTTTAATAATCTTCAAGAAAGTTCCAGAAGATTTGAGAGGCATCCAAAAAAAATTAAAATGAATTGGAGATCTAAAATTTGAGTTTCATTGAGTGGTAAAATACTTTTGAGTTCCTGACTATTCACCTAAGAAGAACATCTATAAAAAATGAGGTGGAACGGTATGGGTATGGAATATTTTTCATGTGTGTAGGAGTAGAAGTGTTGAAGGAATTGTTTCATGAGTATCAAACCAAGGTTCTACTTGGTTGAAGGAGGATCACCTAACCCAATATTTTTTAGTATAACAATATTGGACCAAGTTTCATCAAGAAAATAAGAAAGTGTCAAAATGAGTATCATCGGTCAAATAAGAATATGAGCGTGATTTTTCAATTGAGTTTCTACTTAATTGAATGAAGTGTGCCATATGAAGAAGGAGCATCAGACTGAGGTTTATTGAACCAAGTTCATTAGACTGAAGTACATTTATTTGAGAAGTATGGGATGGATACATACTCTATGGAGGTTTTGACCCATCAGATGGAGGGAATATCAGAGGAATCTAAATCAGATGCACTTTTACTAAGGTAAATTTCTATAAAAAGTTATGTAAGCTAAGATTGAATTATATAGGCCTTTCCAAGATTAGAAATAATTTTATAGACCAAAAAATCATAATAGGGTTGTTGAAGATATTTAAGATTGTATATAGGTGAAGGTGATCCAACTTTATTAAAGAGAGAGAATATATGAATAAGAATATCATTTATAATGGTTCAAAAAAGAAGGAAGAGCTTATAGTTGGGGTATAAAACTAGTTGTTGAAAAAGATTTTGACTGGGGTGTATAACTAGCTAGGAAAGAAGTGTATATGGGAAGGAAATTTGGGGGGGTATAACCAGATATGGTGGAAGAGTTAATTGTTGGGGTGTGGAACTAGGGTTAGTTGGAGGAATGATTACTGGGATGTAGAACTAGTTTTTTTCAATGCCTTTGTATTCCTAAAAGAAATTATTAAAAGAATCCATTTTGGGGGGATAACTAATATGGAATCGAGTGGGTATTTATATTGAACCTTGTAAATATCATGTGTTGATATATTATTTTATATTATTGAATATGAAGTGAGGTTGAGAGATATATATTTGAGTGGATCATAACTCTAAAAAGTTTCAGAGGTTGAGTTCATAGGAAGAATTCATAAAATAAATTGATCGCTAATTTACCCCTCCCCCTCAATGATCCTACATAGATCAGGGAACTTAACTTGGGAGTACCATCTAGCACTTATGGAAGGTCATTTCATTTTCCTTTTTTCTAGTTAGAGGTGGGAGAGTTAGTACTTGTTGGACCTAGCCTCATGTAGGCGGTGTATGAGCGGGTTTAACTGATTAAGAGGTAGTTAGTAACCGCATAGAGTAGGAAGAAATATTATGCTAGCTATTATAAATGACCTATAGAGTTTTATTTTAGTCATTAGGTCTTTTACGAGTATCACTTAGGTTAGGGAAATTCCATATCTTGAAGTAAGGAAAGCTAGCACCTAGGTTTTTTGGGTTGTTTGAGATGCTGGAGAGAATCGGTCAAGTGGAATACTGATTAGCTCTTCCACAGCACTGCATTTCATGCACTATGTGTTTCATGTTTCATAGCTTCGATGATATCAAACGTATCCTTCTCATGTGATATATACTATTGATATTTATCTTGATATTGATGCATCCTTTGAGGAGAATTTGGTCTGTATTGTAGATCGTAGTGAGAAGAATTTTTATCAGATGATCATTCATTTTATTTTGAGTGCAGTGGAAACATGGGTGTGTTCAGGAGGATACCTAGGAGAGGGAGTCAGATATACAGTTGTAGTGGCCTGGGTTTTTCACTGATCCCCTCAGTGTTTCATGGGAACACATCTCATATATGATATGTTATAAGGTGGGGAGGTTGTAAGATCCTATCCTTTTAACTGGGTACTTCACTCTGAGATTTTTTGATCAATTTTTTTCTATAAATGAGACTTTTCCTAGTTTAAATTAGGTTATAGGGGTTTTTAGGGGATCAGAGAAGCTAGCAGTGGAATACAAAATGAGAGAAGTTGCAGTGTTACTGGCTAGCCGGTGGGTGGGGTTACAAGAATCCCACTGGCCAGCAGGTGTCTTCCAGGCAGAGTGGGTCTCTTACAGGAGACCCAATGTCTTGATTTTGGAGTTTTCAGTCATGTGGTGGCTCTAGATGAAACCATTAGCAAGAAAGAGGCTACCTCTAATAGCCGGTGTCATAAAGATATGCCAGAATTAAGAGGGGAAGAATCATATTTGTACACCACAAAACCCATGTTTAAGTTCTAATTAAACCTCCTTCAACCCTAATTCTGGATTTACAATTTTGAAGGGTTCTCCAAGGATTATTTGGATTCTACAACACTTTCCCTTATTTCCTTGATCCGTTCATTAATCTGGACATCTTGAATCGGTGAGTTTTTCTTGGTTTTGGTGGACACCTCTTGGTTTCTTCTTGGATATTCTTTATATATCCTTGATGTAGTAGATATACTATTATACATAGGGAATCATGTTGTTTCATGTTGATATAAATATTTTACCCTTGGAGATCTTCTTCATTTCTTGAGGTGGGTGGTCTGAAACAACTCCCTAAGGTTGGATTTATTTCTCTAGTATGTGCAACATGTACGATCACACTGGAACAACATGTGTGTGACCTATATTAATTGTAATACTCTATTTTGGTTTGAATTATAATCCTTAGACCTTCCATGGATCACATTAGGTCCTATGGTGATTGAGACTTAAACTTGTGGCCACCCGAAAGGTGTGTCTACCCTTCACCTTGGATTGGAAACTGGTAATTATGCCTCTAAAATTGTATAACCATATTGGGAAATTGTTTATAGATTAGATTAACTTTTAAATTGATAATTTACCTAGATCACATAGCTTATTAATGGATAATTGGTATGGAATTGGTAAAAGGCATAATGGATTGATGATATAATGACATAATGATTTTTAAAATGGTAATTGGGTTTATTTGGAATGAGAATTTAAATTTTCATACTTGTTATGTGATTTGAAAATTTTACGTGAAAAGTTTGACATCATTTAATGGGTAATTTTCATTAATTAACCAATATATCATATGTTATAATGTTTTTCATTTATAGTGATTTGTATATTCTTTGTCTATTACTTGATGTATGAGGGAGAGACGCATGTTGTCTTGATGTTTGAGGGGGAGAAGCATGTTAGTGTGATACCTGAGGATGAGATTCATTTATATATGGTGCCTAAGGGTGATATTCTTGGTTTCTTGACACCATTGGGTGATGTTCTATGTTTCTTGTTTCCTGAGGGTGAGGTCCATGGTGTATGTGGTTCCTGAGGGTGAAATTCTTGATGCCTTGGTGCTTGATAACATGATGTATGGTTTTATTTGATGCATGAGGGTGAGAATGGAGGAAGGACATGGAATACTTTCTGGTTAATTTCACTAGGGTTCAGGGATAGGCACATATAACATCATGTCGAGGCAGGTTTGGGATGACCCCAAGTGCCATCCTGGAGCCCGAGGTTCGGTGGGTTTACTTTAATGTCCTAGGTTAATTTATGAATTAATTCCCCTCTTTATCATACTATTCTATGCAATTTTTCTCCGACTAGATTTTTTATACATCATTGGTGGTGGCCTACTGAGTTTTACTCACACCTTGTTCAGAGCGTTGTTTGGTACCTGGACATACTTCATGGATGCGGGTCTGGACAAGGGAAAGGGGACCTAATCTTGATTGGTTACTTTCTTGTTGGGGATAGATCTAGGATATGGGACTGATCATGGGGTTCAGGACCAGTGTTGGGAGTCTTTACTTTGAGTATATCTTTTATTAGTTTATTTGTATGACTTTCAACGTGACATTTAGGTGGCATACTGTTTGACATGATATGGTTTATTATGTTTGTATTGATTTGGAATTGACCTGTTTATCTATTGGAGTTTATTTATATTGGTTGTTTATTAATTTTTTCATTTTTTTATTATTTTTTACTTGAGGGTATTGTAAAGACCCGTGTTTCCCTGAATTCTAAATTTGAGTAGAAATTTGAATTTTTTCTTTTATGTGCTCATGATGGATAAAATGGTCATTTCCCCCTAATAGATAAACTTGGATAATTTTTCTAACCGCTCTATTAGTCCTATAATAATGTTTATTCCCTAGTATAGGAGTTTGGTGGAATTCCAAGTCATTCAAGTTTTGGTGGAATATTTAATATTTAATTAATTAAATATTAAATTATTTGCACAGGTTTGTATAGTGATGTCTTTTGGACAGAGCATTAGATTGAGATTCTGAATTTACGATTGAGTCTGGACTGTGGGTTTTTTCTTAGGTGAGGTATAAACCCACTTCTGGTTCTGGGACTCAGGATGGGTATTAAAAAAGGCATTTAAATAATTAATTAATTAAAAGACACCCACCCCCCATTTTTCTTCCCGTGCATGGAAAATGAGGGGGGGGATTATCCCTTGCATGTGATGACTTGACCGAGAGGGAATATGAAATGAAATGTTTCTGAACTTTTTCCATGATGGAGATTGAGACCGAATCGAGGTGTAGTGGCTTTCGGGAGCATATTTGGACCCAAAGCTTCTGTGTTTATTCCATGAGGTAGTACGGTTTTTTTATTCCTTGGTCACCATATATGTGTTTTTTAAGTTTTAAATTCTTATTATGACTGCTAAGGACCCCATGGGGGTCAATCTGTGCCTAATCAGGGAAAACGGGGGTTTTATGAGGTTCATAGGGGTTTCTCATTTGGAAATCCAGATCGTACGGTGTTTAGTCTAGGGACAAACATCGTGTGTTCTTCCTATTTGGGGAAGATGGAATTTTGAAACTATGTGTCATGTACTTGGATTACACATCGTGTAGTGGTGCATTTTTATGTGGTTAAGTACATGGGTAGGTGAAATTTTGGGACTATACATTGTGTAGTTAATGTACATGGAATATAATGGTACATGGTTGTGTGGTCAGATACATGGATAGACACCCCATGTAAGGGGGATATGGTCATGTGGAAGTACATGTTCAAACCTTGGGTATGGCATGTCTTTGTAGTAGTACACAAACAGACCTTGGGTGGACCAAGCCGTATGGAAGTACATGGTCGGGGTGGAAATTTTGGAGTACACATCGTGTACTGGGGGTAAACATCATGTACTACCCCTTTGTTACCCTTTGGAGTCTTTTGGGTGATTTTGTGCCCTAGATTAATAATTGGACACAAGAGGAGTCCATTTTGAGTGTTTTTTCACATAAAACATGATGGTGGAGCCCTTAGGGTGTTTTGAGGAATTCTAAGAGGTGGTTTGGGGTGAGAAGTTTATGAAAGATATGTTTTCCTCTATAAATTGAGTTCAGCTATCTCTTGAGAGTGATACATGGGATGGGACCCAAGCGAGGGTCATGAAAATGATTAGAGAGTGCATCATGAGTTCATTGGAGACCTTTATTGGTGTTGGAATTGGATTTTCCTTGGTTAGTGGGGCTGATTTACGACTTCAGGTAATGGATAAGTTGGGTGTATGAACCAACCTATGGTGACTTGGAAAGGGTTTGGGCTTAAATCCATCTCCCTTATGAGTATTTTACTACCTTTGAGGGCTTTGAGGCTGTTAAATACAATAGACTAGTTTGTGTGATGTGTAGCCTCTGAGAGATGGGTGATGGATCAAGAGTTTGGTTGGTGTTAGGGATTTAGAGAGGGATGCCTCCACTTATGTTCTAACCTAGAGTATCCCATGAAGTATTCCTCCACTAGAGTGCTAGTTTCAAGGATCCAAAGATGAATTCCTCTACCTATGTGCTGACCTAGAGGTCCAAGTGGGTGCCTGGTTGATATATCGACCTGAAGGTTCCAAGCATAATGGAAGTTCCTTTGGTGGACATTATATTAAAATTTATTTTAATATTAAGTTTCTCGAAACACCAAGATAGAATATTTCACGTTAAATTTATAATTAATTTATTTATATTTAGAATAATTTATTACCTCATCTTAGGATCTTTTCTTTTATGACATTATTGATCTTCCAAAAACTCTTTTGGGTTAGCTTCATTGCACTGTAAGGATCAAGTGTAGAATCCCTCTAGTGGTGATCCAAATGTGATCCTTTTATCTTTGAGCAATGTCAATTGATTTTGGGGTGCTAACGTGGTGAATAAAATTTCTTTCATTTTGAATCTTGATCACTTTAAGAACCTTCAGGCTTGAAGAAGTTATTCTTGTTCATGAGAGGAAGAGAGGAGGATTTCGTGAGAGAGATAAATCTATTGTGCACAGTGATTCTCTATTCTCAATATTTGATTAACCCTACACAATAGATATAACCATCTATTTATAGAGCTAGAGTTTAAGTTAAAATATTATTTAATTATGTACCATCCCTTAAATAATATTATTATATTTATTAAACTCATTTCCCATAAAATTATTATTATTATTTTATGGTGCACGTGATAACTTGCACAATAAAAAATATATTATTTTAGTGGATTTTGAATTAGTATTTATCACCAGAAGTAGTCTTGGTCCATTTGAACTCCTCAACATTTATTGAATATCCAGATAAATATTTAATTAAATATTTTATTCATCAATAAATATTTTTTATTTATAAAACTTGAATAAAATTATTCCTCAACCTTTGAGAATAATATTTATTCCATTAATTAGATTCAATTAAAATTTAATCGAGATCAACAAAAACACTTAGTGTGTGACCCTTTGGGATTCTTTGTCAATTGCATTAAGAGGGATCATCTAAAGTCCAAGATTATTGTCTAGAAATAGGTCAAGGCACACAAGAGAAATAACTTAATGTCACAATTTTGACAGTCACATATGAATGATCACTGTGTAATATAATCTCTTTGTCACAATATCTCATCAATCAGGTTGCACATCCATGTCATCAACCTATATGCTCAATATCTCTTTCTTTGAATCTCTAAAATAAACATTTCATTGTACAATGTCTATGGAATTTAATGTAATATTTTTATTCCAATCAAACATTTGAGATATAAGCTTCTATAAAGATGGAATGGAAAATCCTTCCTTGACTTATCCATTAGTAACATGTCATTTGTGATGCACCCAATGTACCCTACTTACCGCCAACATATGACACGATGTTTTAGTCATTAAATCTAAGTATGTGAGTTATTACATGAATCAATGATAATATTAAAGTATAAGGATCATTACACGTGATCACATATAGGAATATCTTATGACACCAAAATATGTGGAATTCCTATTGGTGGGTATGTTCTCATAATCTCCCATCTTGGAGATTACCAAGTGTTAACTTCATGAGAAGCAACCTTATCTACATATGATTACTCAAACCATAAATTCTACATACTATGTGTCATATCATAGTACGTTATCCAACCATAGAACAATATTTAAGAATATCATTAATCATAGCGGGGAACTGATATGACCTTATCAATGCAATAGATACCCTAGGACATCATTACACTAAATTCATACAGAACAATGAAAAATATCTAATAATATTGTTTTATTAATATTTAATCCATCAAATGTACATGTAATCAAAGTAAAAATAGTTGGTCCAAGGACACCAACTCCAAAAAACTCCCACTTAGACTAGATCCAACTACCTACAACTTTTAGTACACTCAAACTCACATGATAATCATTTTTATGTTGAGTTAAGGCTTTAGTAAATGGGTTCTCCATGTTGTATTCCATATAAATACTACTCACTACAACCTCATCTCTCTAAGAAAAATCCCTCAAGATATGATACTTCTGAAGTATATTCCTTATCTGTTGATCTGATCTTGGCTCCTTATCAAGGTCTGTCACTACAGTATTATCATAATAGAGTGTGATGGGATATTTACTACTTGGTACAATTTCAAGCTCTTGGATTAAGTTTCATGTCCAAACTAACTCTTTGGCTTCCTTAGAAGCTTCAATATACTAGGAATCTTTTGTATAATCTATGACCACAGCCTACTTTGAGATCTTCTAGCTCACAACACCATTATTCAAAGTGAATATATATCCTATTTGTGATTTCATATCATATTAATCTATTTAGAAACTAAAATATGTATATCCTGTGATGAATCTTTACTCATTTTCTCCATAGTCCAGGAACATATCCTTAGTACACCTCAAATACTTAAGGATGGTCTTGACTTCTATCCAATGGTGGTCACCTAGGTCATATTGATATCTTTCTACCATACTTAATGAATAGGCACCATTTAGCCTAGTACATATCATAGCATAACATACATGACTGACCCAATCATTGATGCGTATGGAATCCTTGCCTTTCTATTTATTTCTCATGTGTCTGAGGACACATTTTCCTAGATAGATGAATGTCAGGTAACACTAGAAACAATACCCTCTTGGATTTCTCTATAATTAATCTCTTTAGTATCTTGTCAATAAATATACCTTGAATTAGGTTGAGTAGTCTTTTGGATATATCATGATGGATCTTGATCCCAAGAATGTATGTCACTTCACTTATGTCCTTTATGGAGAATAATTTATTCAACCACACCTTAACATACTATAACACTGGTATTTTGTTTCCAATAAGTAATATTTCATCGACCTATACTATTAAGAAAATGACCACACTCCCACTAAACCGCTTATAGACACACGGCTCACATTCATTTTTTATGAAACCAAATTCCATTATGGATTCATCAAAATGAATGTTCCATGACCAAGATTCTTTCTTTAATCTATAAATGGATCTTTTCTATTTTCATATATTTTTTCCATCCTTTGGAGTTACAAACCCTTCAAGTTGTGTCATATAAAAATATTTCTTAAGGCACCCATTAAGGAATGTTTTTTTATATCCATTATCCAAATCTCATAGTCATGGAAATTTGCAATGGCAAGTATAATTATAATGGATTTCAGCATTGCAGCTGGTGAAAATGTTTCATTATAGTCTATTAATTGATGTTGTTTAAACCCTTTTGCAACCATTTATGATTTATAGGTACTGAATTGTCCATCCATGTCTAGTTTCATATTGAATACTCATTTACCAATGGGATTTACATCGACTGGAGGATCTACCAAAATCCATACTTGGTTTTGGTACATGGAATCCACTTTATAGTTCATGGATTCTTGAAACTTGGTAATATATGTGCCACTTATTTATTCCTTGTAGGTTATATGATCATTATTATCAATTAATAATGATTCACCATCCTTAGTGACTAGAAAACCATACTGTATTGGTTCTCTAACCTCTCTTTTACTCCTACATGGTATTTGTGTCTTTAGAATAGCTTCTTCCATGGGGATTTATAGAACTTATTCCTGTACCGGCTCTTTTATTCCTTAATCCTAGACTTCGTCGAATTCTGTCTCTCTCCCACTATCTCTTTTAGATATATGATCTCTCTCAAGGAATATGGTGTGTCATGCCACTATTACCTTTTTGTCTGAGGGGTCATATAGGTAATATCCCCTTCTTTCCTTAGGGTATCCTATAAAGGTACACTTTGTGACATGGGGTATAATTATGTTACCTGAATAGGCCTTAAAAATTCTTCACTACACCACACATGTAATTTTGACAACATGGTTTTTCTTCAAGCATGCTATAAGCATCCATTTTTTCATGAGACTTCATGAGTTCACTAGAAATAGATGATAGCATCAAATATTGAACATTGACCACATCATTCAAATGTTTTACATAGATAGGGAACCCTTCATCACTTTCCACCTTGTCAGGTAGGTCATACATTGAGGATTATAGCATGTAATATTTCTGCTCATGGTGCAACATAACCCAAAAGTGTTTGAACTACTCCTGTAAGTTACTTCCAGTGAGTATATGGCCTTTCTCTAATATAGATCGTAGGTATAGTGTGTATAATGAACTTTCCATTTTCTAAAATTACAAAATAGAATATTATTAGTACTTTTCTTGATTAAAAAATTATTTGATAAATAATAATAATTAATTTTATTAAATCTCTTACTATTTTTATCAAACCCCAATAGCCCTCACTATTGAAATCATAATTTCAAGTTGCTAGGAAATTATAGTTTTAAGGATCCATATTACCCTTTGTGTAAACCCAACAAGTGTTGGTTAATCTACTTGAAGGTATTTAGGTAGGCAGGCATTTTCCAACTGCAAGCTTGTGGCTCCTTGATCCGTTGAGAAAACTCCCCAATCCTAAAAACCTAACTTGGATTTCCTCAAAACTTACCTCCAAATTACACCAATTCTAGAAAGGGATACTCCACTTGATGTAAAATTGTTAAGTCAACCCAAAACCTTTATAAGAACTCCCCTTATAAAAGTAAGTGTTCTGACAAGGGTTGGTCAAACACTTAGTTCTATTGGTTTCATTCCTAATCATGTAATGGAAGGCTAAGTCTGAATTAATATAAATTTGAAAGATTTTATTTATTATTCATAAATTTTATCTTGTTTTATCCTTTACAAAGCGTGTTAATATTAAGTGGATTTTACTTAATTAATTAACCATGTTGGATAAAACATTTACACATAATCTATTTATTTAAATTCCATATTTTCATATTAATTAATTTATTTATGTGATAACAGTATTGAATCCATAAAGTAAATAATGCATAAGATAAAAATAAATAAATAATAAATGACCCGATCATTAAATTATCTAAAAGTTGATTTATTGAGAAGGAAATAAATCAACCTTTAACCTGGGGTAAAATTCCTTACTGCAGGCTTTGCATGAGTTATAGTATTCCAACTGTACATATGTGTATCACATGGGTTTACATCATTATGGTTCCATCTTAAACCGCCTCCACATGCCTTGATATACTCTATTAATTATAAGTATTTATAACTCACACACAAGTGAGAGGAACCAAAGGATTGGTTAATAGGGATTAAATAAATAACCATGGACACACAGGCCCTATATAATAATGGAGGAAGGGATGACTCACAGGCTATCAAATTTAAGTTAATATTAAATAATTGCAAACTCATGTAATAAATTAAATTAAAACATACAACACATACATAGGTCTTGGTCAAACTCATGAATGGTCATACATGCAATGTATATGCAAAAGTAAACTGATTAACATTCATTTCTATTCGCTCTTTATTATTGAGATAAACATGCTTGCATTGATTAATTAATTAATTATCTTTCATCTTAATGACCATAAAAATACTCTTAGAGATACCTATCATCAAAGACATTCATGGTAAATAAATGGAAAAACCAATAATTGCAGATAATTACGAAGTTTCAATCAATATAATAAGTTTTTAATGCTATAATTATCGATTTAATGTGATTTTAGTTTTTTCCCTTTACTGGGAGACTACACAGTGTGTACTTATGAGTTACACATCATGTATCTCAGTTGTTGTGTATATCAAATGTCGTGTGTTTTCTTGTCTTGAAAAATGTTTATTGTGTACTTTAGATGTGATAACTAAGGAGTTACACACCATGTACACCATATACATGTCGTTCACTCCATTGATGCAACAGGTTATCAGTCTCATGTGGTTTTGACCATGTATAATGACCATATGGATTGCGTGAATTTCACCACTAACCCATGTAGACTACACGACATGTAATCTGACATGTCATGTTTCGGGTTGGTCAGGTCTACACATGGTGTGCAATAAATGCACCACGTGTAATTACTTCTTGGCACGTGTGTATCCAGCGACACGGCCAGGTGCAGTGCACTTAGGTACACGGTGTGTACTTCAGCTACACGTCGTGTAGTCCCATGCTATTCAGCTAGAATCATTAACACTTCCCAATGGAAACTTTGATCATTCTTAATATATTCTTAGTCCTTTAAGAAAATGAAACACTAAACAGTGATGATTGATATGTCAAAAACATGTTAATTCTAATCAGATTAAAGAACGAATAATATGAAATGAAAAAATCAACCAGGATTGCACATATTGATCAACAATAAAATAAATAATTATAAATTTAAAATGTGATTGCTCTGATACCACTTCAAGGTTCCATGTATAGTGGAAGTGCCTTTGGTAGGCATTATATTAAAATTTCTTTTAATATTAAGTTTCCTAAAACCTCGATAATGGATCTTTGATATTAAATTTATAATTAATTTATTTAGATCTAGAAGAATTGATTACCTCATCTTAGGATCCTTTCTTTGATGATGTTATTGATCTTCCAAAAACTCTTTCAGATTACCTTCATTGCACTGTAAGGATTCTAGTATAGAATCCCTCTAGTAGTGATCCACATGTGCTCCTTTGATCTCTGATTAATGCCAATTGATTTTTTGGTTTCTATCATAGCGAATCAAATGTCTTGCATTGTTCGTCTTGATCGCTCAAAGAAACTTTAAACTTGAAGGAGTTCTTCTCATTCTTGAGAAGAAGAGGGGCAGAATTCATGAGAGAGAGAGAAGTTTTTTGTGGTAACGACTCTTTATTCTCAATATTCAATTAACCTTGCATAATAGACATAACCATCTATTTATAAATCAAGAGTTTAGGTTAAAATATTATTTAATTTCATATCAAATCTTAAATAATATTATAATATTTATTAAACCCCATTCCACATGATAATAATATTATTATTATTTTATGGCACACATGCTAACTTGCACTATAAAAAATATTATTTTACAAGCTTGTAAATTAATATTTATCACTGGACGTGGTCTTGGTC
This sequence comes from Viscum album, assembly GCA_963277665.1. NCBI lineage: Eukaryota > Viridiplantae > Streptophyta > Magnoliopsida > Santalales > Viscaceae > Viscum > Viscum album. Next base: position 1,328,274,542 of record OY728163.1, read on the forward strand.
TGTTCAAACTCCTCATCATTTATTAAATATCCAAATAAATATTTCATTAAATATTTTATTCATCAATAATATTTGTGATCGATAAAACTTGAATAAAATTATTCCTCGGTCTTAAGAATAATATTTATTCCATTAATTAAATTCAAATAGAATTTAATTGAGATCAACAGAAATACTTAGTGTGTGACCCACTATGATTCTTTCTCATTGTCATTAGGTGGGATCACCTAAAGTCCAAGATTACTATCAAGCAACGAGTTAAGACACCCAAGAGAAAGAACTTAATTTTGCAACGTCGACAACCAGATATGAATGCTCATTGTGTAATATAATCCCATTTTCAAAATATATTATCAAGTAGGTTTCACATATGTATCAGCAACCTATATGCTTGATTTGTCTTTCTTTGACTCACTGAAATAAGCACGTCATTGTACCATGGCCATGAAATTTAATGTGGAAGTTCTATTCCAATAAAAGGTCTGAGATATAAGATTCCATAAAGATGGAAGGGACAAATCATTCCTCAACTTATCCATTAATAACATGTCATTCGTGATGCACACAATGTACCATACATATCACCAACATATGGCATGATGGTTTTGGTCAGTAAATCTAAGTGTGCGAGTCATGACATGCATCAATAATAATCTTAAAGTCTAAGGACCATTACACATGTTTGCGGATAGGAATATCCAATAACACCAAAACATACAAAATTATTATTGATGGGTCTATTCTTGTAATCTCATATCTTGGAGATTACTAAGTGTAAACTTCATGAGAAAAAGCCTCATTCGCTTATGAGTACTCGCACCTGAAATTCTACATACTATGTGTCCTATCATAGTACGTTATCTAACTGTAGAATAATTTTTAAGAATATCATCATAGCACTTCAAAGTTCTCATCATAGCGGGGAACATCTATGACCTTATCAATTCAATATATAGCCTAGGACATCAATACACTAAAGTCATGCAGAACAATGAATAATATTTAATAATATTATTTTATTAATATTCAATTCATTGAATATACATGTAATAAAAGTACTTACTGTTGGTCCTGGGACACCAACTCCAACATGACCCTGAGTGGGTGTGTGTGTTTGGGATAATAATGGTTGTGGGTGTTCCCTTGGGACCCAAACCTATGTGTGATTCGGTGAGGTTGATATATGATGACGGGTATGGGCATTGGCCATCCTTTGATATACCTTCTCTTAATGTTGGTTTAAGCCCATGAGGTTATAGTGGTTGAAAGGGGTTAGACTTGATGCTCTATATTTTTACTGATAGTTTGTTGATGGTTTGAGTGTTGGACCAAGGTTTAAGGCATGTTGTTTGTAGTTGTTTTGTATAGTGTATGTGGCATTCCACATATGTGGCTGAGATGTCTGACTAACACTCTAGGAATATGTAGTATACTACATGGATTATGTGTCAAACTGAGGATCTAAAAATGGATAGCATGTATTATATGGTTTGGGGATGATGGAATGGTGCTCTGCATCCATGGTTTAAGTGCCAAATTGATTGTCTATGTCGTGATGGTATACCGGGTGGAATGGGATGGTGGACTGACACTCTGCATCCATGGTTAAATGTCAGACCGGTGCTCCAGGCATGGATAGTATACTATATTGATTAGGTTTCCGACTGAGGCTCTAGATACTGATAGAATACGTATGTTTTAGTTGTTGGATTGATGCTCCAAGTGTTATTGTTCTCAAATATAGGTTAGATGTCGGACTGATTCTCTAGGAACTTTTGATTATGAAATATGGGTTAGATGTCGAACTGATGCTCTAGGTACTAGTAGCACTTTATCATAGTATGAGTACTTGGGACCGATGCATCTAGGTACCAAGAATGAGATAACGAATGGAGTCATGAGGACATGGTAGGGGATGCCTTAGACTAGAATCTTAGATGGTAAGACTGTCGTGTGAAAGGTCCCCACTGTCGAGAGGTTTAGTTGGGGTTTCCAGGGATGTGGAGCCCATAGGTTACTTGGGACGCACGGTCATCGAGACATGCTTAGAGACACCCCAGTGTTGGTCGAAACAGGTATGGTCGATCAGAGTCATGGGACCAATGATTGAAGATGGTTTTATTTGTATTTATCTTAGTTATGTTTCAGCTAGGCAGAGCATATTTCATGAGCATGAACTTATGGAAGCATGTTATAAGTTCACTATGGGGGGTGGCCTACTGAGATTTATTTCTCACCTATACATGCACCTCGGTGTGCATGCAGACCTTATGTCTGGTTTCAGGTTAACCACAGATGCACAATGGATAAGGAGAAGGTCTAAGATTTGGTGATTGAGCGGGTTGCTCGTGTGGAGTCTGATGATCGGGCTAGAGCTGCCCAACAGGATGTTGGAGACCAAGTATGTGATATTCCATGGAGTTGGCAGTAGAGCCAGATGTATTTACTTTTTCATTTGTTTATTTGTATATGTGATCAGCCTAGTGGGTTATCGGTGATGCATGTATGGCATGGATGTTTGGATCATTACTGTATTTCATTTTATTATAGCATGCTTCTATTTCAATTTATGTATTCTTTCTATGTACTCTGATGTGTATGGTGTTTGGTTATTTACTTATGGTTTTGCACTTTGATATGGGGGTATAGTCTCCTCACAATTCCAACTTAGACCCCCACTGCTAGTCGGTTGTCTCTAGCGTACAAGGAGGCGTGCTTGAGGCCTTGTGGTGAACCGGATTGGGGGCACCAGTTTAGTGACATTTGTAAGAGTTGGTGTTCTAGAACCATCTATTTGTACTTTGATTACATGAATATTTAATATATTTAAATATTAAACATCTTATTACATATTGTTCATTGTTCTGTATGACTATAGTATAATAATGTCCTGGAGTATTTTTCGCATTGACAAGGTCATAGCAACTCCCCGCTATGATGAGAACCTTGAAGTGCTATGACAATATTATTAAATATAGTTCTGCGGTTGGATGACATACTACGATGGGACACATAGTATACAAACCATTAGGTGCGAGTACTCGTAAGCAGATGAGACTTCTTCTCATGAAGTTCTCACTTGGTAATCTCCAAGATGGGAGATTATGAAAACATACCCACCAGTAGGAATTCCGCATGTTTTTGTGTCATCAGATATTCCTATCTACGAGCATGTGTAATAGTCCTTAGACTTTAAGATTTTCATTAATATATGTCATGACTCGCGCACTTTGATTTACTAATGAAAATCGTCACGTAGACAGTTGGCGGGAAGTAGGGTACACTGGGTGTGTCATGAATGACATGTTATTAATGGATAAGTCGAGGAAGGATGTGTCCCTTCCATTTATGGAAGTTGATATCTCGGCCCTTTGATTGAAATAGAATTGTCGCACGAAATTCCATGGCCATGGTGTAACAACAGATTTATTTCAGGTATTCAAAAAACGACATGTCAAGCATAAAGATTGATGACACTGTCATGAAACCAGCTTGGTGAGATATTCAAACAAATGGATTATATTACACAGTGAGCGTTCGTATGTGGATGTCATTATTGTGACTTTAAGTTCTTTCTATTGGGTGTCTTGACCAGTTTCTAGACAGTACTCTTGGTCTTTAGGCAAGTCCGTCTAATGTCAATGAGAAAGAATCCTAGAGGGTCACACACTAAGTGTTTCTGGTGGTCTCGGTTAAATTCTATTTGAATTTAATTGATGGAATAAACATTATTCTCAAGACAGTAGAATAATTTTATTCAAGTTAAAATGATTGCATAAATTAAATAAATATTTATTCGCGGGATTGTGGATAAAAATATATTTATTTATTTTATTGAACATTTAATAAATATTTATTTTCTAGTTTGTAAATAAAATATTTATTTAAGAGAATAAATTATTTATTTATTTATTCGGGTGTTCAATAAATGGAAGTGGAGTTCGAATGGACCAAGAACAGTCCAGTAGTAAAATAATTATTTGCAAGACGGTAAATAATTATTTAACTAGTTGGCACAAAACAAAATAATAATAACGCGGTTATAATTATGCGGCACGGGATTTTATTTATGATTCCGCTTTGCGCAAGTTGGTACGCCACAAATAATGACGCGGTTATTGTTATTATGTATCATGGGTTTTCTCTAAGGTTATGAATGTATTTAATTGTTGTTACGTAATTAAATATTATAACTGAATCTCCATGTCGATAAATAGAGAGGTACATCTATTGTGTCATGTATGGGAAACCGGTGACGCAAGAGCAATTCCAAGTCAGGAATTTTCTCTCGAATCCTCTCCTCTCTCCCTCTCAAGAATGAGAGACATTCTTCAAGATCAAAGAACAGGCGATCAAGATCGATCGACGCATGACAGTTGCTTCACCGCGCCCGGAAAGCAAGTGGCATTAATCGGAGACCATTGGAGCATATGTGGATCACCGCTAAAGAGATTCTGATTTGGATCCTCGCAAGCGCAACGAGACAATCCGAAAGGGTCATCCCGGATGATCAACATCATCAACGAAGAAAGTACTGAAGAACCAGTTATTTACTTATGGTTATGCACTTTGATATGGGGGTATAGTCTCCTCACAATTCCACCTTAGACCCCCACTGTTAGTCGATTGTCTCTAGCATACGAAGAGGCGCGCTTGAGGCCTTGTGGTGAACTGGATTGGGGGAACCAGTTTAGTGACATTTGGGTCAAGGCGTTATAAGTTAGTCACCCCACTATACATTTTAGACCCTCACCGCTAGTTGACAACCTATGGTATACGAGGAGGCACGCCTGAGGCCATGTGGCAACCCATCTCGATCATGTGAGGGAGTACTGGACCAAGGAAGTTACACATATGATATGCCTAGGTTTTCATGCATTTCGTACCATACAAAATGAACATATTATATAATACAATATGGCCCAATGTGCATCAAATATACATGGGCTTTATGGAATATCACCTTCATGATTCACTGCCCTTGGAAGTAGAGATGGACTTTTCCTTCCATGGAACCAAGCACCAAGCCCGCTAATGAAAAATATAAGGATCCAACACCTCCCACCATTGGACCCTTCCTACTCGCCTAAATATCTCACTCTAACCTAACAGTGTGGATAGTCCCATCTAGTGCTACAAAGAGAACTCATCGACTATAATATTGGATTTGAGCTTTGAAATGAATTAACTAATCCATCCTAATGGTCAAATCATATGTTTTCGTCTCATGAACTAGAAAGTCCCATGATATTTACACATTATTGATCATGATTAAGCAAGAGGGACACTTGAACCCTTACTTGGTTATCTCACTAAGCGGAGTGTCAATCCTCATAGAATAAGGTAATAACTCTACGTATGATCCCAAAACATCTACCAATTGCACAAAGATAAAAAAAATGTGATGCTCCAATATCAAACAATGAAAAATTAGTAGTGAAAGCTATCAAGATGGCACCTCACACCATTGATGGTCATGAGTCAACTTCGACCACCTTCAGTGTTTGCTTAAGGGCAAAGAGTTTCCCTTAAATTTTCTAAGGTGTTGACCTCTCCTCTTAGCCAGATCTTCAAACTCTTCGATGAGTTTCTGACTCATCCTATCTCGATGCACCACTCAGTATCTTTGATCCCTATACTAGGTTGGATTCACCCCCATTACCAATATGCGAGAATTGTTACAATACTTCTTCAAGTGGCCCACCTTCACGCACTACTGACATGTGCAAGAAGGGTTTGTACACTTGGACTTTGGGTGCCCCACTTAACTACACTAGAAGTACTCTAGTGATCCCTTCCCCTGAGAAACCCAAGAAGAATACCCAACTAACTTCCCTTGAAAGTCCTTATGCTTCCTCTTTTTCCAATCGAATGTATTCTTCCCTCCACCTGATCGTGGAAGGAAAGAGCTCACATTTCATGTATCTATTATGCCTGTTTCCACCAAAGTTGTCATGCTAACCACTTTTATATAGCCAAGAAGCTTTAAAAGAATAATCCTCAACTAAATCTATGGTTGTAACCTCATCTCAAATCTTTATGACTTGGTCCTTTAATTTGTCACAAGCTCCGAAACAAACTTTACCAACTCAATGAACTTCGATGCATATTCCATCATAGAAAAATTCCCTTGTTCAAAATCCAATAACTCTCAATCCCTAGAAAACTCCAGCTCCTCCATGCAGTATTGATCATTGAAAATCCTCTAGAATCCCTTCTAACCTAGATTTTTATCCTACCTTGCCTCCTCAATCGCTTTCAACCACTTCTTATTTGTCCCCTCCAACAAATAGTATCCAAATTCGACCTTAAGGTCTATGGCATCCTCAGAAACTTGAAGATGTGATTGTTATTCTCCAAATATTCTCCAACCCACTCCAACCTCACATCCCCTCTGAATGACGAAAGGTTTGGATTCATGAACTTTGACACCATGTTTCACCTCTCTCGGCCTATTCTGATCAATGCCCCTACAAATCCCCTAGATAGCCTAAACAATCACTACGCCCAACTGAGGGTCCATAGGATCACGCTCCACCACTCCTTACCCTCACCCATGCCCAACTAGAACACGCTTAGGCGTCATATTCTATAACACAAAAGGATTCCCATCAAAACCATTTAATTCCTCAAGCATTCATCATAAAAAAAAAAACTACATTGAAACGTGATTACATGGAATCATATTCCTTTAGCAAATTACAATCCCAATAATTCTCTGGAACGATTCAAACTATTAAACAACAATTATTCATTTTAAAAACACTTTGGAATAACAAACCCATTAATTCAATGGAAACCCACTTTCATGTAAGAAAAATCATTTTCTTTTAAAACCATTCGATGTGATGCAATCTATACCATGCTTACCATGATGCATGAACTCTTGTCGATTTCAAACCATCATGGGTTAACACGACACAAATACAATCCTATGAAATCATCACTATCCTATCATTTAGCCATACATCCTAGTGACTCGGACTTCGCCATAAAAAGGTGAGCTGCACCTTTTATGGTTACATTTTGAATTTTAACAATCTTATTCTCCATACCTTCCAGACTTCCAAAGACAACACTCAAAAACTTTGCTATGATGCCATTTTGCAACACTTCAACCAAGGTGCTTGAATCCAAGACTCGAGCTAGGGTGCCACATGGACTAGAACGCATCCCTCAATCACCAAAGGATGATGACAAGCGGCAAGGGATAAAACTGTCCACTTGGGGAACAATTTACCCCCAAGGAAAAACCACAAACCATGCATGATCATGTAAAATACATTTTAAACAAACTATTTTAAATAAATTTAAACATCAGAAACAACATGTTTTGCAAAAAAAACAAACCAAATCCAGAGTATGAAATAATATAAAAACAACACAAGTTGACACCAAATACACTTGCTCAACCATGGGCTATCAATTCCTCTTCCATAAGTCCAATGTCGAACCCTGCTAAAGCAATTCCAAATGCAATGCTAATAAACCATTATAAATCAAAAATGGTTTTAAAACTAAAACATTTCATTTATCCCATTTTCAAAACCAAACCATGTGTTTATAAGAAACTCCAAAATTAGTAAAAGTAACTTCATCAAAACATATTTCATCAATATACCAAAACCAAGTTTTCTTCTTGAAAACACTCATTCTAAAAAATACCATTTTCCTAAATTCCAAGAAAATCCTTGTTTTCACAAACCGATGGAATATCCTTGCTTTTCCCCTAATTCCATCAGAAAATCCCCTTTTCCCCCAATTTCACTAGAAAATCCCCATTTTCCAATATTCGTTGGAAAATTCTTGTTTTCCCAAATCATTCCCTCGTGATAAGGCTTTCTGAGCTCACCAAATGGAAAATATAGGTTTTCCAAGTTCCAGCGCTGGGTAGGTTTACCAAGATATAAATCTCTGCTCATACATCCAAACTCACACAGTAACGAGTGTTACCTTTTGGCCCCAGTTATCCTGACCATTGCTAGCCATAACACACGCTCCCTAAGCCACTAATCCTCATGGATGAAACTTCCTGGTTTTAAAAAGGTCTCACTAAATCATTTTTAACACACACGGTGCATTTAATCCCTAAATCCGAGTTCAAAACCACATATCGCAATTCAATTTATAAAAACCAATTTAACACAAAATTCCATAATTTTGCATAAAATCAAATCACTTTGAACAACAATTTTCCATTGAAAACCCCGTTTCCCATTCCAAAATAAATCCAATAATTCCTCATTGAAAACCCTCGTTACAATTTCCAACAAACATTCCACGCGCATGGTTAGGTTAAATATGTGTCTCACCGTACTACTCTTTAGAAAGAAAATCTCGCTATGCACGGTTAGGTTAAGCATGCACCTAACCGTGTATATCCTCTGCCCGCCCTATTGAGAGGCACAGCTAAGCTAACCGTTTTTATCTCCCTGCTTACACAAAAATCAAAATTTTCACCCCGAAAACTCCCACAATCTCAAAGGAAACGTACCTGCCAAAACCAGGATGTTACAGTTGCAGTTGCCCACCTCTACTTGTACATTTCCCTTCATTTGCATATTATCACAAAACGAAAAAAGAAAAATCATAGGGTGATGAGGGGAAAGCGGGCGGCGGAGGTTCTCTTGCGCTTCAAACCCCACGACACCGTAATCTTCCCCACTTTCTTTTTAGTCCCAAGATACCCTTGACACTTTGCCGCGCCGCAGTAGCATTTCGTCTCCGGCCCATACTGCACAAATCTATAACAAAAACCACGCATTTCATTTACCATTACACACAAAATCAAATCCATCTCCCACACCATTACCTGTAATCATATAGTAAAGGTTCTCCAACTTTTATTGGCCGACCACCAAACACACCCACCCGAGTCTTACCATCAACCTCCCTGACAACATACCAAAATTATTAACTTCCCTTCATTCTAAACTTCAAATGCTCAATGAGAGTATTTGAAATATTTCAATAGTTTGAAATGTGTTTATATTCAAGATATACTATACCCACCACTTCTCGAGTTTACAGTTGGGATCGCAGCCATGGTTTAAAAAACGAGATAAATTCCCCTTGAATGTTGCATCGATCGTAAAATCCTTCTCAACTTCACACATATAGAAGTTCTCATCCCCATTGTGCTTCATGTCCCACAGCCTTTTTTCACACAAACCATCATCAATCACTGATCAACCAAAGTATAACATTACAAACCTAAACCTCTATAATTCACTTTTTAACCACACATAAAGAAATGAAGATTACTCACCTTCCCCGATATACTCAACTATAAAATCGCCTTTATTAATTACTTCCCCAGCCTCTACTCCCCACCCACAAAATTCAGTCTGACAAGGGGAAAAAACAAAACACGCTTATCGATTTTGCAAAGAAAAATAATATTCAACTATAGGATTTCATACCTTGACAATTTTAATCTTTTTATCCTTGCGGAAAGGCCTGTTGGTGCAACTATCAGAGCAGTGGCAAGCCTTTGAACAGCTTATGCTTTGGACCCTTGCAGATGTTCATGCAAAATAACTGGATGATTGCAAAGATATTCATTTTTCAGAATGAACGGTTTACATGAATGACGACAAAAAACAAACCTGCAAACACAATCCTCGCAGCATATCGAACGGCAGTTCATGCAGCCAATATCACATGTAACATCACCACGCTTCTTCTTAACAAGGTACACATCTGATTTCAGTTGAGATAAACCCCGATAATAAAAATTTCAACTCTGATTCTTGTTGAAAGTTCAGTGAGCATCCCACAAAATTTGTCATGTACTCTGATTTTGAGATATGCCTCCAAATTATGTTTATAAAGTGGACCAAAATCACCACAACCGTACATATATGCATATTTAATCAAAATATTATATGAACTCTACACTGGTCACCATGAATGAAGGGATTACCTTCCAAATTCGGACTACGAATATTTAACACAGGAAGTATAATATTGGGTGATATGATTTAGAAGGAAATCTCAGAAACATGACAGACAAAACATCCATTAAGAATAAGACAAAAATGATAAATGATTTGAAAGCAAAAATAAAAAATAAAAATACCTGCTTTCATGTTTTCTAAAAAATGAAAATGCATTGAGAGATAAATCACATACATCCTTATTTTCTCAGACTTCCCAAAATATAATCTAAAATGTTTTAGAAAGAAATAGAAAATGCTTTCCATGACCAAACAACAACCTGGGATTCTTTATGTTTGGAAAAAAAGACATCCTTATTACTGCCATTGAATGCTGCGCTCAACAGCAGTAAGCAACTTGCAACAATTTCAAATAGCAACCAATCAAACATGTAAGCAGCCAAAAATGGCTAATTCACTGTTAAAAACAGTTGACAGCAACCATGGAAAGGATACTGCGCTTTATGTGCACATATGGAGGCGGTTCCAACCATGTTAAATCAATCTTGAACTCTTCATCAACATATGGAAGAGGCAGGTGACAAAATACATCCTAAATTTCGAAGCAAAGACAATCAGCCAGTGAAATACATCTAAGAATGAAAAGCAAAATACAATTTCAAAAGCCCAATTTATTCAAGCAAACCCAATCAGCTAAGGTGAATCGAAGAGCAACCACATCATAGAATGCATGAAGTGCCATCTCAAATCCAACAAATATACAAAACAACTAAGCAAAATTGAAAAGCAACCCATACCTCTATGTCACTCACTGGAGCTGCACACTGGCCATTTAACAAATATATCAGTCCTGTCAACCAGCATAATCAATAAAAGATGACAAAAAGGCCATAGAGCCTAAACAAAAGCCAAATTACTATCAAATAAATTAAAATAAGAAAATAATAGATTGATGGATTCTCTGATGCTGCGTTTGATAAGATGGACGTATTTTCAAATAGGAAAGGAAATGAAAACGAGATTAAAAAATGTATTGGGTACATAAGAACAAGAAAAGAAATTCATGTAGAGTGTTTGTTTGGTAGGTATTTTAAATACATGCAAGTGAAGATAAAATTAATTTATCACAAGTCTATTTGAGGGTAAAATGGTCAAAAAAATAATATCATGGAAGTGGAATCACTTCAATGGTCCCCGTGAAAGAACCCAGTTCCACCTATTTTGAAAGAATTTGACTTCAACGAAAGTCCAACTCTGTCACACTAAACATACATTTGATAAAATTAATTTTAATTTCACTTCAACAATTTGAATTCCAGTGCACCAAGTCAGCCATGAAGGAATTGTCACCATCAGCAGCCACAAAACCAAGTAGTTACCCCAAAAACCACAAATGATATATCATCCAAAAGCACATAATTTTTCCTTTTTTTCATTTGTGTTGACTATAGCATTTTCATCATTAAAAGAACACAGAAAATAATCAGAGTATTAAACACCAAGAATAAATGGCAATGGACTTGTTTTCCAGCCAATCTGTCCATTACAGCCATGATTGTAATAAAAAAGAAAAGGTATATTAATGAATAGAATATATTCCCACACGAAAACAAACATGCGAATGAGATCCAACCACTCCCATCCGATTAATAGTTCAAGTACACTTAGATCCCACCAGGTTACCTGACAACGAACAAAGGACTAGCACTTGTATATGCAGATAAAGGAACAGAAACTACAGGCGGGAAGAGGAAGAAGATTGAAAGAAGACACTTCGGGAATGATCCCGCCCAAGCCACGCAGCAGAATTCTCAAGCCTTTAGGCCACCCAGCTAACCAGATAAATCCACCCCTTCCACTCTTTCCAGCCCTCCCAATTTATAACAGTCCCTACTAAACACCTGTGGGCCCCCCCAGCATATTCCTCCAAGGAATAACAAACTGGTCCCTACAAGGAATCAGTTAGAGGATTCCCTCGGGATCCCCCAGGATATTCCCCATAGGTCCCCCACATGCAATTCCAGCTTTACCCTGCTGCAGATTTTCACGCATCCTTATCACTGCCACCCCCGGAAAATCCAACTTGTCCTCAAGCTGGAGAGGGTGATCAGGAGCTAAATGTCTTCTTAACGTATCATGAAGGTCAGTATGCGTGCCTAGTCTTTTGCCAAGATCCATCTGTTTTGCAGCACCCATGCTGAAGCCTCCAATCCCAAGCTTGATATTAGAGGGTTGTGTTGACAACAGCTGTGCAACATGTGCGGCCAAAGCAACTAGGCTAACCGAATCTGCTGGACCCGCTGCTGAAATGTCTCCAAGATCAAACCAAGCAGTGATTGGGAAGCCACCAAATCTGCCCACAAAAATTTGACTTACACCATGCAGAAGCAGAATTCCACTGGTATAAAAAAGCAATTGTGTATTGTGTCCTTTGTTTTCGTCAAGATGAACTTTAAAATCAACTTATTCACCGAGCAGCTCTTCCCACCCAGAAGAAACTCTTGTTGTAACAATAACAGCGGAAATTCAGACTCTAGGTATAGCCACAACATACCTGCTTGTTCCCAAGGCATGATGAAGAACTTGCCCATCATGATCAAGTAACCTTCACACCGGTTGCGCGTACTATACACTGATCCTACGGGTAGGCCGTAAAGCCTTGGTAACCCGGTCGTATCAATGTCCATGCCATACCTTTTCTCGTTCTTCACAACATCCCCAGACAATTTTTCCCAAAACTACTGGGACAAAGGCAAGAACCAATGTTGGGCAAGTCTTTCACAGTTGGAACTGGTCAATTGGTACTTGCAGTATATTGAAATGCGTCGCAATTCAATTAGTCCAAACAACTGGAGCGGTCAGATCGTCCCCTGCCACTATCGACGTTGCAATTTATCTTGCAACAGTTCGTGATCTTGGATGGTTTGTTGTGATTTCCAGCCCCCCCCCCCCCCCCGAACTGCTCCACCCATTGTGCAGTGGACTGGTCCTGTGTGTGGCCAGTCAGTTTTGCGGCCACCGCGGCTTGCCCCTGCACTTCCATAGCGCCTGATGTCGCAGCTTGCGCTTCAGGCAGTGGGGATGACAAAGAGACTGGGGTCTCCTCTTCGCTGTCGTCCGTTTGCACCAGTTGCCCAAAAGAAGGCCGTCATACTGAGAACTTGAGAACTGTCTTCGCCTGTTCTGACTTCTCTTGTGCTTCGATTTCAGTTGAATGCAGGACTGCTTCCTCTGGTGGTCTGCTGAACCGCTCCATAAATTCTTCTTTGAACCGTGACCGTGAAAAAATCATATAGATCTCCCTCATGAGTTTAAACCAGTATTTAGCGTCTTTGTACATACTAACATGTGCAAGCGATACCTTCATGTTCTCCGGTGCTTGGTTGAGATGGAAAAACAATTCAGCTCGTGCAACCCAACCCCTCGGATCCGTGCCATCAAACAAGGGTAAGGTCACTCGCCTTGCTGCGCCTGGATGGTCGGAGCCTACCTCGAAATGGTTCACAGCTGGTCCAGGCTCCCAACCATGCTTACCGGTCGCGCCAACCTCCTCTGCATGCGATGCGGATAGCGTCATCTCAATAGACAGTCGCTCCTCATCCTGAATTCCAATTCTTCTTGTGGAGCAGAAGCACGTAGGTTCGATCCCTACCTGGGGCGCTAGGGCCACCATGTCTTTGCGAAAGTCAGCCCGTTCTCTGGCCAGTTCCTTCTGGTAGTCGGCTTGTTCCTTCCGTTCCAACTCCCAGGTTTGTTGGTTCAAGAGGATCATCTCCATTGCCGACTCCAATTTGGAGAATGAGGAATCGAGGCGATCCCTGTGCTGCTTCACCCCGTCCAATCGCACCTCCATCGCCAGCGATCTCCTCCCTCAATAGTATCCTGCAGCGGTGCAGCGATTTTCGACTGCAAACTCCTCCCCGAAAGGAAAAATATCCGATAGGTCGAACCAATTGATAACGAACAGAGGACTAGCACTTGTATATATAGATAAAGAAACAGAAACTACAGGCGAGAGGAGGAAGATGGAAAGGAGACCCTTCGGGAATGATCCCGCCCAAGCCACACGACCGAATTCAGCCTTCAGGCCGCCCAGCTAACCAGATAAATCCACCTCTTCCATTTTTTCCAGCCCTAGCAATTTATAACCGCACCTACTAACCACCCGAGCAACCCCCCCGCCATATTCCCCCAAGGTAACCACCCTAGCAATCCCCCCCATATTCCCCCAAGGAATAAGTCCCCACAAGAAATCAGTTAGAGGATTCCCCGCAGGATCCCCCATCATATTCCCCATCCCCACCCCCACCCCCACCCCGCATGCAATTCCAACTTTACCCTGCTGCACATTCCCACCCATCCCGATCATTACCCATTGTAGTGGAAGAGCACATGAAATTGTAAATTCATCACCACTAGCCATCTAGGGAAGCAAAAATATCCTGGTCTGGTCATTAACAAATATGATCAGCCTGGTGAGAGTGAATATGAAATTGTAAATCCATCATCATTCATACCCTCTTTCAGGGTCGACCTGCCACAGATTTTATCCACATCTCATCATTAAAAAATATGATCATTTCTTTCATTCATATATTCAACAATAGGGCATTCAAAAACAGTAATCATTAGATTCACGTCTTTTTTACAGTACTAGAATTGAAAAATCATATCACCAAAAGATATGCAACTAATCCCAAATGAACTTACTCTTATCCAAAATGGGCGGACTATAGTTCCAAAACTCAAATAGTATAGTAAGGACAACATAGGTACAATAAAAAAATTGCGTAAGGAAAGAAGAAATTGACCTTCTTTTCCAGTCGCCAATCAGTCGGATGCCTCCAGCAAATTGCTCTTCTAGGGTTGCCAGGTAAAGGGATAACCTCATCAAGCCAGGGGGCACACTTGCTATGTGAAGCAACTGTACATCGCACACAGCACCAATCCACGCTCTTCTTGCAAAAAAAGCATGCCTGTTTGATAAAATTTCACATTTATGTCACAAAGAAAATTACAAAAAAGAATCTGTGCAGCGCAAAAATTGACAGATCAAAATTATATTAAACTAAATTTCCAGCCCCAAAGTATTTGAACACTTAAATCTAGCGGAGTATACTGAACACTCATAAAAGAATAAACAATAATTAAAAATAAGTAAACATGGAAGAAATGAAAAGAAGACAAGGCACAAAAATATTTGCAGATGTTGAAAATTTGATATGAGACCAAAAATAGTAGCAATCAGAATCAAGATGTAAAAATGAAACATTTTTTGTGAGACATTTTTTATTTTAGAAAAAAATCAGTAGTAGAATGAATTGAAATTAAGCCAATAGCTATGCAGAGATGTGTTTTTAATAAACAGGATTATAATACAATACTGACATATGAAGCCTCGAAGGAAGCTTCATTTGAAGAATAAATATTTTCAGCATCAACTAAACAATGAGTTATTAGATGAAACACATTCACAAATCATAACCGATATTTAATTATTCAACAATTGGAAGATACCATGTAATGACTTAAGATGGAAATATTGCAATGAAGAAAAGTTTCTTTACATGTTGAGGACACTTGAACTTTTTTGAAATTGAGAACCCGTGACTCTCTTTTGCACATATTGAGTGATAGACTCTTCCACAACCACGAACATAGCATGATGCCTCCTCTCCCGGATAGACAAATTTGTGGCAAATGAGACATTCATTCTGAAAACATATTTAAGTAAAAAAAAATTAGAGTTGCATTAATAGACCATTTATTTAATAATTTCAATGAATCAAAATTATATGATTGCAAAATTAAAACTAATGAAATAGATTTTTGGCACTAATAAAAAATATTTCACTTCTCAGCATAACAAGAAAAAAAAGTCCATTTGAGATTTCTACAACACACACTATCGTATTTTTTTTCAGACCATGATTCATTTCTAAAAAAAAAAAACTATTTTCCCTCAAACCAAAAAACAAAACAAAAAATTGTTATTGCTGTTAGAATTTCGATAAACATGCATGGAAATGGGCATAGATACCTTAGCGGGCCACCAGTTTCATTGCTTTCCTAGTTGCATACCACATTGCTCACATCAACCCTCTAATACTCTTGATGGTAAATAGAAGAATCATGTTCATTATAGCTACCTTACATGTTACGGAATCGTCGGAAGTCGCAACGACATAAACGAGATACGGAAAGAAAATGCAGAAGAAATAAAAACAAAACACATGGAACACACAAATTTACGTGGTTCGAGAATAATTCCTACGTCCACAGAGAGGCAGAATATTCACTATGTCAGGAGCACAATTACAAAGTTTTTTTTCAGTTAGAAACCCTAGCCCGAAATGGGCTACATATGGAGAAATGATCCACTGTTCCGAACAAGAAGTTCGCGTCGCTACAGTGAAAGGCGGCTACCTTTGTCAAAAGTACTACAGTAGCTGCCGGCTGGAAGTCAAAAGTGCTACAGAATAGTTGACTCTGAAATCCGCACTGCTACAGTGTTTGTCGTTGTCGGTCGGTCAACTCTGCTACAGTGGTCAAATATGCTACAGTTCCGGAAAAATTGGGTCGGGGGCCTTCGGCCCCCGAAGCAGGGGCGTGTTGCCCCCTGCAACCCCCATCGAGCTCACCGCGGAGCTCAACCCGTGACAGTAGCGGGCCACAAGCATTCGGCCCAACCGGATCGAGCTACACCAATCCAACAAACTCCGGCATAACCTCAATCGAGTCCAGCAATTGATGGCTCGATCTGCCAACAAGCACCGTCGAGATGTCACTTATGATGTTGGAGAACTCGTTTATGTCAAACTCCGACCAAATATCTAGACATCCAAGGTCCACAAACTTACTCCCAAACAAGCAGCCCGCTATTATGGACCCTATGCAGTTGAAGCACGCCTGGGAAACACCGCTTATAAGTTGACTCTGCCCCCATCAACACGGATACATCCGGTCTTCCATGTCTCACAGCTGAAACGTGCAGTTGGGAATTCTCCAGTCCAATCTGCGCTCCCGGAAGTTTGGGGTAGTTCTTCATCCACAAGACCTCGGCCAGTGGCGATCTTGGCATCCAGAGCAGCGCTTGGGCATTCACGTGGCAGTTGGCTAATTCAGTGGCAAGGTCTACCTGTTGAAGAATCAACATGGGAGGATGTTGAGCTCATCATTTCCCAGTTTCCAGATTTACACCTTGAGGACAAGGTGTCGCTTGCCGAGGGGGAAATTGTTAGCAGTGCGGGGTCCGGTCCAGGGGGTGTTTCCCCACAGCGCCCACGCCCCCCTATTCTGCACACTTACCAACGTAGGGGTAAAATGGGGAATAAAGATTATGTTAGTGGTGTGGGGTTCAGCAGTTAGTTCAGCAAAGTTTTAAAGGGGAAGGTTGGGCCTACGCAGGGGGTTAGATTATTCTACTCCACTTTTTATTGGAACAGAATTGGCGGGGGCCAGAGGCCTGACTCACAAAGCTCCTCCCAACAGCAACTAGCGACGCTGAAGGTGGTCTCTCCATCGGCAACCTGTTGTATTTTCCCCTATCTCCCTAGCTGTAACATCTGAAAATCGGTACTATCAATCTAATTCTCTCTTCTTAGCTCATGTTTTGTTAATTTCAGAACACTCACTCCAGACTCATAACAGTTAGAGATTGGTATCTAAGGTTGAGAAGTGTTCTTTAAGAGAAACATTTTGAGCATCAAAATGTGAATGTTATAGAGATCAATTTTACTAACTCTGACTCATGGGTTTTAAATATAGGGGTGTGTCACACACTTGTGCTGACAAACACAAGCTCAGGGATATGAGGGAATTGACAAAGGGTGAATCAGATCTTCATATCACTAATGGAGCAAGAGTTTCTGCATTAGAGGTTGGCACTTAAGAAGTCTACCTAGTGGATTAGCCCTAGAATTAGAGAAATGTTATTGTGTTCCCACCATAAACAGAAATTTGATTTTTGTATCTTGTTTGGACAAGAAGGGATTTTCATTCTCTATTAAGAACAACAGTTGTTCTATATATAAGAATGAAATGTTTTATCATATTGGAAATATAACAAACGGTTTATACATTCTGGATATGGATAATCATACTTATAACATTCAGAATAAGAAAGTCGGGATTGATTCTAATCCCACTTACAACTTGGGCATTGTCGTCTTGGACATATAAACGAGAAACACATCCAAGGACTCCATAGAGATGGAATATTAGGCTCATTCGATTATGAATCGTTTGATACATGTGAATATTGTTTATTAGGAAAGATGGTCAAAGAAACTTTTGGGACAAAAGGTGAAGGGGTTAGTGGATTGTGGGATCTCATACATAATGATGTGTGTGGACCAGTGATTACACAAGCAAGTAGTGGTTTTAGGTACTTCGTTACCTTTATCAATGATTTTAGTCGGTATGGGTGTATCTAATGAAACACAAGTATGCAACTTTTGAAAAGTTCAAAAAGTTTCAAAACAGAGTATTAAATCAACTGGGCAAAAGCGTTAAGATTCTACAATCAGATCGGGGTGGTAAATATTTGAGTCGGGAATTCATTGATTATTTGAGAGATTGTAAAATTATTTCACAACTCACTCTCAAAACCACAATAGAATGGTGTGTCTGTGAGGAGAATCATACCCCGTTGAAATGGTTCGATCAATGATGAGTCAATATAACCTTCTTATTTCATTCTGGGGATATACTCTAGAGATTGTTGCATTCATACAAAATCGAGTTCCATCTATAGCAGTCATAAAGACACCATATGAGATAAAAATTGGGAAAGGATTTATGGTTGCAAAGCACTCGTACGACAATTGGCTTCTGACAAGCTAGGCCCTAAGTTAGAAAAATGCTTATTTATTGGTTATCCCAAAGAAACAAATGGATATTATTTCCATAACCTTATTGAACATAAAGTGTTTGTGGCTTGAGATGGTGTTTTCCTTAGAGACGCCACATGGATCGAGTAGTCAGTGAGAGGAATATTGAACTTAGAGAAGTTCAAGACCAACAAACAAGAAATGTTCCTGATGGAGGTTGGGTCGGTCCCACAAAGAGTTGTGAAAAAAGAACCGACTCAAGTTACACAAGAACCTCGAAGGTCTGGTAGGATTCGTCGGGAACCCAAGAGAAATGAATTTTTCATGGTGAATGATGATGAAGTAATATTCATAAATGATGAACCTATTACTTATCATGAGGTCATTGAGAGTTCTGATTCCGAGAAATGGTTAAAAGCCATGGAATCTGAAACATACTCTTTGTACACTAACCACAAAATCTTTTCATCAATGGCAAAAGGTTACAAACAAATTCATGGTATTAACTGTGAAGAAATCTTTTCATCAGTGACGATGATTAAATCCATTCAGATTTTACTAGTCATGGCAGCTTATTATGATTATGATCAAATGGATGTCAAAACCGTTTTTCTTAATAGGAATTTAGTCGAGGATGTGTATATGATAATGCTCGAAGGTTTTGAAGTTCCCAAATGAGATTGCTAAGGTATGCAAACTGCAACGGTCCATTTATGGATGGAAGCAAGCTTCTCGGAGTTGGAATATTCAATTTGATGATGCAATCAAAGAGTTTGGTTTCATCAAAAACGCGGATAATTCTTGTACATATTGTTACGGAATCATCGGGAGTCGCAATGACAGAAAACGAGAAACGAAAGAAAATGCAGAAGAAAAGAAAGCACACGGAACACACAAATTTACGTGGTTGGGGAATAATCCCTACGTCCACGGAGAGGCAGAATTCTCACTATAATCGAAAGCACAAATTACAGAGTTTTTCAGTTTAGAAACCCTAGCCCGAAATGGGCTACATATGGAGAAGATGATCCACTGTTTCGAACAGGAAGTCCGCGTCGCCACAGTGAAAGGCGGCCACCTTTGTCAAAAGTGTTACAGTGGCTATCGGCTGGAAGTCAAAAGTGCTACAGTATAGTTGACTCTAAAGTCCGCACTGCTACAGTGGCTGTCGATGTCGGTCGGTGAGCTCTGCTACATTGGTCAGAGATGCTACAGTTCTGAAAAAATTGAGACGGGGGCCTTCGGCCCCCGGAGCAGGGGCGCGTTGCCCCCTGCAACCCCCAACGAGCTCACTGCAGAGCTCAACCCGCAGCAGTTGCGGGCCACAAGCATTCGGCCCAACCGGATCGGGCTACACCAATCCAACACATATAAGCGAATTAGTGGGAGCTTATTAGTGTTTATGATATCATACTACTTATCAAAAATGACATCATGACGCTTCACTCAATGAAGGGGTCTTTACCAGTGTTGCATGGCACGAATTTTAAGAAGGTTCAGGATCCTTCTAAAGGAATAACAAGGATATATAGAATTTCATATACGTCCGCAATAGGTTTTATCATGCATGTCATGTTGTGTACTCAACCTGATGTCGTCTATGCCCTTAGCATAACAAGTCGATACCAATCCAAACCTGATGGAAGTAACTGGATTGTAGTGAAGAACATTCTCAAGTACTTGAAAAGAACTAAGGATATGTTTTTGGTCTTTTGAGGAGAAGATGAGCTATGTGCAAATGGTTACAAAAATGCAAGTTTTCAATTCGACATAAATGATATGAAATCTAAATCGGGTTTTGTGTTTTGCCTAAATAGCAGAGCTATAACTTGGAAGAGTTTCAAACAAGTCACCATAACGAGCTTGACAAACATCAGATGCAGTGAAGGAAGTTGTTTGGATTAGGTAGTTCATCTCTGAACTTGAGGTGATTCCTAGCTTTCAAGGAGCAATTGAGCTTTGTTGTGATACAATAGAGTTATCACTCAGGCTAAGGAACTTTGGTCTTGCAAAAGGACCAAACACAACCTTCAGAAATACCACCTCATAAGTGAAATTGTTGAAAGGGGTAATGTAAAGATCCGTTGAGTGGCTACATAAGACAATGTAGCAGATTCGTTGACGAAGCCATTACCACAGCAACAACATAATGGTCATGTTAGGTCTCTAGATATTCGATACTTGAGAGATTATTGTAATGGATGTATAATGCATCATGATTTTATAATAAAATCAAACTTCATTTATCATTCATTCATGTGTGCTACAATTTATTTGACATGAATGGTTGAATGATATTATCCCCCCAAAGGACAACTTTGAGTTGTCCTAAATCGATGATAGTCATAGAGTAGTATGGATTGTGATAATATGTTAAGATTAGCATAAATAGAATCGTGTACTCATTGCAAAGGATTGTATACGAGATACGAAGAATAGATTCATGAGGTAATAAGTAGAGACTTATTATTTGGACCAACCTGTTAAAGTATATCTATTATGTAAAAAATGAGAGAGGGAAAGAACGGGAAGTGAAACAGAATTATATTGTCGAATCCACAGTATATATGCAGCAGTAATACAACAGAAATACAGAAGCAGGATGGGAGAGAAGAATATAGGAGTGGAGGAAGGAGAAAATAGGAGAAGAGAGTGAGGAACCTGCAGAAGACCACTCCATTGATTCCCTACTGGAACGTCCCAACGCACCAACCCACACAGCGGCTGCTGTGGAAAACTCCCAGATATCAATTTGTGTCTTATCCTGACCCTCTGTCGCCACTTTAATACCCCTCCAGCCCACTGCCACAACTGGCAACGTAATTACAAAATACAATATTGCCCCCTAACCAACTAACAAACTCTAACATCCTATTTCCAACTGTCACCAGCCCTTAACCCACTAACAAACAACCCAGCTAATAACAGTTGTCAACAGCTGGCAGCACAATATCCTAAGTACAGTCCACACCTGGCAGTCCCATATATTCCTAACAATTCTCTCTCACCTAAAAAACCACCTTGTCCTCAAGGTGGAACAACTCAACCTTTGCTCGACTGTTCATTGGGACAGCAGCACCCGGTGGCGGCTTGGGTGGAGGCCTCAGCATCATTGCATCTTCATTGGAAGTCGGCAACACACTTCAGCAAACTAGAGCACCCTTTGTAGGTGGATAACTTTGCCGGAATAATTTTCCATTGAAATTCCAGGATTCTTCAGCCTCGGTCACGCCAGAAATAGAGTAGTCTTCCCCTTCTTTAGCTGCCCCAAGAAACGTTGAAGCTTCGCCGGTACCAGTACGAAAAACAGCAGCAATGAGGTCTCGAAGATGCTCCACCATTTGAGATTGAAAGTGCAAAATAAGTTGTAGAATTAAGCTTCCAACAAAAAGGGATGTTGAGCTCTCCAAATCAGAATCTAGAAGCCTCAATGTTGAATTAAGAAAGCTTCTCATTGTAAATCTAGCATCACCACCCCACACCAAAACTTCTATTTTCCTAGTAGAGATGAATCTAGAAAAACATTATGTTGCATTCTGCATTTCACTATGATCATCACATTGAAGGACTATTTGGGTAACCAGATTTAAACAAACATCAAATATAGCTTTCACTACTTCATCAGGAGCATCCTTCAATAGCATAGTCAACAAATCCAATGATCCAGCCACTAATCCTTCAGGCTGCTGCCTAGGCTTACTAAGAATTGATCCAGTTTGTGGTAAAACATGTGGAACCAATTGATGAAGACAGTCAGGAGAATTCTTTACAGCCTGTGAAAACTGAGTTGTTTGTGAAATATATAACTTCATTGGAATTTTATCTGAAGGGATTTGCACTGTATCGTTGTGTACATGATTCACAATCATTGGCTCTTTTGAGACAGCAGCACACAAATTATTCAAGTTGATATTGCCTTCAAAAATTCCTATCACGATAGAGAGTGGAGATCCTACAAAGGTTTGTTTGGGTGCAGTTTTGACAATGTTGGATTGACAAGACTGTGAATCCTCACCAGCCCCACTACAAGCTTTTCCACACACATGATCATGGCTATCATCCGCCTTGTAAAAATTTGAAATTGAAGAACCCACTGAATCCCCATCTAACAAGGCAGAATCCCCACGCAAGTCATTGGCCATATGATCAACAATAGCGGCATCCATACCAACTACAGTTACCCGACTGGAAGGGGGACCAACAACAGCTTCTTTTACAGCCATTGAACTTGTAGACGAACACTCCACCAAAAATTTTGACTTTCTGGGTTTTGGACTTCGAGGGCCCTTGTAGTCAATGGAAGGAATTTAGCCATCAGATTGCTTGGACATTAAAGGAAGCACCTCCAACAGAATGGATTTTACAACTGAATCGACATCTTTTGATTGTTCAATAGCAACTGCCTTCAGTATGCGAGCATCAACAATGATCCAGTGTAAGGTGCTCACAGAAAACTTTTCTCCATAAATGCTAACACCACCAAAACAAGAGTACAACCAACATATCCATAAGGCTTAACATGTTGGAAAAATGTCGACATCTTAAAGGGAACGTGTTGCACCCCAGACAACGTTGTCTTCCTTATCTTAAAGCTGGAACAGAAAAAAGTTGATGTCATGTACAAGGTATGTTTAAAACGGATGCACGTGTTGGAAACCGAACCTGCCGGTAGGCCACATTTCCTAGGCATCCTGGGTGCAAAGGCACCCTTGTTGTAGCTAATATCCTCCATCACAGACACCGAAGGCTGCTCTACTCAAATTTTCATGGATTGAGGAAGTGAACCTGGTGTCGCTTGAATAGGTTTCCTCTGCAACACCCCCTCTAAGACTGCAGGCACCCCCTGCACTATCCTCGCAGCCAATTTGAACAACAGCGGAGGGAGTTCTTAGCTCATTAACGGCCTCTCTTTCGGCATCTACAACAGTTGTCTCGGCAGTTCTAACAACTAGCTTTTCTGGAACCACATGCTCAACACCAATAACAGGATACTCATCTGCTTTTGCAAATTCATCTTCAAATATGCTTAAATCTTTTAGTCCCGAACTACGAAAAGTGGGGCAAGTCTCCCTATCGCAGGGAGAAGTTTGTGTGGCGTCTTCCGCCATTCCCTGCCACTCCTGTGCACCTGGAAGTTCATTTGGCCCTGTTTCTTCCCCTACAAATAACTTTGTTTGTTGCTGCTCCCTGCTGCCCAAATATCTTTCAAAAAGTTCTCGTTTTAGCTTCTCCCACCCTGAACCAGGATTTTCTTTCAACCATGGCAAGAACCAATACAAAACTGAATACTTCATCCACAATTGCGCCCAATGAACCTTCATATCTTCCGATGTTCGATTGAATTCGAAGTAAGCCTCCATTTTAGCTATCTAGCTACATGGATCCTCCCCCAAAAATGGAGTCAGCTGAACTCTTGTTGTCATTCTTCCTTCCAACGAACATCATCTCCTACCTACCTCTCTTTTTTCTGTTGTGATGGAAAATTTCGTAGTGTGTTGTGTATGTTTCTTCCCCTACGACGCACAGCTCACTAGCGCGCCAACTTCCTGCGATCAAAACTCACACAGCACCTTGATTTTCCCCAGTACCAGCTCCCATGCGCGTTTCACACAGCTACCACTAATTGTATACGGCTTCCTTCCAACACCCAACCTGTGATACAACAATAATCCCTCCAGCACTGTTCGAAAATCCAAAGACGACCAACGCACGCGTCTTCGCTACAACAGGCGTCCAAGCCTCAATGTAGCGATGGCGGATCCACAGCAGCGTCCGGCTCCCTCTTCACAGTCGCTCCTCAGCTTCTCCTCCTCGATCGCTCTCAACTAACAGCTTGCTACATCAACCGTTCGGCGTTAGGCGAGCTCCAATAAAACGTATGTCCTGCTCCTGTGACGCCTCTCCTCCAGCGAGCATGACTCCTCCAATGGCAATTGTCCAACTGTTGCGTTCGGCTCCCCTCCTGCAGCGTTTCCCACTCTCGTACGGCAATTCCCCAACAGAGTCGCCAATTTGTTATGTAAAAAATGAGAGGGAGAGAATGGGAAGTGAAATAGAATTATATTGTCAAATCCACAGTATATATGCAACAGTAATACAGCAGAAATACAAAAGCAGGATGGGAGAAAAGAATATAGGAGTGGAGGAAGAAGAAAATGGGAGAAGAGAGTGAGGAACTTGTGGAAGACCACTCCACTAATTCCCTACTGGAACGTCCCAACGCACCAGCCCACACAGCGGCCTGCTGTGGAAAACTCCCAGATATTAATTTGTGTCTTATCCCAACCCCCTACTGCCACTTTAATACCCCTCCAGCCCACTGTCACAGCCGACAACGTAATTACAAAATACAATATTGCCTCCTAACCAACTAACAAACTCTAACAGCCTATTTCCAGCTGTCACTAGCCCTTAACCCGCTAACAAACAACCCAGCCAATAACAGTTATCAACAACTGGCAGCACAATATCCTAAGTACAGCCCACACCTGGCAGTCCCCTATATTCCTAACAATATCTCATTGAATGCCACACGGTCATCGATATACTTAGGGGCATATGCTTATTATCAATCCCCAATATATGAGGTTGGCGAGATACTTAGTATGAGAACCTTTATACTTTAATACCTTTCTTGCGCAAGTAAAAAACAATTTAGCTAACCAGGGGATGGTTGGGTATGCTAGTGATCATGTTGTAGGTTGGAGCACAACCAAGATGGGATTTGTCCACTGGTATGACAAGTAAAGACATCTATCTGGCTCTTGATTGAATTAGATCGAGGAAATGAATGGTCAGACTTAGTTGAGTCACATGAGATGTGTCCAGCTACTTGGATAAGGGACATATAATGTGCTCATCCGCAAGATGAATGACATGTGGCGTATTCATCGACTTTGTCAGTCTATTTCAGAGAATCAAGAAAAGATGAGAGAACTTGTACTAGATTGACATGTTTCATATCTAGTGGTTAATCGGTTTCATGGACAAAGGGATTATATAGGTATACATGCGATGTATATGATAAATCTTGTGGTAGGCATGTTTGTATAGAGATGTGAGTATGTTTGATGAAAATCACATCAGACCACTTAGTAGCTTAAGTAGCACTAATGTTTTGCTAGAGGTCGCTCTTTACTTACATCTATAAAATAGGGGTTCCATATTTGTTGTTAACGCTACTAAGGCCCAGAGGGTCACACGGTTAGGTCTTTAGATAAGGAATAAGTTTTGGACAAAGTGTTTAATCCAAAATGAAAAGTTCAATAAAAATGTATCCAAAAAGAAGTTTTAGATGGATTCACAAAGTTCTGGTTTTTTTCATAAAGTCCTTACGAATTTTAGTGCAAGTGGGAGAGTGTTGGTTCTACACTAAAAAAACATATGTATATGATACATATGACATAATAAGTTGCACCCAACATTTTAGACTAAGTGCATGCATCTGCCACATATGCATGGCTTTAGGAGCATGTATCTTCCCGCGCGGTTTCATCAGATCCATTATGAATGGATTAAATAGCTTGCATTCATTAAATGAATTTAATGAATAAGTCCAACGGGAATAAACGTATACTGATACATTGAATATGGCTGATGCGTCTTATTAAATGAAACGCGTTGAGAATGACTATGTGAAGGGATGAGATCCCTCATGTTAGGTACGACCGATTGTATGGAAGCATTTGAGATGCAGTTTATCACTAGGTGAAAGCGCTAGCACCCCTTCTGCAATTAGGGATCCTCAAGAAACGTTATAGGATCATTTGGTCGGTGTAATCCCCTCAAAGGCAGAAAGCTTTCGTCTGCTATTAAAGGCGGTCTTTATAAAGCGTACAATGAAGAGTAAAAGATGGATTACACATCACTTCAAGTAGGCTTTGTTCATGTTCTTTATTTCCATTACATATTGATTATGTCTAGATAGATTGGGCGCATATATATGGGTTTGCTTCCACAGTCTGTTCATATGATTAACCTCTAAAACCCATCAATTTATTCTTCTGAGTTAAGAATATCAGAGTATAGTAAAATGAACATTTAAAAAGATTATAGTCATATTAGAGCATGAGATAAAAAAATATTAGAAGCATAGGAAAATAGAATGTAAAATTCAGCCAATTTTTCTAAAGCACCAGAGTGTACTATAGTTGATATTCGATACACTATTTATATGTAGCGTTTTTTAAAAGATTGTTAAAAAAGCATCAGATTGGGAAAAAAAAGAAATGATTATGGGGATCTTTTCGAAAAGTATATCATGAAGTAAATTGTACCTTAAGAAATTATTTTTGTTAACTTCAATCAAAAGGGTAACTTATGTTGGGTGTGATTCCGATAAAAGTTCAGAGAAAATTATGTTAAGGTGGACTCTTGTTCATTGAACTTCCAAAATATATGAAGCACCTAAATAAAAAGTTAATACAATTCCAAAACAAAGAATGTTCTCCCCCTTTCTCAAGGGGTTTTCAATGTCAAGAGATAGTTGAAACAGGAAGCAAATGTTATGATCACTTTGTGTTGATCATACCAAGCTTCTGTTTGATATATTCAAATCTATTGGAATTTAATTGTTAAATGTAAGCAAACTATTTTCAGTTCCAATAAACTCAAAAATAATATCACATTTTCTTAAGAAAGTTTAACATCTTTATTGTTCAACTCGGAAGAAAATTTAGAAGTTTCATAAGTTTAGAAATCCAATCTTCCGCTTTAGCCATATCTGGCTGGCAAGATTTAAATCTTTAGTTAATTTTTTATTCTTTTTTTCAAGGTAAGTCATATATCTGGTCATCTCTTCCACTGATGGAATATCATTCTCATCTTCCGATGAAGTTGAATGTTCATCATCTGATGATTATAAAGCATTAGCATTTAAAGATAATTGAGCACGAGTATCATGATTTACCTTGCCTATTAAGAAGATATCATTCTGAGGAATATTTGAACAGAAACCAAAGATCCTTTGACTTTCATCCTTCGAATCACTGTTGGAATCGGACGACAGATCCTCACTGACACTCCATGTGTCATTAGTTGCCCAAAAGCCTTTTTGTCTTTCCTATTTGAAGATTTTCCACTTTATTCTTTATTTTCAATCGAGGACAGTCTGGCCCGATATGCACGGGTTTCTTACACTCATAACAAAGTGTCTGAAGACTCCTTTTCGTATTTATCTTTTCTATTCTTCAGATGATCATATCAAAAGTTTTTGTATCTAATAATCTTATTCATCCTCTTTGCGAGCTGAGCGAGCTCTCCTTCACTGCTCTCTGAATCACTACGGTCTGATTGATGTTAAGATCTTTTCTTCACGACAATAGATTTTGATGTTTGAGCAACAGAAGTTGAAACACCAGAAGTTGAAGCGAAAGCAACACCATTCTTTCTTTTCTCCTTCTCAGCATCACTTTCCAACCGATTCTCATATTGCATTTAAGGTACCGATGAGATCATCAAGACTGAGCTTCATCAAATGTTTAGTGTCATCAAATCCTCTTAGATTCTCACTACCTGGGTAAAATATCGATAACTTTATCTGGAAGTTGTTCATCCATGATTTCTTTCACACCCAAGATTGAAGCCCATTGACAATAAATCATTGATGCATCTGTACTACTGATTCTCCAGATAAAAAATCAAAAACTTGATAATCACTACGGAGCATAGCTCTTTGAGTTTCAAGAACTTTAAAAGTTTCGGAGTGAGTGATTTCCAACTTCTATATACCATTAACTGTCTCACATTACGAAATTTGACTGTAGATGTTCCGCCTCATTTAGCAAAGCAATGTATTACGGACTTCATCGTTCGCTTGATACTCTAACTTTTCATCACGAGTAAAAGTGGGTAATTCTTTCTCTAGAATCTGATAATTTTCAGTCATTGTAAGAAAATGATCAACTCTTATGTTGATAACAAGTCCTCATTCTATCATGCCCATATTCATAATCTGCACCATCAAAGATCGATGGTCGACTAGGATATAGATTCTCTAAGGTTCCAGTAGGAAGTTCTACCATGTCAAAACAAAAATACATTTCCTCTTCCACATGTTAGTGTAAGGAAACAATTAAATGTTTTGATGAGATGAATGGACAATAAAAGGTCAATGTTTGATACAGTATATCACACAAATATGAAGAGACTTGTTATGATACCAAATGTTGGTCCCAAATAAGGTGGTTATGGCAGGTGAATACACTTCAAGAGGGGGGTGAATTGAAGTCAAAAACATGACTTACAATTTTCATCCCACTTCAAGCTCAAGTTGATCGGACTATATGATCTTTCGATTAATAGAGAAAATACCAGAGTAAAAACTTATAAACGCAGCGGAATTCAAACAATCAATAGTTAGCAAACTATCCAATAGAACAATATGCACAACGAAGATTTAAACAGTCGGAAAGTAAACACTATCCAACAACAGTATTAACACAGCAAAAAATAAAATGAGAACGCACCAAAGTAAAACAATGTTCAAAGCCTAGATAACAATCCAAACACTCTTAAGTATCCTCGTTCCAACACGAAACGTCCTCAACTATAAACTCATCGGTAAGTATCAGCGTCCTGACCACGAACATACTATCTCCGTATCCCCGGAAGCCCTCAATCAACCCAATCGGACATACTTTGTCTTCCAAGCCAAGGAAGCCCTCAATCATGAAGGATCGGACAAGAGAGGTCACTCAAGCCACAAAAGCCCTCGATCACGAAGGATTGGACAAAGAACGAATACAATATCTTTTCAATTAAAAGTCTCGCTATACGAAGCTCTTTAGTAAAATACTCATAAAGCAAAATACAATCGAAAGTGCTCTAGGCAACAAGCAGTGGCAGACTTCAACATGATCGCAAGAAAGCATTCCAGCGAAATTCCTTTATCATTCACTTCTGATCCTCGAAGCCTTGGGTTGAATTTATAGACCCCCCATAACAAACTTTAACGGTCAAATTTTGAGTTCTTCGGATTCAATTGCAACGGCATCGAATGCAGTACTCCATCATTCGATGAATATAACTTCAAACTGCATGGTCTGAAGTGTTTAACTCAACGTGCCATCACAACGCACATGCATGTTCCAATAGATGTACAGTATTGATTGGTTCATCGAAACATGCCAATCGAACAATAAAACTACAAAACAAAAACTCAAAACAAGAAACTTAAAGTTGAATCAAATTTCCACAATAGTGTAGTGTGATTTTCAAAACTAAGGACAAAGTGAGTTTTTTACTCAACACTCATCTCAGTAAGAATCCAGCATTTCATTTCAAGTCTAAACACATCAACATTCGATGTCACTCGATCTGTAATGTGTTGGAAGAAAAATTGTTGAAAATTAAGAAAATCCACACTAATGATAATGGAGCAGATATGATGATAATGGTTCTACCAAAATAAAGAAGTCTGTGAAAAGACTAGGGTCTAGTTTCTATCTCAAATTGATCATGATAGGAAGATTTGTTAGAGCCACTCCCAGTTGAGGAAGATAATTACAGAAGGAAGTTTTCTTCTACTGGTAGTGGGGTTTTTCTTTAGTCAACAACAGTTGCAGGAGAAGTCTTCCTCGTGCAACAAACAACCCAGGCAGCCTTGGACTATTGAACAACAACCAATGGCGAGGAGATTTGTCAATGGTAGATGAACTACCAAACCACCCTTGACATGGTTAAACCTGTTGTCTTTAAAAACAAGGAGATTCAATCCCATGAATTTGCAATGGTTGTATCCTCCGATGATTATCCAAATAAGAGAATAATAAAGATCAATAATAAAGATCCAACCTCCTTTCTCCCATGGACGTAGACACCTCGTCAAACCACATTAAATCCCCCAAGTTCTTTTTTTAATTTTTTGTGCGTGTGCAATCCGCTGCGTGTGAGTTCCACTGCCCCAACAAAACCTTCATATTATCACAAAACATCTCCTCTCAAAAAAAAGTATTTCTTCTGCAATAAAAGAAAGTTAAAGGTCCCTACAATTCATTGTGATGCAGTTTTTTAAAGTCCAGCCACGAAGTGCTGATCTAGCATCACAGTCTAACTAAAAATGTCACTTTTTTAATGCGGGGTTAACTAGAAGAATTTTAAAATGAAACAACAGCTAAATGTGGTGGCGTATTTTTTAGGGCAGTGAAATTCTAATTTTAAGTGGACCCACCTAAAAAAAACTGTTTTATATTTCAATATATTTGAGATTGAAAATAAATACGTTCAGCTATGAAGATTACTCCGCATCGTCAAACACAGCCGAAATAGCATCATAATAAAGGATGAAAGGCATCAAATTAATTGCAATATCGAAAATGGGAAAAAAGCAAAGAACATCTACTAGAATGGCACAGCGAAGCATTACCATTCTTGGAGCGGAGTCAAGGAAGGAGAGGAAAAAACGCCGCTGGGGGACCCCGCGCTCAATCTTATCCGCCACCCAAGCCCTCAAATGATCCTCCAAGTTCTTATTTCCTGACGCTTTTTTGCAACGGTTCAAAGGCCCGGGCCGCTCCCGAGAAACCCCAGGCTCCTTGTCATTGTAGAAGAACCCGTTCGTGTTCAGAACAGAGAGAGCCATCGTCCGTTTTAAGCCAGTAATTGATGGGTCCTCCCTGGATGGGGCTTTGAAACCAGTGCAATTTGAAGAAGGATTCGCATCCAACGGATCATCAGAAGGCGCTTCCTTGGGGCTGGGTGAATGAGACGGCGCCGAACAGGTCGGACTCGAGAGGTTGCCGATATCAGGCATGGCATCGCCGGAAGCCCTTACCGCGATCGAAAGAGGCCGTGCGAGTAGGGAGAGTGAAGATTTGGGCGGGAAATACAAAAAACGGGAAGTGCAGCGGAGGGGCGGCGTCGAAATCCGATAATTGTTTCGTGAATTAGTTTTTATCAACTGTTGTTATAATTAAAATAATTCAAAAAGACTACCGGAAATTACAAATAAATTTATTTGATAGAATTAAAATAGAAAATAGAAGGAAAAAAATAGAAAACTGGTTCAAATTTGATTAGTTAGTTAGTGTTGCTATTATTGTGGTTGTAATTATTATAGAATCGGATCAAATAACAAATGTAGTATTTTGAAATGATTTGCAATAATTTTTTTATTGTAAATGGATTAAATAAGTTAACCTGTGGCGGATGAAAAATTATAACAGTCCTTTTAAATCATAAAGTATGGTTTCATGCAGAATAATCAATCGATAGTTTCATGTAGAATAATCAATCGTATTAAGAATAATCAATCATATTAATGTTGTTTTGGCATTAATCGTGTAAGATCATGACCTGAGATAAGATACGTCTCGATTTCAATTTTTTGTTTATGGAATGTTTCCCCGAAGTATGACAAGTCTCGGGGGTTCGGGGCACAAAAAAGTGGAGAAAGAGGTCAATTTGTGCCGAGAGCATGGTTAGTGCACGGTTAGTAGTAACTATGCGCCATAATCGTGTGGCATATAGGAGGGGTGGTGCACGATTGCTAAACCGTGCATGGTGGGGGACCAAACTGTTCGGACTTGGACAGAGTCATTCCACACGCTCACCACATGGTTTGTAAAACCGTGCGGGCTCCCCATGAGATCGTGCGATCTGGCCCTTCTTAGACAGAGGGAGTTGCGCGGTTAGCGCACGGTTTGACCGAATGTGCAACCTTTAAAAAGTTGAAATTTTCAATTTTGTCCCCTCAAGCCTTTAGGGTTCTAACCTGAACTTCTCATTCATTCGCCCCCTCCAGTTTGGGTGACAAACTAGCATTCTCCGCCTCCATGGGTGTTTCTCATTCGATTCTTAGGTGTTTGGAGTGTCGTTTGGTGCAAATCGAAGCTCCGAGTAAGTCTTCGACTCTGTTTCCTTTTGTTTTCTGAAAGAGGCTTGGTGTGATGTTTTCTCTCCCTTCGAAGCCGTAAAACCCGCTTTTTCAGCAGATTCTAAGTTTGGATGTTAAATGTTGTCTGGGCTAGGATCAAGGGTCAAAGTTGGACGAGTGGTTGTCTACGAGCACGAGGTAGGCAGTCTATAAGCTTTTACCCATAGTTTTGATGTTTAAATATGTGTATGTAGTTGTTCCAAGTTGTTGCCCTGTTGCGTTTTCATGTTTTTGGCTAAGGAAAGTGATTTGGGCATTAATGTGAGGTGTGAAGCCATTCATGAACCCCGTTCAGTCCGTTGATGTTTTGACGCCAGACCAAGGGCTACCCATGGGGTATGCCAAACTCTTGTGAGTGGTGAAATACTTGGGTAAACATTGATACAAGGCAATTATGTAAGGGAATGGGTTGCGAAATATGATTTTATGTTGGCATGGTTAATGGGATAATTGAAATGTTTATTCGTTATCTTTTGTGAAATGCCTAAGAGACTTTTGAAATGGATTAAATGTTATGTTTTGAATGATGATCTGGTTATGGTTTTTAAAGAAGGGAAATATGTTTTGACATCGGGTAATGTCTTAGAAAGGAAGTGTTGACCTCAAGGTATTTAAAAAGGGGGTTCTTATTGGATTTCAAATGGTGCTTGACTTGTGTGTGTGGCTTATACCTGTAGAAATTACATGGTGGTTTCTTTAAAAGAATGGAATGGAATGGGTGACCTTGGCCATGTTTTGATGTTAAAGATAAAGACCCATGTTGAAGGGTGGTTCTGAAATGTTTTAATGAAGTTAGTGTTTTTGCCAAGGTCCTCAAAAAGTTTAAGTGATGTTTGTGAAATTGTAAAAAGGGGTTGGGTCTTATTGTGATGTGTTGGTTTTAAAGGTCTGTTGGGACCATGGTAAATGATGTATGAGTGATGATTTTGAAATTTGATGAACAACATGATAAAGATGAAAATGAATAATAATGGAATGGTTGGGGATGGTTGGACGAGACGTACTGAATCCCGGTTGGATTCATGGACTAATGTTCCATGTTTGTCGACCTGTGACTAATGGTTTTGGGATGTTGGACTGACGATCCACTCCCAAGTTTTGGGTGGGCCAAACTGATGCTCTAGGAACCCCAATGCACTGTAGTTATTCGAGGGAAAGACTAATGCTCTTGAACCCGAGGGTATGGACATGGCGTTCCTTATCAAGGTTGGGATGGTCAGACATGACGTTCTGAGTCCTGGATGGATTCATGGACTGATGCTCCATGTTTTCTGACCTATGACCTAAAGGTTTGGATGGTCAGACATGGTGTTCCGAGTACCGGTTGGATTCATGGACCGAGGCTCCGTGTTTTCCGACTTATGACCTAGTGGTTAGGATGGTCAGACATGACGTACCAGATCACGATTGGATTCCTAGATCGAGGCTCCTTGATTGCCGACCTGTGACCCATGTGAAACTTGGTATGGGTACCCAGACTGATGCTATGTGGTACACCGAATTAAAATAATGAATAAATGATTGGCTTTGTGAAATAAATGATAGAATTCCCCTAGTGATGATACAACATAATATAAAGAAGGGAAATAATTAATTAATAAATGTTTAAATGAAAAGCATGTCTCCCCTTACTGCTTATCTATTCACTGCACCTTTGTTTATCTACATACACTATTGCACATATTGATTATTGGTTTAGACACCGATGGTGGTGGCCTACTGAGTTGTACTCACGCCCTTCTTAGGCTTCCACGCCACTTGGGTACCCGAGCAGATGCTGCTTGTTTTCTGTCACGGGTTCAAGATAGGGACCTGGTGTTTGGTTTATGCATGGGCTGATGGGATGGAGCATGGGATGTTAGGACCGAGCTGGGACTCATATTCATGTTCGGGACCTTTTTTGATAGTTTTGGTTTTGGTGATTTTATATGTATGACTGTCTATCATGTGGTGTAATCATTTTATTATATCAGCATATGTTACTTGGTTACTTGTGTTATTTTTCATATATTGTCCATTTACTATTCATGATGGTATTATTTCTACTATGGTTTTACTCTAATAAGCGGGTATAGTCTCCCCAATGTACCTTTATAGATACATGCTACTAGTCGGAAGCCTCTGGCATATGGGGATATGGCACCCTGCCTCTTTATTACATAACTTTTCATTACATTTTACAAATAGAGGATCTTTAAAATTTAGTGTCTTGGAAAAAAGGAACATAATACTTGAAAACATATATCATTATTTTAATCCTCCATAAATGATTCTTGAAAAGTTCATCCGAAGTACAATCACTGTATCTCATAACCTGGAGACATACATCAAAAGAAAGGGTGAACAAAAGACCCAGTAAGGAAAACAAGTGAAACAATTTACATGTGAACTTGAGTGATATTAATAAGTACATGGGGAATATCATAAAGGCATGATAAAGAGGCACATAATAATAATAATAATAACTTGAAACGTAACTTGAAAATGTGGTTACAACATTTAATTTAGACATTTATAAGCATATCACCAAGGTCCATCCCCAAGGCGTCATAAAAATTACCAAGGTTATTCACCAAGGTATCATAAAACTTGTAATCTCTAGAGATTAATTTCTTTACCCAATGCATTGGAGCGCTATCAGGGTGCACCCTTAATATGTCTTTATTTTCATGTGAGCCACATATATCATAATCAAACATTTAATAAATAACCCAATGAGAATAAAAGAAATGGGTTTTATATCAAAATGACGACGTTTTAAAAAGTGCCTAAAAACACAATCATTATATCATTTATAACCCATGAAAAGGGGATGAGGGTTTTATGTATGTCAATTATAGAATCAAATATATATCATTTTTATGTCTTGATGAATACCCCTGGAAATGAAATAAATTTGATTATTCATATAAATAAAATAAGATAATTTCTTGAGAAAAAAGAGAGATATTTTGAGATGAAAATTCTACAGCATAACGACTATGCAACATGGTTTTCGAAAACATTAAAAAGAGAGGGAACCGAGGTCACCCATTCATAAGAGAGTCATAATACAGTATAAGGATAGAATAACATGGAGATAATAACATGGTATATAAATTTTCAAGACATACCACATAAAAGAGAATTTGAAAGAAAAAAAAGAAGTTGTGAATTCCCTTACGAAAATTCTGCAGCCTAACGACGTCGCTTAAAAATTAAAAAAATCAGTTAATGAGAGTGAAAAGGGTCTCTCATCATTTGGACATAAAATAGACAAAAATAAGGATGCATAATAACATAACCCAACATAAAAAATGGAAATTGAAAGACATAACATAAAAGAAGTCACGACTAAAAGAGGAGGGTGAAATGTTCCTTTACCTTGAAGAGTAACTTCAAAAACTCGAAGGTTGGGACCTTGGGGGACTTGAGGGAACCTAGGTGGGACTCCTTGGGAGGTAAAAATACCAGGGCTTCATTTAGGAGGAATTTGGAATAAAATGAACGAAGTAATGGGTTGGCCCTTGGCTCGAGGCCTCCTCGGGTTGTGTGTTTTGAATTTCAAATTTGATCCGATCTTGAATTTCGGTATCCCGCGTGATCTCTGTGGTTTTCACTTATCCTCAAAGTGGCTTTGTTGGGTGATGTTTTTGAATATTGTAATGGTTACTGGTAACCCATAAACCGGATTTTAGAAAATGGAAAAAAATGGATTGCAGGCAAGGACACCTCATTAGTGGTATTTGCAAAACCATGAGCTTGCCCATGGTATTGGACACTTGGGAAACCTCATAACATATTTTATTCCTCAAGAGTTTACCATCATTATTACATCATTATCACATCATTAATGATGTCATTAAACACATTGAAACTCAAAAATTTTATTTTTTCTATTCACTGAAAAACCAAATATTTTATAAAAATCTCATAAATTCACCCTAAAATAATATTGATGTTCTGAATTCAAAAATGAATTCCATTTTATGAAAATAATTTTCTAAATATGATATATTTAATTTTTAAGTAAAATCGCTATTTACCTAAAAAATACCAACACTTAACTAATAATTTCTAAAACAGTTATTTACTTATACAATTACATCACATTACCATTCAAGATGCCTAAATTATATTTATACTTAATTAAGTGAGGTTACTATTCCATTGGTCATATTACTATTCATAAGGGTAATATTACTATTCATAATTTACTATTCACCAAAAAATAAGTTGATCTTATCATACTCTAAATTTCTTACTGATCACAATCGTATATGACCGTTTTTTGAAAATCATTTCATATTATTATTTATTTAAAGTATAAAAAATATTTTAAAATACTCTTTTTTTCAATATTCATCAATAATATGAAACTTCTAAAATTTCATCTTATATTTATTTTGACATTTGAAATTTAAAATTTTCACCATAATAAGAAATAAAAATTTTATTTATACAAAAGGATTACACAAAGTAACTAAGGCCTCATTACATAGCCCCTTATAACACTTGCATAGGCCCTAAGAGTAAGGTGTGAAATGGTGATAGAATCTTGGAGTGACTCAAACAACATTGCCCGAGTGGTGATTTCTATCATCCTGAACTTCTCCCAAAGGCAATTATATTCAAGCTTAACATGTTGAATCTCAGCTTGAGCTTGGTCCAAAGTAAATCCCAGTGATTCTACCTCCTTCCCAAGCTATGATAGATGGGCTTCGTACGGTCTGAGTCTACTGGATGAGGCCATCGACTCTTCTTTCTACATTAACTATCCGTTATTATTTATATTTTAAACAACAATTATAATGTTAAAATTTATTATTATTTCCAACAGTCATATTGACCAATGGTCATATAATGGTCAAAATCCAATGGTCACAATTCATTTATACTTATATTTTTTTATTGATCACAATATATTAATACATACGTTTTTAGAAAAAAAAAACTATTCAAAAGTTTGGGTCGTTACATTCTTCCCCCCTTAAGAAATTTCATCCCTGAAATTTCTACTCATACACTCAGAAGAGAAAAGGTGTGGGTACTTCTACCTCATAGACTCCTCTGGTTCCCATGTGACTTCTTCGTATTTGTGGTTCCTACACAATACTTTAACAAAGTGGGTAGTCTTTCTGTGTAGAACCTTATCTCTACGATCCAAGACTCCACCGACAGATCCTCATAAGAGAGTTCATGTTCCAGTTGTACCATCTCTATATTTAGTACATGTGAAGGGTAAGGTATGTACTTCCTCAAGAGGGATATGTGAAAGGCATCATGAACTTGTGCTAGATTTGGAGGAAGTTTAAGCCAATAAGCCACTAGTCCTATGCGATCAAGGATTTCATAGGGGTCATTGTACCTAGGGATGAGCTTCCCTTTCTTCCCAAACCTCATAACCCTCTTCAAAGGTGAAATTTAAAGAAATAATTTGTCACCAATATCAAACTCCAATTCCCTTCGACGGTTGTTGGAATAACTCTTTTACCGACTCTAAGTAGCCTTAATGTGTTGTTGGATGGAATGAAACTTTTTTATCATCTCCTACACAAGATCAGACCCAAGAAGCTTTCTCTCACCAGCTTCATCCCAACAAGTAGGAGTTCTACATCACTTCCCATATAGAGCTTCATAGGGTTCCATTTGAATGCTCGAGTGAAAACTATTGTTGTAAGAGAACTCAACTAATGAGAGATATTGATCCTGTCCACCTTTAAATTCCATTGAGCATGTTCTCAGCATGTCCTTGAGTGTTTGAATAGTCCTTTCAAATTGACCATTAGTTTGGGGGTGATAGACCGTACTGAAATTCAATTCGGTGCACAGATCATGTTGAAGTACTCTCCAGAATTTTGATGTGAACCTTGGATCATGATCAGATATGATAGAAAGTGGAACCCCGTGCAGCCTTACCACTTCCTTCACGTAAATCCTAGCAAATTGATCAAGAGAGAAATCTTCCCGAATAGAGATAAAATGGGTAGTCTTAGTGAGATGGCCCACTATAACCCATATCACATTGTTTCCTTCGTAAGTTCTCAGGAGACCAGTGAAAAAGTCCATAATGATATTGTACCACTTATATGATGGTATGAGTAGTGGTTGTAATACCCCTTTAGGAAGTTTTCACTCTTCCTTCACTTACTGACATACTAGGAACCTTGTAGTGTAATAAAAAATATCCCTTTTTATATTATCCCACCAATAATGATCACGAAGGTCCCTATACATTTTCATTCTTCTAGGATGTATAGAGAAAGTAGAGTTACGAGCTTCATCCATAAAATCCTTTATTTTCAGAATAAATGGAACACATAGTCTTGTACGAAATTTCAATACACCTTCTTGATCAATATTGAATATAGGAAATTTCCCATCATTCACTGCCTCAAAATTCTTCTATAACAAAGGATCTTATTTATGAGCCATCTTGATCTTCTCTAGTAATGATGGTTGAGAAATCATTTGGGATAAGGTTGATGATTTCCCTTCCCTTATAATTACCATGTCCATTTTCACTAGGTCTTGGATCAAGGGATCTCTTTGAATCCTCATCATGGATAGAACAACTCGGTCTTTCCTACTCAATGAATTAGTGAATTTGTTGACTCTTCCAGGATGATAATTAATTTAACAATCATAGTCTTTAATAAGTTCCAACCATCTCCTTTATCTCATGTTCAATTCCTTTTGTATGAAAATATAATTCAAACTTTGATGGTCTATGTATATATCACATTTCTCCCCATAAAGATAATGCCTCCATATCTTCAAAGAAAAAACAACTGCAACCATCTCAAGATCATTCATAGGATAGTTATGCTCACGAGTCTTCAACTATCAAGATGCATTAGAAATGACTTTTTTAATTTTTCATGAGAACACACCTAAGACCTTTCAGAGATGCGCCTCTAAAAATAACAAATCCTTCTCCACTTGAGGGTAGAGTTATCACAAGTGTTGCAACCAATCTCTTCTTTAGCTCTTTGAAACTTTTCTCACACTCCTTTTTCCAAATAAACTTGACTCCTTTTCGAGTTAACTTGGTTAATGAAATAGAAAGCTGTGAATAGTTTTTCACAAACCTCCTATAATATCCTGTTAATCTAAGGAAACTATGAATCTCAATTATTGTTTTAGGTTGAGTCCACTCCTCTGCAACTTTTGTCTTTGTAGGGTCAACTGTGATTCCTTTATTGGTTACAATGTGCCCTAAGAAAGAAACTCATTGTAAAAAAAATTCACATTTGATGAACTTTCAAAAAAGCCTCTCCTTCCATAAAGTTTTTAAAATAGCCCTTAGATGATCCTCATGATCCTTGTGAATTTTTGAATATATCAAAATATCATCAATAAAAACTACCACAAAGTTATCAAGGTAGTCCTTAAAGACTCTATTCATCAAATCCATAAAAATAGCAGGTGTATTAGTCAGTCTGAAGGGCATAACAACAAACTCATAATGCCCATATCTTGATCGAAAGGCGGTTTTTAGAGTATATTACTTCTTCACCCTCAATTGATGATAACCAGATTAAAGATCAATCTTGGAGAAGAATTGAGCCCCACAAATTTGGTCAAATAAGTCATCAATTCTTGGAAGAGTGTATTTTTTATTCACTGTGATCCCATTTAGTTCTCTATAATCAATGCATAGCCGCATTGATCCATCCTTCTTATTCAAAAAGAGAATAGGTTCTCCCCAAGGAGACACACTCAGATAGATAAAACCCTTCTCCAAAATATCTTGGGGTTGTTTCTTTAATTCCTCCAGATTTAAATTTTCCATTCTATATGGGGTGTTTGATATTAGATGATATCCATGTATGAGTTCAATAGAGAACTCTACCTCTCTTTCTGGGGTAGGTCCTGGTAACTCCTTAGGAAATATGTTGGCGTATTCCTGGGTGATGGGGACATTTTCTATCATTATACCATCATTTACTTCTTTTTCTTCACTGACCAACTCCATAAAGAAGTATATAGGAGGTTCTTCTAGAAAAAGATCAGGTTGAGATATCTCTCCTTGGAAGATAACTATAGGTTTTTCATTCAAAACTACTGAGATTTCCTTTCTTCTGCATTTTATATTAGCATTATACTTTGATAACTAGTCCATCCCTAGTATAATGTCGAATTCCATCATGGGAATGACTACTAAATTTGCAATAATATTGTGCTCACTAAAGTAAATACTAGAGTTTCAAAATACTGTTGATGCTTGGATAATCTCACCATGTGTCTTAACTGATAATCCTACTTTTAACAATTCAGGGGTTGATTCTAAATTCCTTGCAAACTTAGTGGAAATAAAGGAATGCATAGAACCATAATAAAAAAAAGTACTTTATAGATTTGAGAGAACAACAAGAGTACCTACCACCACATCATTTAAAGCTTCAACATTAGTTTTTGTGATATAAAAAGCATGACCTTACTCCCTTGTCCTTTGTTGAGGCTGATGGTGATTCCCCTCCACTACCCTCATATTTGGACAGTGATTGGAAAAGTGACCAAGTTGTCCACACTTGAAGCATTGAGCTTCAGGTAGGGATTGCACCATCTTCCCTTTGTCATTAGTGTTGGGAATTTGAGTCTTCACCTCACTACGACAATTCTGTGTGATATGGACACCTATTCTAAACTTGTATCACTTACCACTCTTGAGAAAGAAGTTCCCTAAATGCTTCTCCCCATACTTATTACATGCATGAAGTTTTACTTTCTTGCCTCCTCTTCCCTGATCAAAGATCCTCCCAAATCTTGGCTCCATTAATCTCTTCTTATCATTGGATTTATGATACCACTACATCTCACAAAACTTCATTTTGAATTTCTTAGCACTCTGCATGATCTCCTCATAGCTATCATAGTCTCGGTTGGCTAGATTCTTCCGCAGATGAGGTCTTAGTCCACCGAAGAATATATCAACCTTACCATTCAAATCCATGACAAAGCTAGAGGTGTAACATGAAATCCTTGTGAATTTAATCTCATAGATTCCCACAGATTCATTATCCTTCTTCTTTAGCTCGAGAAATTCCTTCTCCATTTTCATTCTCATTGAATGAGTGAAATACTTATTGAATAAGATACCTATGAACTCTTCCCACTCTATAGCTTCAACCTCCACTCTTGGCCTCATGTTTTTAATTAGTTCCCACCACTGATTAGATTCTACCTCTAAGTGTTAAATAGCCAGGGTGAGCTTCTCTTGTTCTGAATAGCAGAGCATAGAAAAAATCTTTTCGACATAGCTGATCCACTATTTAGCAATCAATGGTTCGGTAGATCCACTAAAGGTTGGTGGTTGTTGATGCATAAAAGACTCAACAGAAATTTGTTCTATTTACGCTGAAAATTGTTCTCTTAACTTGATTCAAGTTATTTCCCATAACTTGAGTCAGTTTCTTCATCATTCTCATGAAATTTTTCATTTCTACTTCCATCGGAGGGTTGTTGGCGTATGGTCCATTGTGGTCACTATTTGCACAATTCCTCCTATTGCCCACCATTTTCTAAAAGAATAAAATCTTAGTGAGAAGATTATTTTATTTACTAATATTTTAACTATAAAAAATTTTTATGTCTTAAAACTTCATGCTTAAACATATTATTCTTTAACAGCAATTACATTTTTCTATAAATCCTTCATAATGATTCATAAAAGCTTGTGATTAACCAAACATATCCCCCAAGAGTGTCAAACTAGGAGGTTAGTAAGGCCCATTGTTGTTCACCATTTCCTGTTCAAGTCTATATCAAAGTGTTGTTTTTGTATTTTACCCCTAGATACATCTGTGCTAGAGCCACATACACTTGTTCATATCTAGGCAGAGATTTATTTGTTCGGAAACCACTTACTTAATATTTCACCAAAATACCAGGAAGTTTTCTTATATTTTAAATTTTATTTTGGGTTTTTCTTAAAGTTTTCATATCATAATTTCCAAAAAAAACTAAACTATCCTTTGATACCAACTATGGTATCCTGCCACTTTATTACATAACTTTTCATTACATTTTACAAACAGAGGATCTTTAAAGCCTAGTGTATTGAAAAAAGGAACATAATACATGAAAACATATATCATTATTATAAACCTCATAAAAGGATTCTTTAAAATTTAATCCTAATTACAATTATTTCATTTTATAACCTGGAGACATACATCAAAGGAAAGGGTGATCATAAGTCCCAGTAAGGAAAACAAGTGAAAGAGTTTACATGTGAACTTGAGGGATATCAATAAGAACATGGGGAATATCATAAAGGCATGATAAAGAGGCACATAATAATAATTATAACTTGAAAAATAACTTTAAAATGTGGATACAACATTTAATTTAGAAATTCATAATCATATCACCAAGGTCCATCCCCAAGGTGTCATAAAAATTACCAAGGTTATTCACCAACGTATCATAAAACTTGTCATCTCTAGAGATTAATTTCTTTACCAAATGCATTTGAGCACTATCAGGGAGCACCCTTAATATGTATTTATTTTAATATGATATACATATATCATAATAAAAACATTTCATAAATAACCAAAGGAGAATAAAATAAATGGGTTTCATATCAAAATGACAGCGTTTTAAAAAGTTCTTTAAAACATGATCATTATATCATTTGTAATACAAGGAAAGGGAATGAGGGTTTTATGTATGTCAATTCCAGAATAAAATATATATCATTGTTATTTATTGATGAATACCCTTGTAAATGAAATATATTTTAGTATTCGGATAAATAAAATAAGATAATTTCTTGAGAAAAAGAGAGAGATTTTGAGATGAAAATTCTGTAGCATAACGACTATGCAACATGGTTTTCAAAAACATTAAAAAGAGAGGGAATAGAGGTCAACCATTCATAAGAGATTCATAATACAGTATAAGGACATAATAACATAGATATAAGAACATGGTATGGAAATTTTCAAGACATACCACATAAAATAGAATTTGAAAGAAAAAAAGAAGTTGTGAATTCCCTTACGAAAATTCGGTAGCCTAACGACCTCGCTTAAAAATTCAGAAAATCAGTTGATGAGAGAGAAAAGGGTCTCTCATCATTTTTACATAAAATGGAAAGAAATAAGGATACATAATAACATACCACAACATAATAAAATGAAAATTGAAAGACATAACATAAAAGAAGTTTCGACTAAAAGAGGAGGGTGAAAGGTTCCCTTACCTTGAAGAGTAATTTCAAAAACTCGAAGGTTGGGACCTTGGGAGGCTTTAGGGCACCTAGGAAGGACTAATTAGGAGTTAAAAGACCAGATATTCATTGAGTAGGAATTTTTAATGAAATTAATGAAGGAATGAGTTGGTATTTATAGCAAAAGTGAGGGAATATTTTATTAATTTTCAAGGGACACCTCATTAGTGGTATTTGAAAAACCATGGGCTAGCCCATGGTATTTTCCCATGGTATTGTAAACTTGGGATACCTTGTAACATATTTTATTCCTCAAGAGTCTACCAGCATTATTATATAATTATTACATCATTAATGATGTCATTAAACACACCAAAACTCAAAAACTGTATTTTTTTACTATTCACTGAAAAACCAAACATTTTATAAAAATATCATAAATTCAGCCTAACCTAATATTGATGTTTTGAATTCAAAAAATTAACTACATTTTATGAAAATAACTTTCTAAATATGAGATATTTAATTTTTAAGTAAAATCACTATTTACTTGAAAAAATACTAATACTTAACTAATAATTTCTAAAACAGTTATTTACTTATACTATCACATCACATTACCATTCAAAATTCCTAAATTATATTTATACTTAATTAAGTGAGGTTACTATTCCATTGGTCATATTACTATTCATAAGGGTAATA
Source organism: Viscum album (assembly GCA_963277665.1). Lineage (NCBI taxonomy): Eukaryota > Viridiplantae > Streptophyta > Magnoliopsida > Santalales > Viscaceae > Viscum > Viscum album. The sequence goes on from OY728163.1 coordinate 1,328,319,008, forward strand.
TTACTATTCATAATTTACTATTCACTAAAAATTAAGTTGATCTTATGAGACTCTAAATTTATTACTGATCACAACAGTATATGATCATTATTTTTAAATAATTTCATATTATTATTTATTTAAAGTATAAAAAATATTTTAAAATACTTTTTTTTCAATATTTATCAATAATATGAAACTTCTAAAAATTCATCCTATATTTATTTTGACATTTGAAATTTAAATTTTTTACCATAATAAGAAATAACAATTTTATTTATACAAAAGGATCACACAAAGTAACTAAGGCCTCATTACATATCCCCTTATAACATCTACATAGGACCTAAGAGTAAGGTGTGAAATGGTGATAGAATCTTGGGTGGCTCGAACAACATTTCTTGAGTGGTGATTTCTATCATCTTGAACTTCTCCCAAAGGCGGTTATGTTCAAGCTTAACATATTGAATCTCGACTTGAGCTTGGTCCAGAGAAAAGCCTAGTGATGCTACCTCCTTCCCAAGCTCTGACAGATGGGCTTCGTATGGCCCAAGTCCACTGGATGAGGCCATCGACTCTTCTTTGTGAATTAATTATCCATTATTATTTATATTTTAAACAACAATTATAGAATTAAAATTTATTGTTGTTTCCAACAGTCATATTGACCAATGGTCATATAACAGTCAAAACCCAATGGTAACATTTAATTTATACTTATATTTTTTTATTGATTATGACATAGTAAGACATATATTTTCAGGAAACAAAAAATTATTCAAAATTTTAGGTCGTTACAGGGGAGGCATGCCTGAGGTCATGTGGTGAATTGGCCCGAGGAATCAGTTTTTAGTGGTCACTGGGTCAGGATGTTACAAAGTGGTATTAGAGAAGTGTATTTTGTCTTAATATTTGGGGTATGGTAGAAAATATACTGAGATATTTTTGGGGCTTAGTAATGAGCTCATGCCTGGGTTTTTGTATCCCCATATACAAGGGAAAACCCAAGTTGCTAGGGGTGGGAATTGATGTTCTATTTGGTGATTTTATGGTTGATTGATACTTCCACTTCAATTGGTACACTTGGATGTGATGTTATTGGTTTATGAGGTTTTATCTATTAGCTCGATATGGCAAGATAGGGTGTGTATGTTCATACATCATGTTAGGCACATAGGATTGATAGGTCGTCCGTATGTTGTTGTGATTGATAGTTCCTTGAGATTCATATGTTAGTAGAGTACTTTTTCTACTTTTAGTTTATGCTTGTTGATCTTATTTGAAATGTTAGTTGATGAAAATATTTTGAAATGTGAATTTGAGTAAATTGATAATTTTTAAATGTTGGGTAATAAAAAGGTTTTTAAAAGTGTAAATCTTTGGGTTTTAAAAATGGAAAGTTTTGAAATGTGAATTCTCAAGTTTTAAAATGGAAAAGTTAATTAAAAATGGGAGATGTGAAATAATGTAACCTTTAGGGACACTAGTAGTGAGTATCCCTAGTGATGTGATTGGACCTTGTATAAGGTTGGTTTGGGCTTGAGAGTGCCATAGTTTGAGACCTTGGTTGTGGGTCATGAGGCCTTGTTGGGTTTTGATGTACGGTTAAAGGGGTGTGTTTGATGTACCTTTGGTAGGGATGGGGCCTTTGTGTTGTGAAATTTTGTCCGCTAATGTGGATGTGGTGGAAATTTTTGGTTGAGACCTCATGAGTTGTGTTTTTCACCCTAGGTTGAGTGTTTGGCCTGTGGTGTTGATGTGTTTGGGTGTGTATCTTGGTGTGAGACCTAGAGTAAATGGTCTCTTGGTGTGTTAGGCACAATGTTTATGAGAATGATGGTAGGATTTCCACCCATGGGTAGCAACATGTTGAGGTTCTATGTGTATGGATTATAGGGAGAGCCAATGGTTCTTTCTAGATGTGACTCCAGTTTAGGGAGTTGATATCGTGCAATATTTGAGGATGATCTGTGTGTGTGAGAGAGAGGTCAGGTTGCTAGTGCTTTTGGGTGCTTATGGAATAGGTGGAAGTTTTGGACTTTGTTAGTGGAAAGTAGAGAGTGATATCTAGTGGTAAAAGTGGGAAAGTCAATGGTTTTAGAGATTAGACTTAAGTTGTGGTCATGCACTAATGGTTTTTGAAAATTGAGGGTAACATTGAGGAAGGTTAGCCCAGTGGTGAAGGTGCCTTGGAATGTAAAGCATGGGTGGGTCCTTAGAGGTGGAATCTATGTATGATGGGTGCCATTTAATTTTGGTAAAATTCATGGTTATGCCTTGGTTTCCTTTTTAGGAAGACACATGAGTGCTTGTGGTTGGTTATAAGGTCAGTTTTAGAAGAGTTAGGGTTGTTTGGGTGTCTGGCATGTTTGGTTGATAATGATTAATGAAGGAATTAGTGTTGATTTTGGGTGGATGAGGTAGGGTTTTTCAAAGTGTGTATGGATTCTTTTGTTATGTAAATGGAACCTAGGGTGAGGTGTGGTCATGTGGTTGGTATTGTTTGTGTGGAAGTTGGGTTGTTGGATGGAAACGTCGTGAATGGCTTGAGTCTGATGAGGTTGATAGACCAGGAGGCATGGTTGGTCATTTGAGTGGGTGTCAATCATAGCCCTAATAATGTTATGAATCATGATTTTTTGATATTTGTTCAATGAATGATTTTAGGAAAGTGGTCTTGCCCAAATTTACCCAAGATTTTAGGTTTAAGCGGTCACTTGTAGTTTAACTTGGGTTGTCGAATCCTCAGAGACCTAAGAAGAAACCTATAGACACGTACATTCTATGGAATATTTTTGGCTATTAAGTGACCAACTTTGGGTTGATTTTAGATAGGTTTAAGTGAACACTAAAAGACTTAATTGAATTCAATTTAAAAGGATGAGTTGATCCTAGGTTATCACTTGGGGTGGATTGGATGCATTCCTTTTTCAACTATTTCAATTTCTTATATTTGAGATGGGTTCATTTAATAAAATCAAACAACGTCATAACTTCCTAGTTTAATACCTACACACCCTAATACTAATCACCTGTACACTTTGAGGATCAATATTTTGAGTACTCCAAGGTAAAGGTTCATATTAGCACTTGAAATGTGCGACCTTAAAATTCAAAAAGGAAGAAGAAGTTTAAAAATCGTCAAATAAAATTCTCAATTAAAAGAATTGATTTGAATTTAATAGAGTGAGAAATAAAATTAAATCCAGACCCTTGTTAGTCCCTTGGATCAACCCATAAGAGGGTTAACCCTCCATTTATGTTATGGTTTCAATGGAAGTGGGAAGTATACTCATGAGGGAGGAATTTAAGAAGTAAAAATAATAATAAAAAGAAAACAATCACTCTACCATTGTGTGGATAATTTCACAAGGTTTGGTGTGAATAAATTCACACCCTGAAGAAATAGTATCAATTTGATAATAATAATAACAAGATAAGAGAAGATGAATAATTTTTATTGAAAACTAAGGTGATTCGAACAACTTACATGTGAAAGAAAAACATGAGACAACAAAATCACAACATAACATTACAATGAAAGAAAGCACTAAAGATGATAAAATATTCCACCATCACTACCTTAAATTGTAATTTCAAGAGTCTTGGGTCGATCCCCCAACAGTCCAAGTCTTACCACTTGAGTACGATAGGCCTAGGGTTGTGTATTTTTTTTGGAATTTAGACTTTTCCACCCTTGACCCGAAATGACATTCAGCTTGCATCCACAAAACATAAGCGACTGAATGAGCTTCTAGATGGATGAATTGGAGTGGGACATAGAAGAATAAAATTAATCTCCAGATGTTTTCTAACTTTTTGTAATGTTTAATCCCAAAAGAGTTTATGGTTTATAAGATATGTTTAAACTAGTGGGCTGTTTTTCTGGGATGTAGAATCTAGCCCAGAATTTTATCTCCAAATTGGGCCGCCTATAACTCCATTAAAACATCTGAATTAGCTCTTTTAATTGTTGGATTAAATGTTCTCCATGATGTATTATATCTTCATTTAAATTTTTAGAATAATTGGGCATGTATCTTATCCGATACAGTCTCTTTATTGGGATACTGTCCGGTTTACTTTGCCTAGAATGTGTTGGCATGAAATCCCATTTTGGTGGTCTTCCAATGTGAATCTTCAAGTACTCAAAAATTATTAATTGTTCCCAATGTAATGAGAAACCTGGAAATTAAATATGAAAATAAAATCAAGACCATTGGGTATTTTATATGGTGTTCAAAAATGTACCATGTAATAGTGCATTTTAAGGACTTACAATCATAATGTGAAATGACGTTCAAAGTGTAAAATACACTAAAATTGTGTTTATGAATAATAAATAACATGAATATTATATATATTAATAATTAATATTAGCCTCATTAAGTGGATAATCACACCCCCAAATTGAGTTTTTCTAGTCCCAAGAAAAATATATCTAAAAAATATGAAATTCGAATTCCCTTTTCCAAAAACATTTTAATACACATTGCTCACCCAAAGACCTCATACAAAAAATTAATGAAACCAATAAAAATCATTTAAAACAAGCTAGGTTCAAAGGAATATCTCAATCCCAAGACCATTACTTTGTTCAAATTCATCACCATATTTCATTCAATTTCAATTGAGTACGATGAAGCGTTGTGCGTCACAATAGACAAGGGGGTTCATTTTCATTAAAGGGAGAAAAGATGGAAGTGCTAGGAGGAATAAAATTTTAATATTAAGATGAGTATTCATTTTTTTATATTTTTATATTTTTTTTATTTTTGTTGCAATTTTTCATGGTAATTGAAATTGAACTCAATCGAGTCAACCCATGTAGCAAGACTTTGCTGATGACTCCCAGGCTCAAAAACCTTAGAGCACCAAGTGAAGCTCACATACTCTGGCATCATCTCGAGTTTAATCAATCAAAAACAAATTCAAATTACCACTAATAGAGATAAAATGCCCAAATATGGTCCAAAAAACTATGGAGACACAATCCCCAAGTGCCTAAAGCCACACATTAGGTCAATCCATTGCTCTAAGCAGAATTGATTTTTTTTTATTTTTTTTATTATTTTTAGAATACTCATGTTAAAATTAAAATGATCACCAAACCTATGCCATTTATTATGGGGCCCAAATAACTCAAACTAATACCCCACAATCTACAGGACATGCATTGTGTTTTTTTTATTAAATGGATGAAAATATAAACGATGAAAAATTACATAGGACAACCGAACTATCCAAAATATATACACATGAACTTAAACTTGTATTAAAATCAGAATCAAGGAATGAAAAATTATTTGATATTAAATTTCAAAGTGTGCAATGTGTATTATCATGTTCAAGGTGAAAGGAACCTTTCCTTCCATTTAGGAACACTTTTCTTTCAAATCATTTTTTTTCATACAAAAGAAACTTTTTTATTTCATCTTCCCCCAAACTTAAAATAACATTGTCCCTAGTGTTTGAAGAAAGGATAATTTAGAATGGGGTAGAGGCAGATAAGGGGAGTTCAAAAAGGAAATTGAAAATTAGGATCATGGAATTAAGTCACCTAGTGATTTAAGTTGAAGTTATTACTGCTCCAATTTAGTCCTTTGATATCCATGTCACTTGCAGAGTTCCCTAATGGAAAAAGGAAAAACAAAAAAACAAACAAAACAAAACAATATATAATAAAAAAAAGTAAAATATAAGTATATATATAAAAATTATAGAATAAGGAAGCACTATAATCCTTAGGTTAGTGGTAAACACGTGACCCTGTCTCCCTTCGGTCCTGGGTTCGAGTCCCCACGGCTTCACCGATTGTGACGGGGTTTTCCCCACGACCTACGACATGTCCTTTTATATTTTTTTAATTATTATTATTATTTTTTGTATTTTTATTTTAACCTACAAACCCATAAAAATAACATAAAATAAACTGATGATACATTTTCTTCTTTTTAAATTTTAGGGTAAGGTATTACTCAGGGATCACACTACGTAACACGAATGAATACGATGCTACCCTTTCATACCCATCCATACTCATAATAGAAGAACAAGTCAAAAATATAAGGTGCTATCATATTTATATTTTATTGATTAAGTAATTTTTTTAAATATCAAAATGATTCATTAATCATATTTTAAAATAAAGATGATTCACAAAGATTGGAAACATAAAAACCACAGGTTGCCTCCCGTGCAATGATTTTATTTAACGTTGCTAGCTTGACTTAGACATTTAATCGTTTAAGTATTTTCCTCATCTAAGGTTGGTTCACACAAGTTTTCATCAACTTTATTTTTTTGTAATGGTTCAATGAATGGTTTGACTCTATGACCATTAACTTTAAAGGTTTGACCATTAGTGGGATATTGAATTTCTACAGCCCCATGGGGGTACACCTTATGCACTATGTATGGACTAGACCATCTGGACCTAAACTTTATTGGGTGTAAATGAATTTTAGAACTATACAAAATAATAGGTTTACCCGGTATAATGTGTTTGGTTTTAAGATTTCAAGATTGGTAGGCTTGTACTTTAGCTTTATTGATCCTTGAATTTTCATAATCCTCCATCCTAAATCCCTCAAGTTCATTGAGATCTAATTTTATTTTTGTTTCGGCTAATTAGAGGTCATAATTCATTTTCTTAATTGCCCAAAAGGCCTTATGTTCAATATCCACTGGAAAATGGCATGCTTTTCCATAAACCAACCTATATGGGGACATTCTTAAAATGGTTTTAAATGCAGTTCTATATTCCCAAAGAGCATATAAGAGTTTTCTTAACCAATATTTCCTAGATGTATTAACCATTTTCTCAAGATTTTTTTTGATTTCTTGATTGTCTAACTCAACTTGACCATTGGTCTATGGGTGGTAAGCAGTGGACACCTTGTGAGAAATTCCATACTTTTCCATGAGTGATGATAATGGATGATTGCAAAAACGAGTTCCAAGATCACTAATGATAGCCCTGGGAATTCCAAATATAGAGAGGATGTTTTCCTTGATAAATATAATCACAATTTTATGATCATTATATTTTGTAGGAAAGGACTCAACCTATTTGGAGACATAACCGACAGCTAAAAGAAAGTACATATATCCCCTAGAGTTTGGGAAGGGATCCATGAAATTGATTCCACAACAGTCAAATATTTCAATCACTAATATGGGAGTGAGTGTCATTTGATTCCTTTTGGTGATGGAATCCACTTTTTGACACCTAGGAAAACTTTTACAAAATGTGTAGGAGTCCCTTTAGAGGGTGGTCTAGAAGAGAACACACTGAAGAACCATAGCAGAAGTTTTCTTAGAGGAAAAGTGACCTCCACACGCCTCATTATGACAGAATTTAAGGATGGACTCTTGTTCATATTTTGGTACACACCTCCTAATGAATTGGTCAAGGAAGAACTTATAGAGGTATGGATCATAAAACACATAGTTCCTAACATCATAAAGGAATTTCCTTCGATCTTGAGTCCCTAAGAATTTTGGAATGACTCCTGTAACTAAGAAGTTGGATATGTTGGTATGCCAAGGGTAGTCACTCATAGAGTATAGGTGTTCATCAGGGAATGAATCAGATAGATAAAGGTGAGATAATTTTTCATTAAATTCTATCCTAGATATATGACCATCTACAACATTTTCAACACCCTTTTTTTCCTTGATTGTGAGGTCAAATTCTTGTAAGAGAAGGACCCACCTAATCAGTCTAGCCTTAGAATCTTGTTTATGGAAGAGGTATTTCAGGGCAGAGTAGTCAGTGAACATAGTGATGGAGTATCCTAATAGGTAGGACCTAAAATTTTATAAGGCAAACACAACAAAAAGTAACACCTTCTCAATTTTGGTGTAGTTAATTTGGGCATCATTTAATAATTTTCTTGCATAAGTAATTATATAAGGAGTTTTATCACAATGTTTTCCCAACACAACTCCTAAAGAAAATTCATTGGCATCATACATGAGTTCTAAAGAAAGGTTCCAATTTGGGGATTTCATGATGGGAGGAGAGGTGAAACATGATTTTAGGGTTGAGAATAAACCCACAAAGCTTTATGTCTAAACAAATGGAGCATCCTTTACTAAAAGACCACAAAGGGGATGAGTGATTGAACTAAATTTCCTAATGAATCTTCTATAGAAACTAGCATTTCCTAAGAAAGACCTCACTTCCTTGATAGTTTCGGGTGATGGAAGGTGATTAATGATGTCAAACTTGGATTTATCGACTTCAATCCCCCTGCTTGAGACTAAATGTCCAAGGACAAGTCCCTCTTTAATCATAAAATGAATTTTTTCCTAGTTTAGGACAATATTATTTTATTCACATCTTGAAAAAACTCTCTCCACATTCTTCAAACATCCCTATAATGTATCCTCAAACACATAGAAGTCATCCACGAAGACCTCTAGAAAATCCCCTACCATGTCTAAGAAGATTCCCATCATCCACTAATGGAAGGTTCCATGGGCATTGCATAACCCAAAGGGAATGCGTTTGAAGGAAAATGTGTCAAATGGACAGGTGAATGTAGTCTTCCCTTGATCCTCTAGGGATACCTCAATTTGATTATACCCCAAGTACCCATCTAAGAAATAGTATAAGGCATGACCTGCCACTCTCTCATGGAATCGGTCAATGAATGGTAAGGGGAAATGGTCCTTATTGGTAAATGCATTTAGCTTCCTATAGTCGATGCACACTCTCCAGACACTACTCACCCTTATTGGAATAATCTATCCATCCTTATTGGTTATCACTGTGATTCTAGCCTTCTTAGGAACCACATGGATTGGAATGACCCACTCACTCTTAGCTATGGGATAGATGATCCCAACTTTTAATAATTTCATAATTTATTTTCTCACTACTTCTATGAGATTAGGATTGAGTTGCCATTGAGGTTGACAACATGGATTTAAATTAGATTCTAGAACAATCCTATGAGTCCCGATAAGTGGGCTTATCCCAGTAATATTAGATAGGGTCTATCTAATGGATTTCTTATGTCTCCTAAGTACATCTAAAAGCATCCTATCATGATCATATTAAATGGAAGAAGAAATTATAATAGGATGTGTTACATTTTCTCCTAGAAAGGAATACTTAAGTTTAGTAGGAAGTTCTTTCAATTCAAGATCAGGTTGGTTCAAAATTTCAGTATAAGATTGGAACATTGGATCAAGATCAATTTATTTTTTAATAGCTTCAGGTAGGATTGATTCCCCATGTGTAGGAGTTTCAACTACTAGATTTGTTTGATCAGTATTAGGGAAGGGAGTTGGAGTGGTCTCCATGAATGTGGTTTCCTGAAAGATTTCATTGATTGTTGCTCTTAAGATTTCATCATAGGAACAATCTGAAAGTGATTCTAGCCAAGGAGATAAACTTCCTTCATGTGAACAAAAGAAATGAATCTCGTCCTGAATTAAACATTACTCAAATATTCCTTGATGTTCTATGGATTCATTATCAACACTTCATATCATGTTTACTTCATGAATATCCTCATCATCCTCTATTTGTGAGCTTTCACTATAGATGTTCAAGTCTAGAATAATGTTTCCAAAGGTGATGGTCATGTTACCATTTTAGACTTGGATAACAAAGTTGATTGTTGTAAGGAAGGGACGACCAAGGATGATTGGGGTTTATTCCTTATTGCATAAGTTTGGATTGTTGTCAAGGACAATGATGTCAGAAGGGTAGATTAAGTTTTCTACTTTCACCAGAATATCCTTTAAAACCCCCTTTGGAACCCTAATGCTATAATCAGTAAGTTGAAGTGTGATAGATGTGGGTTGGAGCTCTTCCAGGACTAACTAGAAATACATCGCATAGGGAATTAGATTGACACTAGCACTTAGGTCACACAAGTCTTTGAAAACTTTTCTCTATCCTAGTTCAACATTAATGTAAGGGTATCCTGTGTCTTTCATCTTTGGTGGAAGGGTTCCTTGGATTGTTGTTCTAACATTTGCTGCTAGAAGGACTTGGTTCTTATGTGACAATTTCCTTTTAAATGTGCATAGGTCCTTTTGGTATTTTGAGTATATAGGAATGGTTTGAATATCATCTAGGAGTGGAATGTTCAGCTTGACTTGTGAGAATATTTCCCTCAATGTTTCATTCAATTTAGGCTTGGTTTTCCCCCTGATGTGTTGAGGAAATGGTGCAGGTTGTGGGATTGTTTGTTGAAGGGTTGTTTCTTTCACATTGTTTTCAGTTTTCTCAGTTTGATCATGTGTTTCATTTGAATTTTCATTAGAGTTTGAATATTTAGATGGTTTCTACCCGAATGTCCTGAAGGCCTTCTTTTTTATTTTTATTATAGATAATCCCCCTTTTAAGGGTTGAAGGGGAACCTGAACATGACCCGTAGGCCCAAGGCACAAGGCCCGACATGACCCGTAATACATGACCCGAATACCCAGAGACATACCATGACCAATACATGACCCGTAGGCCCAATCCACTAGAACTGCCCCTCCACAGCTTCAACATCATTGATTGCCTTTAGCTCCCCACCTGCATTGCTGGTCGGCTAGCATTGCCCCGCACAAAGCTGCACAGTACCTGGTCCCGATGGTGGTCTCCATACCCTCTCATTCTTCCAATCCGGTTAGCTCTGCTTCTGGTGACTGCTACCGGTGCTCGGATCCTCATCTAGGCCCTGCTCTGTGTGAACTAGGCTACTTCAAGGCCCGACATGACCCGTAATACATGAACCGAATGCCCAGAGACATACCATGCCCAATACATGACCCATAGGCCCAGTCTACTAGAACTGCCCCTCCCCAGCTTCGGCATCATTGATTTCCTTTATCTCCCCACCTGCATTGCTGGTCGGCTAGCATTGCCTCGTAGAAAGCTGCACAGTGCCTGGTCCCGATGGCGGTTTCCATACCCTCTCATTCTTCCAATCCGGTTAGCTCTGCTTCTGGTGACTGCTACTAGTGCTCTGATCCTCATCTGGGGCCTGATCTGTGTGAACTGGGCTACTTTATGGTCTTCAATGGCCCGAAGTCCCTATGGACCAAAGGCATTTGATGGCCCGAAGGCCCTGAGACCCGTAGGTCCAAACCGGTGGCCCGAAATCCCAAATCAGGTGAATAGTCCGACTGCTACAGTACCGAACAGTGCCTCCTACAATGCCTTCTACAGTACTGCTATAGTTCCTATTACAGTACCCTAGAAATTCGCCTCCACCCAGTTTTGAACCTGGGTCTCCTGGATGCCAAGAAGGAGCCCTTACCACTTGGGTACGGGCTCGTTGGTAGCTTCAGATGGTTTCTGACTTATTTGTTCCGGTTTCTCAATTGATTTCCCACTTCTTAAAACTGTCACAACCTTTATTTGTTCATGAGTTATTTGAGTGAAACTTGACTCTTCCCTTAAATTTGAGGATGGTACTGCCTGAGTAGGCATGGGTGCCTTCTCAGTTTTAATGGTTTTTAGTTCATGTTTAAGGGATGAGACTTTTGAGTTCATTTTCTCCATTTGTTTACATAACTTCTCAAGGATTGGAAGTGGGATAGATTGAGTAGGGGATTGTGCTGGTTGGTTTATACTAGGAGGATACTTTGGTTATTTGATGGGTTGTTGGTATTGGATAGAAGGGTGTTGGTATTGGACTATTTGTGGTTAGAACTGGTCATGGTTTTGAAAATTTTGTGGTGGGTAGGGGTTTGGTCCTTGTGGCTGACTAGGTTATTGGTTGTCTTTCCAACTGAATCTTGGATGGTCATTGTACCTTGGATTGAAAGTGTTTTGGTAACATGGCTTCTAAAAGTTCAGAGCATTGACTTTAGTATGTGGTCCTCCTAGAAGAACATCCTTGATGGATGGAATGGTTGGGCAGTTGCCTGTTTTGTGGTCATGTTTGTCACAAATTGTGCAAACAGGGTCTATAGTTTGGATTTAATGGATTTTCTTAAGGTCTATCTCTTCAACCTTCCTAGTGAGTGCTACAAGTTTAGCCCTAAGGATTTACTCTTCTCTAAGTGTATAAATTCTAGTAGTTCTTTGTGTCTTTTCAGAATAAGGTTATGTTCCCCATGTTTGGTTTTGTTCAGCAAGGCTTTCTAGATACTCGCAAGCATCATTTGGGGATTTGTTTTTAAAGGTCTCATTACACATCACGTCAATGAATTGTTTGTTACCTAGACCCAAACCTTTGTAGAAAATTATCACTTGTCTAGGAATAGAAAAAACATAGTGTGAAACCATGTTTAGGGTGTCTTTAAACCTCTCCCATGTTTCATATAATGACTCCCCCTCTTTTTCAAAAAAGTTTTGGATGCTCTTTTTAAGTTCAATTGTTTTGTGGCGGGGAAATTATTTTTTATAGAATTATTTTTGTAATTGATCCCAAGAGTTTATGGATGATGGTATCAAATTTTTTAGCCAATTTTTATCTCGATCTTGTAAAGAAAAAGGAAAGAGCCTCATCTTAGCTGATTCTAGTTGATGTGGGGGACACATGGTTTCTACAATGTCATTGAACTCCTTAACATGAAGGTAGGGCATCTCAGACTCCATTCCATGGAATGTGGGAAGGTGGTTTAGGACATGGGGTTTAAAGATGTATTTGGAATCTACTAGGAATTTTTGTCTAATGCATGAGGGGGCATTGGTCTAGGAAGGTGTGAGGTAGTCATTCATGGTTTGATTGACTGCCTTCCCCATGTTGGGACTGCCTCATTTGGATTTCCATTTGGGTTCCCACCTGGGTTTATGAGTTGGTTTCTATGAAGACCCTCCATTGAAATGGGATGAATTTTTGAATCTGAAGTATTTAGGATATTAGGATCTAATGGGAAGATACCCAAGGTGTTCTTGACTCCCCAACTCTAGGACTTTCAACCCTAACTAATCTATTTGAGTTATCGCGGGTGTAGGTGGACATGCGCCAAAAGAAAAAAAACAAGAAAGGGGAAAGATAAGAGAATTTGGGGTGAGAAAAGAAAAATGGGGGACAATAGAATGGGTGTTGAGATGACTTACTTGGGTCCACAACAACGGTTCCAAAATTTGGTCTTGCCCAAATTTACCCAATATTTTAGGTTTAAGCGGTCGCTTGTACTTTAGCTTGGGTTGTCGAATCCTCATAGACCTAAGAAGAAACCTATAGAAATGTACATTCTATAAACTGTTTTTGGATATTAAGTGGCCAACTTTGGGTTGATTTTAGATAGTTTTAAGTGAAAATTAAAATACTTAAGTGAATTTGATTTAAAAGGATGAGTTGATCCTAGGTTATCACTAGGGGTGTATTGGATGGATTCCTTTTTCAACTATTTCAATTTCTTATATTTGAGATAGGTTCATTTAATAAAATAAAAAAGCATAATAAATTCCTAGTTTAATACCTACGCACCCTAATAATAATCACCTATACACTTGGTTGATCAATATTTTGAGCACTCCAAGGTAAAGGTTTGTATTAGCATTTGAAGTGTGCAACCTTAAAATTCAAAAAGGATGAAGAAGTTTTAAAATTGTCAAATGAAATTATCAATTAAAAGAATTGATAAAAAATTAATAGTGATAAATAACATCCAATTCAGCCCCTTGATACTCCCTTGGATCAACCCATAAGAGGGTTAGCCTTCCATTGATGATATGGTTTCAATGGAAGCAGGAAGTAGACTCATGAGGGAAGAATTGAAGAAGTAAAAAAACAATAAAAAGAAAACAATCACTCCACCGTTGTGTGAATAATTTCACAAGGTTTGGTGTGAATAAATTAACACCATGAAGAAACAGTATAAATTTGATAATAAGAATAATAGAATAAGATAAAATGAATAATTTTTATTGAAAACTAAGGTGATTCGAACAACTTACATGTGAAAGACAAACATGAGACAACAAAATCACAACATAACATTACAATGAAAGAAAGCACCAAAGATGATAAAATACTCCACAACCACAGAATTAAATAGTAATTTTAAGAGGCTTGGGTATATCCCCTAATAGTACAAGTCTCACCACTTGAGCATGATAGGCCTAGGGAGGTAGAAAGTTTGTGGAATTTAGACTTTTCCACCCTTGACCTGAAATGACATTCAACTTTCATACACAAAACAAAAGTGACTTAATTGGATTATAGATGGATGAATTGGAGTGGGACATAGAATAATAAAATGAATATCCTACCCTAACTTTATGTAAAGTTTCAAAGCTCAAAAATTTATGGTTTATATGATACGTGTAAAATGGTGGGATGTTTTTCCGGGCCGCAGAATCTAGACCAGAATTTTATCTCCAAATTGGGCCTCCTAGAACTCCATTAAACCATCTAAATTAGCTCTTTTCATTGTTGGATTAAATGGTTTCCATGATGTTCTCTATCTTCAGTTAAATTTTGAGAATTATTGGGCTTGTATCTTAGCCACCACAGTCTCTTTATTGGACTGTTGTCCAGTCTACTTTGTCCAGAATGTGTTGGCATGAAAGCCCATTTTGGTGGTCTTCCAATGTGAATATTCAAGTAATCCAAAATTATGAATTATTCCCAATGTAATTAGAAACCTGAAAATTAAATATGAAAATAAAATCAAGACTATTGGGTATTTTATATGGTGTTCAAAAATGTACCATGTAATAGTGCATTTTAAGGACTTACAATCATAATGGGAAATGGTGTTCAAAGTGTAAAATGCACTAAAATTTTGTTTATGAATAATAAAGCACATGAATATTATATATATTAATAATGAATATTATACTCATTCATTGGCTAATCAAAAAGTGTATGACCTCAAGGGTTTTTGTAACAAACCAATGTTTTATCAATGAAATTCCCTTATTATAATTATATATTATAGTATAATCATATAATATTACATATATAACATAATAAAAACCTTATAAATGAAGAATGAGTAAAATAAAAGGTATCTCTAGAAGTTAAGGAACGTATACCGATGAAATAGTAACTTGACCTTTGGAATAGTAATGTGAACCTTATGAGTATTAAACTGACCAATTGAATAGTAACCTCACTAATTAAAGTATAAATAAAATTTACCCATAATATAAGTGACAATATGATATAAATATATCATAGTGTAAGCAAGTAAATATTTTAAAAATTATTAATTAAGTGTTGGTATTTTTATAAGCTGTGTATATTTAATTACAATTTTATGATTAATTTAATAATTTAAAAGAAATTTTATTTTCATAAATTATATTTATAAATAATTATTTTGATTACTTATGATTATAATATAATTTTATGAGACCTTAAGTAATTTTTCAAAGTGTTAGAAAAGCAGTTTTAATTTTAAAATTTGTATTTTTCAAGTAAATTATGATTTTAATTAAAAATTAAATTTCCCATATTTATAAAATTATTTTCATAAAATGGAATTAATTTTTGGATTCTACATGTTGAAAAATGTTTAGGGTGAATTTTTGGGATTTTTCTAAAATACTTGAATTTTTTGTGAATAGTAAAATACGATAATTTATGATAAATGCTAAATAAATGAATTTTTTCATCATTCTTGAGTCATGGATGATTAAAATGGATATTGGTTAGAACTCACATACTCTCTTTAATATTTTTGGTCACAATAATTAAAAATATCCATAGTCTTGAGCAAAAATATTAAACTAATGATTAAAATAATGGGAAACCCCTACTCTCCTCCACTATAAAAACCACCCTCACCACCCTCTTCTCCTCACTCCTATAAAGACTTGTTACTTTTCTAAATTATGCTAAAATTTCCTCTCAATCTCCTCCCCACATACATCATCCCTTGGTCTCTTAAAAATACCAAAACCTCTCCCCTAAAGAGGTTCTCAAGGAAGACATATTCAAGAGGTAAATTCCTCTTTTCATTTCTTTTATTTTCTTTCAAGTTCCTTTCTTTCATTTTCTTTCAAGTTCCTTTATTTCATTTTATTTCCTCACCTAATTTCATAAAAATATTATGATAACTCCAGTACCTTAAATTTACTAGATTTTTTTAATGATAATGTAACAATTCATCATCATCTCTCCTTTCCCCTCCTTTTATACTAGAAATGAAAACACAATCCGAGATGTGTTAATTTATCACATTCAAGGTTGATGGGTTTTTAATTTATGTTATCATATTCAATTATAGTCATGAAACCATTTTTAAGGTTGAAAAAGACTATAATATATGTATTATATCTTATTTAAGGTTTTGGGATCTTTTGTACACATGATATTAATTTATAAAGCAAAATGTGTTCGTTATGATTAAAAAAACACCAATTAACCAAAATGGTTATCATTAAAATTTTATATAATGATTCATCTTCACTCTAAATAACCAAATGAATTTTATAAATATTTAATATTCTATATTTTCAAAAATAACATATAAATCCAATTCTGTATAACCATTCTCATCTTACATGTTTATCCTCACATGTATATAAGTAAAACAATCATGAAAACCAAGGAAACAAACACTATCAAACAATGAAATTGAACCTCTTAACCCATAAAAAAGGTCATGAATGAACTTAATAAGGATATAATAAATCAATAAATGAATAATAGGTTTTTTAAATACTAATTAATTAATGTAATTTGGTTATCTAGGACATTAAGATTAAGTGAAGGACACCATCAGACTTAAGGTAATGGATTCTACCCGAACCTTCACTATTCCTTCAGGTTTCTCTATCTTTCTATTTACCCAAATGAAGTTATCTGTCATTTTTATGTACATATTATAAATGTTGTTTATATGCTATAAACTCATGTATCAATGTCCATTCATCATTCTCTTTCATGTATATACATGTTTTTAAGTGGTTCCCTCCTGGATACTTCTTAAAAAGAAAACCCGTTTAAGGGAACTTTATAAATTCTTACCCATTTTCAAGTACACTATATAATCTATTTTTAATCCACCATTATTTTTATAAAACAAATATTTTTATTATGATTTTTTTTGGGTTCACTTATGGTTTTATATAAAATATTATACCCTTTTATGTTTTAAAAAAATGTTTTAATTCTAAAGTTTCTTAAGTACTCTTTTTACATGTTAATACTTCAAGTTGACATCAATTTTCATGATATATGACTATACTACCCTATGATTGTCCATGCATGATCTAATTACTTTCCTTTATGGACATTTTTATGATACTTCTATTTGTTATTATTTGTGACATGATTATGATACCCAATTCTTACTATGGGTAACCATTATGTTTATGTATGATTTATTATATATGATTTTATATGTGGAAAGAATATTTATGAACATGTTATGATGGTTGCGTTCAGATAGTGCTATGATGCATTGGGTAAATTTGAGTCTCATGCGATGTCATGTGCAATGGTCTTGGCGGTTATCCTTGACTCGTGCTACCATGTTCAACAGTCTTGTTGGTTAACCTTGACTTGTGATCCTCTATGTGAAATGAGCCTTGAATTTTTCTAAATTCATGTTTTATGTTGCTTCCACATTACTATGAATCCATGTTTATATAATCCCATTTTATATGTTATGATTTCATATGTTCTATGTTTTATTGTATCATTTTGTCATGCCTTCTAACCCATGTGCTAAATATTTATTCTTATATTTATTCCCTTATTGAGTTTTTTAGCTCGTCCCTTTGTTCATGTTATCCCCAGGTTATCCTACAAAGATTTATTATGACATCCCGCCTTTTTATCACATAAACTTTCATTACATTATACAAAACCGAGGATCTTTAATGTTTAGTGTCTTGGAAACCAGGAACTTAATACATGACAACATAAAACATTCTTCTTAAACACTTGAAATGCTTATTAATTTGTTAATCCTAAGTTCATTACAGAATCTCATAACCTGGGATCATACATCAAAGGAAAGGGTGAGAAGAAGTCCTAGTAAGGGAAACAAGAGAAACATTTTATATGTGAACTTGAGATACATCAAAAGTCATGAAAAATAACTTTAAGGCATGGGAAAGAGATCATGAGGCATATCATAATGAAAATAACGTGTTTCATAACTTGAAGATGTGGCTAAAACATTTAACATAGACAATAATTTCCATTTCACCAAGGTCCATCCCCAAGGTGTCATTAAAAATTACCAAGGTTATTCACCAAGGTATCGTTAAAAATGGCCATCTATAGAGATTAAGTCTTTACCCAATGCATTGGAGCGCTATCAGGGCGCACCCTTAAATTTTAATTTATTATCATGTGATCCACATATATCACCATAAAAATTTTCATAAATAACCCATATAGCATAATAGAAATGGGTTTCATCTCATAATCATAATGTTTTAAAAACTGCTTTTAAGACATGATCTTTATGTCACTTTAAACCCACATAAAAAGGAAAACGAGTTTCATGTATGTAAGTCCCAGAATTAAAATAGAACATTTTGATATATATTTGAATACTCCTATAGAATAAAGATCTTTGAGTATTCACTTAATAAAATAAAAGAATTTGAGAAAAGAGAGAGACATTTTGAGACAAAAATTCTGCAGCATAACGACTATGTTACAGGGTTTTAGAAACTATTTAAAAGAAAGGGGACATGGGTCACACACTCATAAATGATCCATAAAATAGTAGATGGAAATAATATAAAGGATATAAGAGCATGGTAATGAAATTTGAAAGACATACCATATGAAATGAAAAACATGGAAGGAAGACAAAAATAATATTTCTCTTATGAAAATTCGGCAGCCTAACGGCGTCACTTAAAACTTCAAAAAAATGAATTGACGAGATCAAATAGGGTATATCATCATATGAAAATAAAATATCAGTATGATAGATATAGATATAATACCCCAACATAATAAAAAGGAACATGAAAGACTTGACATGAAAATAGATCTTGAAAACGAGAAGGGTGAAAGAATCCCTTAAAAATTTGGCAGCCTAACGACGCCACTTAAACATTCTTAAAATGAATTAATGAGAGAAATAGGGGGTCTATAATAATATTAACATGAAGAGGATATTATTATGAATATAAAATAACACCCCCAACATAAGAACATGGGGCTTAAAAGAAATGACATAAACGAGAGTACTTGAAAAGAAAGAGAGAGGTAGGATCCCTTACCTTGAAGAGTAACTTCGAAATCTTGAAGTTTGGGACCTTGGGAGGCTTGAGGGAACCTTGGAAGGACTCCTTGGGAGTTAAGGAGACCATAACTTCGTTGAGTAGAATTTTGGAATCGAAAGGATGAGAGAATGGCTTGGTATTTATATGGGAAGTGAGGGGACAATGCATTAATGGCCAAGGGACACCTCATTGGTGGTATTGGCAAAACAAGTAGTATTTCCTCATGGTTTTGTCCACTTGAGACACTCATACCTTATCTTACTATTCACAAGTCAACCATCCCTTAAAATATCTCATGACATAATCATGATGCAGTTATGATGTCATTAAACATACCGAAACCCTAAAACTGTATTTTTACTATTCACTGAAAATTCAACTTTTTCAAAAAACTCCCAAAAATTTTCATTAACATAATATCAATTCTTTGAATTCAAAAATAAACTCCATTTTATAAAAATAATTTTCTAAATATTTTAATTTGATTTTTAAATAAAAACACTATTCACCGAAAATTCATTTTTTTCAGAAAAATCCCCAAAAATTACCTTAACATAATATCGATGTTCTGAATTCAAAAATAAAGTCCATTTTATAAAAATAATTTTCTAAATATTTTTAATTTAATTTTTAATTAAAAAACACTATTCACCCGAAAAAATCTAATACTTGACTAATAATTTCTGAAATAGTTATTTACCTATTTTATTGAATCACATTACTTAATCAAGGTGCCTATATTATATTAATACTTTCTTTAAGTGAGATTACTAATCCATTTGGTCACATTACTAATCCTAAGCGTAAAATCACTATTCATAAATTACTATTCACCAAAAATTAATTTGATCTTATTAGACTCTAAATTTCTTACTGAACACATTTGTAGAAGACCATTTTTTGAAAATCATTACACATAATTAATTATTTAAGGTTTACATAAATATTTTAAAATATCCCTTTTTTTCGAAATTCATCAATAATACACATCCTACATTTATTCGGACATTTTGAAAATTCACAAACTTCTCCATAAGAAGAAATCACAATTTTATTTAACTCAAAGGATTACACAAAGTAGTTATGGTCTCCTTACATAGCCCCTTATAACCCCAACATAGTACCTAAGTGTAAGGTGTGCTAAGGTGAAAGAATCTGAGGGCAGCTCGACCAACATCGCATGAGTTGTAATTTCTATCAGTTTGAACTTCTTATGAAGACAATTCCATTCTAGCTTCACACAATGAAGTTCGGCTTGGGTTTGGTCCAGAGCAAAGCCCAGTGGTACCACCTCCTTCCCAAGTTCTGTTAGATGAGCTTCGATTGGCCCGAGACTACTGGATGAGGCCATCAAATCTTTTTTCTATATTAATTAACCAAGATCACTTGTATTTAGAGACAATAATCGCAACATTTAGTTCCCAACAGTCATATTGACCAATGGTCATATAACAGTCAAAACCCAACGGTCTCATTTTAATTATACTCATGTTATCAAATGAAATAGTTTTGTTGAGTATAAAAATAAAATAACACACAAAATTAAGAAACAAGATTTATTCAAAATTTTAGGTCGTTACAATCTTCCCCCCTTAAGAAATTACGTCCTCGCAATTTTTAAAATTGGGTTTGGAAATTTCATTGAAAGTCCCACATCATAAAAAGAGTCAGTAAAACTATTACTTTAAAAGAAAGAAGGGAAGTACAAAGGTCACTCGAGTTAACCCATACTAGGATTCCATGTAAGAAAACATGGATATGGAGGAGAAAATAAATGGTCAAGTTCTGATGGAGAGTGATAGAAAACATGTCTAAGAGAAAGTTAACCACAAGAAAATCACAAACTTGTGATGGGTTAAACGGTCTTTGATTACCCAGTAGGAAACTTAAACCAAAATCGTTTTTTTACGTTCCTTTTAATAATTTTGAGGAATTAATTTACTACATAGAATAAGAACACAAGGAAATATACTTACCTTCAAGTAGAGTTTCATCCTTTAATAAGTTTCTACCAAGACCAATCTTTTCTCCAAATAATGAGCATTCAAAAATACTTGGTCTCATCAAAGTACAAGAATCATCTTCTAGAGAATCATGTAATCCACAAAAAAATAACTATCTATCTTTAAACATTTATCCCAAAAACATAAAGGGTAATATAAAACAACTCTTCAGAAAGAAAGAACCCCATAGGAAGGGAAACTACTTTAAATCTTCAAAGTTCCATGGTACTACCCAAAGTTCATCATAGACCATTCCATAAATAACTGTCCTTAAAATTCCTCAAAATAAACCAAAATAAGATTGAAACCCAAATATAAGAAGGATTTGATAACATAGTCTTCCAAGATAAACTTTATCGTTCATCTCCAAACAACATCAACCACTCCTAACATCTTATAACAAAAGTAACTAACCTAAACATATTTTCCCCAAGATAGGTTAATCATTTCCATAAGTAACCTAAATTACTATAAGTTCACCTTAAATTCATCGATTCTTCAAAATATTAGTCAAACTTTACTTCTCAAAGAAAATACCATAGTAATCTATTTACCTTGATCATATAGGGTTCCCAAATTAGTGAACATATTCCAAAATAATATCCATCTTTTAATCCCCTAATCATTTTTTTTCAAGAAGAACAGCTTCACAACATCAACACGTGATACATAACAATGGATGTTTTTCTTTAATGATATAAAACCATCTTAGGTAGTGACTCGATGTTCTTAGAAAACATTAAAGATATGATCATAGAGCATGAACTAAAATACAACATTACATAGACAATTATTGCGAAGAAGTTACATGTACTTTAGTCATCATGATCCATCTCAGCATAGGACTTGCATTGTTCCCTTGTCCTTGAAGATTGTTGATGCTCATCATGCTTCTCATCCCTTACAAGAGACCATTGCCTTGGATAATGTCCAACTTCTCCATATTTACGACATTGAAAAGTATAAGGTACATTAGATCGAACCTTATCTCTATTCATCACATTATCCATTTTTTAAAGAAATTGGCTACTTTATGCCCTATCACCCCACACTTAAAACATCTCCTAGTTCCTTTATGACATTCTCCTTGGTGCCCCTTTCCACACTTTTTGCACAAATAAATTGGGTCTTCTTTCCCTTATCAACTTTATCAGATGAACATCCTTGAGACTTCATCTTCTTCTTCCTCGATGAATTTGGGCATTCAACTAGGTACCAATTATTAATTGTGATTTTTGATAGCTGGTTTGGCATAATCACAATATGTTCAACTTGATCTCTCATCATCTATGTCATATTAATAGGACAATCATCACATTTCCTATCACATTGGTTGTTGGGACATGTTCTTCCATTTCCCGCCATTAACTAAGAAAAGAAAGTATAATTATGGGGATTAAATACTTAGCCAATAATCATGAAAAGGAAACTTAAAGCATAGAAGGATAAACTTGTAGAAGAAAAGTATAACCTAACTTGTTATCCCCTAGGTTCCAATATAGGTTATCCATGATCACATATTCTTATGTTAATCTTTATTTTATTTTATCTTTGTACCTTTCATAATGGTTCATACAAAGCTTATGAATTTACCAAAGTATATACCCTAGGAGTGTCAAACCAAGAGTGCAGAAAGACCCATTGTCGTGCACCAGGTTACCCCAGGTCAAGCCCGAAACACCTTGTTAGAGTTTTCACTCCTAGGAACATCTGTGCCAGATCCACCTCTACTTGTTCGTATCCAGACAGAGATTTATTTGTTTGGAACCAACTTACTCAATACTCACCAAAATACCAGGAATATTTCCTATAATTAAACTTTTCTATAGGGTTATTATTAAAGTTTTCATATCCTAATTTCCACAAATAACTAAACCATCCTTTGATACCAACTATAGCATCCCACCTTTTTATCACATAAACTTTCATTACATTATACAAAATCGAGGATCTTTAAGGTTTAGTGTCTTGGAAACCAGGAACTTAATACATGACAACATAAAACATTCTTATTAAACACTTGAAAGGCTTATTCATTTGTTCATCCTAAGTTCATTACAACATCTCATAACCTGGGAGCATACATAAAAGAAAAGGGTGAGAAGAAGGCCCAGTAAGGGAAACAAGAGAAACATTTTACATGTGAACTTGAGATACATCAAAAGTCATGAAAAATAACTTTAAGGCATGCGAAAGAGATCATGAGGCATATCATAATGAAAATAACGTGTTTCATAACTTGAAGATGTGGCTAAAAAATTTAATATAGACCATTATTTTCGTTTCACCAAGGTCCATCCCCAAGGTGTCATTAAAAATTACCAAGGTTATTCACCAAGGTATCGTTAAAAATGGTCATCTCTAGAGATTAAGTCTTTACCCAATGCATTAGAGTGATATCAGGGTGCACACTTAAATTTTCCTTTATTATCATGTGACACACATATACAATCATAAAAAATTTCATAAATAACCCATATAGAATAATAGAAATGTGTTTCATCTCATAATCATAATGTTTTAAAAACTGCTTTTAAGACATGATATTTATGTCACTTTAAACCTACGGAAAAAGGAAAGTGGGTTTCATGTATGTAAGTCCCAGAATTAAAATAGAACATTTATATATATATGTGAATAACCCTGTATAAGAAAGATCTTTGAGTATTCAATTAATAAAATAAAATAATTTGATAAAAGAAAGAGACATTTTGAGACGAAAATTCTGCAGCATAACGACTATGTTACAGGGTTTTAGAAAATATTGAAAAGAAAGAGGACATGGGCCACCCATTCATAAATGATCCATAAAATAGTATAGGGATAGAATACAAAGGATATAATAACATGGTAATTAAATTTGAAAGACATACCATATGAAATGAAAAACATGGAAGGAAGACAAAAATAAGATTTCTCTTATGAAAATTCAGCAGCCTAACAGTGTCACTTAAAACTTCAAAAAAAAAAATGAATTGATGAGATAAAATAGGGTCTATAATCACATGAACATAAAATATAAGTATTATAGATATATATATCATACCCCAACATAATAAAAAATAACATGAAAGACTTGACATGAAAATAGATCTTGAAAACGAGAAGGGTGAAAGAATCCCTTAAAAATTCGGCAGCCTAACGACGCCACTTAAACATTCTTAAAATGAATTGATGAGATCAAGAGGGGGTCTATAATCATATTAAAATGAAGAGTATAGTAGGATGAATATAAAATAACACCCCTAACATAAGAAAACGGTGCTTAAAAGAAATGACATAAATGAGAGTACTTGAAAAGAAAGAGAGAGGTATAATCCCTTACCTTGAAGAGTAACTTCGAAATCTTGAAGTTTGGGACCTTGGGAGGCTTTAGGGCACCTTGAAAGGACTCCTTGGGAGGTAAGGAGACCAGAAATTTGTTGATAAGGATTTTGGAATCGAAAGTATGAGAGAATGACTTGGTATTTATAGGGGAAGTGAGGGGACAAAGCATTAATGGCCAAGGGACACCTCATTGGTGGTATTGAAAAACAAGTGGTATTTCCTCATGGTTTTGGCCACTTGGGACACCTCATACCTTATATTACTATTAAAAAGTCGACCATCCCTTAAAATATCTCATTACATCATCTTGATGCAGTTATGATGTCATTAAACATACCGAAACCCTAAAACTGTATTTTTACTATTCATTGAAAATTCAACCTTTTCAGAAAACTCCCAAAAATTTTCCTTAACATAATATCAATGCTCTGAATTCAAAAATAAACTCCATTTTATAAAAATAATTTTCTAAATATTTTTAATTTAATTTTTAAATAAAAACACTATTCACCGAAAATTCATTTTTTTTTCAGAAAAATCCCCAAAAATTACCTTAACATAATATTGATGTTATGAATTCAAAAATAAAGCCCATTTTATAAAAATAATTTTCTAAATATTTTTAATTTAATTTTTAATTAAAAAACACTATTCACCCAAAAAAACTAATACTTGACTAATAATTTTTGAAACAGTTATTTACCTATTTTATTGAATCACATTACTTATTCAAGGTGGCTATATTATATTAATACTTTATTTAAGTGAGATTACTAATCTATTAGGTCACATTACAAATCCTAAGCGTAAAATCACTATTCATAAATTACTATTCACCAAAAATTAAGTTGATCTTATTAGACTCTAAATTTCTTACTGAACACATTTGAAGAAGGCTATTTTTTGAAAATCATTACACATCATTAATTATTTAAGGTTTACATAAATATTTTAAAATATCCTTTTTTTAGAAATTCATTAATAATATACATCCTACATTTATTTGGATATTTTGAAAATTCACAAACTTATCCATAATAAGAAATCACGATTTTATTTAACTCAAAGGATTACACAAAGTTGCTACGGTCTCCTTAAATAGTCCCTTATAACCCCAACATAGGACCTAAGTGTAAGGTGTGCTAAGGTGAGATAATCTGAGGGCGGCTCGGCCAACATCACACGAGTAGTAATTTCTATCAGTTTGAACTTCTCGTGAAGACGATTCCATTCTAGCTTCACACGATGAAGTTCGGCTTGGGTTTGGTCCAGAGCAAAGCCCAATGGTACTACCTCCTTCCCAAGTTTTGTTAGATGGGCTTCGATTGTCCCGAGACTACTGGATGAGGCCATCGAATCTTCTTTTTATATTAATTAACCAAGATCACTTGTATTTAGAGACAGTAATCGAAACATTTAGTTTCCAACGGTCGTATTGACCAATGGTCATATAACAGTTGAAACCCAACAGTCTCATTTTAATTATACTCATGTTATCAAATGAAATGGTTTTGTTGAGTATAAAAATAAAATAACACACAAAATTAGGAAACAATATTTATTCAAAATTTCGGGTCGTTACATGTATGATCATAATAGAATTTATGAGATCTTATGAAGATTAAATAAATAAATGTTTCATTTAGTCCCATGTTTTCAGTTTTATGTACCTAGTCTTCCAAGACACTAGACTTTATGATCCTTGGTTTGTAATTTGATGTTTAATTATGCTTAAAATCATGAAATGTTTTGTATAAAAGGTTAGGGTTTATATAGTTGGTATCATATAAAGGTATAGTTATTTTTTGGAGATTTGGAATAGAGTACTTTAGTAAGATCCTTAGAGATGGGACTAAGTATAAGAAAACATCCCTAAATTTTGGCAAGTATCGAGTAAGTGGTTTATCAAGAAAATACATCCCTTTCTAGATATGAACAAGTGGATGTAGCTCTAGAACAGATGTATATAGGGGTAAAACTTGAAAACACCTCTTTGATCTAGACTTGAACGAGAACTAGTGCATGACAACGAGCCTTACTGCACTCCTGGTTGGAAACTCCTGGGGGATATTCTTTGGTAAATTCATAAGCTTAGTACAAACCATTATTAAGGGAACAAAAAAAATCCCATAAAAACATATGTTAGGAAATATATCATGGATAACCTAGATTGAAACCTAGGTAATCACAAATTAGGATATACTTTTCCTTTAAGAGTTTATCCTTTTATGTTTAAAGTTTCCTTTTTATGCTTAATATCTAAGTATTTAATCCCCCTAATTGTACTTTATTTTTCTTATCTAATGGCGGGAAATAGAATAACTCGTTCCAAAAATCAATGTGATAGGAAATGTAGTGATTACCCTAATGATATGCCTGATATGATGGGAGCGAGTGCTCAAAAATTTATGAAAGTACTTGCTCAGCTGGTTCAAGTTATGAATAATAACTTGAATCATGTGGAACACCCTCCTCCTACAAGGAAATACCAAGTTTTTGTAGAATATTTAATATGGAAAAGGCCTCTCATGTTTAGTGGATCTTCTGATCCCCTCCTCATGGAACAGTGGATTAACTCCATTGAAAAGACATTCTCTGTCCTCTATTACTTAGAAGAAGATAAATTCATGCTGGAAGTCTATCATTTTGATGGGTAAGCTGATCATTGGTGGACACTGATCAAGAATACGAAGTCCTAGGAAGAAATTGATTCCATTAGTGATGAAAAACAGGCCCGCGGACCACAGGATTTGCAGGTTTGGGGCGGATACAAGGCAAGTCTGGCAAAAAAAAACCATCGTTTAGAGAGCGGGCCAATGCAGGTTGATCATGTGCGGGTGTGGTCCAAAGAGGGTTGAGCCTGCGTGGGTGCGGGCTTACCCGTGGGCCTAATTTAAAAAATATATATATTTTTACAATATAACCTTCTTTAATATTTTATTTTTTTAATAAAAAAATTATATTCAAACCATGACATAAGATTTATCACCGTAATTATCATACTAATTCACCATTCATTCACATGTGAATTTTAAATAGGTTTATACTTATTGTTTTAATTTGATATTATAATATTTATATTGTAATTATTCACCATATTCACATGATGTGTCATCCCACATCTCGAAAAATGGAACTCATCTCCCTTTCACATGGTTTCAATTCTAAAAGAGTTATTATAATAATAATATTTTTTGGGTCCATTTAATTTTATTATTATTTTATTATTTTTTATTAAGAAAATAGGAAAGGATCATAGGGTAATCCTAATAGACTAATTAGAAATCATTTGTTGTTTTGAAAGACTTCATTCATTCCATACGTTCGCATCACTGCATGACCAACATTATCATTCATCACGTCTCACCAATCACTCACCTACTTTTCATAGTACCATTTTTCCACCACATCGTCATCGCCACATTCCACCATTAACCCATATAAAAATGTTCCATCACATCCCTTAAAACTCTAGGTATTTTCAATCCATAATTCTCCCAAAAAACAACCATTGTGAATGAGAAAAAATGCAACATTTAAATGATTATAAATACTATGTATTTTTTAAAATGAGGAAAACCCGCAGGAAACCCGCGAGCTTATGCGGGGCGGGGTGGGTTTGAATTTTTTTGTTCGCATTATATGTGGGATTTTGCAGATAAAATCACGTGGGCTCAAACCCGCATGGGCTTGGGCTGCCCCACCCCGGCCTGCCCGTTTCACATTACTAGATTCCATGTATTGAGAGGAATTCAAGAAAATGTTTTTCAATAAATATTTTTCCTAACCCTCCATCTCAATATGGAAAGAGAGTTCCTTAAACTCAAGAAGAAAAAATATGAGTCCATCGAGGCATATGAAGAAAACTTCATAAGGATTTCAAGATACACCCCCAGCTTTTTCATGAACACCGAAAGCAAGGTGGATCGCTTCTTTAGTGGAATAAAGCTGAGTTTATAAAAAGCGATGATGATTTGTGACTTCAAAAGTTATGAATAGATTGTCTGTTGTGCCCTCAAGGTTGAAATGGAGATCAAAGACTCTTAGTTGTATCATGGTCCTAGTGATAAAAAGCAGAAAATGGAGTCTAATATGGGTGGTTTGTCAAATAAATCCCATGATGAAAATAAGATTGAACATCCAACGTGTCAAAATTTTGGGAAGAAGCATCCTGGGAACTATCTAAAGGGAACAAAGAATTGATTTAAATGTGGAAGAATGTGACATATAGCTAAAAACTAATGAAGGGATATGAAGAATCCCACTAATGTGGAAGAGAAAAGGAAGGTTCATATCAACGCTCATCTAGTAGTGTAGTGTTTCAACTGCAAGAAACATGGTCACGATGCGAACAATTTCCCTAAGCCAAGAGTTGTTGGAGGCAATCAACAAAAACCTCCAAGGAAACAAGGAATGGATTATGTTATCACTACTACTGAGGTGGATCCGAACAATGATGTGTTGAAAGGTACGCTAGTTATTCATTCAAGAATAGTGAATGTACTATTTGATTTTGGTGCTATGAATTCTTTCATATCATACAAGTTTAGTAGAACTATTCAAACACCACCTCAAAATTTGGAGATTGAGTTATCTGTGAGAACATAAAATGGGGAAATTATTGCATCCAAAGTATATAACTTCTCCCCGGTTAACATTTGTGGACTAAACCTGCCAGAAAATATCATCATACTTTATTTATTAAAGTTCGATGTTATCTTGGGCATGGATTAACTATCTTTATACAAATCCAACATCAACTGCCAAGAAAGGGAGATCACTCTTCACATACTGAAGCATCCTCCAATTATTTACAAGTGTAAGGAAGAAGATGAATCTTATTTAAAATAATTATCTCAAGTGTGGATATTATTGCCTTATGAGCAAGAATATATAGCTCAAATGATTGAGAAAAAGGATAGAATCATGCTTAAAGACATGCCCATTGTAAGGGGATACATTGATGTATTTCCCAAAGAATTTTTTGGTCTTCCTCCTGATTGAGAGGTTGATTTCTAAATTGAACTTATTCCTAGATCTCTACCTATATCAAAGACACATTATATAATGGCCACCATAGATCTAAAATAACTTAAGAAGCAGTTGCAAGAGAATCTAGACAAGGGTTTTATATGCCCAAGTGCTTCACCGTGGGGAGCACCAATCCTCTTTTTCAAGAAGTAGGATGGTTCAATGGGCCTCTGCATTGATTATTGAGATCTTAATAAAATCATGATAAAGAAAAATCATCCCCTACCTCAGATATATTACTTGTTTGATCAACTACATGGGGCTAATTATTTCTCTAAAGTGGACCTCCAGTCAGGATATCACCAACTAAAGGTGAGGAAGGAAGATATTCTCAAGACTGCCTTTCGAATGAGGTATGAACACTATGAGTTCTTAGTGATGCCCTTCAGAATCATTAATTCTCTAAAAATATTCATGTATTTAATGAATAGAGACTTTAGATATTATTTCAACAAATTTGTGGTAGTTTTTATTGATGACATTCTGATATACTCCAAGAGCAAGGAGGAACATGAAGAGCATTTGAATACTATTCTAAAGACTTTGAGAAGGGAGAAACTATATGAAAAGTACAGTAAATGTGAGTTCTAGATGGAGGAAGTATAATTCTTGGGGAATGTTATCACCAACAAAGGGATATCTGTAGACCCTTCCAAGACAAATACAGTTGAAGAGTGGCCCAAACCAACATCTATAATAGAGATCCGTAGCTTCCTTAGTCTAGCTGGGTATTACTGATGATTCGTGAAGAACTTTTCATGATTTTAAAACCCAATGACCAAGATGACATGGAAGGGTTTGGAGTTTTTCTAGACTCAAGAATGCGAGGAAATATTTAAGGAACTCAAAAAGAGGCTTATCACTGTGCCAGTACTCACACTCCCAACAAGTGGAGAACTCTTTGTGGTGTACAATGATGCTTCAAAGAAAGGATTAAGTTGTGTATTGATTCAAAATGATAAAATGATAGAATATGCATCAAGGTAGTTGAAAATACATGAGAAAAACTATCCCACGTATGATATGGAGTTGGTAGCTGTGATATTTGCTTTGAAAATATGGTGACATTATCTCTATGGGGAGAAGTATGAGATATATACTGATAACAAGAGTCTCAAATATATATTCACATAGAAGTAGCTTAATATGTTCCAGAGAATATGGTTAGAGCTCATCAAGGATTATGACTTCTCAATCCACTACCATCCTGGTAAGGCAAATAAGGTGGAAGATGCTCTAATTAGAAAGGATCCTACATATTTATCAATGATGAGAGTTGAGAATGATCCAATATTCTTATATTTGTAGAGTATGGAAATAGGAATAATTACGGTAGGAATATCATCAATACTTTCTCAAATGGTTTCTCAACCATCCCTCATGAATAAAATAAAGGATTCTCAAAGAAAAGATGTGGAAAGTCTGAAAAGGGTGGAAACTATTAGAAATGGGAAATCCTATGTGTTCAATATTGATGAGGAAGGAGTTATAAGATCTGGGTCACAATTATGTGTACCATATGATCTATAAATAAAGAAGGATCTTTTCAATGATACACATAGCTAAACCTTCTCTATTCACCTAGGGTGCACAAAGATGTATCAAGATCTCCTAAAGAACTTTTGGTGGGACAATATAAAGAAGGATATTGCTGAATATACATCAAAGTTCCTGGTATGTCAATAAGTGAAGGTTGAAAGAAAAAAGTATAAGGGTATGATGCAAACACTATCCATACCAACACGGAAGTGGGAGAAAATTACCATGGACTTTTCCACTGAACTTCCAAGGACATACATAGGAAACAATGCTATATGGGTCATTGTGAATCGTCTTACAATGACAACTCAATTTATCACAATTCGAGAGGACTTATAATTGGATCAACTTGCACAAATATACATCAAAGAGGTGGTAAGGCTACATAGATTACCACTATCAATTGTATCTGATCAAGATCTGAGATTCACCTCAAAGTTCTGGAAGAGTCTCCAACATGCTCTAAGCACCGAGCTGGAATTCAGTATGACCTATCATCCTCAAACTGATGGCTAATCCGAGTGAACTATTCATAAATTAGAAGATATGTTGAAAGAGTGTTCTATGGACTTCAAAGGAGAATGGGACCAAAATATTCCACTAGTCAAATTCTCTTATAATAATATTTTTCACTCCATCATCCAAATGGAACCATATGAATCCCTTTATGGGAAAAGGCATAGAACACCAGCGTTTTGGGATGAAGTCAATTAGCATAATCTCCTAGGAGCTAAAATAGTCTAAGAAATGGAAGAGAAGGTGAAAACCATTTAGCAGAACATCAAGGTATCCCAAAGTAGACAAAAGATTTATGCATAAAATTATCGACGAGACCTTGAGTTCAAAGTTGGAGACATGGTATTCCTCCACATATCTCCATGGAAGAAGGTCATGAGATTTGGGAATAAAGGAAAGCTAAGTCCTAGGTACATCATATCCTTTGAGATTCTTGATCATATTGGATCTATAACCTATAACTAGCAATTCCACCTACCGTGTCTAAAGTACATGATGCATTCCACACATCCCTCTTAAGGAATTACATACTAGATACTTCACATGTACTCTCTTCAGAGGTGGTACAGTTGGAGAATGATATTTCTTACGAGGAGCATCCAATGAAGATATTGGATCATAAAGATAAATTTCTATGCAAAAATACTACTCACCTGGTCAAAGAACTATGGAAGTACCATAAGTATGAAGAGGTGACATGGGAATTGGAGGAATCAATAAAGGAAAATTACCTACACCTATTTACAGCTTCGAATGTAAAATGATATTTCGAGGGTGAAATTTCATAAGGGGAGAAAAATGTAATGACCCAATGTTTTATCAATGAAATTCCCTTATTATAATTATATCTTATAGTATAATCATATAATATTACATATAGAACACAATACAAACCTTATAAATGAATAATGAGTAAAATAAAAGGTATCTCTAGAAGTTAAGAAACGTATACTGATGAAATAGTAACTTAACTTTTGGAATAGTAATGTGACCCTTATGAATAGTAAACCAACCAATTGAAATAAAATTTATTCATAAATAAGTATTTTGATGACTTATTATTATAAGATAATTTTATGAGACCTTAAGTAAATTTTCAAAGTGTTAGAAAAGAAGTTTTAATTTTAAAACTTGTATTTTTCAAATAAATTATGATTTAATTAAAAATTAAATTTCTCATATTTAGAAAATTATTTTCATAAAATTGAATTAATTTTTGGGTTCTACACATTGAAAAATGGTTAGGGTGAATTTTTGGGATTTTTCTAAATTACTTGAATTTTTGGTGAATAGTAAAATACGACAATTTAAAATAAATGCTAAATAAATGAATTTTTGCATCATGATTGAGCCATGGATGATTTAAATAGACATTGGTTCAAAATAAAATGCTCTATTTAATATTTTTGGTCACAATAATCAATATTATTCATAGTCTTGAGCAAAAATATTAAACTAATGATTAAAATAATGGGAAACCCCTCCTCTCCTCCACTATAAAAACCACCCTCACCCCCTCTCTTCTCTTCACTCCTCTAAAGACTTGTAACTTGTATAATGTATTCTAAAATATCCTCTTAATATACTCCCCACATCCTTAAACCCTTGGTCTCTTCAAAAGACTAAAAAGTCTCCCCTAAAGAGGCTCTCAAGGAAGCTATACTCAAGAGGTAAATTTCTCTTTTCATTTCTTTTATTGTCTTTAAAGTTCCTTTGTTTCCTTTTATTTCCTCACCTAATTTTATCCAAATGTTATTATAAATACAATAAATTATATGTATTGTAATTTTATTATGATAATGGAATAATTAATCATCATCTCCCATTTCCCCTCCTTTTATACTAGAAATGAAAACACCATCCGAGATGTGTTAATTTATCACATTCAAGGAAGACAAATTTTCAATTTCGGTTACCATCTTCAATTCTAGTCATGAAACAATTTTTATGATTTAACTAGACTATAATATATGTATTATATCTTATATAATGTTCTATTATCTTTTGTACACATGATATTAATTTATAAAGCAAAATGTGTTCGTTATGATTAAAAAACCGCCAATTAACCAAAAAGATTATCATTAAAGTTTTATATAATGATTCATATTCACTCCAAATAAAAAAATGAATTTTATAACCATGTAATATTTTGGATTTCAACTAATAACATATAACTCCAATTCTGGACAACTATTCTCATCTTACATGTTTATCCTCACATGTATATAAGTAAACCAATCATGAAAACCAAGGAAAAAACGCTCCCAAACAATGAAATTGAACCTCTTAACCCATAAAAAAGTCATGAATAAAATTAATAAGGCTATAATAAATAAATTAAATGAATAATAGTTGATTTAAATACTAATTAATGAATTTAATTTGGTTATCCAGGACATTAAGATCAAGTGAAGGACACCATCAGACTTAAGGTCAGATAATCTACCCGAACCTCCATCATTCCTTCAGATTGCTCTATCTTTATTTTTACACAAATAAATTTATCTTTTATTTTTATGCACATATTCTAAATGTTGTTTACATGCTCCAAACTCATGTATCAAGGTCTATTCATCATTCTATTTCAGGGATATACATGTTTTTAAGTGGTTCCCACCTCAATACTTCCTGAAAAGAAAAATCGTTTAAGGGAACTTTCCAAATTCTTACCCATTTTTAAGTACACTATATAATATATTTTTAAACCACCATTATTTTTATAAAACCACTGTTTTTATTATGAAAACATTCTTGTTTCACTTCTGGTTTTATATAAAATATTATTCCCTTTTATGTTTTAAAAAATGTTTTAATTCTAAAGTTTCTTAAGTAATCTTTTTACATGTTAATACTTTAAGTTGACATTAATTTTCATGATATATGCCTATAATACCATATTATTGTCCATTAATGATCTAATTACTTTCTTTCATGGACATTTTTATGATACTTCCATTTATTATGCTTTTTGACATGATTATGATACCCAATTATTACTACAGGTAACCCTTATGTTTATGTATGATTGATTATGTATGATTATATATACAGAAAGCATATTCATGAACATTTTATGATGGATATACCTAGATATAACTCCAATTAATTGGGTAAAGTTGAGTCTCATGATACATTATGTGCAACGGTCTTGGCGGTTAGCCTTGACTCGTGCTACCATGTGCAATGGTTTTGGTGGTTAACCTTGACTTGTACTCATCTATGTGAAATGAGCCTTGAATCATGATAAAGTCATGTTTTATTTTGCCTCCACATTACTATGAATCCATGTTTATATAATCTAATGTTTATATGTTATGATTCCATATGTTCCATGTTTTATTATATCATTATTTCATGCCTTCTAACCCATGTGCTGAAGCTTTATTCTTATGTTTATTCCCTTACTGGGCTTTTTAGATTATCCCTTTTTTCATGTTATCCCCATGTTATCCTATAAATATTTATGAGCATAATGGAAGTTATGATCTCTTATGAATATTAAATAAATAAATGTTTCATTTAGTCCCATGTTTTCAGTTTTATGTACCTAGTCTTCCAAGACACTAGAATTTATGATCCTTAGCTTGTAATTTGATGTTTAATTATGATAAACATCATACAATGTTTTGTGTAAAAGGCTCCGGTCTCTATAGTTTTTATGAGTACTAGATGCTGGACACATGCTATAGATGCGCGATTCCGTTTGGGATATATAAACAGGTGGCTCAGAAGTAAGTGCATGTCGGCAACGTTAGTGATGGATCAATAAGGGTGGTGCTCTTCAACAACATATTAGTGTACTTTCAGACTTGAGACGATCATGCCCAATATCTTGACATCATTCGTGGTACACCAAAAGAGCACTAACTATATTCCAAGATACATAAGGTTTTATTCTAATGGTATGAAGGGCCTTCTTGAAGATTGCGATTTGGGGAAAGTTTAAATTGAAGTCGTGTGGTGGGTGGTGCACCACCGATCATCCTTGAGTGAGGTGCGTTGGGTGGTTGTACGTTGTCAAAGGTTAAGGGTTCCATTCTCAAAAATCAGGGACAAGCGATGGTTAACATTTTATTTTGTCTCACAAGTGAGAGAGAGATGGTCATGTCCACTTGTTGAGCTCTGTTGTGATGGGGGAATGAGACATAGTGGTTGGAATTTCTTGAGGATAATGGTGGCAGCGACACCCCTAAGGTGGGGAGTAACATGTTAGTCATAGATGTGGGTATCAGACCATGGATTAGATGTGGTGGAAATGGGATTCCAATGAGAACCTATTGGGTACATATTTGGATTCCTTGCAGAAGGTCATATGGGCATTAGATGCGGTGGATATTCAAACTAACCTTTTTATTTGGATCTGAGTTGGTGCCACATGTGATCTATGGTGACTGTGTTAAGAATGTTGATGAGTGAAGTGAGGCACGATGATATTTTATGAGTAATAGAGGTTGGGTTCTATAATATTACTGAGAGCCGGACATGAAATCTAGAATGTGTGTTCAAATAGAGGTGGTGTGCCCTAGTGTAAAGGCACCATAGCCAGGTGAGATGGTAACGTGCCAGCTATGAGAGTTGGGCATTTTGGGACGAGTCAATCTGGGATGGTCTAACTTAGAATGGTAATAGGAGAAAATTTGGTAAATTATAAGCCACATATGGTTGACGTTTCGAATGGAAAGTGCATATAGGAATGGAATCATATCTTTAGGGATGCTGAGTTGTCCTTAGTACGTGCATGGATGATGAATGTGTGTCCATTCCATGTGGTTTTAATGAAAAAGTTGGATTCCAATGTTGGGTGGTACCCTCATGGATTTTTGGGCGTGGTGAGTTGGGAAATGAATCATGCTTTTTGTAAAGTTTGAGTTCAAGGTTCAAGTAATCCTTTTATGAGGGTGGAGGTGCCAAATGTTGGAAGATAATGGTTGTGAGCTATAGTGTATGATGGGGATCACCATAGAGGGTAAGTGGTCAGTTGTTGACGTGACCGGTGTTTTGGGTTGGGTGAGCTTGTAAAAATCCATTTTGGTGTTCGGTTTTTGGAAATGGGTGTTGGATCGGGTTTTGACCAATTAAATGATCGAGATGAATGATGTGATTTGGTTGTGTCTCAGATGTTCAGATATGGGTGTTCGTATGTTCCTTTGGTTGACACCAGGTGTGTTGTGCTGTTTTGAGAGCTGTGGGAAGAATCAAACTGAGGGAATGATGATCAACTATCCTAAGGTGGTTTATTACTCTCTTGATATTTCCTTATGTCGTAGTTCAGTGGCATTTATTTAGTTTTTCCACATATCTCATATGGTTGGTGTTGATAAAATTGAGCTGAGTTTGATGCATCCTTTGAAAAGAATTGGGTTTCTATTGTTAATCACAATGGGGAAATTCCTTAGGGAAGGATTATTCCCTTGGTTTGAGCATTGCGATGACATTTCCATGTTTAAGAGGAGACTTGGACAATGGAAGTGATAAGTGGTATTGGCGGTCTGACTATTTGTCTTGGAGTCTTGGTGACGCTAGGGAATGCAACTTGAGGATGAGGTGTTACAAGGTATGGAGGTTGTAAAATCCCAACCCTAAGATAAGGTACATCCTAATTTTAATTTTTAGTTTATGGAATGTTTCCTGAGAGTAGGATAGGTCTTGGTGGTGTCCTGGGGTTTAGGTCATGGAAAAGTGTAAAAAGGGTCCAATCTATGTCGAGAGCGTTGTTGGCTCATGGTTAGTAGTAACCGTGCACCATAAATGTGCGCCCTGTAGGAGGGGTCATGCATGGTTGGTAAAACCATGCATGGTGGGGGACCAGACCATGCAGACTTGGACAGAGCCATTATATATGTCTACTACATGGTTTGTCAAAATGTATGGGCTCCCCAGGAGACCATGTGACCTAGCCCCTCTTGGACAGAGGGATCCACATGGTTGGCACACAATTTGGATAACCGCGTATCCTTTAAAAATTAGGAATTTCCATTTTTTCCCTCCTGTGCCTTAAGGTTTCTAACCTAAACTTGTCCCCCATTTGACCCCATTCAGCTTAGGTGATGAACTAGCAGCCTCCTCCTCCTCCATGGGTGTTTCTTCTTCGATTCTTAGGCATCTGGAATTCTGTTTGGTGAAAATAGAATCTCTAGGCAAGTCTTCGACTCTGTTTCCTTACAGTTTCTAAAAGAGTCTTGGTGTGATGTTTTCTCTCCTTCTGAATCCATAAAACCCTCTTTTCCAGCAGATTCTAAGTTTAGATGTTAAATATTTTTTGGTCAAGGATCAAGGGCCAAGGTTGGATGAGAGATTGTCTACGAGCATGAGTTAGGTGGTCTATAAGATTTCCCCCACAACCTTGATGTTTCAATATGTGTATGTAGTTTTTATAAGTTTCTACCTTGTTTCGTTTTCATGTTTTTGGCAAAGGAAAGTGATTTGGTCATTAATGTGAGGTGCGAGACCCTTCACGAACCTCATTGGGTCAACTGATGTTTTGAAACTGAACCTAGGGCTACCCATGGGGTATTCCAAACTCTTGTGAGTGGTGAAATACATGGGTAAACATTGATATAGGGAAATTATTAAAGGGAATGGGTTGTGAATTATGATTTGATGTAGGCATGATTAATGGGATAATTGAAATGTTTATTTGTTATCTTTTGTGAAATGCCTAAGAGGATATTTAAATGGATTAAATTTTATGTTTTGAATGATGATCTAGTTATAGTTTTTAAAGAAGGAAAATATGTTTTAAAATTGGGTAATGTCATAAAAAGGATGTGTTGACCACAAGGTATTTAAAAAGGGGGTTCTTATTGGATTTCAAATGGTGTTTGACTTATGTGTGTGGATTATAATTGTAAAAATTCGATGGTGATTTCTTTTAGATAATGGAAGGTAATGGATGGCCTTGTCCATTTTTTGATGTTAAAGAGAAATACCCTTGTTGAAGGGTGGTTTTGAAATGTTTTAATGAAGTGAGTGGTTTTTCCAAGGTCCTCAATGTTTAAGCGATGTTTAGGAAATTTTAAAAAGGGGTTAGGTCTTGTTGTGATGTGTTTGTTTTAAAGGTCCATTGAGACCATGGTAAATGATGAATGGATAATGATTTTTAAATTTTATAAATTATTTGATAAATATGGAAATGAATAATAATGGAATGGTTGGGGATGGTTATAAAAGATGTGCCAAATCCCATTTGGATTCATGGAATGATGCTCCATGTTTTCCAAAATGCGACCAATGGTGTTGGGATGTTGGATTGATGCTCCACTAACCAATTTTGGGTGACCCAGATTGATTCTCCAAAATCCCCGGTGCACCATAGTTATTTGGGTAAGGGTTGATTCCCCTGAACCCAAGGGTATGAACATGGCATTCCATATCAAGGTTCAGATGGTCGGACATGACATTCTGAATCCTAGTTGGATTCATGGACTAATTCTCTATGTTTTCCAACCTATGACCTAAAGGTTAGGATGGTCAAACATGGAATTCCAAGTCTCAGTTGGATTCATGGACTGAGGCTCTATGTTTTTCAACTTATGAACTAGTGATTGGGATGGATGAACATGACGTACTGGATCTCGGTTGAATTCTTGGAATGAGGCTCCTTGATTTCTAACTTGTGACACCTATGAATTATGGTATGAGTACCCAGACTAATTCACTATGGAACACTAGATTAAAATAATGAATAAATTATTGTCCTTGAGAAATAAATGACAGAATTACCCTGGTGATGATATGACTGAATATAAAGAATAAAAATAACTAATTAATAAATGTTTAAATATAAAATATGTTTTCCCTC
The DNA here is from genome assembly GCA_963277665.1 of Viscum album. Taxonomy (NCBI): domain Eukaryota; kingdom Viridiplantae; phylum Streptophyta; class Magnoliopsida; order Santalales; family Viscaceae; genus Viscum; species Viscum album. The sequence goes on from OY728163.1 coordinate 1,328,358,321, forward strand.
ACTGCTTATTTATTTATTGAACCTTTTTTTATCTGCATACACTATTGAAAAAACAGGTTATTATTTTATACACTGTTGATAGTGGCCCACTAATTTGTATTCACACCCTGCTCAGGCTGCCATGAAACTTGGGTACCCGAGCATATGTGGATTGTTTTTGTCACGGGTTTAGGATAAGGACCCAATGTTTAGTTTATGAATGGGATGATGGGATGGAACATGGGATGTTAGGACTGGGTTGGGACTCGAATTCGTGTTCAAGATATTTTTGGTAGTTTTGGTTTTGGTTATTTTATATGTATGATTGTCTATCATGTAGTGTAATCATTTTATTATATCAACATGTGTTACTTGGTTACTTGAGGAATTTCCATATTTTTTCCATTTATTTTTCCTATTGTTATTATTTATGTAGTGGTTTTACTCTGATAAGAGGGTATAGTCTCTCCAATGTACCTCTATAGATCTGCACTGCTAGTCGGAAACCTCTGGCATGTAGGGAGGCGTGCCTGAGGTCATGTGGAAAACCAGTCTACAACACTAGTTTTTAGTGGCCACCAAGTTAGGACGTTACAAATCATTTAAGAATATTTTAATAATTTATCACTTTTGATAATTTTTTTTAAAAAAATAATCAATTTTTGTTTATTCAAAATGTATTGTTGAACCAATACTTTATAAAAAAATTCTAACCAATTAATTCAATTGATGAATTTACCACCTAGTATCATGAACTGAGAGTTCTAAAATGACTTGAAGGGGCTAAAAGGTAAAAAAAATATAAAGATGAAGAAGTATAAAGATGGTCAAGATGTGAACTTAGCATTAGAACTTTTATTATCCATTAAAGGTTTGATAAAACATGCCGAAATCCTCATTGTATGGATAATATCTTGAGTTTTTTCTATGTGAAAAAATCTGACATCTAATGAGGCGTACCAAACTTTCAATAGGTTGAATAGTAAAATTCAATAATATAACTAAATTTTATTTAAATTATCATTCAAACTCATCATCAAGGTTAATTGTATATTTATTGATTTAAAAAATAAAAAATGGTCATTATCCCACATGGTCATCTCCTGGAATTTGAATTTAATTAAGGAAATTTTATCATATACCTTATAAAAGTGGATCTTATATGGAGGTTTCAAAGAAGATTCATCAATTTTTTTATATATTTATCATTAAAATTCACATGATATTTAATGGAATATTTGAACAAAGATTTATGAAATAATCAAGAGGATGTTTATTGGTTCCAAAGTGAAACTAGATCCAAAATTAATGGGATTAAAAAGGGATAAGATAATAATTATACATATTGGATTTCATATTAAATGGATTTTTTTGTGGAATTATTATGGGGGGGTATTGAATATTAGATAGATTCCACTTCCAATGTAAAAAAGTGATAATGGAGGGGTGTTAGTATCTCACACTTTGTGGTGATGTTCAAAATTAAATATCAAGGTGTGTCATTATGGAAGAAGAGATAATTTTGTGAGATAATTTAAATTTCCTAAAAACTTTAAGGAGCCCATCAGATAAAAAAATAATATCATAATTGATGCATCAATATTTGTGGAGTTCATGAGGTTCTTTTTGGTATTTTTTTATTGAAAATGACTATAACATTTTTCTAAGTGGTTAATGATAATTCCACCTTATAGATTTGAAGGATACAATCTTTCCCTATTTTGTGTTTGTTTGATAAGAAGAGAAAAGTTGTGTGAAGTGGGATAAAAATTACATCACACCAAGAATCAACTCTCACATTTGGAGTAGACCTTGTAAAGATCTCGTGTCCATGTGTTTCATATGATTTTATTATCTACTCATGAGGAAGGTAAAAAAGTATGAAAAAGTTTTAAATATTTTAACAAATATTAAAGGCTGAACATGTTGGAGTTGGTGCCCTAGAACCAGCTGTTTTTTACTTCAAATTGACTATATTTACATTCAAAGACCCGAATATTAATGAACATATTATCACATATTGACTGGTATTCTACATAACACCAACATGATAATTTCTTAAAGAATCTATCATATTAACATGTGTATTGATCCTTATACTTTATACTGTTATTGATGTATATCATGAGTTGTGTACTTTGATGTATTGATGAAAATCGTGACGCTACATGTTCACAATATAACAAGGTATATTGGGTGCGTCATGAGTGATATGACATCAATGAATAAGTCAATAAGAGATTTGTCCCTTCCAAGACCAAAATATTACATCTCAACCCTTTGACTAAAATGTAACTATCGAACTAAGATCTATAACCATGGTGTATTGATGTGTTCATTTTTTAAAACCAAAGAAATACATATCAAGCATATAGGCTAATGAAATGAGTATTCAACCTTCTTGATGAGATATAAATACAAAGGGATTACATTACACAATGGACATCCGTATGTGGTCATCATCATTGTGACATTAAATTCTTCCTTTATGGGTGTCCTTATGTGTTGCTAGATGCTGATATTGGACTTTAGGGAAGCTTATTTAATGTCACTGAGGAAGATACCTAATGGGTCACACACTCAGTCTATCCATAACTTTCAGTTAGATACTATTTGTATTTAATATCTGATATAAATATTTTTCTTAAGATAGAGAAATAATATTTATTGATCACATTTATCCCGTCACTATTCATATGTAGTTAGATATTTAAATAAATATTTATTCACCAGAACATTGAATAAAATATTTATTTATCTTTTATTTTATTCACAAGGTAATAAATAATTTTTAGTATTGAATAAATATTTATTTATCTATATGAATATTAAAAATAAATAATTATTCGCAAGATTGAGAATTTAATATTTATTTATTTATCAAATGAATAATATTTATTTATTATTTGAGGTTCGGTAAATGTCGATGAATGTGGTTAGAGTGAGTTAAGTTTATAGTAACATAAATGATATACTAAATAAAATTTAAATAAATATTAATTTATTAATTTATATTTATATTATCCATGAGACATGTGCACACAAAAGAAATAATAATAATAATAATAATAATAATAATAATATTATTATTATTATACGTGGGGTTCACTATGGATTAAGGGATTAGCTAAGTTCTCATGTGAAATTACTAATTCTCTAACCTAGATCTATATATACCTAGTTATATAATCTATGGTGGGTGTGGATGTGAGAATAATTCATTGTGAACAATATTTCTCCTCCCTAAATATTTATCTATATGAAGAACATCTTTAGGGTTTTTCTATCATGCTTGAGACAACTTATTCCACCTCACTCATTCTAAAAAATGACTTAAAAGAGAGACAATCCTCAAGACCGATGGATTTTTTAGCAATCAATATGACCAACACAAAATTATTATATCTTCCATGCTAAAACTCAGCATTCCATCAGCATTGTTCAGAGATCATGGTGCATGTGTGGATCACCGCTAGAGGGATTCCATTTTTTATCCTCTCAGTGCAATGATGATACAACATGAACAAGGTTTAATCGATCGACACCCATTCTGAATAAAGAACTCAAGACCAATGTATTCTTTTGCCATTGAATTAATTATAAATTTAATATGAAATATCCTCTCTCTGGTTTTGAGATTATTTCGTTATGGTTCTTCAGATATAGTCATGAGGCATGTTTCTCTTTGATATGTTCTTATGATTTGTTCTCTAGATTCAATGAAAATCCATAGTTGGTCATAGACTAGACTGGTGCTTCCGCTGCACCTAGAACTTTCAAGTGGCATCAGATTTGTTACATTCAAATTATAATCATTTAAATTTGTTGATCAATATTTTAATTCTTTTTTTAGTTTTTTCATTTTGATTTTCATTATTAATACATAAAGTTGATATAATTAGTTGGTTCAATTTTCTATGAATAATAACATACTAAGAATAAGTAAATAATGAATAAATATTTCAACTGAAGTTTCTAGAGATCCTAACTACTTGACACGATTACACGACGTGTGGCCTAATTACACATCGTGTAGTCTGGGTTAACCACATGCCAATACATTTGTACCAATAATGGCTGGACCTGTGAGAAGTCTTCACACGACATGTAAATGCTCATTTATCACACTACATATTGACTACTGGGGTGGCATGTGGTTTACATATTTGCACAGTGCATAATTAAGCACAAGCCATGTAACACCACACGCGTTCAACAAACACAGTGTGTAATAAATATACTTTTTTCATGTTGAATGCCTACTGAGTGATATAGATCCAACCATATTACATGGCGTATAGATGGTGCACACGTCATGTAATGTGGTTTAAATCCTGCTCGGATTACACATTGAGTCCCTAGGCATGTAACACGGGATGTTCAGAAGGGAATTACACACCATGTAGTCGGTGTACACGTTGTGTAACACATATCCATTTATTTGGAGGATACACTTAGCTAGGTTATACACCACATAGAATAATTATATAGAATAAATTAATTACAATATTGAAACAAAACAACATGGCACATAAATGGTGTGCATGTTGTGTGATAGGGTTTTACAAAATAATAAATACCTAATTAATTATCATGGGTTTTTGGAACTACACATCATGTAGTCTTCATAAACTCCATGTACATTACACGAGAATTTATAGTGGTACACACCACATAGGGTAAATGTGTTCCATGTGTTAATACATATAGATTTGACTACTCATATTGACATGTGGAACTACACATCATATATCTATGTGATACATCATTTATGCTATATTTTAGGTAAATATATACTACACAACTGAATGAGATGTTGTGCAGTTCAGATGAGTACATGTCGTGTTCCATCAAAGTACATGTCATGTAATTTAGTAATTTTTAATAAAATTAATTTATTTGATTTATTTAATAACTACATTGGATGAGAATATTATGTATCTTTGGGACTACCTAGATAAATAATCAAGATAAATAATAAATTAATTAATAATCCCATTAATTATTAATTTAAGAGAAATTTAACTTAATTAATCGAGTGATTTTGAATGTATGCTATATTGTACGAATGTGATTTCATTGCATGCATGTGACTGATCATGATCTTTTTACCAACCAATTTATTTTTTTGGGTTTCCATTTAATTTAATTTTATTTCATGGGTTTTATTATGTAATAATTTTTTTTTAAAATAAATATGATGGTCTAGGAGTCATCTCTACCACCTTTATTATATAGGACTCATGTGTCTATGGTTTATTTATCTATCCCATAACCCTAGTTCCCCTCACCTATGTTGTTGGATTTAGTTCCCTAAAACCATCTTCTATTTACTTTATGATTACTTGTATTAATAAAGTTCTTATCACATCATTATAGTTTTTTTCATGACATTGTATGTGATAATATCCTAAGGGTGCCTATCGCACTAAAAGGTCATAGAATTTCCTTGCTATGATGAGAACCTAGAAGTTCCATGAAAACATTCTTAAATATATGTTCTATGGTTGAATGATATTTTTTGAAAGGTTATAGATAATATAGGCTATTAGGGGTATGGGGATCATAAAAAATTTATACTTCTTCTCATGATGTTCATCCTTGGAAATCTCAATAGAAGAGGTTATGAGAACTTGAATCGACGGTAGGAAATCCACAATTATATGTGTTATTGGATATTCCTATCCACGAACATGTGTAATGGTACTTATAATTTAAGATTATTATTAATTAATATCACAAGTCACACACTTTGATGTATTAATGAAAATTCTGACAACATATACTCATGGAGAGGTAGGATACATTGGGTGTGTCACGAGTGATACTAAATTAATGAATAAGTTGAAGAAGGATTTGTACATTAGGTTCTCCAAAATAGGTTGATATCTCAAGCCCTTTTATGAGAATGGAACTTCCTAATTAAGTCCATATCCATAATTTTTTATTGACAAGTTTATTTCTTAAAATTTAAAGAAAGAGTCATCAAGCACATAGGTTGATGATACCATTATGAAAATTGTTTGATTATAGATATCGATATAAAGAGATTATAGTACATAGTGTGTGTTTGTAGAAGGTTTTATTTTTTTTATTTCTCTACGAGTGTCATAGAGTGTTGACAAATGCTAACCTTGGACTTTTAGAGGTTCTGTTTAATGCCACTAAGAAAGGGACTTAGAGGGTCATGTAATAAGTGTATCCTGAACCACAACTAAACTCTATATTAATTTAACATGTTGGATAAATATTATTCTTGTATGCTATTTGATAATTATTCATGTTTGATTGATCACAAATATTCAATCACTAGTTATTTGAAATAATATATGTGAGTTGAATATTTAATAATTATTTATTCCTGAATATAATATTTATTTATTTATTAGAGAATAATACAATTATATTTATTTATTTAAATAATTTTTCATTATTCAGGGTTTGATAAATACTGAGGAGGTATGATGAGCCAAGTTAATGGTCCAATGAGAAATAATACATTAACCACTATTTGAATAAATATTAATTAACTTATTCAAGAAATAATATTTATTTATCCATGAGTTTATTACATGTCAAGTAAATAATAATAATATTATTTAGACATGAGATTCACTGGGGATTAAGACAATAAAAAGCATGCATGTGTAATTATTTATTATATAACCTTAGCTCTATATAAACCTAATTATATCATTCTCAACCTTAATCACTATTATGCATAGTGAATTCTAGAGAGAATCATCTCAAGACCTAGAGATCTCTTCATTTAGAATGCTCTTAAGAATAAAGAGTGATTCTCATCCTCCACCCTCTCAACCCTAGAGAGAACAATAAGAATCTTTCCACCTCGAAGTGATTCTTGTGGATATTAATGATGGATAACATAAGCATTTGGATATTTCATGCTAGCACCACAAATATTTTTATGGCAGTGTTCAAAGGCTCATGATTCATGTTTAGATCACCGTTGGAGGGATTCTACCCTTGAATCCTATAACGAAATGACAATATGACCTAGATCTATCATCTGATTCATTAACAAAGAAATAATTTCAACAAGATACAATTTTTTACTTACATAAATTAATTATAAATTGTATGTGTGGATCATGTATCATGGATTCAAGGGTTATAATTCATTTAGTTTTGAGGAGAAATTCAAAGAAGTTTACGAATTTTCATTGTTGGGCATGAGTTCAACCGCTTATGCAGCACCAAAAAACCATCAAGTGGTATTAGAGTGGTTGCAAAATATTTTATAATATTTTATTATTTATTTATTGATTTTACACATTTGTTGTAAGTATTTTATTTCTAGTTTATTAATTTTTTAATCTGAAAGTCATTAACATGTTTTGAAAACCAATGCAATGAACCAACCCAGGTTTCCACCCGAACTGACACCCTACCTAGCTCATCACTGACCCAAGGGGCGATATCAATCCTCACAGGTTGACACAAGCACCTAGGAATCTAAGAATCACTATTTGGGAACAGTTTTACCAAATAAAAATAATGAAATATGTGAAAAAAATTCATCATAAATTCTAGCATGACCCATCTATAAGTCAGATGTTTATGCCAAATAAAATTAGTAGAATCATACAAAAAATTATAGATAATATAAAAAATCTAAATTAAATACAATCACTAAGATCAAACACCAAATACCATTATAGAAGCAAACCTTGATATCCATCACATAATTTACACATATAAAGTGTTCCACTGAGTAATGTAAAAGAAAGCATAAAATTACTACTTGGACAGTGTGACATGGTAAAAAAAGTAAAAAAAATAACCAACATACCTCTATGTGACTCCCTGAGTTACCATCCAACCTCAAGGAAAACTTACTCTATGAGCACTCAAGAGATAAAATGGAACCTGGAATGTTAATAGGCATAAGCACGGAAGTCTAATAGGAATACTAAGGAAACCACATATAGTGACCCATAATTTTCATGCATAAATATTAAATCTTAATAGAAGAATATTGTTAGGACCAATAGGGGCCTATATACCCTGAGGGGGGGGGGGTGAATCAGGGTATGGATATTCTTTTTCAAAGTTCTTCCTGCCCCGCTGGATCTTGACCTCTTTGTTACAAGGGTCACTTTGTTTGCACTTGTGTGTATGTTATGATCACTTACTTTCTCCTTTATCTGATGATGATGCTTTAAATGCAATACAGGAAAATTAGCAGGCAAATGCAGAGATTTTTACTTGGTTCACCATAAAGGGCTACGTCCAAGGAGTATACGCCGACAAGTTTCCGGTCGTACCAATTCCACTAGACTTCACTAGCTATGGATTACAATGTTCGGGCTAGATCACTTCTATGCCCAGGCTCACTGCCTATACAATGTTTAGGGTCATCTCACTACTTTCCCAAGGGTCACTCCCTGTTTCTCTCTCTCTAGCTCACTGCCGGTGGAGAGGATCACCTTCTTCCTCTTCCTAAGCTCACTACTCTTGGAAGGGATTCACTCACAGTTTATAGACCTGTAGGTCTCTTCATTTGCATGAAGTAATGAATCCTTAACTGTAGATAGATGCTCTGTTAAAGTCCAACTTTCACCCGTAGATGAATACCCCTTTGCCACTATCCACTGGGAAAACCACTTTGGAAACACCTTCGCAAAGCACTCAACTTCGCTAGGCTCCCAATTTCGCGAAGCTCAAACAAGCCTTCGCGAAGCTCCTGCCTTTTCGCGAAGCTCTCTCGTGAAGCACTCTCGCGAAGCACTCTCGCGATGCTCAAGCCGTCGCAAAGCAACGACCCTCGTGAAGCTTAGTCCGTCGCGGAGCTCCTGCCTCTCCCCGAAGCTCACCGAGCCAACGCGGGGCACACGCCTTTTGCGGAGCTAGAATAGCTGCCGTGAAGCTCCCCTTTCGCGAAGCACACTGCCTTCGCGAACCACCTCTGCGAACCGAGAGCAATGGATTTTCTCTGAAAATTCTCTCTACTTCTCTCGAGGGGGTCGGCCTCTATTTATAGGCGATTCCACCGACCCTCGTCCCTTCCGCGCGAAGTCAACGCCATGTCATCTCAAATCGCGAAGCTCCAAAGATTCCGCTGGAATTCTGTCCAAATCGCAAAGCACCACGACACTTTTCCATTCGCGAAGCTTGACGTAGTCGCGAAGAATCACCGTCAACATACCTTCGCAACTTCGTCGCGAAGCTCCCTCACGAAGCCCAACATTCCTTCGCGCCTTCGCCGTGAAGCTCCCTCGCAAAGCCCTTCACCGCCGCGATGCGCTTCAGGCTATGCCGTTCGCGAAGCTTGACGTAATCGCGAAGCATCACCGCCTCCATTCTTCTGGTCTTCGCGATTTCCAAACCATGCATCCTATATTTGCGAAATTCATGCCTTTGCCATATTAAATTATGATCTTCATGGAAATCCTATTTTCGCGATGCTCACCAAACTCCAAATTTTGGACCCCAAAAATTTGGCAAACACTGGGAAACGGCGCCACCTTGTACTGCTCTTTTGTACCGCCTCCAGATCGTCCATTCCTTTGTCATCGTTCTTTGTCGACAAGTATTGTCAACAAATTCTTGGGAACTCGACAAATATCCATGAAAACCTTCTTTGTCAACAAACACAATCAACCCAAAAATACTTCAATGTTACCTTGAGGGATTTTTGCCCAACAATCTCCCCCTTTGGGTTTGTTGACAACTCTTCACAACTCTGCTCAGAATGATTTTCTGCACTTTGATACCTCACTGAGTCTTCTTCCAGCCACTACCACCATTCGCCTCTTTCGATTCTGATAGCGTTCAAGGATTCACTTAACATGTACTCTAAGCCCACATGAGCAATGCTCAGTGTGAGAAACAAGATTAGTATGAAAAGTTCATCAATGAATCACTTCATGTCAGACCCCAATTGTCAATTCCAACTTGATACCAATTCTTAAATTGATACCAATTGTTGAACCACACTGATACCAATTGGTGAATAGCTGGACACCGTCTCACACCATTCCAACACCACTGTTCTGCTTTTATCACGATCCTCAGCTGTCGTGATATCTATGCTTTGATAGATCACTTCTAGCATCGTCAGATTTGATACTCTCCCCCTTTCTCATTGCTCCCCCTATCTGGCTGCTCCACTGGTCAGATTCTCCCCGTATCATTCATGATTTGTCAAATCTCCACATTGTATCCCCCTTTAACAATCACTATTTTCTCCCCCTTTGTCAACGAACCCAAAGGTCACTCATTTGTAGTCTGTAACATAGTAGAGAACACATATCAGCACATTAGGGAAAAACACATCATACCTCGGGGAGAGGGGGGGGGGGGGGGGTGGTCCCACATCCATACTATTTCATGTGCGGGGAAGCGACTGAACTCCCAGAGCCAGTCGATGCCTGTTAAATGCTTCCTTGGGTAAGGCCTTTGTCAGAATGTCTGCAACCTGTAGTGCTGTAGACACATACTCCAACTTCACGATTCCCTGCTCAACCTTCTCCTTGATAAAATGATACTTAATCTCAATGTGCTTTGTCCTTGAATGATGGACGGTATTTTTGCTAAGATTTATAACACTTGAGTTAGTGCACTGGATTCTGATCGGAGACTTCACTTCAAATACCATATCTTCAAGCTGCTCAATGTACACCTCTTCTTCCAGAACACCATTCAAGAATGCAGATTTCACATCCATCTGGAACACTTGGTACTTTCTTTGCACTGCAATGGCTAGGAATAATCTGATTTTCACCAACCTTGCAAACGGTGCAAATGTCTCATCAACATCATTACCCTCTCTCTGGGAGTATGATTTTCACAACATTCGTGCTTTGTTCCGAATCACTGTGCCATATTCATTCATCTTATTGCGATAAACCCATTTAGTCCCGATGAAATTATTGTCTTCTGGCCTCGAGACAATCTCCCATGTCTTGTTCTTCGCAATCTGATCAAGCGTTTTATTCATAGCATGAACCCAGCTTTCAACGTCAGCTGCATCAGCAAAGCATTTCAACTCTACTTGAGGTAGGAAAGATGTCTGCTGTAGTGAATTCATTATTCTTGTTTGAACAGGAGCTTCCTGATCACCAATGATATTTTGTCTATCAATTTCAGCTCAGCTCTTTGGCTTCCTTGTAGGCACAAACTAGACACTTTCATGTTCATCATTGGTGTCTTCTTCTGAATCAGCATAAGCCACTTCTGCTCTCCCTGTGTTGCTTTCTTCCTCAATACTTCCATCAGGAAGTTGTTCACTGACTCATTTTTCAGTGGCTTCATTTCTTTCAGCTACGTTTCTTAGATTTTTGTTGAGACGCCTTTGATTTTCTCTTGTAGCTTCTTGGTATCCTGAAAACAGTCAGCTGATACCATATTGTTAGAGAAAATAGATAAGCATGAAATGCATTGTTATTGCTGCTTCTCCCTATGTTTCTTTCTTCCCTCAATAGGAAACACCTGAGCCGAGTCATCCAATTATTGCATTGATGGCTCTTGAATCTGATTTGGATATAGAATTCTCCCCTTGTGTTATGCAACTCTTCCAGTTGTTAGGCCCAACAGTTTAGACCCATAACACGTCTTTTCCTCCTGCATCATTTGTTCTCATCTTCCACTCAGATTTGAGCCATTAACAAAATATCTAAGCCTACTGAGTTGAAACTTGGTGTAGGAAACAAGAGACAAAGTTAACAACACAATCACATTCTATTATGCTCTGTTTATCCCTTTCTTCTTCAACTCTGGTACCTGATTTGAATCAATTGAAACTGTAGAGCATATCACATATCCACTTCTCATCCTTATATGCCACTTCCCCTTGGATCGTATCTCCCTAGAACCTAAAACACATGAATCATCAATTAATAGCATTTTTATACATAGGGAGAGGGGGTAATTCTTCTGGACTCCTCAAGATGAGGATTTTGGTTGATCCTGATGGGTCAACCCTTTTATTCTTTTATGTAGAGCATCACACTCCTTCCTGGATTCTTCTAGCTGCCTAGCCAACTTCAACTGCTCTGGCCATATGACTAAGCATTCTTTACCCACATGCTGAGCCTTTTTCTGATATGTAGATTCTACAGGCTTGGCCTTGCTCACCATTTGGGGTTTAAACCCACTAGTACACATTTCCTTCTTTGATTTTCCACCAAAATTCCATTTTACTTGATTATTTCTTTGAGTATGAATCTCTTTTCTTTCCATCTTCCCTTGCTTCTTCCACCATTGTAAGGATCTTGCACCTTCCTCCACTTTTCTCTGTGAAACACGACATGCAAATTTTTCAATACATTATTTGTTCGTATTTCTTTTATCAGATGTATGAGTCACCACCCTATTTTGCGTTGGTGGTGGGTCCTCCACTGAACGTCCATTCTTCTTACTCTCAGCTATAGCGTTTCCTCCCTTTTTCTTCCAGATTTGATCATGTTCTTTCTTAGGGGGCGGTTGTGAGTGTAATAGATGAGGTGACTGATACGCCTTTCGTTCAGCTCTATATGATTCCCCTGAGGCTCTAAGCCTATTCTCAAACTTACCACATTGTCTCCCAGTGTATAATTTCTCATTATGCATCACTGGGGATGAGAATCTCCTTTCGAGTCCCTTTCCATTTCTTGCTTTCTTCTTGCTGCAATGTCTTGACAAATGCCCATAATAGAACATATAAAACAATTTCCATCAAAGGCATACCTCATTTCATCATCTCTTAGCCAAGATGTTGATGCTGCTTGAGTTCTTCCTCTGACATTGAGCTCTTGAGCTTCCTGACACATATTCATGGTGTGTCCCATTCTTCCACAGTAATAGCATCTTATGAATGCTTTCCTCTGAGATACTCTTCTCTCTAATTTCTCATGATGCTTCTTCTTATCATTAGGTTTATCAAAGTTTATATTTTCACATCCTAAAATGTATTACAGAGCATCCGGACAGAAGCTTGATGTGTGGCCATGAATACCATAGAAATAGCATATGCTATCATTTCTTCCTGTAAAAGCCCTTTTAGGTCTATCTCCAGCACCTGCAAGGTCTTCCATATCTCTAGATATTTTCACTGCACTTTTCCTATCATGCATAGGAGTGAGATCATCATATCCAATTCCAGATTTTCCCAACATGGATGGACTTTGGGATGATACAATCCTTTCATGCTTCTCTTCTGATGTAGCATATTTGTCTTTCATTTGATCATCACCTGCTGAAGGATAATCAAATAATAAGTGCAGTGCATCCTTCAACTTGGGCTTATCTTTGGATTTAGACTTCTCTATTTCCTTCTTGACTGATTCTATCTCTTCTTCCAACTTTTTAATCTTCATGTCCCTTGATTCAAGTTAGACATCATGTTCTCCCTTGAGAATCTTACCTATACACATCTCATCTTCCAATTTACGTGTTAGCTTATCCACCATGTCACTCTGCTTCTTTACTTTCAATTTTTCTTGAGAAACAGAATCAGAACAACATGCATTATCTTGTTGTAGAATTTTATTCTTCTGAAGTAGTTCGGATAGCTCTATAGTTAGATCTACATTTTTAGATTTCAAATTCTAAATCTCATATGAGTTCAGATTCTTCTCCTTGTCACCAGCTTTTGATTTTTCCACCTTTTCAGATCTCTTTCTCAATTCTTCATCTTGAGAATCATTTTTCTCCCTCAGATCAGTAGCTACATCAATAAGCCTTTGATTCAAGCCTCTTAGCTTGTTGATCTCAGTTCTCAGTGCTTGGATCAGAATATCTTTAGATTTAACTTCTTCGGTGTTTCCAACGTCACTTGGAATATCAGGTTCTTCGATGCACTTGACTTGATCTTTCACTTTTCTATTCAAGCCATCGATCTCCCTTTTCTGTTCTTCAATCTTAATCTTATACTCACCAACTGTTTCTGAGTTCTCTAGTGCTGATAACTTGAGTTCCTCAATTTTATCCATCAACTCAGACTTCTCTTCTTCCTGCTACTGCATATAGAGTTTGGCATCGTGAACAACTTTGTTAGCTTTCTTGGTTTTGGCTCTCCAAACATCTATCTCTTCAAGAGCAGCCTCTAACTCAGCTCACATATATATTCTTCCTTTAATTTATTCTTTTGTTTCAGTATCACTCTGATGCTCATGTACTTCACTCATTCCAACATCATGATTGAGTGAATCAATCTTTTCCCTATCAGATTCATCAAGACCTTCCTTCAGTAAGCTATTTGATTCTTTTAATTGAATCACAATTTTTCCATACATACTTCCACACTGAGGGATACCACCTGACTTCTGCTTCTTCTTGGATGTTTTTCCATTTCCCATGGCTCACCGAGATAAGAGCAGACTGATTCTTTAAACACACAGATCGACCACACCAAGTTAGAGAAAACAAATCTGATAAAAGCAACCTTCGCTCTGATAGCAATTGTTAGGACCAATAGGGGCCTATATACCCTGAGAGGGGGGGGGGGTGAATTAGGGTATGGATATTCTTTTTCAAAGTTCTTCCTGCCCCGATGGATCTTGACCTCTTTGTTACAAGGGTCACTTTGTTTGCACTTGTGTGTATGTTATGATCACTTACTTTCTCCTTTATCTGATGATGATTCTTTAAATGCAATGCAAGAAAATTAGCAGGCAGACGCAGAGATTTTTACTTGGTTCACCGCAAAGGGCTACGTCCAAGGAGCATACGCCGACAAGTTTCCGGTCGTACCAATTCCACTAGACTTCACTAGCCATGGATTACAATGTTCGGGCTAGATCACTTCTATGCCCAGGCTCACTGCCTATACAATGTTTAGGGTCAGCTCACTGCTTTCCCAAGGGTCACTCCCTGTTTCTCTCTCTCTGGCTCACTGTCGGTGGAGAGGATCACCTTCTTCCTCTTCCTAAGCTCACTGCTCTTGGAAGGGATTCACTCACAGTTTATAGACCTGTAGGTCTCTTCATTTGCATGAAGTAATGCATCCTTAACTGTAGATAGATGCTCTGTTAAAGTCCAACTTTCACCCGTAGATGAATACCCCTTTGCCACTATCCACTGGGAAAACCACTTTGGAAACACCTTTGCAAAGCACTCAACTTCGCTAGGCTCCCAATTTCGCGAAGCTCAAACAAGACTTCGCGAAGCTCTTTCCTTTTCGTGAAGCTCTCTCGCGATGCTCAAGCCGTCACAAAGCAACGACCCTCACGAAGCTTAGTCCATCACGGAGCTCCTGCCTCTCCGCGAAGCTCACCGAGCCAACGCGGGGCACACGCCTTTCGCGGAGTTTGAATAGCCGTCGCGAAGCTCCCCTTTCACGAAGCACACTGCCTTCGCGAACCACCTCTGCGAACCGAGAGTAATAGATTTTCTCTAAAAATTCTCTCTACTTCTCTAGAGGGGGTCGGCCTCTATTTATAGGCGATTCCACTGACCCTCGCCCCTTCCGCGTGAAGTCAACGCCATGTCATCTCAAATCGCGAAGCTCCAAAGATTCCGTCGGAATTCTGTCCAAATCGCGAAGCACCACGACACTTTTCCGTTCGCGAAGCTTGACATAGTCACGAAGAATCACCGTCAACATACCTTCGCGACTTCTCCACGAAGCTCCCTAACGAAGCCCAACATTCCTTCGCGCCTTCGCCGTGAAGCTCCCTCGTAAAGCCCTTCACCACCGCGATGCGCTTCAGCCTCTGCCGTTCGCGAAGCTTGACGTAACCGCGAAGCATCACCGCATCCATTCTTCTGGTATTTGCGATTTCCAAACCATGCATCCTATCTTCGCGAAATTCATTCCTTTGCCATATTAAATTATGATCTTCATGGAAATCCTATTTTCGCGATGCTCACCAAACTCCAAATTTTGGACCCCAAAAATTTGGCAAACACTGGGAAACGGCGCCACCTTGTACTGCTCTTTTGTACCGCCTCCAGATCGTCCATTCCTTTGTCATCATTCTTTGTCAACAAGTATTGTCAACAAATTCTTGGGAACTCGACAAATATCCATGAAAACCTGCTTTGTCAACAAACACAATCAACCCAAAAATACTTCAATGTTACCTTGAGGGATTTTTGCCCAACAAATATTCATTACATAACATTATGATCCACACTAGAATCATTTAGGTCTAGTATCTTTGGAAACTTGGAAACATAAAAAACTAGTTCATAAACCGTCTACATTGTCTACCATTTATTTATTTCTAACTAGAACCCTTCTTAGATATATCATACTTAATACCTTTATTTATAACCTAGGGAAAGGAAACATAAAAAAGGGTGATCTTAGATGCTTAGTAAGGGTAAACAAGGGAGATATCAATGATCATATAACTATAACATGACCATAAGGGTATAAGAAAAAGATATTAGCACTTGAAAACCATACTATGCATATCCAAGATCATAATCTTAATTCATGGCATAAATCTTGGCAGTTCATAAGACATGAATCATAAGGGAATCAAATAACATGATCCATGAGCACATTACATTGGCATAAGACATAAGTTTATGGCATATACATAAACATAGAAAACCATTTCATTAGTAGTCAAGGCTCATTTTCAAGACTATCATAGTGGAATAGGTTCACTCCCCAAACCATTTTAGTAGTGAAGGTTCACTCCCAAGACAATTATAGTGGAAAAATCCCCTTACTGAACTAGGTTCACTCCCCATTCCATCCCTATTTATCCCATGAGATATAAATCTTTACCCAATGCATTAGAGGGAGATATAGGTACCACCCATCACATAATGAAATTCATACATATGTGTGCCACAAGATTATAAAACATTCCTCATATCAGAACCCATGAAAAGAAATTAGTTTCATAAACATTTCCTCACAACATAACCCATGGAAAAGAAACAGGTTTCATAAACATCTGTTCATTACAAACACAAACCATCAAGAAAAAGAATAAGGATGGTATCCTTGGATCACATACCTAGTAAATAATATGAAATATCAAGTATTTTTATCTTTGATGAATAAAAATAACATTAAAACATTCTTGAGGAAAATATACTTTCCATTTTGAAATAACTTATTAAAAAAACTATGTAATTATAAAGTTTTTTTTGAAAAGAACCATGTAAAATTATAAAGGAAGCTTAAAATAAAAAATTAGTCATAATGGAGGGAAAATATGTTTATTCCATTTAATTTTAAAAAAACATTCGTCTGATAATTTTGTTAGAAAAGTCACAAAATACCTTATTTAGAAAATTAAAAAAAATATTCCTTTCAAACGATTTTTAAAAAAATCAAACATAGATAAAAATAACTTTAAAAAATATTAGAATAATAGTAAAATACTTCTTTAAAACATTTTATTAAAAAACATGGATATGGAAGAAAAATATTTTTCTATCAAAGATAGAAATGAAGTCAATTTTCCTTCAAACCATAATTTTGGTCTATTGAGTACATAAGGTGAGGAAAATGAAAGGAAAACATGTATTTTAAATAAATAACCATAGGATAAGAAGATTCATGAGTATCTTGAGAGTTTGATCATAATATTTTCATCATCAGAACTTAATCATAAACAACCCTGATAAATAATGATATTGTAACATAAATCCACTTACCTTGAGTTATCCTTGATTTTAAATCACTCTAAACTCTTGTATAATAAATTTAAATTTATTTTACTTATATTAAATATTCATGTTCATACTTATAATATCATATATTGTAAGATTATGACCTTTTATAGAGATTTATTAGGCTTGGTTATAATTAATATTTTTCCTTGTGTTGAGTAATTTTCATTTGGGTTTTATTTTGTGGTGTGTTTGGGTGAAAATTTGAGAAAAATGAAGGAAATATGGTAGTGCACAGTTGGTGCACAGTTAGGTAAAACCATTCTCCCTAGACCATAAAACTGTGCAACCCTAGATAGTGAGGATTTTCCCAGTTGGAGCATGGTATGTCTAACCGTGTGACCTCTTAGGAGTAACTGTGCACCCCTATAAAAATGTGCATGGTTTAAGTGCACAATTTGAGAAAATAATATGCCTCTACCCAGTAAACCATGAATAGGCTTTAAGTTAACCTAAAAATTAGTTTTTTAATAACCTAGACCTCCTAATTAATCCCAATTTATCTCTCATTAAACCCTAGGAGGTATTTCACATTTTTATAGCTCTTTGGAAAAATTCTAATCCCTACCAACATCCTTTCTTTACAATTTAAAGTCTAGATTGAAGATCCACACCTCTTCCAGTAAGTGAATCGTATTCTGGTTCTTTAATCATTATTCTCCCACTCTTCCTACTTTATTTTAGTGAATTAATCCTATGTTTGGGTTAGATATAAATCTATTTGGTGAGATATAGATCTATGATTCTAGATATAGATCTAGATTTACAAGATCTTGATTTTCTTTAATCTTGATTTAGGGTTTTGAGATTCGGATCCAGATCTACGTCATTGTGACACTCAATTTTTGGGGATTTCTATTGGGTGATTATTCTTTGATGAATTGAGGTAGGTTGTCTATAATTCAAATCCCAAAGTATTAATTACAATTATGTTTATGTAATTATAGAATTACTATTATAGGTTTAATAATTGTGTTCTTGATCAAATTAATTAATTTGGTAATTAATTAATTAAGGAAAAATGTTCAAATTGAGGATATTGGGATTATAGATTATGAATAATTAATTTTTGAATTAATTATGATACATTGAGACTATGTGTATAAATAATTAATTGGTGAATTAATTATTAGATGTTGATATTATGAAAAGATTAATTAATTGTTAAGTTAATTAATGGATTTGATGTGGTTAATTAATTGATTGATTAATTAATGGAAGTAATGTGAGTATTTAATTGTTGAATTAAATAATGGAATTAATGTGAAAAATTAATTGGTGAATTATTTTAAGGGCTTGAATATGACTATTTAATTATTGAATTAAATAATGGATTTAATGTGAGTAATTAATTGGTGAATTAATTGAAGGGGTTAAATGTGATTAATGAATTATGTCATTAATTAGTGGAAATGGTTTAGATTAATTAATTGGTGTATTAATTAATAGGGATTTTTTTTAATGAAATTGAATTAGCTAGATTAATTAATTGACAAATTAATTAACGAGGATTGTTGTGTTAATTTAGTTGATTGAGTTACATTAATTAATTGATGAATTAATTAATGGGGATTATTGTGTTAATGGAATTGAATGAGTTAGATCAATTAATTGGTGAATTAATTAATGAGGACTGTTGTGTTAATTCAATTGAATGAGTTAGATTAATTAATTAGTGAATTAATTAATAGGGATTATTGTGTTAATACAATTGAATGAGTTAGATTAATTAATTGGAAAATTAATTAATTGGGATTTTTTTGTTAATGAAATTGAATGAGTTAGATTAATTAATTGGTGAAGTAATTAATGGGAATTGTTATGTTAATGTAATTTAATGAGTTAGATTAATTAGTTGGTGAATTAATTAATAAGGATTATTGTGTTAATGCAATTGAATGAGTTAGATTAATTAATTGGTGAATTAATTAATGAATATTGTTTTTAATGCAATTGAATGAGTTAGATTAATTAATTGGAAAATTAATTAATGGGGTTTTTTATGTTGATGTAATTGAACGAGTTGAATTAATTAATGGGTGAATTAATTAATAAGGATTATTGTGTATATGAAATTGAGAGAATTAGATAATTAATTGTGGAATTAATTATGAGATATTGAGATTATTGAATTGAGATAATTAATTGATAAATTAATTATGATATATTGATATTTGATAATTGATATAACTAATTGTGGAATTAATTTTGAAATATGGATATTGTGAATGAGATAATTAATTGTAAAATTAATTATGATATTTTGAGATATGGATATTGATTAATTAATTGATGAATTTATTAATGAGATTGACATACTTAATTAATTAGGGAATTAATTAAGGGGATTTATGTGATAAAATAATTTTTGAATTAGTAATGAAATTGGTGTGATTAGTTAATTGTTTAATTGATCAGTAAAACTGAAGTGATTAATTAATTGTATAATTAATTAATGTATTTGAGGTGATTAATTGATTTTTAATTAATTAACATTATTGATGTGGTTAGTTAATTTTTTAATTAACTAGAGGAATTGATATGATTAATTAAATGTTTAATTAATTAATATTATTGATGTGATTAGTTAATTGTTGAATTAATTAGAGTAATTGATGTGATTAATTAACTATCAAATTAATTAACATTATTGATGTGATTAGTTAATTATTGAATTAACTAGAGTAATTGATGTTATTAGTTCATTTTTGAATTAAATAGAGTAATTGATGTGATTAATTAATTGTTGAATTAAATAATGTTATTCATGTGATTAGTTAATTGTTGAATTAATTAGAGTGATTGATATGATTAATTAATTGTTGAATTAATTAATGTTATTGATGTGATTAGTTAATTATTGAATTAACTAGAGGAATTGATGTGATTAATTAATTACCGAATTAATTAATATTATTGTTGTGATTAGTTAATTGTTGAATTAACTAGAAAAATTGATGTAATTAATTAATCATTGAATTAATTAGTGTTATTAACGTGATTGGTTAATTTTTGAGTTAACTAATGGATTTTTTTTAAATAATTTTTTAATTAGTAATAGAAATTTTGTGGATAATTAATTATTGAATTAATTATGTGTTGATGAATGGTAACATGGTCATTCAATTGTGAAATTATGAATGGTAACATGGTCATTTAGTTGTAAAATAAATAATGGTAATATGGTCATTCTAATGTGTGTTAAGAATGGTAACATGGTCATTCTAATGTGTGTTAAGAATAGGAACATGGTCATTCTAATTTATAAAGTATGAATGGGAACATGGTCATTCAATTATGAATTAAATAATGGGAACATGGTCATTCTATTATGTTAGTATGAATAGTAACATGGGGGTATTCAAATATGAAATAAAGAACGGTAACAAAGGCACTTTGAGATATGATTTCACTTGGTAATAATTCGGACTTCGGCACAAGATGAAGTAGGTATTGAGATATGATATCACCTTAGAATACTTTGGGCTCTGACATGAGCCAAAAAAGTATTAAGACATGATATTACTTGGGAACACTTCAGGATATGGTATGAGCTGAAGTAGGCATTGAGGTACGAGTGTCCTTGGGAACCCAAGAGTTTATGTGGTTAGATAAAGATTAATTGATAATGTGATAACTATTTTCTTATTCATTACAATTATTTCTTTATATAACTGCATAAAATTTTATTTGACTGGATATTGTTATCGACACCATTGGTGGTGGCCTACTGAGTTGTACTCACACCCTACTCGGGCTGCCTGGTCGGTACCTGAATAGATTATATGATTATAGGATAGGTTAAGGGAAATTGTCCTTTGTTAGAGGGGTGATTGGGATAGAGCATAAGAAGGGAACTAGACTTGGTGTCAGTACCCACTTAAAGGATTTTTAAATATATTTATTTTGGGTTTTTAATATTGACACTTGGCATGTACTTTAGTAGGGAATATCTACTATTCAATTTTGATATTGTCTTTCTAATTTTGGGCCATCTTATGATTCTGATATTATTCTGGTTATGTCATATCATTTTTTTATTGATTTATTATTTCTATTGGTGTATTACCCTAAAAATAAAAAAGAGGGCATAGTCTCCCCATGAATGATATTAGACACTCACTACTAGTCAACAACCTCTAGTGTATGGGGAGGCATGCCTGAGGTCATGTGACCGACCAGCTTGGGGAACTGGTGAGTGGCACCTAGGTTGGGATGTTAAAAAGTGGCATCATAGGAGTTTTATTTTCCTTTTTATCTTGTATTATTGTTTGGGAATGTTATTCAAGAGGCTAGGAAGAGTCAAGCCTTGGTAATGAGCTTGTGTGTGGGAGTAAATAAGCCATGTATGGGGGAGAACCCAACTACCCAGTGTGAGATTGTTGTTATTGATGTTTGATGATATAGTTGAACATTATTTCACTTTGGGTGACACACTTGTTGTGTGATATGATTATTGATGTTGAATTTTTTTGAGGTTTGACTCATGGCCCGACATGGCATGAGAGTTGAGTTTTCACACATCATTATAGGCACTAAGGGTTATTGTGACATACATCATTTTAGGCATGCATGGGAAAATGGGTTATGGGTAAGTTGTTTAACTTGAACTTTTTGTCCTTTCTTGTGAAATTAAAATGAAAATGGTTCCTAACATGAAATTGAGAAATATTTAAAAATGATTCAAGATGAGAATAAATGGGTTTCTAAATGAGAAACTTGAATAATGAGTATGTGTTTCCCCCTTTTAACCACGACCTAGGTGTAGGATGTTTAAGGGTAGAGATTGTGCCTCAGTTTTAGCCATGTGGCAGAAAAAATGTTTAAATAATTGATATGGTTTTGTGTAAATCCATATTGATAGCTATTTTAATGTCGTGAATTTAGAATCATTTGTTTTTTTTATTTGGACTTTATTGTGGGTAGTTTGGGTAGTGATAATTCCCTAGTTTGAGAACTCACTTGTGAGTTGTGAAAGGTACTATCTGGTTTTGGATCGCTATGGTAAGATGTTGGCGGGTGGGGAACCCCAAGACTTTCAATAGACTAAGGTGTTTCCATAGTGGGAGGAATTTTTGTGGTGTTCACTGATGAAATCTTAGAATAATTTTAATTATTGAAAATCATGTCTCGTACCTTGACATCATTCTAGGTATGCTAATAAATCGTTGGGTTTACTCCTAGCTAAATGAATGTGTCTTGGTTATATATAGAGCCCCTTAGAGGTTATGCTTATGAAGCGGTACATGTGGAGCTGGATGGTGGGAGGTACGCCATCGACAGTTTATGGAAGAGGTTATCAGGATAGAATAGAGGCCGATGAATACCATGGTGGATGAGTTTCCTGACAAAGTGCTATTAACAAAGCTCCTAAGGTGGGGAGTGATGTGTTAGAAGTAGGTGCCTGGATAAAGACCATGGGTTGGAAGTGGTGGAATTGGAATGACAACGAGGAACCTGTATCGATCATGTTTAAATTCCATAGGGAAAGGCCAGGTGGGCCTTGGAGGTAGTGGATGTATGTACTTTCCAAGAATATTTTTGATGAAAAGACTAAGTGCCAATTTTGGATGGTGTTCTTGTAGTTTTTGGGAACGATTAGTTGGAAAATGCATCTGGTATATTGTGAAAGTTGAGATTGAGACTGATGCATCCTTTAAGGAGCATCCGATACATGTATTAGATCAAAGTGATAAAGTGTTGCAGGGAAATACTGTGTTGTTAGTTCATGTACTATGGAAATATGGAAGTGTGTAGGAGGAAACTTGGGAGAGAGAAATAGATGTGTGGGCTATTTGGCCTGATTCTTTTGAATCAGAATCTTAGAGAAGCTTGGGAGTGAAACTCGAGCATGAGCTATTATAAGATGGGGATATTATACGACCTGACCTTTTTATGGAGATTTATTAGGCTTGGTTATAGGTACTCTTTTTCCTTGTGTTGAGTAATTTTCATTTGGGTTTTACTTTGGGGTGTGTTTTGGTGAAAATTTGAGAAAAATGAAGGAAATAGAGCAGTGCATGATTAGCGAATGGTTAGGGAAAACCATGCGCCCTAGCCCAGAAAACCATGCAACCCTAGACAATGGGGATTTGTATGGTTGGCACATATTATGTCTAACCGCGCACCCTCTGTGGAGTAACCGTGTACCCCTATAAAAGAGGTGCATGGTTTAAGAATACTGTTAGGGAAAACCATGCACCTCTACCCAAGAAACTGTATGTGGGATTTAAGTTGACCCAAAAATTGATTTTTTTTAATTACCCGACCCCCTAATTAATCCCAATTTGACCCCATTTGACCCTAGGAGGTATTTCACATTTTTGGAGATCTCTGGATGAATTCAAATCCCTCATAGCCTCTATTATTTATATTTTAAAGCCCAGATCAAAGATATGCACCTCTCCTAGTAAGTGAATCCCATCCTGGTTCTTTTCTCATTATTCTCCCATTCTTCCCACCTTCTTTTAGTGAAGTAATCCTCTATTTGGGTTAGATCTAAATATATTTAGTGAGATCTATATCTATGATTCTAGATTTATATCTAGATTTAAAATATCTAGATTTTATTTAATCTTGATTTAAGGTTTTGAGATTCGGATCTAGATCTGCGTCGTTGTGCCACTCAATTTTTGAGGATTTCCATTGGGTGATTATTATTTGACGAATTGATGTAGGTGTTCTATAATTAAAATCCTAAAGTCTTAGTTATAATCATGTGTATGTAATTATATAATTTCTATTAGGTGTTTAACAATTGCGTTCTTGATCAAATTAATTAATCAGTGAATTAATTAGTTAAGAGAAATATTCAAATTGGGGATATTGGGATTATAGATTATGAATAATTAATTATTGAATTAATTATGAGACATTGTGATTATGTGTATAAATAATTAATTGGTGAATTAATTATTAGATGTTGATATTCTAAAAATATTAATTAATTGTTAAATTAATTAATGGACTTGATGTGGTTAATTAATTGATTAATTAATTAATGGAAGTAATTTGGTTATTTAATTGTTGAATTAAATAATAGAATTGACATGAACAATTAATTGGTGAATTAATTGAAGAGTTTTAATGTGATTATTTAATTGTTGAATTAAATAATGGATTTTACGTGAGAAATTATTTGGTAAATTAATTTCAGGGATTGAATGAGATTAATTAATTATAAAATTAATTAATGGAAATGGTTTAGATTAATTAATTGGAGAATTAATTAATAGGTATTGTTGTGTTAATGCAATTGAATAGGTTAGATTAATTAATTAATGAATTAATTAATATAGATTGTCGTGTTAATGCAATTGGATGCGTAATATTAATTAATTAGAAAATTAATTAATGGGAATTGTTGTGTTAATGTAATTGAACGAGTTAGATTAATTAATTAGTGAATTAATTAATGGAGATTGTTGCGTTGATGTAATTGAATGAGTTGGATTAATTAATGGATGAATTGATTAATAGGAATTGTTGTGTAGATGCAATTGAGATAATTAGATAATTAATTATGGAATTAATTATGAGATATTGAGATTATTTAATTGAGATAATTAATTGATGAATTAATTATGATATATATAGATTTGAGAATTGATATAATTAATCATGGAATTAATTATGAAATATTGATATAGTGAATGAGATAATTAATTGTGGAATTAATTATGTAATTTTGAGATGTGGATATTGATTAACTAATTGATGAATTGATTAGTGGGATTGATATACTTAATTAATTAGGGAATTAATTAAGGGGATTTATGTGATAACTTGTTGAATTAGTAATGAAATTGGTGTGATTCGTTAATTATTGAATTGACTAATAGAATTGAAGTGATTAATTAATTATAGAATCAATTAATGTATTTGATGTGATTAATTGATTGCTTAATTAATTATTGTTATTTATGTGGTTAGTTAATTGTTTAATTAACTAGAGGAATTTATATTATCAATTAATTGTCAAATTAATTAATATTATTTATGTGATTAGTTAATTATTGAATTAACTAGAGTAATTAATGTGGTTAATTAATTATCGAATTAATTAATATTATTAGTGTGATTAGTTAATTGTTTAATTAATTAGAGTAATTGATGTGATTAGTTCATTGTTGAATTAACTAGAGTAATTGATGTGATTAATTAATTTTTGAATTAATTAATGTTAATAACATGATTAGTTAATTATTTAATTAACTAGAGCAATTGATGTGATTAATTAATTGTTGAATTAATTAATGTTATTGATATGATTATTTAATTGTTGAATTAAATAAAGGAATTGATGTGATTAATTAATTTTAAAATTAATTAATATTATTGATGTGATTAGTTAATTTTTTTAATTATCTAGAGAAATCAATGTGATTAATTAATTGTTGAATTAATTAATTTTATTAATGTGATTAGTTAATTGTTGAGTTAACAAATGGAAATGTTGTGTTTAACTAATTGTTGAATTAGTAATAGAAATTGCGTGGATAATTAATTGTTGAATTAATTATGTGTTTATGAACGGTAACAAATTCATTCAATTGTGAAATTATGAATGGTAACATGGTCATTTAGTTGTGAAATAAATAATAGTAACATGGTCATTCTAATGCATGTTAAGAATGGTAACATGGTTATTCTAATGTGTGTTAATAATTGGAACATGGTCATAATAATATATGAAGTATAAATGAGAACACGATCATTCAATTATAAAATAATGAATTGGAACGTGGTCATTCTATTGTGTGTAGTATTAATGGAAACATGGGAATTCAAATATGAACCAAAGAATGGTAAAAAAGGCACTCTGAGATATGAACTCACATTGAAATACTTAGACCTCTGGCATGATTTGAAGCAGGTATTGATTTATGATATCACCTTGGAATACTTCAGGCTTCAATATGATCCAAAAAAGGTATTAAGATATGATATTACTTGGGAACACTTTGGGCTCTGACATGAGCCGAAACAGGCGTTGTGGTACGGGTGTTCTTGGGAACCCGAGAGCTTATATGGTTAAATAAAGATTAATTTATAACATGATAACTATTTGATTATGCATTTTAATTATTTCTTTATACAAAATCATAAATTTTTATTTGATTGGATATTGTTTTAGACACCATTAGTAGTGGTCTACTGATTTGTACTCATACCCTACTTGGGCTACCTAATTGGTAACTAAATAGATTATATGATTTTAGTACAAGTTAATGGAAAAGTTAATTTTTAGAGGGATTATTGGGATGAAGCATGATTAGGGAACAAGACTTGGTTTTGGGACCCACTTGGAGGAGATTTTAGTGTCTTTATTTATTTTGGGTTTTTCATATTTACACTTGGCATGTACTTTAACATGACATATCTACTATTTAGTTTTGATATTGTCTTTCTAGTTTTGGGTTATCTTGTGATGATGATATTATTCTGGTTATGTTATATCATTTTTGTTATTTATTTATTATTTCCCATGGTGTATTACTCTGAAAAGAAAAAAAGAGGGTATAGTCTCTCCATGACTGATATTAGACTCTCGCTACTAGTTGGTAGCCTCTGGCATATGGGGAGGCATGCCTGAGGTCATGTGACTGACCAGATTGGGGCACTGATGAATGGAACCTAGGTTGTTATGTTATATATATGATCCCTTTATAACATTTCAACACTCCTTTTTATCAATAATTCTTTATTAAAATCATTATTTCTGGGTGTTAACTGTTTCATTTATCATGAGTATTTCAATTAGGTAGTTCCATTACTTGTACATTTATCTTGGTTAAATCATATTAAGAATATTAATCATGATATAAATATAATATATTTTAATTATATACGTATTTATATCCATCCATAAAAGTTAGAGATATAAAAAGGAATTACACCATTCATGAGGACGATAGGTCGTACGTACACATGAACACTATTTTCATTTTTTGACGGATGGAACAAAATAAAGTTAAATGTTAATTAAAATTTATAGGATCATTATTATATTATATATATCATATATATTCATCAAATTATTCCTCATTACCATCTGAGTAAAATATAAATGAAAAAAAATCACATCGCTTCGTAGAGGTGGTAGTCTATACGTACACACAAACGACTTTATCATTTTTCAAAGGATTGGATGGTAAGTAGTTAGATGTGATATTATAATCCTATAAGTATAATTATGTCATAAATATCATATATAAACATTAAAACCATCATAATAACCATTTATAAAATATTATTATGAAAAATGAATTGTATCGCTATGTGGAGACGGTAAGCCGTACGTATGCACGAACGATACCTTCACTTTTCATTTGATGGGAAAGAGAGTGTATAATGGTATTTTAATAATAATAATAATAATATAATTTTAGAATATTTAGTATAATTAAGTTATTATTTTATGATAAATACTATAAATTTATAGGAATTAAATAATATTATAAAAGAAAGTGACCAGTTATGGCGATTACCTCTTCTTTGAATCGAATCCTTTAGATCTCATCTAAAGGGATATAGGGTTACTCTTTTAGGAATAAAAAAATCTCTATAATGTGTATAGGTAATATGGGAAGATAAATTTTTATATCATGTTGATTTATAAGGTTCAAAGTGGTGTAAATAAGTGAGGAAGGAGGTGCCCTTTTATAATTGAGGTGAGTGGCACTTTTGGAATTTCTCAAAAGATTAAATTATAATAAATTTTAACTGAATTAAAATAACTCAAAATTTTAAGTTTTTATAAGATAATGTAGTATAAGTTTGTTATACCATTAAAAAATATAATTTTTATAAGTTCTGGCATCATTTTAAACCTTATCATTTTGATTAATCCTCAATTAATCAATTTTAATTTTAACTACAGTAACAACTTTTTCAATATTAAAGGGTTGCACTTTCTTACTTATAAGGTATAAATTGGCCCTTAAGAGGATAAGTTATGAAATATTAGACCATATAATATCCAATTTATCTTATTTCAAGTTTTTTTTTATTTTTAAATAATTTAATAAAATATTATTTTGATAAAATATCATTATTGTCAATTTTGATAATATTCATTTAATTTGAGTTAAAATACATAAATAATAAATTTTAATTAGAATTTAATATTTTAAAATAACAATAATATTTCATATTAACCTATAAAATTATAATAAAACTATAAATTTCTCAAATTATATCACTTTTAATATTTTTAAAATCATTTATTTTATTTTTCCATTAATTGAATAAATACTGTTTTAGTGTTGTGTAAGAATTAAAGATAATTATATAGTAACTAAAAAATATAAATAAATTACCATCATGAATATAATTTTATTATGAAAAAAATACTATTAATATTCATCCATAACTAGTTTTTTCCCTTTGTGAACACACAAAGTATATTTCAAACTAAAAGAGTGATATTTTGTAACTTTCTTTGATTTAAATAGTATATAAGTCATTTTCATGGAAAAGTGTCCATTAAAATAATAAATTTCAAGAATAAGGTGATAATGGTATAGTTACATTCCTTAAATATTAATTTTAATGAAAAAATATGGCCTTATCACTTATTTTTAATCTAGATTAACCTGATCTACCCTTTACCGAGGTGATAAATTTTACCATGGTTACTATTAATATTGAACAAAAATAAAAGGGGAATATTTACCAAATTTGAACCTTATTATTATAAATATTTAATTCATTTTATATAATTAAATACCTATAAATGGCAGAAAATATTTTTAATGTAAGTGTGCAAAATGCAATAAAAACTGTTTTTTAGAAAAATATAATTTTAAGTGTAAACTAGATTTATTCTTATCATATGCCAGGAAAAAAATATTTTTTGAATGTTTAAAACATTTTATAAAGTAAATAATATATAAATTTCATCAAAATAATTCATAAATAATGATTAATTTAATTTATTAATATAAAAATACATTGCTCACATAAAAATAGTTTTTTAGAAAAAGTATCAATTTTATTTTCAAATATTTTTTATTTTTAATTATAATAATTTGATAAATAATGAATTAATTTTATAAATTTGTGTACCATATATTTTTCATAATTTAATTATTACTATTCATACCCACCAATCCAATGGTTAGGTGATAAAGAAAACATAATATTTTAATAATGTTACGCGGTTCGTCTAGACTCATTGTTGCATGTATTGCATGATATCAAAGAAATAAAATTATTAAGGATAAATATTTCATAAAAATATCATGGTGTTATATTATACCCCCTTAAAATGAATTTCACTCTCAAAATTATTCACTATGATAAAAAAGATAAGGAAAATTATGCATCATCACATCCTCAGGTTCCCACGTAGCTTCCTCAAATTAGTCGTTTCACCACAAAACTTTAACCAAGTGGATGGTATTTTTTCATAACACTTTATTTCTATGATCAAGAATCTCTACCAGTTATTCTTTATAATAAAGATCTTTCTCTAGTGGTATGACCTATGAGTTCAGTACATGTGAAAGATTATGTACTTGTTCAGGAGAGATACATGGAACACATCATGAACTTAAAATAGATTCGATGGAAGTTCCAATCGATAAGATACCATCCTAATACGATAAAGAATTTAAAAAGGACCACTATACCTAGGGATTGGATTTCCCTTATTTTTAAATCTTATCACTCTCTTCTAGGTAGATATTTGTAGGAATTCCTTGTCACCAACTTTAAACTCTATATCTTTCTAATGATTGTTATCATAACTTTTTTATAGACCATGATCTACTCATATATTCTATTGAATAGATCTAAAATTCTCTATCATTTACTTAGTTATATCAGGTCCCAATAGCTTTCTTTCTCCAACTTTATTCCAACATGTTGGAGTTCTGCACTTCCAAACATAGAGGGCTTCATAAAGAGCCATCAAATGCTGGATTGAAAACTATTGTTGTAATAAAATTACACCAAAGGAAGGTGTTCATCCCAACCACCTTTGAAATACATAGATAAATCTATGAACATGTCTTCTAGAGTTTTAATGGTCCTCTCAGACTAACTATATATTTTAGGATGATAAAAAATTCTGAAACTTAACCCTATAACCAGAGCCTACTGAAGACTTCTCCAAAATATCGAGTAAAAACTCAGATCCTGATCAGATAAAATTAATAGTGTCACACCATGAAATCTTATCACTTCCTTAATATATAACCAAGTAATTTTATAAAGAGAGAAATATTCTATAATGGAAATGAAGTGTACTGACCTTTTAAAGTGATCTAATATAACCCAAATACCATTATTCCCTTTAGATGTTTTGGGGATTCCAATGAAAAAATCAATGGTGATGTTTCCCATTTCCATTTTTGTATGGGTAATGGTTATAACATACCCCTAGACTTCTGTCTCTCACCCTTAAATTACTGAAATACTAAGAACTAAGAAACATACTTTGAAATATCTCTCTTCATTCCATCCCACCATAAATACTCTTTCAAATCTATATACATCTTAGTATTTATAGTATGAATAGAGAATGAATAACTATGAGCTTCATCCATCAGCTCATTCTTCAAATCTAGCACTGAAGGTACACATACAAGGTTCCTAAACCTTATTATTCCATTACAATCAAGTTTGAACTTAGGAACAATTCTCACCTTATTTTTGAGATCTACATCTTCCTTATGTGCCTATTTAATATTTACTTGGATAGATGGTTGAACACTCATTTTAGAAAGATAATATTTATCCTCTTCCTTCAATATTTCAAGATCCATAATTTTCAAGTCTATAAATATTGGATCTTTTGTGATCCTTATCATAGATAAGTTAGCATGATCCTTTCAACTCAGATTATCTGCCACCTTGTTCACTGTAATGTCCCAGTTTCGGGTGCCGCCCAAATTTTCCCCATACCTAGTTGATCACATGGCCTCAAATGCATTTCCATGAACTCTAGACGCTACCAAATAGCAGTGAGGGCCTTGGTGTGATAGTGGGGAAACTATGCCCTCATTGACAGAATATGCACAGTGGAATAAGAAATAATAAACAGTAGCAGAAGCAATAAAACTATACAACAAGTAAAAAATGGAAGACTGAAAGTAAATAAATAACAGAAGAACATATATAAATTATGCATGTCACATATGTCTATAAAAACAGCCAAACAAGTCACAATTCTGGAAATACAGTACTAAACCAAAGTACAAAAGAAACAAATAAACTCCAGAAGTATCGCAAGCCTCATCTTGGTCCCATGCTCTCCAGCTCCATAGCACTAAAGTACCTGAAGTAGAAGGGAAATTTCCCTTATCCATACCTGCAACCATATAATCTATTTGGGCTCAAAAGCATAACCCAAACAAGGTGTGAGATGAATCCAAGTAGGCAACCACCCAAAGATCTGTGCCTAACTGTCAGTGAATATATATAGTAGGAAAAATGAAAAATAAAGTAATAAACAATAAAGTAATAAAAATTAAACAGTCCTATAGTTGAAAAATACATTAATTTACATTTATTAATTATGCTACCAATCATTCACAATTAACCCTCTGGGAAAGTTCTCACAGTCTAACCGCTCTAGTTTTACAAAGACAAAGACTCTCTGAAGAAGCACTCATTGTCAATTCCCGCTGTGTTATTTTAACAATAACTATAGATTTTATGAGGAATCACTCAACGTCCATTACCCCTATGGTCTCATAACGGTATACTATAGACACTCTAATGGAGAAATCAATGTCCATCCCCCCTATTGTCTTGCAATGTGAAAAGTATAACAAACACTATGGGGAATCCATCAACGTCAATTACCCCTATAGTATAACTACACCAAGTTCTCACAGCCCTGTGTAATATAATCGTGAACAAAAAATATTCAGTAGCCAAAGTAATCTCAACTAATACAAGGCTAAGTAGCTATAAATCATATCACAAGAATTTCATATAATATCAACTCCATCCTAACACCACTAGGCATGGAAAACAAAACACCCTAATAGGTAGTTCTAGACCCAACATCCAATATAAAAAAAACATGGGAAAACACATACATAAATAAGGTAATAAACCTAAATCATAATCAAAACCCTTTCTCAAGCAAACAAAACATAGCAGGCATCAAACAGGGTTAAATCTCCAAAACACGCAATACCCTAAACTAGGGTATTTGGCACTTTTTGCACATATAATCCAAAGACAACTACAAAAAGGCACAAACCACCTACCTTGAAATTGTATGATTGATATAGTTGAATCTCAAACTTTGAATTGACCTAGAATGTTATAGATCTATAAAAACTTCAAAAATGCTCAACCTCATATATCTCATGAAAGAAGAGAAATCGAGAGGAGAGGCTCTAGAAGAAGGAATAACTCACTGAGGGGATTCCAATGCAACCACAGTGTTTGATTCAGATAAAGAATGAAAGATCGAAGTCTTAGAGAAGAATTTTCACTCTCGGTAGCTCCTGTATGAGATGGGGTTAGAAGAAGAAAATTCTGGGAATGAGACACGACAACGGTCTGAACTATCAAATAAAATAAAAAGTATATAGTGTGTTCATTAAATGTACACACCATGTACATGCCTCAACCGACCCCTGCTTTAGGCGATCTCTAGGTCACCCACATGACCATGTACTTGGCTGTTATACAGCCAGTACATGGCTACCCATGAAAACCAGGTACACAGTGTGTACTCCTAAGTATACAGTGTGTACTCCTTAAATTTCCAATACTCCCATTTTCTCAAAAATACCTGAAATCAAGTTCCATACTTGAAATGAATATTCGGGTTCTTACAAAATTCCCCCCTTAAAGAAATTTATCCATGAATTTCCCTAATAAGGAGGCACAAAAGAAGAATCCTCAAACAGCTCTGGCCATTATGATCACACATCGACCTCCCTCTCATAAGTCTCATCCTATACTCACCCATGATACCTCTCCTACCTCCAGCCAACATAGGGGTGATCGGTATAGACTACTATACAAATCCTCATAAGGAACCATATGAATAGTTTCCTAAAAACTATTATTATAGGAAAACTCCACAAAAGGTATGTGATTCTCCCAAGATCCTCCAAAATCTAGGATGTAGGCTTGAACCATGTCCTCCTGCACCTGAATCGTGCACTCAGACTGACCATCTGTCTGGGGATGGTAAGCTGTAATCAGAAGTACCTGTGTTCCCAAAGCCCTCTGTAATCCCTACCAGACACGAAAAGTAAAACGATCATCTATTTCTGAAATTATAGAGCGCAAAACCCCATACAACTGTACAATATCTCGGATGTACAACGTTATAAGATCATCAACACTGAAGGTCTCCTTGATCGGTAAAAAGTGTGAAACCTTAATGAGTCCATCAATTAAAACCCAAACTGCATCATTCCCATGAGGCGAACTTGGTAAACTTGTCATGAAGTCCATCGTGACATCATTCCACTTACACTCAGGAATGAGTAACTGCTATAAAGGCCCTGATGGTCACTGATGATCCACCTTCACTTGTTGACAGGTGGAACATCTCATGAAAAAACTAGCAACACATCTCTTCATACCTGGCCACCAATACTGATGGTGTAGATCTCAATACATCTTGGTGACACCATAATGAACTCCCAAACCAAAGAATGAAAATCCTGCATAATCTCCTCGCGTATGTCTACTGACACCCACATGCACCCATGAAAATGCAAGATATCAACCTTGCCTACGGTCCATCTAGGAATAAGGTACTCTCCTAACACACTCTCCTATAGAACTAGGCCTTCAGAATCTGATAGCTTCCTCATTTGCACTCGATCAAGTGGAGTAGAGGTAACAACTACAGAAGAAAGAAACATCTGCCCCTATCTATCGTGCACCTCTAAATTCATCTCAAAGAACATATCCATAAGCTTCCACTCACTGTTGGCCTCCTGAACTGCTTGTATCTAAGTTTTGCTACTCAATTCATCATCCACTACATTTCCTTTCCCCGGCGTGTAGTCAAGCTCAAAGTCAAAATACTGAAGGTACTCAACCCACATTCGCTGTCTCAAATTCAGGTCATGCTGGGTAAAGATATACTTGAGACTTTTGTGGTCAGTTTACACCAAAAAATGATCTCCCAGAAGGTAATGCCTCCAACAACGCAAGGGATGAACAACTACATCCAAATCTAGATCATGCGTCAGGTAATTCCTCTCATGTGGCCTCAACTGCTGAAACCTGTACACAATGAATCCTTCCCCCTGCATAAGAAATTCTCCCAGCTCGATATCTGATGCATCAAAGAAAATGGTATAACTCTTTCCTGGTTCTAGAAAAACTAGCATCGGTGCTGAAGTCATCCTCCCTTTCAACTCCTAAAAATATGAATCGCAAGAATCTGTCTACAGGTACTTCACACCCTTCTTATTCAGGCCCGTTAGTGGTGCCTCTAAGCATGAAAAGTTCTGTATAAAACATCTGTAGTAACCAACTATCCCTAGAAAACTCTGTACCTCAAGGAAATTCTTCATCTACTCCCAAGAATACACTTCTCTCACTTTCTTTGGGTCTACTGATACTCTTGTCTCTGAGATAACATAACCCAAAAAGTGAATATGGTCCATCCAAAAGTGGCATTTTGAGATCTTAGCATATAACTGATGCTTTCTCAGTGTACTAAAAATGATCTCAATATGGGCAGCATGGTCATGTCGAGTGTGAGAGTACACCAAGATATTGTCCACAAAAACCACCACAAAGGAGTCAAAGTATAGATGGAACACTCTGTTCATCTGTTCTATAAAAATTACAGGCGCGTTTGTGAGACAAAATGACATAACCACATACTTGTATAAACCATACCTACTTTAAAAGGCTATAAGAGGTATATCTGATGGTTTAACACACAACTGATGATAACCGGATCTCAAGTCAATCTTCGAGAATATCTGGGATCCTCAAAGCTGATCAAAGAGATCATCAATCCTTGGCAAGGGATATCAGTTCTTGACCATCAACTGTTTCCGCTTCCGATAATCCACACAAAGTCTAAGGGTACTGTCTACCTTCTTCGCAAATAGGATAGACGAACCCTAAGGAGAAGTAATAGGTCGGATGAAACCCTTTTCCTGTAACTCCTCTAACTACTTCTTGAGCTCCTGTAACTATGGTGTAGCCATCCTATAAGGAGGAATGGACACTGGTTCCACTCCTCGAATAAGATCAATAGAGAAATATAGCTCTCGCTCTTGAGGTAAACATGAAAATTCATCTAGAAATACATCCCTGAAATGATCCACCACTAGAGGAAAGTCCATCAATGAAGTCCCCTGGTCATACAAATACAAACTAGCAATCTGGGTTGTAACTCCTTCCAATCCATGATACTCAGGTCCAACTCTTCTCTCCTAGACATCCCATTTTCCCTTATGTAGAAACAATCTTCCCTCTGGTGACGTGAAACTCACCCTACAGTGATAGAAATCGACAACGACATATAAGGGAACTAACCAATCCATTATAAGAATGAAATTATATCCCATCATCTCGAAGACATAAAGGTCCCATAAGAAGTGACACCCACCAACCTCAAGAGGGCACTCCTTTAATTGACATACACTAGCCGTTCTAGTCCCCAACGAAGTGTCCAATGTTAAGATATCAGCATAAGTAAAGATACAGAGCCTAATACTCTCCACAAAAGGCACATATATAATGATATGGGAAGCCCTCGTATCGAAAAGAGAAAAAGATAAAACTAATGAAACCAAAATCATACCTCTAACCATAGAGGTTCCAGGATCCTGATCCTGCTGTATCTACTCGAGTGCAAAAGCCAGACCTGCACCACGAACCTATGAAGCTATCTGAGATCCCTATTCTGATCCACCCTACAGCTTTCAAAATCCCTATGTCTGGCCACTACAACCACGACCACCTCCTTAGCCTGAACGGCCTGAAGAACTCCAGCCCCTAGTATAATGTGGGACTGATAGGACTGCTTCTCAACAAAGAGTTGAAACAAAACTCCTATCACCGACTGCTGGTGAGAAAAAATGATAGAAATGATGAAGATAACCCATATTACCACAATATCGGCACTCCACTAGGTATCTCAGGAAATTTGGCCTTGTATTCCTGCTCTTCCTGTACTGGTAGCATACCACCTAGCTACCCGGAAGAGTATCTCGCCTACTCGGATCTCTGCATATAGACTCCCTACAACACTTCCTACTATTAGATAGAGGAATACCAACTCTAGATGTTGAGCCGCCCTAGATCACAGCTCCATAATCCCTTAGGTTTCACTCTGTGATCGGCTCCTGGTTGACTATAGAAGTTATGGAAGTCAACCTAAAGATGTTCACCTGTGATCAGATGTCATTCCTGAGACCATACTCAAACTTCCTTGCTAGAAATAACTCATCAACCACTAGAATGGGTGTTAAGTGCTGCATATATGTGAAGAGAGAAGAATACCCCATGACTGATGGTGTAACCTGCTTCAAAATCATGAACTATCAGGCTCAGTCGGCCCTCAAAGTCTTTGGGTAGAAGTAATCATAGAAGGTCTGCTAGAACTCATCCCAAGCCATAACTCGTTGGAATCCTGCCTATGATATCACATCCCACTAACTCTTTGTGTAATCCCAAAGCATGTATGTAGCGAGCTTTACCCTCCTCTCTGGAGGCATATCAAGATGATCAAAGATAGATAACATGGCTTCTAACCCCGACTCTTCTGCCTAAGGTCCTCCATCCCTTGAGAAAGTGGGAGGATTCTACTGCTGAAAAACCCATGTCCACTCTTCCATAGATAGAGTAGGATGCAGTGCTCCCTAGAAGGTCTGAATAAACCCCATGAAGCCTTCTCAGAACTGTGCATCATCACCTGTATCATTTATAATAGCTGGTGCAAAAATAGGCACGACGAGAGGGTTTGCTGGTAGTCCCTAATCCACCATTTCCAGTGTTTGATTGTTGACCTATATCTGGCATAAAACTGGAGGACGTCTCAGTGGCATGAATCTGCAAGGTCAAGCACACACCTTAGTTCAAGATTATCAAGGACTTAAAGAAACTCAGAAGTTCAAGAAAGGAACAGGAGAAAGAAAAACATTCAAGTTTTTCAAAACATGGATACATGGCGTGTATAACCCCTACACGACATGTTTACTTAAGCCTTTACATGGGTGTGTACTTATTCCAACTCTAGTTGTGTCACACCCCATACACACAACATGTTCTCATTGACATGACCTGTACTTGAACCTTTACCCTTGCCTGAGTTCCTCTACATGGCTAAACCACATGGCTCCCTTAGAACAGAACTACACGACGTGTTTATGAAAAACACAACATGTACTAGAAGGATTTCACCTACCCATGTCATTAGTCACACATCTGGATACATGGTCTCTACAAAATGGTGTGTTCTCCCTAGAAACAACATGTACTGCTTAAGTTCTAACCGCTCGTGTCATTAGTCACATGGTCGAATACACAGTCCTTACAACACAATGTGTAATCCTAGTACACAATGTGTGCCACCAAACATTTCCCAACCCCGTGTCTCTACCCACACAGCCAGTCACACAGTTAAGGACTACATGGCGTGTACATATAGTACATGATGTGTACTTCAGAAAAGTATTTCCTTCCCAAACAGAAAGATACATGGCATGTATTCATCCTTACAAACTATGTATTTTGGGTTTTTCTAGACATTAAGCCTAAGAAACTACTCCGAAACCCCATAAAAACATTGAAATAAACATTAAAGTTCCAATTTCTGATCCTTGGGGGCCCATACTCTCCATGAATCAAAGGTTGGCACCATATTCATGTATACCACAAAGTATAATAGTGGAATCAATCACATGATCCGCCAAATTCTAATCCATGAGGGCCCATAACACCTTAGGGACTAAAGTTTGGCACCTATTCAGAAGAAACTTTACATATTATCAATACCCTATCAAATAGAAGATATTCTATCACAACATCTATCACAACAACAGACATACCTAGCACGACATCTATCACAACAACATGCAATCAGGAATGCACCCTAAATGGCATGACAATAATGCATGACATGTGATCTATAGAAAGTTCATATATGATGCATGAGATGAAATACCCTCATCTCATTGGGTTGAAACAGAAATAAAACCTCAATAATATCAACAATAATAACACAAAACATGTGAATCACCCAATGATGAAATCAAATAAACTATAATAATTGAAAAAACAGAAAAATTGAAATATTTGAGGCATATTGGCTTTTCCCTATACATAGGTTAGATACTCCTGGGAACAACTTATTACTAACTACCTATTCTTTCCTATCCCTATCTATAGGCTCCAAATAGTAAGTCAAGAAGAAAAGAACCTTCCTCTGATACCATTTTGTATCATCCCAGTTCTAGGTGGCACCCAAAGGTGCCCCATACCTGGTTGGTCACATGTCCTCACGTGCATTTCCCTGAACGACAAAGGCTACTGACTAGTAGTGAGGGCCTTGGTGTGATTGTGGGGAAACTATTCCCTCATTGGAAGAGTATTCACAATGGAATAAGAAATAATAAATAATAGCGGAAGCAATAATACCGTACAACAAGTAAACAATGTAATATTGATAGTAAATAAATAACTGGAGAACATATATAAATTATGCATGTCACATATTTCTAGAAAAATATCTAAACAAGTCACAATGCTGGAAATACAGTACTAAACCAAAGTACAAAAAAACAAATAAACTCTAGCTGCATCGTAAGCCTCAGCTTGATCCCATGCTCTCCAGCTCCACAACACTCAAGTACCTGAAGTAGAAGGGAACTTTCCCATATCCATACCTAAAACCATATAATCTATTTGGTCCCAAATTAATGACCCAAACAGGGTGTGAGATGAATCCCAATAGGCAACCACCCACAGATCTGTGCCTAACTGTCAGTGAATATATATAGTAGGAAAAATGAAAAATAAAGTAATAAAAAAGGAAGTACTCAAAAGTAAACAATCCTATAGTTGAAAACTACATTCATTTAAATTTATTAATTATGCTACCAATCATTCATAAGTAACCCTCTGTGAAAGTTCTCACAGTCTAAACCCTCTGGTTTTACAAAGACAAAGACTCTCTGAGGAAGAACTCACCGTCAATTCCCCATGTGGTCTTTTAACGATAACTAAAGACTCTCCGAGGAAGCACTCAACATCCATTACCCTTGTGGTATCGTAATGGTATAATATAGACACTCCGAGGGATCACTCAACGTCCATCCCCCCTATGGTCTTGCAATGTGAAAATTATAACAAACACTATGGGGAAGCCCTCAACGTCAATTCCCCCTATGGTCTAACTACACCAGGTTCTCATAGCCCTGTGTAATATAATCGTTCACAAATGATATTCAGCAGCCAAAGTAATCTCAACTACTATAAGGCTATGTAGCTATAAATCATATCACAAGCATTTCATATAATATCAATTCCATCCTAACAACACTAGGCATGGAAAACAAAACAGCCTAACAGGAATTTCTAGACCCAACGACCAATATAAAAAAAACACAAGAAAACACATCCATAAACAAGGTAATAAGCCTAAATCATAATCAAAAACCTTTCTCAAGCAAAAAAAACATAGTAGGCATCAAACAGGGTTAAATCTACAAAACACAAAATACCCTAAAATAGGGTATTCGACACTTTTATCACATATAATTTAAATACAACTATAGAAAGGCACAAACCACTTACCTCTTTGTTGTATGATTGATATAGTTGAACCTCAGCCTATGAATTGACCTAGAACATCATAGATCTACAAAAAAGTCAAAAATGCTCAACCTTGAATATCTCACGAAAGAAGAGAAATCAGGAGGAGAGGATCTAGAAGAAGGAAGAACTCACTAAGGGGGTTCCAACGCAACCGACGATGTTTGATTTGGAGAATGGATGACAGATCGAAGGCTCAAAGAATAATTTCCACTCCCAGTCATTATTGGATGAGACAGGGTTAGAAGAAGACAATTTTGGGAATGAGACACAACCTTGGTCTGACCTATCAAATAAAAGAAAAAGTACACGGCCTGTTCATTAAATGTGTACATCGTGTACATGCCTCAACTGAACCCCGCTTTAGGTGGTCTCTAGGTCACCCCACATGACCATGTACTCGGCCGTTACATGACTAGTACATGCCTACCCACAAAAACCAGGTACACAGCGTGTACTCCTAAGTACACGATGTGTACTCTTTAAATTTCCAAAACTCTCCTTTTTCTCAAAAACACCCAAAATCAAGATCCATACCTAAAATGAAGATCCTGGTTCTTACATTCACTTTCCTAGGGTGGTAATGTATTGAGTAGTCATAATCTTTAATCAGCTCCAACCATCTTCTTTGGTTCATGTTTAGCTCTTTTTGATTGAAAATATACTTTAAAATTTTACGATCATTATATATATCATACTTTTATCTATATAGATAATGCCTCCACATATTTAATGAAAAAATTACCAAATCTAACTCCAAATCATGATTTGGGTAATTTTCCTCATGGAACTTTAATTTTCATGATGAATAAGCTATAAGTATATCGTTCTTCATGAGGACGCATCCCGGTCCCTTCTTTGATGCATCAATATAGATTACAAAACCTTATCCAGTGTAGGGTAGTGTAAGCATAGGTGCACTGACCAACCTTCTCTTCAATTCCTTAAAAAATTATTCACATTCGTCCCTCCAAAGGAACTTGGATCCCTTTAGAGTTAACTTGGTTAATGGATTCGATAACCACAATTTTTTCCCATAAAGGACCATAATATCCATCCAAACAAAGAAAACAATGGATCACAATCATAGTGGTTTTTTGGGACAATATTCAATATCTTCTATCTTTTAAGGGTCTATCGATATACCCTTAATTGAGATTATATAACCCAATAAAGAAACTTTCTGAATCCAAAATTCACACTTTGTAAATTTTTCATAATGATTCTCCTTCCTTAGGGTCTTCAACACAATTCCCAAATGATATTCTCACTCTTCATTTCTCTTTGAATAAATAATAATATCATCCATAAAGACTACCACAAGCCGATCAAAGTAATATCTAAATACTTTATTCATTAAATATAAAAATATAGTGGGGGAATTAGTAAGATAAAACAGAATCACTAAAAATTCATAGTGTCCATACCTTGTATGAAATGTTTTATTAGGGTATATAATTCTTATTGACCCTCAATTTATGATATCTATAATGAAGATCAATCTTGGAAAAGCATTGATCTCTAAAAAATTGATCAAAAAAGTCATCAATATGGGGTAGAGGATACTTGTTCTTGACAGTGATCTTGTTAAGTTATCGATAATCAATGAAGAGTCAAATTTATACATATTCTTCTTAATAAACATAATAGGTGCACCCTAAGGTGACACACTTATCAAAATGAATCCTTTATCAATATTCTTCTGGATTTTCTTCTTTATTTCTTACAAATCGATCCGGTCTATTCTATATGAAGTATTGGAAATGGGTGTATCACTAGGTATGAGTTATATTAAAAAATCAACTCACGATTAGGTGAAAGAATAGAAAATTATTCTAGAAATACATCAATAAACTCCCACACAATAGACATATATTAAATTTTGAGTTTCTCCCCAATAATCTAAGATAAATGCCCCTTTTGAATTGGAATCATGACTCATGTGATGAATATAATTTCCATTGGATGTTCATTTTTTTCATCACATTGATAGACGACCATAGATTGGTTTTGAATATCAAACTTAACTTCAATTACTTGTAAATTTATGGGAAATTTTATTTGATCATCCCATAATTTTCATATGATGAATCCTAGTTTTATATTGGGTAAGATCACAATTTAACATCATGCGTTGGGAATGTTTGGGTTTTTAGTTTAAAGTTGTATAACTCAGACTATGGATGATATTATTTTAAAGTCATAAAGCTCATACTATAGGAGAATTATTGGTTTAAGGTTGTGTATCTTTGACCAAAGGGGGGGGGAATATGTGTCCTAAGGGGGTTTGTGTGGTGTGAAAGAGTGATAACCTGACATTAAAGGAGGGCCAAAGGAACCATATGCCACAAAAAAATCAAAATATTATACCCAGTGTCGAACTCATGTTGTCAGGGAAGAGAGGAACCCATAATGAGTCAAAAAAGGGGCTAGTCCCAAGATGAAATATCTAGGAATCACTATGTATTCAATGACAAGGGGGATCAATCCATGTATAGTTTTGGAAGCTGGAGTGATAGAATACCGATGCTGGTAGAAGTTTATCCTCTCGAATGAAGACACTAAATCATATCATATTAGTATACAATTCATATTAAATTTATATAGGGTAAGTATATAGTTTAACATCATGCGCTAAGGATGTTGGTGGGGTTTATGCATTGAGATTCCCGTTCTTTTCTTTCTTACTTTGGGTCATGAGGGAATCTTGACCTTGCTAATGGGTTAAGGAATATGATTGGGGATTAGACCTCAGGAGGAGGACCATGAGAGAATTTTAGGGTGATAACACCATGGGTAACATATGATTTTGTGGTGAATCTGTGGATAGACCCAAAGATAGAAAGTCTTGGTGTCACTACGTATCCCATGGAAATGAGAATCAATC
The DNA here is from genome assembly GCA_963277665.1 of Viscum album. Classification (NCBI taxonomy): domain Eukaryota; kingdom Viridiplantae; phylum Streptophyta; class Magnoliopsida; order Santalales; family Viscaceae; genus Viscum; species Viscum album. Next base: position 1,328,401,537 of record OY728163.1, read on the forward strand.
CATACATAGTTCTCGAAAGAGGTGGGGAATAGGATTTCTAAAACACAAGGGATGAATCAAACCATGTGAATGATGGGAGAATGAACATAGTTTAAGGTTATAATGTTTGGACCAGGGATCCTAGTTTAAGTTCATAGATCTTGGACCATGGGTGATCGCTTCAAGAATGGTTTTGTGGTGTAAAAGAGTTAAAACCTGACGTGAAAGATTACAAGGAGGCTCTGTACCATACAAAGAAATATTAAAGATAGTTGCATACAATTTAGGTCCATAAGGCCTATACCATGACAAATGGTTTAAATTCATGATGCTTGGACTATTGGAATACATTTTAAAGTCATGATTCTTGGACTAAGGGGACATATGTTTTTTAAGGGTATTTATATGGAATGAAAGAGGTAGAAACCGATTTTAAAGGAGGGAATGAAATCCCACATACCACATAAATACCTTGAAATAAATAGTACATAGTTTAAGGTCATAATCCTTAGACCATAAATGGGTCTAAGGGGCTAATGGGTTGTTAAATTTATAGGTAGGTCCAAATACATGGGGCCTAGTCATCACTACTTATCCCATGAGAATGAGAATCAATAAAAATGTAATTATGGGAAATGGAATAGTAGGAGACCAATACTGGAAGTGGGGGAAACCCTTTTTGACAATGGAATTGATCTATCCCATGGTTGTAATGGGGAATCCCATGCTCAAGAGACAGGGTAGGGCTACATTTTATCATTGTGTGCTAAGAACATTGTTTTTGGTCATCCCACATTTGGTATGTGAGGCATCCTATGTTTATTTCATAGGGTTAGATTAAAATTTAACATTATGCACTAGGGATGCTGGGATTTTAATATCAATGTTGTACAACTCGAACTGTGATGGATGCTAGTTTAAAGTCACAAATATCATACTGTAGGGGCTGAAAATAGTTTAAGTTCATCATTCTTATACCATGAATCCTAGTTTATTGTCACAAACTAGCCTGAGTTGGCCCTGAACCGGTCATAAGGGCCAGCCCGTGACAAGTCTCGAGAGGTGTTCCCGATCCTCCCGATATGGTGACAAGCACCAAGGGAATCAATAGAGTACACAAGATAATGATTTCTCCCATATATATACAATTAAACAAACAACAGAAATAAATGGACATCCCAAAATACATTTATATAAAAAATAAACTGAACATTATTTGTAAAAGAAACTGAAAGTACAAATAAACCAACAACTCAACTGACCAAACCCGATAACCAACTAACTCCATGTGACAATACTGGTCACTCTCCAACATAATGATCACACGTCGCCCAAGGTGATTTAACTCAAGCTGAAACCTACACAAGGGCTAAAAACAGAAGAAGACTATAGGCATGAGTATTAAAACTCAATAGGTTAGCCTGATATTCTATTCCCAATTCACATCCTTTAAAATAAAAGAAACATAAATTTCAAGTTTTAAATAAAAATATAAAGGTATGTTTTCTAAATGAGGTCCCATGCTATAAAAAAAACCACCATACAAAAACTTGAATGTTTTATAAACAAGAATGCTAGTAACAATTTTCAAAGAGGTGAAACTTCAAAATGAAACTAGCTTTCAAGAGGGATTATTTAAAGAATGTACAATTTTAAATAAATCATCCAAACTTCTGAATTTACCAACCAAACACAGCATATACTGATGATGAGTACAAAATAGCCAATAAGCACAAGTCACAGGAACACCCCTAGGCACTAGTTAGTTGTGAGCCCCAGGTACCTCGTATCTCGGTAAAAGTAACCATAATAAATATCCTTTTTCATGAACACGAGCCACTAGTAGAGATCATAAAAATAAACTAGTAGTCCCCCAACATCATCATCATCATAGTTTATTTAGTGTCGTCATTGTCAAACTTGCTACGTGAAACAGGGGCTAAACCCCACGGGATCACTAGCATATTAGTACACGTCCAACCACCTAGATACCCAGGATTCCATTTAGTGCTAAATCAAGTTACACATATTATCAAATACACTTTTCACATCACAATTACATTACCAAATCATAAACACACAAATATCCTGCAAACATGCTTTTTATTTCTTTCACAAATCAATAAACCACTAAAAAGTTTCGTAAAACAATTTCAATGAGTATAACGAGGCCTTGCACATAAAATCCATTCAAAAATGATCTTTTAAGGCTAGAAACCCATAAATAACGTAAAAAAACAGATTTTTAAGCCCCAAAAAAAATTAATAAATCACTTTTATGGACCATAAAATGGCCCCAAAATATAGAACATAAAATGCAGATGGAAACCATTTTTATAAAAAAAATGCCAAACGGGCCTTTAAGCCTTTCTCAAAACTAACATTTGAAAAAGGTATGAATTTAAATTTTATTAAGGAGGTGTATAAACACCATTTACAGTATCAAACCACATTCATAAATACCTTAAATCACTCAGGTTACATATTCAATACACAACCATTTTCACAAGGATGTGAAACGGTCCATTTTCCAACTACTCGGGCCAAAACATGTTGTAAACCAAAACCCATTTGTTTTTAAAACCAAATCCAAATTGGAAAGCCATATAAGGACTAAAAAAATACCATTTATCACTCTTCAAATTCATTTATAAATCAAAACAAATAATTTTTAAATCACAAATCACATATAAAATCCAACCGAGCAATTTATCGAACACATGGCATGCCATTTTTAAACAAAACAATTTATTTTAAAAATTGACAATGAATGAAACACCAATTTCATGAAATATTTTATTATATATACTGTAACATGTTCAAAATAACATAAACCAGGTTTTAAACCACACAAAATAGTTGTGAAAGATAGAAGAACATTTAAACAAACACTTGGTGTGAACTTTTATGACAAAACAACTCTACCTTTCACAAAACAAGGATTAAACAACCATTTTTGACACCAATAAAATTATCCAAAGGATGAAAAAAAAAAATAAAGATATATATCATAAGTTAAAAATAATAAAATTATGAAACTTAAATGATAAAGGCATGTTCAAGGGATATCCTACCTCAAATCCTTGACGTAATGGAAACACACACCCAATATCACCATCCGAGGGTTTATAAACCCTAAACCTATGAAGACCAGTCCAAAATCAACAAAAACCCCATAAAAAATCATTTTATAACAGAACCCTAGGTCTAAAATGACTAGGGGTGAAAATGAAACCAAGAAATAATGAAAGGAGGATGAAGAGGAAAGAGAAAGGAGAAAGAATCTCACCTTGGCACCTAGAAAACTCTTCATCTTCCATTAGATATTCACCCTTAGAGAGAAGGGAATGGATTGGAAATTTTTTTATAGGCTCCTATGATTTTTAAGAACCATGGAAATAATATTTTTTGAAAAAATAGTATGAATTTAATGACTTATGGATGAAACAATTTACCTTCTCAATTTTGGACGTTTTAAAAAAACCAGAGAACTTTCACCCTAATAAGCGATTAAAATGAGCTCCAAATAGGTAAAATATATAATGGGGGTGGGTATAGTTATGTTTTATTCGATTGGGAGGTGGAATCACCATAAAATATTAAAAAATTAAAAATATATAAAAGAAACAAATTATTGTTTTAAAACTGGAAATGGGCCCATGGGCTGGCCCAATACCTAAATAAATGATTACAAATTTTTAATGGGTCAAAAAGGATATTTTGGTTTGAATATGTCAGTTTATCCCATTTAGGAAGTGTAATGAATGAAAAATGTTGAAAAATGATGATTTTATAAAAGAAACAAATTTGGTTTTTAAATCTAGAAATGGGCTCACGATTGGCCCAAATCACGAAGTAACCACCCTTTCTCCAAAAAATTCTAAAAAAGAAATGGGTAACACAAATTACAGTGATTAGACATATATGGTAGTTCAAAAATAAAAATTAATTTCACCCAACACCCAATAAAATTATCGTTATTTTCAATGAACCCGATCAAAACCATGGCATGAAAAAAAACCGGGTGTGACAATTCTCCCCACCATTAATGCTTTCCGCCCCTGAAAAGCCATAATGCTTTTCAACTGACAGAACAAAACCTAAGAATTCCTTATCAACATAATCCAGACTATAAATCTAAGTAAATATCATTCAACAACGATGTAACTTAATACTCTTTCCCAAAAAAAACACCAACTCACAACCACTTCCAGAGAATCAACGGAAAGATCAAGCCACCACCTCCACAACCAAGCCAAGAACTATATTGTTGGGACTTCTCACAATGAACCCAACAATCAACCAAACCATAGTTCACTCACAAAATCCAATTACTTGGGGTGGATGATGGAATGGGCTCCCCACCATTAAATCACAACTACCATCCGACAAATCCTAAAGGAAATATCTTTAAGACCCACAATGGGTATCCCCACCATTAGAGACCAAATAGAAATAAACAAAAAAAAAAAAATTCAAAATGAAATATAATTGGGCCTCACCTGCATAGGACCACAAAAAATCTCCCAAAACCTAAAAACCCAAGTTAATAGGGTTAAAACATGATCATCTAAACCACCCACTCCTGAACAGATGGGACAAGAACCGGGCCAACACTTTCGGCACAGATTTGGACCCCCACCACTTGGGGAGGGGAGGGAAGGGGACCCAATAATTATGCCACTAAAACCAAAAAATAAATAAAGGAACTACCCATAAATCTCCACCTATGAATAGGTAACACCAAGACCTCACCCAATTTTCACAGACGGTCCACACAAGAACATTGATCGAAAACCCATATTCATGAAGGCATAACCATAGACAATGTGTGAGGGGTAAGTCCACCACGCTTGTTGAAAAAAAGGGAATTCACAGAAATAAGGAACCATAATAGAGACATGGAAATTAACATACCATAATGGTGGAGGCAGGAGCCTGGTCAAGATCCCCACACCTTTGGAGATTTCCTGACTGCGTGAAAAACTTCAGTCTGAGGCCTATGACTAGAGCCCTGATTCTTGAAGCATATATTGCACCGCAGTCAGGGTGCTAAGGATCACACCACTCAAAAAAGATCACATGATCAACAAAACACCTTCATATAAATAAGAAATCATAGATACATATCAAAATTCAGTCTCACTCAAAATGAGGGGCAGAATGGACAAGGAATACGAGGAAACACATCAACATCACTGAACACAACTGCTACGTCCAAAAGAATTATAATGACCTGTAATCACGTTAAATAGATCCCAAACAGATCTATATTCCAAAAAATGGGATGAGGCATCATCATAAGTGGTGGATTTAACATTTTAAATGAATCCTTAGGTTGATCAATAGGAAATATTTCCAACGGAGAACTATCCATGGCCACATCACAACATCCAACACATCTTTAGAAACCCAATGAACATTACTCCAAAACTGAGCCACAAACAATATCCCATCTCATGATACAATAAGAGTATGGATTCTATATCACAAGGAATCTTACTGAATAAACAACTCTTCTATGACATCAAAAAAACTATCCACATAACCATTGGTTTATAAACAAAGGCCACAATTTTTTTTCCAGCTCAAAACACTTTTGAAAAACAAACTAACTTGGTGGGTTTCCACATTCACCAATGGTGTTTCATCAAGTCTCACCCACATGCACATTTCCATGCCACCCAAGAATCCAAAACCGATTCCATATAGGCCATCCTTCTAGATATTAGTAAAACCATGCATGTGAGCACTCGTGAAAACACTAAAGGCTAAAACAAAACAACATCATTCTAAAAAAATCATATACCTTCCAAAGGAACACTAACCACCAAGTCAAAAACCCTTTTCATATTTCACAAAACAAAACACACTTGATAAAGAACCATTTCCTTAAAAACCTACCCCTTTTCATTTTTAAAAACTTTTAAAACAACCAAGATACTACAAACAATCCCTTCCCATTTTCTAAAATTCAACAAGGTATCTTTTCATAATCTGGTGGTAATTGAGACCAATACCATTTCTAGGAAAACAAAAACATCTCAAAACCAATTTCCAAAACCAATTCATCATATTTAAACACTTTTCAACAGCCCAAAACACTCCATTTAAAACAAAGTTTCAGAATTACTTTAAAATGATTCACGATTTTCAAAACATTTTATTCCAATAAACCACAAGTTTAGATTATGGATAATCAAATCCCGTTAAATCATTTCCACTTCCTCCAATTTTTTTTTCACAAAAACAAAACCTTCCAAAACCATTCATATATTTAATTTTTGAAAACCCCCTTTTCCAATTTTTAAAATCCCATCCTTCATTAAAACCCATTTACACAATTATCACACAAGGATTTTCAAAACAAAAATTTAGAATTCAAGAAAGGTCTAAGAGACCCAAAAAAGGGAACTTGTGTTGGTGGGTGACTTGACCATATGGTTGGAGGCCATATGTCAAACAAAAAAACAACACAGAGAGACTTAGGACCATGCCCCAACTCCACATGGATTTCCAGGCCCTGAGAGCTCATAGAGGCCATTAGTAAGACTCCCCTTGTCATATCTCAACACCAAACAATCAACAAGTATGAAGGATACTAAAAAAATCTAGACTTCACGTGGAAACCCGAGGATCAGAACGAGCAAGAGTTCGTGACGCACTTCCCACACTTTACCGTCAAGTCCCAAAAATCCTACTCCATCTAGCTTGACATCCCCCAAATAACAAGGGTTCTCTAAAAAAAGTTCTGCTAAGAGACGACCTCCTTTGATACCATTTTGTCATGAACTAGCCCGAGTTGACCCTAAACCGGTCACAAGGGACAGCCCGTGGCAAGTCCCGAGAGGCGTTCCCGATCCTCCCAGGATAGAGACAAACACAAAGGGAATCAATAGAGTACACAAGGGAACAATTTCACCCATATATAAACAATAAAACAAACAACAGAAAGAAATGGACATCCCAAAATACATTTATATAAAAAATAAATTGAACATTATTTGTACAAGAAACTGAAAGTAAAAATAAACCAACAACTCAAATGACCAAAACTGATAACCAAATAACTCCATGTGACCCTACTGGTCACTCTCCAACATAATGATCACATGTCACCCAAGGTGATCAAAATCAAGCTGAAACCTACATAAGGGATAAAAACAGAAGAATACTATAGGTGTGCGTATTAAAACTCAGTAGGTTAAACCGATATTATATTTCCAATGCACATCCTTTAAAATAAAATAAAAATCAATTTCAAGTTTTAAATACAAATATAAAGGTATGTTTTTGAAATGAGGTCCCATGTTATAAAAAAAATTACCAGACAAAAACTTGAATGTTTTATAAACAAGAATGCTAGTAACAATTTTCAAAAAGGTGCAACTTCAAAATGAAACTAGTTTTCAAGAGGGATTATTTAAAGAATGTAAAATTTTAAATAAATCACCCACAATTCTGAATTTACCAATCAAACACACTGTATGCCGATGATGAGTACAAAATAGCCAATGAGCACAAGTCACAAGAACACCCCTAGGCACTAGTTAGTTGTGAGCCCCAGGTACCTCGTATCTCGGTGAAAGTAACCATAATAAATATCCGTTCTCGTGCACATGAGCCACTAGTAGGGAGAATGACCATAAAATAATGGTACCCCAACATCATCATAATCATAGTTTAGTTAGTGTTGTCATCGTCAAACTTGCAACGTGAAACAGGGGCCAAACCCCATGGGATCACTAGCATACTAATACACATCCGCCCACATAGATACCTGGGATTCCATTTAGTGCTCAATAAAGTTACACATATTATCAAATAAACTTTTCACATCAAAATTACATTACCAAATCATAAACACACAAACAGCCCGCAAACATGCTTCACATTTCTTTCATGAATCAATAAACCACTAAAAAGTTTCGTAAAAACATTTCAAGGAGTATAACGAGGAATTGCACATAAAATCCATTCAAAAATGCTCCTTTAAGGCCAGAAAACCATAAATAACATAAAAAACCAGATTTTTCAGCCCCAAAAACAATTAATAAATCACTTTCATGAACCATAAAATGGCCCCAAAAGATAGAACATGAAATGCAGATGGAAACCATTTTTACAAAAAAAATGCCAAGCATGCCTTTAAGCCTTTCTCAAAACTAACATTTGACCAAGATATGCATTTAAATTTTATTAAGGAGGTGTATAAAAACCATCTACAGTAGAAAAAACATTCATTAATACCTTAAATCACCCAGGTTACATATTCAAAACACAACCATTTTCATAAGGATGTGAAACGGGCCATTTTCCAACAACTCGGGCCAAAACATGTTGTAAAACAGAACCCATTTATTTGTAAAACCAAATAAAAATTGGAAAGAAATATAAGGACCCAAAAATAAAATTTATAATTCTTAAAATTCATTTATAAATCCAAACAAATAATTTTTAAATCACAAATCACACATAAAATCCAACCGAGCAATTTACCGAACACATGACATGCCCTTTTTAAACAAAACAATTTATTTTAAAACTTGACAAGGAATAAAACACAAATTTCATACCATATTTTATTATATCTACTATAACATGTTAAAAATACCATAAACCATGTTTTAAACCTCACAAAATAGTTGCAAAAGATAGCAGAACATTTAAAAAAACACTCGGTGTGCACTTTTATGACAAAACAACTCTGCCTTTCACAAAACAAGGCTTAAACAACCATTTTTCACACCAATAAAATTATCCAAAGGATGAAAAACAATAATAAACATATATATCATAATTTAAAAATAATAAAATGATGAAACTTAAATGATAAAGGCATGTGAAAGGGATATCCTACCTCAAATCCTTGGCGTAATGGTAACACACACCTAATATCACCATCTGAGGGTTTATATACCAAAAACCTATGATAAACAGACCCAAATGAACAAAAAATCCATAAAAATAATTTTATAACATAACACTAGGTCTAACATGACTAGGAGAGAAAATAAAACCAAGAAATAATGAAAGGAGGAGGAAGAGGAAGGAGAAAGGAGAAGGAATCTCACCTTGCCACCTGGAAAATTCTTCGTCTTCCATTAGATATGAACCCTTAGAGAGAAGGTAATGGCTTGGAACTTCTTTAATAGGCTCTTATTATCTGTAATAACCAGGGAAATAATATTTGTGGGAAAAATAGTACAAATTTAATGACTTATGGATGAAATAATTTACATTCTCAATTTTGGATGTTTTGAGGAAACTAGAGAACTTTATCCCTAATAAGCAATTAAAATGTGCTCAAAATAGGTAACATAGATAATGTTGGTGGTTATAGGTTTGTTTTATTCTATTTTGAGGTAGAATCACCGAAGAATATTAAAAAATGAAAAATATATAAAATAAACAAATTATTTGTTTTAAAACTGGAAATGGGCCCATGGGCTGGCCTAATACCTAAATAAGTAACCCTAATTCACCATGATTATGAATTATTAATGGGTCAAAAAGGATATTTTGGTCTGAATATGTCATTTTATCCCATTTATGAAGTAGAATGAATGAAAAATTTTGAAAAATGAATATGTTATAAAAGAAACAAATTTGGTTTTTAAATCTGGAAATGGGCTCATGGTTAGCCCAAATCATGAAGTAACCTCCCTTTCTCCAAAAACTCCTAAACAAGAAATGGGTAACCCAAATTATGATGATTAGACATATATGGTAGTTAAAAAATCAAAATTAATCTCATCCAACACCCAATAAAAGGATCAATATTTTCAATGAATCATATCAAAACCATGACATGAAAAAAACCCGGGTGTGACATTTATGGTCATAGAGTTTGGAATGGGATTACTTCAGTTTAAGGTTGCATAGATTTGACTAGTTTCAAGCAGTTTAAGGTCATATTTTCTAGACCATTGGGGACCCTCATTTGAATTACTACTTTAGAAACTTGGCGTTGGTGGGAGGTGTGACACGTTCTCTATCTATGGTGATCAAAGTGTATGCTCCTTTGGAATATAACTTACGGATAATGTAAGGTCCCTCCCTTTTGGGATTCAACTTTGGTGGATTTTTACTAGGTATCAACAATGTTCATAGATCTAATACCATGTCACCCCAGAGGAAGGAGTTGAGGAGAAACTTCTTGTTTAATGATCTCGTTATCCCATTCTAATGCCTCTCCAAGTTGTGCAAGGCCTGAAACCTATTTTTCTTAAGAGATTCCAAATCATCTAGATGGAATTATGCCATTATGTCTAGCATATTCTGATCATAGAAAACTATTCAGAGTGATGGTAACTGAACCTTGATCAGAATTACTACCTCTGTTCTATATACCGGGGAGTATGGGGTCACCTGGGTGTAATTCTGAGTCATTATCTAATAGGACCATAGGGTGTTGGGGAGCTTTTTTAGGATAACACTTTTTGTTTCGGTCCACCATCTTCTATAGGATGCTAGAGAGGGTCATATAAAATGTCTTGATCTTCCCATTTTCTTACACATGGTAGTGGGAAGTGTGGTTAGACTAGATATTATACTTAGAGTTTAATTTCTTCAACTAGATAGACCAAAAGTTGGTTCCATTATCTATGATAATAGCATGAGGCACTCAGAATCGATGAATGATACAGGAGATCAAGAACTCGATCATGAATTAGGTTTTGACTTCATTGAGGGAAATCACTATTTCCTATTTGGAAAAGAAGTCAGATGCGGTCAAGATGAACCTGCACCGTCAATTTTTCATTGGCGGGTACGACCCCACAATGTCAAGTCCCCATACTTCAAAGGGACATGAATACTTAGTGGTGTGGAGAATCTTTGGTGGTCTATGCACAAAGTTGGCATGGATCTAACATGCATGGAACCTCTTGGAGAAATCAATGAAGTAATAGAAAATGGTGGGCTAGAAGTAGCCCAATATTTGAATTTTATGGGAGAGCTTCAATCCTGCCTGATGGCCCCTGAAAGATCTGGCATGGACCTATTGCACAACTGGAGTTATCTCATCTTCTTGAATAAAATAGAGTAAAATTACATTGAACCCATGTATGAAGAGGGTTTTTTCTAGGTTAGACCCACTGTGGAGGATAAATTCAACTTCATACTGGTGGATTCACTCAAACCCAGCTTGTCCTGACGAGATAATTCCACGCTAGAGATACTTTGCAAAAGGAGTCGTGCAATTGAGTGTTTCCTCAACTATGGGGGTATTTGAAGATATTGGAATAGAAGCATTGACATCCAGTTGGCTTACCTATTGATTTCCATTATCTAAAGTGGTGGGGGCGATGTGCCTTTGATGTTCCTAATGAATGGCCAGATAATCCTAGTCGGGATCTGCCGGAGATGCGGCTAAACTTTCCAAGGTGTCAACTTGACCGTTATGTGACCGAGAGACGTGATTCACCTTTTAAAGGGTAGAAAACTGGGCCATCAGTTGATGGGTATGCTCCATCATGAGCACAAACACTTTCTTTCTGATGATATAGTCACCCTTTACCTGTTTGATGACTAACTCAAAGTCTCTATACACATGTAAATGGGGGACATCTGTAACACCCCAAGATTTTTATTAAATATTTATCTTTAAATAATTTATTTTTTAGTATCTTATGTTGCAAGCAACACCAAGTTTAAACGAATCATGATACACTATTAAAATATTATTTTAACATAATCATTATAGCCTATTTATTGAATTTATGGGTATTAATATAAATAAACATATTACAAAATATATTAATAAACCCTTAGTTTTTAGTAAAGTCATTCTATTCTTCAAAAATATGTTTTCTTTTAAAAAAGAATTTATTGCTTTCTATGAGAAAATAAATATAATTAATTTTGAAATTTCTAGAAAACATAAACTTAATTTTTTAATTTATAATGTCAAAATTATCTTAGTATTATTTTTTGGTAATTTTCTAAAAAGTTTGAAATTTTAATAAGTAGTGAAAAATACTAATTTACATCGAAAATTGTATTTTATTTTAAAATCATTGAAAAAGTAAAATTCTTTTTTGGATTAGTTTTAAACTTTAATTAGTTAATTTTTATTATTAATAATCTAATTTTGGTATTTGAAATTAATTTTATACATGAATTTAGTATAAAAAAATTTTAAATTTAAAAGTGGCATTTAAGAAAAACTATTTTTAGTTGCATTTTACTAATTTAATTTTAAATTAAAATATACCACTTATTTATTTTAAATTTTGAAAAATTAATTCCATATTTATAACCAGGAGGTCTAAATTTAGTAAACATACCCCTTTTATTTTTGGTCAATATGAATAGTAACTGTTGTAAAATTTATCGCATCTGTAAAGGGTAAATTAGGTTAATCTAGATTAAAAATAAGTGATAGGACCATATGTTTTCATCCCAATTTTTATTGGATGAATTAAATTATACCCTTAACACCCAAGGTTCTAAATTGAGTTATTTAATGGACACATGTACATGAAAATGACTTAGATATTATTAAAATCAAAGAAACTGAAAAAATGTCACTCTTATTTTTAATAAGTATAAGATTTTTAATATATGGTTAAAAAAAATATATGCTCAACTATAAATATTATTTATAAATATAAATAATTTATATTCATCATGATAATTGTTTTTTGAAATAATTAATTATCCTAAATGCTTACACAATGTAGATACTGTAATTATTCAATTAACAGAAAAATAAAATAAATGATAATAAAGAATATTAAAAGTAATATAATTTGAGATATTTAAGCTAAAAAAAAATTACATAGATTAAATTAACATTTTAGGTATATAATAAAATAGTTTATTCAAATTTGAAATATTTTCTTGATATTTTTAAAATTTCAAAGTAGTGAATAATATCAAAATTGACAATAATGATATTTTATGCAATTAATATTTTATTAAATTAATTAAAAATCATAAAAATATTTAAAAATAAAAATATATTATGATATGGTCTAGAATTTCATAAATTTTCTATTTATGGTCAAATTGGTACCATATAAGTAAAAATTACAACCTTTTAATATTGAAAAAGTTGTTATTGTGGTTAAAATTAAAACGGGTTAACTAAGGATTAATCAAACCGATATGGTTTAAAATAACACCAAAACTTGTATAAAATATATTGGTTTATGTTATTAAAACCTTAAATCATCTTATATTCTAATAAATTTCCATTTTTTTGTATTTGGATAGAAAATTAATTTATTATAATTTAATATTTTGATAAATTTTAAAAACACCCCTCTCCTCCTTTATAAATACCACCCCTCACAATACCTTCTACTCACACCTTCCAAGCCTTGAATATTTCCCAAATCTCTAAAAACTAATATCCTAACCACTATCCCCATGTACAATTTCATCTAGTATCATAAAAATACCAATTCTAAGTTCCTCAAGGAATCCTTCAAGGAGGTGATATTCAAGAGATAACTTTCTTTAACCACCTCTCTTAATTTATTTTCTTCTTATACTTTCTCCTCAATTAATTCATCAATAAAATCATAATAACTATAGTATAATGTATATAATAGAATTTTATATTTATAAGGAAATATTTTCTATCCAACCCTTTTTTCTCATCTCCTCTTATTCAAAGAAAGGAAACCATTGTCCAAATTATACCGATTAACCGTCTCCATGGATAACGAGTTTTCATTTTCCATTACCACCTTAAAGTATGGTCATAAAACCATTATTATGGTTAAAAAAGATTAAAAAATGTATATTATAATTTTTTTTCATGTCCTAGAACTAATATATATATACATAATATAAAATAAAATGAAACTAGTTTGTGATAATCGAAAATAAACTAAACATTTATCATTAACGTTTTATCAAATGAATCATCATCATACTAGAAAAAATGATATATAGAACCATTTAAAATTATTTAATTTCATTAATACTATATAATTTCACTTTTAAATAATTATTCACATTTTAAAAGAACTTTAATAATTTTACACAAGCGAACCGACCATGAAACCATGAAACGAACACTCCCAGAATGATGAAATTGAACTTTATAACTCATTGAAATGGTCATAAATGAACTTAATAAAATTATAATAAATAAAATAAATGTATATGGTTCTAAATAAAGTAATTAATTAATCTAATTTTATTATCTAGGACATTAATTTTAAGTTCATAACGTGTTCAGACATAAGGTAATGGATCTTTCTGAACCTCTATATTTCCATTAAGTTACGTTCTCTCTCTATCCACCTCAATTTATCACTTAATTATTCTTATATAATTATTATATATTCTCTATATATGTATCAAAAATATATACCATGTTTATTTAATATTTATTTTATGGGGATATACATGTATTAAAGGTTTCATTCTTAATTCCTTCCAAAAAGTCGATTAAAGGGAACTTATCTATTTTCTTGGTCTCTTTTAAAGTAACACTAAATGAAATGTTTTAAAACTTATATGATTTATAAAAATAACCTTTATTTGTAAAACCATTTTATTTCACTTCTAGTTTTATGTAAATTATTATTCTCTTACCCCTTTTAAAGGCTCTTTACCTATTCTCTTAAAACCCCGCTCAAATGACACATTTCCAAATATACTTAACCACTATTTTTTACTTGTTTTCACTTTAGTTAGACATAATTTATCATGATCTATGTTTATTTTTTTCCTTTATTAATTTCCAAGTATTATTTAAATCCCTTCTTTCATGGATACCATTGTAAGGACCTAGACCCATTTTCCTAGAGCCGGTGCCTTATTTTATTACATTGGAATATAAACAAGGAAGTCATATATTGAAGGAATGAACAGTTTAGTATATTTGGAAAACAAGATAAATACATAGGTTCAACATTACAAATTTAAAGGAAATACAACATATTAACTTCTTTTGAATCACACATAATCTCCTAGATTGTCCTTGCAAATCATTCATAATATACTTCTTCACAACCTAGGGAAAATAAAACATGTGAAAGGGGTGAGATCAAATGATCAATAAGGATAAATAATACAACAGAATAAAATATAAACATAAACTCTAGGCATGAATAATAACTAAAATTCATTCCTTTAAAAATATACTTGGGCATAATATGAAAATAATAAAAACTGATTAAATAATGCCATAAAACATAACCATGGATATTACACTATTTTAATAATCATATAGACTATAAATATATAATTTCATAATGAGGGAATTCATAATAGTAGGCAACTGAAATATATCATTGAGGCCTCATCCAAGATTTCTAAAAATACTAGGGCAAGGCCTCAGCCAAAACCCAATTCTGTTTTGTCTCATGAGACCTACCGATGAATCGAGGGGCTATAGTGGGCCCCCCATTACTTTCTAAGTCCAATGAATTCTTCATATGAATGGGGTTAAACATAAACATTATATACATTCATATTGAAACTAACATATGGAATGTAATTAACTTTCCCCAATCATAAAACATAAATTCTAACCATTCAGAGTAATATGGTGAATGGTATCAAAATATAACACCCACAGTCAAAATAATAAAAAACCATTTATTAAAATATGGTGGATGTTAAACATAATATATAAACCTTAGTAAATAATAAAATTAAAAATATGTGTTGAAATAGACATAAATACACTAATAAAATCGTCATGTAATTCTTTAGAGAAATACTCTTTTACTTTGAAAAAAAGAGTTATTTTGGAAAAATATTTGTATAAAACAGAAATGAACTAAATTATTTCTTTCATAATAAAATGAGTGATTTTATAAAAATAATGGTTTCTTAAAATAGATTATATAGTGTACTTGAAATTAGGTAATAATTCGAGAAGTTCCCTTGTATCGGGCTAGTATTTCGGGAAGAATTTTTTTGGAAGATCCTTTTAAAACATGTAACTACCCATAATAGAAAGAAGGATTCTGGTTGGTACACATATATAGAAAATTAACACATAATTTATTAGTATTAAATAAAAATAAATAATAATTTCATTGGGATAAGTAGAGAATAAGAGTAACCTGAAAGAAAATGGAGGTTAATATAGAAAACCCTTACCTTAGGTCCGAATATGTCCCACTCTTGAACTTAAGGACATGAAATATGAAATTAGACATATTAATAACTTAATTAATAACATATTATACATTTATTTTATTTAGTATAATTTTATTAAGTTCATTTATGGTCATTTTTATGGGTTAAGAGATTCAATATCATCGTTTGTGAGTGTTCATTTCATTAGTTTTCATGATCGGTTCGTTTGTATGTAAGTTAATGTAAAATGAGAATTGAATTCCAGAATTGATTTTATATTTTATTAATTTTCATATATAAGGTTAAATGATCATATAATTCATTTGGTTACTTTGGGTGAGGATGAATCATTAGATAAAATTTTAATGATAAACGCTTGGATTAATTTGGTGGTTTTTCGATCACCACAAACTCATTTTGTTTTATAAATTAATACCATGTGTAAAAAAATGATTCAAGAATATTAAATAGGATATATTATATATATTATGATCTGGTTCTACCATAAAAATGGTTTCATGACCATAATTTAATATGGTAATAGAAGTTGAAAATCTGTCGTCCTTGAATGTGATAAATTAACATATCTTTGATGGTGTTTTCATTTCTAGTATAAAAGTAGGGTAAAAGAGATATGATGATGAATTATTACATTATAATAACAAAATTATAGTACATTTAAGTTAATGTAGTTATCATAACATTTGGAGGAAAGGATGTGAGGAAAGAAAAAGAAAGAAATGAACTTGAAAGAAAATAAAATAAATGAAAAGAGGAATTTACCTCTTGAATTTATCTTCCTTGAGAGACTCTTTAGAGGAGAGGATTTGGTATTTTGAAGATACCAAGGGTTGATAGACATGAGGAGTAGCTTGGGAGGAGATTTTAGCAGAATTTAGACAAGTCATAAGGCTTAAGAGAAGTGAAGAGAAGAGGGAGTGATGGGTGGCTTTTATAGTAGAGGAGATGAGTTATTTCCCATTATTTTAATCATTATTTTATTATTTTGGCTCAAGACTACGAATAGTCTTGATTCTTGTAACTAAAATAGTAATAAGTGCATGTGAGTTTGAACCAAGTGTGATTGCATCAACATTACATCACCTACTACTCAATAAATCATGTATTTAACATTTATCGTAAATTACCCTATTTTACCGTTTACAAAAATCAAGTATTTTAGAAAAATAAAAAAAAAATTCACCCTAAACATTTTTCAATGTGTAGAATTAAAAAATGAACTCAATTTTATCAAAATAATTTTATAAATAAGAGAAATTTAAATTTTAAATAAAATCATTATTTACTTGAAAAATACATATTTTAAATTTAAAACTAATTTTATAATACATTCAAAAATTAACCAAGGTATCATAAAATTATCTTAAAATTATAGGACAAAAAAATATTTATTTAGGAATACATTTCATGAAAATTAATTTTATTAATTTAAAATTTTAATTAAATATTTATTACTCACAAAAATACAAACACTTAATTATTAATTTATAAAATATTCTATTTCATTTATAAGGTGCCTAAATTTTATTTATATTTTCATGGGTGTGGTTACTATTCATAAGGGTCATATTACTATTCATAAGGATACATTACTATTCATAAGGGTCAAGTTACAGTTCATCAGAAATGTAAGTTGATCCTATCATACTCTAAATATCTTATTGAATGCAATCGTGTGTGTCAGTTTTTTGAAATTCCAAACATAGAGGTGGAAAAATTATGTTTACTAGTTAGGTTTTAACAAAGTGGTGCTTTGTAGAGACTCAGTGTTTCATGAATTCTATATTAAATTTATTTTCAAACCCTTGGGGTGTTACATTCTCCCCCCTTACAAAAATTTTTCCACAGAATTCCAGAATGTTACTTCATAACAAGATTTGGGTAGTTATTAATCATAAGCTCCTCCAGATCCCATGTTGCTTCTTTAATTTTATGATTTTTTCAAAGTACCTTTACCAGTCATGTCATCCGATTCCTCAACACATGTTCCTTAGTTTCTAGAATTCAGATAGGCTCTTCACAGTAAGATAAGTTGGGTTCAAATTCTATACCTTCCTAAGTGAGGACATGCGTTGGGTCTAACATGTAATTTCTCAACAACGAGACATGGAACACATTGTATACTTTAGACAGGATAGGAAAAATTTCTAAATGATAATCCACAACTCCAATTCTCTATATAATTTTAAAAGATCCAATATATATGGGGATAAGTTTCCCTTTCTTTCCAAATATTATAACACCCTTCCATGGAGATAATTTGAAGAAAACATAATCTACCACTTGAAATTTCAAATCCTTTATTTGATTATCATAATAGATCTTTTTTCCTGCTTTGATATGGGTTTTAATAGTCTTTACCTTTTTTGTTATTTCCTCCACAAGCTTTAGAACCACAAGCTTCGTTTCACCAACTCCATCCTAACATGTTGGTGTAAAACATCTCTTTCCATACAATGCTTCATATGGTTCCATTTGTGTTGGTCGGAGTGGATACTCAAGAGGGGGGTGGATTGAGTACCAATTAAAAATTTTGTTAGAAAATATTTCTCTAAATATCCCCCAATTCAAAAACAAAGTTAAACTGTAGTGAATCTATACAGAGTGTAAAAGTTTAATTAGTTTCTCAAAGATTGATTAGGTTTCAGTTAACTTAATTTGAAGATTAAATTAACTTTTGAAACTAACTTACTAGTTTATAATAATTATAAACACTTGCTAATTTAACTATCAAAGTAGTTTTAAAATAGTTTTGTATATCAAAGTAATAAGCAGCAGAATGTAAAATATATATGTAATACTTATAGACTTAAAATAAAAGCACAACAAAGTTAACCAAGAGGTTTAGTCTCAAGCCAAGACTTAGTCCTCTCAAAAATTTATATAAATTGATCCACACCCTGTATCGGGGTTAAACAACAATACACTATTGTTCAGGTAAAAAGACCTTTACCATGGTTCTTCATGGAAAAAACAAACAACAGATCACAACTATCACAACTGTCCAGGTCTTACTCGACCTCTACCACCATCCACAGTGGAAAAAAAAAGAGTTATGGAGTTTGAGTGAGGATTTAAGAATCCTCCAGTTTAACTTAGGAGACAGTGTGTGTATAAAATAAACAGGGTACACACATTTCTCAAAATGTAAATGAAATAATCACTAAGATAAGTATGATTGAGTTTAGAAATGCTTTAGTGATTAGTAGTGCAGCTCCAGAATCATTTGGTTTATCATAAAAGCTTCTGATTCCTTCTCTGGTTTTTCTCAGAAAACAGAGTGTCATTTTCTTCTTTGATTCTTTGTCCAGCTTAACAGCCCGAGGGTATGAAATGTTTGTTGTATTTCTTCACTCAAGATGCAGCTTGTGTTCTCCTCTAGAATAAGTTTCTTCGTGTATGTCCGAGATTCTTGGAGTATTGATGTAGACTAGTGAAAAATGCTCCACATTTGAATGATGTTCATCTCTTGTCTCTTTCACCCTTCGTGTGCCTTCTTAGTGCATTTTGTGTCACATACATCCTTTTTTCCAGTGTTCTCTTTCCATCCCTTTATAGCTTTCAGCTTTGGCAGAAAATAATAATCGCCTTTTGCATGGGTACTAGGTACGGTTCCCTGACATGCAACAGAAATCATTAAATAACATTAACTGCATTAAAACCATCAAATGTAACCGTTATCTAAATAAATAAATAGTATGAAGAGTATAGGGTTTGAATAGTTGGTCAAGCATTAGTATCCTTTTATTGCTAGACGTGCACGGTGGACTTTGTGTCACAAAACCTTCCATCAGTAGATCTTTTGAACTTGCATCGATAGCTCATATACCAGTGACTTTAGTTCCATCGGTAGCTCTTTTTATCAGTAGCTCTTGTTATCGGTAACTCTTGTTATTGGTAGATTTTGATCCATTGGTAGCTGTCTCTCCATCGGTAGCTCTTTGTATCATTAGTCTATTGGTAACTACTGGTAGACATGCACATCGGTAGCTCCTGTTCTGTATCGGTAGACTGAATCTGTGAACTGGTTCTATCGGTAGACTTCTGTCTATCGGTAGCTCTGGTCTGTGTGTCTGTCGGTAGCTCTGTACATATTGGTGACCTTAGTGTATCAGTGACTCTGTCTATCGGTAGACTAAGTCTATCAGTAGACTGAGTACCGGTAGCTCTATCTAAACGTAGACCAGTGACTTAATACTTATCTGTTTTATTCAAAACATATCCAAATGGGTTAGAATTAATTCAGAGCTTATATAAACATGGATAAAAAAGATTAAACTATCTCAGGGATTATTTTAATATTATTATCATCTTGAGCACAGATTGAAATAATTAATATATATAAAAATATTAGATTGAGATTATCAAAACCGGTGAGGTCAACAATCTCCCCCTTTTTGATAATCACAACTTATGATATTATCATTTAAAAAGAATTGTATCAGAGGATATATAATTAAACTAAATTTTCTCAGAGAAAACAGTATGGTATAAAACATAATTTATCAGAGATAGAATTAAATGTATCAGAGATAAAAGAAAAAAAATCCATGATATCAGAGGTAAAATTTAGTAGTATCAAAGAACTAAATGAAATGATATCAGAGGATGAGAGAAAAGGCATTGGTATCAGAAGATGAAATTCAGAGGTATCAAAGGGGCAAAGCATGATAGCTCTTAGATAAAATTTATTCCCCTTTCATTAATATCTCTCCCTCTGGGTGAATATGTCTTCCTCTTTTGATACTTAGAGAGTATTATTGATACTTAGAGAGTATTTATCCCCCTTTGTAAAATATTTCTCCCCCTTTGTAAAATATTTCTCCCCATTTGTAAAATATTTCTCCCCCTTTGTGATAATCAAAAAGTGGGAAATAACAAAGAGAAATGGAACAATAGGAATAGAAGAAAATCACTTGTATTAAATGTTACAAAAGGTACAAAAATAGAAAAAATATATATAGGATTCCTATCAAACAGTCCAACCACTTGATCAATCCACATCCTCAATGTGAGATTTTCCCTTGGGATCAGAAGATGATTCAGGTGGTCAGGATGCTGGTGAAGGCTTAGGAATTCCTGAAATGACCACAGGAGGTTGAGCAACTGACACTGTGCCTAGACTGTATTGAGTATTCCTTTGTGTGATCATAGGTGTGAGGCTTCGAATGGATTGGACAGGAGTCAGCTGAATTGGAGAAGCAATAGAGGCAGTGGTAGGCAAAGCAGGAGGGACAATCACTGGCCTGGCATCAACATGCAGAAAAGGTAGCAACAGATTTATGAAATCCATAATGATTCCTCCTCCTCTCTCCATAGCGGATATGAAGTCATCCTTGTTCTCCATAAACTTTTCCAATGCTGGATTCAATTCTCTTAACTTGCTAACTTTCTCTCTGAAGGCTTGATTGACAGGAGGCAGTTTCATATTCTCAATCAGAAGCTTGAAATGACTGGTCATTTGGGTCTTTGTGTAAATTTTGGAGAAATATGAGTCCACCTTTTCTTTCAATTCTTTTTGAGAGGCAGGGGATTCTCTCATGTAGTCTTGGACTATCTTCATAATTTCTCTGGCTGAATCTCTGGTAGAGAGAACAACTCTGCTTAGTTCAGATGAGTCCACAGAGCCACTGGTTGAGGCAGAACCAAGCTCCTCTTTCATCATAGCTTGAAACTGATTTAAATCCATCGAAGGTTTAGATGAAAGAGAACCAACAGAGAAAGACATAGTCTCTTTGAAGCTTTTGGTCAATCCACTGATAAGATTTTGAACTTGGGAATCCTAGATTGTAATATGATCTTTCATAGAAGTTTTGAAACCTTCAAATACTGAAACCATCTAGCTTAAAACACTCTTCACATAAGCTAAGTCCTTATCTTCTTGGGATTTTGAGCTCATGTATGAGTCTAAAGAAACAATAGATTCCTTTAGAGATTCAAGATCTTCTTCAAGTCTAGAAAATTGAGCCTGACAATCTTTAACTTCTTTAACTATTTCACCCATAAAGGTTAATAAATTACAGGCAAGAGATAGTTAAAAAGATCTTTCCAACATAATCATTTCTTCAGCAAAACTCTGCTTCATCTCAGCAACTGAGGCACTAAAAGATTCTTTCAGCTCATCCCTTAAGGTATCCATATTAGACTTGGTAACCAAATCAACAGGTGAAACTACTACAGATTCTCTTTCAGAGGCTAAACTGACCACAGAGTCAGTCATAACTGATTGAATTGAAGATACCATAGAAACTTCCATTTTCTTTACCTCTTCCACAAAACTTTCCTTAAGGTTTTTCTTCAGCTTATCCAGGTCATGTATTCTGACCACATCTTCAGGAAATAATTCATATTCAACATTATAAAAAAATTTTGGTCTATTTAGAGATGCTTAATTATTTGAATTAGGATAGTCTAAACCACAGACTACAAAACCAGGATCTTCTGTCCAATCATTAAAACCAACATCCACTGTAACACTTCCAAACTTAGATTGATTCTCCCCCTCAATGGGTGCATCCTCAATTAAGATAACATCATTCTTAGCATCATGCTCAGCAGCATTCTCAGCAGGTCTTTCATCCTGAGGAGAATCTTCCACTATCATTTCCATCACTGCAACAGCAAGAGGGTCTTCTGGATTAGGCAAGGGTATGTCAACTTCATTTTCTTCCTCAGTAGGTACTAAAGATTGTCCAATAATTGGACTCAGGCTCAAATCAGCTGACAGAGATGCTTCACTCTCATGAACATCTTCTTCATTTTCTACAGCAGCCACTTCAACAGCCTCTAAAAAAGCTTCTTCTTTATCTGATTTATGTTGATCTAGATTTTCAGGAGCTGGGTTAGGAGGCAAGTCAGGGTCTCCCCCTTCATCCACAGAGGAATCTTCCTCTTATAAATCATCACAGTATTCTGGCTCCTCTTCATCAGGTCCCAGACCTGGATCCCTCACATCCTTTGGTCTTGAAGGATGATCTACAGGATTAAACTTGTCATACACCCTCTGGTCATCATTGACCCATTCTCCTCTCCAAGGGTTCCAATTTATTTTCATGTACTTACAAACTATAGTTGTGATACAAAAATTATTCTTCACTACCACTGTCTCATCTTGAAACTCATCAACCCCTTTTACCTTGATCATCACAGAGATCAACTTAGCAAAGAATAGGGCATTTTTCTTTGATTTAGGCCTTGTCACATATTCTATTTGGATCATCAGCAATCTGCACAAATTAACCTCTACACAATGTCTTAAGAGGTGCAGGATATAGATATCCTGATATATCAAATTGGAAGTCTCCTCTCCTCGGTATCAAGACATGTTGAACAAATTTTAACAACAATATATTCTCTCCATCCATTTCTGTAGCAACTACTTGTCTTTGACTTCCATCACCATTCAGCTCTTCCAAAGCAGTCTCATAGTCGAAAATGTCACTGGTAGGTGGCATGGATCTCGTGACATATCCAGATACTCCTTCATGTGGAAGTTTCAAGCACTTATCCCATTCAACAGATGAAAACGACATCTCATTTCCATTCACAAAAGAGGTTACTCGATTTTTATTCTCTGATTCTTCAAAGTTTACAAAATCATAAAACTATTTCACTAATTTTGGAAAGTAAGGACCATTGTTGTTCGAAAAACACTCTACCCATTTTTGATCTTCAAGAACTTCGAGCACTAAGGACCTTCTAGGCAGGAACCATTCTACACACAGTTCCTTTTCAATCACAATAAATCGATTTTGTAGATGAGGATTCACTGGTCGTTTCCCCGACCTAGTTCTAGCAACACTTCCACTACCACTTGCTTCTTGCTCGGTCCTCTGCTTCTTTGTTTTCGGCACAACAGAGTCATCTCTGATGGTAGGAAGTTTGGTTTTTCCCATCGCTGGTTCGAAGGATTTAAAGTTCTCTAAGGATTCGGGAGCTAAGGTTCGAGGGTTAAGGTTTGAGGCTCGGTGGATTTAGAAGTAGCTCAGACTTTAGTTTTATCATTTAGGAATTATAAAATAAATAAATAAAATAAAATAATGTAAAAACGATTAAGATTCTGGCGGCAGAAAGAAGTTTTAAAACAATGCACACATCAGTGAGAATTTCTATCGGTGAGGATTCCTATCAGTGAGAAGTTTACATCGGTGAGAACTTCACATTGGTGAGAACTTCACATCGGTGAGAAATTCACATCGGTGATAATTTTACATCGGTGAGAATTTTATATCGGTGAGAATTTTATATCGGTGAGAATTTCACATCGGTTAGAATTTCGCATCAGTGAGAATTTTACATCGGCGAGGTTAGATACCGATCAAGGTTAAACATACCTAACTTATGTCTAATGTAACTTAACCTTTCTGAACTCAAAGGTTTAGTGAATATGTCAGCTAATTGATGTTCAATACCTATAAACTCAAGAATTATATCACCCTTTTGGTAATGATCTCTCAATTAATGGTGCCTTACATCAATGTGTTTGGTCCTAGAGTGAGACACAGGGTTCTTCGAGATATTTATTGCATTAGTATTGTCATAGTTGATTGAAATGTGCTTAAAGTCATATACATAGTCCAAAAGAGTGTGCTTCATCCACATAATTTGTGCACATCAACTACCAGCAGCAATGTACTCTACTTCGGCAGTGGATAATGCTACCGAATTCTGTTTCTTACTACACCAAGATACTAAGGACTTTCCTAATAAATGACATGTTCCTGAAGTTCTTTTCTATCTAACTTGCAACCAGCAAAATCAGCATCTGAATAACTCATTAACTCAAAGGGTTGTCCTTTTGGGTAAAACAAACCAAAGTTTACAGTATGTTTAAGATAATTAAAAATTATTTTAACAGAAAGTAAATGAGATTCTTTTGGATTATCTTGAAATCTTGCATATATACACACACTAAACATAATATCTGGTCGACTAGTAGTAAGATAAAGTAAGATTCCAATCATACCTCTGTAATTGGTTTGATCTACTGGTTTCCCAGTTTCATCTGCATCCAATTTACAAACAGTACTCATAGGAGTTTCACTTTCCTTAATACTATCCAAACCAAAACGTTTTAAAAGTTCCTTTGTATATTTACTTTGATTCAAAACAATACCATTTTCATTTTGAAACACTTGAAATCCAAGAAAATATTTAAGTTCTCCCATTAAACTCATTTCAAATTCATTTTGCATACTTTTTGAAAAATCAGTACATAAAGAATGTTTAGAAGATCCAAAAATAATATCATCAACATAGATTTGAACTATTAAAACATCTTTAGAAATTATTTTAATAAAAAGAGTTGGATCAGCAATCCCTTTAGTAAAACATTTTGAAATAAGAAAATTACTAAGTCTATCATACCAAGCTCTTAGAGCTTGTTTTAAACCATATAAAGCTTTAGAAAGTTTAAAAAATTGATTTGGAAAATTATTATTAGTAAATCCAGGTGGTTGTTCAACAAAAAAATCTTCAACAATAAAACCATTTAGAAAATCACTTTTGACATCCATTTTATATAACTTGAAATTCAGATGAGCAAAATATGCAAGTAAGATCCTAATGTATTCTAGTCTGGCTACAGGTGAAAAGGTTTCCTCATAGTCTATACCTTTTTCTTGACTATATCCTTGTGATACTAGTCTATCTTTGTTTCTAACTATGTTTCCAGACTCATCAACTTTGTTTCTGAAAAACCATTTTGTGCCTATTGTTAAATTATCCTTAAGTCTGTCAAATAATTTCCAGACTTTGTTTCTTTCAAATTGATTTAACTCTTCTTGCATAGCCATTACCCAAAATTCATCATTGATAGCATCATTGATATTTTTAGGTTCTAGCTGTGAAAGAAAGGCTTGATGTTCAACCTGATTTCTTAGAGAAGCTCTAGTCTATGTCCCTCTATCAAGATTACTAAAAATAACATCAAAAGGATGATTATTTAGAATCCTTGTTGATCTAGTAAAGGTAGGACTAGAAATTTCAGGTTCATCTATAGGTTCGGGTTCCATAGCAGCAGATTCTGGAATATATCCAGAACTGGATGTTTTTACAGCAGGTTCTTTAGATTTATCATTAAGGTCCAGAACACTCAAATCTTCCTTAAGATTTTCAATAGAGGTTTTAGGCTCATGTGGATCAGTTTCATCAAACTTAATGTGAACAGATTCTTCCACACATTTGTTTCTCTTATTAAAGACTCTATAGGCTTTTCTAGTTAAAGAATAACCAAGAAAACTTCCTTCATCACTCTTAGAAGCAAAATTTTCCAGATTATCCTTTGTATTAAGAATAAAAACTTTGCAGCCAAAGACTCCAAAGTAACTAACTTTAGGTTTTCTATTATTCCACAACTCATAAGGAGTATTCTTAAGAACTAGTCTAATTAAGACTCTATTAATGATATAACAAGCTGTATTCACAGCTTTAGCCCAAAACTAAATAGGCAGGTCATATTTATTAAGCATGGTTCTAGCTATTTCTTGAAGGGTTCTATTACTTCTTTCTACTACACCATTCTGCTGAGGTGTTCTAGGAGCAGAAAAGTTGTGACTATAGCTATTTTGTGAGCAGTAAGATTCAAACTCTTGATTTTCAAACTCACGACCATGATCACTTCTCAGGGTTTTAATCTTAAGTCCACTAAGATTTTCTACAGATTTGGAGTATTTAACAAAGTAAGAACAAGATTCACTTTTGTGAGATAAAAAGTATACCCAAGTATATCTAGAAAAGTCATCTACTAGAACATAGACATAGTGCTTCCCATTTAAACTATAAACTCTTGAAGGTACAAACAAGTCCATATGAACCAACTCAAGAGGTTGAGAAGTTGAAACTTCTTTCTTTGATTTAAAAGAAACTTTATGTTGCTTTCCCTTTTGGTAGGGATTACAAACTTTGTCATTTGGGAATTCAAGTTTAGGTAGGTCTCTAACTAAGTTCTTCCTAGTTAATTTTCTAAGTGAATAGATGTTTCAGTGTCCTAATATTCTGTTCCAAAGCCAAGAATCTTTATGAAAAGAATTTAAACAAGTAACATTTTTCTTAGCTAAAGAATTTAAATCAACTACATAAACATTTTCATTTCTTAAACCAGAAAATACTAAAACATTTTCAGAATTAAAAACATTACAAGAATATTTTTCAAATTTTACATTAAATACATCATCACATAATTGAGAAATACTTAACAGGTTATACTTAAGTCCATCAACAAATAAAACTTTAGAAATTAAAACTGAATTAGAGTTACCAATCTGGCCTAGGCCGATGATCTTTCCTTTAGAATTATCACCAAAGGTGACATAGCCTCCATCAACCTTTATTAAACTTTTGAAACATGAATAATCTCTAGATATATGTCTTGAGAATCCACTGTCCAAGTACCATACCTTCTCGTGAGAACTCTTCAAACAGGTTTCCTACAAAACAGATTTAGATAGGAAATGATTTTAGTACCCCGATCTTCTTGGGTCCAGAAAGGTTAGAAATCAAAGCCTTAGGTACCCATATTTGTCTTATGGGTCTCATATAATTTACAAAATTAAAAGATTTTTAAAGATAAACTTTATTTGACCTATAACCATATAAATAACTAGTTGAAGCATAGGGATTTCCAGAACTAGAATAAGCAGAATTTTGTCCAGACTTGGGAATAAATCAAGTTTTAGTGAACTGTCTCTGTCCAGGTTGGTATACCAAACTAGTAGTGTATTTAGGTGCAACTTGTTAACCTAACATTTGAGTTAGTGTATCCTTTCCATTTGTAAACTTCTCTAAGTCTTTTCTAAGTTTCTCATTTGACATTTTTAGTTCTGTATTTTCCTTTAACAATTGAGCATTTTTCTCTTTTTCAATAGTAAGTTCAGTTTTAACAGTAGTAGTGAGAGCATGCTGTTTATTTAATGATTTGTATTTGTCTTTAAGTTCATTGCATGTCTCTTCTAGCATATTACAGTATTCAAATATGTCATATTTAGACATATTTTCATCATTGTATGAATCACTGTTATTTCCAGAATAATAATCATTTAGTACAGGGGAAACAGGTACCTCAGAGGTATTGGTCATAAAGCACATGTTGGCATGATTCTTCTCAGAATCAGAAACTTCAGATTCACTTGTGCTGTCTTCAAATTCA
Source organism: Viscum album (assembly GCA_963277665.1). Classification (NCBI taxonomy): domain Eukaryota; kingdom Viridiplantae; phylum Streptophyta; class Magnoliopsida; order Santalales; family Viscaceae; genus Viscum; species Viscum album. The sequence continues at coordinate 1,328,429,735 of OY728163.1, forward strand.
CTCCAGGCATCCTTCATAGATTTATTTTACTTCTTGTACTTATAATAATATTTATTTTTGACTTTTAATTTTGGACAATCAACCTTGATGTGTCCTTTAATTTTACACTCATAACAGACTATTTCATTATCCTTGTCAGCTTTCTTCCAATCCTTTTTCTAGTGTCCCTTGTTGTCATACTTTCCTTTGTAGTTATATTTCCTGAAGAATTTATTCTTCCTATAAAACTTCTTGAATCTCCTGGCTATCTAAGCCATCTCAGCATCACTATCTGAATCATAATCTTCACTGGTTGAAATCTCAGTAGGTATTTTCATTTTCTCCTTGTCTTTACTCTTAGAAGCAGTAGACTTGAAATCTACAGATTTTCTCTTAGGTTCATCATCTTCCTCCTTATTCACCTTGATTTCTTCCTCATACATCATTAATTTACCAATAATCTCTTTTAATGATAGTGATCCAATGTCACATGACTCTCTGATTGAGACAGAGGGGCCTCTCCATCGTTCTGGAAGACATCTCAATATCCTCATAATTTGTTCCCTAGCTGGAACAGATTTCCCAAGTGAACTCATTGTATTGACTATCTCATTAAACCTGATATACATATCAGAAATAGGTTCATCAGTTTTCATTTTAAAATTTTCATATTTAATAGTATAAGTATTCAATCTCATTTCTTTAACATTGGTCGTTTCTTCATGAGAAACACCCAAAGTATCCCATATTTCATAAGCAGTTTTACAAGCAGAAATTCTATTAAACTCTTCATCTCCTAAAGCAAAGTACATGGAATTTATAGATTTACAATTATTATTGTAAGAAGTCTTTGTAGTTTCATCCCAAGTTGTTCTTTTAGTTTCTGGAATTTTATATTGAGATTCTATAGCAGTCCAAATATCAAAACCCATGATTTTTAAATGAATTTTCATTTTCAGTTTCTACTGGGCATAGTTTGTACCATTGAAGAAAGGTGGCCAGTTAGTAACAACACCCTCTATTATCCTTAGATAGATTTTAGAGAATAGTTTTAAAGAGATAAAATTTATAACTAACAGAAATTTAAGATCAATAAAGATGAAACTAAAATCACAGTTGAAAAACAGAGTATTTCAAAAATCCTTTAACAAAAAAAATCCTATGATACCAAATGTTGGTCGGATTGGATACTCAAGAGGGGGGTGAATTGAGTACCAATTAAAAATTTAGTTAAAAGATATTTCTCTTAATATCCCCCAATTTAAAAACAAAGTTAAACTGTAGTGAATATATACAGTGTGTAAAGGTTTAATTAGTTTCTCAAAGATTGATTAGGTCTCAGTTAACTTAATTTGAAGATTAAATTAACTTTTGAAACTAACTTACTGGTTTAAAATAAGTATAAACACTTGATAATTTAACTATCAAAGTAGTTTTAAAATAGTTTTGTATTTCAAAGTAATAAGCAGCGGAATATAAAATATATTTGTAATATTTATAGAATTAAAATAAAAGCACAGCAAAGTTAACCAAGAGGTTCAGTCTCAAGCCGAGACTTAGTCCTCTCAACAATTTATATAAATTGATCCACACCCTATATTGGGGTTAAAAAACAGTACACTACTGTTCAGGTACAAAGACCTCTACCACAGTTCTTCGTGGGAAAAACAAACAACAGCTCATAACTGTCACAACTGTCCAGGTCTTACTCGACCTCTACCACCATCCACAGTGGGAAACAAAAGAGTTATGGAGTTTGAGTGAGGATTTAAGAATCCTACAGTTTAGCTTAGGAGACAGTGTGTGTGTAAAATAAACAGGGTACACACATTGCTCAAAATGTAAATTAAAGAATCACTAAAAGAAGTATAATTGAGTTTAGAAATGCTTTAGTGATTAGCAGTGCAGCTCTGGACTTGTTTGGTTTATCAGAAAAGCTTCTGATTCCTTCTCTAGTTTTTCTCAGAAAGCAGAGTGTCTTTTTCTTCTTTGATTCTTAGTCCAACTTAACAGACTGAGTGCATGAAATGTTTGTTGTAGTTCTTCACTCAAGATGCAACTTGTGTTCTCCTCTATAATAAGTTTCTTCGTGTATGTCTAGGATTCTTGGAGTATGGATGTAGACTAGTGAAAAATGCTCCACATTTGAATGCTGTTCAGATCTTGTCTCTTTCACCCTTCATGTGTCTTCTTAGTGACTTTTGTGTCACATACATCCTTTTTTCCAGTGTTATCTTTCCATCCCTTTATAGATTTCAGCTTTGGCAGAAAATAATAATTGCCTTTTGCATGGGTACTAGGTACGGTTCCCTAACATGCAACAGAAATCATTAAATAACATTAACTGCATTAAAACCATCAAATGTAACCGTTATCTAAACAAATAAATACTATGAAGAGTATAGGGTTTGACTAGTTGGTCAAGCATTAGTAGCCTTTTATTGGTAGACGTGCACGGTAGACTTTGTGTCACAAAACCTTACATCGGTAGCTCTTTTGAACTTGCATCGGTAGCTCATATACCGGTGACTTAGTTCCATCGGTAGCTCTTGTTATCGGTCGCTCTTGTTATCGGTAGCTCTTGTTATCGGTATATTTTGATCCATCGGTAGCTGTATCTCCATCGATATCTCTTTGCATCAGTATTCTATCAGTAACTACTGGTAGACATGCACATCGGTTGCTCCTGTTCTGTATCGGTAGACTGAATCTATGAACTAGTTCTATCGGTATACTTCTGTCTATTAGTAGCTCTAGTCTGTGTGTCTGTCGGTAGCTCTGTTCATATTGGTGACCTTAGTGTATCGGTGACTCTGTCTATCGGTAGACTAAGTCTATCGGTATACTGAGTACCGGTAGCTCTATCTAAATGCAGACCAGTGACTTAATACTTATCTGTTTTATTCAAAACATATCCGAATGGGTTATAATTACTTCAGAGATTATATAAACATGTATAAACAAAGATTAAACTATCTCAGGGATTATTTTAATATTATTATCATCTTGAGCACAGATTGGAAGAATTAATATATAGAAAAATATTAGATTGAGATTATCAAAACAGGTGAGGTCAATAATTTGAATGCTAGAATGAAAAATATCATTGTAGGAAAACTCCACCAAAGGTAAATACTAATCCCACATACCTTGAAAATCAAGTGAGCATGATATCAAAATGTCTTATAATGTTTGGATCATCCTTTATAATTGCCCGTCAGTTTGTGGCTGATAAGCAGTACTCAAGCGAAGCTCAGTATCCAAAGATTTTTGAAGACTTTTCCAGAATTTCAATGTAAATCATGGATCATGATTAGACACAATTGAGATATGTGCTCCATGAAGTCTCACAACTTCATTGATATATATTCTTTCAAGGCACTCCAGTGGAAAATTCTCCCTTATAGTGAGGAAATGTGAAAATTCTGTAAGTCAATCAACAATTACCCATATTGCATCATTCTTTATTGGAGTTTTGGGTAATCCAGTGACAAAATCCATGGTTATGTAATCCCATTTCCATGTAGGAATATGTAGAGGTTTCATGACTCCTCTAGGATGTTTTCATTCGGCTTTCACTTGTTGACATACTAAACATCTTGATACATAATCTATAATTTCCCTCTTTATATTATCCCACCAGAAATTTTCCTTCAAATATATATACATCTTAGTGATACTAGGATGTATAGATAAATTCAAACTATGTGAATCATCCAATAACTCTATTTTTAGATTGGGTATAGCTGGAACACAAAGCCTCTTCCCAAATTTCAGAATTCCATCTTCATATACAATGTCTTATAACATCCCATAATTCACAGCATTAATTTTCTTTTGAAGATTCTCATCATTAGGATAAGAAATTTTAATTCTTTATAATAAAGAGGGTTGGGAAACCAATTGAAAAAGTAATGAAGTTTCACCTTCTTTGATAATTTCCATGTCCATCCTTACTAGATCCATGAATACAAGATCCCTTTTAATCCTCATTTTGTTTAAAACTCCATGATCCTTCCTTCTCAATGCATCAACTACCTTATTTTCCTTTCTTGAGTGGTAGTGTATGAAACTATTATAATCCTTGAGTATTTTGATCCATCACCTTTTCCTCATATTTAGTTCTTTATATAGGAAGATATATTCTAGACTCTTGTGATATGTATATATATCACATCTTTCACCATAGAGATAATTTCTCTATATTTTTAAAGAAAATATCACAACATATAACTCAATATCATGAGTATGATAATTTTTTTCATGAATTTTTAACTGCCTTGATGCATAGAAAATAACTCTATCATTCTGCATAAGGACAAAACCAAGTCCTTTCTTTGATGCATCACTATAGACCACAAACCCAACATTACCCAATAGTAGAGTTAGGATCGAAGCATTCACTAATCTCCTATTTAATTCTTTGAAATATTCCTCTCACTCTTTTTTCCATATGAACCTAACCCCTTTATGGGTAAGCTTGGTTAACAAGTTGGCTAATCTGGTAAATTTCTGAACAAAACACTGATAATAACCTACTAAACCAATAAAATTACATACCTCAAATATATTCTTTGGTGTAGGACATTCCTGAAAAACCTTTTTCTACATAGTATCAATGAATATTACATCCTTAGAGACAATATGGACAAGAAAATAAACTGATTGAATCCAAAATTCACAATTTCTAAACTTTCCATATAATTCATTTCTTCGAAGAGTCTTCAGAATAATTCTCAAGTGGTTTTCATGATATTTTTATATTTTGGAGTTACCAAGATATCATCAATAAATACCACAAAAAATTCATCAATATATTCTTTGAAAAACCTATTCATTATATCCATAAAGACAAAAGGTTAATTATTCAGTCCAAAATACATTAATGTAAACTCATAATGCCCATACATGGTTCGAAATGATATCTTTGGAATATCTTCCTCCCTCACACACAACTGATGATATCCATATTGAAGGTAAATATTCAAAAAATATTGGGCTCCATGAAGTTGGTCAAATAAATCATCAATGAGAGGTAGGAGATACTTGTTCTTTATTGTTATAGCATTGATCTCCATGTAGTCAATGCACAACATCATAGATCCATATTTCTTTTTAACGAAAAGAACAAGGGATCCCCATTGAGAAAAACTAGGGAGAATAAATCCTTTATCACTAAATTCCTATAGTTGTTCCTTCATTTATACTAATTTCATAGTGGCCATTCTATAAGGATTCATTGATATAGGTCTTGAACTAGAAATTAAATCAATCAAGAACTCAAATTCTCACTCTAGAGGATGTCTAGGTAAATCCTTTGAAAAACATCAATATATTCTTAAATAATAGGTAAATACTCAATTTGAACATTTCTTCCCTAACTCATAGATATCGAGTTCTCATCCTCTCCAAGAATTGAATTCATTAGAGCTACTGAGGGTGGATCAAGATGAGAATCAGATGGTGATGTTTCTTCCCTAAAGATAAGGGATTCCACATCATTATAAAAAATTATAACTTCCTTATTATTTAAATATATTTTCACATCATAATTTGAAATACAATACATACCGAGGATTATATCAAAGTAAATCATGTGTATTATGATAAAATTGGTAGATAAAGCATGTTCATTTGCTATAATGGGGACTGCCTGACACATCTTTGTTACAATGATACCTCCCTTAGGAGTTTTGACTGAAAAATCCTTCTTTAAATAAAATTATAAATATCTAATTTTCTTGGAAAAATGGGAAGATATAAAATAATGATATGATCTAGAATCAAATAAATCATTGGCTAAGTTTGATGAAATGATTAAAGTACCTGCCACCACATCATTAGGAACTTCAACCTTAGTAGTTGTGACAACATAAGCTTGGACTTTCTACCTTGGAATTCTTTGGGTAAAGTTTCCTTGATGCTTAGGACAATTATTTTCATAATGTCCCATCTCTTTGAAATTGTAGCATTGAACATTGGTAGCTTCTTTCTTTCCCTCGCAATCATGAGATTGGTGGCCCTTTTCTCCACACTTTTAACAGACTCCTTTTCCTTTTAAGCAGGATCTGGGGTGATTCCTTCCACAAGTATCACATTTTGTAAAACTACCCCTTTTATTCACCCCTATATCCATTCTTTATTCTGCCACCCTATTATTCTCTTATTTTCCCTTAAAGTAATAAGACTTAGAGGATTCTTTCTCTATATTGATAACATATGAGATGATATCTTCATATGATGAAAATCTTTGGGAGACTAGTGCCCTTAGGAGTAATGGTTTTAAACCATAAAATAATCGATAAATATTGCTGCTTGCATTACATATGTAGTCTACGACATGCCTTGATAACCTTGTGAAGTTAGCTTCATACTTTGCAACATTCTCATCCTCTTTTTATCTTAGATTCGGAAACTGCCTTTCCATATCTTCTCACTATTCATGAGGGAAGTATTTTTCAAAGAATATTTCCTTAAAATCCCTCCATTACATTTATTCTATTTCTTCCTCCTCCTTTTCATTTTGAATTAAAGACCACCACTAATCTACATCTCCTGATAGAAGATAAACTACCATGATAACCTTCTCTCTTTTGTTACATCCAAAAGTGAGAAATATATTCTATAAAGAAGTTATCCAATACTCCGATTCAAATGGGTTTTTAGTCCCATTGAATAATAGAGGCTATTGTCATATAAAATGATCTAACATATCTCCTCCACATTGTGGATATGGATTCTCCATACGGGTAAGGTTATTGTTCATAACCTGAGTCAACTGTCCCAGTATAGTTATAAGATGTTCAACACTAGTCGCAACACTAGATCCAACATCATTATCTTGCATCAGAGAGAAATTCCTACATGGGATACATGTGTTCATGCAGTTTCCATTCCTTCTAATAGGCTCCATTTTTAAATAATGGCATACACTAGATTAGGTTATGAATCATAATATATAATCTCAACTTAGAAAAATACATATCATAAACTGAAATCTTATCCATAGCTAATCTATTAATCATAAACATGGGTTCTTTGATAAAAAAATTACATTTAATTCCTTAATAATGGTTTTCAAAGAAAATTTGAATTATCCTAAGCATATCCCCCAAGAGTGTCAAACCAGGTGCACAATAAGACTCATTGTCGTGTACTAGGATACCCCGGGTCAAGCCCAAAACTCCTTATCAGAGTTGTTACTTCTAGGTACATCTGTTCCAGAACCACATCCACTTGTATTATCCAAACAAGGATGTATTTTCTAAAAAGATACGCATAATATATTCCTTACCAAAATTACAGGATGTTATTTTATGTTTATACTCAAAGACTATCTTAGGGTTTTGTTCCCTGATATATGTTTTCTAAATCTAGTTTTCAAGTTTTCTACTAAACCTCCTCTGATACCAACAGTAAGGACATAACCATAGTTACCTAGATCCAATGCCTTATTTTATTACATTGGAATATAAATAAGAAAGTTTTATCCCAAAGGAATGAATACTTTAGTATATTTGGAAAACAATATACATATATAGGTTCAACATTACAACTTGAAAGAAAATATAACATATCAAATTCTTTTGAATCACACATAATATCGTAGATTATCCTTACACATAATTCACAATATACTTCTTCAAAACCTGGGGAAAATGAAACATGTGAAATGGGTGAGCTTAGATTCTCATTAAGGGTAAATAATACATTGGAAGAAAATATAAACATAAACTATAGGTATGAATAATTACTAAAATTCAAGACTTTAAAAATATACTTGAGCATAACATGGAAAGAATAAAAACTGATTAAATAATGACATAAAACATAACCATGGGTATTATACTAGTCAAATATTCACATTGACTATCAATATCTAGTTTCATAATGAGGGAATGAATAATACCAGATAACTAAAACATATCATCAAGGCCACTACCAAGTCGTCTGGAAATACTAGGGCAAGGCCTCATCCAAAACCCAATTCTGTTTTGTCTCATGAGACCTACCGATGCATCAAGGGGATATAGTAGGAACCAACTATCACTTACTAATTCCAATGAATTCCTCACATGAATTGGGATAAACATAAACATCATATACATTTATATTGAAACTAACATACGAAATGTAACTAACTTTTCCCAATCATAAAACATAAATTATAACCATTCAGAGTAATATGGAGAATGGTATCAAAATAGAATATCCACAGTAAAACTGATCATAAAGAATTTATTAAAATATGGTGGATGTTAAACATAATAGGTAAACCTCAATAAATAATAAAATTAAATATAGGTTTAAATAGACGTAAATACACTAATAAAATCGTCATGTAATTCTTTAGAGAAATACTCTTTTACTTTGAAAAGAATTCTTTTGGAAAAATATTTATATAAACTAGAAATTAACTAATGTATTTATTTAATAATAAAATTAGTGATTTTATAAAAATAACTTTTTCATAAAATAGATTATAGAGTGTACTTGAAATTAGGTAAGAATTTGAGAAGTTCCCTTGTATCAAGCTTGTATTTTGGGAAGATTGTTTTTGAAAGATACTTTTAAAACATGTAACTCCCCATAATATAAAGAAGGATTATGGTTGGTATGAATATATAGAACATTCAAATAGAATTTATGAGGATTAAATAATAATAAATAATAATTTTATTGGGGTAAGTAGAGAATAATAGTAACCTGAAAGAAAATGGAGGTTCGGGTCGAAAACCCCTACCTTATGTACAAATATGTTTCTCTCTTGAACTTAAGGTCCTAGAAAACGAAATTATAAATATTAATAACTTAATTAAAAACCTATTAGACATTTATTTCATTTATTATAATTTTATTAAGTTCATTTATGGTTGTTTTTATGGGTTAATAGATTCAATATCACCGTTTGTGAGTGCTCGTTTCATTAAATTTCATGATCGGATCGTTTGTATGGAAGTTAATGTAAAATGAGAATTGAATTATAGAATTTATGTTATTAATGTTCAAACATAATTTTAAATTATCATATAAGTCATTTTTTTTACTTTGGGTTAAGATGAATCATTAGATAAAATTTTAATGATAAACGCTTGGATTAATTTAGTGGTTTTTCGATCACCACGAACTCATTTTGTTTTATAAATTAATACCATGTGTACAAAAATGATTCTAGAACATTAAATAGGATATATAAAATATATTATGATCCGGTCAAACCATAAAAATGTTTTTATGACTATAATTTAATATGATAATAGATGTTGAAAACCCGTCATCCTTGAATGTGATAAATTAACACATCTCAGATGGTGTTTTCATTTCTAGTATAAAAGGAGGGTAAAATAGAGATGATAATGAATTATTCCATTATAATAAAAAAATTATAGTACATGTAAGTTAATAGAGTTATCATAACATTTGGAGTAAAGGAGTTGAGGAAATAAAAATAAAGAAAGGTACTTGAAAGAAAATAAAAGAAATGAAAAGAAGAATTAACCTCTTGAATTTATCTTCCTTGAGAGCCTCATTAGGGGATAAGATTTGGTATTTTGAAGAGAAAAAGGTTTTATGGACATGGATAGGATCTTGGGAGGATATTTTAGAAGAATGTATACAAGTCACAAGGATTTATAGGAGTGAAGAGAAGAGAGAGTGATGGGTGGCTTTTATTGTGGAGGAGAGGAGTTATTTCCCATTATTTTAATCATTATTTTATTATTTTGGCTCAAGACTATGAATAGTATTGATTCTTATGACTAAAAAAGTAATAAGTGCATGTGATTTAGAACCAAGTGTTCTTACATCATCCTTACACCACCTATGACTCAACAAATCATGTATTTAACATTTATCGCAAATTACCGTATTTTACTATTCAAAAAAATTCAAGTATTTTAGAAAAATCACAAAAATTCACCCTAACCATTTTTTAATGTGTAGAATTAAAAAATCAACTCCATTTTACCAAAATAATTTTCTAAATAATATAAATTTAATTTTTAAATAAAATCATTATTTACTTGAAAAATATAGATTTTAAATTTAAAACTAATTTTATAATACATTCAAAAATTAGGTGAGGTCTCATAAAATTATCCCAAAATAATAGGACAAAAAAGTATTTATTTAGGAATAAATTTCATGAAAATAAATTTTATTTATTAATTTATTTATAATTTTAATTAAATATTTATTACTCACAAAAATACCAACACTTAATTATTAATTTATAAAATATTCTATTTCATTTATAAGGTGCCTAAATTTTATTTATACTTTCATGGGAATGGTTACTATTCATAAGGGTCATATTAATATTCATAAGAGTATGTTACTATTTATAAGGTTCAGGTTACCATTCACCAAAAATGTAATTTGATCCTATCATACTCTAAATATCTTACTGAATGCAACCACGTATGTCAGTTTTTCAAAATTCAAAACACTGAGGTGGAAAAATTATATTTACTAGCTAGGTTATAACAAAGTGGTGTTTCGTAGAGACTCCGTGTTTCATGCATTCAATATTAAATTTATTTGCAAATCCTTGGGGTGTTACAACCATTATGATATTCCCTTTGGTTATGCCTTATAACATGATTATGAAACCCATTTCCTTCCATGGGTAACTCTTACATTTATTCCTTATGTTTTATTCTTTATGTAGCACACATATGCATAAAAAATTATAATGGGTTCACCTAGATAGTGCTCCAATGTATTGTCTAATGTTTAGTCTCATGTGACGTCATGTATGAGATTAGGGAGTAAAGCTAATCCATTATGGGACTTTGTATACCATGTGATATAGTCTTGGTAGTTATACTTGACTCATGTTTATGTCATGTTATATATTGATTCCACATTTCAATATTTCCATGATCATATGATTACTTGTCATATATTTTATGATTCCATATGTTTATTCATGATCCATTCCTTTTATGTTATCATGTCATGCCTTCTAACTCATGTGATGTGATTTATTTCTATGTTTATTCTCTTACTGGGTTTTTAGATCATTCCTTTGTCTATGTATTCCCCAGTTTATCCTATGCATATTTAGGAGAACAATGGAAGTTTGGATATTATTATGGAATATTAATAAAAAGATGTTTTATTATGGTTTTATGTCTTCTAATCATGCACCTAAACATATAAAGACACTAGAATTTTAAATCCTTGGTTCATATTTCATGGATAATTATGCTTAAAATCATGTAAAGATTTTTTTAAAAGGATCGGGTCACTATAACATAAATCTTGAGAGCCTACTTGAGACCAGTAATGAGTGCTTAGTACTCTTCCTCATTGTTGGTGTAGCCTTTTGTCAGTAGGAACAAGTATGGAAAGACAACTTGTGCTAGAGTGATGAAGATGACTCCCATGCCTACCTTGTTAAGATTGAGATTATTGATCCTTCTACTAGTCAGACTCTAAGAGGAACCATTTAAGTTCATATGACATCATGAAACAACTTGATCCACTAAGAGAATAACTTCATCTAGGAAATAACATCTAGGGGTATTTCTTTAGGGGTTGGATGTACAACCAGGAAATATGTCAATGCCTAGACTTTGGATTTATTTTATAAGAAAAACCTGATGTCAAATTGTTGTAGGATAACCAACCATCATTCAAATCATCCCATCAGTATGGGAAAATTGAGGATATAATTCAACAGGTTTACTTCGAACACCAACTTTATCTCATGATGTTGCAAGTAGTGTTTCAATTTATGCGCTGCAAAAAATATCACGAGGCAACTCTTCTTGATGAGGGATTATCTAATATCCATGTCAAGGAGCATGCAGTTGAGATAGTACATGCTGATTTCCTTGCCCTCATTATTTTTCTAGGCTAGAAGGGCACCGAGGGACAATTCCAGAGTAGTTACATAGAGGACCAAAGGCTTCCCTGAGATGGGTGGCACCAAAACTGGAGGCTGTAATAGGTACTACTTGATATCCTCAAATGTGGTCTGTCACTCCTCATCCCACTAGTAAATTGTTCCTTTATTCATGATCCTCGAGAAGGGATTACACTTACTAGATAGATTTATCATAAATCAGCATATGTAGGCTAAGTGGACTTGTAGGCCCCACAACTCTTGGACATTGCTCGGGGGAGGCATTTGATTGATGACCTTGATCTTCTATAGGTAAATCTAGATGCATCTATATCTTATGAAGAATCCAAGAAACTTTCCCTAGGTAACCCTGAATTCACATTTTAGGGGATTCATCTTCAAGTTCCGAGAGTAGAGAAAGCCGAACACTTTATCAAGATCTTTGATATGGTCCTAACATGGGTGGTATTTGACCACTAAGTCATCCACGTATCACTCTACCAGTGTCCTGATAATCAGATTAAATATGTGGTGCATGGTCCACTAATATATAGATCTCATATTCTTTAAGTTAAAGAGCATCACCTAATAGTATAAAGTCCCCTAAGACACCCTGAAGGCATGGAATCCTCATCCTTAGGGGCCATCTAGATCTAATTGTACCCAGGATATCCATACACGAAGGAGAGGTCTTGGAACCCATCTGTAGCATCAATCAATAGCTCAACAGCTCTATCACTGGAAGGGGAAATCATCCTTTAGACAATAGAAGTTTAGGTCTCATAAGGTGATGTATACTCCGATCTACCCATTCTTCTTCCTGAATGGGATTGTGTTTTCTAGCCATTGTGGGCATTGGACTTCCCTAAAAAAGTTGTATTTGATAATCTTTTCAGCTTCAGCCTTGACCATAGAACCATGATAGGGGTGCATATTTTGGGAGGCTACTTTAACCCAAAATTAATAACTGGTATTCCAAGGTGGTGAATGAAGTCCCGAGTATCCAACCCTGACATCTCATCATAGCTCGAGGAGAATATGTCATGGTTCTATTTCAAGAAATACATATACTACTGCTAATCCTCTGGAGATATAGCCACATTAATCAGTTCTATCCTCAAATATACCTCAGTTCCAAGTTTCACCTGGGTTAACTCATCAATGGTGGTGGTCACACCCTCTTTAAATATAGGAGGGGCATCTTTTAAATCCTCCTTTTCATCCGAGACAGGAGAATCAGATGGAGGAGGCAATTCTTCCTAGCCAGTCGACTCAGGGGGAGAGTAGGTGTCTACTTGGAATATACATAATCCTCAAAGAAATGTTTCCATTCTACCAAAAATATGGGAAAAAATATTTCAAGCCGATTCTATCTAGATTATGACAATGAGGTCCACTATTTACATTTAAGAAATAGTGATGAGTATCTTTTTTTCAAGTAAGACATGCTCTGTGAAACATATGATAATTCTTCTAATTGGTGGTCATGGGGAGAAATTATTGATACCTCATAGGAGTAGGGGCTTGAGGTACCTACTGGGTTTGTCTGGTGTAGGAGTACGTGTTAATCTGGGAGTTCTCCTTTTTCTTAGAGACAATAAAGAAACCTACCAAGTCTGGCATTGTAGGATCTAACCAATGAATCAAGAGAACAAAAACATCTTTTAAGCCTACCCATGGATCGACTATAGTGGATTCTAGATCATTGGAGTCATTGAAGTGCTTAAACCTATCGGTCTGGACCTACTTTCCCTCCCCTTTTTAGTAGCCAACATCCAGATAGTGGGCTTCACATAATTTAAAGGAAGATTCATCACCTTATAGTACCACCACTCAACCATTGAGGGGGTATTTGAGGCACTGGTGGTACAAAGAGGGGACTACTTCATGAAAATTCATCCAAAGGTATTCCCATCAGCACCTTATAGGAAGTATCCTATGAGAACACCATGAATTTAGTTCTTAATATTATACCATCAAATTTATTCTTTAGCCAAATCTTACCACGTGGTTTATGCTTAATCTTATCATACCCCAGAATCATCAGGTTGGAGGGATTCAAATCTCATTCCATCAGTCTTGGCTTATGAAGCATCTGGGTGGGGATGAGGTTAATCCTAGAGCTAGTATCCATTAGGAAATGGTGGATCTCCACACCATTAAACTAGACTATTATGTACAGTGGTAATATGTTCCCCTATATGATGACACCCTCATCTTCCTTAGAAAATGATACAATGGATCAGAATTCCTCTTGGTTAGTCTCCTCTGCATAGTAGGCCTCAGCGGCTAATACTTCTTCCCTGATCTGGAGTGGTATTTTCAAGGATTAATTAAGGGCCTCACACATTTCCTTAAACAAGAATAGAGCTTCAAGGATTGAAACCCTTGTGGGTATGATGATTAGGTGCTTTAACAAATTTCACTTCTGTGTTAGGGGTATATATTTTTTCATAGTGGGACGTTCTTTGACAGGGATCATAGTGGATTCTATTGGATGAACCACTAGAACTACTAGGACCTGGCTAGTGATGGTAATATTATACTATTGACTAGTTATTATACTCCAAGAAACTACTATTTAACTATAAATTTGTTGATGTTGGGCTCTAGATGGATGCAGTTAATCACAACATAGTCATGGATGAGCTGTATGGTCAACAAACACAGTCGACTACATAGGCATACCTAACGGTGTAGACCGAGTAGATTGTGCCTACTGGGCTCTGTAAAAAGATTACTACCTAGTCTAAGTAGCATGAGATACCTGGTTTGAGGCACCATCTAAGAATTTTGGTAACTTGTGTGTCCTCTACCTATCCTTTGATGGCGTCATATGGAGGCACCTGAGGGTTTTTCATAGAATTTCTTTCTATCAGGAGTCATGAAGTGGTCTAATAGCTCAAAAAAATTCATAGAGGTGTACTCCTTCTCCTCTATAGAATAGTATAATGTTGGGAGGATCCTAGGTGCATATACCAACTTAGGGGGCATGAAATCTCCAAGGGTGTGAGATGGATTTGGAACCAGCGGGGTACTATAATTTCCCTTTCTTCATCAGTGCCTGATCTTTTGAGACTTGGAAGGCTACAATACAGATGCTGAGATAGTGGTTGGAGGAGACACTACAACCATTTTAGGTTCTATCTTTCTCAAACAGTCACAAATGATACCATGAGCATGAGAGACTACCTTGTGATCTAAACAATCATCATACTTCTTTATCTTGAGGTTTGGATCATGTTTCCACTCTCCAAAGTCTCCATTGTCACTATTGGGGTCAGTGGATAGATGTGTCACCTATGTTAGAACATTGAACAGATTGAATAATCCAAAATATACTTGATTCTAGATCCAATCTATGAACAAAAAACATTCCTTGATGGTGTGTCCAAGGATCCTGTGATATAGGCAATGATCGAAATGACCAGTGAGTTTTACCTCCTAGGGTCTATTCTACTCTATAAATTTAAGGATTACATTCTCCAAGGAATAGATTAAATATCCTGGGACCTACAAATCCCTAAAGGAATAGTTCTAGTTTCTTCTATCTAGAAAATGAAACAGGGACTCTGGCCTTGAGGAGGGGCTGAAGCCACATTCTCTAATTGAGGTAGCTATGCTTGGTGAGGATATACTGGGATAGGTTATGTTAGGTGAGGCTATTCTTGATAGGGATGCACTTGGTGAGCCTCATCTAGAAAAGGAGCCAATAGGTGTACCAACTCGGGAACCTCTGCATACATGGCGACGACTGTCTCTGCTTTAGCATGCCTTTTTATAGGATATGGAAGGGGAAATGGGTGTGGCTATTATTTAGTATCCTAAAAGACATCTTCTATATGCTGATATTTTTCAGAGAATTCCTGAAATCCACCCAGGTAGTTTAGGTAGATGAGGGTAGGGACCATATCATTCCTAACATTCCCAATGAACATTGGGGGTAGCTATTCCTAGGATAGCGACATGTCAAGTGAGTACATGAGGCCTTTCCACCGAGTGAAAAAATTGGTGATCCACTCATCAGGCATCTGTTTTCACTTAAATAGGTTAGTGATGATCATCTTTTGCAGGGTAGATCTAAATTTGTAGAGGGACTATATATGGATATCCTACCAACTAGGGATAGAACCTATGGGTAGCTAACTCTACCATACAAATGTAGGTCCTTCCAGAGTCTGGACAAAGCATTAGAGCATGGAAGCCAACTACTATTCTAGAGTCCCCAACATTGGACTGCACCTTGAGGAAAAGTGAGAAAAATTCTATATAAGGTCACCCATCCCATTTAACAGGGTGAATTTGGGATTACCAAACTTCAAGGGTGCTCGTACATTGTCCACCCATGTTGAGTATGATTTTTTGTTAGGTGGGATTTCTACATGTCATATTTTTAAAGCCTCGAGTCATGAAATAAGAGTGGATATCATGTCATATTAGAGAGGGTCTCTATCCATCACTATGTTGATAGGATCACTGACTTAGGGAGCTATGTGGCCTTGATCCTAATTAAGATAATCATGCTACTCAGGTAGGGTAGGTGACTCATAACTTGGTCTCTTGTCATATCCCCTAGCTTCTGCATTGACTGGGTGCATGGGGCCATCAAGTTCAAACTGGGGTGTCTGGATGAGGAGGATCGAGTTCCTCACTTAAGGAGAGATGGGGTCTCTTAGGGTATTTTTAGAGTATGTTTTCTATTCATCAATGAGATCAGCAATGAGCCTTTTGTATTCCTCAAGATGCTGAAGCAAGGCATCTATCATGTGTTCAATATTTTCTTTCAACACAACCTCAGATGGGTAATAGGGTTCAACATGTCCCTTGAATTTTTCAATATACCAATGAATAGGTAGAAATGTCTCATATGGGGGAATCTTGAGGCCCAATTCTTGTATCTTATGATGAGTGAGGACACCTGTAGGGGGGTCTTCCTCGTACTGTGTCACCCATGAGGCGGATCTTCCTTGTCATGACCTGTATTGATGGACCTATTCCTCTGATCCTATGATAGGTCAATGATGACCATATTGACCATGATAGTAGCCAGAGAGAAATATTTATCATTGAAGATTCATCCAGATTGTCAATCATGTTGCTGCCATAGGATAGGGACGAAATGGAGGGTATCATACCACCTGCAGTCTCTAATTTATATGTAAGAAGATGATTTTTTCATAACCTAGAAGAGCAGAGTGAGTCTTTTAATGTGGGTTTGCTGAAAATTTTGGCAATAACTATACGACTTAGGATGCTAAGCTATCGAGAGCATTGTGATCTCAACCTTGTTACACTATAGGTTGATGGCATCGTCATGCTCATGGCTCCCTGAGTAGATTAGTTACCGATCATGGAGGCGATGAAATGTCTCCCATATAATTTGGTGGAAACATACTAATTGGTCCTATATAAGGGATTCCAAGATGAAAAATTATAGAGTTGCAAGAGACCAGAACATAACTCATAGCTAATCAATGGCCAATACATCCCACATGCCCTCTTGATCTGAGGAAGGGTCCTGTACTTGGTTGGCCCAATCACCGATTGGTGCATTCCAAGATATGGGTGGCAGTACTGATGTAGACCTACTTTATGGATACTCTAACAGAAGAAGGGGCATCATGAAGGTTAAATGGTCACTACATGTTGGGATGTCTCTTGGAGGTGTATCCATCTTCAAGATCATGTCCATGTAGGATTGGGTGCTCACTACTGCATCTTGTGGGAGGGCGGTAGTGTCCATTTTAATCTCAGTAGAGCACTCACCGTTTTATGGTTTCAACCTTGACCCTGACATATCTCCAACTTCTTGTATGGAGTCAGAGATGATGGGAACTAGTGGTGATAGAGACAATTGCACTGCGAGTCCCTAGAAGGGGGTCAAAATGTATTCGATCAGTAGGTACCTGTAGAGTGATATGGGGATCTTGTGGAACTTGGATTCTAGGATCATAAACCTAAATTTTATGTATTCTTCCCCATACTATGGTATTTTGTGATAAGGTTCTCTTATTGAGTCATTCATCACTTTAGACTTTGAGAGATCGATCATGACATGATGCTTCCTAGGGTTCCGCTTCTAATGGTGGGTGTTTTCTCTCCTACCTTGAGATAGTTCTTTAGGGAAGGGTAATTCTTCAACATGGGGAGGACCTCCATGCTAGTTGATGATGGATTAGAGAGGACCTACACTTTGGTTGGTGGTAGAATAGGGAGGACCTTTGTACCGACTATTGATGGTGGCATGAGGAGGACCTCCATACTGATTAGTGGTGGAGTGGGGAGTACCTCCGCTTTGGTTATTGATGGCATAGGGAGGACCTCTATGATGATTAGTGGTGATGTAGGGAGGACCTAAAAACTGATTGGTTATAGCATGGGGAGGGCCTCTGTGATGGTAGGTGGTGGTGCAGGGAGGACCTTCACATTGATCTTCCTCATCATAGGATGGATCGTAATGAATGTTGATGGTGCCGGTGACTGAGTGAGTCAACCCAAACTATCTATGAGGCAGCTGGGGTCTTGATCCTAGGTGGGAAAATAAAATTTACTTTTCACCTATTTTAGGGGTCTAGTGGGATACACAAACTGTGAAAGGATCCATAGAAGCTGTAGAATATTCCCCTTGTCAGGTAATGTCCTGGGTTTTCCTCCGACATCAGCATCGAGTGTCCTAGACTGGGGCCTACAGAGTGGGTATGAAGTTAACCCATTCATTAACTCATGGGAGTGATCAGTGATAGCATTGGTGTGACCAATTGGGATCCATCATAAGTAGCTCCCAAGTGGTGGTCGCTATAGGCATGGGTCAAACATCCTCAACCTCCTTGGTTTAGGGGAGTGAACTATCAGAGCACTATATGAAGAGACTTACAAAGAAGTTCTCCATTGGAATGGGGAGAGGTTATCCCTTGTAGGGCCCTCAGGGGTGGCAGTGTTGGTGAGGCACCAATGCCTCGATGTCTTGGCAGGCCATATCCCTAGTGGGAATGAACCCTTCTTACTCATACTAGTGTATGAGGGTGTTGATCACCCTCCTTTTGGGTGATCTTAGTGGGTGAGATGGGGCATGGGTTTATATTAGTTGAAGGCATGACAAATGTCATGGTAGGGGTGTAATCACGCAGGATTGCTACATCAAATCTTGTTCCCCCTGTCTCGGTGTCTATTAGTTAAAGGTCACTAAATTTCTATAGCTTTAGTCCTATAAGACATGTGGATTCATCCATCAGTACAAGTATATGGAAAGTGATGCTCAATTCCCCACATCGTTCATTCTTCCTAAAAAGTAGGAGGGATCCACACTAGAAATGTTGTAGATCAATGATTCCCAACATTATCTGCCCCAATCCATAGGTGAGTTTCATATTGGGACCATAGTTTTCTAGGTGGGACCTGGAACAAAATATCTTGATTTGGTGACATGCAAATCCATTGGTTCCCTAGATGATACTAGTCCCCATGGTTAAGGAGAATAGTTTCATGTCATGTTCACCATTTTGTTTCTGATGCTTTCATTGGGGCACAATGTTGTCCCTCTACCTGGGAGCTAACACATTTCTTTTCTATTACCCTACACTATTTCTTTCTAAAGGCATGCAACTTTCATCACTTTCATCAACGATGTTAACTCTTTGACTGAAATGGGATGATGGGATGTTGGTTCCTCCTTCTATGGACTTATCCTCGGATCTTATTGCCTAGTCTATGTCTCCCTCATATATTTTATTCATGTTCTTGAAACTCATTCCCAACACCATCTTGAGGTGTATTCCAGTTAATTATGTTGCTTCTATCTCAATAGGGTAGCAACCTTCAGTCATGGGAGGTAGTAGCATTGGTCATGTTAGGCATGTCTAGATGTTGGGTAGATTGTGAACCTGTAAAGTCTTCCTCTTTTAGAGGATATATCATGTGATTCATCTGAGTAACAGAACCCATGGCATCCCATGTCGAACATAATGTAGTTAATGCTAAGGGAGTAAGTCTTTTGAGGCCTTTTTACCACAAGCATCACATGATTATTTCATAGGGTAGGGATTCTAGATTAGGGAACAAGTTTAACATCTTGTGGACATAGACACATGATTAATGTATTGTGGGGAAAGGTTGGGTATAATCTTATCATATTGTGGGAAAAAATGGTGGAGTGTGTCCCTAGGAGGGAATATTTCACACTTGGTGATGGAGTGTGTCCTCCAAGGGGGATAATTTCACATTAGGATGATGGAGTGTGTCCCCCCAAGGGGGATAATTTCCCATTAGATGATGTCAGTATTGAACTTCAGGGAGGAATCCTATGTACCCTATTTGAGAGGCAAGGATCAAAACCCATGTAGTTTGATGTCATAGTTTAAGGTCCTATGATAGGATCAGTCCATGTAGTTTAACATTGTATGGTAAGGACGCTCATGTCACAAAAGGAGTGTCAACGAGGGATAGTGTATGGATTATGCATGGAAGCTGCCTATGAAATGTGTCTCATCCCATAATGGGGAAGGATGGTAAGGGGATTACATGTGGAAGCTGCCCTAGTGTTGGGGTTTTGTCCCTTGTGTGGAGTTTTATCCCACGGTGAGGGAGGCGGTGGCCTCCCATGATGATCATACATGGGGAATCCTATGTTCATCATACAAGGTAAGGCTATAGTTTGATGTCATGTGTTGAGGATATTGTCATGTAGTTTAATGTATTATGACTAGGATGTTGAGTTGGGTAGATTTACATCTTATATCTCAAACATGGATGGGGCTCACTCTTAGAGGGGGACTATGTCAAGGCGAGAAGAATATTTATCATAAGGAATCCCCACTGAGATAGGTGCATAATTTCCCTCGAAGATGCTACCTCTAGGGATTATGTGACCACCCCTTATTCACCTCTGGGTGGGGCATGGAGTTGGAACTACTGTGGAGGAGTGGAAATCAATAGGCTTGATGTGTAGGTACCTATTGCAACGTCCCTGACCTAGGATTCACTAAACCGGTTCCCTAAGTTGAGTCGTCACATGACTTCAAGAGCACCTCCCCATATTCCAGAGGAAATTGACTAGAAATGAGGGTTAAATAAGTCACATGGGGAGACTATACCCTCTTTACCATAGTAATCCATAGTAGATAACAATGAAATAGAGAAAAAATATATATTATCTAATGTACATGCATAACAAACCATTTCCCAAACAAGGTACATGTCCATAACCAAATAGTAAAATATGCAATGTCATGCTAAGTAGTGCAAAGTGAAAAAAAACCCAAAGTAAATACAATAGTGGAACCCCAAAAAAGGCCCTGAATCCAAGTCAATATCCTCAATCATGAATGTACCAAGCCCAACTCAACTCCCTAGCATGAGGAACTTGCCCTTTTCCTAACCCGCAACCATGAAATCTGCTCGGATACCCAATGGTGGCCTAAGCAGGGTGTGAGTACAACTCAGTAGGTCACCAATAGTGTCTAAAAAATATCCAGTATAATAGACAGTGCATGAAAATACTAAATAAAAGACAGTAATTAAAAGAAAACTCAAGTTTCATATGTTAACAATCATTACCTTAACCCTTTCCAACATTAATACCATTTTTCATCATGTATCCCATGATTTAGGAATATACATCATCTACACATGGGTCTAAGGCAATAAATCAAAATGCATAGGGGAATAAATCAAGTCCCTATATAACTAGGGATAAACACATCACATCAAAAAATTATCCTCACCTTGAAGTCTCGGTCCGAGTGGAATGCAACCATTAGGAGAATAGATCCTCTGTCCCCTTCCCTAACCCATGCATTTTTGGGGTAGAGTTTAGAGCCTCAGTCTAACTCGAACCATGGGCATAAAACCTCATGTCAATACCCAACTCTACCAAGCCATGTGCACATGATTATATATCCAACACCACATACATACTGTATCACAACCAAACACAACCAATACTAATAGAAATCACATTCCATAACCATCAACATTGAAATTAACACTATTCTATAACCCATCAACACATTTTCCTTTTACATTACATAGCTGTTAGCCTAAATCACATTCTTGTGCCTTAAACCATTAAATATATTTAACAATTACCATATATTATCCAATATTCACCAATCACCATACATTATCCCATTTATCCCATTTATCATTTCATAAGAATTTTCACAGTTCTACGTTTCAATTCCAATTATTATATCATATAGCACAACCACCTTATTACATTCAACCCATTAGGTATACCCCATAATTCCTATGTATTCACCCATTCAACATATTCATCAATTCCCTTATTCAACACACTTACATGTTCTTAATTCACAATCCATTTCCAATTTAACATGTTCATCATTTCATTTATTCTAATCCTTTAAACATTTCAACATAATTCATAAACCATTTTATACAATATCAATCTACCCAATTAACCCACTTTCAATCCATACCAAAAAAACCATTATTCCACTTTCAAAACCTAGGAACAAATATAAATATTTCATTTCAAATCAACTAAACATATTAACATGTTCAACATGGGCTCTACATTATCACAAGTCAACTCTACACTTAACTTTACCAGTCTCTTGGTTCGGGAATGCCATCACACACCATGGGTGGCCCGAAATCATTATAATCATCCTAAATGAATCCTACAGGGATCATGAGGGGTATAAATCATTATTTGGACAAACATTTTACCTAATCTTACTCAAGGTGACAAATTCACAACATTAGGGAATAAATATCTCAACACACATGCATGAATCTATAACAAAACTATGGGATATAACTTGAAGACCACATGCCTTGAATCTAATGATGAACACAATATTGATCACAGACTTAGATATGGATTCAAAAAAACTTCGAATCCCCAACCTAGGTTCCACCAGAAAAGGAGGGTTTTTGATCTTTGGAAGAATATGGGAGGAACTACAAAACCAAACCTTGAAAAGAGAAGCAATGAGAGGATTAGACTTACCCAGATCTTATATTTACAATTAAAGGCGCTCCAAATGACATAGAAATAAGGGAGATTGATCTCTTAAAAGATTTGGGATCCTTGTTTTGTCCCTATGGTTAAAAGGGAATAAATGGGAGAGAATCTCAGGTATAACATAAAAATACTGTAATTTCATTAACTGTAATTTTTCCAACTTTTACTAGGCCGCACGGTTTACCCTCATGGTTTTCCAAACCATGTGAAAACTGTGTGCAAGTCACTGTCTAAGGAAGGTGAGGTTTCATAGTTACCTAGGAAGCTCCACATGGTTTACAAACTATGCTCAAACCATGCGATATGCCACTATTTAAGGCTGCACGATTTTCCTGGGAAGGTCACACAATTTACTTAACCATTCGCCAACCATGGTCCTTGCACAGTTTGGCCCATTTTTCCTTACTTTTATGTCCTAAACCCATGGAATGCCCCTGAGGCCCATCATAAACCTATGAAGCATTTAATTAACCCCCAAAAATAAATTGAAACCAAAATTCATACAAGGATAAACCTTCATGAAGTTTGGGATCTTACAAACTCCCCACCTTATAATGATTTATACTTGAACCACATTCCCAAACATTACTGGGCTTCCTAAACAAGGATATAAATCCAATAGACCCACTTATTCATTCCCCTTTTCCAAGTTTCCTCTTGAAAATTACCATTCTATTTTAAAACATGAACCAAGGGCACAATATTTCCCTACAATACTTTCTCACTATGATCCACCACGTGATCTGGATACTCCTTGAAGGATGTATCAACTTTAATTATACATAAAACACTATAAATTCATAAGGTAAACATAGGAAACAATTCCAAATTCACAACATATGGAAAATTCTCATGAAACATCATTCCAGCATGGAGTAACCAATCAACACTCCATTGGTCTGATCCTCTTCATAACTCATGACCCAAATCCCTTGGTGCTATTCCACTATGTTTTCTAAACTCTAATGGTGAAAAAAACCCAATATCACCCAAAGGAAAACACATGGTATTTCCAAAAACATTTCTCGACTTATGTAGATCCACCACTCATGTCCTGAAGATCACATTCCATAACCGTACATCTAAGACACAACCAAACTCTCAGGGAAATTAATTGATTAAACTCGTTCCAATGCTTGCTATCAGGGCCAAATCACCGGAATAGTGATCACTTGAGTCCCTCTAACCTGAAACCCCAATCACATCATCAAACAACCACTTTACCATTATGGTTCTCCCCATAATTTTCATTGTGTGGCACCCCCATTATCGAAGAAAGACCACCAGAATCTCAACTAAACTTTCACAACATACCTGACGTGTTCATAACTCACCATGTCTGGACATCCATATGGACTTCTCCCAGTATTGGTCTCCAACATTTCCTTTGAAACCACCGAGAGGAAATTTCTAAACTATCTATTCTAGGAATAAGATCAACCTGACCTCACTCAAGTATAACTTTTATTTTCTTTTCCAATTATCACTTTCTACTAGAACATCAAACTGGAGGTGGGTCACTATCACGACACCCATTCCTATTTACCATATCATGTCAGACCACCCCCAACTGGCTTTTCCTAGACCATCCAAAGACACTTACCTGAGTCTACTCCTGATCTTTGTTGAAGCTATTGAACCCATCTCCTATTTCCACAAATCATTGTCACGTCTTTCCACCCTTTTCAATGGATTAACACAGGAACCTTGAATTCATTTGGAACTTCCTTGAGCCCAAGGCCACCGCTTGGCTCAATCAACCACTATAATCTAGGCCCACTTAGCCTCTCTAAGAGACCCAATTTTTACCTTAGAGGTTCCTCATTAGCATCCCGGTTCCACTACATCAACTCAACATTCTCCTCCACACATCTAGGATTGACTTATCACTCCCCACCTTAGGAGTGTCATTACCATTGCTCTCCATGAGGGATTCCAACCACCACAACTTACACTCGATCATAAGCTGAACCCAAAAACTTAGACATCTCTGTCTAGATTTTCCCAGAATGAGAAAACAAACATCACCCAGTGCTCTTTTCGGCTTCCGTGAATGGAAACTATGACATTTTTTGACACCCAGTCCATCCTGAGTACCTCTCCTAAAAACAATCGATGGTGTACATCCCATCATCCAACTCCACATATACTTCCCCCATGAACACAAACCCCATGATGTACCTCATCCAACCAGAACACCTTCTAGTCCCTTGGCATAAATATAGAGATTCTCAACATACCTGGGATGATTTCAAGATGTTGGGAATGATTTTCACTAGATAAGGCACACTAAGAAGTTGTCGAAGAACACCACCAACAACTTATCCATCGCTGATGTCACATTTCCCTATGGGACACCATGACTTTCCAAGGATCTCAAAATTCCTTGCTACACACATCTCATTAGCACTTAACCACCACCACTTAGGTGTGATTTCCAACCAAGACTCACCACCACTCCATGACCATCCGCTAAGTAGCTGTGAACCAATGTTTCCTATGGCACTACATCTACCACACCCCTCGAGCTCTTCCGGCATGAACCTAACAAGTATCAATCAAACACAAATTTATATCACACCAAATAAAAAAAATAGTCTTTCACATATCCATGCATTCCACTTTGGCTTTGAAAAGATAAATAAATGCTTATCTTGATGAAAATCACACCTTACCAGTGCATACCCACATCTGAACCTCATTAGGGCCCTTAAGTTTTTCACTTTATTACGACTACAATTAAATCAAATTTAGTTCCCACAATCCAACCATCACCTGCATGTAGCCTAACACCCACTTACCAATCCATTCATACAAATAATCTCAGCCACATGACCATCCACACATCAGGTGTCTCTTTAAAACAAAAGCATCTAACCATGATTTTATCACCCTTGTCTCTCCCACTGAGAAAAACATCAAGGAATCCATTAATCATCATCCAAATAGATGGGTTAATCATCCATACAATAAAACCCTTCGAAAAAAACCATACAACCAACTAAAATCACTCAGGTGTCCTTATGAAAAAAATAGGGCACAACCATACCACTTATAGAAACATGATGGTACTCATTATGCATTGGTCCCACCTCCAAAGCATCCCCATGCTTCCTATTCCAAGGCAACCACAACACCGGGATAACCTCCTACAAGGCCTCTTTTTATTTTCCCAAATCTATTAATGCGTAACCACAAATTATGTCATGTCACCAACCATCAATCTTCCACTTAGCCCTCTAGGCCAAACCCACACCGGGTAACACTCTCCATGTCACACTAACAAAGTCCAAGACATACCATGAGATAAACACACCCAAAAGCACTAGGAACCCCATATGACCTATCTCATAGGTCACCTTTAAGTTTGAATGATACCAACTCCCTAAACTGGAGTCAGAATAAGGAAAATCCATTGGTACTCTTTCCAAACCACACACATCAAGTTACGAACAATTAATGTTTTCAAATGATACTCTCACCCCCATTTTGATACACACTGTTCCTAGTGCACCAAGTGACCATTTACTCTAGGTTATACACCAAAGATAACCATTTACATACATTGACACTATAGGCCGAACACCATCTCTGGGACCCAAAACATAAATTTCTAGGTTCCCTACTCACAAGGTCACTAAAACCAAGGAACCATCCTTAAGGTCCAGCATACACTCCATACAATCATGACTCACAAGAGTTTCCACACTCACATTACCAAACAATGTCTCATGACCCAAAGGCCACAACCATTCACATATTAAACTCACTACTCAGTTTTCCAAAAAGTTCCATTATTACACATCCTTTTATAGTTAACTTCACTATATTCTTTGAACACAACCATTCACATATTAATCTCCCCATTCACCAAACATTCAAAATTCCCTACCTTATTCATAACCAGGATCCAAAACCTTTTACTCAAAAAACACTTTAATGAATGATTTATAGGATTTAAACCACATGTGGAAAATATCTTATACCATCACCCTTAAACAACCCACTCCACCTACACTATTCCCACAATCATCATCACACTTAAAACGCTACCCTATACTATGCCTACTACGGGTCATGGTCAATATGAGGTAAACTAAATTTCTTAATCACAAGTCTTTCATCAAACACCATTTTAAACCATTTCCTCTTTCACAACAAAAATATTTTCTCTTAGACAAATTCCCTATTTCACAACTTGTTATAATCCTCATTTTAACTCATTTACGTTTTTTATTAGAAAAAACTCATTAACTATTTTACCATCACTATGAAATATTTCTCTTTTTTGACACCATTAATACTTTACAATTTATCACAACCCAAAATTTTAACCTGGTCATAACATTTTGTTACACACACTATTCCTTTACTATTCATTTATATTCTTTTAATTTACCCACTTGAATTACCATTATTAGACACCATTTTATTCAAAATTTTCAAGGGAAAAAAAATGAATTACACTCTCTATTCCCCACAAACCCATTACATGTGTGCCTATCATGATGCATGACACCTATATCCTTAGGTTCCTAAAATTATGCATGAATACACAATCTCATGCCATTCCAACCATGAGAAACATATCATAAATCAGTCACATCACACAACATGTGCATCACCCAATAGTGAAATATCATTCAACTATAACAACACACATCAAGAACAACAATTCCCACCCTAGGCACTTGGGTTCTCCCTCATACATGGGTTAGCTAATCCCAAGAACGATCTCATTGAAAAGGCTCAACACATCCTAGCATTTAGTATACCATCCCCAAATATTAATGCAAAACAAAGAGAAAGGAAACTTATCTGATACCACTCTTTAATGTCCCTAACTCAGGAGCCACTAAACTAGTGCCCCGAGTTGAGTCATCACATGACCTCAAGTATACATCCCCATATTCTAGAGGTTTCCAAATAGCGGTGAGGGTTAAATAAGTCATGTGGGGAGACTATACCTTCTTTATCAGAGTAAGCCACAAACAATAATAATGAAATAGTGGAAATAATATATATTATCCAATGAACATTAATAATAAACCATTTCCAAAATGGGATAAAATTCCACAACCAAATAGTAAAATATGTAATGTCATGCTAAGTAGTGACAAATGAAAAAACACAAATTAAAGACAACAATGGATCACCAAAACAGGTCCTGACCCCAAGTCCAGATCCACAATCATGTATATACTAAGAATAACTCAACTCCCTAGCATGGGGCCCTTTCCCTTTCCCTAATTTGCAACCATGAAATCTACCCGGGTACCCAACGGTGGCCTGAGAATGGTGTGAGTACAAATTAGTAGGCCACCACTAATGGTGTCTACAAAATATCTAGTCTAATAGACAGTTTATGAAAATATTAAATAAAAAGATAGTAAGTAAAAGACAAATCAACTTCCATATGTTAGTAATCATTACCTTACTGTTTCCAACATTTGTACCATTTTTCATCATGTGTCCCATGGGTTAGGCACATACATCATCTACACGTGAGTCTAAGGAAATAAATCATAATGCATAAGGCAATAAACCAAGTCCCTATCTCACTAGGGATAAACACATCACATAAAAACATTATCCTCACCTCAAAGACTCAGTCTGGGTGGAATGAAACTGTTAGGGGAATAGATCCTCCATCCCCTTCCCTAACCCATGCATTTTGAGGTGGAGTTTAGAGCCTCAGTGTAACTCGACCCATGGGTGTAGAACCTCATGTCAATACCCTACTCTACCAATCCATGTGCACATTCTTATATATTCAACACCACATACATACCATATCATAACCAAACACAATAAATACGAATAGAAATCACATTCTATAACCATCAACATGAAAATTAACACTATGCCATAACCCATCAAAACATTTTCCTTTTACATTACATAGCCATTATCCCAAATACCATTCTCATTCCTTAACCCATTAAGTATATTAAACAATTCCCATACATTATCCAATATTAATCAATCACCATACATTATCCCATTTAGCCCATTTATCATTTCACAAGCATTTTCCCAGTTTTTTGTTTCAAGTCCAATTCTTATATCATATAGCACAACCACCTTATTAAATTCAACCCATTAGGTATACCCCATAATTATGATGTATTAAACCATTCAACATATTCATAAATTCCCTTATTTAACCCATTTACATGTTCTCAATTCACAAGCCATTTCCAATTTAACATGTTCATCATTTCATTTATACTAATCCTTTAGACATTTCAACATAATTCATAAACCATTTTATACAATCTCAATTTACCCAATTAACCCACTATCAATCCATACCAAACAAACCCTTATGCCACTATCAAATACTAGGCATAGATACCAATATTTCATTTTAACTCAACTAAACATATTAATGTGTTCAATATGAGATCTACATTATCATAAGTTAACTCTACACTTAACTTTACTAGTCTCTAGGCCTAGGAATGCTGACACACCCCATGGGTGGACCTAAATCATTCTAATCATCCTAAATGCATACCATGGGGATCATGATGGGTAAAAATCATTATTTGACCAACCATTTTACCTAATATTACTCAAGGTGACAAATGCACAATAATAGGGAAGCAATATATCAACATACATGCACAAATATATAACAAAACTATGGGATATGACTTGTAGACCACCTACCTGGAATCCAATGATGAATTCACTCTTGATCGTAGCCTTAAATCCTAATTAAAACAACCTTTGAAGCCCCAACCTAGGTTCCACCAGAAAAGGATGGGTTTTGAGCTTTAGAAGAAGATGTGAGAAACTAAAAATCCTAATCCTAAAAAGAGAATCAATGAGAGGATTAGACTTACCCTGAGCTTCGATCAGCAACCAGCAACTCTCCAAACAACCTAGAAACAAGGGAGATCAATCTCTTGGAATATTTTGGATTCTTGGTTCATTCCTAGGACTATAAGGGAATAAACGGGAGAGAATATCAAGTAGAACATAAAAATCCTGTAATGGAAAAACTATAATTTTTCCAAATTTTACCGGGATGCACGGTTTACCCACATGGTTTGATAAACCATGTGAAAACTATGCACAAGTTACTATATGAGGAAGGAAAGGTTGTATAATTACCTGGTAATCTCCACATAGTTTAAAAACCATGCCCAAACCATGCGATATTCCGCTGTCTATGGCTGCACGATTTTCCTGGGAAGGTTGCAAGATTTACTTAACCATGCACCAACCGTACGCCTTGCACATTTTGGCTCAGTTTTCCTTAATTTTATGTTCCAAACCCTTGTAACACCCCTGAGGCCCCTCATACACCTGGTAATCATTTCATTAATAAAAAACAAGAGATTGAAACCAAAATTTATACAAGGAAGTACCTTTGAAAAGTCCAAGATCTTACACCTATGATTAAGAGAAAAGACCAATAGGGTACCTAATATTAGGAGAAACAGTAAGGGTAATGATTGTATGAGAATTATAGGGGAAATAAAGTCTGGGACCCAAAAGTTTTTTTTTGTGTAACTTTATTATATTTCACACACGTATAGTTTCATGAGCCATAGACTCTAGCATAAGGAAAATACATGGATTATGAGGGAATAGTTACATGCAAGTTTGGAGTTTCACACAGGTCAGAGATGTATGAAGGCTTCTTCTCCTACCCACACCTAATAAACCTTGAGAGGTGCTGTGTGAGGATCACTTGACCAAAGACCAAGTCATGTTTGGGATCATAGGAGGTATGTCACGCAAGTTCTCTACCTTTGAGGGTCCATGGATTCTATTGTTGCATGATGCCACAAAATAGATGTATTTTCCCACATAGGAGCATCGATTTGTCTTATGAAGATCCCCAACAAGGTGTGGGGTGAGGTTCTATTTATAGATGAAATCATCAGTCTCTATCATGCAACTTCACTATGGTGTGGAATAGGGTTATGTGGTTCTCAATATTTTTATACTAGGACATGGTTACACAACCTCTTTAGTATGACATTGCCTTCCTTGCACAACTGGATGGTCACACGAAGGGTTGCATGCAAATCTCTTATTTTGTGCGCACATGCCTTGGGTGCCAAGAGATTTCCCACACAACCTATAGGATTCGTTATCACCTTTCTCATGCAACTACCTGGTCATGCAAATGGTTGAATTCTACACACACCTCCTTTTTTTTCATGCTCATTCCTTGGGAATTATTTTAGACTCAAGGGTATCTTCATAACTTAGCACCACCTTTGGCATGTAAGACTATTTTGTGTGAAACCCCATCTTTGTGCACAATTGTTGAAACTTTCACACAACCTAATCCTTGAACCCATAATGTTCTTTCAAGGTGGGTCGCATGTTTGGTTCTTCTAAAGCTCACTATTTTGGGTGTGAGATAAGTTTTCAGCACTAAGAAACACACACCAACATATTTTAAGAATGAAATTCTAGGAAACACTTATTTTAAAGGTATTTACTAGGACTCACTACCATTATTTTAAAATTATAAATTATAAAAATAATTTAAAACCAATTTCAAAGCTTTAGAAAATATCCCAAAGTATTTAATAGATTTCAAAACCACTTTTAAAACCAACCAGATATATTTAAAATAAACAAGGACATTTAAAAACCACTTTAAAAACCAAAATTCCTTTTAAAACCCCATAATTTTTTTATAAAGTCCATTCAAGTATTTTATCAATTATTCAATTTTTAAAATCTTCCAAAAATATATTTTTACCATATTTCCAAATTGAGAAAATCCTTTTCATTGAAATGAAAATCAAATGAAACATTATTTTCCATTCAAATAATCCTTAGATATACTTAATACTATTATTAGGTATCCAAAACATTAATTTAAAGCATACAAAATTAGGTTTTTTGAATTCAAAGATAAGTTCAAGTGACAACCTACCAAAAATCAAGCATAGATGATGCAAATCTTTCGAATATGGAAAGAAGATATCCTTGAGAACTCATCACACACCCTGAAATCAAGTACCATAATAAATTAAAAACAAATAACTATCTAGGGTTTTACTAAAATTGTGGTACAATAAGGGAGGAAGAAAACTAATTGGAACAAGAATGAGAGAGGAAGAGGAAGAGAATAAATCCTTACTTGAAGAGATCACATGCAAAATTGGAGGGAGAGAGAGCTATGATCCACGAGAAAAGGAGGAGGTGAATCATGTGAGGGGATATACTTGGGGAGGTTTCAAGTTCTATAATATAATGGGGGAGATAAAAGCTAAAAATGGGTTTTATTTCATTAAGGGAACTTTTGGAAAAAATCAGATTTTAAGGCTCTGGGCGAATCACTTAGTTTGGATGTATGATTGGAAAAACCATGTGACAACCATGTGAGCCTCATTAGAGATCTTGAAGAATGACTCATGAGAAAGCGACATGGTTAGACTAACCATGCACCAACCATATGATCAAATCTATTAAAAAACTCAAGTTTGTCGCACAAGTTTTGAATGATTAGTACTAACTATGAGCCTAAATTGTGAGACATACACTGCACCTCCCAAAAACTTTTAAATTTAAATAAATTTTACTTGGGAGGATTGATAACCCAAGGTGACTCAAAAATAAATAAAATAATATAGTAAACTAAGGTCTATGTGTGACAATTAAACATGCACCGTTTGGTTTCATATGATCTTCATAGGTTAAGAACATATGAATAACGATTAGTGATTCCATCGAAAGGTGCTAGAGGTTTTGGCTGGTTGACATAGTTACATGGAATTTAATAACTATATACACATCATATACCAAGGTTAATATCTAGAAGAGTTTTGGGGTACATAGTTCACCTTATGAATCAGTACATAGTGTGTAATTAAACACCACATGTTAACCGACTAGACTAGAATACAGTTTTTCAGATTACACGATGTGTAGCTGGAAGACACATTGTGAAACCTATGCATTTTCACTATGAATATTGTAAAATCCACATGGATAAATGTGTTTTGTGTATTAAAACATGAAATGTGAGACTGATAGCCAAGAAACATAGAGGTTACACTCTATATAGCTGGCGTACATGATATGTACCTCATAAGTGTCCACATTCAAAAAATATGCAAGCCCCTTGGTGTGTTTCAAGGATAACATGATAAGTATAATACATGGTGTGTATCTCATTATTATACATCATTTATCCAATCCAAGATACATTCTTAGTACCAAGGCATATATCTCAGACACATAAAAAGTGATATACATGGTGTGAAGCTCGTTATCACACATAACGTAGTCAACTAGTAATTAAAAAAAATAAATTATATGAAAAATAATTAATTACAACATTAAAACCAAATTACATGGTAAAAAACTAGCATGATTATTATGTAACAAGATTTTCATAATTAATAAATTCTTAATTTATTCCCTGTGATTTTATAAAAAATATTAGCAAAGTTGTTTACTTTCCATGTTTCCATAGATGATGGTAATCTCCTAGATTATTTAAATAGACATTGATATAAAAGAATTAATTAATTAATTTAATTAATTAAATAATGTTTCTATTAACAATAAATAATTAATTGAAGTTAATTCTTGCTAGTATACATTTTCATATTTGTTAAATGTATGAATGATCATGATATTTGACTGATTAGTGTATATGATTGGTTTATTTTAATTTAATTATTATTAAAATAATGTTTTGTGTATTATCCCCTCCTCTATACTATGTTGGACCTATTTTTCCACGTATTATTTTATGTAAACCCCCTTAACCAATCCATTGGTTCCCCTCACATGCATGTGAGTAAAAGCATATGTAAAGTATGAATCTCCCAAGTGAGTGGAAGTGGCCCAAGATCAAAGATGAGGTGAAAATAACCTAGTAAGTATATATATATGGTTACCCAATACAAATATACATAAATATTACATCAATTCCATGGTTAAATTAATACATCTCACAAATAGTCACAGAACCTGAGGGCCGATAGATTTAGTGTCTTGTAGACTAGCTACTTAAACACCTTATTTTACAACACTTGTTAAAATTTCTCTATAACTGTGATCCTCTATACCCTCTCCTAGAAATATCATATGATATAATCATCTCTATAACCTAGGGATTGGAAACATAATTAATGGGTGAGATCAGATTCTTAGTAAGGGTAAACATAAGTGATAACAAATCAAAGTTCATAAGTGAGAATAAGATGAGCATATTATTATAATCAAGATACATAAGAAAATCATACCCAATAAAGCATAAAACATAAATAATGATTCATGGAATAAGGCTTGAAATAACATAAGTCATGAATCAAAAGAGTGTGGAAACATTATTCAATAAATATGAACTAAGAGAGCATAATATTGGCATGAGAATATGTATAAGAGTGTGGCATGAACATAGGCATAAAAACCATATGTCAAGGATACCCACAATGACATTAATCACATATTATGTTTGAGATAACCATCCATGTACCTTATTGATCTTGGGATAATCCTCCTATGTACCCTTGATCTTGGTATAAAACCTCCTGTGTACCCCTTTAACTTAGGATAAATCCTCCAGCATACCCTTTTCCTTGAGATAAATCATCCCATGTAACCTTTGGCTTGGGATAAATCCTCATGTGTACCCTTTTGTTCTCATGAGACATAGACACAAACCAATGCATTGTAGGGAGATATATAACCTTACACATAATCATCCATAAATATGAGTTCCATAAGATTCCAACCATTCAACATAACATGAAAACCTATGGGAATGAAAATGGGATTCATTCCTCACATCAAAAAGAACCCATGGAAAAGAAAAATGTGTTTCATAACACTTCAAGATGATATTATTGAAATTGACCTCAAGCATGTAAATAATTGATACAAAAATTCAATAACCCCAATAGAGTATTTCATAAGAACATTTAAAAGAAGATTTTTCAAAATTAATTTCCAAAGAAATAAATCCTTTAGTGATAAATAGGAAACTTTTAATGGATCGTGCCTTCTTGGCTTGTTAATTTTCTGATTTAGTTGTAAAAGGTGTTTAGAGGAGGCTTGATGAGTGTTTTATAGAGTTTGAAGATACAATTATATTGTAACAGGTGGTTCATGACATTAAAATGGAATTCATGATGTGATTTTGTATTTCACGGCTTGTGTGGATCATAGTTCATGGATTTTGTTTGGGTGAGGTGTTTTGGGTAGAATGAATTCACAATGTGAAAGTGGAATTCAAAAAATGAAATAAATCATGTTGATGCACCATGAATTTCAGAAAAAATTGGAAAATTTGATAATTCATGGATTAAACTTGATTCACAACTTAAATTGTAGGGAATCATGAGAATTCATGACATGAATATGTAATTCATGACATGAATGCCGTGAGTCACAATATATTTATAAAAAAGGATGGATCAACCA
Organism: Viscum album; assembly: GCA_963277665.1. NCBI lineage: Eukaryota > Viridiplantae > Streptophyta > Magnoliopsida > Santalales > Viscaceae > Viscum > Viscum album. Next base: position 1,328,464,966 of record OY728163.1, read on the forward strand.
AATTTTAATATCCATATCTCATTCCTCTTAGTTTTATAGAAAACCCTAGGCATCTTTAGAGGGTCTTCTAACCCCTTTACTCCTGTATTGATCCTTAGGTTCCATAGGTTTATTGTTGGAAATCTATGGTGAGTTATTCCCTTCAATACCCTTGTTTTATTTCATTCTTATTTTAGGGAATCATGACGATGGTATTATTCTAGTTTAGGGAGTGTTTGGGATACATTTTGATGATCTATTAGTGTGGTTTAGGTTGATCTAATATTTCCTTGTACAGTTGTGGTTCCCAAGCCATTTCCCTTTCACCCTGTTGTGCATAATGAATCAGATAGCTTTCTTTAGGAAGGGGATCCTTATTCTCTCCCTATTTATGTTCATGTGTGGGGATTTAATAATATTTCCTTACAATGGGTGGATAATAAGGGCCAAATTAATAAAGATAATTAATTATCTAATCTATAATTGTTGGTATTAGGGAGAAATCACATGTTTTACTGCTTCAATGATATTATTGATGAGATTATGTATTCTTGTTTCCATTTATGAAAATCATGGCTATTAGGAGCCTTGTTTGTGCTATATTTGATATGTATGTGAGACCCTTTCTATGTTAACTGTTGATATCACCATAAATAAAAGTCTAGGAATGTATATATGGATAATGAATTGGTTACGCATAGAAATATGGTTTGTGTAATAATACCCATGCTAAATAATGAAGTGAAGTAATGTAATACCTTGAACCTATTTTTTTTGGAAGTTGGGAAGTGATTCTTCATGTGGTTATGATTTTTGTGTTTCATTTTGTGATGTGGGATGATGTGTGGTGGTGGTGGTGACTGGTTGGGCTGTGATGTGATATGGGTAGTGGTGCGATGGTCAGATGGCATGATATGTGATGTGGGAAGTGGTGTGGTGGTGGTGATGTGTGGTGGTTATTACATATGGTTGTTGTAGCGAGATGGTTTGGTTGTGTGTGGTGCGATAGCTAATAGATTATGTGATATGAGTGATCTATTTTGTGGTGTGGTTGTGTTAGTTTTCTGGTTATCCATGGAATCAATTATAATGCTAAAAAAAATGACATGGGTTGGTAGATGAATAAGAATGGGTTGAAATTTATTATGTGGTGACTGTATTAAATAATATAAATGATAAAAGAATGGGATATGTAAATCTGAAATAAAATGGATTATTAAATGTGAGTTAGTATAAACTCATTAAATCTAGAAAATTGTGGAACCTGTAATTGATAGCAGTCTTGTGTGATGTTATGTGTAGGTCATGTGGTGTGATGCATTAGTGGTGGTATCAGTCATGGCAGATGTTTTGTGGTGTAGCAGTGATGGTGTGGAGTATTCTAGTGAAATTTTTGTGGACCCATAGGTTGGGTATTGTATTCTCTCTATATATGATGTATTTTTATGTTATTTCTATATAAACCCCACCCAAGTTGGATAACCTTACCAACACCCAAAGTTTTTTGGTTCTGGGTTTTTCCCCAATATCCAGGTTGGTGTTGATATAGATGATTTTCTACCCCCTATTCCCCACTATTTCTTCAAAAGTGATGATACAAATAGGTGTTGGATATTACCCAGTGGCTATGAATATGCGATGTGTGGTGGGGGTCATGCATCGGGGGATGAGGGAATGAAATTAATTCACTTTATGTTCATGATAATCTACTACCCTGGTTATGTGTTGAGATGTGATGTGGTGACCCAAGTGTCTTTGGGTGAGATTTGATGTGATGAGGCTATGATGAGATGTGGTGATGATTGATGCAAACATTGGATGCTAAACCTTGCAATGGTTGGGTTGGTAGGGATACCTCCTAACCTACATCCAAGATGGATAGTTATGCGATGTGATATATATGGAAGGGATGGGATCACTAGATGTTTGACGTTGGGGTATGAGAGCAGAAAATTAGTGGGGAAGTAACATTGGGGGATCCTTTGTTATGTTTATGTTACTATGTTACTATATTGGATGTGCAATTTGGTGAGTGAGCTATGGTGAGGCTAATATTGGTAAGTCAACCTAGTTAGGTTCTTGTTGGTTATGCTGTTTATTCACTGACACATTTGTATTCTATTTTCTTATGTGCACTAGATACCTTGAGTATGATCATATCGAGTATACATGTATGCTCACCCGATGTATATTAAATGTTTTTAGGTTTCTAGGAGGACTTTGGGGGACCAAGCTGGACACCAATATCTTGAGATTTGGAGTTGTTATTGAGTCTATACTCTATGAACTAGGTCGACACAGAAAAATTAGAAGGGGATCTTAAACCCCATATCAGTCTAGAATTTTGAGTTCTATAGGAATCACTAGTCAGGGTGGGGGATGAGGTACTCTAGGATAGGAGTAGTCGTATCAGTAGTGCTATGTAGAACATGTGACTCGGATAAGAGTTTAGGGTAGAGGGTAATGTCAGTTTCATATAGTTAATCTTGCACTCATCAGTAGTGAGTTTGGGTTATTGACTATACATGGTACTATTATTGTAGATTCTACGCTTTCTAGTGTTTTATTTGATATAGGATCTGCACATTCTTTTATATCTACTCAGTTTGTGAATGGTTTGGGTCAGGTGGTGGAGTTCACATTTGGGGTTATGTCGATTGACACACCATTGGGGGTGTGATAGGAGTATATCTGTCTTTGTAAGGGGTGTTCTGTAACGTCCCGGTTTCGGAAGCCGCCCAGAGGCACCCCGTACCCGGTTGGTCACATGGCCTCAAGCACATTTCCCTGAATGCCAGAGGCTACCAACTAGCAGCAAGGGCCTTGGGTGTAATAGTGGGGAAACTATTCCCTCATTTTCAGAGTACACAATGGAAGTAAACAAATACATAAAATAGTGGAAGCGGGAAATATCCAATAACAATAAACAGCGGAAGACGAGAATAATAAAACAACTAGAGCACATATATAAATGATGCATGATACATAAGTCTAAGAAAGCAGCCAAAAAAGTCACAATACTGGAATAAAAATAGTACTAAACCAAAGTAAAAAATAAAAGATAAACAGTTCCTCAGCATCGCAGGCATATGCTTGGTCCCATGCTCTTCAGCTCCACAACAAGTCAAGTACCTGAAGTAGAAGGGCGCTTTCCCTTATCTATACCCGCAACAATATAATCTGTTTGGGCCCAAAATCATGGCCCAAACAGGGTGTGAGACTAAATCCCAGTAGGCAACCACCCAAAGATCTGTTCCTAATAGTTAGTGAGTATATGGCAGGTAAAAGTACAGAAAGCAGTAAACAAGAAATTACTAAGTAGTAAACAATCCACAGTTTCAATATCAAGCTACAGCGAAAAAGAAGCTAAACCTCAAATAGGTAACCCTCTGGGAAGTACTCACAGCCATCCCCTCAAGTCATACCTAAAAAGTACAAGCAACCCTCTGGGAATCACACTCAGTATAACCCTCTGGTTTTGTCATAGGAATATAATAATAATACTCTCTGAGTAAGTGCTCACAGTCCATTCCCCTTATAGTCAAAGGTAAAGCAAGACTCTCTAAGGAAGCTCACACAATCCATTCCCTGTATAGTCTAGGGTAGTCAAGGAATCTCTAAGGAAGCTCACACGGTCAATTCCACTTATATCCCCAAGGTCTAGGATTATCTGAGGAAGCTCACTCAGTCAATTCCCCTTATAGCCTAGGTCGTACAATTCAAACAAAGACTCTCTGAGGAAGCTCACGAGGTCAATCTCCATATAGTCTAAAGCAAACAAGGACTCTCTGAGGAAGCTCACTCGGTCAACTTCCCTTATATCCCTAAGTGGTTCTAGGATCTATGAGGATGATCACTAGGTCAATCCCCCTTATAGCCTAAGTGCTCAAAGACTCTCTGAGGAAGCTCACCCAGTCAATTCCCCTTATAGTCTACTACACCAGGTTCTCACAGACCTGTGTAGGTCAACGAGCATAGTAGTGTAATATGGAAAAATTAAACCTACAGAACTACTTGTCTAACCAGTCTACAACATAACAAGCATGTCAGAATACAAACTCTCCATCCTACAATAACAAGCATGGAAAACAGGTAAGGCAGCCAAAGGCTAAACAGGACCAAACAGTCATAAACAGAACAAGCATGGGAAAAACATCCAAACATATAAATCAACCCTATTAATATGCAAATTATCTATACAAAAGCATACAATCATGGCCGGAAAATCAACAGGGGTAAAATGGTAAACACGCAATACCCCGTTCAAGGGTATTGGTGGGATTTGCACATAAAACTCAAAGACTACGAACGGAAAGGCACAAACCACCTACCTCAGGGTTAGGAGATCGCTATACCTAAACCTCAAAGCTTGAATCTCCTTGGAACATCGTATATCTAAGAAAAAATATAAAACATTCAACCCACGATAACTTAGAAAAGAAGAGGAATCATAAGATGATGCTCTAGGAGAAGAGAGAACTCACCGATGCAATTCCAATGCAATCAATGATGTTTGAATCAGAGGACAGATGGAGGGTCTGGGGATCATCGAAGATCCGCGGCTACTCGGTGCTCTCGGATGAACTAGGTTGAGAAGGAGACATTTCTGTCCGTCAGACGCGACCCCGATGTGTTTAATGAAAAAAAACAAAATACACAGTGTGTACTTTTGGAGTACACAATGTGTACTTACTGTTTTTATACTCTGCATTAGGTGGCCTTCAAGTCACTCCCACATGGCCGTGTTTGTGGATACTACACAACCAACACACGACCTACTGCGGCAAGGAAGTATACGGTGTGTACTCATAAAGTACAAGGAATGTACTTAGAAAATTTCCATAATTTCCTATTTTTCTAAAAAACGACTAGAAAAGGAAAAACATACCTGAAAAGAAGATTTTAGTTCTTACAAAATTCCCCCCTTAAAGAAATTCTTCCCCAAATTTTCCTAGCATGGTGTAGAAGAATAAATACTGAACAACTCCGACCACTGTGCTCGTACATAGACCTCCCTCTCCCAAGTCTCGTCTTGCACCCGCCTGTACTGCCATAGCACTCATACCAGAGGAATAGACCAACCATGGAGAACCTTTGTACTGCGATCCACAATCCAAATAGGATGCTCTTCAAATGACGCATCCACTTTGAGCTCAAACTCCTTGAGTTGAAAGACATGAGACGTTTCTGAGAAGTAATATCAAAGCTGAGAAATGTGGAAGACATCATGTATAGCCCAGTACCTCTGAGGTAACTGAAACCAATATTCTACCGGCCCAACTCTCTCCAACACCTCAAATGGCCTGACGTACCTCGGTGAAAACTTACCCTGTCTCCTAATCCTCTTGTTTCCCAACCTCAGTGTGACACATAGGAAAAACTGACCCCTAACCTCAAACTCCAGTGGTCGTCTCCGCTGATCAGAATAAGACTTCTGTCGAGACTGCTCAGTAGCCATCCTCTTCCAAATCAACTCTATCTGCTCTGTGGTCTCCTGAACAAGATGAGGTCCCAGCAAAGCTGCCTCTCCTAGCTCCAGCCAACATAAGGGTGATCCGCATGGCCTACCGTACAAAGCCTCATAAGGTGCAATCTGAATAGTTTCTTGAAAACTATTGTTGTAGGAAAACTCCACAAAAGGTATATTTTTCTTCTAAGAACCTCTAAAATCTAGAATGCATGCTCAGAGCATGTCCTCAATCACCTGAATCGTACGCTCGGACTGACCATCTGTCTGGGGGTGGTAAGCTATACTCAAAAGTACCTGTGTACTCAAAGCCTTCTAAAGCCCCTGCTAGACCTGAGAAGTAAAATGTGCATCCCTGTCTGAAACGATGGAGTGTGGAACTCCATGTAGATGTACAATATCTTGGATGTACAACTATCCCAGCTCTTCAACACTAAAGGTCTCCTTGATCAGCAATAAGTGAGCAGCCTTCGTGAGTCTGTCAATTACAAACCAAACTGCGCCATTCCCTCAAGGTGACCTCGGAAAAATGGTCACGAAGTCCATCACGACGTCATTCCACTTACACTCGGGAATGGGTAATTGCTGCAAAAGACCTGCTGGTCATTGATGCTCCACCTTCACCTGATAACAAGTGGAACACCTCATGATGAAACCAGAAACATCCCTCTTCATACCTGGCCACCAATACTGATGGTGTATATCATGAAACATCTTGGTGACTCTTGGATGAACTACCCAAACTGAGAAATGAAAATCCCACATCATCTCCTCATGTATATATTATGGAACCCATACGCGTACATAGAAACACAAGATCTCATCCTTGCCTATGGTCCATCCAGGAATAGGGTCCTCTCCTGACACACTTTCCCTTAGGACCAGGCCTTCAGAATATAATAGCTGCCTCATTCGAACTCGATCAAGAAGAGTATAGGTAATAACTACAGAAGAAAGAAACATCTACCCCTGACTATCATGAACCTCTAAATGCATCTCATAGAATAAATCCATAAGCTTCCACTCACTAATGGCCTCCTGAACTGCCTATATTTGAGTCCTCATGCTCAACGAATCGACCACTGCATTGCCTTTACTAGGAGTGCAGGCAAGCTCAAAGTCAAAGGACTGTAGGTACTCAACCCACATGCGCTGTCTCAAATTCAGATCACGCTGAGTTAAGATGTACTTGAGACTCTTGTGGTTGGTGAAAACCACAAAGTGCTCTCCCAAAAGATAATTTCTCCAACATCGTAAGGCATGAACAATAGCTGCCAACTCTAGATCGTGCGTCGGGTAATTCCTCTCATGTGGCCTCAACTATCGACACCCGTACACAACGACTCCATCTCCCTACATAAGCACAGCTCCCAGCCTAATACCTGATGCATCATAGTAAATAGTATAGCTCTTTCCCGGCTCTATAAAGACTAGTATCGGTGCTAAAGTCAACCTTACCTTCAGCTCCTGAAAGGTTAAATCACAAGAATTTGACCACAAGAACTTTGTACCCATCTTAGTCAGGCCTGTCAGTGGTGCTACTAAGTGTGAAAAGTCCTGTATGAAATGTCTATAGTATCCAGCTAGCCCTAGAAAACTCCACACCTCAAAGAAGTTCTTCAGATTCTCCCAGGAAACTACTGCTCTCACTTTCTCTAGGTCTACTGATACTCCTACCTCTAAGATAATATGACCCAATAAGTGAATCTGATCCATCCAAAAGTGGAACTTTGAGAGATTAGAATATAACTGATGCTCCCTCAGTGTACTCAAAATGATCTCAAGATGGGTAGCATGGTCATGTCGAGTGTGAGAGTACACCAAGATATCGTCCATAAAGACCACCATGAAAGAATCCAAGCAAGGATGGAACACTCAGTTCATCAGTTCCATGAAAACTGCAAGCACGTTCGTGAGACCGAACGACATAACCATATACTCATATAGACGATACCTGCTCCAGAAGGCTGTAAGAGGTATAGATGATGGTCTAACGCGCAACTGATGGTAAGCAGACCTCAATTCAATCTTCGAGAACACCCAGGCTCCTCGAAGCTGATCAAAGAGATCATTAATCCTAGGCAAGGGATATCGGTTCTTAACCGTAAACTGGTTCAAATTTTGATAGTCCACAAAAATCTTGAGGGTACCATCCACCTTCTTTGCAAATAAGACAGGAGAACCCCAAGGAGAAGTACTGGGTCAGATTAAACCCTTTGCCTGCAACTCCTCCAACTACTTCTTGAGCTCCTGCAACTCAGGTGTAGCCATCCTATAAGGAGGAATGGACATTGGTGACACTCCTAGAACAAGCTCAATCAAAAAGTCTACCTCGTTCTCTGGAGGCAAACCTGAAAAGTCCTCTGGAAAGACATCTCTGAAATGATCCACCACTGGAGGAAAGTCTAACTATGAAGTCCCTTGGTCATCCAGATATAGACTAGAAAGTTGGGCTATAACTCCTCTCAAACTATGATGCTTTGGACCCTCTCTACTTTCCTGGACATCCCACTTGCCCCTATGAAGAAAGGATCCACCCTCTAGTGATATGAAACTCACCCTACGATGATAACAGTTGACGAATGCCTGTAACGGAACTAACCATTCCATCCCAATAATGACATCATATCCTGTCATTTCTAGGATATAGAGGTCCCATAAAAAGTAACATCCACAAACCTCTAGTGGACACTCCTTTCACTGACGTACACTATCCGTTATAGTCCCCAAAGAAGTTTATAGCGTCAAGATATCAACAGAAGAAAAGATGCAGAGCCCAAGTCTCTCCATGACAGCAATGAATATAAAGCTATGGGAAGCCCCTGTATCAAAAAGAGAAGATGCTAAGACTGATACTACTAAGATCGTACCTCAAACGGTAGAAGGTTTGGGATCCTGCTCCTACTGGGTCCACTCCACTTCAAAAGTCTGGCCCGTACCATGGCCCTGTGACCCTACCTGACCACTCTGAGCTGATCCGCCCTGATGTCACTGAAAATTGGGCGACTGGCTACCACGGCCACGACCTCCACCTTAACCTAAACGACCAGAAGAACTCCAGTTACTAGACTAGTGAGAAACTGGTGGCATTTCTCCTGAATGAGGAGTCATAGAAGAACCCCTGTCACCAGCTGTTGGTGAGAAGAACTGATAAAAACACTGAAGGTGACCCATCTTGCCACAAGATCAGAACTCCACTGGGTCCCTCGGGAAAGGTGGACTCATATGAACACTTCTCCCACACTGTTAGCACACAAACTGGCTACCGGAAGATATCTCTCTCCTCCTCAGAAAGTTTGCATGAACCTTATAAAACCCTCTCGAAACTGTGCATCAGCACCTGTGTCCAGAATGACGGCTGGTGAAAAGACTGGCACAACAAGAGGACATCTCGGTGACATGACTCTCAAAGGTCAAGCACACACCTTAGATCAAGATTATCAAGGACTAAAAAAAGGAGTGTAATAAGGGAAAAAGAGAAAGAAAGCACTCAAGTTTTACAAAACATGACTACACGGCGTGTACATTTCCTACACGACGTGTTCCCTGAAGTTATTTTGATGGGCGTGTACTCCTACCTGAACTAGTCGTGTAACACCCTAGAAACATGGATTGTTGTCTTAACACATGGATTGTACTTGAATCATCTTCCCCTACCCGAGTCCTTCTACATGGTTAAGCCACACGACTCTCCTAAGGCAAGACTACACAGTGTGTACAATTACTACATGGTGTGTACTATACAAGCTTCACTTGGCCCGTGTTGTTAGTGACACGGCCTGACACACGGCTCACACTACATGGCATGTTCCAGAAGGACACAACATGTATGTGAAAGGATAACACTGACCCGTGTTGTTCGTGACACGGCCAGGTACCCCAGTCAGACTACACAACGTGTTCAATGTGTACACGATGTGTACGAGAAAGGATGACACCAACCTGTGTTGTTCGTGACATAGCCAGATACCTAGGTTAGACTACACAACATGTTTAGATGGAACATGACGTGTATTGGACAAGACTCGGCCAACCTGTGTTGTTAGTGACACTGTGGGCATGGGGTCGGCACAAGACGATGTGTATGGGTGGTACACGACGTGTTCACTCCAGGTTCTCCCTATCTCATGTCCCTACCCACACGAACTAAGACATGACTAGAGACTACATGACGTGTACGTACTGTACACGGTGTGTTACCACCAGACTTTCCCCATCCTATGTCTCTACCCACACGGCCTACGGCACAGTTAGAGACTACACGGCGTGTACATAAAGTACATGGCGTGTACTTAATAAAAATAGTTTCTTCCCGAACAGAAGAACACACGGCGTGTACTTAACACTACATGGTGTGTATTCTGGGTTTTTCCGGACATTAAGCCTTAGAAACTAATCTGGAACCCATAAAACACTGAAATAAGCATTGAAAGTACCAAATTCCGATCCGTGAGGGCCCATAATCCCCGTGAATCAATGTTTGGAATCTTATACACATTATAACATGGAAAACAAGGTAATGATCCACCAAATTTTAGTCCATTAGGGCCCATAACACCTCAAGAACCAAAGTTTGGAATTCATTCAAGAAAACCTCTACACAAACAATACCCTATCAAACAACATATATTTATATCAAGGTAACTATCACAACAACATGCATATTTTACACATCATCTATCACAACAACATGAAATCACTAATGCATCCTAGATGACATGACAAAAATGCATGACATGTGATTTCTAGAAAGTGCCTATATGATGAATGAGATTGTATACCCTCATCTAATTGGGTTGAAATAGAAATAGAACCTCAATAACATCAACAATAACAACAAAAATCATGTGAATCACTCAAGGTGAAATCAGATCAACTGTAATAATTGAAAAACCATAAAAATTGAAATTTAAACGAGGTAGATTGGATTTTCCCTGTACAAGGGTTAGCTACTCCCGGGCACAACTTATTACCAAGTACCTATTCCATCCTATCCCTGGCTAAGGCTCCAAACAGTAAGTCAAGAATAAAATAATTCCTCTGATACAACTTTGTAACGTCCTGGTTCCAGAAGCCACCCAGAGGCGCCCCATACCCAATTGGTCACATGGCCTCAAGAGCATTTCCCCGAACGCTAGAGGCTGCTGACTAGCAGTGAGGGCCTTGGTTGTGATAGTGGGGAAACTATGCCCTCATTATAAGAGTACACGGCGGAAGTAAACAAATACATACAATATCGGAATTAGGAAATATCCAACAACAATAAACAACAGAAGACTGGAATAATAAAACAACTGGAGCACATATATAAATGATGCATGATACATATGTCTAAGAAAGCATCCAAACAAGTCACAATGATGGAATACAAATAGTACTAAACCAAAGTAAAAAATAAAAGATAAATAGCTTCTCAGCATCACAAGAATATGCTTGGTCCCATGCTCTCCAGCTCTACAGCAAGTCAAGTACCTGAAGTAGAAGGGCGCTTGTCCTTATCTATACCTGCAATAATATAATCTGTTTGGCCCCAAAAGCATGGCCCAAACAGGGTGTGAGACTAAATCCCAGTAGACAATCACCTGAAGATATATTCCTAATAGTCAGTGAGTATATGGTAGGTAAAAGTACATAAAGTAGTAAACATGAAAGTACTAAGTAGTAAACAATCCATAGTTTCAATATCAAGATACAACGAACAAGTAGCTAAACCTCAAACAGGTAACCCTCTGGAAAGTAATTAGATCCATCCCCTCTAGTCCTACCTAAAAAGTACAGGCAACCCTCTAGGCATCACAATCAGTCTAACCCCTCTGGTTCTGTCATAGGAATATAATAATAAGACTCTCTGAGGAAGAGCTCATAGTCCATTCCCCTTATAGTCAAAGTTAAAGAAAGACTCTCTAAGGAAGCTCACACAGTCCATTCCCCATATAGTCTGGGGTAGTCAAGGAATCTCTGAGGAAGATCAGATGGCCAATTCCCCTTATATCCCCAAGGACTAGTACTCTATGAGGAAGCTCACTCATTCAATTCCCCTTATATCCTAGGCCGTACAATTCAAACAAAGACTCTCTGAGGAAGATCACACGGTCAATACCATTATAGTCTAAATCAAACAAGGACTCTCTAAGGAAGCTCACTCGGTCAATTCCCCTTATATCCCCAAGTGGTTCTAGGCTCTCTGAGGATGCTCACCCAGTAAATCCCCCTTATAGCCTAAGTGCTCAAAGACTCTCTAAGGAAGCTCACCCGGTCAATTCCCCTAATAGTCTACTACACTAGGTTCTCACGACCCTGTGTAGGTCAATGAGCATAGAAGTGTAATATGTCCAAAGTAAACCTACAGAACTACTTGGATAACCATTCTACAGCATAACAAGCATGTCATAATACAAACTCTCCATCCTACAATAATAGGCATGGAAAACAGGAAAGGTAGCTAAAGGCTAAACATGACCAAATGGTCATAAACAGAACAAGCATGGGAAAAAAATCCAAGAATAGTAATCAAACCTATTCATATCCAAATTACCTCTACACAAGCATACAAGCATGGCGGGAAAATCAATAGGGGTAAAACGGTAAACATGCAATACCTCGTTCAAGGGTACTGGTGGTATTTGCACATAAAAATCAAAGTCTTAGAAAGGAAAGGCACACAACACCTACATAAGGTTTAAGAGATCGCTATAAATGAACCTCGAAGCTTGAATCTCCTTGGAACATTTTAGATATAAGAAAATATATAAAACGTTCAACCCACGATAACTTGGAAAAGAAGAGGAATCAGGAGATGATGATCTAGGAGAAGAGAGAACTCACCGATGCGATTCCAATGCAATAAATGGTGTTTTAATTGGAGGACGGATGGAGGATCGGGGGATCGTCGAAGATACGTGGCTGTTCGATGCTCTTGGACGAACTAGGTTGAGAAGAAGACAGTTCTGTCCGTCAGACGCGACCCCGATGCGTTTAATGAAAAAAAATACACGGCGTGTACTTCTGAAGTACACGATGTGTAATTACTTCTTCTGTACTCCACATTAGGTGGCCTCCAAGTCACTCACACATGGCTGTGTGTATGGATACTACACGGCCAGCACACGGCCTGCTGCGACAAGTGTACTTAGAAAATTTCCATAATCTCCTCTTTTTATAAAAAATGACCAGAAAAGTAAAAACATACCTGAAAAAAAGATCTGGGTTCTTACATGTTCTCTCGAGGTTGGTGAGTAACATATTCTTTGGGATTTGTTTATTCTTGGGATGTTAGGTTTTTACTTGATACTAGGTATGGACTAGTTGGTTTCATATCAAGCTTACATTGATTTTTACTATAGGAGAGTGACTTTCATGTCTCCTGAGGGTGATAAATTTATTCATCATGGGGAATAGGATATCCAAGTAGGATTTATAGGGAAATATCATCAAGAACTTGGTGAGATCACATCCTAGGTTATGATCATATTTCTAGATTATGGGTAAGTGGATCATGATTCCTTTCCTATTATAGTGGATTGGTTTTAGTACATGTTTCATGGGGATTTTTTAGGGTATTAACCTAATAGAGGAATTGAGTTTATAATTGAGTTGGTGACTGGGGATGAGCTGATTTCTATTCAACCTTGTAGAATAGAACCAGTGGAGCTTCAATATCTTAAGACTCAGTTGGATGAGTTTGAGGCTAAAGGGTTCGTCCATTTGAGTAAGTCGCCTTTGGGTTTACTGATCTTATTTTTCAATAAGGAGGATGGGATGTTTCACTTGTGTATCGATTACTGGAAATTAAACCAGATGAAAATTAAGAACTAGTATCATCTTCCTTGTATTAATGATATTTTTGACCAAATAAGGGGTATCTATGTGTTTTCCAATATATATATATATATATATACACTAAATTTGGCATTGTTTATGCCACATGTCACTCCCTCATCAACTCCATTCACTATTGTATAACCCTCTTAAACTATTCCTTCACCTTCCCCTCTCTCACAGTCATGACTTCCCTCTTCCAATTATATAGTTTCAAAACCTCCACTGATCTTCCTTCATTTTCATCCACCAATTTCACCAACATCGGCCTCTTAATTCTATAGTTTTCACTACATCTCACTACCCCATCTGCCCCTCTTCCTATCTCCACCCCATTGTGACTATTCTACTCTATCTTCACCCCTACCGATATCATCCTCATCATGAGTTACCTATTCTGAATCACCTATTTGAAAACCTCCATCGTTTTTGCTTCCTCCTCATCTGAAGATTTCACCAAGATCGGCCTCCCAAATCTATGGTTAGAACTATTTCTTGACACTTCGTATTCACCTATTTTGATATCCAAAATCTAGGGTTTGGTAAGCTACTCCATTCGGTCTCCCAAATCTAGGGTTTTAAGTCCTTAATGCTCAGCTACCGGGGCTCTATCACCGTTGACCACCTTAAATTCCTTCCCGTACCTCTACTATAGTAACTACTAAATCATACACCACCAACTTCTCCTATGTTTTTCCCTAAAATCCACACTCTTCTACTCAGCCAGTTCACTTAGGTTCTCCTTGGTTTAGCTCCTACAATACCTTTCATAATAGGTATGTTATCCTACTATCCTTCAATACCTATCCCTTATGTGCATATTCTATTATTTTCAGGTCAACATAAGGTAATGATACTTTCATAATACTTTATCCTATTTCAATACTCCAAGTATTATTTGTATTAAACATTTACCTTCTTCTCATGATAGTAAATAACTGTAACTTGACAGCCAACCATAGCAGTGACTACATGCACATTCTAATTATTATTTATCTTCAGCATATACATTGTCTATACTATGATCACAATACTACCTCCAAGTAGACATGATTAATCTAATCGACCATTTTTCATTGACCATTAAATATTATAAGGGTTTACATTATATTGATCATAGTAAATAACTATAATTGGTACCATTCGGACTACAACCCTAGCAGTAACTACATGCACATTCTAAGTATTATTTGTATTTAGAATATACGTTGTCTATAATCTGATCACAATACTGTATTTCATGGTTCTATGGTTCTGTTAAATTCCTTTACAATCAAATAAAAAGATAAAATATATAAACATGCACTCCCCATCGAGATATAGAGACACACAACTTCAAATAAGACTACTACAGAAACAACGTTAATCAGATTGTATTTTTTTTTATTCTGCACTCAAGATACTGTTCTATTATTTATCAATCAGTAGTTTATATATTTACTATAATTGCAATTCCATAGGCAAAATGTCTCTTGAAAAAATTAATGCAACTGAACCTGTAACACCAATAGGAAGCATGAAAACAGGAAGAGGTATTCATTTATCACTGACACCTAGTAATTGTAATTTCAATTTACAAAGTCCATTACTTTTTATTTAGTTATCATCATGAAAACCAAAATATCATACCTCTATAAAATATTATATTATTTCCTGAAAATGTATATTTTAATAGTACTGAGAATTTTATGATAACAATAACCATTAGACAATGTTTTATAGCTAAACTGTTCACATCGACTAATAACATATAAATATACTGACGCATTCCATTATCACATATATCCATAAATAGTTATTTGAGTTTACTACCACTAATTTAATTACTTTTATTTCATACTGCAAAATAGGTAACCATGTATTGCTATAATTTTTCATCTCCCTATTTCAAATTCCCTCAATACTGTTCAAATATATCAATGATATATGTTGGATTAAACAAGAAAAAAATAATGACTGAATACCATGATACAACACAGTATTTCATTCTGTGATCATGTTGTCTTTGAACTTTGTTTAACTATATGGTCAATATGTTACATCTCTATTTAACAACTTAATGTCCTAATATTACTCTTACAAGGTACGAATACTAATGGTCATACTTTTATAGAGCCAACTAATGCCTCCTCTTCACAGTAAGCATAAAACAATCCACTACAGAATTTATTCTCTATCAGTACAATATTGATTCTTACACATGCAACTACTATAATGAACAATACTCCTTATACTACTATTGGAAACTACATTCTTTTTTCATCCACATGTATGCTATACAGTCTAACTAGCATTTCAGGTATCTCATCTATATATCTCTTTATATATATACACTTTATAATATTTAATAACATTTTCACCTATGATGTTATTCTAAGGAGGGAGTAATAAGCATGTAGGTTCTATACAACTGCCTGAGGAACAACATTAAATGAATCATACATCCGTATAAACTACTCCTATAACAAACTCTGACATAGATCCTGCATTCAACTTCAGAGGTCTGTCAAAGTAAACATTATATTTTCAATATTCAACTATTTTACTGTATATTTTATATTACTAAATATTCATCAATAACAAATAACTTGAAGTTGAATGCTGTAGATAAGTCACTACAACTTCAAACTGCTGAACAAACAAGTCATTTGCATTTAATAAACAATTATATTACTACATTGACTGTGTATAAAATTTTATTAGACTACTATTTCTTTCCCAATTATTATCAAATATTCTAATACTTTTCTCCTTCAAAATATTCAGATTGTGGAGACCCTTTTAACATTTGTGAGTACTGTTGTTCAACCTTCTGGTATGAATAGAGGAATAAAAAATATATCCATAGACATATCCCACATTTCTCTTTATGTTTCTCGTTGGGAAAAACTACTTTAGAGTTATTTCCTACATGTCCTGAATACCTTAGAACATCACTTTTCAATAAAACCTCTACACATTCAAAAACATTCCAAGACCACATGCACATTTACAAATCTATGTTTGCATTCAAATTATTGGGTGACAAAGTAGAAAAATCTATGAACTATGGTGGGTATCCAAATATATTTAGATTAAATGGAAAAAAATACCATCACATTGGAAGTTTATGTCTTCCTGATGGAAAACCACAAAAGTTTACTCAGCTTTATGTACATGACACTACAAATGAAGCTCACAATAGAGTACATACCATCAGGTAAATACTACATTAAGTGGTAATATCTAAATATTGTCTCTTGTGATTTTAACTTTTTCTTAACACTTTAATATACAGATTTGATGACAGAAACCAAAATGATGTTATTGATTTAAGTTTTGTTCAGAAACTACAAGATATGATTCACCAAAACAATGCATTACCACGTCAATTCATAACAACTAGGGATGTTATTAAAAGTCATGGCACTAAAAATTTAAAGCTACTAATTTTTAGAAGATGAGGAAGAGATGCACAAACATACAACTTACCAACCACTTCTGAGATTGCAATACTCATTTTCAGTGACATTGAAGATCTAAATCATGGGAGGGATATTATCATTCAAATAAAAAGTGGTGACTTTCAACGCATAGATGAGATCCACCCACTATACCTTACTTTACAATATCCATTGGTTTTCATGGGTGGAGAGGGTGGATATGTTGACAACATATTCCATCGTGCGACACCATTAAATAGAAGTGAAAAACTCAGAGAAGTAACAATGAGAGAATATTTCTCCTTTCACATTCAATTCTGTTACAATGATGCATCCGATCTGCTTTATTCTAGGAGTATTCTGCAATAGTTTATTATAGATTCATATACAATGATTGAGTCTCAAATACTATCTTTTATTCTCTTTAACCAAAAGAGCTTGAGGGAGGAACTATACAATGGGATGGAAGATTATTTCCTTAGAGGTGATTGAGATGGATCTTTATGTGGGAAGTTTATCATTTTACCTTCCACATTTACTAGCAGTACAAGGTATATGACTCAAAATTACCAAGATTCTATATCAATATGTAATTGGGTAGGGTATCCAGATCTTTTTTCAACATTTACATGTAATCCAATGTGGCCTAAATTTTCAAGATTTGTTAAAGTAAACAACTTTTACCCATTGGAATGTCCTCATATACTATTGTGAATTTTCAATATTAAGGTCAAACAACTCATGTAATATTTACAAGAAGGATGTTTCTTTAGAAATTCTCGAGCAGGTATGAAACTTCATCACTAATATATTCTAATTTTATAATAACTACTTTTGCCAACAAATGTCACATGTTTTTCCATCTACCCTTAAATCTCTAATGTAGTTGTTCATACCGTGGAGTTTTAGAAAAGAGGATTGCCTCATGTGTACATTCGATTATTTCTTAGTCATGAAGAAAAAGTTGTCACTCCAACAGAAATTAACAGAATTGTTTTGGATGAAATTATAAACAAAGGTACCTTCTGAAAAA
Source organism: Viscum album (assembly GCA_963277665.1). Lineage (NCBI taxonomy): Eukaryota > Viridiplantae > Streptophyta > Magnoliopsida > Santalales > Viscaceae > Viscum > Viscum album. Next base: position 1,328,482,685 of record OY728163.1, read on the forward strand.
TTCATTAAGAAGTCAAAAATTTTATGATCCATGGGCCTTATGGTGATGCCAATCGTCTCCCAACTTGTATGCAGAATGGAAAATTCTCAAATTATTATCCAAAAATTTTTGTTGAACATACAACAATGAATGATGACAATTATGTTTTATATCAGAGAATAAATTCTTGATGTACTGTTGTAAAAAATTGTATAGCATTGGGAAATCAGTTTTTTGTACCATACAATCCAATTTTTCTATTAAAATATAGAGCTCATATAAATATCAAAATTTTCAATCAATCATATCCTATCAAATATCTTTTTAAATAGATAAGAAAGGGTCATGATCGTGTAACCGTGACACTCTATGACAACAAAAACAAACATCTGTCTGACAACAGTGTCGATGAGATTAAAATGTACTATGACTGCTGGTACATCTCACCTTGTGAAGCTTCTTAGAGGATCTTTTCTTATGATATCCATTATAGATATCCACCAGTTGATAGATTGTAGTTTCATTTACCAGGACAAAACAACATGATGTATGTAGACTGTGACAATATTGAAGACATCTTAAATAAGAGAAACATTTATAATACCATGTTCACATCTTGGTTTGAAGAAAATATGTTGTACCCAGAGGGAAGAAGTATAACATATGTAGAATTCCCAACAATATTTGTCTTACACTATCATGAAAAGAAATGGTATTCGCATAAACATGGATTCAGTATTGGTAGATTGTACTATGTGATTCCATCTTCTGGAGAACTATATTACTTGCATATTATACTTACAAAGGCCAGGGGTGTGAATTCATATGATTCTATTAGAATGGTGAACAAAATTACTCATCATACATTCAAAAAAACCTGTTCAACAATTGGAGTATTAGAAAAAAATATACTAACAAAGATGTCTAGTGACATAGATAGTAAATTGTTTGTACCTTGTATTTGTAGTCACTGTTGTTGGGAATATATAATATCTTCTATTAGAATCTTCCAGGTTTCATTCCAAACAATGTCAGGTTGAAAAATGGTATTTTATAATAAAATTATAGTGAACAGTCTTCACAAAGACAAATGTTTGCTTTTATTTAAATAGACAACATTATCTAAAGCAATGGTAAATCTCTTCAATGTTATCCTCTAATGCCCATTCCGTATTATTCAACAACTTCTCAACCAAATAGGTTGATTATAGAAGAGCTTAATTACAATAGGGAAAACCTTCATAATGAGTACATATAATTACATTGTATGCTTAATGTTGAACAAAAAAAAGTTATGGGGGGAATTATTTCCACGTTATGTTCTGTTGTTGGAGTTTTTTTCTTGCATGGATTTGGAGGGATGGGTAAGAATTTCATCTAAAGAGTCTTAACATGTCTTATAAGGCTAGAATATAAAATTTTTCATGCAATTTATTCTAGTGGAATAACATCATTACTCCAACCAGGTGGGAGGACAAACCATTCTAAATTTCGAATTCCAATATCTATAAATGACCACTCGGTCTGCAATATTCAACAAGGGAGTGATGTAGCAGAATTGCTACAGTTAATATAATTGATTATCTGGGATGAGGATCCAATGATTCATAAAAATATTTTGAAGCTCTTGATTGTACATTAAGATATATACTGTCATTAAAGAATGAAAATTATTCTAATTTTAGTAGTGAATATTTTTTTATTTAATTGACCAGTGAATAAATTTTTAGAGAATTATATAATATCACCGTGCGAATGCAATGTAAAGTACTAGTTTATTTAATACTAGGGTATCATCAGTTGAGGGTGAGACCATTAGATATACCACATGATACTTTTAGAAGCAGATATGGCTTGTACAAGTTCTTTATGATTCCATTTTCACTAAATAACATTGTTGTTGTGTTTATGACCTTGATGAACTGAATCTTTCACTCATACTTGGATTAGTTTATGGTTGGATTTTTAATGACATATTATTGTACTCCTAAACTCGATATGATCATTTCAAACATCTTGAAATCATACTGATTACACTAATAGAGCATGGGATATATTCCAAGTTATCTAAGTGAAATTTCTAGATTGAAAAATTAAATTCATTGAGTTAAATCATCTCAAAATAAGGTGTGTTAGTAGACACTTAGAAGCTATAAGTGGTTGTTTATTGGAAGTATTTTAAGAATGTTTTTGATATCCAAATATTCTTGGGTTTAGTGGGTTACTACCAAAGGTTCATTAGGGAATTTTCTCACTTGAAAGTGCAACTCTTAGGCCTGAACATGAAGGGTATAAAGTTTGATTGGTCTAAAGCATGTGAAAATTATTTCTAGGAACTAAATAGTCATTTTACCACAATATCAATTATAATCTTATTCGAATCAGGTAAGAAGTATAATATGCATTGTGATGCATTTAATATCAGACTTGGTGTAATGTTGATATAGGGAGATTATCACTAAGCCTATGGTCCGTGTAAGGGTCCCCCCTCAACCCTTAAAATGGGGATTATAAAAAATAAATAAAAAATTGAAGGCCTTCAGGAAATTAAATATATAGGGAGATTGATTCATAGAATGTGGATCAATATAGATGAGGACACATGAATAGATATATCCACTACATGATCTTGAGTTAGAAATAATAGTAAAATCCTTAAAATTTTGGAAACATTATCTCCCAAGTGCCAGGTTTACTATTTATATTGACCATAATAGCCTTAATTATATCTTTTCTCAGCATGTTCTAAATCTATGACAATATATATGGGTTGAGTATATGAAATCTTTAGACTCTGAGCTAGCTTATATACCAGGGAAAGGAAATAGTGTTACTGATGCATTGAGTTAGAAGACATAAACTCAGGCAGTTCAGGTGTCAAGTTCTAAGTGGAAGATAATGGCCTTGTTCACTGAGATGCACATAGTTGTTCAAAAAGAGTAAAAAATAATTACACTCATGAATTTATCTATTATTACCTCTTTTCTGATCTAGATCAAGAGGAGGCAGTATGAGTTTCCATAGTTCTTTTCATTTAGGGATAAATCTTATAGTAAGAATCTACCTCCCAACTCTACTATCGATGGTGATGAGATTATTCACATTCATAGTCGTGTTTGTGTGTCACCTTGTATATGGGAGGAACTGAGGCGTGAGTTTCATGATTTTAAGTGGGAATTACACCTTGGTTTAACCAAAATGTATCATTATCTTCATATAAAATATTGGTGTCTAGGAATGAAAAAAGATTTTATGGGTTTTGTGACTTGATACCACACTTATCGGTAGGTGAAGGATGATCATCAACAACTCATTGGTCTTTTATATAAATTGCCTATTCTGTAATGGAAGTGAGATAAAGTTAGCATAGATTTCATGGTGGTTTTACTAAGATATACTCATAATAGTTATGCGATATGGGTGTTTGACGATTAGTTTTCAAAGGTATCCCATTTCATGAAAATCTGGGAAACTTTCACCATAGATCATTTGGGTGACTTGTATGTTTGAGAGATAATATGTTTACATGGGGTGACATGGAGTATTGTTTTAGAAAGGGAACCCCATTTTAATTCATTCTTCTAGTAAGGTTAGAAAAAGGAACTCGACACTCAGGTTCTTATGAGTAAAACTTATCACCCGCAGGCATATAGAAAATCAGAGCAAACTATCTAGGTGTTAGAGGATAAGATTAGAACATGCATCCTAGATTTTTTTGAAAATTTAGAGATTCACCTAGAACTTGTTGAGTTAACCTACCACAATATTTATTAAGAAACTATTAATATGGAACTATATGAGGAACTATATAGTAATCCATATAGATCACCTCTATGTTAGATAGAATTAGAAGAATCATAGTTGTTGAGGTCAAGTTTCGTGCATGATACATTAGAGAAGTTCCATTTGATATAGAAGTGTATGTATACAATAATAATTATAAATAAGTCATACATTGATCAACTCCATTGAATTAATGAGTTTACAATTGGTGACCATGTGTTTCTATGAGTGTCGCTGAGATTGGGTCATCGTTCTATTCAGAGGTAGGGTAAGTTGGCACAAAGGTATGTTGGTTCATTCGGGATTGTGGGGAGGATTAGTCTAGTAGCATATCTATTGGATCTTCCATAGTGGTATAATGCTATGAATTATGTTTTTCACGTGTCACAACTTCATGAGCATCACCATGATGTTTCTCATGTGATTGATATTGATGATGTTGAGTTTGAGGATATTGTATCCTTTGAATAACATCTGATTTGTATTGTGAATCATTGTGAGAAAATTATTTGGGGTAATACCATTCTGATGGTATGAGTTTTGTGAAAAAAATTTTGTGTTTAGGAGGAAACTTAGGATGTGGAAGCTAATATGTAGGCCCAATGGCCTAGCCTTTTTACCATAGAGGATTAGTAATGCTAGGGAGTGCAGCTCGAGGACGAGCTATTATATGGTGGGGATATTATAAGATACTGATCCTTTGATGAGGTATGTTTCTTTAATTTTAGTTAAACTCCTTTTAAATGGATTTTAGAATGATTATTAGGAGTAAGAAAGGTCTTAGGAGCATCCCAAGGGTTAATGACTTGGAAAAGATAGAAAAGGGAACTTAAATTTCATAATGCATGGTTAGCACACAGTTAGTACTAACCATACACCATGACCATGAGACATGGTTTTAGGGGGAATAATGATTGTGAAAACCATTAAAGGTGTCCTATAGACCATGTGGGTTAGAACCAGAACCATTCACACATTTTTGGCATAGTTTTCTAAACCATGCGGGTTGCCTAGAAAATTGCACGAATTGAGTTTCCCATGGACAGAGGAGCTCGCACAGTTAGTGAACGGTTTGGAAAACCATGTGACCAAACCATGAGCCTCATTAAAAGTGAAAATTGTACAATTTTACTTTCTCAATATTATATCCATGTCCCTAGATTTTCCCCCTCATTTCACTCTCAATAGCCTAGGGTGCGTACCAAAGTCTTCCTCCTCACCCAAGGGTGGATTTACTTTGATTCTAGGGTGTTTTAAGTGATGTTTATTATGATTTGAAGCCCCAATTAAGTCTAGAAGTATAATTACATATATTATCTAGATGATTTTTAGCTTGGTTATTGATATTATTCTAAGTCTCATGATCCCTATTTCCAGGGAGTTATTTTATTTTGTGGTAGTGTCCATTTTATCTGGAATCTATGGTCGAGGTTGGATAAGTGGTTGTATATAAGAATAAGTTAGGAATTATAAAAGTTATTTTACCATAATATTGATTTTATTTATGTGTATTTGGTATTGTGCTAACATGCTGCACAATTGATTCCTTATTTAATAATAATTTTATGGGATTTAATATGTTGTGTTATACCCTTCATAGATCCCAATGGGTTCTTAAAAGACTATAAGACAAGGACTAGGGACACCCATGGGGTGTTTATATCCATTGAAAATGGTAAAATAGGATATAAATTATGGAATAGAGGGTTTATGAGTCAAACTGGTTAGGCTTGTTACATGGCTTGTTAACATGTCATAAGGGGTTGTTAGGTTTGGATTGAGAGTTAAATGGTCTATGAATAGATAATAGAAAAAAATGTTAAATGGTTAAATGGAAATTCCTAAATTTTTAAATGGTGTTAAAGAACATTTAAAAAATGTGATATAATAATAAATTATGAAATGGTTTAATGGGTAGTTGGGTAAAAGGTGTTGGGTATGTTAGACCGTGGTGAACAATGATTTTTGGAATAAAACACCTTTGTTATTGTAATATGTTAAAACTTTAATGATGATGAAACTTGGAAATTGTGAATAATGGTATGGGTGGGGATTTTGGAATGAGGATCATCATATTTGGGTTGGGATAGACTAATTATTTGGGCACCATTGGTATGAAAACCCTGCTCTTTATTACACTCTTAACAAAATTTATTACATAAAACCTTCACTTGATACAACATATAAGATTGAGAGGTCTAGTGTATTTTGGGCTTAGGATTATTACATAACAACTTAAAACATAAAATGAAACATCTTATTGAAAACTTCCTTTATATGACCACTACATTCCCTCGTACTTAGAACTTCATGGGATAACCTGAGAACATGCATAAGAAAATGGTGATCTATAAAGCCCAGTAAGGGATTAAAAAAAGCATAAAATGAATATTACAATACATTTTAGTCAATAGTAATATCAATATATCACAAGAGAAACATAAACATAAATGTATGATATATCATGACTATCATAACATGGAAATGTGTCAACAACACTTAACATGGTATTAGCATGAGCCAAGTCTCATTTCACATGGAGAATGAGTAAAACCTCATTGCACTTGAATTAAAATGAGTAAACCCTAATTTCAATTGACTTATCATGATAATAATCTTTATGTGATGCATTGAAGCGCTATCAGGGTGCGCCCTTCTTAAACATTTCATTTCATGCGTAAGTGTGCCACATGGATCATATAACATGGAATCAATCAACACAATAAGTTATTCCATGATTAAGGAATGTGGAATAAATACATGAAATTAACATTAAATATGTATATGTTCATAAATCTAAATACCCTTGATAGAGATATGGGTATGATATTCACTACACAATGCTCTTGGCTTGGAAAAATGCGGTGCAATTTCGGCAGCATAACGACGTGACATAAGAATTCATGAAAATGGTTGATGAGAGAGAAATTGATGTATCATAATATTTAAATGAAATGGACAGTAAGGGAGTTCATATAGATATATTTCCCAACAAATGTAATGGAATTTAGATACGTAATACAAAAGAATTTCTTGAACATAAATGAGGAGAGAGAAATTTCATATGGAATTTTGGCATGGTAACAGGTGTACATGGGAGGAATTAATGAGAGATAAAGGGGATATATAATTATTAAAAAATGAATAGAGAATTAAGGGGGAGGTTATAAATCATACCCTAACATTTATAATTGAAAATAAAAGGGCATAACAATATAAGGAAACTTGGACATAAATAAGGAAAGTGAGAATCCCTTACTGGAAGTGTGCTTGCAAAGGCTTGAGAGAGTCTTGAGAGAGGCTTATTGGGAGCTTGGGAAACCTTGGGAGGATTATAGAGATAGGAGGTAAGAGGTTGGAAGAACTCCAAAGTCTTAGAGTGAATATGTAGTGGGATCTTGGGTGGGTTTCTATAAGAAAGGAGAGAGAATTATTTATTATTTAGGTTTGGGACACCACACATTAAACTAATCAAAACCACAAATAGGACCATGGTTTTTTCCCATGGTTTTTTCCAAAGGGGAGTGGAAAAAAATATTTTATAAGGCCAATGGATACACTTCTTAAAATAATAGGGTTTCTTATTTGGAGGTGAGTCACACTCTCAATGAAATCAATTTTAAAAGCTAAAATGTTTTATAAGTCTTGAAGGGTCCACTAAAGCTTTGTAAAATAAATAAAACAAAAAAAGGTCACATTATTTTAATGGTAAAACATATATTTGGAGAACATAGTTTTTGAAGTATTTTATTACATCACTATTGGGTCATTATGATTTCATAAAACACATTATATAATTAAACGGTATTTAATTTTTTACCCAAAAATTCGACTCTCAGAAAATTATAAAAAATTCACCATTGGATAATTTCAATGTACTGATTCCAAAATTAATATTCATTTTATGTAAGTAATTTTCTAAATATGTGAATTTTCACTTTTAAAATAAAAACTGACATTTATCGAAAAATCATAGGTTTTGACAAAAACAGCTTTCAAACCTTAATAAAAATTACAATTGCATTCATAAAATTATACGATCATTTATATTTAATAAAAATAAATTTAATAATAATAATATTTTATTAAAATAATATTTAATTAAAAAATCCATTAATTTATCAAAATAGATTCCTTAGTTGAACATTAAAAAAAATACTATTTATGCTTTAAAAAATATTTACAAAGTAACAATAATAAAATGAAAGAATATTATTTATTATATAGAAAAATAATGTACATAATCATAATGCCAGGGTCTTGTTACATAACCCCTTAAAAACACCCGTATAAGACCTTAGGGTAAGGTGTGCGATGGTGATAAGCTCTTGGGGTGGCTCAGATAACATTTCTCGAGTGGTAATATCTTTCAACTTTCACTTTTCTCGTAGGTGGTTCCACTCAATATTAACATATTCAAGATCGGATTGGGCTTGGTCAAGAGCTAAGCCCAATGATGCCACCTTCCTTCCGATCTCTGACAAATGGGCTTCATACAGGTCAAGTCTACTGGATGAGGCCATCACTTCCTTTGTCTGAGTAAATTTGATTTGTTAAAGCCCTATATTTATACTAATCATGTGATTATTGTTAAACAAATATATTAACAATGGTCAAAATTCTAAATGGTATTTTAAAACCCAAAACATAAAACCAAATAAGTGCATACATTTTACATAACCACAAGAAGACATTTAAATAGACCAAGAGGAATTTTCATTAATTATTTTTTGGGTTGTTACAATATTCCCCCCTTAAGAAATTTCGCCCTTGAAATTTCCTTTTCCCACACTAAAATAGATGTGGGTAACTATGCTTCATCACTTCCTCTAATTACCACGTCACTTCTTAAAACTTGTGGTTTCTCCGCAACACCTTGACGAGGGGAATTGTCTTATTTCGTATAACTTTTTCTATACGATCTAAGATCATCAATAGTCGCTCCTCATAAGAAATATCATCCTCTAATTGTACTACCTATGAAGAGAGTACATGTGAAGGGTTTGGTATATAATTCCTTAAGAGGGATACATGAAAGACATCATGTACTTTGGCCATGGTAGGTGGAAGTGCTAGTCGATAGACCACAACCTTAACACGATCAAGAATATTGAAGGGGCTGATGTACCTAGGACTCAACTTCTCTTTCTTTCCAAACATCATGACCTTCTTCCATGGAGATTTGCGTATAAATACCATATCTCTAACTCTGAACTCAAAGTCTCGTCAATGGTTATCTACATAACTCTTCTGTCGACTTTGGGCTACCATGATATGATGTTGAATAGTTTTCACCTTCTCTACCATTTCTTCGACCATTTCAGGTCCTATCAGATTACTCTCACTAACTTCATCCCAACACACTAATGTTCTACACCTTTTCCCATAAAGGGATTCATATGGTTCCATTCAGATGCTCGAGTGGAAACTGTTATTGTAGGAGAATTCAACCAGTGTAAGATGTTGGTCTCATCCTCCTTTAAAGTTCATATAAAATGATATTAACATATCTTCCAGTGTCTAAATAGTTTGTTCAGATTGGATATCAGTTTGAGGATGATAGGACGTACCGAAGTTCAGTTCATTTCTTAGAGCATGTTGGATACTTTTCCAGAACTTCAAGGTGAATCTCATACCATGATCAGATACAATAGATAGTGGTACTCCATGCAGCCTTACCACTTCTTTGTTATAAATCCGTGCAATTTAATAAAATGATAAGTCCTCTTAAATCATGATAAAGTGAGCTATCTTTTAAGACGATCCACAATGACCCATATATAATTGTTTCCTTTGGATGTCCTTGGAAGTCCAGTGAAAAATTCCATGGTAATTTTTTCCCACTTCCATGTTAGTATGAGTAGTGGTTGCATCATCCCCTTAGAATTTTGCCTCTCATCCTTCACTTTCTGACATACCAGACACTTTGATGTATATTCACCAATATCCCTTTTTATATTGTCCCACCAAAAGTTTTCTCAGAGATCTCAATACAATTTTGTGCTCCCCAGGTGAATAGAGAAGGTTGATCTATGTTCATCATTTAAAAGATCCTTATTTATCTATGGATTGGATGGTACAGATAATCATGACCAAAATATCACAATTCCATCCTTGTAAACCATGAACTCTGAGGATTTCCCATTTCAAATAGCTTCCACCTTTTTTAGAATTTCCACATCCTTTCTTTGGGCATCCTTTATTTTCTCCAAGAGGGATGGTTGAGCAATCATTTGAGAAAGGATTGATGATGTTCCTCCCTTAACAATTCCCATGTCCATCCTCTAAAAATCTAAGAAGATTGGATCCTTATCAATTCTCATCAATGACAAAATTGCTAGATCCTTTCTACTTAGAGCATCTGCCACCTTGTTCTCTTTTCCAAGATGGTAATGGATTGAGCAGTCATAATCCTTGATGAGTTATATCCATATTTGTTGGAAAATATTAATCTATTTCTATGTGAATATATATTTGAGGCTATTGTGATCAGTATATATCTCACACTTCTCCCCATAGAGATAATGCTGCTAGATTTTCAACGCAAAGATCACAACCTCCAACTCTAGATCATGCATGGGATAGTTTTTCTCATGGATTTTCAGCTACCTTGAGGCGTAGGATATCACTTTATCATTCTAAATTAACATACAACCTAGGACCTTATTCAAAGCATCACTAAATACCACAAAAAGTTCTCTACTCATGGGTAATGTGAGCACGGGCGCAGTGATAAGCCTCCTTTTCAACTCCTTGAAGCTCTCTTCACATTCATCACTCCAAGAAAACTTTACTCCCTTCCGAGTTAGATTGGTAAGAGGGTTGGACAATCATGAGAAATTTCTCACAAATCGGCGATAATATCCAGCTAACCCCAAGAAGATATGGATATCTATTACCGATGTTGGCCTCATCCATCCCTCAATTATAGCTGTCTTGGAGGGATCCACTAATATCCCATTGCTTGTGATGATATGACCCAAGAATGAGACCTCCTTAAATCAGAATTCACACTTGCTATACTTTTCATAGACCTTATCCTTTCTCAAGGTCTCTAGTATAGTTCTTATATGCTCCTCATGATCCTCCTTGGTTTTAGAGTATATAAAAATATCGTCTATAAATACTACCACAAATTTTTAAGGTAATATCTAAAGACTCTATTCATAAAATCCATGAATATTTATGGATCATTGGTGAGTCTAAAAGGAATTACTATGAATTCATAGTACCCATATCTTGTATGGAAAGATGTCTTGGGGATATCCTCCTTCTTCACCCTTACTTGGTAATATCCTGACTACAGATCCACCTTGGAGAAGTATTGTGCTCCACACAACTGATCGGACAAGTCATCAATTCATGGTAGAGGATACTTGTTCTTTATTGTGATTTTACTGAGCTCACAATAATCAATGCAAAGACACATTGACCTATCCTTATTCTTGATTAAGAGGACTGGTGCATCCCACGGTAAATCACTTGGGTGTATAAACCCTTTATCCATATTATCATGTAGTTGTTTCTTCATCTCCTCAAGATCCACAACAACCATTCTATACAGAGTCTTGAATATTGACAACACCCCAGGTATAAGGTCAATTGATAACTCAACATCTCTTCTAGGATGAAGACCAAACAATTCCTTGAGAAACACTTCAGTGAATTCCCTCACAATAGGCATGTCTCCAAGGATTGTTTCCTCCTTTTACTCAATCATCTAAGCCAAATATGCATGCTCATAGGGTAGTAATATACATGCTTGAGATGATGGTGCTAAAGAAGATTCATCTTCCTCCTTGAAATTGTATAGAATCGGGATTCGATTCTCCACATAGAGAGAGATTTCCCTATCAAGGAAATTTATGTTGGCTCTATATAAGGAAAGAAAATCCATGCCGATAATTGCATCAAATTCCACTAGAGGGAGTATGACGAGGTTCTCCGGGAAGTTAAATCCACAAATTATGATAGGGGTGGAGTTATATTCATGGGATGCAATGATTTCCCCATTTTTCGTACTCACCAACATCTTTACTTCCATGATTTGTGGTGGTGTTGGGATTGTTCTACTAAAATTTTGGGATATAAAAGAATGAATAGATCTAGAATAAAAAAGTACATTTTCTATTCTTGAATGAATAACTAGCGTACTTTTCACCACTTCGTTGTTGGGGTTCACTTCGGCGGTAGTGAAGGAAAAAGATTTCCCTTGCTACCTTGGAGGTTGTTGGTTGCCTCAAAAAACCCTTGGCTTAGGGAACTGATTTGCAAGGTGCCCTGGTTCTTTGTAGTTGAAGAAATGAACAATGCATTGAGGTTAGAATAGAGTGTTCCTCTCCTCTGTTGTAGCCGTGGGTTTTTCTTTTCAGAAGTTAATAGCTAGGTGCCCTTCTCTTCCATACCTAAAGCATTTCCTCGTCCCCTTTAGGCAATTTACAGGGTGCTTCTTTCCACACCTTTGGTAAGTGGGGTGATGTATTTTATTAGCACTGTTAGATTTATCCATCAGAATACTAGAATTTAAGTCTACTTTATTCTTCTTATCCCCATGATACCCATGAGATTATTCAATCTCCATTTTGACCTGAGGTCACATCAGACAATTTCTTCATAGCTGTCGAAGTCATGGATCACCAAGGATTTCCACAGGCTAGGTTTCAGCCCACCAAAGAAGAGGTCAACCCTGCATTCAGGGGTAAAGACAAAGCTAGAGGCATATCGTGCAAGTATTGTGAAGTTTTACTCGTATGATCTGATGGATTTGTTGTCTTTTTTGCTTTAGGTCAAGGAAGTACCTTTCCATCTTTAGTTGGAGGGTGCATGGAAAATATTTATCAAAAAACATTTTCTATAAATCCTTCCATTCCAATGCCTTGATCTCCTCCTCATGCTTTATTTTTTTGATCAATGTCCACCATTGATCGGATTTACCCTCCATACAATAAGCATCCCGAAGAACCTTCAATTTTTGGGAACATTGATGGATGGAGAAGATCTTCTCAATGGAATTGTTTTTTTTGTTCAGCGATTGTGGGATTAGATGATCCATTAAAAGTAGGTGGAATTTGTCTCATGAAGCTCTAGATAGTGAATTGTTCTTCCTTATGGGGGGTTGAATGTTCCTATTGTCCCATGTTTCTATTCAAATCTTGAGTTAACTGAGAGAGTACTATGAAAAAGTTCTCAATTCCTACTCCCATCAGATTAGAAATCTCATTAGAATAGTAATCACATTGGTCTTCACATCGGTTGTTAGCTCGAGTCCTCCTATTACTGGCCATTGGATGGAATAAAAGGAAAGTCAGGGATAACACATAAAGGGTAATCCAAGGACAAAACAAATGACTTATAAATAACTTCTATTTCCTTAACTTATGAATCTATAGGCTTCAATCTATGTTATCCATGATCTACTTTCTAACATATATACTTAGGAGATTTTTTTAATTCCCTTAATAATGGTTCATACTAAGCTTTTGAATTTACCAAATCATATCCCCCATGAGTGTCGTAAATAAGAGTGAATCAAGGCCCATTGTTGTGTACCATGATACCCTGGGTCAAGCCCAAAACTCCTTTTCGGAGTTTTCACTCCTAGATACATCTGTGCCAGAGCCACCTCTACCTGCTCATATCCAGACATGGATGTATTTTCTTGATAAACTAGTTATTCAATACTCACCGAAACTCAGGTATGTTTTTTTATTATACTTAGTATAGTCTCTAAGGCTTCACTAGGGTTTTCTAATCCTAATCCCAAAAATAACTAAACCTATCCTCTGATACCAATTATGAAAACCCTACTCTTTATTACACACTTAACATAATTTATTACAAAAAACCTTCACTTGATACAACATAGAAGATTGATAGGTATAATTTCTTTGGGGCTTAGGATCATTACATAACAACTTAAAAATAAAACACAACATCTTATTGAAAACTTCCTTTACATGACCACTACATTCCCTCGTACTTAGCATTGTATGTGATAACCTGAGGACATGAATAAGAAAAGGGTGAGTTATAAAGACCAGTAAGGTAGTAAAAAATCATAACATGAAGATTAAAATATGTGTTAGTAAATAGGCATATCAATAGAGCAGAAGAGAAACAGAAACATAAAGGCATGATATAGCATGATTATCATAACATGGAAATGCGACAACAACACTTAACATGGTATTAGCATGAGCCAAGGATCATTAAACATGGAAAATGAGTAAAACCTCATTGCACTTGAATTAGAATGAGTAAAACCTCATTGAACTTGACGTATCATGATACTAATCTTTACCCAATTCATTGAAGCGCTATAAGGGCACACCCTTCTAAAACATTTCATTTCATGCATAAGTGTGCTACATGAATCAGATAACATGGAATCAATCAACATCATAAGTTATTACATAATTAAGGAATGTGGAATAAATAAATGAAATTACCATTAAATATGTATATTTTCATAAAGGTGAATACCCTTGATAGAGACATGGGTATGGTATTCACTACACAATGATCTTGGCTTGAAAAAATGCGGTGTAATTTCGACAGTATAATGGCGTGACATAAGAATTAATAAAAATGGTTGATGAGAGATAAATGAGTGTATCATAATATGTACATGAAATTGATAGTAAGGGGGGTCATATAGATACATGTCCCAATAAATGTAATGTAATTTTGATACTTAATACAAAATAATTGCTTGTATATCAATGAGGAGAGAGAAATTCCTTACGGAATTTCAGCATGGTAACAGGTGTACATGGGAGGCATTAATGAGAGAGAAAGTGGATCTCTAATTATTCAAACATTAATAGTGATGTATGGGGGAGGTGAAAATTCATACCATAAAATTTATAATTGAAAATATAAGGGCATAACAATATAAGGAAACTTGGACATAAATAAGGAAAGTGAGAATCCCTTACTTGGAAGTGTTCTTCCAAAGGCTTGAGATAGGCTTGAGAGAGGATTATTAGGAGCTTGATACACCTTGGGAGAATTATAGAGAGAGTAGGTAAGATGTTGGATGAACTCCAAAGTCTTTGAGTGAAGAGGAAGTGGTAGCTTGGGTGGGTTTATATAGGAAAGGAGAGGGAATTCTTTATTATTTAAGTTTGGGATGCCACACATTAAACTAATCAAAACCACAAACCATACCATGGTTTTTCCAATGGTTTTATCCGAAGGGGAGTGGAAAAAAATATTTTATAATTACAATGGCTGAAATTATTAAAATAGTAGGGTTTCTTATGTGGAGGTGAGTCACACTCTCAAGGAAATAAATTTAAAAAGCTAAAATGTTTTATAAGTCTTGAAGGGTCCACTAAAGCTTTGTAAAATAAATAAAACAAACATAAAGTCACATTATTTTAATTTTAAAACATATATTGGTCGAAAATAGTGTTTATAGTATTTTATTACATCACTATTGGGTCATTATGATGTCATAAAACACATTATATAATTAAAAATTATTTAATTTTTTGCCCAAAAATTCGTCTGTCTCATAAAATTATGAAAAATTCACCATTGGATAATTTCGATGTCATGATTCCAAAATTAATATTCATTTTATCTAAATAATTCTCTAAATATGTGAATTTTCACTTTTAAAATAAAAATAGACATTTATTGAAAAATCATAGGTTTTGAGAAAAACAACTTTCAAACCTTAATAAAAATTACAATTGCATTCATAAAATTATAAAATCATTTATATTTAATAAAAATTAATTTAATAATAATAATAATATTTTATTAAAATATTATTTAATTCAAAAATACATTAATTTATCAAAATATATTCCTTAGTTCAACATTAACACAAAAATACTATTTGTGCTTTAAAAACTATTTACAAAGTAACAATAATAAAATGAAAGTATATTCTTTATTATATACAAAAATAATGTACATAATAATAATGCTAGGATCTTGTTAAATAACCACTTAAAACACCCGTATAAGACCTTAGTTCAAGGTTCACAATGGTGACAGAATCTTGGGGTGGCTCAGATAACATTGCTTGAGTGGTAATCTCGATCAACTTTCACTTCTTCCATAGGCAGTTCCGCTCAAGCTTAATGTATTCAAACTCATGTTGGGCTTGGTCAAGAGCGAAGTCCAATGAAACCACTTCCTTTACAAGCTCTGAAAAATGGTATTCGTATGAGGCAAGTCTACTGTATGAGGCCATCACTTTATTTTTCTGAGTAAATTGGATTTGTTAAATCCCTATATTTATACCAATCATGTGATCACTGTTGAACTGCTATATTAGCAATGGTCACAATTCTTAATGGTATTTTAAAATCCAAAAAATAAAACCAAATAAGTTTATAAATTTTACATAACCATAATAAGAAATTTAAATAGACCAAGTGGAATTTTCATTAATGAATTTTTGGGTCGTTACAACTGGTGTTATATATGTCTTGGTTGTTGGACTAATTCTTTAGGCACCAATGATTTTGACATGGGTAGGTATTTGGATAGATTATCCTTAGTAACTTTAATTTAATTGATTAATGAATGAACCTATATGAATTAAAGTGTTTAATACCTATGGTATATGGTTCTAACTTCTGGTGTGTGATGAAGCATGTTTGGTTGATCAGGTGTCATGGTGGAACCCGAGAGACTAAGAGGCTAATTGAAAACTATTTATTTTAAAAACACGTTTTAAATTTATTTCCTTGTCTTTTATTCATTGTAAATCCACATACACTATTTTTTATATTTTATGTATCTTTAAACACCATTGGTGGTGGCCTACTGATTCGTACTTACACACTACTTGGACCGTCATTGGTACCTGAGCATATTTCATGGTTGTATTTATGGATTAGGGAAAATGCCCTGTGGTAGATGGATGATTTGGGACATTGGATCGAGTATAAATGAGGGAAATATAAATTATATTGATACCCATTTGGTGATCATCAGTTGTGTATTTATTTTTGGGTTTTTGTTGACACATGAGACTATCATGACATGGCATATTTTTTGTATTGGTTAGTGGGTACTTACCCAGTTTTTGGATTTTTTATATGTTGTATGGTTGTTTATGGATATTGTTTCTCATTATTTTATATTAATCATACTATTTATTTATTCTTACAAAGAGGGTATAATCTCTCTACATTCCTTATTAGACCCTCGCTACTAGTCGATAACCTTTGGCATACAGGGAGGCACACCTAAGGTCATGTGGTGAATTAGTTAGGCTACTAGTTATAGTGATCCATGCTATGATGTTATATATCCAATGAATGATTTTTTTCAAGTGTCACACATATTCATGGACAAATGATAGGTAGAGTCCTATATATCCCTTCAATGCATTGGTAAAGTTCACATCTAATGATATCCAAAGGGTACACGAGAGGATTTATCCCAAGATAAAGTACACACAAGATGATTTATCCTAATACAAAGGTAACACTATAGGATTTATCCCTAGACAAAGGGTATAGAGGAGGATTTATCCCAAGGTAAAAGGTACACTGGAGGATTTATCCCAAGACAAAAGGTATATGGGTGGATTTATACCAATCCAAGGGGTAAACATGATGATTTATGAAAAGTAAAAGGGTACAAGGGAGGATTGTACCAAGGACAAGGTGGTCTCTCCAAAATTTACCCATGTTTTATGGGTTAAGTAGTTTCTTATAGTGTAGCTTGGGTTGTTGAATCCTTAGTGACCTAAGAAGAAATCTAAAAATACATACATTCCATTGATTGTTTTGGCTATTAAGTGGACAAATTTGGGTTGATTTTAGATGGTTTTAAAATACTAATAAGAGATCTATGTGAATTTAAATTATGAGAAAATTAGTTGATCCTAGGTTATTTCTCGGGGTGGATTGGATGAATTCCTTTTTTTAATGATTTCAATTTCATTAAATTGAGAAGTATTCATTCAATGAATTCAAAATAACCTCATCACTTACTGGTTAAACACATTAAAAAACACATGATAATCACCTATACACTTGTAGAATCATTTTCATGAGGACTCCAAGGTAAATTATCTCATTAGCACATAAAAGTGGGGTGAATAAATTCAATAAGGAACAGGAATAGAGAAAATCGATGAATAAATGAAACTCAAATAAAAGAAATTAATAAAAATTTAGAGAGTGAGAAATAACATCAAATTAATCCCATTTATACTCCCTTGGATAAAACCATAAAATATTTATCCCTCCATTTATGACATGTTCTCAACAGAAGTGGAAAGTAGACTTACGAGGGTGGAATTGAAGAAGTAAAAACCAAAAAATAACGATCACTCCACCGTTTTGTGATAAATTTCGTAAGGTTTTGTGTGAATAAATTCACACCTTGAGGCAACAATATAAACATGATATGGAGAAGAACAAAATTAGAGGAAATTAATAACTTTTATTAATAAACTAAGGTGAATTGAACAACTTACATGAGAAATAAATTCTATTAAAAACATAAAGCGACAACATAACATTACAATGAAACCAAGCAAAAAAGATATCTAAATTCTTCACCACAAATAACTTAAATAGAAATTTCAAGAGGAATGGGTCGATAACCCAATATTCAATATCTTCCCTCTTGATTATGGTAGTCCTATGATGGTGGAAAGTTTTTGGAATTTGGACTTTTCCACCCTTGACCTGAAATGTTAACTAGCTTGCATCCACCCATCAGAGGCATCGAAATGAGCTTCTATATGGCCAAATAAAAGTGGTAAATAGAATAATAGAAAGAATATATGGATTTACCTTGATAGTATGTATAATTTCATCCAAAATTAATATTTGTTTTTTGAGATATGTATAAAATGGTGGGCTGTTTTTCTGGGCCGTAGAATCTGACCCCAAATTTTTTCTCCAAATTGGGCCATATAGAACTCCCTTTAACACTCAAAATTATATATTTTCACTATTGTATTAAATGTTACTATTTATTTACTATATCTTAAGTTCAATTTTGAGAATTATTGGGCTTGGATATTGACCGTTATAGTCTCTTTATTGGGCTGTTGTCCACTTCACTTCGCGTAGAATGTTGTTAGTTCAAGTCCCACTTTGGTGGTCTTCCAATGTGAATATCCAAGTGATACAAATGGTTTAATTGTTACTTATATCATGGGATACCTTAAAAAAAATTAAAATATAATCAATACCATTTGGTGTTTTATGAGGAGTTCAAAAATGAACCATGCAATAGTGCATTTTAAAAAGGAATTACAATCATAATGTGAAATAATGTTCAATTTGTAAAATCCAATAAAAATGGTGTTTATGAATAATTAAGTTCATAAATATTATAAATATTAAAAATGAATATTAACCTATTTAAGTGGATAATCACACCCCCCAAATTGAGTTTTTTCTAGTCCCAAGAAAAATGTATCTCAAAAATATGAAATTCGAATCTCCTTTTCCAAAAACATTGGAACTCACATTTCTCACCCAAAGACCTCATACCAAAAGATTATGAAACCTATAAAAATAATTTTAAAAAATATATTTCCATAGGTATATCCCAATACCAATCCCATTAATTTTTTCAAATTCATCTCTACATTTCATCACATTTCAATTAAGCATGATGAAGTGTCATGCATCACAATAGACATGGGGGTTCATCTTTATTCAAGAGAGAAAATATGGAAGCACTAGGTGGAATAAAATTTTAATATTAAGATGAGTATTAATGTTTTCTATTTTTTTATTATTTTTTTGTTTCAATTTTTTCATGGTAATTGAAATTGAACTCAATCGAGTCAACCGATGTAGCAAGACTTTGCAGATGACTCCCAGGCTCAAAGACCTTAGGGCACCAAGTGAAGCTCACATACTCATGAATTATCTCTAGTTTACTCAATCAAAAATAAATTAAAATTACCACAAATAGAGATAAAATTCCAACTCCGGGCTAGAAAACTATGGATTTATGATCCCCAAGTGATGAAATCCACACATTAAGTTAGTCCATTTCTCTACGCGTAATTGATTTTTTTTGATTTTTTTTGTCTTGATTTTTTTGATTTTTTTAATACTCATGTTAAAATTAAAATGATCACTAAAACTATGCCATTTGTTATGGGACCATAAGAACTCAAACTAATACCCCACAATCCAAAGGACATGCATTGTTTTTTTTTGTTTTTAAATAGATGAAAATATAAACAGTGAAAAATCACATTGGACAACCGCACTTTCCAAAATCTATGCACACAAACTTAAACTTTAATTAAAATCAGAATCAAGGCAATAAAAAATATTTTATATTCAATTTAAAAGTGTTAAATGTGTATTATCATGTTCAAGGTTAAAGAAAATTTTCCTTCCACACATTTTTTTATTTCAAAACATTTTTGATTTTTTAATTTTTTTATACACACAAAAGAAATTTTTTATTTCATATCCCCCCAAACTTAAAATAACACTATCCCCAGTGTTTAAAGAAAATAAAATTTAATAGGGGATATAGGTAGAGGATAGGAGTATAAAAAGGAATTTTAAATAATAAACATGGAACAAAGTCACCTAGTTTTTGATGTTGAAGTTCATGATGCTCCTGATTATTCATTTGATATCCATGTAACATGTAGGCTCCTCATGAATGATTGATGACTAAGTTCAAACTCATGATTTAATTTGGTTCCATTGAAAACACAAAACTTCTTAATCTTCTAAATATCACACTAAAAAAAGATCATTATTGAAACCCCAAGTGGTTCCCTTAACTAAAAACAAACAAAGACAAGAGGCAAGGAAAAAAAATACCTTTTTATTTTAGAATACCAATGACCAATACTAGGAAAAAGTAAAAATTATATATATATATGTATATATTTATATAAATTTAAAATATAAGTATATATATAATTAAAATAGAAGAAGGAAGCACTATAAGCTGTAGGTCAGTGGTAGGTGCACTCCCCGGTCTCCCTTCGATCACAGGTTTGAGTCCCGTGGCTTCACCGGTCGTGACAGGGTTGTCCCCATGACCTACGATGAGGCCTTTTGTGCAACATTTTTTTTTTAATTTTTTAATTTTTTTGCCTTTTTTTGAAAAAAAAAATAATAATAATAAAAAAATAACATAACATAAAATAAAATAATCATAGAAGACGGGTTACCTCTCGGAAAGCACTTCGTTTACTGTCATTAGCTCGACATAAACCCCATAACATACCCCATACCAACTTTCAGCATATTAAGGATTATATTTTTCAACACTTCCATTAGATCATGATTTAATCTCCATTAGGTTTGGCATGAATTTTTGAAAATTGATTCAAGAATAATATAGGCCTTATTGAATGGGATAATCTCAGGAATATCGAAAAGGGTCCATCCAATTGATTTTTTAATCTTTTTTAATACATCATGGAGAATTTTCTTATTATTATAATTGAGAGGGGAAAAAATAATGACAAAATGTTTTTGATTATACCCTTTAAAGTAAGACTTTATAGAGGATGTATGGACCTTGAATTTGAGCTTGGGTTGGCTAATAGATTCAAACACAGGTTGGGACTTTGAATCAAAC
Organism: Viscum album; assembly: GCA_963277665.1. Taxonomy (NCBI): domain Eukaryota; kingdom Viridiplantae; phylum Streptophyta; class Magnoliopsida; order Santalales; family Viscaceae; genus Viscum; species Viscum album. The sequence continues at coordinate 1,328,504,003 of OY728163.1, forward strand.
TCAATTTCATTTTTAAAATTTCTCAACAGACTTGATTTCTTTGGAAAAGAATATTCAACCACTAAATTGGACATATCATTTTTAGGAATGAATATGGACTTGAAGTTTTTTATTTCTCCCAATGGTTTAGTGATTTTTGGTTATGAAAAATCATCAATGGAGCAATATTTAGGAAACTCAATACATGATGTCAAATTTACCTCTTGTGAATACAAAGAATTAGTTTCATATAGATTTAAACATACATCAAATATTAATTCATGTTCTTCTGGTATGTTAGATTCAAAGGACATTTATTTTTAATTTTCATGAGAGTTTTGTGTGTAACAATATTCTTGCATCAATGTTGAGGAAGAGAAAACTTGAGTGGGAATGGGTTACAAAACTATTTCAATGATTTTTAGTTCTGATCTCAATGATCAAACATCAAAATTAATTATCTCCATTTTTTGACATAATTTCTAAAGTAATGGTTGTGGATCAGGCTTTACAAGTGGTTTATCAAAATGGTATAATCCATGAGGATAGTAATATTGTTGGAATTGCATTGGAGGATTGTAGTACCCCTAGTTTTGGTTACATAACCCCTTTCCTCATGTCTTTTTAATTGGTGTGCATAAAATATAGAGTTTAGATAAAATAGAGAGTTTCCATAAAATAGAGAGTTTCAATAAAATAGGGATTTTCTATAAAATAGAGAGTTTCCATAAAATAGAGAGTTTCTATAAAATAGAGAGTTTCCATAAAATAAATACTTTCCATAATATAGAGAGTTTCCATTAAGTTGGGTGTTTCCATAATGTTTTTTCCATAAAGTGGGTTGTTTTCATAATGTGGGGTGTTTCCATAAAGTGGGTTGTTTCCATAAAGTGAGGTGTTTCCATAAAATGGGTTGTTTCCATAATGTGGGGTGTTTCCATAAAGTGGGATGTTTCCATAAAAAAATGTGTTTCCATAAAAAGGGAAAAGGTGAAGGATGGGAGATTTTGGGGGTTTTATAAGGAGTGTTGGGTCCAAAAGGAAGGCTGCACAATCCATACACGGTTGGCCCAAACCGTGTGGTCAAACCTTACGTAGAGGTCAAATCTAGATCCTATTTTCTAGGAGTATACTCATTTTTTCTCTATATATTTATTTTTGGATTTTAAACGCCCCTATTTCGAAATTAATCTCCCTAGAAGTCTGTAGAACCCTCCCCACATGAGTTGGAGCCATCCCAGAGCATTCCCTTGGTGATTTTGAGTCTGGTTTTTGAGGTATGTCACTATTCTTTCCAGATTTTTCATGTTTTCTTAAATCTTCTTAGATATACTTCTTCGATCTCCATTCATTCTCAGATATGAACCAATATTGATTAGATCTACGTTTTTGGATGCCAAATAATTCAATGTTGAGTCGTGATATTTCTAGGATAAGAGAACTAAGACCATTTTTGGAGAATCAACCCTCTTTCTTGTGCGTTCTTCGTCTGTTGTCAAAGTTTTTTCAAAACCTTTGAGGTAGTAGGATTCTCTCTCAACTCCTCTTGATATAATTGATTGCATTAGATTCAAATTGGTTTATTTAAAAGAAATTGATTGTGAAAATCATGGAAAAATCTTCTTTAGTGATGATTTATGGTTTTTTGTGAAATTGTGTGATCATGGTGAATAGTTGTGCCAAGGGGGTTTAGTGTCATGAATTTAAAATGATGATTTTTAATTATGGATTTTATGGAATTTCTAAATGTTTGATGAAAAATTGGTTTTCAATAGAAATGATTTTCAATAAAAATATAGTTTTATTGAAATGGTTTGGCATTGAAATGGTTTTGACGGAAATGGTTTTCAATAAAAAGGTGTTTTTATTGAAAGGGATGTTTTGGCATGATCTTTGGAAATATGTGGTGTGTGTTAATGTTGAATATATGGGGCTTGGTTGAAATATGACCTTGTGCTCAGTGCCAAAGGTTTAATGTAACATGAGAATTTCATACACGAGGCTTGGTTGAAATATGACCTTGTGCTCGGTGCCAAATGTTTAATGTCACATGGGAATTTCATACATAAGGCTTGGTTGAAATATGACCTTGTGCTCAGTACCAAAGGGTTAATTAAACATGGTAAACAATTACCTTGTGACGACTTTGTATATCGATGAGAAACCGCTCATGAGTATGGAACTTTCATAACATAGCATGCATGGTTGGTTGCATGGGTTTGAGGAATGGTTGGTTATTTTGATAAAGGGATATTGTGAAATGGTTGTAAAGATTGCTTAGTTATTTTTCTGGAAAAATAATTTGCTAATAAAATTGGTTTCAATTGCACTTGTATGCTTTTGGTAATGAATGGTTTTGGAAACTTGTTTATATTTAGTTATAAAGTATTTTTTAGAAGTTTTTTTATATAAACTATTTTATATAATTTTTGATAACTCTTTTATCCTAGTGGCATGAGTAGGGAAGTCATTGGGGAAAACCTACTGAGTTTTATACTCACCCCTGCTTTGAAACTTTGGTGCTTTTGTAGATGTTATCTTCTCGGACAAGGGAAAAGGTAATGTTTCACATGTGTTTAGCACTATATCATGATGTATGGGCTGTTCAGAGATTTTGGAGCTTGGAACTTGGAGCTTGGAGCTTGTGGAGCATGAAGTTTTGAGGTCTTTGGAGAGTCCTATGTGGTTTATCTACTATGTAATTTTATTCATGGTTATTCTTCTATTGTTTCTTACTTTGATGTGGTTGTGAGATACATGAAGTTGTTGAGTTGTCTTCCATTTGTTCATGCATCATATAGTGAATGTTTGGTTATGGTTGGTAGGTTTATTGGTTTATTTCTTAAAGGGTAAATCATCCCCCACTTGTATTTGAAACCCTTAGACATTTATTTCCAGCCTTTGTCATCTTGGGGATGTCACTTAAGGCCTAGTAATGACTCGTTGTACTCTCAATCCAATGAGAATTGGCGGGTCATTACAAATGGTATTAGCTTGTTCGGTCCTTGCCTAACAAGTAGTCATCGATGTTCCTAGTTTTGGAGATGAAATCCCTTCTTGTCTATTCCTTGGGTGAGATTCTTAGAAAGGAGTAGGATTGTTGGAACTTGAAATATATAGCATAAAAGGACTTAGCTAACCCTTTTATGCTGAACTTCAAGTTACCAGGGAGTTGGTTAAATAAGTGTTTAGAGAAAATTCAAGGATTTTGAAATCTCATTGTTATGGGTTTAGCCAATGAGACGAGCATGACATGCATTGTAGAGGAATGAATTCCCACTAAGAGTGCATACATCATTTCTAGGAATGATTCATATTGTGAAAAAAAAGAGTGTTAATTTTTGAAAAAGTATGGAATTGGTTTTCAAATGAAAGATTTTGAAAAAGTGAATGCTTATCGTATTTTGAAAATGGTTTAATTTTCAAAAGCATGTGAAGTATTTTAAAAAATGGTTGAACATGGGAAAAAGGTTGTTTTGGAAAAAAATGTTGTGATATTTGATGTGATAGAATTTGAAATGCTAAGCCATCAGTTTCTAGAGAGTGGTACTTGTATAGTTTGTTGTTGGTTTAGAAAATGGCACTCGATAGATGTCATAAGAACTAGTTAGAAGAGGCTATTGAGAATTTGGTCGCACCTGATCCACAGGTGAACCACTAGTTTCTCTAAAACATCACTTAGGCTGTTCAAACCATTGGGATGGGACTAAAACCAGATACCCCATTTACGATATTTTTTTCACTGTTGAAAATCCAAGTGGAGGAAGTACGGTTGTCTTCACTAGAGGAGTTGAGAACTCTATCACTAAGATGATGGGGAAGTGGAGAACCTATTTTCTATGTTTAAAACTTGAAACGATGCCATCTATGATAAGACTGCAAACTCCTCTTGGTGAAAGAGAATTTCAAGCCTTTGTGTGTAGAGCATGTGCTATAACTATTGATGGAGATGAGTTCAAATGGGACTTCTCAATGTTGGATATGGATGTATATGATGTAATCTTGGGTATGGATTGGATGACAACATTCAAGGCTCAAATCGACTGTTATATGAGAATAGTTAGTTTCATGATTGAGGAAGTCATCGAGCATCTCTTTAGAGGAGAGAGGATTGTAAAGAAGGGTGAAAAGAGCTTGTTGGAACCAATGGTAGGAATGATCTCTTACCAATTGGAAGAATTGATTTTGGCATCAATGGAAGAGATCGAGGACAATAGTTTTCCAGCTATTGTGGATCAATTTCCAGATGTCTTTCACAAGAACTTCTCATGGTTACCACCTCTAAGGGAAGTGGAGTTTATGATTGATCTCCTTTCAGGGACCATTCCTATTTCCCTTTCATATTATAGGATAGCACTAACAGAATTACAAGAATTGAAAGTGTAGTTAGAGGAGCTAGAAATCAAGGGTTTCATTCGACCATGTACGTCTCCATGGGAAGCACCGGTTTTGTTCGTGAAGAAGGTAGATGAAACTCTTCAACTGTGTATTGATTATCGTAATCTTAACCAAGTAACGATAAATAATAGGTATCCACTTCCATGCATTGATGATCTGTTCGATCAATTAAGGGAAGCTCAGAGGTTCTCCATGATTGACTTGCGATCAGGATATCACCAATTGAGAGTTCGAAAAGAGGATATTCCAAAGACAACTTTCAGAAGTAGATATGGCCACTATGAATATGTAGTCATGCCTTTCGGTCTAACGAATGCACCAACAATATTCATGGAATTGATGAATCATATATTTCAACAATATCTAGATTCTTTTATTGTGGTGTTTTTGGAAGACATTTTGGTCTATTCAAAGACAAGGTCTGATCATGAGGTGCACCTGGGAACAATGTTATAAATCCTGAGAGATCATCATTTGTATGCCAAATTATCAAAGTGTGATTTTTGGATATAATAAGTACGTTTTCTTGGCTATGTCATTTCTGAGAAAGGAATTTTTGTTGATCCTGAAAAGATAGAAGCCATTATCTCTTAGAAACCACCGAAGACTGTTTTCGAGATATGGAGTTTTCTTGGTCTAGCTGGTTTCTACCGATGCTTTTTGCGTGATTTCTCATGACTAGGTTCACCAATGACAGTACTGACAAAGAATAATGCTCCATTAAAATGGATGGAGGAATGTTATAAGTCATTCTAGGAACTAAAATTTCGGCATACATCGGTACCTATCTTGATCTTTCCAGAATTAGGACAGGGGTATGTGGTGTATTGTGATGCTTTTGGATCTGGGTTGGGATGTGTTCTCATGAAAAGAGATCATGTGGTTTCATATGGTTCAAGGAAGTTGAGGGTGAATGAGAAGAATTACCCAACACACGATTTAGAGTTAGCTACACTCATCCATGCTTTGAAAACATGGAGACATTATCTGTTTGGTGAGAAATTTACAATGTTTATGGATCATAAAATCTTGAAACACATTTTATCACAGCGAGATTTAAATCTGAGGCAAAGGAGATGGATGGAGTATCTCCAAATGTTTGACTTTGACTTGATGTACACACTGGGGAAAGGAAATTTAGTGGTGGATTCATTAAGTAGAAATTTGTATGCTCAATTTGTGAAAGAAGCTTCAGATGAATGGTAGTTGATGTCAATCTTAGCTGACATGCTTATGGAATGTGAAGACCGAGGTGATGTTGTGGTTTTATTTTTTAGCTACACTTGTTCCTGATTTAGTAAAAATTATCAAAGAGGCACAAACATCTGATGCAGAATTTCTAGTTATAAGTTCAAAACTCAATGGTTGGGAGACTATTGAGGGCTGGAAACTTGATGGGGGTTCAGTTTTGTGTTTCAGAGATCGGATAGTTATACCCATGGTTTGTAAAGAAAACTCCTTCATTATTAAAACTATTCAATATGGGTTGTACATCTAGGTACATAGAAGATGTATAAGTCATTGAAGGTGCAGTTTTGGTGGAGCGACATGAAAAGGAAGGTGGCCGAGTTCATCTTGCGGTGCTTAACTTGTAAGCAGGTTAAAGTAGAGCATCAGAGACCAGATGGTATGTTATAATATTTTCCCATCCCAGTGTGGAAACGGGATCGGATAGTAATGGATTTTGTTACGAGTCTTCCAATAATGGTCGAGAAACACGATGCCATTTGGGTGATAGTGGATTGTCTAACCAAGTTGGCCCATTTCATCCCTATTCGTGAAACTCATACGGTGAAGGATATTTCAAACATCTATATCTGAGAAGTGGTAAAGAGGTATGGTGTACCAGTGTTAATATTCTTAGATAGAGATCCAAGGTTCACATCTCGTTTCTAGAAATCCTTACATAAATCCCTTGGGACTCAGTTGACTATGAGCACAGTGTATCATCCTCAGACAGATGGGCAATCTGAGCTGACGATACAAACATTGGAAGACATTTTATGGTCTTATGGATTTTGATGTCTCATGGGAGGATCTTATACCCTTAGTGGAGTTATCATAAAATAACAGTTATAAAGCCTCGATACACATGGCTCCGTTTGAATAATTGTATGGGCATCCTTGTTGTTCCCCACTATGCTGGGTGGAAACAGGTGAAACATCACTAGTCAGGCCAAGACTTGTCCAAGAAACAACAGAGAATATCTAGTTGATTAGAAAGAGGATGGAGTCGGCTCAGAGTTGTCATAAATATTATGCTGATCACCATCGAAGACCGCTGTCGTTCATTTTTGGTGATCGTGTCTTCTTGATGATCTCTCCAAGGCTTGGACATTGTCATTTCAGGAAGTAGGGAAAGTTATCTCCTAGATACATTGTCCCTTTTGAGATACTGGAATGGGTTGGAGAGGTGGCATATCGGTTGGAATTAACACCATGGTTTAGTTCAGTGTATAATGTGTTCCATGTATCCTAGTTGAAAAAGTATCACCCTAATCCTGACCATGTGATCAGATGGGATCACATTGAGTTAGAACCAGATGCATCACTGGTACATATCCCAATGCAGATCATGGATAGACAAGAGAAAGCCTTTCATGAGAAAAGAATTGGCCTAGTGCGGGTTTTATGGAAACATGGTTAGATTCAGGAAGAGGCTTGGGAATGTGAGAAGGAAATGAAATAGTAGTGGTCAGAACTCTTTTTGGCCAGTGAGAGTTTTCTACTTTATGAGGACGGAAATACCAATGGTGGGGATAATGTAGTACCCTGGTTTTTGGTACATAACCCCTTTCCTCATGTATTTTTAATTTGTGTGCATAAAATATAAAGTTTCGATAAAATATAGAGTTTCCATAAAATAGAGAGTTTTGATAAAATAGAGAGTTTGCATAAAATAGAGAGTTTCCATAAAATAGAGAGTTTCCATAAAATAGAGAGTTTCCATAAAATAAAGAGTTTCCATAATATAGAGAGTTTCCATTAAGTTGGGTGTTTCTATAATGTTGGTTTTTTTCCATAAAGTGGGGTTTTTCCATAATGTTGTGTGTTTCCCTAAAGTGGGTTGTTTCCTTAAAGTGGGGTGTTTCCATAAAATGGGTTGTTTCCATAATGTGGGGTGTTTCCATAAAGTGGAATGTTTTCATAAAAAAACGTGTTTCCATAAAAAGGGTAAAGGTGAAGGATGAGAGAGTTTGGGGGTTTTATAATTAGTGTTGGGTCCAAAAGTAAGGTCGCACGATCCATACATGGTTGGCCCAAACCGTGTGGTCAAACCTTGCGCAGAGGTCAAATCTAGATCCTATTTTCTAGGAGTTTACTCATTTTTGCTCTATATATTTTGTTTTGGATTCAAAACGCCCCTATTTAGACATTAATCTCCTTAGAAGGCTGGATAACCCTCCCCACACGAGTTGGAGCGATCCCAGATCCTTCCCATGGTGATTTCGAGTTTGGTTTTTGAGGTATGTCACCATTCTTTCCGGATTTGTCATGTTTTCTTAGATCTGCTTAGATCTGCTTCTCTGATCTCCATTATTTATCAGATATGAACCTATAGTGGGTAGATATATGTTTTTTGATGCCAAATGATTCAATTTTTAGTCGTGATCTTTCTAGGATAATAGAACTAAGCCCTTTCTTGGAGAATCGACCCGCTTCCTTGTGCGTTCTTCGTCTGTTGTCAAAGTTTTGTCAAAAACTACGAGGTAGGAGGATTCTATCTCAGATCCTCTTTCTATAATTGATTGACTTAGATTAAAATTGGTTTATTTAAAAGAAATTTATTATGAAAATCATGGAAAAATATTCTTTAGTGATGATTTATGGTTTTTGTGAAATTGTGTGATCATGGTGAATAGTTGTGCTAAGGGGGTTTAGTGTCATGAATTTAAAATGATGATTTTAAATTATGGATTTTATGGAATTTCTAAATGTTTGTTGAAAAATTTGTTTTCAATATAAATGGGTTTTCAATCAAAATAGAGTTTTATTGAAATGGTTTGGCATTGAAATGGTTTTGATGGAAATGGTTTTCAATAAAAAGGTGTTTTTATTGAAAGGGTTGTTTTGGAATGATCTTTGGGAATATGTGGTGTGTGTTCATGTTTCATATAGAGGTATTGGTTGAAATATGACCTTTTTCTCGGTGCCAAAGGTTTAATGGAACATGAGAATTTCATAGACGGAGCTTGGTTGAAATATGACCTTGTGCTCGGTGCTAAAGGTTTAATGGCACATGGGAATTTCATACACATGGATTGGTTGAAATATGACCTTGTGCTCAGTGCTAAAGGGTTAATGGCACATTGGAAACAATTACCATGTAGTGACTTGGTAGATCAACGAGAAACTGCTCATGAGTATGGAACTGTCATAATGTAGCATGCATGGTTGGTTGCATGGGATTGAGGAATGGTTGGGTATGATGATAAAGGGATATTGTAAAATGGTTGTAAATATTGTTTATTTATTTTTCTGAAAAAATAACTTACTGGGAAAATTGGTTTCAATTGCACTTGTATGCTTTTGGTAATGAATGATTTTGGAAACTTGTTTATATTTAGTTATAAACTGTTTTTGAGAAGTTATTTTATATAAACTATTTTATATAATTGTTTCTAACTCTTACATCCTAGTGGCATGAGTAGGGAAGTCATTGGGAGAAAACCTACTTAGTTTTATAATCACCCCTGCTTTGGAACTTTGGTGCCTTTTCCGATGCTATCTTCTAGGACAAGGGAAAAGGTAATGTTTCACACGTGTTTAGCACTACCTCGTAATGTATGGGTTATTCGGAGATTTTGTAGCTTGGAGCTTGTGGAGCATGGAGTCTTGAGGTCTTTGGAGAGTCCTGTGTGGTTTATCTGCTGTGTACTTTAATTTATGGTTATTCTTCCACTGTTTCTTACTTTTATGTGGTTGTGAGATAGATGAAGTTGTTGAGTTGTCTTCCGTTTTTCATGCATCATATAGTGAATATTTGGTTATGGTTGGTAGGTTTATTGGTTTATTTATTAAAGGGTAAATCGTCCCCAAATTGTATTTGAAACCCTTTGGCATTTATTGCCAGCCTTTGGCATCTTGGGGATGTCTCTTAAGGCCTAGTAATGACTCATTGTACTCTCAAGCCAATGAGAATTGGTGGGTCATTACAAGGATGTTTAGATTAGCTTTGTTGGGATTGAAATTCATTATAGGTTGGGTTGTTTTGTTGAGTATAGGAGTTCAAACATTGAGGTTTAATTGGTTGTTAATTTTTACACCAATAGAAACTAGGATGGTCATTGTATATCACAATTGGCATGGGATAGTCAAAGTAGGGATAGGTTCACCATATTTTGATTTGTTCAAAATAGCCTTCCATGAGAATGATATCAGGGGTGTAAATAGAGAAGTGGGGTGATAATAAGTTCTAATTGTCCAAGTTAACTTACTTAGGTCCTTGGAAATAGTTCTAAAATATGGTCTTTACCTAATTTACCCTAGTTTTAGGGGTTAAGTGTTTGCTTGTAGTGTAGATTAGGTTGTCGAATCCTCAGAGACCTAAGAAGAAACCAACAGACACATACATTCTATGGATTGTTTTTGTCTATGAAGCGACCGACTTTGGGTTTATTTTATTTGGTTTTACAAGAGAACTAAGAGATCTATGTGAATTCATATTATGAAAAAATGAGTTGATCCTAGGTTATTGCTTGGGGTGGATTGGATGAATTCCTACGATTTCAATTTCATTAACTCGAGAAGGATTCATTCAATGAATTCAAAATAACCTCATCACTTACCATTTAAAAACCTTCACAAAGAAATTATAATCACCTATACACTTGTAGAATCATTTTCATGAGCACTACAAGGTAAAATATCTTATTAGCGCATAAAAGTGAGGCGAATAAATTCAATAAAAAAGAGGAAGAGAGAAAATCATTAAATAAAAGAAACTCAAATAAAATAAATTAATAAAAATTTAGAGAGTGATAAATAATATCAAATAAAACCCATTTCTACTCCCTTGTATGAACCTATAAAATATTTATCCCTCCATTGATGACATGTTCTCAACCAAAGTGAGAAGCAGACTTATGAGGGTGGAATTGAAGAAGTAAAAAAAAATAATGACCACTCCACCATTGTGCAATAAATTTCACAAGGTTTGGTGTAAATAAATTCACACCTTAAGGTAAGGGTATCAATGTGATATGTAGAATAATAGAATAATATGAAAGGAAGAAATTTTATTAATAAAATAAGGTGAATTGAATAACTTACATGAGAATGAAATGTGATTACAAACACAAAGCGGAAGCATAACATTATAATGAAACCAAGAAAAAAAGATATATAAATTATTCACCAAAAATGAATTAAATAACAATTTAAAGAGGAATTGGTTGAGCCCCTGACATTCCATATCTTCCCACTTGAGTATGTAAGGCCTAGGGTGGTGGAAAGTTTGTAGAATTTAGACTTTTCCACCTGGACCTGAAATGGCATCCATCTTTCATCCACCCATCAAATATGTAGAATTGAGCTTATAGATAAGCCAAATTGGAGTAGTAAATAAGAGAATAAAATTAATATCCAGACGTACCCTGATATTATGTAAAATTTCATCCCAAATGGATATTTGGTTTGTGATATATGTGTAAAATGGTGGAATATTTTTTTGGGCTATAGAATCTGGACCAAAATTTTATCTCCAAATTGGGCTATATGGAACTCCCTTTAACACTCCAAATTATCTCCTTTCACTGTTGGATGAAATATTCCCCTTAATGTGATATATCTTTAACTCAATTTTAAGAATTATTGGGATTCGATATTGGCCGCTACAATCTCTTTATTGGGTTACTGTCCAGTTCACTTCATGCAGAATGTTGTTGGTTCAAGTCCCACTTTGGTGGTCTTCTAATGTGAATCTCCAAGTTCTCTAAAAGGATGAATTATTTCTTATATCATGGGATACCTGAAAACAAAATTTGAAAATAAAATCATTAACATTTTGTGTTTTATGAGTTGTTAAAAAATGTACCATGCAATAATGCATTTTAAGAAGGAATTACAATCATAATGTGAAATAATGTTAAATTGGTAAAATGAACTAAAAATGATGTTTATGAATAATTAAGATCATGAATATTATACATATTAACAATGAATATTATCATATTTCAGTGGATAATCACACCCACCAACTTTAGTTTTTCTAGTCCTGAGCAAAATGTATCTCAAAACTATGAAATTTGAATTTCCTTTTCCAAAAGCATTTTAATACACATTTCCCACCCAAAGACCTAATACCAAAAAATTATGAAACCCATAAAAATCATTTAAAACAAGCTAGGTCCATAGGAATATCCCAAGCCCAAGCCCATTCCTTTGTTCAAATTCATCTCCATATTTCATCCAATTTCAATTAAGCATGATGAAGTGTTGTGTGTCACAATAAACACGGGGGTTCATATTTATTAAAGGGAGAAAAGATGGAAGCATTAGGTGGAATCAAATTTTAATATTAAGATGAGTATTCATTTTTTCTATTTTTTTCTATTTTCTTGTGTTTTTTTTGTTTCAATTTTACCATGTTAATTGAAATTGAACTCAATCGAGTCAACCCATGTAGCGAGACTTTGTCGATGACTCCCTGGCTCAAAGACCTTAGGGAACTAAGTGAAGCTCACATACTCGGGCATCATCTCGAGTTTACTTAATAAAAAACAAATTCAAATTACTAAAAATAGTGATAAAATGCACAACTCTGGGCTAGAAAACTATGGATTCATGATCCCCAAGTTCCTAAAGCCACAAATTAGGTCAATCCATTGTTCTACATACAATTTATTATTTTTTGATTTATTTATTATTATTTTTTGATTTTCTTGAATACTCATGTTAAAATTAAAACGATCACTAAAACTATTTCATTTATTATGGGACCCCAAGAACTCAAAATAATACCCCACAATCAAGAGTACGTGCATTGTGTTTTTTATTAAATAGATGAAAATATAAAGAGTGAAAATCACATTGGACAAATGCACTTCCAAAATCATTACACATGAACTTAAACTTGAATTAAAATCAGAATCAAGGCATGGAAAGTTATTTGATATTCAATTTAAAAGTGTGTAATGTGTATTATCATGTTCAAGGTTAAATAAAATTTTCTTTTAACACATTTTTTTATTTCAAAACATTTTTAATTTTTTAATTTATTTATACACACAAAAGCTATTTTTTTATTTCATCTCCCCCAACTTAAAATAATAGTCCCCAATTTTTAAAGAAAAGAAATTTTGAATGGGTTAGAGGTATAAGAGAGGAGTTCAAAAAGGAATTTGAAATAAGAAACATGGAATACAGTCACCTGGTTTTTGATGTTGAAGTTCATGAAGCTCCTCATTACTCCTTTGATCTCCATGTCACATACAAGCTCCTCATGGATGATTGATGACTGAGTTTTAACTCTTTATGGAATTTGGTTCCATTAAAAACACAGAACTTCTTAAGATTCTAAATCTCACAAAAAAATTAGAGCACAATAGAAACCTAAATGGGTTCCCTTAACTAAAAACAAAAAAATAAAAAAGTCAAGGGATAAAATACCTTTTTATTTTAGCATACCAAAGACCGATACTAGGAACAAGTAAAAATTATATATATATATATATATGTATATATTTATATAAATTTCAAATATAAGTATATATAGAATGAAAAAAGAAGAAGGAATAACTATATGTTGCAGTTTAGTGGTAGTCTCACTCCCTTGTCTCCCTTCGGTCCAGGATTCAAGTCCCGCGACTTTGCTGGTTATGACAGGGTTGTCCCCATGACCGACAATGTGCCTTTTGTGCAACAAAAAAATTGATTTTTTTAAATTTTAATTTTTTTCCTTTGTTTTTGAAAACCTACAAAAAAATAAAATAAAATAAAATAAAATAAAATAAAATAAAATAAAATAACATAACATAAAATAAAATAAAATAAACACTGATGCCGGTTTGCCTCCTGAAAAATGCTTAGTTTACGGTCGTTAAATGGACGTGAACCCCCTAACATACCAACACCAAATTTCAGCATATTAAGGATAATATTTTTCAACACTTACATTAGATCATCATTGAGTCTCTATTGGGTTTTGTGGTATTTTTTAAAAACTGATTCAAGAATAATATAGGACCTACTAAAAGGGATAATCCCAGGAATATTGAAAAGGGTCTATCTAATTGCTTTTTTAATATTTCTTAAGATGCCAAGGAGAATTTTATTATCATTAGCATTGAGAGAGGATAAAATAATGACAAAATGTTTTTGATTATCCCCTTTAAAGGATGACTTTAAATAGGATGTATGGACCTTGAATTTGAGCTTGGATTGGCTAATAGATTCAAACATAGGTTGGGACATTGAATCAAACTCAATTTCATTTTCAATATTTCTGAATAGAATTTTTTGCTTTTGAATATAATATTTAACCACTAAATTGTACATATCATTTTCAAAAATAGATATGGACTTAAAGTTTTTTATTTCTCCCGATGGTTCAATGATTTTTGGTTCTGAAAAATCATCAATGGAGCAATATTCAGGACACTCAATCCATGATGTCTAATTTACCTCTTATGAATACAAAAAATCAGTTTCCTATTGATTTAAACACCCATAAACTGTTCCTTCATGTTCTTATGTTATCCTAGATTAAATGTAAATTTATTTAGTATTTTCATGAGGGGTTTTTGTGTAACAATATTCTTCTATAAATGTTGAGGAAGGGACAACCTGAGTGGGAATGGGTTCCAAAACTATTTCAATGCTTTGTAGTTCTGATCTCAATGATGAAACCTCAAAAGTCATTATCTCCATTTGTTGACATATTTTCTCAAGTAATGGTTGTGGATCTATCTGTACAATGTGTTGATATAAATGGTTTACTCCATGAGGATAATAATATTTTTGGAATTGCATTAGAGGATGTTCAGATTGGCTTTGTTGGGATTGAAACTCATTATAGGTTGGGAAGTTTTGTTGAGAATAGAATTTCAAACATTGATATTGAATTGGTTGTTGATTTTCCCACCAATAGAAACTAGAATGGTCATTGTACATCATAATTGGTGTGGTAGTCAATTTAGGTAGAGGTTCCCCATCTTTTGATTTGTTCAAAATGGCCTTCCATGATAATGATATCGGGTATGAGAACAGAGAACTAAGGTGATAATAAGTTGTGAGTGTCCAATTTAACTTACTTAGGTCCCCAGAAACAATGTCAAAATTTGGTCTTGCCCAAATTTACCCAAGTTTTAGGGGTTAAGTGGTCGCTTGTAGTGTAGCTTGGGTTGTTGAATCCTCAAAGACCTAAGAAGAAACCTACAAACATATACATTCTATGGATTGTTTTTGGATATGAAGTGTCCAACTTTGGGTTGATTTTAGAGGGTTTCAAAAGAGCACTAATAGATCTATGTGAATTCAAATTATGATAAAATGACTTGATTCTAGGTTATTTCTTAGGGTGGATTGGATGAATTCATTTTTTTAACAATTTTAATTTCATTAACTTGATAAGGATTAATTCAATGAATTCAAACTAACCTCATCACTTACTGGTTAAAAACCTTCACAAACACATGATAATCACCTATACACTTTTAGGATCATTTTCACGATCAATAAAAGTTAAATGATCTTATTATCACATAAAAGTGGGGCAAATAAATTCAATAAGGAAGAGGAAGAGAGAAAATCATTGAATAAAAGAAACTCAAATAAATGAAATTAATAAAAATTTAGAGAGTGAGAAATAAAATCCAATTCATCCCCTTGAAACTCCATTATATTAACCCATAAAATAGTTATCCCTCATTTGATGACATTTTCTCAATGGAAGCGGGAAGTAGACTTATGAGGGTGGAATTAAAGAAGTAAAAACAACAAAATAACGATCACTACACCGTTGTGTGATAAATTTCACAAGTTTTGGTGTGAATAAATTCAAAACTTGAGGAAAAACTATCAACATGATATGGATAAGAACATAATAAGAAGAAAGTGAGAACTCTTATTAAGAAACTAAGATTAATTGAACAACTTACATGAGAAAGAAACACAATTACAAATACAAAGTGGTAGCATAACATTACAATGAAACCAAGCACAAAAGATATCTAAAATTTTCACCAAAACTACCTTAAATAGAAATTTAAATAGGAATGGGTCGATCCCCCAATAGTCAATGTCTTCCCACTTGAGTATGGTAGGCCTAGGGTGGTGGAAAGTTTTTGAAATTTGTACTTTTCCACCCTTGACCTAAAATGGTAGCCAACTTGTATCCACCCATCAGAGGCATCAAAATGAACTTCTAGATGGCCAAATTGGAGTGATCCATAGAAGAATAAAATTAATCTACTGATGTAACCTAATAGTATGTAAAAGTTCAACCCAAATTTATATTTGGTTTGCGAGATATGTGTAAAATAGTGGGATGTTTTTCTGGGCCGCAGAATCTGGACCAAAATTTTATCTCCAAATTGGGACGCATAGAACTCCCTTTAAAACTTAAAATTATCTCTTGTAACTATTTAATTAAATGTTCCCCTTTATTTGATCTATATTAAGTTCAATTTTTATAATTATTGGGATTGGATATTG
The DNA here is from genome assembly GCA_963277665.1 of Viscum album. Taxonomy (NCBI): domain Eukaryota; kingdom Viridiplantae; phylum Streptophyta; class Magnoliopsida; order Santalales; family Viscaceae; genus Viscum; species Viscum album. The sequence goes on from OY728163.1 coordinate 1,328,520,035, forward strand.
GCTACTACAGTCTCTTTATTGAGATGTTGTCCAGTTCACTTCACGCAGAATGTTGTTGGTTCAAGGCCCACTTTGGTGGTCTTATAATGTGAATATACAAGTGCTCCAAAATGATGAATTGTTCCCTATAGAATGTGAGACTTGAAAGAAAAATATAAAAATAAAATCAAGATCATTTTTTGTTTTATGAGGTGTTTAAAAATGTATCATCCAATAGTGAATTTTAAGAAGGAATTATAATCATAATGTGAAATAATGTCCAATTTTTAAAATGAACTAAAAATGATGTTTCAGAATAATTAAGATTATGAATATTATACATATTAAAAATGAATATTATCCTATTTTAGTGGCTAATTACACCCCCAACATTAGTTTTTCTAGTCCTGAGAAAAATGTATCTCAAAAATATAAAATTTGAATTTACTTTTACAAAAACATTTTAATACACATTGATCACCCAAATACCTCATAACAAACAATTATGAAACCATAAAAATCATTTAAAACAAGCTATGTACATAGACATATCCCAAGACTAAGCCCATTACTTTGTTCAAATTCATTTCCATATTTCATCAATTTCAATTAAGTATGATGAAGTGTTGTGTGTCATAATAGACATGGGGGTTCATATTTATTCAAGGGAGAAAAGTTGGAAGTTCTAGGTGGAATAAAATTTTAATATTATTATGAGTATTCATTTTTTATATTTTTTTTGTTTTTTTTGTTGAAAATTTTCTATGGTAATTGAAATTGAACTCAATCAAGTCAACCCATGTAGAAAGACTTTGCTGATGACTCCCAAGCTCAAAGACCTTAGGGAACCAAGTGAAGCTCACATACTCGGGAATCATCTCGAGTTTACTCAAAAAAAATTCAAATTACTAAAAATAGAGATAAAATTCCCAAATACAGGCTAGAAAACTATGGAGTAATGATCACCAAGTGCCAAAAGCCACACATTAGGTCAGTCTATTTCTCTACATGAAATTGATTTTTTTTTGATTTTTTTGTCTTTATTTTTTTTGTTTTTTTTTAAATACTCATGTTAAAATTAAAAGGATCTCCAAAACTATTCCATTTTTTATGAGACCACAAGAACTCAAAAATAATTCCCCACAATCCAGAGGATGTTCATTATGTTTTTTTGTTATTAAATGGATGAAAATATAAATAGTGGAAAATCACATTAGACAACTGCACTTCTAAAATCTATGCACATGAACTTAAAATTTCATTAAAATTTGAATCAAGACAAGTAAATTTATTTTATATTAAATTTCAAAGTGTATAACATGTATTATCATGTTCAAGGTTAAATAAATTTTTCCTTCCACACATTTTTTTATTTCAAAACATTTTTAATTTTTAATTTTTTTTATACAAACAAAAGAAATATTTTTATTTCATCTCCCCCAACTTAAAATAAGAACATCCCCATTGTTTAAATAAAAGAAAATTTATAAGGGGGTAGAGGTATATGAGAGGAGTTCAAAAAGAAATTTTAAATAATAAACATGGAAAAAAGTCACCTGGTTTTTTATGTTGAAGTTCATGAAACTCCTGACTACTCCTTTAATCTCCATGTCACATGTAGGATCCTCATTGATGATTGATTACTGAGTTTGAAATTGTGATGGAATTTGGTTTCATTGAAAACATGAAACTTCTTAAGATTCTAAATCTCACACTAAAAAAAATAGATCACAATAGAAACCCTAAGGGGTTCCCTTAACTAAAAATAACCAAATAAATAAGGCAAGGGAAAAATACCATTTTATTTTAGCATACCAAATACTGATATTATGAATATATATATATATATGTGTGTGTGTGTGTGTGTGTGTCTTTATATAAATTTAAAATATAAGTATATATATAATGAAAATAGAAGAAGGAAGCACTATAATCTGTAGGTTAGTGGTAGGCGCACTCCCCTATCTCCCTTTGGTCATTTTTTTGAGTCCCGCAACTTTTCCAGTCATAAAGGGGTTGTCCCCATGACCTATGATGTGGCCTTTTAAACAACAACAAAAACTGATTATTTTTAAATTTTTAATTTTTTTTGCCTTTGTTTTTGAAAACCTACAAACAAAAATAAAATAAAATAAAATAAAATAAACACAGAAGCCGAGTTGCTTACCAGAAAATGCTTAGTTTAATGTCATTAGCTAGACAAGAACCCCTCAACTTACCCAACACCAACATTCAACATCTTAAAGATTATATTTTTTACCAATTTTATTAGATCATGATTGAGTCTCCATTGGTTTTGCCATAAATTTTTGAAAATTGATTCAAGAATAATATAGGCCCTATTGAATGGGATAATCCCAAGAATATAAAAAAGGGTCCATCTAATTGATTTTTTAATATTTCTTAATACATCATGGATAATTTTATTATAATTAGCATTGAGAGAGGATAAAATGATGACAATTTTTTTTGATTGTACCCTTTAAAGTAAGACTTTAGAGAGGATGTATAGACCTTGAATTTGATCTTGGGTTGGCTAACAGATTCAAACATAGGTAGAGACATTGAATCAAACTCAATTTCATTTTAAAAATTTGACTTGGTTACTTTTGAATATAATATTCAACCACTAAATTGGACATATCATTTTCAGGAATGGATATGGACATGAATTTTTTTATTTCTCCCAAATTTTTGGTTTTGAAAAATCATGAATGGAGCAATATTCAGGATACTCAATCCATGATGTCAAATTTCCCTCTTATGAATACAAAAAATCAGTTTCCTCTATATTTAAACACCCATAAACTATTCCTTAATGTTCTTATAGTATCCTAGATTAAAAGAACATTTCTTTAGAATTTTCATGACAGGTTTGTGTGTAACAATATTCTTCTACCAATGTTGAGGAAGGTACAAACTAAGTAGAAATGGGTTCCAAAACTATTTCCATGTTTTGTAGTTCTGATCTCAATTGATAAAACCTCATAAATCATTATCTTCATTGATTGACATAGTTTCTCAAGTAATAGTTGTGGATCAGGCTATATAAGGTTTTAATATAAGTAATCTACTCTATGAGGATAATAATATTGTTGGAATTGCATTGGAGGATATTCATATTGGATTTGTTGGGATTGAAACTCATTATAAGTTGGGATTTTTTGTTGAGAATAGGAGTTCAAACATTGAGGTTGAATTGGTTGTTGATTTTCCCACCAATAGAAACTAGGATGGTCATTGTACATCATAATTTTTGTGGGGTAGTCAAAGTATGGAGAGATTCCCCATGTTCGGATTTGCTCAAAATGGCATTCCATGAGAATGATATTGGGGGTGAGAACAGAGAATTGGGATGAGAATTAGTTTTGAGTGTCCAAGTTAAATTACTTATGTCCCCAGAAAGGGTGTAAAAATTTGGTCTCACCAAAATTTACCCATGTTTTATGGCTTAAGCAGTCTCTTGCAGTGTAACTTGGGTTGTCGAATCCTTAGAGACCTAAGAAGAAACCTACAGACACATACATTCAATGGATTGTTTTTTTCTATGATGTGGCCAAATTTGGGTTGATTTTAGATGGTTTTAAAATATAAATAAGAGATATATGTGAATTTAAATTATGAGAAAATGATTTGATCTTAGGTTATTGAATAAGGTGGATTGGATGGATTCCTTTTTTTAACAATTTCAATTTCATTAACTTGAGAAGGATCCACTCAATGAATTCAAAATAACCTCATCACTTACTGGTTAAAAACCTTCACAAACACATGATAATAACCTATACACTTGTAGGATCATTTTAATGACCACTCCAAGGTAAATTATCTTCTTAGTACATAAAATTGGGGAGAATAAATTCAATAAGGAAGAGGAAGAGAGAAAATCGTTGAATAAAAGAAACTCAAATAAAAGAAATTAATAAACATTTAGAGAGTGAGAAATAAAATCCAATCGATACCCTTGATACTCCCTTAGATCAAAACAAAAATTATTTATCCCTACATTGATGACATGTTCTCAACGGAAGCAGGAAGTAGACTTATGAGGGTGGAATTGAAGAAGTAAAAACAAAAAAATAACGATCACTCCACCATTGTGTGATAAATTTCACAAGGTTTGGTGTGAATAAATTCAAACCCTGTGGAAATGGTATCAACATGATATAGACAATAATATAATAAGATGAAATTAAGAACTTTTATGAAGAAACTAAGTTGAATTGAACAACTTACATGAGAAAGAAATTCGATTACAAATACAAAGCAGTAGCATAACATTATAATGAAACCAAGAAAAAAATATATCTAAATTATTCACCAAAACTTAATTAAATAGGAATTTCAAGAGGAATGGGTAGATCCCCCAACATTCCATATCTTCCCACTTGAGTATGGTAGGCCTAGTGTGGTAGAATGTATGTGGAATTTGGACTTTTCCACCTAGGACCTGAAATGACATCCAACTAGCATCCACCCATCAGAGGTGTCAAAATGAGATTATAGATGGAATAATTGGAGTATAAAATAGAAGAATAAAATTAAGCACCATATTTACCCTAATATTATGTAAAAGTTAATCCCACATGGATATTTGGTTTGTGAGATATGTGTAAAATGGTGGGCTATTTTTCTGGACTGCAGAGTATGGCCAAAAATTTTACCTCCAAATTGGGACGCATGTAACTCCATTTAACACTCCAAATTATCTCTTTTATCTATTGTATTAAATGTTCCCCTTGATGTTATCTATATTTATTTCAATTATGATAATTATTGGTCTTGGATATTGGCCACTACAGTCTATTTATTGGGCTCATGTCGAGTTCACTTCACGCAGAATGTCGTTGGTTCAAGGCCCATTTTGGTGGTCTTCTAATGGAAATATCCAAGTGATTCAAAAGGATGAATTATTCCTTATAGAATGGGAGACCAGAAAAAAATATGAAAATAAAATCAAGACCATTTTTTGTTTTACAAGGTGTTAAAAAATGTACCATGCAATAGTGAATTTTAAGAAGGAATTACAACCATAATGTGAAATAATGTTCAATTTGTAAAATAGACTAAAAATAGTGCTTTTAAATAATTAATACCACAAATATTATACATATTAACAATGAATATTAGCCTATTTCAATGGATAATCACACCCCAAGTTGAGTTTTTATAGTCCTAAGCAAAATGTATCTCAAAAATATGAAATTCGAATATACTTTTCCAAAACATTTTAATACACATTGCTCACCCAAAGAACTCATAACAAACAATTATGAAACCCATAAAAATCATTTAAAACAAGTTAGGTCAATAGGTATATCCCAATCCCAATCCCATTCCTTTTTTCAAATTCATCACCACATTTCACCCAATTTCAATTAAGCATGATGAAGTGTTGTGTGTCACAATAGACATGGGGTTTCATGTTTATTCAAGTGAGGAAAGATGGAATCACTAGGTGGAATAAAATTTTAATATTAAGATGAGTGTTCATTTTTTATATTTTATTATTATTATTTTTTATTTTTTTGTTGAAAATTTTCCATGGTAATTGAAATTAAACTAAATCGAGTCAAGCCATGCAGCAAGACTTTACTAATGACTCCCAATCTCAAAGGTATTAGGAAACAAAGTGAATCTCACATACTTGGGCATCATCTCGAGTTTACCGAATCAAAAAAAATTCAAATTACCACCAATGGAGATAAAATGCCCAACTTCAGGCCATAAAAATATTGATTCATGATCCCCAAGTGCTGAAAGCCACACATTAGGTCCATCCATTGCTCTATGTGCAATTTATTTTTTTGATTTATTTTTATTTATTTTTTTGTTTTTATTTTTAATACTCATGTTAAAATTAAAATGATCACCAAAACTATTCCATTTATTATGGGACCCCAAGAACTCAAACTAATACCCCACAATCTAGAGAACGTGCATTGTTTTTTTGTTATTAAATGGATGAAAATATAAATGGTGAAAAATCACATTAGACAACCACACTTTACAAAATCTATGCACATGAACTTAAACTTGCATTAAAATCAGAATCAAGGTATGAAAATTTATTTGATATTCAATTTCAAAGTGTTTAGTGTGTATTATCATATTCAAGGTTAAATATTTTTTTCCTTCAATACATTTTTTTTATTTTAAACATTTTTAATTTTTTAATTTTTTTTATACACACAAAAGAATTTTTTTATTTCATCTCCCCCAACATAAAATAACACTATTCATAGTGTTTAAAGAAAATAAAATTTAGAAGGGGGTAGAAGTATATGAGAGGAGTTAAAAAAGGAATTTGAAATAAGAAACATGGAACAAATTCACCCAGTTTTTGATGTTGAAGTTCATGATGCTCCTGATTAATCCTTTGATCTCCATGTCACATGCAGGCTCCTCATGGATGATTGATGACTGAGTTTTAACTTGTGATGGAATTTGGTTCCATTGAAAACAAAAAACTTCTTAAGATTGTAAATTTCACACTAAAAAAAAATTAGAGCACAATAGAAACCCCAAGGGATTCGGTTAACTAAAAACAAACAAAGACAAAAGGTAAGGGAAAAAATTCCTTTTTATTTTATCATACTAAAGAATGATACTAGGAACAAGTAAAAATTATATATATATATGTATATATTTATATAAATTTCAAATATAAGTATATATATAATGAAAATAGAATATGGAATCACTATAAGCTGTAGGTCAGTGGTAAGTGAACTCTCCTGTATCACTTCGTTCATGGGTTTGAGTCCCGCGGCTTTGTTGGTTAGGATAGGGTTATCCCCATGACCAATGATATGGCCTTTTGCACAAAAAAAATAATTGATTTTTTTTAAAATTTTAATTTTTTTGCTTTTTTTTTGAAAACCTACAAAAAAATAAAAAAAATAAAGTTAAATAACATAAAATAAAATAAAATAAACACAGAATCTAGGTTGCCTCCAGGAAAGTGCTTAGTTTTACATTGTTAGCTATACATGAACCCACCAACTTACCCAACACTAACTTTCAGCATCTTAAGGATTATATTTTTCAAAAATTCCATTAGATCATGATTGAGTCTATATTGGGTTTGGAGGGAATTTTTAAAAATTTATTCAAGAATAATATAGACCCTATTGAATGTGATATTCCCAAGTATATCGAAAAGGGTCCATACAATTTATTTTTTAATCTTTCTTAAGACATTATGGAGAATTTTTTTACCATTATAACTGAGAGAGGATAAAATTATGACAATTTTTTTGATTAGACCCTTTAATGGAAGACTTTAGAGAGGATTTATGGACCTTGAATTTGTGCTTTATTTGGATAATAGATTCAAACACATATTGGGGCATTAAATCAAAATCAATTTTATTTTCAAAATTTATCAATAGACTTGGTTGCTTTTGAACAGAATATTTAACCACTAAATTGGAAATATCATTTTCATGAATGGATATGGACTTGAATTTTTTTATTTCTCCCAATGGTTCAATGATTTTTGGTTCTAAAAAATCATCAATGGAGCAATATTCAGGACACTCAATCCATGATGTCAAATTTATCTCTTGTGAATAAAAAAAATCATTTTCCTATAGATTTAAACACCCATAAATTATTCCTTTATGTTCTTATATTATTATATATTCAAAGGACATTTCTTTAGAATTTTCATGAGAGGTTTGTGTGTAAAACTATTCTTCTATCAATGTTGTGGAAGGGATAACTTGAGTGGGAATGTGTTCAAAAACTATTTCAATGCTTTTTAGTTTTGATCTTAGTCATTATCTTCATTTGTTGAAATAGTTTCTCAAGTAATTGTTGTGGATAAGTATGCATAATTGGTTGATATAAATGTTATACTCCATGAGGATAATAATATTTTTGTAATTTCATTGGAGGATGTTCAGATTGCCTTTGTTGGGATTGAAACTCATTATAGGTTGGGATGTTTTGTTGAGCATAGGAGTTCAAACAGTGTGGTTGAATTGATTGTTTATTTTACCACCAATAGAAACTAGGATTTTCATTGTACATCACAATTGGTTTAGGGTAGTCAAAGTAGGGAGAGGTTCCCCATGTTTGGATTTTTTTCAAAATGGCCTTCCATGAGAATGATATCGGGGGTGAGAATAGAGAAGTGGGATAATAATAATTTGTGAGTGTCTAAGTTAACTTACTTAGGTCCCATGAAACAATGCTAAAATTTGGTCTTGATCAAATTTACCCATGTTTTATGGGTTAATCGATCTCGTGTAGTGTTGCTTGGGTTGTCGAATACTCAAAGACCTAAGAAGAAACCTACAAACACATACATTCTATGGATTATTTTTGTCTATGAAGTGGACAACTTTGGGTTGATTTTTGATGATTTTGAAAGAGCACTAAGTGATATACGTTAATTCAAATTATGATAAAATGAGTTGATCCAAGGATATTATTCGGGGTATATTGGATAAATTCCTTTTTTAAAGATTTCAATTTCATTAACTCGAGAAGGATTCATTTAATGAATTCAAACTAACCTCATAAATTAATGGTTAAAGACCTTAAAAACACATTCTAATCTCCTATAAAATTGTATGATAATTTTCATGAGCACACTAAGGTAAAGGATCTTATTAGCACATAAAAGTGGGGGAAAATAAATTCAATAAGGAAGAGGAAGAGAGAAAACCATTGAATAAAAGAAACTCAAATAAAAGAAATTAATAAACATTTATAGAGTGATAAATAACTTCCAATACAACCCCTTTATACTCCCTTGGATCAAAACATAAAATAATTATCCTTCCATTGATGACATGTTCTCAACGGAAGCGGGAAATAGACTTATGAGGGTGGAATTGAAGAAGTAAAAACAAAAAAATAACGATCACTCCACCATTGTGCGATACATTTCAAAAGGATTGGTGTGGATAAATTCAAACAATAAGGAAAAGATATCAAATTTATATAGATAATAACATAATAAGAGTAAATTAAGAACTTTTATTAAGAAAATAAGGTGAATTTAACAACTTACATGAGAAAGAAATGCGATTACAAACAAAAAGAGACAACATAACATTATAATGAAACCAAGAAAAAATGATATCTATCTTATTCACCAAAACTAACTTAAATAGGAATTTCAAGAGGAATGGGTCGATCCAAAAACAGCACATATCTTACCACTTGAGTATGGTAGGCCTAGGGTGGTGGAAAATTTGTGGAATTTGGACCTTTTCACCTTGGACCCGAAATGGAAGCCAGCTTGCATCCACCCATAAGAGGCGTCAAAATGAGCTTATAGATGGCCTAATTGGAGTAGGACATAAAAGAATAAAATTAATCATAGGATTTACCCTGATATTATGTAAAATTTTAACCCAAATGGATATTTGGTTTTCAAGATATGTGTAAAATGGTGGGATGTTTTTTTGGGCTGTAGAATCTGGCCCCAAAGTTTATCTCCAAATTGGGCCACATGGAATTACCTTTAACACTCCAAATTAGATCTTTTCACTATTGTATGAAATTGACCCCTTGATTGCCTATATATTTAGTTCAATTTTGAGTATTATTGGGCTTTGATATTGGACTCTACAGTCTCTTTTTGGGCTATTGTCCAGTTCACTTTGCGTATAATGATGTTGGTTCAAAGCCCACTTTGGTGGTCTTAAAATTTGAATATCCAAGTTCTCCAAAATGATGAATTGTTACTTATAGAATGGGAGACCTAAAAACAAAATATGATAATAAAATCAAGACCATTTGTTTTTTATGAGGTGTTCAAAAATATACCATGAAATAGTGTATTTTAAGAAGGAATTAAAATCATAATGTGAAATAATGTTCAATGTGTAAAATGTACTAAAAATGGTGTTTATGAATAATTAAGATCATGTATATTATAAATATTAAAAATTAATATTATCCTATTTAAGTGGGTAATCACAATGGTACATGGGAGTATTATCCCAAGCCCTAGGGTACAAGGGTGGATTATCCTAATCCCAAGATGGTACACGGGTGATGAGCCCAAGCTTATTATGTAATGAATGTATTTGTGGATAGACATGACATATTATATATATTATTATATTTATCCCATACTATTATATCATAATATTGTGCCTATGATTATGCTCCTTGACTCATGTTTAATATATTATAACCCCACAAACTTTTTCTATGGTATATGTTGGTTAATTTGAGATTACATGTCCTCCTATCATGACTTATGAACAACTCTTATTGTTCCATTTTCTTTTTTATAAAATATTTCTCCCCTACTCATTTTTTATCATATTTTTATGATGCAACCCTTGAGGACACATTGAAATTTTTTCCATTACTGAGTACTTAGGACTACCCCTTATGTTTCCTTTCGCCAGGTTATGAAGATATGTATAACTTTTGGAAGTCTAGAATGGATTTTGGAGGAGTTCTATTAGGGATAACTATTCACATGTGTTGTAAAATAAATTATTTATGTAGCCAGTCCTCAAATACACTAAACCAAAATGTTCTTTGAGTTGTTTGATATTATTGTGAGATGTACTACTAATATGAAATTTGTAAAAGTTTATCTTGGATCCTCTTAGTTGGTATCAAAGAAAATTTGTAAAAGTATATGTTTTTAGCATTAGAACTAGAGTTTGGGTCTAGGGAACCTTAATCATATGCTATTTATAAACCCTTATGAATTATTTGAGAACATATCTATGGTATAGATAGATAAAATAATAGGAGAGAAACAATGAATAACCTAGATTTAAATCTAGAAATTTATAAGTTAGGGTATAGATTCCATTTATTATTTATACATTTTATGTTAATATTTTATTTTTATTTTTAGATTAAGTATTATTATTTCTAATTTTTTTTGATTTATGAAATGGATGGAGCAAGGATAAATGAGGTTAACATTGAGTGTGAGAGGAAATGTGATGATTTCCCTAGTGAGAAATCGAATGGGATAAAAGAAAGTGTTAAAAATATTATGTTTATGCTCAACCAACTATCTCTAATTATGATTAATAACTTAGAATTTTTTAACTACCCAAAACACCAAACAATATAAGGATAAAGATTCATGGAATTTCATCTAATAATAACTATAAAGGAAAGAAGATTCAACTTTATATGTGTTAAAAATGTGGGACTAACCACCTTGGTAATTGTTTGAATAGAACAAGGATATGTTTCAAGTATAGTATAGCCGGTAATATCACACAAAAATTCTAAGGAAAAAGGAAGAGTCTGGTTAAGATAATGTATTAAAATGATGTTCTTCCTAAGGATCCATTATCAATTTAATGTTTTTAATGTGAGTAATTTAGGAACTATGAAAACTACTACATTAATCCAAGGGATTAAGATGAAAATCAACAATAATAACCTTATAGTCCAGGGGAACAAGAAAAAACCTATTAAATGACTCATATTTAAGCAGATAGTGATAATTAATTTGTGATAGGTACACCTATTATTTAATCTATAATTGTGGATGTCTTATGTCATGAAAGTTTTTACCAACTATTAACTATTGAATTAAATAAATACACTTGGTGGTATCATTATTATATTTAAGGTATATGGATCTTTTTCAAGGTTTTTAGAATTATGATTCAATAAAGTGTTATTATCTTCACTTTAATTTGATGTGATTTTGGAAATTTATTGGCTATATTTGCATTGTTTCCATATTGGTTAATGAAATAGGGAAATCACATTTCATATTTCAAACCAAACTATGATAATATATCAGCTCAAGGATGACTATCATCTCTCTTGGAAAACCAATTATATTAGGATTTATAATACCTAATCATTGGGGATGTTTAGATAAAATTATTTGAGAAAACTCAATAATTGGATTGAACTATTTCTAAGGGGAAAATATATATTTTTATGGTTAATATCTCTTTAAGAATTATATCTTGAGTCATGTCTATCTTTTAGAGAACCTTAACCTTTTTCACTGGTGAGTTATCATTAAAAATTATGAGGAAAAACTTTATTTAAGGGGGAGATAATGTAACACCCCCAAATTTTATATTATCTTTCATTTAAGTAAATATAATGTTTTTATAGAATTATTCACATGTAAAACCAAAATAAAACTAAATTACAACATAATTCATTTAAATAAAACTATAAGTAATAAATATAATTTTTATGATGTTTTCAATAAGTTAGTGTGTAAAAATAGTGGTAAATACTTTATGAGATACATCTAGAAATAAAAATAAAGGTTATTTTTATTACTGATGAATTGATAAAATTCAATCAGTGTAACTAGATAACTAATATGTTCACCTTATGTTTAAGAATATATTTTATCTAAAATTATATTTTTATTCACTTTATTTTAAGAAACAAAATATATTATAGAAAATGTATATTTTTTATATGAATAATATTTATTTAATATATGAATAATAGATTAACACTAATTTTATTAGTAATTTATAGGAAATATGAATAAGAATGATTAATATTTTAAATGTTATTTTCTAATAAAAATAGTTTTTTATTTTATTTTATAGTCTTATTTAAACGTTAAATCCTAAAATTTTATAATTTTATTTGAATAATTGATCTTCATTTTTGTATTCATCATAGAAATATTTTCTATGATAAATTTTGGTATTTTTTGAAGTAATTAATTTTTTGATGAATAATGAAAATATAGTTTTTACTAATACTGTAACGTTTATGACTATATCAAGAAGAAATTATATCTTGAATTTTTTTAAAAAATAATGATAAAAAATATATTTAAGGATTGACATTATCTAATTAAAGATTCTATGTTGAATTTATAAAACCTAACATTTTGAAACATAAGTAATATTTTATTCTAGTAAAAAATTATTTTTCATTTTTTTCTTTAATTATGACATAAAAAGGTATAATTATATTTTAAATTTATTTTTAATACTTATAACTATAATTTGGTTAATAAAAAATAATTAATTTCATTAATATAAATATCACTAATAATTGTTTCCTCAACATTACATCTATGCTAAAAAATTAACATTTTCTAAAAATAGATTTTTACGCATTACATGCACTAATGTTAAAATTTATTTTTCTTACAAATAGAAATTTTATTTGATGAAATTGATTTCATATTTTTAATCAATAGTTACAAATTATTTATTAATACCAATTTTATTTTTAGTCTTTAAAAGTAAATTACCTTGGTAAAAATTAGTTTCCATGGTAAAAACTAGAAATAGTAAAAGTGAAAAATATATGATTAAAAGACTTTAAAACTTATTAAAAACATGTAATAAAATTTATGTTTGAGGATTTATAAACATTACCTCTTCCACCAATCCATTATTTTCCATTATTGGATCTAATTTACATTTTAATAGTGACTTTACCATTTATATTTACAAAAATGTCACTCCTCTCACTTATAAAAGGAGTTACCACTTCCCCACTTCTCCTCACACTCCATGACTTTTAAATTTGTAAAAACTATGCGCAAATAACTACCCAAAACTCATATACACTTCCTATATATTTTCTTCTTTTCAAAATACCACAACTAAAATCCTTAATCCTTTTTTTCAAAGGATTTCATCCATGAAGTGCGGTAAAATTCTCAATTACTTCTTTTTTTTCCATTCCTTTTACTTAATTTATTATTATAACTACACCAAATATAACCTAATAATATTGAAATAATTACCAAATTATCATTATTATATTGAAATGTTATTATGTTTTTGGGATAACTATTTTCTATCCTCCTCCCACCCATCCCAAAAATAAAAATATTGTTTTTGTTATATGCAGATTACAACCTTCATAAGTGACATGATCTATTTTTTGTAACCATAATACATGGATTCTTTAAAGGGGTAATTTAATGAATAAATATGATACATAAAAAATTATTATAATTCTGATTATATGAACCAATTCCTACCTTTTTTATGTTCTATGCAAAACTAGAATGATGCTAGTGTGTATGTGAAAACTACCGCCTCCATGATGAAACATATTTTGTTTTTTATCTAGAATTTTATTATTTATCCAAATATATTAAATATGTTTCATAAACTTAATAAAATAAAAATAATATCATTATAATTATATAATAATGATATTATTATTAAATAATCACTTTATTAACCATACCCACCCATTAATTATAGCTTGTTCTTATTTTGGTTGGTTTAACCACCTATGTGAAAAATGGTATAGATTTTTATCATGGATGACTATGGAAACAAAAATTATAGTGTTATTATAAATTAATGAGAAAATAACTTTTGGTTTATGTTTATATAAATTTTATACTAATATTAAACTTATTATTATTGTAACACCTTTTTGTTCATCATAAATTACCGAAACAAGATCATCACCAACCATTTTGTCATAAATCATAAAACAAATACTTATGAAATGAAATCATAACATTAAAAATAGTTATAAAACATATTTTAATTACCTATAATTATATCATAATTTTTAAAATTGGAACTGTAAACAAGAATCAATACATCCATTATGAAACTAGAACTAAACAAACAATCCTAAGTAATAGCATTTAATTCTAAAAATAAAATATAACTAACTAATATATTAATAATAAATGATTATAAATTAGGTTTATATATTTTTATATTTATGAATAATTTTATTAAATATGTGATTAATATAGTTATTTTTTTATACATGAGGTTAGATCATGTTTGGCTAAGTGGTATTAAAGGTAGGGGTGTATTGTCTCAATTTCATTTCTTTGATACATGTTTTGTTTCATACACCTAATTTAATTTAAGTGTTGTGTATAATGAATATTTTATATATAATATCATGATTTATCTTTAATTAATGGTAATTTAAGTTCAATTTTAATCTCTCACTTTAAATAGGTTTCTAATAAAACATTTTGTAAGCTGTAAGAGGTTTTTCTCGACTCAACTTCTTTTCTTGGGTCATAATTATTAATATTTGGCCATGGTTTTATTATATTATGTGATAATACTATAATGAGTTCTCTATTTTGGGATTTTTTTTATTTATACTTAAAATATTTTTCCTTGATGATTTTATTTTCAAAATTATATCTTTTTTGATAATAATTACCATCCTCTTTAACGATGGTTTCTCTTCCATATCTATATTTTATATTCCTGCCAATATTCTTATTTATATTTTTAAAACTAATTATGTGTTATATCATGTGGTGTTAATATTTAACTTATTCTATTTTTAAAATAATTTTTATAAACCCTTTTTACGATGTAGTTTTTCAACAAAGGTAGTTTATAATATGTAATTATTTTTTCCTTTTCATGATCATATGTTTTATCTTCCATTCCAAATTTCCTCTAAAAACCTTTGTATAATTTTCAAAGATCTATTATTAAATATAATTTTTAAAATCAAAAGTTTTAAAAATCTTTCACTTCATATTTTTAAAATTACATTTGATTTTGATATGTAAAATTATCTTTTACGAGTATGCTAAAAACATTCCCTAAAAACTCTTTTACAGTTTCTCTCATCGTAGGAGAATTATTATTTATAAAGATTAATTTCCATGTTTTAAGACAGTTTTATAAATTATTTTAACACTTGATGATTTTAAAAATAAAATGAAATATTCTTATATTTTTTAAAATTACAATTTTTATTTTTAAAAGTGATTTTAAAGGTTTGTCTTTTTAGGAATGAATTCTTGAGTGCTTCTATGCCTTCTCAAAGAAATATTTTGATAAAAAATTTATATTATAAAATTTGTTTTCTAAAAGTATTTTTATTTTTAGTTTTTAAAGGATAATTTTTATTGTGATCAAAGAATTTCATTTTAAAGAAAACATTTTTAAGGAATTTTAAAGCCTTTTAAAAAGGGGGTATTTCCTATCATTTTTAAGAGATTTATCCAATAATCTTAAAAAGTTATTTGTAATCTATGTAAATATACTTAATTATCCTTATGTTACATTGGGGGTATTTTTAATCCACCATTAAACTTGACATAAATGGTTTTTCTGTTGGTTTATATGATTTACACATGTAGAACAATTTAATATACAATTTATATGTTCGATAAAATACCAAAGAGGCTCTTTTTAAGAATTTTTAGTCAAAGTGATGTTTAAATTTTATAATTTATTTTTAAATTCTTCTAAATAATATATTTTATGGATTTATGGGGATTATTATCAAAGGGTGATTGGAGGTGGGTTGGGGAATATGATTTAATGTGTTTTATGGGTATTATGATACAAATTATGACATGTTTTCGCACTTACATTAGCTAGTTTTATTGGAATAATAGGTATATAGGTAGGATATCAAGAAATAGTTATTATTCTAATCATGATCATTATATTACTAGTAGTATATTGTGAATAAAAATATTGGTATATGGGAAGTACTACCTAGTGAGGCAAGGTTTGAGAAAGTCGGGAGGTTATTTGTTAGGAACTTCATCAATAGGTTATAAGATACTTCCAAACGAGTATGTCTAGGATTATCTCACTAGAAACTATGGTATTGACCATGATATATAAAATTTTACATGTATTCTATATTTTTGAGTGTTGATTACTTCTTTCGTTACTTTATTTCTATTTTAATATTACTTTCCCATGATTTTAATTATACTGAATATACTCTTTGATCAATTATGCTCCTTTATCAATGACATTTATTCATTATTATAATAAACTAATTATGTTACTTTTGTATTTTAATATCATTTATTTAATTATGTCATGTTTGACTTGGTTTAATACTTTTATTAATTTTTGGTGTTTTTTTCTTTTTATGGTTTAGTTTTCTCCTTATTTTGTTTTCAAATGGGTTTTTATTTTAATAAAAGAGTAAATATTTGAAAGAAATTTATAATTTTATTTATTTTTTCTTATTTATATACCCTTTGTGAATGTATATTTATATTTAATTTTTTAGGATAGATATGTATAGATTATAGTATGCATTGTTTTATTAATGCTTATATCTAAATTTATTTATTTTGATATGGATGGAATTCTAATGTGTGGATGCAATATACTATGATTTTATCATTATGTTAATGGTTATAATTTTATATTGGTCTTTTTTTTGAGTTTCTAGGGTTTCAATTTCTATAGCTATATTTTTTTAACATCATTGTATAGTGTTGATTTAAACCACCACTATATATGGTCAAAAAAAATTAAAGGTTTTTTAAATTGATGCTAACTACTCACTAGTTTTTGAGATGAAAACCTACCAATAAAAATGAAATAACCACCACTAAAAAATTATTTCATGAAACTTTTTAGAAACTATTTCTAAATTGGATAAAATGATTCAATTTGGATTTTAACTCCAAATTTAGAGGTGGTTTTAAAAAAATATTTTGGAAACATTTTTCAGTGGTTTAAAATGCCTCCAAATGAAAAAATAACTACCTTTAGATTCCTATTCTATTTTAGTGAGAGTCTACCACTAATTTTATTCTCCTTATGAATAATAAATATCTCAGATAACTTTCTCATGTTCCAAACAATAAATAATGGAAAATATATTTTCAATGGAAAAAATTCATTATTCAATGACTAGTGGATTAGTAGAACCACTAAAATAAGGTAGAAATTTCCTCACGAAGTATCAACAAAATATTATTCCCTTATTTGATCATTTGTAAGTTCAACGTGACTCATAGATTGAGAAAGTCATATGAAGATAATAATAATATTTTTCACTACAAATTTAATAAAATTCAGTTGATCCAGGGGGAAATCATTGAATTTTCCATTGTATTCAGTATTAACATGATTCCTTCAGGTTCCATCCATTGACTAAAACCAAAAATCATAGTATGAGAAACAATAATCATAGTGGGAAACCACATAATCATGAAAAATAATTTATAAAAATTTTAAATTATAACAAATTATTATATGAAAACATTGGTTTAACCTAGGTAATTCATGATCAATACCAAGAATTTAGGATTTTATCTTTTACTTAGTCATGATTTCGGGAAAATAAATTCATTCCATATAAGTTAAAAAAACATTCCTTTAATACTTTTTTCATAAAATTAACAAAATACCTATTTTAGAAAATGAAAAAAACATTCCTTTCAAACCATTCTTGTAAAAATTAAAACATGGGTAAAAATGGATTTTTAAAAATCATATTATAATAGTAAAAACCTTATTTAAAACATTTTATATAAAACATGACTATATAAGAAAAGGGTTTTATGACCAAAGAGAGAAATGAAGTTGATTTTCCTTAAAAACCTATTTTCTATCTATGAAGCACATAATATGAGTAAAATGAAAGGAAAAATATATTTTAAAGTAATAAATAGAGGATAATAAAATTCATGAGTATCATGATAGGTTTATCATAATATTTTCATCATCATAACTTAATCATAAACAATCTTGATAAATAATTAGATTGTAACATAAAACCCCTTACCTTGAGTTTTCCTTTCATCGAAAGCAATAAAAACTCTTGTATAATAAATTTAAATTTATTATAATTCTATATTAGAGTCATTTTCATACTTAAAGTATAATATATTATCCTTTTATAATATTTAAACACCCCATTTTATCAATAATTTATTATTAAAATTGTCATTTCCGGTTGTTTACTGTTTCGTTTATCATGAGTATTTCAGTTTAGTAGTTTCAGTCCTTGTAAATTTATCTTAGTTATATCATATCTATGATATTAATAATGATATAATACCATATATATTAATTATATACATATTTACATCCATCCATGAAATTTATAAATAAAAAAATGAATTACATCATTCATGGTGACAGTAGGCCATACATATGCATGAACGTTGTTTTTATTTTTTCATGGATGGCAAGAAAGAAAGGTAAATATTAATTAAACTTTATAATATCATTATTATATCGTATATATCATTTATTTCATCAAATTATTTCTCATTACTATTTGATTAAAATATAAATAAAAAATGAATCACATCGGTTTGTGGAGGTGGTAGTCCACACATACACACGAACAACGTTATTGTTTCTCAAAGGATTATATGATAAGTAGGTAGATGTTATATTATAATACCCTAATTATAATTATGTCATAAATATTATATATAAACATTAAACCCAACATAATACCCATCTATAAAATATGGTGATGAAAAATTAATTGTATCGCAACGTGGAGATGGTAAGCCATATGTATGTACAAGATATACTTTTACTTCTCATTTGATGGGAAAGAGGGTTTATAAGGATGTTTTAATAATCATAATAATATTTAAGAATATTGATAATAATAAATTTATTATTTTATTATAAATACCATAGAGTTATTAGAGGTAAAGAAGAGTAGAAAAGAAAGTGATCAGTTAAGGAGATTACCTATTCTATGAAACGACTCCTTTAGATCTTCTCTAAAGGGCTCTAGGGTTGGTATTTTGGGAAGAAAAGGACCTCTATAATGTTTCTAGAGAATTTTTTAAAAGAAATTGGTAGATTTTGGTCAATATATAAGGCTAAATATATTGTAAAGAAGCGAGTTAGGAGGTTACCTTTTATGATTAAGGTGATGGTTATATTTAGAATTTATCAAAATATTAAATTATAATAAATTCATTCTCAAGAAATATAAATAAAAATGTCCAGGGATTTAAAGATAAGGTAGTATAGGGTTGCGAAACCATAAAAAAATATAATTTAGACAAGTTTTTATGTCATTTTAAAACTTATCATTTTGATTAACACTTAGTTAACCAATTTTAATTTTAATCATAGTAATAACTTTTTCAATATTAAAGGGTTGTAATTTTTTAATTATAATGTGAAAATTAGCCCATTAAAGGCCAATTTATGAAATTTTAGACCATATAATATCCACCTTATATTATTTTAATATTTTTATGATTTTTAAATAATTTTATAAAATGTTATTTTGATAAAATACCATTATTTTAATTTTTGACACTATTCACTTAATTCGACTTAAAAGACAAAAATATATATTTTTTAATTAGAATATAATATTTAAAAAAAAAAATAATATGTCATAGTTTTCTAAAAAAATCATGTAATACTATATCTTACTCAAATTATATCACTTTTAATATTTTCAAAATCATTTATTTTATTTTTCCATTAATTGAATAAACACTGTTTTCCATTGTGTAAGCATTTAAGGTAATTATATAATGCCTAAAAATCAGAAATAAATTACCATAATGAATATAATTTCATTATTAAAAAATTAATATTATCATATATTCATAACTATATTTTTTTCTTATATCAACACATAAAATATATTTCAAACAAAGAGAGTTACATTTTATAATTTTCTTTGATTTAAATAATATATAAGTCATTTTCATGGAAAAGTGTCCAAATGGGTCTATTTACCAAATTTTAACCATTTTATTCTTAATATTTAATTCATTTTATATAATCCAATACCTATAAGTGGAAGAAAATAATTTTAAAGTTAGTGCGCAAAATGTGACAAAACCCGTTTTTTAGAAAAATACATTTTTAGCATAAAACTGGATTTATTCTTATCTTATGCCTATAAAAAATATTTTTTGAATGTTTAAAACATTTTATCAATAAAATAATATATAAATTTCATTAAAATAATTCCCCAATAGTGATTAATTTAATTTATTAATATAAAAATACATTGCGTACATAAAAACAGTTTTTTAGGAAAAACACCACTTTTATTCTCAATTTTTTTTATTTTTAATTAGATTTATTTGATAACTAATGAATTAATTTTATAAATGTGAAGAACATATATTTTTAATAATTTATTTAATACTATTTATACCCATCAATCCAATGACTAGATTATAACATACACATAATATTTTAATAATGTTACATGGTTTGTCTAAACTCGCTGTTTCATGTGACACAAGCTACTAAAGAAATAAAATTATTTAAGGATAAATATTTCATAAAAATATTAGGGTGTTACACTACACCCTATTCATAGTCATTAAATAAAAAATCCATTGTATTCAAGTTTTAATTTCATTATTAAAAATAGGGTTTTCATGCATAATCACATAAAATCCAATATCATCTCCATGATCATTTTATAAAATTTTCCTTCTTCATATATTTAAATAAAAATATCAATTTGGAAATATTTCCAGGGTTGAAGCCTATTTTTTAAAAATCACCCTTTGTAAAATAGTTTTAAAACCATTTTAAAATATACACTTTAATACACTTTAGAGAAACATTTTACTAAAGAGAAATAAAGCACAAGAAAGAATAAAAAAATCAATCAACTATGGAATAAAAATGAAAAATCAGAGGTATTATCTATATCAAACCATATATAAATGAATATGTGTCATGGAATCTACCCTAGGCCATAAAGTGAGACAGTTCTAGAATTTACTAAACATAGACCAACCTTCCAGCCTATGTTGCATCCTAAACATAAACCACCCGACTAGCTTACACCCTGAATCATGAAGGGAACACCCCATCTAGTCATATTTCACACTATAGAGGACACTAGTAGCATATAACCACTTAGCGCAACATATGTCTATACTTTCTAGTTAGTTACCTGGGTTCTCATGACCAAATCATAAGTGAAGGATAGAAAAAAAAAATCCATACAAGCATTAATGAATGTATAAAATTAATAAAAAACTTAGATTGGGTTCAAACCACTATTTTTGATGCTCTTTCCAGGGCATAACACCATCCCTCTTCCTAGTGGAAGATTCACTACTTTTCTATTACCCCATATTCCTTTTTTCCAAAGCTGGGTGACTTCCATCACTTTCATCGGCAATGTACGTACCTTGATCAAAATGAGATGATGTGATATTAGTTCCTACATCCATCAATTTATACTTGGATCTAATTTCCAAGTCCATATCTCCCTCATAGATTTAAGTCTTGTTCATGAAACTCGTTCCCAGCACTATCTTGAGGTGGACGCTGGTTAATTATGCTTCTTCTATCTCAAAAGGGAAGCAAGCTTTGGTCAGGGGAGGTAGTAGCATTGGGAACATTGGGAATGTCTAGACATTGGGTAGATTGGGAACCTTAAAAGTGTTCCTATTTTGGAGAAAATATCATGTGAGGAATCTTAGGCATCTCATGTTGGCCACAAGGTAGTTAACACTAGGGGGCGTAAGTCTTCCTAGGCCTTTTACCCCAGGCATGCCATGTTTATTGCATAGGGTAAGTATTTTGGATTAGGGAATGAGTTTAACATATTGTGAAGAAGAGAATATGGTTAATGTATTGCGGGGATAGGTTGGGAGCATGTATTCTATCTTTTAGGGATAGATGGTTGAGTGTGTCCCTAGGAGGGAAGATTTCACACTTGGTGATAGAGTGTGTCAACCCAAGGGGGGTAATTTCACACCGGGATGATGGAGTTTGTCCCCCTAAGGGAGATAATGTCACATTATATGATTTTAGGATTAAACCTTAGGGAGGAATACTACATACCCTGTTTAAGAGACATGGATCAAAAATCATGCCATTCGATACTGTAGTTTAAGGTCATGTGACAAGACTTGTCTATGTAGTTTAACACCGTGCGACAAGGATACTCATGTCTCATAAGGCATGGAAATGTGGGATGGTGTGGAAATTGCACATGGAAGCTACATATGGCAGGTGTCTCATCCCATGAAGGGGGTGGATGGTATGAGGATTATGTGTCGAAGCTTCCATGGTGTTGGTGTTTCATCCTAGGTGTGGATTTTCCTCCCATGGCGGAGGAGGTGGTGGCATCCCATGATGATCATTCACGGGGCATCCTAAGTTCATCTCATAGTGTAAAGCTAAAATTTTACATAATGTACTGAAGATGTTGTCATGCAATTTAATTTTGTACGACTAGAATGTGGAGATGGACAGTTTTATGTATTTCAAATCAGATGTGGTTGGGGCTCAATCCTAGAGAGGGACCATGTCAAGGAAAGACAAATATTTATTAAAAGGAATCCCCACTGAGATAGGTTCACAGTTTCCTTTGAAGATTCCACCTCTAGAGTTTACCTGACCACCACTCATGTGCCATTGGCTGGTGCATGGTTTTGGAACTACCATAGAGAAGTGATAATCAGGAGGCCCAACATTAGGTTACCTATGATTAGGAGTAAAAGGCATTAAAATACATACGATTTGGATCAAGATAGGGTAATATATATGATAGAATCATAGGGTAAATCAGGTATTGGACCATAAAGTTCTTTCACACAACTTTATTTTAATGTGTGTAAGTAGAGTTGCGTGATCCATGGGATATATCAATAGGAAAACAAATGGATTATAATGGAATAGTCTTGTGCAAGTCTGGATTTTCATGTAGGTCATGGTTTCATGAAGGATACTTCCCTTTCACATAGCTGACCAACCTTGGTAGGTGTTACATGAGAATCACTCGACTGCAAGACAAGTCATGTTTGGGCCTACAAGAGGTCTTTCACACAAGTTATCTACCTTTGAGGGTCCATGGATTCTGGTGTTGTGAGATATCACATAAGAGAGGTATTTTCACACACAAGATCATCACTTCATCTTTAGAGACCCCCTCAAGGTGTAGTGTGAGGTTCTATTTATATCCAAAATCATCAACCTTTGTCACACAAATTTACTATGACACATAATAGGGTTGTGTGTTTCTCAGTCCTTCACCGCTGGGACCTAGCCGTGCAACCTCTTTGGTTTGACATCACCTTTCTCACATATCTGTATGGTCATGTGATGGTTTGAGTAAAAATATTTTCTTTTGCGATAACATGTCTTGGTAACTAAGGGATTTCCCATTCAACTTATAGGATTTGATATCACATTTTGCACACAATTTCATGGTCATGCAAATAGTGGTTTTCTGTTAACACTGCCTTTTTTATACAAATTCTGTTGGAATTATTTCAGACTCAGGGGTATCCAAAGAACTCATCATCACCTTTGGTGTGAAATCCTTTTTCATGCGAAACCCCATATTTTCACATAGTCGTTGAAACTTACACACAACATACTTTTTGGTTTTGGAATGTTCTTTCGGGGTGATCCATATGTTTCATTCTTCCAAAACTAGCTATTTGGGGTGTGAAAAAAGTTTTTTGGAACCAAACCCCCACCCTTGGAATCAAATTTGAAAAGGGAATAGAAGTTCAGATTCTAAGGGAAACATAGAAGACTGTGGCTGATTTCTGTGTTTTCACATAACTCTCATCTCCAATCATGAAATTATGTTGTGCACTTTACACAAACTGGAGGGCTGTGACTTTTAATAGGGTGAATTGACTTGCGTATGGTACTCTGAATTTGGTGTGTGGTAATTCATATATCATGTATGGAACTCAACCCTTTGTGTGAAATCTAGAGCTTCAGACATGACTTTTATACAACTTATGATTTCATGAAATAACTTTCACACCTTATAAAGATCTTTGTATGAACATTCTCAAAGTTACAGTGTGAAAAATTTTGCATGAAAAAGACTAGGATTTTCATGATTCATCCTTAGAAACAAAAAATCTACATGAAATACATACTCAACAATCCAAGATAAGATCCATGCGGCTGCTGGCACTCAGAGGGCAGAGATGGTGGGGAACTTGAAAATTCATTAGGCTAGAAGGGTAATTTATGAAAACTAGGAGCTCCAGGGATTTCTAAACAAAGAACAAAGATGTTATTTTATAAGAAACCATATAACCCTCTACAAATTCAGGATGATGTATGAGGTGACTATTCCAGTCATTGAATTGAACACTCTATACTTATGGTTCACTCATCATGAGGAACTTTCCTACCAGAATATCACTACTTTTGGTCACCCTACTCGGGAGCACGAGGGCACTACCATCTACACTATGAGTTGAAGTATTAGAATAGTTATTGGGGAGGAGCCAAATAATAAGGAATTCCTAACTTGTTACATGAGATTCTATGAGATTAGTATCTAGGAAAACAACAAGGGCTGATACAAGGACTAGGATTAGTGGTTTAGGGGAAAATTTACCGATAAAGGGGCCTAGGTGTACTGAGTATGCTTCACCTTCCAAGAGTATGGGGATGAGATACACCACATAAGACTGTATGAGGTAGTTTGGACATCCCAATTCCATATATACAATCACCAGGAGCTACTATTTGAGCTCCTCAGCTGGTGGTCTCCAAATAATAATACCTTCCACCTTTATCACGGGGAGGTGGGAATCATCTTTTGGGAATTTCATTGTATTGATGAAATCCCACTGATAGGATTTTAGTATGATGAGTTCCTATAGGAATTGAATTCCTGGGGTGACAGGTAGAAGACCCCCATTCCAGCACAACACCTTCTTGATGCATTGATTAATGTACCAAAGTATCATCCTGGCTTCTACTGAGAAATTCCATTCATGATATGGTTAGAGATGTTCCTGAAGAAAAATCCAACTGTGAAAATTCTAGGGTGGTCGAATCAGTGTCCTAAAAAAAACATAAAAGGAATTCAGAATCATACTAGCTGATCTTGGAAGAGGGTAACTATCAGTAGTGGGGATACAACATGAAGGAGGGATGACAGTCATTGGTCCCCTATGTAGAATTTTTTGAGACCTTCCTCAGTGGATGACTACTTCCTATCAGAGATGAACACATGGAACTGCATCTAGGATTCTCTTGATAGTGAAAGTCATAGAATCTAGAAACTAATTAAAATTTAGGGTAATAATGCTAGCCCATATATATATCCAGTTGGTCCATATGAAGGGAGGGAACATGCATTGGTGAATATTTGGTCCATTCCTATTATTTCATGAGTGGATTACAATACACTTTAGAGGTTATGAATTCTCAAATTCCATCACTTCCCCAAATGATGGTCTATAGCCTTCACAAATCAATATTACTGGTGTTTGACCAGTGGCTCTCAATGAAGCTGGGGTCATAGTTGGTAAAAAAATTACAAACTTAAAATTACACTTATGCTCAATCCCATTTGGAGAAATGGTGGAAAATCTTGAAGGGATGCTAGAGAAACAGGCGTAACTGTAGACCTTATGAGTTAGATTAATAGTGGCTAGGATAGATGAAAACACATATTACGATCCATATACTCAGTCTCTGTTTTCTTAGTAGTTCGGATGCATCTAGTAGCTGATGAAGGGAGTTTACATGTGGATCAGTGATGAAATGAATCATTGTATCCTTCTTTCATTATGGTGGATTCTCATAGGTAAAGACATGAGAGAGGTCATCATGATGCTTCCGACCAATGTAAATGTTGGGATCTCTCACACATATGATGATGAATGGGTAGCGGCATACCCTGGCATGATCCTATTTTAGTGCATAAGTATTATCACACTGGAAAGAGAGGTAGTGGGTATAGAACAAGGTTTTGTTGCAACCCACCTCCCAGAAGGAAGTTCCTCCCTCAAAAAAGACCATGAGAGTAGGTAGAGGGCTATCAGGCTGGGATGAGAATATCGAGGGAGGCCCCCGGAAAGAAGCTATGGTACCTATTGTATCCAACCACTGATGCTTCCTTCCCCATGATCTGGGTGTCCTGGGGAATTCTGTGGTTGACCCTCATGGCATAACTACTGTGGAAAAAGTTGACTCAGGAAGGGATTAAGCTGTCAAAGGTGGGGCTTTCCAGGATCACTTTTAGGGTGAAATTTCATGAGAGGTTTACATACCTAGTAGCTATATACACATTTTCATTCCAATGTGGGGAACCTAATATTCCATTTGAACCATTGTGGGTGATGTGCATTAGTGAGACTGATCTTGAGGAAACATCATCTGTCAAAGAATTAGATATGGAGGCATCAACCGTTGGTGATGATACAGAGGGAATCGATGACAAAGAGTCCTGGGGATTGGACAATGACCAGAAAACTCCCTAGGAGAGTAGATAAGTCACCCTTGGGGATGATGACTTGACTGAATTATTGTTTAGTGAGGTAAGCCTAATTTTTTAACTCACCTTTCTTTTCTATACCTTCCTATCTTTTTTTTGTTCAAAGGCTCTAACTAGGATTTTCCTTATGCAGAATCAAGCTGAGGGTGAACAAGGGGCCCTAGTCAGAGGGGAGAGGGTGATCCATCGGGTATTGGTGGGGATGCCTCAGAATCTACACCTAAGGCCTCTAAAACTAGAGGTCCTAACAAGGAGACTATAGTTGAAGTACCATATCCCTCGATCCTCCCTTTCATCTATGGGGGACCACACATTAGAATCCTGAAGGAGGTATCTGCCGCTAGCAAGACATATCACCCAGGGAGACTCATTATTGATATCTCTCTACCTTATAGTAAAATATAATATCAATCAATATGGATATTTTAAAACTTTCATAGATATATTTGACTCTATCACATAAATGTGTTTGTTTGTTCTTATGCACCTTCTTCCCAACCAACACTAGGGGGCCTAGTTCTAGCCATCAAAGTGAAAACTAGTGTCAAGGAGTATCCTATGGTGGAACTCCCTATCGAAGCTCCCAAACTAGGTCTCAACCAAATTCTTTCCCTATGTAAGTATTTTCCCCTTACATGAGACATATTTTCCCAACTCATCATCACTAGTCAAACTAACCTACATTATTTTGTTTGAAGTAGTTATTGAGAGGGTACACTCCCAATAAGTGGCTATGGTTGGGGAACCTGGGTCAACTCCACCAATAGTTGTTCCAACTCTTGAGGAGTCGACCGTCCAAGGTTATCCAATATCAACCCTGGGAGGGAAGCCTATTGTGGATGTGGGTAGTGTCTCCGAATGGGTGGATCTTGAGGTTGGAAGGGATGGTGTTTCAAATGAAGGGTCAGATAAAGACGCCCCCCTCTCGACCTAGAACCTGACCTGTCTGAGAGGATCCCAGAGGAAGACCATGCCATTGTTGTTCTCACATCCTTATTAGAATATGATCTTGCACTGCCCAAGGAATTTGAATACTCTAGGTATGATGTGGAAAAATAGAATCGCATTTTCCTGTGAAGGGAATGGAGAATCATACAACACTTTTTCACCCACAATCCAGATCCATATCTGGTGAGATGGATGGGGTCCCTCCACCATTAGATATGGAACTTGGGCACTAAAGGGGTGGGCACTCACATAATCCTTGCACTAGTCCGTGATTACCCCATTTAGTGGGTGTATGTGGAGAATCAAAATTTTTACAATGCTAAGAACAATGAGAAATATAATGGCACCATAAATCTCTAAGTGATTGATCAAGAACTTCAACATCTATAGGATCTAGTGAATGATCATCAAATAATCATCAATACTCAAGTAGAAATAATCAATTAGTTGAAGACTCAGTTGGTGATGAATGAAGCTAAGGAAGAGGAGGTGGTGTCTCAGATAGATGAGTGCTAGGATGAGCAAGTCTAGGTGAGAATCAGGGTTGATGAGATTCTCCTCATGTATGATGAGGAGGAAGTAGAGATTGTGTGGCTGCAATAGGTCCTAGAGTCCACACACTTGAGGCTATCTAGACTGGAGCGCTCGATTCCCAAGGCAGAACCATAGGGGAATTTTTCTAGAGAATATAGAGGCTCTAGTTTGTGGATGACTTTCACATACTACTAAATTTTATTTTTTAACTTCCCATATGCATGTAAATGTTTCTTTTGCCTCATTTTTACTACCTCACATTAATCACACTCATGAGACAACCAATGATCAATCCCTAAGCTCACATGAGTCATGATTTATGTGAGAAACAAGGGACAACCATGAAATCGATCACTCATATGAGATTTCTAAAAAATAGATGAAAACACGGGGTATGAATTTATTAGTTGAGAATTGGGAGCATCCTAGTTGAGAAGGGATTTGATCATAGGGTGATACCCTCTTAATATCCAACTTTATTTCTCGATGTGTTCTTGTATACAAATGGGTTAATTCTAAGGGCATTGAATTCTACCCAAATTGAGGGGAATGAAGAGCATGAATCGAGGACCATAAGATCTAGAACACAAGGGGAGTGAAATAATGATGGGGTATTACTATTTATCATGTTTGAAACACATAATACATTATCATTTTGATGATAATAAAGTTAAATAAATGAGATTCAATCACTAACCATGTTCGAAACATGAGACCTATCTCAAAATTACATCAAAAGACTTTTAGGGAGTGTTCCCAAGATTGTAGGTGATCCAGTGTGGCATAGGACCATGTCGTCAAGGGGGAACATTTAGACATGGAGGAGGATGAGGATCCAAATAAAGGGTCATGTGAAGTATGTTGATGAAGTGATATAATTTTCGAATAGAGTTCAACAATCCTAGGATTATTCCACCATATCTTTGAGCACATTGGGTAGGCCTATCAGTTTAAAAAAAATGCCAGACTCATCTTCCAAGGAGAGTGTCGTCTTGGATACTGAGTGATGGATGATGAACATGAACGATTCGGTAGGTGACTAAAACCAATGGAGGGAAGGGGCTTCTCAGGTGAGGGAATACAGTGTTATGTAGTTTAACATCATGTAATTGGGATGATTAACATCTAGTTTAACATTATATGGTGATGATAGTGTATCATATAGTTTAATGTCATGTGATTGGGATGTCGAGTCATACAGTTTAGCATCTTATGACCAGGACATCAGGCTCTTGGTTTAATTTTATAGAGTTTGGACCGATTGCTAATAGTTTAAGTTCATAATTCTTAGATCATAGGGCTATGTGTCTTGAAGAAACATGCACGACATCAAAGGAAGGTTACCCAATGTGAAAGGAAGGGCCTAAGAGGCCACCTGATGCCACAAAGAATGTTTTTGAGACAACTCATTCATAATTTAAGGTAATGATTCTTCAAAATAAGCTCTAAGTTTAAGTTCATAGAGTTCATAACATGGTGTGAATACCCCAAAAGGACATGTATAGCATGGAAGAGTGATAAATTGAAATGAATTGAGGCCCAAAAAGGACTGAAGACACAAAAAAAATTCTTGGGGTGACTCACACATATTTTAAAGTCATGATTCTTGGACTTGGGATCCTAGTTTAAATCCATAGATTTCAATCCATGGGTTATTCATGTGTATCCAAATTACTTGAGGAAAACTTCTTCCCAACTCCTAATACTACGTGATCCATACATGATGTGTAAAACAAAGAGTGGTATAAAGTTCCCCTCATTTATAGGGGAGAACACAATGAGGAGTGAAGGTGACATTCAAATCCCACAAGGATGATCATGACTTTTAGTACATGGATAATAAAATGGGGCTTACCGATGAGTAGGGGACAACTATTGACCATGTTTGAAACACAAGTTCTATACCCATGTAGGTTTAGGATGGGGTGAACAAATATAATATCAAACATTGATCGAGTTAGAAACATAGGAGTTAATATTTGTAAAAAAATATTTTTTGAGGTGTGATCCTAGGATGGTAGGTGAGCCAAAGTGGCATAGGACCATTCTGTTAGGAATCCTATTCTAATTGGGAGAACAACATTTATCCAAATTAGATAAAGAACAAAGTGAATAAGTGGAAATGAGGAATGCATTAGTGGAAATATTGAATGACTTGGGATCTATTCATCTATGAACTCGAACATGCTAGATGACCATGCTGTTAGGAAAAAATCAAGCCTTTCCCATAGAAGAAAGACCTCAAAACGATTCAATGGTAGGGATGAGCCTAGGCTGAAATATCTGGATGTCACTACATATCCCATGAGAAGGGGAATCAAGACACATGTGGTTATAGAGCACTGAGTGGTAGGAAACCGACACTAGAGGGGTGACATCCTCTCTGGTTAGAATATCAAATCATCTTTTATTAGGAGGCATCCAAGTTTTATACGAGTTAATGTTCTTTGATCATCCTGTAATTGTCGTACAAGGCATCCTGATTATATATGGGGTAAGATCATTGTTTAATGTCATGCACTGATGTTTTTCGTCTCTATAGTTTATATTTTTACAAATCAGACTATGGATTCTATTAGTTTAAACTCATAGAGCTCATACTGTAGGGGAAGTGTTGGTTTAAGGTCCTGTATTTTTGACTAAAGGGGGGAATGGGTGTCTTAATGGGGTTTACATGGTGAAAAATAGTGATAACCTGACATAAAAAGGAGGGTTAAAGGGACCCTATTCCACACAAAACACGAAAAACCATACCCCAGGTTGACCTCATGTTGTTGGGGAAGAGAGGAACCCATAATTAGTTAATAAAGGGGATGGGTCTAGGATGAAATATACAAGAATCACTATATATTCCATGATAAGGGGAATCAACCCACACGTAATTCTGGAAGGTGACATAGTAGGAGATCGATTCTGGTAGGAGGTTATCCTCTCAAATAAGGATACTGAATCATCTCATATTAGGATATAAGGAATCCCAAATTTATATGGGGTAAATTTATAGTTTAACATCATGTGATGAGGATTTTGTTGGGGTTTTTACATTGAGATTCCCATTCTTTTCTTCCTCACTTCAAGTCATGAGAGAATATTGACCTTGATAATAGGCCAAGGAATATGATATTAGATTACACCTAAGGATAAGTCCTATGAGGTAATTTTTTGGTGATAGCACTGTGAGTAATAGATGGTTTTTTGGTGAATATATGGATGGGACTAAAGACAGAAAGTATTGGTATCACTATATATCCCATGGGAATGGGAATCAAGCCAAATGTAGTTTTGGAAATAGGTGGGGGAATAATATTTTTTTAAATACTAAGGATAAATAGAACCATGTGAATGAGGGGATAATGTACATAGTTTAAGGCCATAATGTTTGAACTGGATCTATTTGTTTAGGGTCATAGATATTGGACTAGGGGTGGGTGGTTCGAGGATGTTTGTGTGGTGAAAAAAGAGTTAAAACCTAGCATGAAAGGATCCAGGGAGAATCTATGCCACACAAAGAAATAATGAAGACAATTTCACACAGTTAAGGGTCCTAAGTCCTGGACCATGTAAAACAATTTAAATTCATGATTCTTGGAATATTGGAAAATAGTTTAAAGTCATGATGCTTGAAATAAGGGGATAAATTTTTTATTTTAAGGGTATTTAAATCGCATGAGTTTGTTAGAACCTAATGTTGAAGGAGGGAATATAGGACCACATACCACATAAATACCTTGAAACAAACAACACATAGTTTAAGATTAGAATGCCTGGACCAAAAATGGGGATAAGGGGATAAAGGGTTTCTAAATTTATGTCTAGGCCTAAAGAGATGGGGTGTAGGCATTATTATGTATCTCATGGAAATGATAATGAAGGAACACATAATTCTGGGAAATGGCGTGGTAGGAGACCGACACTAGAAGTGGGGGAAACCCTTTTTGACATGGGAATTGAGGCATCCCATGGTTGTTATTGGGAATCCCATGATTAGGACACGAGGTAAGGCTATATTTTATCATTGTATTTTGAGGATGTTGTTTTTGTTCATCCCACATTTGGTATGTAAGATATCCTATGTTTCGTTCATAGGGTAATACCACAATTTAACATTGTACATTGAGGATGATGGGATTTTCAGTTTAAAGTCATACAACTCAGACTGTGATGGATGGTAGTTTAAAGTCATATATATCATATTGTAGGGGATTAAAATAGTTTAAGGTTATAAATATTGGTCCACAAATCCTAGTTTATGTTCATAATGTTCAAACTAGGGTTACTATAGTTTAAGGTCACATAATTTTTACCATTTTCAAGTAGTTTAAGGTCATACTTATTGGACCATCTGAGACCCTCATGTAAATAACTTCTTGAAAAACTTAGTGTTGGTGGAAGGTGTGATAAATTCTACATCCATGGTGATCAAAGAGTATAATCCATTAGAATAGACCTTATGGATAATGTAAGGTCCCTCCCATTTTGGATCCAACTTTGATGGATTTTTGTTGAGTATCATAGGCTTTTTGAGAGCCAATACCATGTCACCCTAGAGGAAGGAGTGGATGTGAATATTCTTATTGAATGATCTTACTATCCTATTCTGATGCCTCTCTAGGATGTTAAAGGCCTAAAAAATATTTTCTTTGAGAGATTAAAACTCATCTAGATGGACTTATTCTATTCTATCTAAAATATTCTAGTCATAGACAACTATTTAGAGTGATAGTAACTGAACCTCAATGGTAAAGACTACCTATGTTCCATATAACAAGGAGTATGGGGTCACCTGGGTGGGATTCTGAGTCATCATCCAATAGACCCATAGGTCATTGGGGATCTTGGCTGGCTGACTATTTTTTTTTTCTATCCTACCATCTTTTATAGGATGTTATAGAGGGTCTTGTTTAATTCCATGATCTTCCCATTTGCCTACGCATGGTAGCTAAAAGTGTGGATGTACCAAATTTTGTAATTAGAATATAATTTCTTCAACTAAACATCCAGGAATTTGGTGCTATTTTCTGTAAGAATAACATAAGGCACTCTGAATCGATGAATTATGTGGGAGTTGATGAACTCAACCATAGATTGGGTTTTAACTTCTTTGAGGGGAATTACTTCTACCCATTTAGAAAAGAAGTCTGTTTCAATCAAGATAAACTTTCACTATCAAGTTTTAACTGGTGGGTATGGCCCCACAACATCGATTCCCCATACTGTAGAGGTCTAGGAATACTTGGTGGTGTGGTGAAGATCCAGTGTTCAATGCACAAAGTTAGCATGGATCTGAAATGGGTGACACCTCTTGGAAAACTCAATGTAGTCGTAGACCATGGTGGTTCGGAAATAGACCAATATCTAAATTTGATGGGAGATCTTCAATTATTCTTGTTGGAAACCATAATATCCATCATGGAATTATTTCATAAACCGAGGTGTCTCATCTCTTTGAAGGAAATAGAGAAAAAATCCATTGATCCCATGCTTATAGAGGGTTTTATAAAGGTTAGGCCCACTCTAAAGGGTAAACCATACTGCATGCTGGCATATTTTCTCACGCTCATCTCAATTTTACACGAGAATTCTACATTGGAGATACTTGAAAAAAGGATTCATAAAATTGGGAGTTTGATCGATTGTGGGTGGATTTAAAGATCCTGGCACAGAAGCATCAACAACCAGTTGGTTTACTTATTGATTCCCATTATCTAAAGTGGTGGGGGATATGACCCTTTGATGCACCACATGAATGACCTGATCATCCTGGTCAGGATCTTAAAGAGATGCGACTAAACTTTACAAGGTTCCATCTCATCTGTTATGCGACCAAGGGAAGTGATTCACCTTTGGAAGGGTAGGAAACTGGGCCATCAATTATTGGGTACGCTCTAGCAGGGGAATGAGCTCTTGATTTCTGACTATATAGTTACCCTTGATTTTTTTGATGACTAACATGGAGTCTCCATTCACTTTCAAATGAGGAACATCTACAACACACCAATATTTTTATGAAATTTTTATCTTTAAATAATTTATTTTTTTGATAGCTTGTATTGCATGAAATACCAAGTTTAAAAGAATTATGGTATACTATTAAAATATTATTTTAACACGACTATTATAAAATATCCATTGAATTGATGGGTATGAATAGGAATAACCATATTATGAAATATATTAATAAACACTTAATTTTTAGTAAAGTCATTATATTCTTCAAAAATATGTTCTCTTAAAAAAACAACTTTATCACCATATATAAGAAAATAAATATAATGAATTTTGAAAATTATAGAAAAAATAAACTTCGTTTTTGAATTTATCATGTCAAAATTATCTTATGATGAATTTTTGGGAATTTTCTTTTTTTTTTGAAATTTTAATGAATAGTAAAAATACTGATTTACATTCAAAACTGTGTTTTCTTTTAAAAGCATTGAAAAAGTAAAATTCTATTTTGGATTAGTTTTAAACTTTAATCATTTCCTTTTTATTATTAATAATCTAATTTCAGTACTTGAAATTAATTTTATACATAAATTTAGTATAAAAACATATTAAATTTAAAGGTGGCAATTTTTTTCTTCGAAAAACCTTTATTAGTTTCATTTTATAAGTTTAGTTTTAAAATTAATTTCTCACACTTATGTGTTTTGAATTTTGAAAAATGGATTCCATATTTGGAATCAGGATTTCCAAATTTATTAAACATACCCCCTTTATTTTTTTTTCAGCATTAATAGTAACTATGGTAAAATTTATTACCCCGATAAAGGGTAAATAGGGTTAATCTAGATTAATAATAAGTGATATAAACATAAATTGTTGTACAAATTATTATTGAATGAATTAAAGAATAAAATTAACACCCAAGGTTTTAAATTTATTTATTTAGTAGACACTCATCCTTGAAAATTATTTAGACATTATTAAAATCAAAGAAAGTGACAAAATTTTACACTCTTATTTTTAATAAGTGTAGTTTTTTTAATAAGGGTTTAACCAGAAGATATGCTCAAATATAAATATTATTTTGAAATATAAATTATTTATATTCATCATTATAATTTATTTTATTTTTTTATAAATTAAATAATTACCCTAAATTCTTACACAATGCTGATGTAGTAACTATTCAATTAAAAGGAAAATCAACTATATTATAAAAAAGAATATTAAAAGTAAAATGTGATACAAGAATTATATAGATGAAATTGAAATTTTAGGGATATAATAAAATAGTTTATTCTGATTTTAAACATTTTATCGATATTTTTAAAATTCAAAGAAGTGAATGGTATCAAAATTGACAATAATGATATTTTATGGGATTAATATTTTATTAAATTATTTAAAAATCATAAAAACATTAAAAAATAAAAAGCGATTATAACATGGTCTAAAATTTTATAAATTGTCTATTTATTTTCTAATTGACATCTTATAATTTAATATTACAACATTTTAATATTGAAAAAGTTGTTATCGTAACTAAAATTAAAGCAGGTTAACCAAGGGTTAATCAAAATGATAAGCTTTAAAATAACAAAAAATATTGTATAAAATATATTGTATGGTAATATTATACCCTTATATTATCTTATATTGTAATAAATATCATTTTTTGGTATTTGGATAGATAATGAATTTATTATAATTTAATCTTTTGAGAAATTCCAAAAACACCCCTCTCCTCCCTTATAAATACCACCCTCACAACCACTTCTCCTCACACCTTAAAAGCCTTGAATATTTACAAAATATCTGAAAAATAATATCTTACCCACTATCCCCATGTAAAATTTCTTTTGTTCTCACCAAAAAACCAATTCTAAGTTTCTCAAGGGACCCTTAAAGGAGGTGATATTCAAGAGGAAACTTTCTTTAACCACCTCTCTTAATTTATTTTCTTCTTCTCACTTATCCTAAACTCATTAATCCATTAAAGAATAATAACTAAAATATAATTTATATACTGGAATTTTATATTTATAATGTAATATTTTCTATCCAACCCATTTTTCTCATCTCCTCTTATTCAAAGAAAGGAAACTATTGTCTAAATTGTGGTGATTAACCGTCTCTATGGATAATAAGTTTTTGTTTTCCATTACCACCTTAAATAATGGTAATAAAACCATTGTTAAAGTTAAAATAAATTTTAATATGTATATTATAACTTGTTTAATATTCTATAACTAATATATATAGACATAATATTAAATAAAACCAAACTTGTTCATGATAATCATAAAACTTCCAAAATAAACTAAACATTTATCATTAACATTTTATCAAATGAATTATCCTCATACCAGAAAAAATGATATATGGGACCATTTAAACTTATATAAGTGCAATAATACTATATAAATTGAACTTTTGAGAATTATAACCATTTTAAAAGAACTTCCATAATTTTATACAAGCGAATCGACCATGAAACCATGAAATAAATGCTCCCAGAATAACAACATTAAACATTATAAATCATTGAAATGGTTATAAATAAACTTAATAAAATTATAATAAATAAAATAAATTTATAATAGGTTATTATTTAAATAATTAATGAATATAATTTGATTATATAGGACACTAATTTCAAGTACAGAACACATTCAGAGATAAGGTAAGCGATCTTTCCGAACCTCCAAATTTACTTTAAGTTACATTATCTCTCTATATGACTCAATTTATAACTTAATTATTATTATATACTTATTATATATTCTTTATATATTTCCCACATATATAAAATGTTTATTTTATATTTATTTTATGGGGATATACATGTATTAAATGTTTCATTGTTAATTATTTTCGAAAAGTCGATTAAAGGGAACTTCTATATTTTATTTGTCTGTATTTAAGTACCACTAAATGTAATGTTTTAAAACTTATATGATTTATAAAAAATATCATTATTATTGAAACAAATTTATTTCACTTTTGGTTTTATATAAATTATTATTCTCTCACCCCTTTTAAATGCTCTTTACCTTTTCTCTTAAAACCCCGCTTAAGCGGCACATTCCTAATGATACTTAACCACTCTTTTTACATGTTTTAATTTTAGTTGGAAATAATTTATCATGATATATATTTATTTTTCCTTTATTAATGTCCAAGTATGATTTAAATTCATTCTTTCATGGATACCATTATGATACGCCCTTTGGTTATGCCTTATGACATGATTATGAAACCCATTTACTTCCATGGGTAACTGTTAAGTTTATTCCTTATGTTTGATTATTTATGTGGCACACATATTCATGAACATGTTATGATGGTTGAAACTATATGGCACTCCAATGCATTGGGTAATTTTTAGTCTCATGAGATATTATGTATGGGATTAGGGAGTAAATCTAATCCATTATGGGACTTTTTCCACCATATGATATAGTATTGGTAGTTAGCCTTGAATCATTTTTATATCAAATTATATGTTGCTACCACATGTCAATATTTCCATGATCATATTATTCCATGTGATATATTTTATTATTATATATTTTTATTCATGACCTATGCCTTTTATGTTATTATTTCATGCCTTCTAACCCATGTTCTATTCTTTATTTACATATTTATTACCTTACTAGGTTTTTATATCATTAATTTGTCAATGTATTGTTAGGTTATCCTATGCAGATTTAGGAGCTCAAAGGAAGTTAATATCTTATTATAGAAGATTAATAAAAATATGTTTTATTCTGGTTTCATGTTTTATAATAATGTACCTAGTATTCTAAAGACACTAGAATTTTTGATGCTTGGTTAATATTTTATGGATAATTATGATTAAAATCAAGTAAAATCTGTGTAAAAGACTTGGGTTTCAATAAAATAAATCTTGAGGGAAAACTTGAGACCAGTAATGAGAGCCTGGTACTCTTTCTCTTTGTTGGTGCAACCTTCTGACAACAGGAACAAGTATGGAAAGAGGACTTGTATCAGTGTGATGAAGTTGATTTCCAAGCCCACCCTATTAAGATTGGGATTGTCAAGCCTTCTATTAGTCAGAATCTGGGAGGCACCATTGAAGTGAATATTCCATCATGGAACAACTTGATCCACTGATATAATAACTTTATCTATGAAATCAATATCCAGGGGTAGTTTTTCAGGGGATGGATGTGAGGTTATAAAACCTAAAAATGACTGGACTTTGACTGCATTTTATGGGAAAAGAATGATGTCAAATTTATAGAGGATCACCTCCCAATATTCCAATAATTCCATCTATATGGGGGTATTTAGGATATACTTCAGCAGGTATACTCATAACACTAGTTGTATCTCATGATGCTGCAAGTAGTGTCACAATTTCTACAATGCAAAAACTAGTGTGAGGTAACTCTTCTCAATGGGGGAGTATTTTATCTTCATGTAGAGGAGCATGTGAATGAGTTAATATATGCTATTTTCCCTATAATCATTTTATGGCTTAGATTTGAACCGAGGGACCATTCCAAATCAGTCACATATATGACCAAAGGCTTCCCTGAGATGGGTGAAATCAAAACCATAGACTGTAATGGGTATTGATTGATATCCTAAAACACATTATGACACTCCTCATACCACTGGTAAATAGGGCCTTTCATCATGATCCTTGAGAAGGGATTACACTTGCTATCTATATTTATGATAAATTGATATATATAGGATAGGTGGCCTTATAGGCCCCACAACTCCCAAAGATTTATCAGGAGAGGTATTTAACTGATTTCCTTGATCTACTTCAGGTCAATCTTGATTCCACTATATCTTACGATTAAGTCAATAAAATTTCTAGAGTTAACCATGAATTTACACTTTATGGGATTAATCTTTATGTGTTGGGAATAGAGGAAGCCGAACAATTTCTCAAGATCCTTGAGATGGTCCTAACATTAGAGATATTTTACCACTAAGTCATCAATGTTGCAATCTACCTATTTCCTAAGAATCATCTTGAATAAGTGTTTCATGGCCCGCTAATAGGTGTATCCTAAATTCTTCAAGACAAAGGACATCACTAAATAGAAAAAAGTTCCATGGGGAACCCTTAATATGGTGGAATTATCATCCTTGAGGGCCATCCATATCTAATTATTCCTAGAATATCCATCTATGAAAGAGAGGGCTCAGAACCCAGCTCTAGAATTGATAAATAGCTCCATCACTAGAAGGGGAAAATCATCCTTTAGATAATGGTGGTTGAGGACCCAGAAGTCAATGCAGACTCTGATATTCCCATTCCTCGTCCTGGATGGGATGATGTTTTATATCCATCTAGGGTACTATACTTAATTGATGAATTTGTATTTAATAATATTTTTAACTTTAGCATCGACCATTATAACAACCCTACTCTTTATTTTATTTTTAAACATGATTTATTACATAAAATTTCACTTAATACAACTCATAAGATCAATAGGTATAGTGTATTTGGGAAATTATGTAAATTACCTAACAACTTAAAAACATGAAAAGAAACATCTTTATTGATTTTTTTAACATGACCAAAACATTCCTTCATATTTAACACTACATGGGATAACCTGAGGACATACATAAGAAAAGGGTGAGCTATAAATCCAAGTAAGGGAATAAAAATGTTATAACACGAGGATAAAAATACATATTAGAAAAGGCATATCAATGATTCATAAAGTAACATGAATAATAAGGCATGATATAGCATGATAATCATAACATGGAAAATGGGGAAACCACTTAAAACACTACATCCAAAACATAGGTCAAGGATAAACTAACAAGACTTCATGGTGGAAAAAGTCTTATAAAGGAATATGTTAAACCCCTATACCAACATGATGTATCATGATATTAAACATTACCCAGTGCATTTGAGAGCTTTCAGGTCGTGCCATTCATAACTATTTCATTCTCATGATTAAGTGTGCCACATAAATCATATAATATGGATTAATTCAACATTATAATTTATTCCATGATAAATGAATGTGGAATAAATACATGTTAATATCAAATCAATAAGTATATGTGCATAAATGTGAATACCCTTGATAAAAAAATGGGTATGATATTCACTATCCAATTATTTTGGTATGAAAAATTGCAGTGCAATTTTGGAAGCATAAAAACGTCATATAGAAATTCATAAAATGGGTTGATGAGAGATAAATGGTTATATCATCATTTAGAAATTAAATTTATAGTAATAGGGACATGGAAGGACATTCTACAACATAATGAATTAGAAATAGAAGGTGTAACATAATAAAGAAACTAGAAGAAAAAGGAGAAAGGAAAGAAACCTTACAAAGTTTCAACATGGTAATGGGTGTACATAAAGGTTCTTAGGAGGGTTAAATGAGAGTGAAAGGGAATCTCATAATTTATAAATCAAATGGGAAGTAAGGGGGATATTTAATAACATATTATAACATAGGAAAAAATGAAATTAGAAGACATAACATAAAATTAGTGCTTGAGAAAAGAGGAGGGTGGAAAATCCATTACAGAATTTTGGTATAGTAAAGAGTGTAAATAAGGGTTCATAAGAGGGATAAGTGAAAGTTAAAAAGGATACCATAATTTAAACATAAAATTTAAAGTAAGGTGTATAGGTGAGAATGTATCCTAACTTAATAAAATGGAAATTAAAAGTCATTTCATAAATGAGATGCTTGATAAAAAAGGAGAGAGAGAATCCCTTACTTGGATGTGTGACTCCGAAGGCTTAGGATAGGATTCTTGGGAGATTTTGGGAGCCTTTTAAGGACTCTATGGAGTATATTTCAATGTTTGTACAAGCTTAAAGAAGTTTTAGTAAATATAAATGGGATCTTGGATGGGTTTATATAGGAAATGAGGGATATTTATTTATTATTTTGGTTTTTGAGACTACATAATAAAATATTCAAAAAAAAAACCATACCATGGTTTTTGAACATGGATTATAAAAAATGGGATTGGAATACATTATTTTATAATAAAAAGGTCTGAAGATAATAAAATATTTCCCTTGATTATGTGGAGGTGAATCACAATTTCAAAGAAATGATTTTAAAATATTAAAATATTTTATAAATCTTGGAGGATTCACTAAGGCTTTATAAAATAAATAAAATAAACTTAAAATCATGTTATTTTAAATTAAAAACATATATTTGGTATATTATACCTTTTATAGTATTTATTACATCACTATTGGGCTATTATAATGTCATAAAACACACATTATATTTATATGGTATTTAATTTTTACACAAACATTTGACTGTCTTAGAAAATTATGAAAAATTAACCATTGGATAATTTTGAAATCCTAATTCAAAAAATAATATT
This sequence comes from Viscum album, assembly GCA_963277665.1. NCBI lineage: Eukaryota > Viridiplantae > Streptophyta > Magnoliopsida > Santalales > Viscaceae > Viscum > Viscum album. Next base: position 1,328,561,717 of record OY728163.1, read on the forward strand.
AATTTTATCTGAATAATTTTATAAATATTTTAATTTTCACTTTTAAAATAAAAATTGACATTTATTGAAAATGACGGGTTTTTGACAATAATAGTTTTTGAATCTTAATAAAAATTACATTTGACTTCATAAAAAATTATATGATCATTTATATTTTAAAAAATTAATTTAATAATAATATTTTATTAAAATATTATTTATTTCAAAAATCCATTAAATCATCAAAATATAATTATTAATTGAATTTGAATGTTAACCAAAAATGCTATTTGTGCTTTAAAAATCATTTACAAAGTAACAATAAGAAGAAGAAAATATATTAAATATTATATGAAAAAATAATATACATATTAATAATGCAAGGGTATTGATATATATAACTTTATTACACCATTATACGCCCTAAGAGTAAGGTGCGTGATGGTGGGGATTTCATGGGGCTATTCGGTGAATATAGTCTGGGCTGTGATCTCGATGAGCTTGAACTTCTACTTTAAACGGTTTAACTCATGCTTCAGTTGTTAGATCTGAGCTTAATATTGATCTAGGGAAAGGCCCATAAATTCTATCTCCCTTATAATATCTAATAAATGGGATTCATAAGGTAATATCCAACTGGTTAAGGCCATCACTTCCCTTTGTCCGTTCCAAAAGGATTTATTAAAACCCTATTTTTATACTTGTCATGTGATCACTATTAAATAGCTATATTATCAATGGAAAAGATACTTAATGGTCATTTAAATCCAATCAGATATAATAAAACAAAATAATTTCATGTTTTTTATTTATTCATAAGAAATTTAATTAAATCAAAATAGGGAATTTTATTCATAAAAGTTTGGGTCGTTACAATCTTACCCCCTTTAGAAATTTCACCCTTGAAATTTCCTTTTCCCACACTAAAATAGATGAGGGTAACTATAATTCATCACCTCATCTAGATCCCACATTTCTTCTTCAAACTTGTGTTTTCCCCATAACACTTTGATGAGGTACATTGTCTTATTTCATAGAACTTTTTCTCTACGATCTAAGATATTTCTCGACTGCTCTTCATAAGAAAGGTCATTCTCTAATAGTACCACCTTTGGATTAAGTATATATTATGGGTTTGGTATTTAATTTCTTAAGAGGGATACATGTAATACATCATGTACTTGATATAGGTCCAGTGGGAGTGCTAGTGAATAGGCCACTGATCCGATGTGATTAAGGATCTAAAAAGGTTCGATGTACCTTGGACTAAGATTTCCCTTCTTCCCAAATCTCATCACTATCTTCCATGGAGATATGAATAGGAATACAATGTTTCCAAGATCAAAATATAGGTCTCTTCAACAATTGTCAACATAGCTCATTTGTCGATTTTTAATAGATTTTATGTTCTATTGGATGGTCTAAAAATTATACACCAATTATTCTACCATTTTAGGACCTATAAGTTTTCATTCCCCAACTTCATCCTAAAATAATATAGTTCTACACCTATTCCCATAAAGGGATTCACAGGGGGCCATTTGGATGCTCAATTGGAAGATTTTATTGTAAGAGAACTCCACCAAAGGAAGATAATGGTACCATCCACCTTTTAATTCCATTGATCAAGCTCTCAAAATGTATTAAAGTGTTTGGATAGTCCACTCAGATTGGATAACAGTTTGATGGTGATAAGCTATACTGAAGTTCAGCTCAGTGTTTAGATCATGCTGAAGACTTTTACATAACTTAGAGGTGAATATTGGATCTTGATTAGACACAACTGATAGTGGTAATCCATGAATCCTTACTACTTCTCTGATGTATATCTATGCCAATTGATCTAGTGAGAAATCCTCTCAAATTTTGATGAAGTGTGAATTCTTTGTAAGATAATCCACAACAACCCAGATAACATTATTTACCTTGGATTTATTTGGAAGTTTGGTGACAAAGTCCATGGTGATTTTTACCATTTCCATGCTGGTATGGGTAATGGTTTCATCATACAATTAGACTTATACATTTTATACTTCACTTGCTAACATACCAGTCACTTTGATGTATAATCAGTGATTTCCTTGTCCATGTTATCCCACCAATAGTTCTTTTTGAGATCTCAATACATATTTGTGTTTCTTAGGTGAATGGAGAAATTCAAACTGTGTGCATCATCCAAAAGTTATTTCTATAACTCATAATTTTATAGAACACATAGTCTTGACCTAAATCTCACAATTTCATATTCATTAACATTGAACTCTAAGGATTTACCTTTTATGATAGTTTCCACTTTCTTATGAATTCCCAAATCATTTTTTGAGCATCCTTTAACCTTTACAAAAGAGATGGTTAAGCAATAATTTGTGAAAGGATCGATGATTTTTCTTTATTTATGATTTCCATGACCATCTTATTCAAATTTAAGAAGATCAGATCCTTCTCAATTCACATCAATGATATAATTGTTGTGTCCTTTCTACATAAATCATACTCCACCTTGTTCTCTTTCCTAGGATGGTAGTGGATTGAGAATTAATAATCCTTGATGAGATCTAACCATATTCATGGGTGTATATTTATCTCTTTCTATGTGAATAGATATTTGAGAATTTTTTGATCCATATATGTTTCACACTTCTCCCTAAAGATATAACACTTCCATATTTTCAATGAAAATATCATAGATTCCAAATCTAGATCATACGTGGGATAGTTTTGATAATCAATTTTTAACTTCCTTGAGGTGTAAGTAATGAATTTTTATTTTTCATCAACAAAAATCCCAATACCTTCTTTGAAGCATCATTAAAAATTATGAAAAACTCCCTACTTGTGGGTAGTGTGAGAACATGGGTAGCGATGAGCCTCATTTTCAACTCCATAAAGCTTTCTTCACATTCATTATTAAAATAAAATTTGACTCCCTTCCAAGTTAACTTGGTAAGAGGGTTTGAAAATCATGATAAATTTCTCACAAATCGAAGATAATATCCAGATAACCCAAGGAAACTATGAATATTTATAATAGATGTTCACATCAACCATCCCTCAATTTCTTTTGTTTTTGAAGGATACATAGATATCCCATTAATTATGATGATGTTCCCCATGAATGAGACTTCTTTCAACTATAACTCACACTTAATATACTTTTCATAGGGATTCTCCTTTCACAAGGTCTTTAGCACAATTCTCAGATGCTCCTCCTTGGTTTTGAAGTATATTAGAATGCCATCTATAAAGACTACCAAAAATTTGTTGAGGCATTTTTTAAAGACTCTATTAATCAAATCCATGAATATTTATTGGGTATTAGTTAGTCCAAATGGAATCACTATGAACTCATAATGCTCATACCTTGTTCGAAAAGTAGTCTTGGGGATATCCTCCTTATTCACCCTTAATTGGTAATATCCCAACCATATATCCACCTTGGTGAAGTATTTTTCTCCAAGTAGTTGATCAAATGATTCATCAGTTTTTAGAATATGATACTTGTTCTTTATCATGATTTTTTTGATCTCATGATAATCAATGAAAAGGTGTATTGAACCATCCTTCTTCTTGATAAAGAGGACTGGTGCATCCCATAGTGAAGAAATTGGGTATATAAACCCTTTATCTAGATTATCCTATAGTTATTTATTTAGCTTCTCAAGTTCCACAACAACCATTATATACAATGTGTTGGATATTGGAAACTCCCCAAGTATATGTTCGATCTAAAATTCAAACTCCCTACTTGGAGAAAGACCAGACAACTCCTTAAGAAACATATCAGTTAATTCCATCACAACAGAAATGTCTTCGAGGATGGTTCATTCCTTATAATCAATAATTTGATCTAGATACACTTTCTTGTAGGGAAATAATATCCATTCTTGATATTATTTTTCTAAAGATGATTCATCCTCCTCCTTGCAATTGTATAGAATTGGGGGTCTATTCTCCAGTTAGAGAGTGATTTTCCTCTTGTGACAATTTATGTTTTCTCTATATAAGGAAACCCAATACATGCCTATAATTTCATAAAATTTTACTAAGGGAAGTATGATAAGGTTTTTCAGGAAGTTAAATCCAAAAAATGTGATAGGGGAGGACTTATATACATGGGATTTAATAATTTCCCCATTTTACATTTTCATCTAAATCTCTACTTCCATGATTTGTGGTGGTGTTTGAATAGTTTTACTAAATTTTCATGATAAAAAAAATTCATAGAACCAGAATAAAAAAAGAACATAATCTATTATTTAATGAATAACTAGCGTACCTATCACCACTTCATTTTTGGGATAAGCCTTAGTGGAAGTGATAGAAAAAAATCTCCCTTGATACCTTGGAGGCTATTGGTTTCCTCCAAAAACCCTTATCTTAGTGCACTAGTTTGAAAAGTTCCCCGGTTCCTTATAATTTAAGAACTGAACAATGCATTGAGGGTTGACCGAAGAATTTATTTACTCTTTCACATTGGTGGATATCTCCTGTCAGTAAACATTAGCTTTGTTCCCTTCTCTTCCGCTCCTAAAGTATTTCCTTGTTCCCCTTAGACAATTTCTAGGTTTCTTCTTTCCACACCTTTGAAAAGTGGGGTGATGGAATTTCTTAGCACCATTGGATTTATCCATCGAACCACTAGAATTAAAATATACCTTTCATTTCTTATCCCCATGATACCCCTGAGATTCACCGATATCCATCTCAACTTTTTGATCACATTGGACAATTTCCTCATAGCTATCAAAGTCACGGATTGCCAAGGATTTTTGTAGACCAGGATTTATCCCATAAAAGATGTGGTTAACCTTAAATTCATGGGTAATGACAAAACCAGAGGCATATCGTGCAAGTCTTGTGAAGTTTACCTTATACACCCGAACATATTCATTATCCCTTTTCTTGAGTACAAATAAATATTTTTCCATATTAAGATGGAGGGTACACGGAAAATATTTATCAAAAATCATTTTTCATAATCCCTTCCACTCCATTGATTCAATATTTTCCTCAGGCTTCATATTCTTGATCAATGTCCACCATTGATCAACTTCACCCTCAATATGATAAACAACCGTAAGAATATTTTCTTATTCAGAACATTGAAGTATGGAGAAGATATTTTCAAAGGAATTGATCCATTTCTCCATGATTAATGGATTATATGATCCATTGAAAGTGGGAGGACTTTGTTGCATGAATCTCTCGACTGTGGGTTTCTCTCTCTTAGGTGGGTTTTTTTCACTCCTCCTAGTCTAGGTTTCTATTCAGAACTTGAGTTAATTGAGAGAGTATTATGATAATGTTTGTGATTCCTACTCCCATCAGGTTGGGAATCTCATTGGGGAAATACTCAAAATTCCATTCACATCGGTTATTAGAAAAATTCCACTTATTTATGGCCATTTTCTAGAATAAAAGGAAAATTAGGGATGATTATTATAAATAGTTAAACACATAAAGGAGGAATCCAATGATATTAAAGGGATAACTTAAATTTATCTCTATACTTATGAGTTTCTAGGCTTAAGTCTATGGTATCCATAATATACTTCCTAATACATATTCTTATGGGAATTTTTGTTCTATTAATAAAAGTTTTTAATGAGCTTATGAATTTACCAAAGAATATCCCCCAGAAGTTTTAGACTTGGTGTGCAGTAAGCCCCGTTTTTGTGTACCAGGTTACCATGAGTTAGGCCTGGAACACCTTGTCAGAGTTGTTACTCCTAGGTAGATCTGTGTTAGAACCACGACTACTTGTAGTATCAAGACAAGGATTAATTTTATTGATAAACCACTTGCTATATTCTCACCAAAATTTAGGGATTTTTTTTCTTACACTTAGTCTTATCCCTAAGGGGTTTCATGAGGTTTTTCTAATCCTAATTCCAAAAATAACCAAACCTATCCTATGATACCAACTATAACAACCTTTCAATTTATTTAATTTTTAAAAATGATTTATTAAATAAAATTACAATTAATAAAACTCAAAATATTGATAAGTATAGTGTCTTCGGGAAATTACAAACATTACATAACAACTTAAAAACATGAAAAGCAACATATTTTTTGGAAACTTCTTTAACATAACCAAAACCTACCTTCATAATTAACACTGAATGAGATAACCTGAGGACATACATAAGAAATGAATGAGATATAAATCAAAATAAGGGAATAAAAATGTCATAACATGAGGATAATAATACATGTTACACAAGGCATATAAATGAGGCGTAAAGGAATATGAATAATAAGGCATGCTATAGCATGATAATCATAACATGAAAAATTTGGCAACAACTTAAAACATTGCATCATAAATATAGGTCAAGGATAAACCACCAAGACTTAATGTTAAAAAAATTACCATAAAATAATTAGGTAAACACCTATCCCAACATGATGTATCATGGTACTAAAAATTACCCAATGCATCAGAGTGCTATCAGGGCGCACCCTTTATAATCATTTCATTATCATGCTTAAGTGTTATACATAGATCATATAACATGGATTCATTCAACATCATAACTTATTCCATGATAAAGGAATGTGGAATAAATACATGTGATTCTCCCATAAAAAAATATATGTGCATAAAGATGAATACCCTTGATAGAAAAATTGGTATGGTATTCACTACATAGTTATTTTGGTATGGAAAATTGTGGTGCAATTTCACAGCATAATGGTGTCAAATAGAAATTCATAAAGTGGGTTAATGAGAGAGAAAGGGGTACCTCATCATTTATATAGTAAATGGATAGTAACGGGTATATGGAAGGACATTACTTAACATAAGTAATTGGAAATAGAAGGCGTAACATAATAAAGAAACTTGAAGAAAGAGGAGAAAGGAAAGAACCCTTACAAAATTTCGGCATGGTAATAGATGTACATAAAGGTTATTAGGAGGGTTAAATGAGATTGAAAGGGACTCTAATAATTTATAAATCAAATGTTAAGTAAGGGGGATATTTAATAACATATCCCTACATAGGATAAAAGTAAATTAAAATATATAACATGAAATGAGTGCTTGATAAAAGAGGAGGGTGGAAAACCCCTTACGGAATTTCGACATAGTAATGAGTGTACATTAGGGTTCATAAGAGGGATAATTGAGGATGAAAGGGGATCCAATAATTTAAACAAAAAATGGATATCAAGTGTGATAGGTAAGAATTTATCCCATATTAAGGAAATGTAAATTAAAAGGCATATCATAAATGAAATGCTTGATAAAAAGAGGAGAGAGAGAATCCCTTGGATGTGTGACTCCAAAGGATTAGGAGAGGATTCTTGGGAGATTGGGATAGATTTGGGAGGACTATAGGGAGTATAAGGAAGAGTTTTTATAAGATTAAAATAGTTTTAGTGAAGATAAATGGGAGCTTGGGTGGGTTTATATAGGAAAGGAAGAATATTTCTTTATTATTTTGGGTTTGGACACTACATAATAAAATATTCAAAACCACAAATCATACAATTTTTTTCCACATTTTATGTCAAAGGGGATTGGAATAAATTATTTCATAAGTATAAGGTATGAAGATAATAAAATATTTCCCTTTCTTATGTATAAGTGAGTCACACTTTCAAAGAAATGATTTTAAAATCTTAAAATATTTTATAAGTCTTGGAGGATTCACTAAGGATTTATAAAATAAATAAAATAAAATTAAAATAAAATTATTTTAAATTAAAAAACATATTTATCTGATTATAAATTTTATAGTATTTATTACATCACTATTAGGCTTTTATGATGTTATAAAACTCATCGTATATTTATACGGTATTTAATTTTTATGCCAAAAAATTGAATGTCTCAGAAAATTCTGAAAAATTCACCATTAGAAAATTTAGAAGTCATGATTAAAAAAATGATATTCATTTTATATGAATAATTTTATAAACATTTAAATTTTCACTTTTAAAATAAAAATGGACATTTATTGAAAATGACGAGTTTTTTTCAATAATAGTTTTCAAATCGTAATAAAAATTACATTTGACTTCATAAAAAATTATATGATCTGTTATATTTAAAAAAGTAATTTCATAGTAATATTTTATTAAAATATATTTATTTCAAAAATACATTAATTCATAAAAATATATTTGTTAATTGAATTTGAATATTAACCAAAAATACTATTTGTTCTTTAAAAATTATTTACAAAGTAACAATAATAGGAAGAAAATATATTCAATATTATATAAAAAATGTACATATTCCAAATGATATTTACTTAAATACATATCCCTTCATTAAACTGGCATATTTCCCAAGAGTAAGGTGCACGATGGTGGGGATTTCATAGGGCTGTTCGGTGGACATGGTTTGGGCTGTGATCTTGATGATCTTGAACTTATCCCATAAACGATTTTTCTCGTGCTTAAGTTATTGGATCTTAGCATGGGATTGGTTTAGGGAAAATCCTAGAAATTCTATCAGAGGTAGGAGGAAGTTCTTCCAGAAATGTTGACTTAGGGGGAGCATTGGTGTTTTCTTGACAGATACAAAATACTTGATGAGAGGCTTCTATTCTACCGAAACTATAGAGACAAAAGGTATCATGCTGATTCTATCCATCTTCCAACCATGAGGTACACTCTTGTTGTCAAAGTAATGGCGATGAGTTTTTTTTCAATTAATACCTACTCTATGAAACATGTGGTAATTCCATGGATCAGTAGATATAGGGAGAACTTCTTGATACATAATATGAGTAGGGTATTTAGGTACCTTCTAGGCCTATCCAATGTATAAGTATGAGGTAATCCAGGAGAACTCATTTTTCATGTATAAAACAAAGAAACCCCCCAAATATAGAGTTTTGGGATCTAACTGATGAATCAGGATAACAAAAATGTCTTTCAAGTCTACCCATGGATCAGTTGTAGTGGCTGTTAGATCATTAGGGGCATTGATGTGATCAACCCCGTCAGTCTGGACCTGCTTTACCTCCTTTTTGTAGTATCCAACATCAAAATAGAAATATTCATAAGAGTAAATGGTGGGTTAATTGCCTTATAATACCCTTAATCGACCACTGAGGGAGTATTTGAAGCAATTATGGTACAAAGAGGGTATCACTGCATGAAAATAAATCCAAGTGTCTTCTGAGTAGCATGTTATAGGTAGTATCCTATGAGAACACCATGAATTCAGTGCTTGATATCAAACCACCAAACTGAGTCTTCAACTAAATATTGAAACATGGTTTCTTCTCACTCTTATCATAATGTTAAATCATTAGGTTGGAGGGAGTCAGATCTGATTCGATCAGTCTTAGCTTATGGAGCATCTAGGTCAGGATGAGGTTAATCCTAGATCCAATATCTACTAGGTAGCGATGGATCTCTACACCATTAAACTAACCTATGATGTACAATAGGTGTAAATTCACCTACATTATGACACCCTTTACTTCCTTGGAAAATGAGACGATGACACGACATTCCTCTTGATCAGCCTCCTATACATAGTAGGCCTTAACAACAACTCCTTATTCCTAAAACTGGAGAGGGATTTTCAAGGATTCAACAAGAGCCTCATGAATTTACATCAATAAGAGGAGAGCCTCAAGGATCTAAATCCTTTTGGGTATGATGATAAGGTTCTTTTAAACACCACACTTTTATACTAGGGGTATATTTTTTTCCCATAATGAGATGTTATTTGGAAAAGGGTTCAATGGATGTCATTGGATAAACTACTAGAGCGGTTGGGACCTGGATAGTGCTAGTAATATTTTACTATTGACTAGTTGGTCTACTCTGAGAAACTAATGGCTGATATCAGTTGGTTGAGGTCAGGATCTAGCTAGACATGATTGATCACAGTGCGATTGCGGCTAAGATACACAATAAGATAACATGGTCAGTTGTAGAGGCATACCTGATAGTGTATACCAGGTATACTATTCCTAATGGAACCTAAAAAGAGATTTATGCCTTATGTTAGTAGCATGAATGACTTGGTTTGATGCACTAGCCTGATAATTCTAATGGATAACAGTTCTCTACCTATCATTTGATGGCACGGCTGGAGGCACCTGAGGGGTTTGCATAAAATTTCTCATTATCAAGAGGCATGAAGTGGTCCACTAGCTCAATGAAATTCAAATAGGTTTACTCTTTATCCTCCTCCATAGAATAGTCCAGTGTTAGGAAGACCCTAAGAACATATCCCAACCTAAGTGGCATGAAATTGATAGGGTGTGAGATAGATTCAACCCTAGTGGGAGACTCTGATTTCCCTTGCATCATCAGTGCCTTCTCTTCTGATACTTAGAATGCTACACTGCAGACATGGAGGTAGCAGTTGGAGGAGATGTGACAACCACATAAGGTTATATCTTTATCAAATGGGATCAAATGATACCATGAGCATAAGAGACTACCTTGCAATCCAACCAATCATTGTACTTATTCATCTCATGGTTCATATCTAGTTTCATCTTACCAAAGTCTTCACTATTACTATAATAGTCATTGGATAAATGGGCCACCTTCACTAAAACATTGACCAGATTGAATAATCCATGATATACTTGGTCCTAAAGCTAATATTTTAACACACATCATTCCTTTATGGTGTGTCCTAGGATCCTATGATATAGGAAATAATCTGCAAGACTGGTAATTTGGGCCTCCTAGGGTTCTCTTAAACTCTATAAATTTTTTGATTCCCTTCTACAAGGTACAAATGAAGTATCCTGGGACCTAAAAAACCCTAAAAAAATGGGTCCAGTTTCTTATGTCTAGAAAATATGCCCAGGGATTCTAGCCTTAATGAGGGGCTGAATCCAAATTCTCTCATCAAGACAGCTGCACTTTGTGAGGCTGTGCTTGGAAAGGCTATGATGGGTGAGGCTGCACCTGATAGGGATGCACTCAGTGAGTCTCATCTGAAAAAGGGTCCAATTGGTGTACCTTCTCAGGAACCTCTTTATGAATGGAGGTAGTTGTCTCTACTTTCATAATCCTTCTCACGGGAGATGGAAGGGGAAATGGGTGAGACTATTATCTATTCCACAACAAGGCTTTATCCAAACATGGAGCCTTTTCAAATAATTCCTAAAACTCACCTGGGTAGTTCAAGGAAATGATGGTAGGGACCAGTTCATTCATGGTGTTCTTTATGCACATTGTGAGTAGCTATTTCTAGGACAACGGTTGGTCGAGTGAGTATGTGATGACTTTCCACTGGGCAACAAAGTGGGTGACTTGCTCATCATGCCTATGTTTTCACTTAAATAGGTTGATGATGCTCTTCTTTTGCGTGGTGGAAATGAAATAGTATAGGAACTATCTATGAATATCCTCCCAATTGGATATAGACCCTATGGGTAACTGAATCTACCATACAAATATAGGCCCTTCTAGAGTTTGGATGAAGGATCAGATCTTGGAATCCTCATTCTATTCTAGAGTCCCCAACATTGGACTACGCCTTGAGGTAAAGTGGGATAGATGCTATAACAGGTCACCCATCCCATTGAACATGGTGAAGTTGGGATTACCAAACTCTGGGGGTGCTCGAACATTGTCCACCCACGCTGGGTACAAATTTCCATTTGGTGGGATTACCACTTATTGGGTTTTCAAAGCCTCAAGTCAAGAAACGAGAGTGTATATCAAATAATATTAGAAAGGGTATCTATTCATCATTGGATTTATAGGTTCATAGACTTAGGGAGTTATGTATCCTTGATCCTGAGGTGGATAATAATGCTACTCAGGTGGGGTATGCGACTCATACCTTGGTCTCTTTCTATATCGTCTGGCTTCTGCCTTGACTGGGTGTGTGGGGATACCAAGTTCAAACTGGGGTGTCTGGATGAGGAGTATTGGGTGACCCACTAGTGGAGAGATGAGGTATCTTTGGGTATTGTTAGTGTCTGGGTGATTCTCATCAATGATATCAATGATGAGCCTTTTTTATTCCTTGAGCTACTGAAGTATGGAGACTACCATGGGTTCCATATTTACTTTCGGAACAACCTTATATGGTTTGGAGAGTTTGAAATTCCACTTTAATTTATGAGTGTATTAATGAATAATAATCAATGGATCATTTGGGGGAATCTTAAGGCCCAATTCCCATATCTTCAGACAAGTGAGGACACCTATCGGGGGGGTCAACCTCTGCTGTGTCGTCCCTTGAGGCGGGTCATCCGTATCATTCCCTACATTGAAGTCCCTATTCCTATGATCCTCTGATAGGTTGGTGATGACCATATTGACCATGATATTAGTCATAGAGAAATATTTATCATTGAAGACTAGGTCGGACTGTCGGTCCTATTGATGCTGTAGGATAGGACTGAAATTGAGGACAACATACCACCCCCAGTCTCCAATCTATATGCATGGTGATTCTTTTTTCATAACCTAGTACAACACAATGAGGTTCTTAATGTAGGTTTATTGAAAATTTTTGTGGTAGCCATATTACTCAGGGCACTGATCTACTGAGAGAACTACAATCTCAACCATATTTCACTGATGGTTTATGGCATCGATGTGCTCATGGATCCCTAGGTATATCAATTACCAATCATGAAGGTAATGAAATGTCACCAATATAATCTGGTGGAAACATATAACTCGGTCTTCTATAAGGGATTCTAGGATGAAAAATTATAGAGCTTTAGGTAGCCATAACATAACACATAGCTGATCGATGACCAATACCTCCCACATAACCTCTTGCTCCGAGGAAGGGTCTTGCACTTAGTCATCCCAAGATCTGATTAAAAAATACCAAGATAAGGGTGGAATATGCTCTACCAGAATAGGGGGAGTCATGTAGGTCAAATAGTCACTGCAAGTTGGGATGTATCTTGGAGGTTCAACCAGCTTCAAGATCATGTCCATGTAGTATTGGGTGTTCACCACTACATCATGTGAGAGGGTGGAAGTGTCCATTTTTAGCTCAGTAGAGTGTTCACCATTTGAGGGTGTCAACCCATACCCTGAAATCTCTTCAACTTCTTGTATGGAGGTAGAGAGGAGAGAAACTATTAGTGATAGAGATGGTTGCACTATGAGTCCCTAGAAGGGTCCCAACATTTCCTCCACCTATGGGTACATATAGAGGGATATAAGGATCTTGTGGACCTTTACTTATGGGATCAAAAACCTCAATTTTTGGATTTTAACCCATACTATGGTAGTTGGGGTGAAGGTTACCTCATTGATTCATTCGTCACTTCAGACTCTGAGAGGTCAATCATGACATGACGCTTCCTAGGGTTCTTCCTCTAATGAAAGGTGTTTTCCCTCCTACCTTGGGATGGTTCTTCAGGGCATGGTATGACTTCATCATGGGGATGTACTCTATGCTAGTTGATGATGGAGTGGGGAGGACCTCCACTTTGGTTGGTGGAAGTATGGGGTGGACCTCAATATTGTTCTTTGATGGTGGCATAAAGAGGAAATCCTTGCTGATTAATAGTGGATAGGGGAGGACCTCTTCTTTGGTCATTGATGGCATGGGGAGGAAATCCATTCTAATTGGTGGTGGTGTGGGTAGGACCTCTAAACTGATTCATTTTAGCATGGGGGGGACCTCCGTGCTAGTGGTGGTGGTGTAGGGAGGACCTCCGCATTGATCTTCCTTGTCATGGGATGGCCCGTAACAAATGTTGATAGTTTGGGTGACTGAGGGAGTAAACCTAGACTACCTATGAGTCAGGAGGGGTCTCGATACTAGGTGGGAAAATAAAGATCCCTATTAACCTATTTTAGGGGTCTGGTGGGATATTCCAGTGGTTTCATGGGCCACAGGAGTTGTAGAAGATGCCCCTTGTCAGAAAGTGTCCTGGATTTTCCCCTAACATCGGCGTTGAGTGTTCTAGATCAGGGCTGAAAAAGTAGGGATGAATTCAACCATTTGTTACCCTATGGGATCGTTCAATGCTGGCACTTCCATGGGTAGCTCCCTAGGTAGCTCCCTAGTGGTGGTCACTGTAGGTGTGGCTCAAAAATCCCTAATATCCTCGACATAAAGGGAGTGATCTGTTAGAGTGATCCATGGAGAGAATTCCAAAGCGGCTCACCATCATAATAGAGGGAGGTTATACCCTACACAACCCTCAGGGGCAGTAGTGTCAGTGAGGTTCCAATGCCTAAAGGTCTTGGGGGGTCATATCCATAGTGGGAATGACCCCTTCCTACTCGTACTGGTGCATGAGGGTGTAAATAAACCTCCTTTGGATGACATCAATGGGTGAGATGGGGTGTGGGAACTTAGTAGCTGAAGGAGTGATAAATTTCATGGTAGGGATGTAATATTTCAGGATCTCCACATCAAAGTTCTCCCTATCTCAACATCTATTAGTGTGAGGTCACTGTCTTCCTGTAGATTAAGTCCTATAAGACATGTATATTCAACCATCACTACAATTATAGGGAAAGTAATGCCAAATTACCCAATATCAATAATTCTTCCTGAAATAGAGGAGGGATACACACTGGTGATGTTATAGACCAAGGATTCCCAACATTATCTGCTCCAATCCATAGGTGAGTTTCATGCTGGGACCAAATTTTTCTTAGTGGGACCTAGCATTGAATATCTTAATCTAGTGACATGAAAATCTATTGGTGCCCTAGATTCTACTAGTCCCCATGGTTTATTAGAAGAGTTTCACATTGAGTTCACCAATTTGTTTTTGATGCTTTCACCAAGGCTCAACACCATCCCTCTGCCTGGTGGACGACACATATATTTTCTGTTACCCTGTATTCCCATTTTCCAAATGAAAGTGTCTTCCAACACTTTCATCAGTGTTGTATACTCCATAAATAAAATGGGATGATGGGACATTATTTCCTCCCATGGATTTATCCTTTGATCTTATTGCCTAATCTAGGTCTCTATCATAGATTTTATTCATGTTCGTGAAAATCATTCCCGAGTGCCATCTCGAGGCAGACACCAGTTAATTAAGCTGCTTCTATCTCAATAGGGCCACAAACTTTAGTCATTGAAGGTAGTAGCATTGAGTACATTGGGAATGTATGTATTTTTGGTAGATTGAGAAACTTTAAAGTCTTCCCATTTTGGAGGATATCTCATATGAGGAATCTTAGGCATGGAACCTAAGGCATCCCATGTCATCTATGAGGTATTTAATGTCAGGTGAATAAGTATTTCAAGGAATTTGACCTCAAGAATCCCATGATTATTGACTAGGGTAGATATTTTTTTTATCAAAGCATTATTTTAACGTCTTTTGGAGATAGGAATATGGTTAATGTATTGTGAGGACATGTGGGGTATAAGCTTATCATCTTGCAAGTACAGATGGTGGAGTGTGTCCCTAGGATGGAAGGTTTCAGACATGGTGATGGAGTTTGTCCCCCCAAGGGGGATAATTTCACACTGGGATGATGGAATGTGTCCCCCCAATGGGGATAATTTCCCATTAGATGATGTCAGGATTAAACCTTAGGGAGGCCTCCTATGTACCCTATTTAAGAGACAAGGATCAAAACCCACATAGTTTGATGTTGTAGTATAAGTTCATATGACATGATTGGTCCATGCAGTTTAACATTATATGGTAAATATGATCATGTTGTAGAAAGAGTATCAATGATGGATGGTGTGGGCATTATCCATGGAATCTACCCATGGTAGAAGTCTCATTAAATGTTGGGGGATAATGGTATGGGGATTATGTGTGGAATATTCCCTGGTGTTGGGTTTTTTTACCATGTGTGGAGTTTCTTCCCATAGTGGGGGAGGTGGTGGAATCACATAATGATCATACATGGGGAATAATATGTTCATCGTAGAATGTAAGGATATAGTTTTATGTCATGTGTTGAGGAAGTTGTTGGTTAGTTTAACGGTTTACTACTAGGATGTAGAGTTGGGAAGTTTTATGTATTGAAACTCAGACATGGATGGGGATCAATCCTTGAGAGGGACCATGTAAATTTGAGAAGAATATTTATTATAAGGAATCCCCATTGAGATAGGTGAATAGTTTCCCTCAAAGATTCTAGCTTAAGGTCTTACGTGACCACCACTCATGCACCTCTGGGTGGGGAATGGATTTCAAACTACCGTGGAGGAGTGGAAATCAGGAGGCCCGAAGTTTGGATACCTATGCTTAGGATAAAAAGGTATTAGGGTACCTATGATTAGGAGAAAAAATTAGGGAAATGAATTCCTGAGAATCATAGGGGAAATTGAGTATGGGTCCCAAAAGTTGTTGTGTGAAACTTTATTGTATTGCACAAAAGTAGAGTTGTGCAAGCCATGAGATATAGCACAAGGAAAACACATGGATTATGAGAGAATAATTGCATGAAAGTTTGGAGTTATGTAGAGGTTAGGATTGAGTGAAGATTTATTCTTCTGCACGCATCTGATCATCCTTGAGAGGTGTTGTGTAAGTATCACCCGACCACATGCCAAGTCATGTTTGGGATTGCAAAAAGTCTATCATGCAAGTTCTCTACCTCTGAGGGTCCATTGATTCTATTGTTTCATGATGTAATAGAATATATGTATTTTATCACATGGGATAATAACTTCATCTTACAAAGACCCTCCACAAGGTGTGGGGTGAGGTTCTATTTATAGATAAAATCCCCAGTCTCTATCATGAAACTTCACTATAGTGAGGAATGGGGTTGCGTGCTTCTCAGTCTTTTTCTAATGGGACATGAATATGAAACTTATTTAGTACGAAGTTTCCTTTCTCACACAATTGGGTGGTTATGCAATGGGTTTCATGTAAAGATCTTATTTTGTGCGCACATGCCTTGGGTGCTAGGGTCTTGCCTGCACAACCAATAGGATTTGTCATTTCCTTCTATGTAAAACTTCCTAGTCTCACAAATGGTGGTATTCCATGCATGCCTCCTTTTTTTGCATGCACATGCCTTGGGAATTATTTTAGACTCAAGGGTATCCACATAACTCACCATTTCCTTTGGCGCACAAGACTATTGCATGTGGAACCCCATATTTGTGAAATATCATTGAAACTTGCACACAACCTACTCCTCAGCCCCAAAATGTTCTATTGTAGTTGATTTCATGTTATGTTCTTCCAAAACTATCCATTTGTGGTGGTACACCAATTTTCATTACCAAAAAACACAACCCACATCTTTTAAGATTGAAATTCTAGGAAACACTTATTTTAATGGTTTCAACTAGGCCTTACTTCCATTATTTTAAAATTATAAATTATAAACTAATTTAAAACCAATTATAAAGCAATAGAAAATATTCTTAAGTATTTAATATATTTTAACACCTCCTTTTAACATAAATTAGACCTATTTAAAATCAACAAGGACCTTTAGAAACCAATTTGAGGACCAAAATACCTTTTAAAACCCCAAAATTTATTTATAAAGGCTATTCAAGTATTTTATCAAGCATTGAGTGTGTGAAATATACTAACAATATATTTCTACCATATTTCCAAATTTAAAAAATCCTTTGTATTGAAATAAAAATCAAATGAAACTTGATTTTCCTTTGAAATGCTTCTTAGATATACTTAATACGATTATTAGGTATTAAAAAAATTAATTTAAAACATAATAAATTAGGGTTTTTGGCTTTAAAGATAAATTCAAGGCACAACCTACCACAAATCAAGCACAGATGATACAAATCCTATGAATATGGAAGGAAGATATCCCAAAGAACTCACTGCACACCCTAACATCAAGTACCATAAGAAATTAGAACCAAATACCTATCTAGGGTTCGACCAAAATTGAGGCACAATAAGGGATAAAGAAAACTGAGTGGAACAAGGAAAGGAAGAGAATAAATACTTACCTGAAGATATCACAAGAAAAATTGGAGGGAGGAAGATCCATGATCCATGGGAAAAAGAGTAGGGGAATTGTGTTAGGGGATTTACCTAGGGAGGTTTCAAGTGATATGATCCAATGGGGGAGAGAAAGAAACAAAATTAGTTTTATTTTATTAAGGTAATTTTAGGAAAATTAATCAAATTTTAAGGCTCTGGCTGAATCACTTGATTTGGATGCATGGTTAGACAAACCATGTTCCAACCATGTGAGCCTAATTGGAGATCCTAAAGCATGATGTATAGGTAGGACACATAGTTATAATAACCATGAACCAACCATACAATCAACTCTATTAAAAATCACAGGCTTGTTACACAATTTTTGAATGATTAGTATTAACTATGCACCTAAATTGTGAAACATGCACTGAACCTCCTAAAAACATTTAAATTGAAATAAATTCCACCTGAGAGGAGAGAGAAACCAAGGAGACTCAAAAATAAATTAAATAATAGAGGAAATTTAGGTTTTGGTGTGACAATTAAACATGCATCATTTGGTTTCATATGATCTAAATAGGTTAAGAACATGTGAAGAATGATTAGTGATGCCATCTAGAGGTGCTAGAGGTTTTGGTTGGTTGACACAATTATATGGAATGTAACAACTATATAAACATATTATACCAAGGTTAACATCTATAAGAGTTTCAGGATACATGGTTCACCTTATGAATCAACACATAATGTGTAATTAAACACCATGTGTTAACTAACCAAACTGAAATATGATTTTTTGGATTACACAATGTGTAGCTGGTGTACACATTGTGGAGCCTATGCATTTTCACTATGAATATTATAGAATCCACATGGATAAATGTGTGTTTTGTATTAAAACATGACATGTGAGACTAATATCCATTAAATGTGGAGGTTACACACTATATAGCTGGCATATAAGGCATGTTCCTCATAA
Organism: Viscum album; assembly: GCA_963277665.1. Classification (NCBI taxonomy): domain Eukaryota; kingdom Viridiplantae; phylum Streptophyta; class Magnoliopsida; order Santalales; family Viscaceae; genus Viscum; species Viscum album. The sequence goes on from OY728163.1 coordinate 1,328,580,494, forward strand.
GTGTCTACATTCAAAAAATATGCAAGCCCCTAGGAGTGTTTTCATGGATAACATGAAAAGTGATATACACGATGTGTATCTCATTAGTATACATCATGTATCCAATCTAGTATACATTTTGAGTCCCTACGAATATATATCATACACATGAAGAGTGATATACATGGTATTAATATTGTTAGCACAAGATGTGTAGTCAACCGGTAATTAACATAATTAAATTATATGAAAATATTAAAACTGAATTACATGTAAAAAAACTAATGTCATTGTTATTTAATAAGGTTTTCATAATTAATAAATTATCAATCAATTCTATGTGATTTTCCAATTCTCTAGAGGTGTGAGATAAGGTGACCCCCTCTAAGGACTCTTGTTTTCCATTGCTTAAGAGTACATTAGTCGATGCTTTAATGAACTCACTCATATTTGAATCTATAAATAGATCAATGATGGTAGGGAAATTTTTATCCAATCACACTTATTATATGATGATGACATTCTCCTTTTTTGGAAATCCTCAAGGAAAACTATCTCTATGATTAAACCCTTTTTCTCTCACTATGAGTTAGTAGCTAGTCAGGACATAAGCTGGGATAAATCATTTATTGTTTTTAATGAGGGGATTTCCATTGGTAAGTAAAATAGGGTCATCAAGACCCTTGGGGTGAAGAAGGTCATCATCCCTTTCAATTATCTTGGAGTTCCCTTGTTTTGGGGGAAGTTTCATAGGTAGTATCCTGAAGACATATTTTATGGCATCACTAATTAGTTAGATAAATTAAAAGAGAAAGACATGTCTCTATCAGGGAGGGTGTGACTCATTAATTAAGTGATTACATAAAAATGTGTGCATTCTCTCTCTCTCTCTACAAATGTCCAAGGAGTTTTCTTAGTGATCTCTAATGCATGATGGGGAATTTCATTTGGATAGGTTCTGTGCTTGAAAGGAAACTGATTACTGTTTCTTGGAAGGAGTGTATTAAAACCATTGAGATGGGAGGCCTTAGAATCAAGGATCTAAAGATTGTTAATGATTCTCATATTAATAATTTTACTTGGAATCTATTAAACTCTAATGATCCATCCATGTATTTATTATTATGTAGGTTCAAGAAGAAGACTCTGAATAGGTATTCTAATTACCATAACTCATCTATTTGTCCCTCACTTAGACATTATTTCATTGTTCTAATGTATAAATCCAAATGCCTGGCCAGTCGATAGTCCTGTGTCAATGTTTGGGATACCCCATGGATGGATAGCCATATTAACACTATAAATGTACCTACCAACATGATTTATATGACTATTTTTGAGTTATTAATTCACCATGATATTCTTGGTGACATTTTCACTCCACAAGATGTCCTAGAAATTTAAATCTATTATTTTATTGATAATAAAAATTTGTTATGGAGGCCAAATAGAAATGGAATTTTTAATGAAAAGGAGTTCTACTTCCTACAGTGTGATGGATCCACGCAAACACCAACATGGATGCTAAAATTTAAGGCATGATTTGTTCAACCTTCAAGGTTTCTTCTTCTGTGGATAGTCTAGAAGAATAACCTACCCATGCATGATTAGTTGAGGAAAATTGGTCAGTACATAGTATTAGCATGTCATATCTTCCTAAGGAATGAGGAAACTATCCAACACTTATTTTTGAGCTGTATTTTTCATATAAGTTATGGAGATACATTGGTAGCCTGTTTGATATTGATCCATGTGTGCACAATTGGATTGATGAACTAATGATTCACATTAGTAAATGTGGTAGAAGTTCATAGATATAAAACCTCTTTCTGGTTTCTGTTGTAGATATCTGCAGTTTTATCTGGGTAGCTCGAAATACCTCACAGTTTGATAACACTCCTCCATATTTTCATGCAGGGGCACTAGAAATACACAAAGAAATGCATGATAGTTTTGGTGTGTATGTTGGTGGTATGTATAATAGTTTCATAGATATAAATACTCTTCTGTTGTTGGGAATTTTAGGTAGGAAAATGTGACCTCTCATGCTTAAAAGAATTATATGGATTCCTCTAATTTTTCCATGGGTCAAAGCTAATATTGATGGAGAAACCTTTGGAATTTTGTGGCTCTTGGTGTGTGGATGTGTCTTCCACACTCACCGTGTCTTTGTCAAAGGTTATTTACATCACTTTATTTGGATGGGTATAACATATGAAGCTAAATTATGGGGCATTATTTATTCCATCAAGTATTCTACCTATCATTGTTTTAATTTGATATGGATTGAATCAGATTATAAACTTACTATCAATTATATCAAATAAAGAACCAGGAATATCCCATGGTGAATTCTCCCCCGTTGTATTTGATGTCTCAACTAGGTCAAGAATCTCAATTTAACAGTTTCACATGCTTATAGAGAATAAAATTAAGTGACAGATGCACTATCAAAGAAATAAATCATGGAAATGAGTACTATTTGGTCCTTTAGGAATCCTAAGTATTATGAACTGATAGAGGATGTGGATATGTGGGGTGTGGTTCACTCTCGCTTTGTAAAACCCCTTGGTATGATTGATTTTTGTACTTTATTTTATTTCAATAAATTTTAGCAATAGCCTTTCCAGACCCTAGAATTTCCTGGTAAAAAAAGAATTAATTAATTAGTTGAATTAATTCAGGAATTTTTATCTTAACAGTAATTAGTTGAAGTGAATTATTGCTAGTATAGGTTTTCATATTTGTTACATGTATGAATGATCATGAGATTAGACCAACCAGTGTATTCAATTGGTTTTTTTAATTTAATTGTTATTAAAATAATGTTTATTGTGTTATCCCCTCCTTTATACTATGTTGGACCTATATGTCCATGGTTTCTTTTATGTTACCCCCTAACTAATCCACTAGTTCCCCTCACATGCATGCGAGTAAAAAAATATGTAATGTATAAAGATCCCAGGCGAGTGGAAGTGGTCCAAGATTAGAGTTGAAGTGAAATTAAACTAATAAGTATATAGATATGGTGACATAAGATAAACATACATAAATATTACATTGTTTCCATGGTTAAATTAAACACCTCACGAATAGTTTCACAACCTGAGGACTGATAGATTTAGTATCTTGGAGACTAGCTACTTAAACACCTTATTTTACAATAGTTTTTTGAAATTTCATTATAAATTTTCTCCTCTATACCCTCTCCTAGACATATCATATGATATAATATTCTCTATAACATGGGTATTGGAAAATTAAGTAAGGGGTGAGCTTAGATTCTTAGTAAAGGTAAACATAATCGATAACAAATCAAAGTTCATAAGTGAGCATAAGATGATCATTTGAGTATAATCAAGACACATAAGAAAATAATACCTAATAAATAATAGAACATAAATCATGTTTCAAGGCATAAGTCTTGAAATAACATAATTCATGAATCAAAATAGTGTGGAAACATTAGTCAATAAAAATGAACCGCAAGGTCATAACATTGGCATGAGAATATGCATAAGAGTATGGCATTAACCACCCATGTAACTTATTGGGATTGGTATAATCCTCATGTGTACCCTTTATCTTGGTATAAAACCTCTTGTGTACCCCTTTAAATTAGGCTAAATCCTCTCGTGTAACCTTTGGCTTGGGATAAAACCTCCCATGTACCCTTTTGCTTGGGATAAATCCTCATGTCTACCCATTTTATCTCATGAGACATAAACACAAACCAATGAATTAGAGGGAGATATATAATCCCACCCATTATCATCCATACATATGAGTTCCATAAGACTCAAACCATTCAACATATCATAAAAACCCATGGGAATGAAAATGGAATTCATTCGCCACATCACAAAGAACCCATGGAAAAAAATGTGTTTCATAACACTTCAAGATGGTATCATTGAAATTGAACACAAGAATGTAAATGGTTGATACCAAAAATTCAATAACATCAATAGAGTATTTCATAATAATATTTAGAAGATGATTTTATAAAAATAATTTCCAAAGAAATAAATCCTTTAATGATAAAGAGGAAAATTGTAATGGGTCATGCCTTCTTGGCCCATTACTTTGCTGATTTAGTAGTCAGAGGTGTTCAAAGGAGGGTCAAGGAGTGTTTGATAGATTTTGGAGCTACAATTCTACTGTAATAGGTGGTTTAGGATGTGAAAATGGAATTCAGAACATGATTTTTTATTTCACAACTTATGTGGATCATGGTTCATGATTTTTTTGTGTGAGGGGTTCTGTGTAGAATGAATTCACGATGTGAAAGTGGAATTCCTGATGTGAAATAAATCATGCTTAGACACTATGAATTTCAAATTAAGAAGCAAAATTTGATAATTCATGGCTTAAACCTGATTTAAAACTTAGATTTTAGGGACTCATGAGAATTCATGACATGAATATGTAATTTATAATGTGAATGCAGTGAGTCCCAAGCTATTTATAAAAAAGGAGGTATTAACCAAATTTAAATATGATCTCTCATTCCTTTTAGTTTTAAGGAAATACATAGTCCTATTTGGAGGATCTTCTAGCCCCTTTCCTCCTGTATTTATCCTTGGGTTCTAGAGGTTTATTATTGGTAATCCGAGGTTAGTTATTCCCTTCAATCCCCTTGATTAATTTCATTATTCTATCAAGGAATCATGATGGTGGTATTATTATAGTTTGGGGAGTGTTTAGGATACATTTTTATGATCACTTATTTTGGTTCAGGTTGATCTAAGATTTCCTCATGCGGTTGTGGTTCCTGGTCTATTTCCCTTTCACCCTGTTGTGCACAACAACTCAGAAAGCTTCCTTGAGGAAGGGGATCCTCATTCCCTCCCTATTTATATGCATGTTCATGTATTAGGATTTCATGATTTTTCCTTCCAATGGGTGGATATTAACGGTCAAATTAACAAATATAATGAATTAGCTAATCTGGAATTGTTGGTAATGGGGAAAAATAACATTCTTTTCTACTTTAAAGATATTTTTGATGAGATCATGTATTATTCTTTCCAATATTGAAAATCACGGCTAATGGGAACCTTGTTTGTGCTGTAGTTGATATGTGTGTGATACACTTTCTATGTTGATTGTTTATATCACCCTGAATAAAAAGGATAAGAATGTATATATGACTAATGAATTGGTTACAGATGGAAATATGGTTTTTGTAATAATACCCATGATAAAAAATGAAGTGAACTAATGTAATCCCTTGAACCTAAATTTGTGGAAGTCATGAAGAGATTCCTCATTTGGTTTTTCTTGTTGTGTTTCCTTATGTGATGTGGGATGATGTGTGGTAATGTCGGTGATCGGTTGGGTTGTGATGTGATTTGGGTAGTGGTGTGATGGTCAGATGACATGGGATGTGATGTTGGAAGTGGTGTGGTGGAGGTGATGTATGGTTATTGTCTATTATGGTTATTATGGTGTGATAGTTTGGTTTTGTGTGGTGTGGAAGCTAATAGATTATGTGATATTAGTGAGCTATTTTGTGGTGTGGTTTTGTTAGTTTCTCAGCTATCCATGGAATAAATTATAATACTGAATGAAATGACATGAGTTAGTAAATGAATAAGAATGGGTTTAAAATTATTATGTGGTGATTAGATTAAATAATCTAAATGATAAAATAATGGTATGTGTAAATTACAAATAAAATGGATTAGTAAAATGGAGTTAGTGAAAACTCATTAAATTTGAAAAATGGTGGAACCTATAATTGATAGTGGGCTTGTGTGGCTTTATGTGGTGGTCATGTGGTATGATGCATTAATGGTGGTAGCGGTCATGAAATATGTTGTGTGGTGCAACGGTGGTGGTGTGGAGTATGCTAGTGTAATTTTTGTGGACCCATAGGTTGGGTATTGTATGCTATCAATATATGATGTATTTTTATGTTATTTCCATGGGCACCCCACTCTAGTTGGATAACTTTACCAACACCTAAAGTTTTTGGGTTCTGGGTAGTTTCCCCAATATCCAAGTTGGTGTTGATATGGATGGTTGGTTACCCCTTTTTCCTTGATCTTTATTCAACAATGATGATATAAATAGGTTTTGGATATTACCCAGTGGTGATGATTATGTGATGTGTGGTGGGGGTCTTTCATGGGGGGAGGGCATGAGGTTGATTCACTTTATGTTCATGATAACTTACTATCCTAGTTATGTGATGATATGTGATGTGATGAACCAAGTGTCTTTGGGTGAGATATGATGTGATGAGGCTGTGATGGGATGTGGTGATGACTGATTCTAACACCATATGCTAAACCTTAAAATGGTGGGGTTGGTAGGGATGCATCCCGACCCACATTCGAGATGGATAGTTATGTGATGTGATATGTGTCGAAGTAATAGGAGCATATGATGTTCTATGTTGGGGTATGAGAGTGGAATATTATTTAGGAAGTGGCATTATGGATCCTTTGATATGTTTATGTTACAATATAACTATATTGGATGTGTGATTTGGTGAACACGCTATAGTGAGGCTAAGATGGTTATTTAACCTATTTAGGTGCTAATTGGTTCTGCTATTTTTTCACTTGCACATTATTATTCTATTTTATTATGTGAACTAGAGACCATGAGTATGATCCTATCGAGTATACATGTATTCTCAACCTATGCAAATAATTTTTTTCCAGGTTTCTAGGAGGAATTGGGGGACCAAGCTGGATACTACTAGATTGAGATTTGGAGCTGTTGTTGAGTCGATACTATATGATCTATGTCATTATAGATCACTGGAAGGGGATCTTCAACCCAATATTAGTATGGTAGTTGGAGTTCTAGAGGCCACCCTAGTCGGAGTGGGGGATGAGGTACTATAGGACATGAGTGGTCGTATCAACATAGTTATGTAGAACATGAGACTCTAATAGGAGTTTAGGGTAGAGGGATAGGTCAACTACATATAGTTCATCCTACACTCATCGGTAGTGAGGTTGGAATGTCAAATATATGTGGTAAGATTATTATAGGTTCTACACTTTCCAATGTTTTATTTGATAAAGGATATGCACATTATTTTATATATACTAAGTTTTTGAACCATTTGGGTCGGGCGGTAGAGTTCATGTTTGGGGTTATGTCGATCGACGCACCATTGGGGGTATGATAGGAGGACATCTGGATTTGTAAGGGGTGTACTCTCAAGGATGGTGAGTAATGTTTTATTTGGTATTTTTTCAGGCTTGAGATGTTAGGTTTTGAATAGATACTGGTTATGGACTAGTTGGTTTTATATCAAGATCACACCGATTGTTACAATAGGAGAGTGAATTTTATGTCTCCTGAGGATGATAGATTTATTCATCATGGGGAATGGGATATCCAAGAAGGCTGTGTAGGTCTATATTATCAACAACTAGGTGAGATAACAACCTAGGTTATGAGTCTATTGCTAGATGATAGAGATGTGGAGCATGATGACTTTCCTCTTACAGTGGATTAGTTTCAATATGTGTCTCCTTAGGATTTCTTAGGGTATTCACATGAGTAAGGAATTGAGTTTATGATTGAGTTGGTGCCTAGGGATGAGATAATTTCTATTAAAACTTATAAAATAGAAAAAATGGAGGTTCATGATCTTAAGACTTAGTTGGAGGAGTTAGAGGCTAAAGGGTCCATATATTCGTGTAAGTCGCCTTTGGATTCTATGATCTTATATTCTAAAAAGGTGGATGGGATGTTTCAATTGTGTATCAATTATCAGGAATTGAACCAGATTAAAATTAAGAACTAGAATCATATTCCTTGTATTAATGATCCTTTTGACCAGATAAGGGGTGTCTATGTGTTTTTCAATATTTATTTAATATTAGGGTATCATTAGTTAAGGATGAGATCATATGATATACCAAAATATACTTTCAGAAGTAGATATGGATCATATGAGTTCTTCATGATGCCATTTGGACTGAAGAACACTCTTACTATATTTATGACCTCAATAAACTGAATATTTCACTTGTACTTGGATTATTTTATGGTTTTCTTTTTTGATGAAATATTAGTGTACTATTAAACTCTATATGATCATGTCAAACATATTGACATCATACCAAGTACACTGACAAAGAATAGGCTATATGAAAAGTTATCTAAGAGTAATTTCAAGATAGAAAAAGTAAAATTCTTGGGCCAAATCATCTTAGAAGAAAGTGTGTTATTAGACCCTGAGAAACTATGAGTTTTTGTTTCTTGGAAGTAACCCAATAATGTTTTTGATATCCAAAGATTCTTGGGTTTAACGGGTAACTACCAAAGGTTCATTAGGGACTTTTTTTTTCACTTTTCAGTGCCACTCTTAGGTCCAAATAGAAAGGTTATAAAGTTTTATTGGTATAAAGTATCAGAAAATTATTTATGAGAACTGAAGATTAATTTGACCACAACATTGATTATCATCTTATCTGAATTATGGAAGAATTATACTATGTATTGTGATGAATTTGATATTGGACTTGGTTCAATGTTGATATAGGGTGATAGATTCATAGAATATGGATCAATATAGTTGAGGAAACATGAATGGATCAATCCTATGCACAATATTGATTTATCCATAGTAGTATTTGTTGAGCAAGTGTTGTTTTCAACAATACATAATTTTATTATTAATAAGGGGGAAATTGTTGAGAACAATACTCTATCTCTTTGTGATGATTTTGATGCTCAAAAATACCATTATTTGTTATTCTAATGATTTTACTTTAAGTGTATTTTAGGAATTTAATATTTGTTGTATTCTTATTTATGGAAGAAAATTTCATGTATTTGAATCGCAATAATTAATTGCTAAAGTATTCATAAATCGTTTTTAGCATGTTTTGGAAACACTATTCATACCCTACATTGAGAAGCGTAGCATAAGGATGGAATGTGGTGTTTACTCTATGAGATATCAGAAAAGTATGGTCAAACAATCATACATTATTGGCAAAGTATGAAGGAAGAAAGCTTACATTTGGAAGTAACCTTACGTTTGGAAGGAACCTTACGTTTGGAAGGAACCTTACGTTTGGAAGGAACCTTACGTTTGGGAAATCATCAAAGTATAGAAGAAGATCATTTACATAAGTATGGAATGATAAGTTTGTTTCTTAAAATTATGGTTCATCAACCTTAATTTTGTGAACAACCATAGGTTTGAAAGCTAAAGATTAAAGTATAGTTCATCAACCTTACTTTTATGAACAAATATTCATTTGATTGAAAAGTATGGATTATATACTGTACGTTTGAGAGTTAAAGAAAAAATTTTGATATAAACCTTTCGTTGTGAACCATACGTTCAGAGAATGTGTGCTATGCAGTTCAACCCTACGTTTGATGGCGGATGTTTAAATAATGACTTCATTAAAGAAAAAATATTTATGTGGATTATCAGGATGATTTCAAGCCATATTAAAAGCCCGAATTTAAAGTGAGTACTTGACTAATTCAAAGCTGTTTATATGTGATTCAAAGGATCAATTTAAGAGGAGATTTTCATGCTGAATTTTCAGGCGAGTTATGACTGCTCTGCTATTCAAAATTTTGAATATCAAAATTCTAAAGGTGAATTTTATGGATATAAATTTGCAGAATAAGTGCTCGTTGTTATTATATATATTTTAAAAATATAAATGTGATATATAGATATACAATATACAAGAACTACTAATCGATAACAAATATAAAGAAGAAAAAAATAGAGTCAATCAAGATCTACAGATCTGCTATTACGAAGAGTGACAAAGTTCTTTTTTAAAGAAAAATAAACTTGAATAAAGATTTATTGATCTACATCGAATATACTTCTTTGAATTAACTACTGTTAAAGTTGTGAATGAAATTTCAAGATCTACTACAACTGGATCAGCTCAGAACTATTTTTTCCTGAAGATCATTATTTATGAAGATGAAGATCCATCTACTGTCAATTGCACGCTATTGCAATTGCGAAGAAGAACTGGGAAAGTATTTTCACTGAACAAAATACTCTTCTATATTGAGTGATTGGCTTCTCATACTAATCTATGTATTCGGTTCTGTGTATGAACCAAAGTGCTCTGTTTATCCTTAAGTTTGTAAAGGTGTCAACTGCCTGTACTCAGTTGTGGAGTGGTCTGTTGATAAGAGGACCAGATAGTGAAAATCACCAAGCATGTGGAGTAGAGCATTGGTGGAGTGGGCTAGGGGCCTTCTGTTCCCCGAACCACTATACATCGTGCATCATATTCTATTTATATTTATGCTACTGAATCTTTGATATAAAGATAAAAGGAAAAATCACGATCATTAAAAGAAATTGAAAAATCACAATTCACCCCCTCTTGTGCGTATCTAGTATAACCTGATCCAACAGTTGGTATCAGAGGTGGAACTTTTTTTAAAGATATAACAAGATAAATTTTTAAATGATTATACTTAGATCAATATGGATGATACAAGAGAAGGAATGTCTATGGTCAGAGCTCCATAATTCAATGATGAGAATTATGGATACTAGAAATCAAGAATGATAATCTATTTGAAAAACCTCAGATACAGAGTCTACTCCAAAATATTGACTCCTTATGAAATAATAGAGAAACCTAAAACATGGAGTGAAGCTATAGAAGTTGATTATAACATGAATTTGAAGGCTATGAATGCAATAATATGTGTTCTAGGACCAGAAAAGTTTAACAAAGTATCTTAGTGCCCAACAACATATGAAATGTAGCAGACAATTGCAGTTGCTTATGAAGGAACTGACAATGTCAGACAGATGAGGTATGCTACTGCCAAATTTAAATTCAATACATTCAGGATTTTTGAAGGAGAAATAATCACCCAAATTAATGGAAGATTGACAGATATTGTTAACAATATAACTGCTTTTGGAGACCTAATCAAACCATCTGATCAATCTTTCAAAGTATTGAGAGTACTGCCAACTCGATGGAATGTAATTTCTGCTGCTATCATACAATCATCTCCTGTAAAAAATTTAACAATGAGAGAGTTAATTGGAACTGTCATGATGTATGAAGTTGAGATACAGGATAAGGAAAATGAGCATAAAGTTTTGATCAAGAGAGAAGACACTTCCTTAAAGGTGTCATCTCAAAGAAAAAGCAGAAAGCTGAAGAAAAAAGAAATAAAGGTGAAATTAGAAAGTTCTGATTCATCCAATTTAGATGTGGAACTGGCTCAACTGGCCATAAAATTTAGTAAGTTTTATAGAAAGAAGAAAGTTTTTAAAAAGTCTTTCAAAAAGGATGAAAATGAAGTCAGATACTATGAGTGCAAGAATATGGGTCATATCAGACCTGACTGTCCACAACTAAAGGAAGACAAGAAAAATAAATTCTTCAAGAGAAATGATTGTGAGAAAAAATAGAAGAAGGAAATGAAAGCTACATGTAGTGTATCTGAAGACTCCAACAACTCATCAAAGTTTGATTCAGAAAAGGAGGAATCAAATCTGAAATCCAATATGTGCTTTATAATAGAAACTAATGAGGTACAATCCTATTATTCTTTTGACTCTAATTCTGAATCAAGATGTTCAAATGAAAAACTTGAAGCCTACTGCAACATGCTTGAAGAAAAATAAGATTCCTTATTTAAAAGACCCAAGTATTTAAAAAATATTCACAATGCTATTTTAAATGAAAGAGAAACAATGCTAAAACAACATCAGGAATTACTGAAAAAATATAACTCAATAAAAACAAACAATACAGATCTTGAAGCTAAAATAAAAACACTACAAACTAAAGTAGAAACATACAAATTTTCAACTCTTATTTTTACAAAAGGAGAAAATAAACTAAATGAAATTCTTTGAAAGAATGTAATTAAAAAGGGAATATATGGAATTAATAGTAAAGGTGAAAAACCTAAACTATAAAAGAATTACTTTGTTCCTAGTACAAAAAGATTAATATGTAACTACTATGGAAGAAAACATCATATATCTAAGAATTGTTACTTAAGGAAACCCTAAATAAGTGGAATAAAGAAATCCTTTGTCTCAAAAAATTTATATGATTTTGTTGATTTTAGAAAAACAAAGGAAGTCTGGATTCCCAGATCTTTGCTGTCAAACACATCTGGACCCAACAGAATATGGGTACCAAAACAATCTATTTAAATGCCTTTGCAGGAAGCAGGTGACAAAAGACAAACTACCATATGGTATATGAACAGTGAATTCTCTAGGAATATGAGTGGAAACTCATTGAACTTCAGATATTTAACACAAAAAGATGGATGACTAGTCACATTTGGTGATAATGCCAAATGCAAGATTATTTGCATTAGAATAGTTGGAGATCCAGAAACTGTCTCAATCAACAAAGTACTTTATGTACAAGGATTGAAACACAATATGATAAGTATCTCTCAACCCTGTGATGATGAATATAGTATTGTTTTTTCTAACAACTTTTTTTCTGTTTTCAAATAAAAATTGCTTAAATTTGGAGTACTCAGAACTGATAATGTGTATACCCTGGATTTTAATTCCCTGTGTAAACAACAAGTAAACTAATTTACTACTAAGATAAATGAATCCTGGATCTGGCATAGAAGACTTGTACATTTCAATATATATTATTTACATAATTTATCTAAGAAACAATTAGTTTTAGATTTTCTTAGTCTCAATTTTGAAAGTGATAGATTTTATGATGCATGTCAACTTGGAAACCAACAAAAATCATCCTTCAAATCAGTTAACAAAATTGCTACAACTAAACCTCTAGAACTCATCTATATGGATTTTTTTGGACCTTCAAGGGTAGCAAGCTTGGTTGGTAAATTATATGTATATGTTTTAGTTGATGACTGTTCTATATTTACTTGGATTTTCATTCTAAAATATAAAAATGAATATTTTACAATATTTGAATTTTTTTCCAAAGCTATTCAAAATGAAAGAGGTTTTAAAATAATTTCATTAAGAAGTGATCATGGTGGAGAATTTGAGAATCTAGAATTCAATTCATTTTGCTCAAAAATGGGTATTAAACACACCTTATTTACACCAAGAACACGTCAACAAAATGGAATTATTGAAAGGATAAATAGGACTATTCAAGAAATGGCTAGGACTATGCTAAATGAATATAGTCTTCCAACCTATTTATGGGATGAAGCTATAAGTATAAACTGATATATAATGAATAGAGTTTTAATTAGACTAATTTTCAAAAAGACACCCCATGAAATCTGGAATGACAAAAAACCTGAAGTAAATTTCCTTAAATTTTTTGGATGCAAGGTTTACACCTTAAACACCAAGGACAATCTTGGTAAGTTCGATCCAAAATTTGACGAAGGAATTTTCTTAGGATATTATGCTACTTCCAAGGCTTATAGAGTTTTTAATAAAAATTCAAGGATTATTGAAAAATCAGTTCATGTGAAATTTGATGAATCTGATCCCTTTGAGAAAAGGAAAGACCAAATTGATGAATCTTACTCTAATGATAACATGAGACTTGATAACTTGAAAATTGATTTTGAAAAAGATATAAATGAAATTCAGTCTAGTCCATAAGAACATGATATTAAAGAATCTATAAGTGTACTACCTAGACAGTGAAGAACCCTAAAGAATCACCCTTTAGAAACTATAATAGGGTACTTAGACACAGGAATAAAAACTAGAAAGAACATAGGAAATCTTGTTGAGTTTTTTTCCTTTCTATCCCAATCAGAACCCAAAACTATAGAAGAATCCTTAGTTGATGAAAGTTGGATGATAGCAATGCAAGAAGAACTAAACCAGTTCAAAAGAAATGAAGTTTGGAAATTAGTTGAAAGACCGCAGAATTATCCAGTCATAGAAACGAAATGGGTCTTTAGAAATAAACAAGATGATCAAGGAATAATAACTAGAAATAAATAAATACTAGTAGCTAAAGGATATAATCAGGAAGAAGGTATAGATTATGATGATACCTTCGCAACTGTAGCTAGATTAGAAGCCATTAGAATCCTTTTAGACTATGCATCTCATATGAACTTTAAATTATTTTAGATCAATGTTAAGTCTGAATTTTTAAATGGATATTTATTGGAGGAAGTTTATGTTGAGAAACATTCTAGTTTTGAAAATCCACAAAAACTAGATTTTGTTTTTAAACATACTAAAGCTCTTTATGGTCTTAAACAAGCACCTAGAACTTGATATGAAAGATTAAGTTCTTTTCTTTTGAAAAATGATTTTACTGTTGGAATGGAAGACCCAACACTATTTAAGAAAACTATCAATTATAATATTATAATATTTTATTAGTTCAAATTTATGTTGATGATGTAATTTTTGGTTCAACAAATAAAACTATTTGTCATGAGTTTTCAAATTTAATGCAAAAAGAATTTGAAATGAGTATGATGGGAGAATTAAAATTTTGTTAGGACTTCAATTTTTTCAAAAATATTTTGAAAATATTTTTGATCAAAGAAAATACATTACTGATTTACTAATGAAATTTGGACTTGAAAATAACAAGACATATACAACTCCTATGTGTAGTAATATACAACTTTATTTGGATGAAACTAGAAAATCAGTTGACAACAAGTTATATAGAGGTATGATTGGTAGTTTATTATATCTTACTACTAGTAGGCTAGATATAATGCATTCAGTATGTCTTTGTGCAATATTTAAATCAAATCCTATAGAATCCCATTTAACTACTATTTAAAAGAATTTTTAGATATTTAAAAGGAACTGTTTTCAATCTCTTCTTTATCCCAAAATGTCTGATTTTAATTTAATTTCACATTCAAATGCAGAATTTGGAAGTTATATATTAGATAAAAAAAGAACCTCAAGAACTTGTCACTTTTTAGGGAAATCCTTAGTATCATGGTCTAGTAAGAAACAACACTCAGTTGCCTTGTCAACATTTGAGGAAGAATTTGTATCTGATGGAAGTTGATGTGCACAAGTTTTGTGGATGAAAAACACTCTTATGGATTTTGGACTAAGTTTTAATAGTACACCAATTTTATGTGTTAATTCAAGTGCTATAAATATTTCAAAAAATCCTATTAATCATTCTAGTACTAAGCATATTGATATCAGACATCATTTTCTAAGAGACCATGTTCTTAAAAAGGATATATTATTAGAATTTGTAATTACTGAAATTAAATTAGCTGATATTTTTACTAAACCACTTCCCACTTCAAGGTTTTATTTTATTAAGGGGGAGTTAGGTTTATTTAATTTTAAGTAAGTTTTTTTATAAAAAAAATATTTTAGTTACTTGTTTTTTAAATTGTACAATTTTGTTTATTTATGTTTTTTAATTTTTTTTCTACGTGTTATTTTAATTCATTTTAAAATTTATGAAATAACTAGTATGTACATAATGACACGAGAATCAAGGATGTTAGAAACTTATTCAAATTACGAACCTGTTCAAAACCTTTCAAAACCTCGAAAACTTTTACCACTCTTCTCTCTTGAACCTGAACCTTCAAAACCCTATTATTTTTAAAACCTTTAGTGATTTATGATAGAAATGGAAAATACCAAAAGAACTGATGATCCAGAGACCAACACTACGAAGAGGCAGCACTCGGAAGGGAGAAATATGTGTAACTCCCTGACCCCAGCTACCCAGAGTCGGTGCATTACTTCGTAACATTGGCATGATCACAAAAGATCAAGTCTCGAAAGACCGATTAGTTTAGTAGCCTTGGAAACACTAGATACATTCGTAAACGTTACATTACATCATAAAGTGAAAAACTACAATAACAAAGTCTCCATAGTCCACTCTCATATCCTCTTATGACAATCCCTGCATGTCATTCATAAAATACTTCTTCGCATCCTGGAAAATATTAAAACATTGAATGGGGTGAGCTCAGATGCTCAGTAAGGATAACAATATTGCGGAAGCCTTCATAAATAAACATAAACATTTAAGGCAATGTATAACTAAAACAAAAGCCTTTTAAACTTGAACATCAACATAATATGGAAAAAGTAAAATGAGATAATTCCATTTACTTCTTCACATGGATATTCTACTGGTCGAATAATCACATGAAATATCATTAACCACTTTCATAATGAGGGAATGTATAATGCCAGACATTCTGAAACATTTTGTCAAGGCCTCGGCCAAGAAGTCTAAAATTATTAAGGCCTCGGCCAAAACCATAAATCAAATTGGGAAAGGGCCTCGGCCAATTCCATTTCTAGTTGTCTCATGAGACCTACCGATGCATCGAGGAGCTATAGCGGGCTCCACCCGTCACTTATTAAGTCCAATACATTCCTCATATGAATAGGTTTAAACATATCATAAACCATAACATAATCGTATCACATAAAACATGCATAAAGGAAACATAACATTTCCACATTTCGATCAAAAGATATCAATATAACACATTGATATAACAAAAACTCTTTCAAAACCATTTTCAATACAAAAATAAAAGAAAGTTAAAACTTTTTATTTATTTTTCATTAAAAAAAGTGATGGATTGTAGAGGAAGCCGAAACTCAAATAATGGTCACGGCGGCGGAGAAGTCGTTGTCGCCGCATATGTACGGAAAGAAAAACATTCCCTTTTTGTCGTTTAGTAAAACGCTTCGTATAAAAAAAGATTCCTTTTGAATAAATGTAAAATTCAAAGGGGTTTATACACCGTATAAAAGAAAGTTGTGTATAAAACCAAATATGCCTCAATGAAAGGAGATTGAGACGAAGTCCTTAAAAAGATCATTTTTAAAATAAAATAGATCTATTATGTGTATTCACTATAGGTACACATATAGAAAGTAAATATAAAAAATAGGACATAATAATATCATGACATAATTTGAAAGTAGGAGATTAACCCAAAGAATGGAAGTTGGGTTAAGAAGTTCCCTTACCTTGCGTCTTGTCCTGACTCGACCGTTCTTTAACCTCCTGAATAATAAACTAGAGTTAATTTATATTTAATTAAGAACCTTTTTCATGTTCATTATTCTATTTATATCACTTATTACCATGTTATGAACATTATTTAATTATTTAAGTTAATAACGGTCGTTTTGTCGATCTTTGGTACTTGAGTCAAAAATAAACTTCTTATAATTACAAGTTGTTCATGTGGTAAAATATCCATTATATCCAGAATTATATTCATGATGTAGATATCATATATATCACATATATACAGTATATACATTCATTCATAATGTCACGTAACATTTAGAGGTAAGAAATGAAATGCACCGTTCATGGAGACGGTAAGCTGTACGTACGCATGAACGCTAATTTCATTTCTATTTCGTATTTAATGGAATGAAATCATAATGATATAAATTTATAATATAATTACAGTATAATATAGTGTATAATACCATTTAATCCATCCTTTATACATCCCACATATGGCATTAACGATTCAAATCACTTTGAGGGGGCGGTAGTCCGCACTTCCTAAAATGAAATTATCGCATTTTACCCATAATGGAAAGCATAAAGTATGCCATAAATGAGAAATAAAGAAGCACAAGTAAAACATAAACATATTATATATCATATATAAAAATATTGATATCTTAATGGCCACCTTTGAAGGTGTTATATGAGTGTTGAACAATCATCGTTTCGTGAGGCAGAAATTCACCATCCACAGAAACCGTATGTTCTTTAACCATTAGATGTAGGTGTGTGTAAGTGTAGCTCGAATCCTTCTTATATAAACATCCTAGTATATTGAGGATACTGGTGTTGTTACAAAAGAAATGAATAAAAAGAGTTTATGGGTTTGTAGAAGAAAAATAAAACAAAACAATATTATAGAAGTCATTACCTCAAAATCGGGTAACTCTTTTTGATTTGAGCCAAAGGCTTCCTTGGGAAGAATTATGACCAAAGTGAGGCTTCTAGGAGTAATAGGGAGAAGTTGGGAGAGTATTTGGGCAGAGGTTGGCCGAGCCAAATGGCTTGAAGGTGTGAATAAGGTGGGAGAGGTGGGGGCCTTTTATAAGAGGAGAGGAGGGGCTCTTTTGGAATGATTGAAATGTTACATTATTATACAATGCTTTTCGGATTATAAAGGTCCCAAACTTATATAATTAGTGGATAAGGTGATAAGGGTTCGAAATATCCTCATCCAATAGGCTTTGGACAAGTTTAAGCCTTGGATTTTGCATTATCTTCTCATTTTATTTAAATCGTTAAATAATGAGGTCATCGCTGCATCATAATTATGTCATAAATAATTTAATTTATATAATGTCTAAAAATTATAAAAAAAATACTATGATGTAGGAAATCTTTTTATCTTTCTAATTAATATTTATAGTCAAAATTTGGACTTGTGTAACCCCACTTAAAACTGTTTTAGTAAAACAACTCATGTTTGTGTCAATTTAATTTTAACATTAAATAAATATATATTCATGTCATTTTCCAAATAAAGTGGCTCCATGGGGTCCCCAAGTTGACCCATGAGTTGTCTTGGTCGGCCATGACTCATCCAATAGGAGTAGGACAAGTGTCAAGCTCATATCATATTATTAAAACATTATTTGTACCTTAAACTACACTAATTACCTCTAATCGCGATTAAGAACTTAAAAGTTACTATTCACCAAAAAATTATTTTAATCTCATTGAACCACATTTTGCTTCTTAATGACAACCATGTATGTCGGATTTTTGAAAATCAAATCACAGAAGTGGTAATATTTCATTTTAACGAAAAATCAGTTTTTAACAACCACTTAGTGGTTTCACTATTCATCAAAAATTGAAGTTTTTCAGAATAAGGCCAAAATTTCACCCTAAGATATAATTAATATTCCGAATTCAAAAATGATGTCTATTTTATAAAATTACAAACATATAAGTTGAATTAATTAATTTTATAATTAATTCCCGCTGTTACAACAAATAGCGTGTTTTTAAGAAACAATTTATATCAAAAGATTGGCAATTGTTTATTTCCAATTTCAATGTTAAATTAATTCTAATGACCACCATTGGATAAAATGGTAAAAATATATTCTAATTATACTTTAAAACCACTAAATAATATAATTTATCACTATAAATTATTTTGATTAAAAAAAGTTATTTTAAGTATTTTTCACTATTCATAAAAAAATTGGAAGTTCTCAGAAAGTTACAAAAAATTCAACTTAGGATAATTTCGATATTACGAATACAAAAATGAAGTCCATTTTGAAATATAAAATTTCTATAATTTTAAAAAGTGGTTATTACTATTCATAAAGACTACTTTGATTAGTCGCGGTGTTTTAGAACTCGAAGTTGCGTACAATGCAAGCTATTGCATTATTGAATGAGAAGCGTATCATGGAAGATCGGGGTGTTACATTCTCCCCTCCTTTAATAAATTGCATCCTCACAATTTGAAATTTTTCTTTGAAAGTAAAAGGTTGAAAAGAGAAAATACCTTTGAGGAAAACCCACATCGGAAATAAGGTTAATAAATATATAACATTAAAAGAAAGCAAGATAAGTACAAAGGTCACCCGATATAGACCATTCTAGGATTATATGAAAATATGGATATGGAGGAGAAACAAACCATCAAGGTCTGATGGAGAGTTATAGAAAACAGGATTAGGATAAAGTTTAACCACAAGAAAATCACAAACTTGTGATTGGTTAAACGGTCATTGAATCCCCAGTTGGAAAATTTAACCGACAAATTTTTTGTTTTAAGTTACCTTTTATAATGTTGAGGAATTTATTTAGGATATTTACTAAGAACGTAAGGGAATATACATACTTGTTATGTATACTTTTATTCGTTAATAAATTTTTACCACAAACCCAACTTTTACTCCAAATGGTAACGGAACTCAAAAATATTCTATTTATCCTAATTGTATGAGGTTCCAAATGTTAACACATACCATTTAGATTAGTAAAATTATTTTGTAATAACCAGGGACTTCCTCTAGGCTAGTGGTAGGAAATAAAGGCTTGTCGCACTATGGTTGTGGGTTCGATTCCTGCAGCTTTGTCCAACGCGAAGGGTTATTCCCCACCTTGCAGGTTGTCCTTTTCCTAAAACTATAGTATCATAATATTCCAAAAATAATCTTCATAATTTTTTTAACCTTAAACATTACTTATCCAAAGATCAACTTAATCCACTCCAACCTTTATAGTTATCCAAAATACCTCTGTCCAGACTTTCTCTAAAAGGTCTCTTAATTCCAAAATCAATTTATCAGATTCCCCAAACAAAGTAAAGTTTCTCTTATTGTCACATACTAAAAATATGATTACCTTAATCATATTAAAACCTTACTGAAATCAAAAAGTACCGCAGTACAATCTTTATATATATCACATTATTCTTATAACCAGAATATAATCCTTGAGTCCAAAAGCACCAATACATTAATTATTCCGCTTCAACTGTAGTCACAACATAAGATTGGCCTTGATCCCTTGGCCTTTTCTGAGGTAAGTTTCCTTGACGCTTAGGACATTCATTTGCATAATGCCCCATTTACCTACAATTGTAGCATTCAACTTTGACAGCCTCATTCTTTCCCTTGCAATCACGAGACTGGTGACCCTTTTCTCCACATTTATAACAAACTCCCATTCCTTTTAGGCAAGTACCAGGGTGATTCTTCCCACAATTATCACATAATGGAAAATCCTTCTTTCCCTTTTTCCCTTTATCTGTCTCTTGTTCCACCGTTCTCTTCTTCTCTTGCTTTACTTTGTTGTCATAAGACTTAGAGAATTCCTTTTCTGTCTTGATAGCATACGAGACAATATCTTCGTATCATGAGAAGGATTGTGATACTAAATCTCGACGGAGAAATGGTTTTAACCCATCAAATAAATGATCAATATTACTCCTTGGGTTACGTATATAATCGGCAGCATGCCTCGCTAACCTTGTAAAGTTAGCCTCATACTTTGCGACATTCTCATCCTCCTTCTGCCTCAAACTTAGAAATTTCCTTTCCATATCTGCTCGATGGTCACGAGGAAAGTATTTTTCTAAGAAAAGCTCTTTGAACTCCCTCCATTCCATATTCGATACTTCATCATCTTCCTTTGTGTTTTGAATCAGCGACCACCACTGATCGGCATCTCTAGTGAGGCGGTAAACTGCCATGACAACCTTCTCCCTTTCACTACTCCCCAAAGCATGGAATATTTTCTCTAAGAAATTTATCCTTTGCTCAGCTACTATAGGATTTGTACTCCCATTGAAGGTTGATGGTTGTTGCCTCATGAAACGGTCTAGCATTGATCCTCCACGTTGCGGATCAGGGTGCTCCATATGAGTAAGGTTATTATTCATAACCTGAGTAAGTTGTCCCAGTATGGTGATTAGCTGATCGGCACCAGTTGCATCACCAGCCCCACTATAATTATCTTGAGCAGGAGGGCAATCCCTACATGGAGTGCGTGCATTGATACGGTTTCCATTCCTTCCACTAGGCGCCATTTCTAAACAATGGCATAAACTAGATTAGTTTATGAAATAAAATACATAATTCCATATTTGTAAAATACTTTACATAAATTGAACTATTTATGGATATAATCCATAATCATAAAAAGAAATGTTTCCTTTGAGGAAGTATATACTCATAACCCTTCATAGTGGTTTGTAAAGAAAATGAGAATTATCCTAAGCATATCCCCCGGGAGTGTCGTAACCAAGAGTGCAGCAAGGCCCGTTGTCGTGGACCAGTTCCCGTTCGAGTCTAGCTCAAAGTGGTGTTTTCGGGTTTTACCCCTAGCTACATCTGTGCTAGAGCCGCCTCTACCTGCTCGTATCCAGACAGGGATGTGTTGCTCGAAAAACTCACAAAATATCTACAATAACAAAATTCTAGGAAGTTCTTCTATACTAATCCTCAAAGTCTATCTTTGGGCTATGTGCTCTAATCAGAGTTTATCTACACCTAGCTTCCAAGGTTAGTACTAAACTGCCTCTGATACCAACTGTAACGCCCCGACCCCAGCTACCCAGAGTCGGTGCATTACTTCGTAACATTGGCATGATCACAAAAGATCAAGTATCGAAAGACCGATTAGTTTAGTAGCCTTGGAAACACTAGATACATTCGTAAACGTTACATTACATCATAAAGTGAAAAACTAAAATAACAAAGTCTCCATAGTCCACTCTCATATCCTCTTCTGACAATCCCTGCAGGTCATTCATAAAATACTTCTTCGCATCCTGGAAAATATTAAAACATTGAAAGGGGTGAGCTCAGATGCTCAGTAAGGATAACAATATTGCGGAAGCCTTCATAAATAAACATAAACATTTAAGGCAATGTATAACTAAAACAAAAGCCTTTTAAACTTGAACATCAACATAATATGGCAAAAGTAAAATGAGATAATGCCATTTACTTCTTCACATGGATATTCTACTGGTCGAATAATCACATGAAATATCATTAACCACTTTCATAATGAGGGAATGTATAATGCCAGACATTCTGAAACATTTTGTCAAGGCCTCGGCCAAGAAGTCTAAAATGATTAAGGCCTCGGCCAAAACCATAAATCAAATTGGGAAAGGGCCTCAGCCAATTCCATGTATAGTTGTCTCATGAGACCTACCGATGCATCGAGGAGCTATAGCGGGCTCCACCTGTCACTTATTAAGTCCAATACATTCCTCATATGAATAGGTTTAAACATATCATAAACCATAACATAATCGTATCACATAAAACATGCATAAAGGAAACATAACATTTCCACATTTCAATCAAAATATATAAATACAACACATTGATATAATAAAAACTCTTTCAAAACCATTTTCAATACCAAAATAAAAGAAAGTTAAAACTTTGTATTTATTTTTCATTAAAAAAAAGTGATGGCTTGTAGAGGAAGCCGAAACTCAAATAATGGTCACGGCGGCGGAGAAGTCGTTGTCTCCGCATATGTACGGAAAGAAAAACATTACCTTTTTGTTGTTTAGTAAAACGCGTCGTATAAAAAAAGATTCCTTTTGAATAAATGTAAAAGTCAAAGGGGTTTATACACCGTATAAAAGAAAGTTGTGTATAAAACCAAATATTCCTTAATGAAAGGAGATTGAGATGAAGTCCTTAAAAAGATCATTTTTAAAATAAAATAGATCTATTATTTGTATTCACTATAGGTACACATATAGAAAGTAAATATACAAAATAGGACATAATAATATCATGACATAATTTGAAAGTAGGAGATTAACCCAAAGAATGGAAGTTGGGTTAAGAAGTTCCCTTACCTTGCGTCTTGTCCTGACTCGACCGTTCTTTAACCTCCTGAATAATAAACTAGAGTTAATTTATATTTACTTAAGAACCTTTTTCATGTTCATTATTCCATTTATATCACTTATTACCATGTTATGAACATTATTTAATTATTTAATTTAATAACGGTCGTTTTGTCGATCTTTGGTACTTGAGTCAAAAATAAACTTCTTATAATTACAAGTTGTTCATGTGGTGAAATATCCATTATATCCAGAATTATATTCATGATGTAGATATTATATATATCACATATATACAGTATATACATTCATTCATAATGTCACGTAACATTTAGAGGTAAGAAATGAAATGCACCGTTCATGGAGACGGTAAGCCGTACGTACGCATGAACGCTACTTTCATTTCTATTTCGTATTTAATGGAATGAAATCATAATGATATAAATTTATAATATAATTACAGTATAATATAGTGTATAATACCATTTAATCCATCCTTTATACATCCCACATATGGCATTAACGATTCAAATCACTTTGAGGGGGCGGTAGTCCGCACTTCCTAAAATGAAATTATCGTATTTTACCCATAATGGAAATCATAAAGTATGCCATAAATGAGAAATACAGAAGCATAAGTAAAACATAAACATATTATATATCATATATAAAAATAGTGACATCTTAATGTCCACCTTTGAAGGTGTTATATGAGTGTTGAACAATCATCGTTTCGTGAGGCAGAAATTCGCCATCCACAGAAACCGTATGTTCTTTAACCATTAGATGTAGGTGTGTGTAAGTGTAGCTCGAATAATTCTTATAAAAACATACTAGTATATTTAGGATACTGGTGCTGTTACAAAAGAAATGAATAAAAAGAGTTTATGGGTTTGGAGAAGAAAAATAAAACAAAACAATATTATAGAAGACATTACCTCAAAATCGGGTAACTCTTTTTGATTTGAGCCAAATGCTTCCTTGGGAAGAATTCTGCCCAAAGTGAGGCTTCTAGGAGTAAGAGGGGAAAGTTGGTAGAGTATTTGGGCAGAGGTTGGCCGAGCCAAATGGCTTGAAGGTGTGAATAAGGTGGGAGAGGTGGGGGCCTTTTATAAGAGGAGTGGATGGGCTCTTTTGGAATGATTGAAATGTTACATTATTATACAATTCTTTTCGGATTCTAAAGGTCCCAAACTTATATAATTCGTGTATAAGGTGATAAGGGTTAGAAATATCCTCATCCAATAGGCTTTGGACAAGTTTAAGCCTTGGATTTTGCATTATCTTCTCATTTTATTTAAATCGTTAAATAATGAGGTCATCGCTGCATCATAATTATGTCATAAATAATTTAATTTATATAATGTCTAAAAATTATAAAAAAAATACTATGATGTAGGAAATCTTTTTAGATTTCTAATGAATATTTATAGTCAAAATTTGGACTTG
Source organism: Viscum album (assembly GCA_963277665.1). Lineage (NCBI taxonomy): Eukaryota > Viridiplantae > Streptophyta > Magnoliopsida > Santalales > Viscaceae > Viscum > Viscum album. The sequence goes on from OY728163.1 coordinate 1,328,605,202, forward strand.
TGTAACCCCACTTAAAAACTTTTTTAGTAAAACAACTCATGTTTGTGTCAATTTAATTTTAACATTAAATAAATATATATTAATGTCATTTTCCAACTAAAGTGGCTCCATGGGGTCCCCAAGTTGACCCATGAGTTTTCTTGGTCGGCCATGACTCATACAATAGGAGTAGGAGAAGTTTCAAGCTCATATCATATTATTAAAACATTATTTGTACCTTAAACTACACTAATTACCTCTAATCGCGATTAAGAACTTAAAAGTTACTATTCACCAAAAAATTATTTTAATCTCATTGAACCACATTTTGCTTCTTAATGACAACCATGTATGTCGGATTTTTGAAAATCAAATCACAGAAGTGGTAATATTTCATTTTAACGAAAAATCAGTTTTTAACAACCACTTAGTGGTTTCACTATTTATCAAAAATTGAAGTTTTTCAGAATAAGGCCAAAATTTCACCCTAAGCTATAATTAATATTCCGAATTCAAAAATGATGTCTATTTTACAAAATTCCAAACATATAAGTTGAATTAATTAATTTTATAATTAATTCCCGCTGTTACAACAAATAGCGTGTTTTTAAGAAACAATTTATATCAAAAGATTGGCAATTGTTTATGTCCAATTTCAATGTTAAATTAATTCTAATGACCAACATTGGATAAAATGGTAAAAATATATTATAATTATACTTTAAAACCACTAAATAGTATAATTTATCACTATAAATTATTTTGATTAAAAAAAGTTGTTTTAAGTATTTTTCACTATTCATAAAAAAATTGGAAGTTCTCAGAAAGTTACAAAAAATTCAACTTAGGATAATTTCAATATTACGAATACAAAAATGAAGTCCATTTTGAAATATAAAATTTCTATAATTTTAAAAAGTGGTTATTACTATTCATAACGGCTACTTTGATTAGTCACGGTGTTTTAGAACTCGAAGTTGCGTACAATGCAAGCTATTGCATTATTGAATGAGAAGCGTATCGTGGAAGATTGGGGTGTTACATATGTTTCAAGGAAAAGCCATAGATCTGGAATGGCTCTATCAGACGAACTTGATGCTAAAGCAAGCCCTAGATTTTTAGAACTTAGAACAGAAGTTTAATAGAGATTATATGGAGTTTCTATATGAGGTTTAAATTCATCATTTCTTTAAGTCGGTACAATTTAGTCTGGGAATTGATGAAGATTTGATTGTTGCTAAGATTTAGGATCGAGATTTTTCAATCTCATCTGTAGAAATTGCTTGAATTCTTAACTGCCCTCATGAGGGAGTTTTTCATTTTAATTTAAATAATATTGATGATTCTATGAATAATTCAGAAGATATTATGTTTTTTTTGTTTGGAACTACATCTATAAATAATATTTTTGTGAAGGATTTGGAACCAAATCAAAAGATATTAGTTAAGTTTGTGAAAACTGGTATTGCACCTAGAATGTATGATATTGAAAAGATTCTTTACCCAGATATGTATATAATGTTTTTGATGATGAGTGATATAAAATTGAACTTTTAGAGATACATGGTGAGGTATATAAGTTAATGTTGCCAACCAGAGGCAAGAATTAATTTTTATCCTTTTTGAAGCTTCATCTCAAAAATTATGTTTCAGACAGATATGGTAAGATTGGTGGATGCTCGGGTGAGATGCCACCATAGTAACATCTTCAATGCTGGTACATTGAGAAAAATTGGATTTTTTCTAGAGCACTATCAAAGGCAAGATATTTCCTGTTAGAGATGAAGTGGGTGAAGAAAGTGCTCATGCCCAACCAACAACATCAAAGTAAGGATAATCTGAATCAAGAGTTAGTGTTATATCAAGAAGACTCAGGTCTGAGGCTATGAAAGTATCTGAAGAAAGAAGTCAGGAAGGACTTTAGTTCAAAAGGACCAGGGGTCCTGATCTTGTTGAAAAACCTGATGTAACTTCAAATGATTTAACATCTGGTGATCTCTTAAGCTATAAGTTTGTGAGTGAAGCTGTAGTTGAAGATATGCTACAGGGAACAATTGCTCAGGATAAGGTGACTCCTCCAGTAGAGCAAGAATGTTTGGCTCAGAAAGTGACAAAAAAAGAGGCTCGAATAGAAAATATAACTGAGACAGTGCTTGGTGAAGGAGGAGTGGCCCGAACATAAATTGATCAAGTAGAAGTTGATCAAGAAAATATTTTTTTGGAAAATCCAGTGATAGAGGAAGAATATGCAGATGATGCTCATGAGAAGAAACCCCCAACACTTGACAACTGGGAAGAGAATTCTTCTGAGATTCATACTGAAGTATTGAATGAGAATTTTTCTGTGGATGAGTCTGGGAAAGGCTCAGAGGAACAATCTGTTGAGAAACCAGTACATGGAGGAAATGATGAGAAATCATATGCTAAATCCTTGCCATTAGTGTTGTTGCATCAAATTGAATCTGAAAATTAGAATCAATCATAGGGTGCCTCTGATTCAGTAAATACAGATATGGAGGAACTAAACAGAAAATTGACTGAAGCTGAAAAGGAGAATACTGCTCTACGGAGAGCATTAGAAAATGAACTTTGAAATTTTAAAAGGCTAAAATAATGTACTGTTTCTAAACAAGAAGTTGAAAGTTTTTAGAAGTACATGTTAAATGAAGTTTCAAAGTTGAAATCAGATATGGTTATGAAGACAGATTTAATGGAATTTAGATCTTTCATGGAGCAAAAATTTGCATCTGTCAGAACCAGTGATTCCAGTACATTAGGTACTTCACCTGATTTAATCAAAAGATTTCAGGCTATTATAGTGGTCATGGAGAATATGAATGCCAGACTACAAGAATTATAGTGCAATAATGCTCTTTTGTCATTACTGTTAGATAATAAGAAGTTTCTAGTTGCCCAGTTGACTTCCAGTGAACAAGGAATTATAATTGTGCTGAATCAGTTCACAGAAAAGTTGACTCTTTTTATGGAGAAGGAAAAAAGTCTTCATGAGTTTTTCAGAGTGAATCTACTTGAAGATATTCATTTTACTCAGGAAAGAAGAGATCTAATTATCCAGTTGGGAGATGGATTGATGAGACATTTTAGGGAACAATTAGTAGATATCAAGGCAATAGTTCAGAGGAGATGAACCCTACCTCACACCCTTACCAAATCCTGATCCCTATTGTTTTTCATTACTGTACTTGTAATTATATTTTCAATACAATATATTTACATATATTTTTCATGTGTTTTAATTTGTTTTACAGTACTGTCTATGATAGAAATTCTAGTAATGGAGATTCACATATTGATAAATAGTTTATAATAGCATTTACTTAAGTTCAATGCAACATTAAAATGTGTTATATTCCTTATTCTATCATTCTTTTTGATATCAAAAAAGGGGGATAAATTAGGATAAACACAACATTTTGTATTTATAATTTTATTATAATCTTTTTTATTAAAAAAGGGGTAGAAATGTTAAGCATTATCTTAATCCTTTATTGGGGAGAAATTAAGTTAAACCTAATATTTTATCTACCTTTGAAAAAATTCAAAACTATATGTAATTAATTTTTTAAGTTGATTTCATTGGTTATTTAATGGGTTTTGTGATCATAAAAAAGGGGGAGATTTTTGAGAAAGTGTTGTTTTCAACAATACATAATTTTATTATTAATAAGTGGGAGATTATAGAGAACAACACTTTATCTCTTTGTGATGATTTTGAAGCTCACAAATACCCTTATTTTTTATTCTAATGATTTTACTTTAAGTGTATTTCAGGAATTTAATATTCATTGTATTCTTATTTCTAGAAGAAAATTTTAAGTATTTGAATAGTGAGGATTAATTGCTAAAGTATTCAGAAATCATTTTTAGCGTATTCTGGAAACACTGTTCATACCCTACATTGAGAAGCGTAGCGTAAGGATGGAATGCGGTGTTTAATCTATGAGATATTAGAAAATTATAGTTAAATAATCATACATTATCTGCAAAGTATGAAGGAAGGAACCTTACATTTGGAAGTAAACTTACGTTTGTAAGGAACCTTACGTTTGGAAGGAACCTTACATTTGGGAAATCATAAAAGTATGGAAGAAGATCATTTATGCAAGTATGGAATGATAAGTTTGTTTCTTAAAAGTATGGTTCATCAACCTTACTTTTGTGAACAACTATACGTTTGAAAGATAAAGATTAAAGTATGGTTCATCAACCTTACTTTTATGAACAATTATTTGTTTGATTAAAAAGAATAGATTATATACCATATGTTTGAGAGTTGAAGAAAAACATTTGAGATGAACCTTACGTTGCGAACCTTATGTTCAGAGAATGTGTGCTATGTAGTTCAACCCTACATTTGACGTCAGATGTTTAAATTACGACTTTATTAATGCAATAGTATTTATGCGGATTATCAGGCTGATTTCAAGCCAGATTAAAATCTCGAATTTAAATCGAGTCCTTGATTGATTCAAAGATGTTTATTTGTGATTCAAATGATCAATTTAAGAGGAGATTTTCATGCCAAATTTTCAGGGGAGTTACGACTACTCTGCTATTAAAATTTTTGAATATCACGATTCTAAAGGTGACTTTTATGGATCTAAATTTGCAGAAGAAGTGCTCGTTGTTATTATATATATTTTAAAAATATAGATGTGATATAAAAATATACAATATACAAGAACTGCTGATCGAAGATGAATATACAGAAGAGAAAAACATAGTAAATCAAGATCGATAGATCTTCCATTACGAAGAGTGAAAAAGTTCTTTTCTAAAGAAAAAGAAACTCAACTAAAGATTTATTGATCTACATCGAATATCCTTTTGTGAATCAACTACTATTAAATTTTTAAATGACATTTCAAGATATACTGCAACTGGATCAGCTCAAAAATATTTTTACCCAAAGATCATTATTTCTGAAGTTGAAGATTCATCTACTGTCAGTTGCATGTTGTTGCAATTGTGAAGAACAATTGGGAAAGTATTTTCACTGAACAAAATACTCTGTTATATTGAGTGACCAAATTCTCGTACTAAGCTGTGTATTCGGTTCTGTGTATGAATTAGAAGGCCCTGTTTAGCCTTATGTTTGTAAAGGTGTCAACTACTTATACTCAGTTGTGGAGTGGTCTATTGATAAGAGGACCAGATAGTGAAAATCACCAAGATTGTGTAGTATATGTTTGGTGGAGTGGACTAGGGGCCTTCTGTTCCCCAAACCACTATACATCGTGCGTCCTATGCTATTTATATTTCTGCTGCTGAATCTTTGATATAAAGATAAAAGGACAAATCATGATCATTTGAAGAAATTGAAAAATAACAATTCACCCCCCTCTTGTGCGTATCTAGTATAAACAGATCCAATAGTATAAGCCTTAAAATGTTTGCAACATTATCTCATAGGTGACAAGTTTACTATTTATACTGACTATAAGAGCCTTAATTATATATTTTATCAGCTTGTTCTCAATCTATGGAAATAAATATGGGTTTATTATATGAAATATTTATACTTTAAGCTAGATTATATTTCGGGGAAAGGAAACAGTATTACCGATGCATTGAGTTGGAAGACATGAACTATGGTAGTTTAGGTGTCAAGTTCTAAGTGGAAGATGATGACCTTGTTTGTTAGGATGCACATAGGTGTTTAGGAGGAGTAAGAAATGATGACACTCATGACTTTATCTATTATTCCCTATTTTTTGAGCTAGATCAAGAAGAGGCAGTATGAGGTTCCATAGTTCTTGGTGTTGAGGGACAACTTTAATGAAAAGGAGCTTACTCCCAACTATACTATTGATGGTTATGAGATTATTCATATTCATGGTCATGTTTGTGTGCCAAATTGTATGTGGGAAGAGTTAAGGCACGAGTTTCATGCTTATAAGTGGGTAGTGAACCTTGGTTTAACAAAAATGTATCATGATATTCATATAAAATATTGGTGGCTAGGAATGAAAAAGAATTTTGGAGGTTTTTTGACATGATTCCACACCTATCAGTAGGCGAAGAATGAGCATCAGCAGCCCGTTGGTCATTTATAGCCATTTCATATTATGTAGTGGAAGTGGGATGATGTTACTATATATTTCACGGTGGTTCTACCAATGAATCATCAGAAGAGTTATGAGATATGGGTGGTTGTGTATTATTTGACAAAGGTATCCCATTTATTTCCAACCCAAGAGACTTTCACCATTGATCAATTGGTTGAATTCTATGTTTGAGAGATAATATGTTTGCATGGGGTGACATAGAGTATTGTTTTAGATAGGGATCCCCATTTTACTTCATGCTTCTAATAAGTTTAGAAGAAAAAAATTGGAACTCAGGTTCTTATGAGTAAAACCTACCACCCATAGACATACGATCAATTAGAGAAAACTATCTAGGTGTTAGAGGACACAATGGAAGCATGCATCCAATATTTTTGTGAAAATTTGGAGATGAGAATAACACTTATTGATTTCACATATCATAATAGTTATCAGGAAAATATTTATGGAAACATATGAGGCACTCCATGGTAGTCCATATAGACCCCCTCTATGTTAGATGGAAGTGTAAGAATCATATTCATGGGGGTCGAGTTTTGTGCAGAAGTCATTAGAGTAGGTCCAGTCGATTCAGAAGTGTATGTATACAATTATGAGTAGATATAATTCATACGTTTATTGAATCTATTGACCTATTGGGTTTATAGTGGGTGACTATGTGTTTCTATGAGTGTTTCCGAGATTGGGTCACCATTAGATTTTGAGGTAGGGTAATTTGGAACCAAGGTATGCTACGTCGTTCAAGATTGCAGAGAGGATTGGTCTGGTAGCATATCTAATGGATCTTCTATAGTGGTAAAGTGTTATGAATGATATTTTTCACATGTCAAAACTTCATAATTATCACCCTGATGATTATAATGTGATTGATATTGAAGATGTTTAGCTTGAGGCTGATGCATCCTTTGAGTAGAATCTAATTTGTATTGTGGATCATAGTGAGAAAATTATTTGGGGTAAGATCAAACTGATGGTATTAGTTTTGTGAAAAAATATCCATGTTTAGGAGGAAACTTAGGAGATGTAAGATAATATGTAAGACAAACGACATGAACTTTTTACCTTAGAGGCTTATTAATGTTGGGAAATATAGATCAATGATGATATGATGCGATGATTATAAGACACCGACCTTTTGATGAAGCATGTTTATTTTTTAATATTGGTTAAACTCTTTTTAAATGGATTTTGGAATGCTTATCAGGAGTAAGAAAGGTCTTAGGAGCATCCCGAGGATTGAAGACTTATAAAATATAGAAAATAGAACTTAAAGTGTATAGTGCATGGTTAACACATGGTTAGTATTAACCATGCACCATGACCATGAAACATGGGTTTATGGGGGAGAACAGTTTTGAAAACTAGGAGAGGTGTCCTAAAGACCATGTGGGATAGAACCAAATCCATTCAAACAGCTTCTACATGATTTTCCATACCGTGAGGGTGGCCTATAAAACCAAATGACTTGAGTTTCCCATAGATAGAGGATCTCGCATAGTAGGTGAACATTTTGGAAAATTGTGTGACCAAACTGTGAGGCTCATTAAAAGTGGAAATTCTATGATTTTACTTTATTGATCTTATATCCATCTACCCTAATTTCCCCCCTCATTTCACTCTCATCAGCCTAGGGTGTGAACCAAACTCTCCCTCCTCTCCCAAGGGTGGATATCCTTTGATTCTAGGGAATTTTAAGTGCTCTTTATTATGATTTGAAGCCCTGAGTAAGTATATAAGTCTCTTTACTTCTATTATTTAGATGATTTTAATATTGGTTATTGATCTTATTATAAGTTTAATGAGCCCTATTTTATAGGAGTTATTTTATTTTGTTGTTATGACCATTTTAGCTTGAATTAAATGTTGAGTTTGGATGAGTGGTTGTATATTAGCATAAGGTAGGTGTTCTACAAGATATTTTACCATAGTCTTGATTTCGTTTATGTGTATTTGGTATGTGTTATTGTGATAACATACTTCACAATTTATTCCTTTTTTAAGATTAATAGATTGGGATTTAAAATGTTGTGTTAATACCATAAAAGACCTCGTTGGGTTCATCAAAGACTATAAGACAAGGCCGATGTACACGCATGGGGTGTGACTATCCCTTGAAAATGGTAAAGCGAGATGTAAATGATGGAATAGAGAGGTTATGAGTTAAACTAGTTAGGCTTGTTGCATGGATTGTTTGCATGTCATAAGGGGCTGTTTGGATTTGATTGTGAATTAAATGGTCTACGAATAGATAAGGGAAAAATTGTAAATGGTTTAAGGGGAATTACTATATTTTTAAATAGTGTTAAAGAAAATTTAATGAATGTGATATAAGAATAAAGTATTAAATGGTTGAATGGGTAGTCAAGTAAAAGGTATTGGGTATGCTAAACCATAGTGAACAATGATTTTTGGAATAAAATACCTTTGTTATTATAATGAAAAAATGTCAATGATAAAGCTTTGAAAATGTGAATAATGTTATGGGTGGGAATGTTGGAATGAGGATCCTTATCTTTAGGTCAAGATAGACTTATTCTCTAGGCACCACTGATGTCACACATGTCTTGGTTGTTGGACTGATACTATGGGAAATGATGATTTTGAAATGGGTAGGTACTTGGACATATGCTCCTCAGTACCTTGAATTGAATTGATTAATGAATGAAAATACATTAGTTAAAGTGTATATAACCTATATTATATGGTTCAAACTTATGGTACGAGATGAATCATGTTTGGTTGGTTGGGTGTCATGGTGGAACCTAAGAGCTTAAGAGTCTAATTAAAAATTGTTTATTTCAAAAACATGTTTTAAATTTATTTCTTTGTCTATTATCCATTGTATATCCACATACAATATTTTTTAGACTGAATATTTCTTTAAACACCATTGGTGGTGTCTAAATGAGTTATAATTACAATCTACTTGGACCATCATTGACACACGAGTAGATTTCATGGTTGTAGGTTTGGTTAAGGGGAAATGCGTTGTATCACGAACCATACAAGGTCTCCATCCAACCTGGTACCTGAACCGGTCTATGATAAGCACCAAGGAGCATTCCTGATCCCCATGGGCTGTAAACTAGTACCAGACATCAATATAAACTAGTTGGAAAGGATTTGTCCCATACCAAAAGATAGATAAATAAATATAAACTGAAAAAATAGATAAATAAAAGAAGATGAACTGAACAAATTGGAAGTGGAAAAAAAGGAATAAGCTAAGTAACAATACATACCTCAAGTGACCTCACGGGTCACCACAGAACATAAACCACACTTTCTCCAAGAGAGATCCAAAACTAGACCCTGAAACTGAAAAGATAAATTAGATGTGAGCACTGAGATGATCAGTAGGAATGCCAGAGTACAACAACACCCTATGCCTTTACCTTCAAAAAGGAACCCAAAACATGCTAGTTTGAAAATAAGACAAAATAAAATAATGTTTTTCATTATTTTAAAAATTAAATTAACAATATTACATCTTCAAGAAAAGAATTTCTCTTCCACTTCATTTTCAAAAATAGGTTCCAAGCATGAATTAACATTTCAAAATTAAAGGAGACCAATTTAGATAAAAAATATGGGTTTTCACAAAATAGGGAACAATCATGAAACAACTGAATTAAAAATCATATCATAAGAAACATGGGAAATCCATAATAATGTAGTGTTAGTTGGGGACCTAGGATCCTTGTACCTTAGCAAAATGTGGCATAAAAACCAGAATGAACTACGTTCTCCTGCATGATCCACTAGTAGGGAATACACCCATAACCTAATGGTCCCCAATAAATCATCATTATGTTTAGTTAGTGTTATAAGTGTCAATCTTGCTAGATGAAACTGGGATGAACCACTTCCATATCATCAGTTTACTAGTCCTAGTCCACCAACCTAGATACCCTGGTTTCCCATGTGATTCATTTCAAGTGGTGGTGAGTTTTTATCATGAAAACATATATGAAATTCTCATTTTATTTACTCAAAAACAAATCAAACCTCTCACCACCGATCTCCCTCCTTGAGAGCATCCCCCTTTATAAGTCACACTACAAAGCACAAACCTCTTAACTAGTCACATATCACAAATCACACAATTAACATACACATCATGTTTCTAAAACAATGGGGCATTCCTCAAGTGGGGTTTTTTCAAATTTAGAAATCATTTTTCAAGGTGCTAAATGGACCTCATTACTTCACAAAGAATAACTTCACTTTAGAAAACACTCTCACCCAAAACTTTCATTTTCTAAATCCATTTGAAATTTCAATTAACAAAAAAGTATTCACACATTTTAAAACAACTTGAAACCATGCTTAAATCCAAGAAAACCATTTAAGAAAGGTAAATCACTATTTATCCTTGAATTCACATCAAAATGAATACACTTTTCCTAAATTACAAAATCATAGAGTTTCCCCATTTTAAAATCACACAAGAATCTATATTCATTTAAATCAACTTTCAAAACTAATATAGACACCAAAATTTTGATAAATATACACCACACACCCAAAACCATTTTAGAAACTAATTTTATGCATTTAAAATGTTGAGAATTATAAAACAAACTTGGGATCATATTTTAATGGAAAATGCATTTGTTAACACTTAAAGTGAACCAAAAAAATGAAGGAAAGACCAAAATCAAGCATCACCATCACTTTGAATAGCATGAATATACTATTTAATAAAAAAACATACTTTTTAAAACACTCAAGAAGTTAAGGAATTCAATTTAAAGGTGTAGGAATAAGGTAACTACCTCAGAGTGGAACCAAACCGAACATGCAAACCTTGGAACTTTCTAACTAAGAGATTCTACTTCCCCACTATGCATATTAACTTTCACATGCATATAAGGAAACCTAACCCCTATGCACACACCCACATGTCCATGAACATGTGAAATGGGATCCTTACATATATGCTTATATGTATATACCAGTCGCCACTCACCTACGTATGCATTTTCATATATACACATGGGCACACCTAGCCCCATAAATGTATATTCACTACCATTGATGACTATATATGTAATGGGGAACCCCTCCCACACAGATATATATATACTTACCAATGCACACATAGGTGAGTAAACTTAGACACGACAGCTTGAAACCTCTCCGAACAGTCCAATGAACTACACAAAAAATAATAGTAACCATAAAAACTCAGTGGATAAGTTAAACTCACTTTAAATAAATTATTAAGAACCCATAAAAACCTTAATACTCTCAAATAAAGGGTGAGAAACCAACCAGTGGAATAAAATACATACCTCAGATGGTGGAAGTGAACTGAATCAACATGACACAAACCAACACACCTTAAATTAAATACTAGAGACTCATAAATTATAAAACCTCCAATTAAAAACTAAGCAAAAGAGGAATGGGGGAAAATTTCACCTGAAATCATTGGCGGGAAGACCGAATCGATGTGAACTGCTTCACCTTCAGCGGCGGTTGTCAGAACACACATGAACGAGACCTGAGGAAGCCTTCGAATAACCTAGAACATTGAGAACACCAAAAATATGGGTTAAAACCTAAGCCTAGGTTTGGACGAATTTTGTAGGCTGGCAGGGAGACAAATTAATGATCAGAAAGAGGGATAATAAGTGAGAGGGGACTATACCTCAGATAATCAAAGAGAAACAAGTAGAAATCCTGGTGTATTGAAGGGAGGAGAGGAGGTCATAGGAGGGGACGTTGCATGTTGAAGTGGGGGAACCCAGGTAGGTCTGCATCGCACTATAGGGAGAGAGGACGTGAGAGGAGGTGTCATTGGAGATGGGATGGATGGAAGGAGAGGGCGCCGATTGGTGGATGGGTGGTTTGCTGGGAGGAAGACAATGCACACAAGGGAGGTCACGTGATGGGTTGAGGGAGGGAGAAGAGAGGTATGCTGGGGGTGATTCCAAAACCCTAAAAAATGAATAAAATAAAACAAAATAATAATAATAATAAAAATAAACTAATAATAATAAGAATTATAATAATTATAACAATAATCATCTACTATTATTTATAATAATAATAATAATAACTTTATACTATTATTAACAATAATTTTAATAATTATAACATTCTTAATAATATTATTTTCATGAATATTATTATTAAAACAGTTCATTAAATATCATGTTGTTTTTCTTATTTTACTTTATTTCAATTTTAGTATTAATTTCAGTTTATTTATTTATTTTTAACACCAGATAGGCCGCACGGTGACCCGAGTGAATCCACGGGGCTTTGACCATGCCCTGCCCATGTACTAGACACTGCCACGACCAAAACATTCCTTCATCATAAAAAACGCAAGAAATTACAATCAGGCTCGGTCCTCACCACGATAGAAAATTTAAAAGTTAGATAAAATAATAAAATAATACTATTTCAAACATCTGAGTGTGAAAATTCTCTCCATTATACATATTTCCACCCTCAGAGAGCCACAACAGGGCCTAACCCCAACATAGAAGTTGATGACCCCTTCCCAGTCCAAGGAGATTCCCAATGAACAACCAACAAGGAAATATCATAGCACTATCAACAAAGGAATAATCTTACAAAATAAACTTGGGAGACGCAAAATGGACTCCAAGCCAAGTGACACCCACCCCTAAAAGTTAATTCACCTCCATTTGATGATAAAAGGATATAAAATTTCACAATACAAAATTCGATGTCCCAAGACAAAACACCTTGAATGCTCTTGAGAAACTCAAATAGTCCACCTGAAACGAATAAAGAATCCTAATAACAAACACAGGGAGGCCTGAACAGACTCCCCTCCCTAAGAAACAACCTACACCAAATAAAAAACTAGGAAACTAACATGGGAATCCTAAACGGACTTCCCCCCACAAGAAATAGTCTAACACCATTTTATTTCAGTGGAACATTCAGCGAGACCCACAGTGGGTATCCCCACCATAAAAACTGGCCAGATTATTTGAACTCGAGTGCTTCTTCATATGAACCAAGAACCCCCACCACGAGGGGAGGGGAGGATATGAACCCCTCCAATGGATCAACATGACCACCATTGACACATCCCAACAATTTATTTCTCCAAAAAGAACACAAATCCAACTACTCTCGATTTATAATCACGGTCCATGTAGGGTCCATAAAAAGGGAATCCACCTTCGGTGGAACAGAACCATCAAGATTCTAAGGATACAAGATGACTATAACATCTTATAATCGATGAGAAACTCTTATACCCAAAGGGTTAATAGCATGGAAACGAGTTCATCCAACCTAATTCCACATAATAGGAAAAATTAAAATAAAAAAACTACACCAGAGGCTTAAACTATCTCCATCTCCAACATCGAGAACAGAACTCAGATCAAAGACTTTTACACAATTGGGGTTCTCCTGACTATGTTCCAGCTTTACTCCATGACCTATGGCTAGATCTTTGATGATTGAAGCATCTCCTAACTCATAGTCAGGCTTTAAAAACCCCCAAATGAAGCTTCTTCTTCTTGTGCCACAAGATAATACACCATGATCTAATAGTATAAACAAAAGATAATAAAATCCTCCAACCACTTACATTCTCATGGAACCTTCACCAAGATAGGGACTTAGAAGATGAACATGCATTGCCTACTTCACCATGAATAAGAAAACGAAGAAGAAAGAACAAATAGAATACACCTTCACTCAAAATAAGAGATTTAGAAATTCTCAGAAGAGAAACACACTTTAATTTAAGAAGAAGCCCTCAAAAGGTTCCACAACTTCCACCTTTTCCCTTAAAAGTGAACACAACATAATAAGACACCACCAAACATGACCCCTAGAATGTGATAGAGACATTACTAGGATTTGATCCTTGAACATAGTTCCAAGTAGCATGAGATTACCACAAGCATCCATAATAGCCTCGAATGACTAGATTTTCCACAATGGTCACCTAACATGAACCCTTGATTCAATGAGACTAATGAAATACCCAAAGGAGCTTTAAGACATCATCCTACACTGAAACCCCTATATTTATTTCACCATCCTCATTGAAATTCCCCTTCACCATTTCCAAATAAAACCTATAGACACAATGGTGTCAAACTTCACCTTTGACGATTCATGCAACTCAAGAAATCATGACTCCTTTCAACTCTTTCCATATCCAATCTTCCACTATAAAAGGATCTACATAATCCTAATGAGAGAGTAGAGATAAAATCAACCCAAAAAAAATGAGAAGAGAGTTCATACTTTGATAAACTAGAGTACCTACCAATAGTGAATCACCCATGGACGCACTTAAATTATACATTAACTCTTTATGGGGGAATACTCTAGCTGGTGAGGAAAAGTCAAGGTCCCAATCAAAATTTCTCTTTTTCCAAAACATATCAAAAGAAAACACCAAACGCAAAAAGGGGACCACTTAAAGGGATTCAAGAATCAATTCTAAAAAGATACCACTAACCACCACTTCAAACCAACTCACTAAAGAGTCATAAACCCAAATTATTGTTCAAAAAAGATATGTTTTCAAACTCAAAACACCCCACAAAAACATTCCCAAAATACAAAAGGATGCAAGATGATTCTAGTAGAAACTAGTGCCGATGGGTGACTCGAACATATGGTTGGTGTCCATATGTTGGTTACACCACCATCATAGATAGTATTCTAGGAAAATTTCTCCAACTCCACATGAATTTCCAGTACTTTCAATCTCACAAAGACCATTGGCCCAACTCTCTTTTCATTTCCTAGACACCAATGAACTGAAAGGACTAAAAGACTCACTTGAAACCGATTTCCCCTGGTAACTCAAGTCCCACTTTGAGGTGTGCTATCCAGGAACCTAACTCACCACTAGAACATTGAGTTCTAACAATACTAGCACCAGTATACCTTGAATCTTTCCCAAGAAACAAGAACCAAAAGAGAAAACCTCATCTAATACCATTTTTTCATGAACCAAGCCAGGTCTCCATCCAACATAGCACCCGACCTAGTCAGCGACAAGGCCCAAAGGGAATTTCTGATCCCCACAAGCTAGTAACTAGTGTTGGGAATCAATATAAACTAGTTGGGAATGATTTTTCCCATAAAGAAATACAGATAAATAAACATAAACTAAACAAAATAGATAAATAAAAGAAGACGAACTGAACAAAAAGGTAGTGAAAAAAAGGAATAAGCTAAGTAACAAGACATACCTCAAATGACCTTATGGGCCACCACAGAACATAAACCACACTCATTGCAAGAGATATCCAAAACTAGACCCTGAAACTGAAAAGATAAAGTATGCGTGGATACCAAGATGTTTAGTAGGAATTCTAGAGTACAAGATTGCCCAATTCCCGTACCTTTAAAAAGGAATCCAAAGTATGCTAGTTTAAAAATACGACATAATAAAATTATGTTTTTAATTATTTTTAAAATTAAAGTAACAAGATTTCATCTTCAATAAAATCATTTCTCTTATAATTCATTTTCAAAATAGGTTCCAAGAATGCATTAACATTTCAAAACTAAAGGAGACCAATTTAGATTAAAAAATATTTGCTTTCACAAAATAGGGAACAAGCATGAAACAACCGAATTGAAAATTATATCACAAGAACCATGGGAAATCCCTAAGAATATAGTGTTAGTTAGGGACCTAGGATCATCATAATTCTATGAAACGTGGCATAGCAACCAGAACAAAATATGTTCTCCTACATGAGCCACTAGTAGGGAATAAACCGATTACCTAATGGTCTCCAATCAATAATCATTATGTTTAGTTAGTTTTGTAAGTGTTAATCCTACTAGACAAAATAGGGATGAACCACTTCTGTATCATCTAGCGTACTAGTCTTAGTCTTCACACCTAGATACCTAGGTTTCCCATGTGCTCCATTTCATGTGGTGGTGATTTTTTATTAAGAAAACATATATAAACTTCTCATTTTCTTTATTAAAAAACACATCCAACCTCTCACCATCGATCTCCCTCCTTGAGTGAATGCCCCTTTATAAGTCACATAACAATGAACAAATCTCTTCACTAGGCACATATCACAAATTACAGATTTAACATACACATCATGTTTCTAAAATAATGGGGAATGCCTCAAGAGGGATTTTTCACATTTATAAATCATTTTTCAAGGTTCCAAATGAGACTCATTACTTCTTAAATAATAACTTTGCTTTAGAAAACACACTCACCCAACACTTTCAAGTTATAAATCCATTTGAAATTCCAATTAACAAAAAAGGATTCTCACATTTTAAAACAACTTGAAACCATGCTTAAATCCAAGAAACCCATTTAAGAAAGGTAAATCACTATTTAACTTTGAATTCACATCAAAACCCATACACTTTTCCAAACTTACTAAATCTTGGAATTTAACCTTTTAAAATCACACAATAATCTATATTAATTTAAATAATTTTTCACAACTAATATAGACACCAATATTTTTAGAAATACAACCACACACCCAAAACCATTTTAGAAACTAATTTTAAGCATTTAAAATGTTGAGCATTCTAAAACAAGCATGGGATCATATTTTAATGGAAAATACACATTTCAATACTTAAAGAAAACCTAAAAAATGAAGGAAAGACCAACATCAAGCATCAAAAACACTTTTTATAGCATGCATATATTATTTAATATAAAAAAATAATTTTTAAAACACTCAAGAAGTTAAGGAATTCAATTTAAAGGTATAGGCATAAGAGACATACCTCAAGGTGGCACCAAACTAAACATCTGACCCTTGGTGCTTTCTAACTAAGAGTTGCTGCTCCCCCAATAAGCATATACACTTTAACATATATATAAGGACACCTAACCCCTATGCACACACCCACATAGACATGAACATGTGTAATGATATCCTTACATATATGCTTATATGTATATACTAGTCACTACTCACATACGTATGAATTTTCATATATAAACATGGGAACACCTAGCCCCATACATGTATATTAACTGCCATGGATAACTAAACATGTAATGGGGAACCCCCCCCCCCCCCCCCCCACAACACACACACACACACACACACACACACTTACCTATGCACACACAGGTGAGTGGCCTTAGACTCGGCGACTCAAAAACACTCGGAACAGTCCAACACACTACAAAACAAATACCAAGAACTATTAAAACTCACCAAAAAAGTAAAAAACACCTCAGATAAATTATTAAGAACCCATAAACACCTTAATACTCTCAAATAAAGGGTGAGAAACCAACCAGTGGAATAAAATCCACACCTCAGATGGCGGTGTAGAACCAAAACAACAAGGCCCAAACCAACGCTACTTAAATTAAATACTAAAGACTCATAAATTATAAAACCCATAAATAAAAACAAAGCGAAAAAGAAGAATGGAGGAAAACATCACCCGAAATCATTGGTAGGCAGATCGAGTTGAAGCGAACCGCTTTGCCGTCAGTGGCAGTTGTCTGAACACACATGAATGAGACCTAAGGAATCCTTCACATAACCTATTACATGAATAAAACCAAAAATAAGGGTTAAAACCTAACCATAGATTTGGAAAAAAATTGTAGGCCGACGAGGAGACCAAATCACGATAAAAAATATGGAGGAGAAGGGAGAGAGAACCATCCCTCAGAGAATTAGAGAGAAATAAGGATAAATATAGGCATATTGAAGGGAGGAGAGGAGGCTGTAGGAGGGGAGGTCATGCATCGAAGGGTGGGGGGAACCTAGGTAGGGTTGCGTCGCGCTATAGGGAGAGAGGCCGTGAGAGGAGGTGTCACCGGAGATGGGATTGCTAGAAGGAGAGGGCACCGATGGGTGGATGGGTGGTTTGCTGGGAGGAAGGCAGCTCACACAAGGGAGATCATATGATGGGTTGAGGGAGGGGGAAGATAGGCACGATGGGGGTGAGGCCAAAACCTTAACAAAGGAATAAAAAAAACAACAAAAATAATAATAATAAAAATAAACTAATAATAATAAGAATTAAAATAATTATAAAAATAATCATCTTAATAATAATAACAATAATATCGTAATACTAATATTAACAATAATTATAATAATTATAATATTATTAATAATAATATTTTCATTATTATTATTATTAAAACAATTTATTAAATTTCATGTTGTTTTTATTATTTTACTTTATTATCATTTTAGTATTCATTTCATTTTATTTATTTATTTTGAACACTAGGCAGGGCACACGGTGACTCGGGAAAAGTTGTGCAGCTTTGACTGCACCCTGCCAGTGTGTTGTATGCTGCCAAGGCCAAAACATTCCTTTATCAGCAAAAACAAAATAAAATTTCAATTAGGATCGGTCTGTACCTTGACAGAAAATTTCAAAGTCAGATAAAATAATGAAAATAATATTATTTCAAATTTATGGATGTGACAATTCTCCCCACTATAAAGCTTTCTGCCCCTGGAAATCCATAACAGGGCCTAAAACCAATGTAGAAATCAATGACCCCTTACTAGTCCAAGGAGATTCCCAATGAACAACCAATAAGGAAAGATCAGAACTCTATCAACAAAGGAAGATGCTTACAAAATAAACTTGGGAGATTCAAAATGGACTCCCCACCAAGTGATGACCACCCCCAAAAGTTTAGTCACCTTCATTTGATGATTAAAGGTCAGAAACTTTCACAATACACCATTTGATATCACAATACAAAACACCTTGAATGCTTATGATAAACTCAAACAATCCACCTAAAACGAAAAAAGAATCCTAATTACTAACATAAGGAGTCCCAAATGGACTCCCCACCCCAAGAAACAACCTATACCAAAGACAAAACTAGGAAATTAACATGGGGATGCCTGAACAAACTCCCCACCATAAGGAATAGGTTAACACCATTACATTTTAGTGGAACTTTTAGTGAGACCCATAGTGGGTCTCCCCATCATAAAAACTTTCCAGATTATTCAAACTCGATGGTTCTCCATACAGACCAAGAACCCCCACCATAAGGGGAGGTTAGGAGAGGGACCCATACAATGGATCAATAAAACCACCATCGACACATCCAAATAGTTTATTTTCCATAAAAGAACACAAATCCAACTACTCCCGATTTATAAGTACATTCTATGCAGGGGCCATAAAAATGGGGCCCACATTTGGTGGAACCCAAATATCAAGATTATAAGGATGAAAGATGAATATACCCTATTATAACTAATGAGAAAATCTTACAACCAAATGGGTCATAACATAGAAACGAGGTCCTCCCACCTCCTTCCATTGAATGGGAATAATTAAAATGAAACAACTACACCAGATGATTAAACTATCTCTATCTCCCATGTTTAGAAGAGAACTCAGATCCAAGAATTTCACACCATTGGGGTTCTTCTAACTATGATTTGGGATTACTCTGAGACCTATGGTTGGATATCTTAATATTAAAGCATCTTATTCCTCATAGTACGACTTTAAAAACCCCTAAATGAAACTTCTCCTTCTAGTACCACAAGAGAATACACCATGATGCAATAGTATAAACAAAAAATAATAAAACCCACCAACCACTTACATTCTCATGGAACCTTTACCAAGATAGAGAATTAGAAGATGCACATGCATCACCTCTTTCAACCCGAATGAGAAATAGTAGAATAAAGAACACACAAAAGACACCTTCACTCAAAATAAGGGATTCAAAAACTCTCAAAATAGAAACAAACTTTCATTTAAGAAAAATCCCTCAAATGGTTATGAAAATTATACCTTTACCCTTTAAAGAAAACCCAACACAATAATACACCACTAAAAATAAACCTTGGAATGTGAAAAAGACATTACCAGGAGTGGAACTTTTAATAGAGTTCCAAGTAGCATGAGATTACCATAAGTAGCCATAATAGCCTCAAATGACCGGATTTTCCTCAATAGTGGCCTAACATGAACCCTTTATTCAATGAGACTGACTAAAGACCCAAAGGACCTTTAAGAAATCATCCTACACTGAAAACCACAGACTAATTTCAATTTCTTCACTAGAATTCCCCTTCACCATTTCCAAATAAAACCTATAGACACAACGGTGTCAAACTTTACCTTTGAGGATTCCAGAAACTCAAGAAAACATGACTCATTTAAACTCCTTACACATCCACTCTTCCACTATGAGAGGATCTGCATAATATGAAAGAGAGAGGAGAGATAAAATCAACCCTAAAAATTGAGAAGAGTCTTTACTTTGATCAACTGGAGGACCTGCCAATAATGAATCACCCGTTGCTGCACTTAAATCATGCATTAACTCTTTATGGGGGCATAATCTAGCTAGATAGGGAAAGTAAAGGCCCCAAAAAACCTTCTCTTTGTCCAAATAATACCATAAGAAAACACCAAACACACAAAGGGAACCACCACAAGGGCTTCAAGAATCACTTCCCGAAAGAGACCACTAACCACCATTTCAAACCAACTCACTAATGAGTCATAAAATAAAAAATTGTTCAAATAAGAAATTATTTCAAACTCAAAACACCCCAAAACCAAATTACCATAACAAAAAAGGATTCAATACGATTCAAGTGGAAACTACTGCCAATGGGCAACTCAGACATATGGTTTGCGTTCATACATCGGTCACACCACCATCATAGAGAGTGTTCTAGGACAATGTCCCTAGATCTACATGGCTTGCTAGGCCCTAAGATCTCATGGAGACCATTGAACCAACTCTCTTTTCATTTCCTAGACACCAATGAACTATAAGGACCAAAATACTCACTTCAAACTGATTTCCCCTGGTAACTCAAGTCCCACTATGAGGTGTGCTGGCTAGGAAGCTTACTCGTAACTAGAACATTGAGTTCCGATAATCCTAGATCCGATCTACCCTAAATCTTTCCCAAGAAACAAGAACCAAAAAGGAGAACCTCCTCTAATACCATTTTTTCATGAACTAAGTTGGGTCTCCATCCAACCTAGTGCCCGACCCGGTCTGTTACTATGCCCAAAGGGCATTTTCGATCCCCACGAGCTGAGAACTAGTGCTGTTCATCAATATAATCTAGTTGGGAACAATTTGGCCCATAACAAAAGACAGATAAATAAACATAAACTCAACAAAATAGATAAATAAAATAAGATGAAATGAATAAACTGGAAGCCAAAAAAGGAATAAGCTATGTAATGAGACATACCTCAAGTGACCTCATGGGTCACCAAGAAACATAAACCACACTCAATGCATAAGCGATCCTAAACTATACCCTAAAACTAAAAATATAAAGCAGGCGTGAGCACCAAGATACTCAGTGGTAATGCTAGAGTGAAACAACAACTTATTCCATTACCTTTAAAAAATAACCCAAAATGTTCTAGTTTGAAAATAAGATATAATAAAATAATGTTTTTCATTCTTTTAAAAATTCAAGTAATAATCTTGAATCTTAAAGAAAAGAATTTCTCTTCCACTTCATTTTTAAAATAGGTTCCAAGAATTCATTAACATTTCAAAATTAAAGGAGACCAATTTATAATAAAAATATGATTTTCAAAAAAGAGGGAATAAGTATGAAACAAATGAATTGAAAATCATATCACAAGTACCATGGGAAATCCATAAACAGTTTGTGTTAGTTGGGGACCTAGGATCCTAGTACCTTAGTAAAACATGACATAGAAACCAGAAAAAACTATGTTCTTGTGCACATTACACTAGTAGGGAACACAACCATTACCTATTGATATCCAATCAATCATAATTATGTTTAGTTAGTGTTGTAAGAGACAATCCTTCTAAATGAAACTGAGACAAACCACTTTCGTATCATCTAGCATACTAGTCATAGTCTTCCCATCCAGATACCTAGGTTTCCCATGTGCTCTATTTCAAGTGGTGGTGAGTTTTTATCAAGAAAACATATATGAAATTATCATTTTCTTTAATAAAAAAAATCAAACTCTCACCACCAATCTCCCTCCTTGAGTTCATCCCCCTTTATAAGTCAAACAAAAAAGTACAAACCTACTCACTAGGCACACATCACAAATCACACATTTATCATACACATCATGTTTTTAAAACAATGGGGAATGCCTCAAGAGGGGTTTTTCAAATTTTCAAATCATTTTTCAAGGTTCCAAACATGACTCATTACTTCACAAATAATAATTTCACTTTAGAAAACATGCTTACCCAACACTTTAAAGTTCTAAATCTATTTAAAATTTCAATTAACAAAAAATGTTTCACACATTTTAAAGCAACTTGAAACTACACTTAAATCCAAGCAACACATTTAATAAAGGTAAATCACTATTTAACCTTGAATTCACATAAAAAACCATACACTTTTTGTAACTGACTAAATCATGGAATTTACCCTTTTTAAAATCACACAAGAATCCATATTCATTTAAATCAACTTTTACAACTAATATACACACTGAATTTTTGAGAAATACCCACCACACACCCAAAACAATTTTAGAAACTTCTTTTAAGTATTTAAAATTTTTATCATTCTAAAAAAGATTGGGATCATATTTTAATGGAAAATACACATGTCAACACTTAAAAAGAACCTGAAAAATGAAGGAAATACCAACATCAAGCATCACCATCACTTTTCATAACAAGTATAAACTATTTAATATAAAAAATACTTTTTAAATCACTCAATAAGTTAAGGAATTAAATTTAAAGTTATAGGCATAGGGTACCTACCTTAGGGTAGAACCAAATAGAAAATCTATCCCTTGACACTTTCTAACTAAGAGATGATGCTCCCCCACTAAGTATATGAACTTTCACATACATATAAAGGAACCTAACCCCTATGTACACACCCACATGGATATAAATATGTTCAATGGGATCATTACATATATGTTTATATGCATATACTAGTTTTTAATTTTCATATATACACATGGGAACACCTAGACCCATACATGTATATTTACTACCATATATGACTATACATGTAATGGGAGAACCCACACACATATATATACTTACCTATGCACGCATAGGTGAGTAGACTTATACCTGGAGACTTGAAACCACTTAGAACAGTCCAAAAAACTACACAAAGAATACCAAGAACCACAACAACTTAGAAAAAAAGTTAAACACACCTTAATTAAATTATTAAGAACCCATAAACACCTTAATATTCTCAAATAAAGGGTGAGAAACTAACCAAAAGAATAAAATCCATACCTTGGATGGCGATGGAAAACCAAAACAACATGGAAAAAACCAACAAACCTTAAATTAAATACCAGAGACTCATAAATTATAAAACCCCCAAATAAAAACTAAGAGAAAAAGAAGAATGGAGACAAAATTCACCCAAAATTATTGGCGGGTGGACCTAATCAAAGAGAACTGCTTCACCTTTGGAGGCGGTTGTCAGAACACACATGAATGAGACCTGAGGAATCCTTCACATAACCTATAACATCGTGAACAGAAAAAATATAGGTTAAAACCTAACCCAAATTTATGAAAAATTTTGTAGGCTGATAGGGAGACCAAATAAAAGTTGGAAATTGGTAGGAGAAATGATAGAGGACCATACCTCGGATAATTGGAGAGAAATGAGGAGAAGTATAGGTGGATTTAAGGGAGGAGAGGAGGAATTAGTAGGGGAGGTCACACGTCAAAGGGGGGGGGAACCATGTTGGGACACATCGCACTACAGGGAGATAGTTCATGAGAGGAGGTGTCACCAGAAATGGGCTCACTAGAAGGAGAGGGCATCGATGGGTGGATGGGTGGTTCGTCAGGAGGAAGGCAGCGTGTACAAGGGAGGTCATGTGATGGGTTGAGGGAGGGGTAAGAGAGGCACAATGGGGGTGAGTCTGAAACCCTAACAAACAAATAAAATAAATCAAAACAATAATAAAAATAAAAATAAACTAATAGTAATCAGAATTATAAGAATTATAATAATAACCATCTTCTCAATAAAAATAATAATAATAACTTAATACTAGTATTGAAAATAATTATAATAATTATAATATTTTTAATAATATTAATTTCATTATTATTATTATTAAAACAATTCATATAATCTCATATTGTTTTTCTTATTTTACTTTATTCTAATTTTAGTATTAATTTCATTTCATTTATTTATTTTGAACACTAGACAGGGCACACAGTGAGCTGGGTGAAGCCACGTGTCTTCGACCATGCCATGCCCATGTGCTAGATCCTGCTAAGGCCAAAACATTTCTTTATCAGAAAAAACACAAAAATTTCAATCAGACTCAACCTGCACCTTGAAAGAAAATTTCAATGTCAGATAAAATAATAAAATAACATTTTCTCAATCTTTTGGGTGTGATGCCTTGTGATAGATGGATGATTTGGGACTTGGTATAGAGTATAAATGAAAAGAACATACATGTTATCAAGAACCATTTTGGGATAGTCAGTTGGGTATTTCTTTTGGGTTTCTATTTACATTTGAGACTATCATGATATGGAATATTTTTTGTATTGGTTAGTGGGTACTTACCGAGTTTTGGGATTTTTTTTCATATATTGTATAATTGTTACTGGATATTGTTTATAATTATTTCATATTACTCATACTATTGATTTTTTATGATTAAGAGGGTATAGTCTCCCCACATTATTTATTAGACCCTCGCTGTTAGTCAATGACCTTTGGCGTACATGGAGTCATGCCTAAGGTCATGTGGTGAACTCACAACTAGAAAATTCACATACAACCACTGTTTTCCAAAACCGTAGAAGCTATCACCATGGAAATAGGTCGGATCTATTTCCAAGATTTTAATAGTGGAAATATGCCACATATATCCACAGTTTAACTATGGAAATTGGATCCTATTACCATGGTTTAAACCATGGATGTAGGTAACCTATAGCCACAGTTCAAACTATAGTTGTTTCAAGATACAACCACGATTTAACCATGGAGATTGGAGGATAATTCCTTGGTTAAAACCATGAATATATCCTTTATATGGCATAAAATAATAATACCGAATCCTCAAAATTCTATAATCCAAATAGAAAAAACAAATATCTGAAATGAGAAACAAAATCCACAAATTGTATAAATGAGCAAAAAAAAAAGAGAAACATAATCCATAAACTGAAAAAATGAGAAACTTAAGAAAAGAGAAATAGAATACACAAACTATAGGAGAAACAATTTCTTTATATTACCAAATACAAAAACCCATAGTAGAAATTAGAAATAATTTTTTATGTTACCAAATGAAAAAACAAATAGCAGAAATAAAACCACACCATTCATATTTTACCTGATCAACCCACCACTATTTTTCACTCTTTTCTTATGGTCTTACTTGGATTATTATCATCATAAAAAGATCATTTTCTAAGTAAAAGTGGGTATTTAATCCTCTTTGATATATCTACATATCACTTTCATAGAAATAATAACTCTATAGCATCACTATCATTCAGAGTATGGTTTCATATGGCTGTTATCAACCGGTCTTGGCAACCCAATCCATGTACGCTTTCGAAATTCAGATAGTGAAAAAGAAATATCTATACCATAAAATACATTTAACATTTAAATTATTTTAATAAATATTATAAATATAATTAATGAATCATAAAAAAATACATTAATTCTTGGATTTTTTTTGAAAATAAAGATGTAATAGTTGTGGAAAACAAGATGTTTTTGAAAACTAGTGATCAATTTTCATGAAAAAATAGTATAGTTTCTAAATAATAATGTGATGATCATGTGTGTATCCAAGGGGGAGAACATGGGGCTATTACATAATCAAAATAAAACACTAATTCTGGGTAAAATACACCAGACTCAGGAGCTACAATGTGGGTGAGAAGAATCAGTACAAGAAGTGGCATCCGTCCTCCAGCATGGAGATAAAAAATCTATGGAAAAGGAATCTATCATGGTGATACAAAAATATATGAACTATATTGTTGGTATGGAGTCATGATACATGGATGGATAAATTTTTTGATGATATTCATGGTTGGATTCTAGGATACCATGAATTTTTGTTAAACTTTTAGACACCAATTAGTATTCACAAATACAAAGAGTTTTCGAGGAAAGAATTTTTCATTGATATTACATATTACTGTATGGGTTTGGGTTGATTCTTCTTCTTTGTTGGTTATTGGAATTGATCAATCATATTTTGGTCATACACATCCTAATAGTCACAACCATCAATTTTTTTGGGATCCATAATTATTTATATTCATATTTAAAATTGATGGTGCATGCACTGTAAAGTTCATTTGATAATGAAATATTATTTGGGACCCAATAAGGCTTAGTTTAGATAGAATTAATTGGTTTATATAGTGATGGAAACTCACTAATTATGGAATAATCAGCACTCATATTAATGAATTCTCTCTGAAAATAATTCTATCTCTCTTTATGTTCCATTTAATCATACTCAAAACTGACAATCACGTTAATGATCAACCATTCCTAAACACATTGGTCAATTATTAATATTATTATATCCTAAAAAAGTATGATGGAATCACACATTCTTATATCCTATTGGGATTTATTATTTAAGGACACTTGAATAAGCCCATGTTTTTGCTAAAAAGGTTCACTCCCATGATGATTTCTGATCTGATGGTTCTATCTACCAGTTTAGGTAAACATAAGAAGATATTCAGAGTTCACATATTGATCCATTTTATAATATGAGGTTCACATTGATAATTTGATGAGTAATATTAGGTTCTCGCAATAGAGATCATTGGGTTCATGTGGGTGATTAGTAATATTTTTGTTTTCTTTCACTACCGAAGCTAATTTAGGGACTCTTTTCTTTAAAAATTGAAGGCTTGGGTGGTTCTGGTACTATGAGTTCATAGTGGAAGTATATTGTCACGACCCGACCTCGGGGCCCGTGCCGTGACTACCCCAAGCCCGCCTTCCATAGGCCAGGGGCTGGCGACTAGCACCAATGGCGTAAATCCCGATAACTGGGAAGGCATTGCCATTACAAAAGCAAACAAACACCACAGAGTAAGCAAGCGGAAAAGTAAACACAAGCGAAGAAAAGTAAAAGGGCCGGAAATACAAGCCCAACTGTAAAGTACAACTCAAAAGGGAAAAACAGCAGCTGGAAGAACGAAGCGGCTCCTGGGTCGTCCTCCTCGATTCCTACCTGAAGGGTAGGTACAGATGGCTCAGCTCCTGGATCGTCCACCACGGATCCTACCTGAAGGGTAGGTACAGATAGCTCCTCTACTCCTCGGGTCCTGTCGTCTACTCCGGGTACGTCCGCCCAGTGGTCCTCCTCCGGGTACCGACCTGCTCCGCAAGCCTCAACTGCGATCTGCGCTGTCCGTCGTCTGCAACCAACACAACGAAGTGCGGGCATAGCCCGTGCAGGGGTGAGTATAAGCTACTCAGTAGGGACCCCGAGACCCTTAAGGTCTCACTAAATCCAACATGGATATCCACAAAGCAAAGACAGCAATCACGAAGTAACATCAGACTCTACTTAGGTATATGCCCATACATATGCCTAAGTCATCAAGTAACCCATCCAATCACAAGGATACACAAAAATCATGAAATCAACGGATAACCATCACCCAGGTATATGCCCATACATATACCTAAGTTATCAAGCGACCCATCTCAATCATGAGGAAACGCAAAGATTCATTGACTCAGCTCAAACCAGGATTTTTCATTATCGAAACCGTAGCTGCTGAAGAGCTCCGTCTCTAGAGTGTACAGTGGTCCTGTCACGACTCCGAGGTACTGCTCGCTAACCTAAGACTGCTGAGGTACTCCTCCTGTTGAGTACTGCGGGTTTGCGGCCAACTACCGGGCGCTCCGTCCGCTGAGGGTCTGTCGCCAAATATCGGGCGCTCACCCAAATAGCCTACTGAGGTACTCCTCCTGTCGAGTACCGCGGGTTTGCTGCCAACTAACGGGCGCTCCGTCCGCCGTGGGTCTGTCGCCAAATACCGGGCGCTCCGTCCACTGGGCTAGTCGACTCACTCCAAGTCGAGTCGGTCAAGCAGTCGTCAGGTCTCAGCCGGCTACACGGTCTCCGTACTCTGCACGCTCGTCTCCGGGAGGGTCCGCTCCAAGAGCTACTGTTCGATACTCCAAGTATCTCAAGGTCTCACGAAGAAGTATCTCAAAGGACCGCCTCGTCACAGGGGTCTCAACGCAACAGACGGCGCGTCGATCGGACGCCCGGTCTGAGAGTTATTAGCCTTTTCGTCCCGGGGGCCCGGTTGGTTTCGTGAGCAAACCAAACCCGGCCATATCTCAACTGTACCCCGAACTCTCATAGGGTAAGCACATAGGGACCGTTTCTCAACGTGATCACCAACGCCGCTGACGGTTCGTCGAACGGACGTCCTGGCTGAAAGATATCAGCTTTTCCGTTCCAGGGGCCCGGTTGGATTTCGGGTACAATCCAACCCGGCCATACTCCGACTGCATCCAAAACTCGGGCGGAGTATGTCAAAAGTTCTGTCTCATCAATAGGAAGTCAACGAAACAGACGGCGCGTCAATCGGACGCCCGGTCTGTGAGTTATTGGCTTTTTCGTTCCAGGGGCCCGGTTGGTTTTGTGTACGAACCGACCCGACCGTACTCCGTCGGCATCCAAACCTCGAGCAGAGTAAGCCAAAAGTTCCGTCTCACTGAGAGGAATTCAACAAAGCTGACGGTACGTCATTCGGACGTCCGGAGCTCAAGATATGTGAATTTGACCGAAATGGTCCGAAAACGGGGGGGTCCGGGTCCGGGCCGACCCAGCCCGACCCCCCCCCCCCCCTGGGTCGGCCCGAACCGGGTCCGACCTGGTTGGCCCGGCCCCGCCCGGCCAGGGCCGGTCCGGCTCGGCTCGGCCGAGCGGCCTGACTACCCCGCGGCACCCGCGGGGTGTCGCGCTGGACACCCGCGGGGTGCCGCCTGACAACCCCGCGGCACCCGCGGGGTGTCGCGCTGGACACCCGCGGGGTGTCGCCAGACACCCCCGCGGCACCCGCGGGGTGTCGCGCTGGACACCCGCGGGGTGTCGCCAGACAACCCCGCGGCACCCGCGGGGTGCCACCCTGGACACCCGCGGGGTGCCGCCGCCTCCGGCCGCCGGCGCCGCCGCGCCGGTGACCCGCGCCGCCGCCGGCTTCCGCGGGCCACCGGAGACGCTCCGGTGGTCCGATTTGCTTCCCGTCTGCGCCTACGGTCATCCCGGGACCCGACCTTCACTGCGGAGGCCTCAAAATTAACTTGCGGCCTCGTTTGTCATCGCCCGTCAATCTGCGCTCAAGAACAAAATAAAATTAATTTAATCTGCGGCCTCTTTGGCGCGGCGCGACGACGTCGCGTGCTTGATCGACTTCTCGGCGTGGCGTGAAGGCGTCTCGATCTTGTTTGATTTCGTTCCACAGCGCGGCGCGACGGCGCCGCTCAATAGTTGCCGTGTGATTCCCGCGTGGTGCGACGACACCACGCCATCTCGCTCCATCCGCAAGAAACAACAAGAATAAAGGAGGGGGGGTTCGGCCGTGTTTGTGCGGCCCGACCCCCCTCGCATTAGATTGATATCAATCGGCCTTTCTAGAACGATAATCCATCACAATCTTTTTAAAATAAATAAAAAGATTCGGAAACAAGGGCCGACAAAAAAAAAGAACCTTCAAGATCGAAGGAAAGATCAACAACTTTAAAAAGGTTTAAAACCCCTACCTCAAGCGTTGTCGCTCGCGAGTTCGTCGCGGAAGAGGACGATCGTCGCGGAAGAAACGTCGCCGGAGAAACGTCGTTGATTCCGTTGTCGTCGAGGTGTGTCCGAAGGGAGAACGTCGCTTGGAAAGGAACGATCGTCGCGGAAGAAACGTCGCAGAAGAAGCGTCGTTGATTTCCGCGGTTTCGGCGTTCTTCGCCGGAGGCCGGCGTTCTTCGCGTTCTTCGCCGAAGAAGAACGCTCTCCTCCAAATTCTCCCCACACCACAAGCTTCCACCCAAAATAAAATAAGAGTAATCTTATTTTATTAACGCACAAGCAACGATTAAAAAAAAAGAAACGAACAATTAATTCCAAGAATTAATTTACCAAAGAAACCGCCCAATTAATTGGACGAAAGAAACAGCCCAATTTAATGGTCTGTTAAGAAACTAGGAAACCGCGTCAGTTGACTTTCAGTTTCTTTGACGGGTTTTCGCGGGTGCGTTACTTAGCGGAAGAAACAGCGGGGCTCGTGCGGGCCCCACCCACAAATATCCTATCAAGAGGATAGGATATTTCAGTTGCACCCAATCCGCTTCAACTAAGCTTAACCAGCTTAATGTGGCTTTCAAGTGGCTTCAAGTGAAATAAAAATAAAGTTGTCGTAACAACTTTATTTTATTTCTTAACCTTAAGTCCCAAAATTTAAAAACCACACCTGAGCAAACGCAACTCCGGAAGAGGCGTTTCTAGGAAAAACCCGGCGCTGCGATTTCATCGGTGCCCTCAGAATTCGATTCCGGGCACCGGTTCAAAAGTTAGAAAAACCCGCTCGTCCGTTCACTGAACGTACCCGAGCCAAACTTCGAAACATGATTCCAGGCACACCGGGACTCGGAATCAGGTGCCGTCAGAAGCTGTGCTCTTGAAAAATTCCAAAGAAAATTAAGAGAAAAAAAAATTTCCTTGAAATTTACGGGTCTTTACATTACTCCCACCACAGGTCTTTACGTCCCCGTAAAGCTTCACCACAAACTTAGGGAAACAAAGCGGTACTGAGCACGCATCTGAGCCTTCCGCTCCCATGTGCTCACCTGGAGGTTCCCGCGCTGCCAAAGAAGTGCACAAGAGGAATCGACCATCCTCCTAGGATCCGCTCCTGTCGATCCTCGATCCCCACAGGAACCTCCGTATAAGACACTTATCGCCACCGTCTAGCTCCTCATGGTCGATGATATGCGAAGGGGGTCGAGCACGTATCTCCTCAGTTGGGATACGTGGAAAACGTCGTGCACCTAGTGCAACTGAAGTGGATGGGCCAAGCGGTAAACCACCTCGCCTACCCAGCTGAGGACCTAGAAAGGTCCGTTGAACCTCGGAGATAACTTGCCTCCCAGGCCACATCTCCGTAAACCTTGTCGAGGTGAGACCCGTAAGAAGACGTGGTCGTCATCCTCGAACTCCAGAGGTCTCCATTTCTGTTAGAAATGAAACTCAAAACGACTGTTGCTATGAGGGTAAGGTTGACCGACTCAAGAGTGATCGGTCGCACCCTCCTGTGCAAGAGTTACCCTGCACAGCCTGGGGTTTCCTTTTCCCGCCGACCAAGGAAAACCCATCCCAACGTTTGCCTAAAACCGTCAATTTGAGTATGAGCAGTTATTGCCCATTCCATACTCAAACTAACGTCGTAAGGCCTCGACGCTGCCACCAAGAGATTCCAACCAGAACTCTCGCCTCGAAGGTCTGACCACACCGTCAGCGTAAGTGTGATTATCGAGTCTCCTCCCAAGGTATCTCCAGACGTGAGGGTCAAGTCCACGGCTTACCGGAAACTCTAGGTCTGGAACAAGATTTGTGGAAGCGAGGAATGATTCATACCGACGTCTGTTACTACAGCAACTAGTAGTGGACATAGACTATCCCTTGAATCATTTCTAGAGCCATTGGGTCACACTCCTTGACCGCATGCAGCCGCACTCTTCCTCCGCCATTCAGCTCCCTGAGCCTGGCGGGAATAACTAAGGCGGGTGGTTGTAGCATGTTAGGATGTACACCACCTCATGTTGCTCACCTAGCAGCGCCTCCACGTATGCTGCTTTGTAGACTCATCTCTCCTTTAAGCTTCCTCTTCTTGAAACATTTAACACGCCCGAGTCTCTAAGACTGGCACTGGTTTCCTGTTTCTTACTGCACTGTGAGGTCTTCATCCGCTCCTGGATGACTGCACCTCCTTTGCATATGATCTGGAAGAGCTGCTAAAATTTCTCCTTTGCCGAAAAGAGAAACCTGGTCTCATCCCCTCTCTAGATGAACCACGCCCATTGCCTAATACAGTCAATCCTGGCATGAAGGATGCATTCATGCCATGGATGAAGTCGTAAGGCCTCGACGTAACTACTAAGAGATCCTGCTGTCACTCTCGCCTCCAAGGGTCGAGTCACACTGTCGGCATCAGTGTGAGGTCACTGGGTCTCCTCCAGTTGAAATCTCGAAAGTGAGGGTCAAGTCAACAGTTTAACCAGGACCACTTAGTAACATCACAAAAGAGGACAGGAAGGCAAACATCACAAGATAAGTGTCTTTATTTTATTGCAGCTCATGGTACAAAGACACAAAAACAACATCAACATGGAACTAGAAGTACAAGAGACGTATCCACTAGCTCCGCTCCTGTCCACCTGCTCCAGGATCTCTACTGCCTTGTCCACTGCTCTACTGTTGCTCAAGCATTCGTCGCTGCCTCTGCCTCGGTGGCTCCTCAAAAGCCTATGGATCAACTGTACGAGGAGTCGGACAGTCACGTGCCAGGTGACCCTTTCCACGGCATGAGTAACACAACCTGCTCCTTGCACGGCTGGCTCTGTTCCCACTCCGGGTGCCCCGCATCACCAGTCCTAAAACCCGAGATCGCCCAACTGCTGGTCTGGTCCTCCTGGACCTCTGCATCATCTGTCTACTGCCCACAGATGACTCGGCTTCTGATCGAAAAACACGCGGCAAAGGCAGCAGCTCCTAAACACGCTCGGGGTGTAGAGCTACTGGCACAAACTCCACCCTGAAGAAGGTCTCGAAGTCTTCCCATGTGAAAGCCATCCCATCGCAAAACTGGAACAAGTGGCTCCACCACCTGCCTACTGCTGCCTGAAGAAGGCTGGAAGCAAAGGTCACCATGTAGTCTGATGGCGTCCCCACTAGCCTGAAGACTCCCACCACAGCCTCCAGCCAATCCTCAGCCGCCTGCGGGTCCGTCTCTCCCCAGAACCTGGGTGGCCTCTGGCGCTGGAACTCATGCAGTGCGCGCAAGTAGCGGGCATCGCCTACTGCTGGGGCTGGTGGCATCGGTGGCCCAACGTATGATAGTATCGCTGGTGCCTCCGCTGGTGCCTCAACTGCAAGAGGGCCATGTACCGAAGCCTCGTCGCTCGACAGACTATCAGTACGTACATCCCTCCGGGCTCTAGCTGGTCGTCCGAGAAAAGGCATCCTGAAAGGAACAACGTAACACGGTCAAACGATTATACCTGGTGAGCTGACCTGGTTTGAGCTGTTTTAAGGGGAAACCTTTGAAAACACACACGCAATCAGTGTTTTCGTGCACAAAGTCGGAAATCAGTTGCCAGGGTCCTGGTGTATGGATACGTCGGCCGCCCACACCAACACTGGACTCCCTGAACTGAAAACCACACTCGGTACCCTTAACACTATTGCTTCACAGAAAGAAAGATCAGAGTCTGCGGTAGAACCGAAATCCTCTGATACCAATCTGTCACGACCCGACCTCGGGGCCCGTGCCGTGACTACCCCAAGCCCGCCTTCCATAGGCCAGGGGCTGGCGACTAGCACCAATGGCGTAAATCCTGATAACTGGGAAGACATTGCCATTACAAAAGCAAACAAACACCACAGAGTAAGCAAGCGGAAAAGTAAACACAAGCGAAGAAAAGTAAAAGGGCCGGAAATACAAGCCCAACTGTAAAGTACAACTCGAAAGGGAAAAACAGCATCTGGAAGAACGAAGCGGCTCCTGGGTCGTCCTCCTCGATTCCTACCTGAAGGGTAGGTACAGATGGCTCAGCTCCTGGATCGTCCACCACGGATCCTACCTGAAGGGTAGGTACAGATAGCTCCTCTACTCCTCGGGTCCTGTCGTCTACTCCGGGTACGTCCGCCCAGTGGTCCTCCTCCGGGTACCGACCTGCTCCGCAAGCCTCAACTGCGATCTGCGCTGTCCGTCGTCTGCAACCAACACAACGAAGTGCGGGCATAGCCCGTGCAGGGGTGAGTATAAGCTACTCAGTAGGGACCCCGAGACCCTTAAGGTCTCACTAAATCCAACATGGATATCCACAAAGCAAAGACAGCAATCACGAAGTAACATCAGACTCTACTTAGGTATATGCCCATACATATGCCTAAGTCATCAAGTAACCCATCCAATCACAAGGATACACAAAAATCATGAAATCAACGGATAACCATCACCCAGGTATATGCCCATACATATACCTAAGTTATCAAGCGACCCATCTCAATCATGAGGAAACGCAAAGATTCATTGACTCAGCTCAAACCAGGATTTTTCATTATCGAAACCGTAGCTGCTGAAGAGCTCCGTCTCTAGAGTGTACAGTGGTCCTATCACGACTCCGAGGTACTGCTCGCTAACCTAAGACTGCTGAGGTACTCCTCCTGTTGAGTACTGCGGGTTTGCGGCCAACTACCGGGTGCTCCGTCCGCTGAGGGTCTGTCGCCAAATATCGGGCGCTCACCCAAATAGCCTACTGAGGTACTCCTCCTGTCGAGTACCGCGGGTTTGCTGCCAACTACCGGGCGCTCCGTCCGCCGTGGGTCTGTCGCCAAATACCGGGCGCTCCATCCACTGGGCTAGTCGACTCACTCCAAGTCGAGTCGGTCAAGCAGTCGTCAGGTCTCAGCCGGCTACACGGTCTCCGTACTCTGCACGCTCGTCTCCGGGAGGGTCCGCTCCACGAGCTACTGTTCGATACTCCAAGTATCTCAAGGTCTCACGAAGAAGTATCTCAAAGGACCGCCTCGTCACAGGGGTCTCAACGCAACAGACGGCGCGTCGATCAGACGCCCGGTCTGTGAGTTATTAGCCTTTTCGTCCCGGGGGCCCGGTTGGTTTCGTGAGCAAACCAAACCCGGCCATATCTCAACTATACCCCGAACTCTCATAGGGTAAGCACATAGGGACCGTTTCTCAACGTGATCACCAACGCCGCTGACGGTTCGTCGAACGGACGTCCTGGCTGAAAGATATCAGCTTTTCCGTTCCAGGGGCCCGGTTGGATTTCGGGTACAATCCAACCCGGCCATACTCCGACTGCATCCAAAACTCGGGCGGAGTATGTCAAAAGTTCCGTCTCATCAAGAGGAAGTCAACGAAACAGACGGCGCGTCAATCGGACGCCCGGTCTGTGAGTTATTGGCCTTTTCGTTCCAGGGGCCCGGTTGGTTTCGTGTACGAACCGACCCGACCGTACTCCGTCGGCATCCAAACCTCGAGCAGAGTAAGCCAAAAGTTCCGTCTCACTGAGAGGAATTCAACAAAGCTGACGGTACGTCATTCGGACGTCCGGAGCTCAAGATATGTGAATTTGACCGAAATGGTCCGAAAACGGGGGGGTCCGGGTCCGGGCCGACCCGGCCCGACCCCCCCCCCCCCTGGGTCGGCCCGAACCGGGTCCGACCTGGTTGGCCCGGCCCCGCCCGGCCAGGGCCGGTCCGGCTCGGCTCGGCTGAGCGGCCTGACTACCCCGCGGCACCCGCGGGGTGTCGCGCTGGACACCCGCGGGGTGCCGCCTGACAACCCCGCGGCACCCGCGGGGTGTCGCGCTGGACACCCGCGGGGTGTCGCCAGACACCCCCGCGGCACCAGCGGGGTGTCGCGCTGGACACCCGCGGGGTGTCGCCAGACAACCCCGCGGCACCCGCGGGGTGTCGCGCTGGACACCCGCGAGGTGTCGCCAGACAACCCCGCGGCACCCGCGGGGTGTCGCGCTGGACACCCGCGGGGTGCCGCCGCCTCCGGCCGCCGGCGCCGCCGCGCCGGTGACCCGCGCCGCCGCCGGCTTCCGCGGGCCACCGGAGACGCTCCGGTGGTCCGATTTGCTTCCCGTCTGCGCCTACGGTCATCCCGGGACCCGACCTTCACTGCGGAGGCCTCAAAATTAACTTGCGGCCTCGTTTGTCGTCGCCCGTCAATCTGCGCTCAAGAACAAAATAAAATTAATTTAATCTGCGGCCTCTTTGGCGCGGCGCGACGACGTCGTGTGCTTGATCGACTTCTCGGCGTGGCGCGAAGGCGTCTCGATCTTGTTTGATTTCGTTCCACAGCGCGGCGCGACGGCGCCGCTCAATAGTTGCCGTGTGATTCCCGCGTGGTGCGACGGCACCACGCCATCTCGCTCCATCCGCAAGAAACAACAAGAATAAAGGAGGGGGGGGGGGGGGGTTCGGCCGTGTTTGTGCGGCCCGACCCCCCTCGCATTAGATTGATATCAATCGGCCTTTCTAGAACGATAATCCATCACAATCTTTTTAAAATAAATAAAAAGATTCGGAAACAAGGGCTGACAAAAAAAAAGAACCTTCAAGATCGAAGGAAAGATCAACAACTTTAAAAAGGTTTAAAACCCCTACCTCAAGCGTTGTCGCTCGCGAGTTCGTCGCGGAAGAGGACGATCATCGCGGAAGAAACGTCGCCGGAGAAACGTCGTTGATTCCGTTGTCGTCGAGGTGCGTCCGAAGGGAGAACGTCGCTTGGAAAGGAACGATCGTCGCGGAAGAAACGTCGCAGAAGAAGCGTCGTTGATTTCCGCGGTTTCGGCGTTCTTCGCCGGAGGCCGGCGTTCTTCGTGTTCTTCGCCGAAGAAGAACGCTCTCCTCCAAATTCTCCCCACGCCACAAGCTTCCACCCAAAATAAAATAAGAGTAATCTTATTTTATTAACGCACAAGCAACGATTAAAAAAAAGAAACGAACAATTAATTCCAAGAATTAATTTACCAAAGAAACTGCCCAATTAATTGGACGAAAGAAACAGCCCAATTTAATGGTCTGTTAAGAAACTAGGAAACCGCGTCAGTTGACTTTCAGTTTCTTTGACGGGTTTTCGCGGGTGCGTTACTTAGCGGAAGAAACGGCGGGGCTCGTGCGGGCCCCACCCACAAATATCCTATCAAGAGGATAGGATATTTCAGTTGCACCCAATCCGCTTCAACTAAGCTTAACCAGCTTAATGTGGCTTTCAAGTGGCTTCAAGTGAAATAAAAATAAAGTTGTCGTAACAACTTTATTTTATTTCTTAACCTTAAGTCCCAAAATTTAAAAACCACACCTGAGCAAACGCAACTCCGGAAGAGGCGTTTCTAGGCAAAACCCGGCGCTGCGATTTCATCGGTGCCCTCAGAATTCGATTCCGGGCACCGGTTCAAAAGTTAGAAAAACCCGCTCGTCCGTTCACTGAACGTACCCGATCCAAACTTCGAAACATGATTCCAGGCACACCGGGCCTCGGAATCAGGTGCCGTCAGAAGCTGCGCTCTTGAAAAATTCCAAAGAAAATTAAGAGAAAAAAAAATTTCCTTGAAATTTACGGGTCTTTACATATATGTAATTCTAGAATTGTCTAGATAAATTATTTCCACAATACTTTCCAAGGTTCATTGAGGAACTCACTATAATTAATGCTTGGTTGGGTGTGTCACAACTATTCTAGGCATGTTACATACCGCTGTAGACCTAATATAGTATTCCGTTAATATAAAAGATGATAATGGTTGTTGGTTAATGTAGAAAATCTTGATTTTAATCCATGATTTTAGTTTAAGGAGTCTTAAAGGTGGTTAAATTGAGGGTTTATGTTACAGTGAAATCGAAATAGGTTTATAAATTGTCTTTGAAGAAATACCAAGATTTACTATTATTGGGATCATGTTTAGGGAGTTCCTGTCTGGTCGAAGTGGATTTTGATTGCTGAAAAATAGATCAATAATGAGATTCCTTTGTCATAGATTTTTTGATATCCATGCAGGAGGATTGATGCTGCTTCTTGGGATAAGACATGGCTAGGTTGTTCTTTCCTATTGATATAGGGGGTATTAACTCTTTCAAATATCTCAAAAAGTAGGAGAGTTTTGAATTCTTAATTATGAGGGGAATATATGGGAGAATCTATTTTAGAAGTTTTGGAATGCATTAATAGCATTAAAGTGTTTTCATGAGGATCATTTCACTTAAATCTTGATTCTCACACTGATCTTTAAAGAAGTTATCTTATAGTTGGGGATTAGTGAATCATTGATAAACTCTATAAAGGTAAGAAGTCTAGACCTGTTTAGTCTAGAATTTTTCCCCTAAGGTTGTTATTGATTTTATTTATGGGGAGGTAATGGATTATGAACAATCTCAAAGGGGTATATTTTTAGTAAATGCCACCTTTATCTGTTTCTAGGTTGTGTTTTTTGAATAGTATACTAGAGAGGTCTCAAAAGAATAAACACTATCTTTAGAAAGGCATGAATGAATTTTGGAAATGTTTTACCAGATTTTTACACTAGAGAGAAGTTTCATTGTGATGCCTATGGTCATTCCACAACCTTACCAAGGTATATGAGTCTATATATAGTTGATGGCCACTGGGAAACCACTTTTATGATAGGATCCCACAAGTTTTAGCCAGGTAGACTGTTATTCCATGAATTAGGAATACATGATTAAAAAAAAGTAAAATTCCCTACTTCGTAAGGTTAATCTAAATTTTCATAAGGGATACTAAATTTTTTGTATAGTTTATACACTACGATTTTTTTTGAAGGATTGCAGTCAATCCATGAGGATAATGACCACATAATAAAGGTATTATTGCTAGAATTCAGTTTCACTCCCTATAGGAAGCGATATCATGATACAAGGGTATTACACTATGAATATTCGATATACAAAATGATGATTTTGAGGGATCATGAAGTCACACTGTGAAGACACATGCGATGCCATGATTCAAGGATGAAAAATATTTAGTGGTACTATCATTTAGAAGGTTCCTGCACTATTAAGATAGTGATGAACCATGATGGGTATTGAAGATTTATAGGTCGTGTAGTTGTCTATATTACATGATCTGAAGTATTATATGGAAAAATTATAGAGTTTATATCCATGTACACATCACACCATGGAGGAAGAGATCATTCCTAGAGAAATATTTCAAGTCACTGAATATTAAAAGATCCTTAATGATTTTTCAGAGAAATAAATATAAAATATTAACCAGATTTCTTGAATATGTTTTCTATATCAGGATTAAATGTGATGGAATAGGTTTCACTATTAAAGGATACAATTTGAGACATATTGCACTGTGAATAAAGGTTTCACACTTTGATCAGAATTTTTCTAGAGTGTAATATATAAATGATCATAGAAAAATACAAAGTAACAGAGACATAAAGAAAAATTGGAGATACTAGAGAGAAAATGGGGAGTTCTAGGTCATTACTAGAAATAAAAAGGATAAAGAAGAAGATATCCAAGAGTCCCTCTAACTGAACATTTATTGAGGTTCTTCAAGAATAAGGTGAAGTAGATCAATTCACAAGAGTAATATTATTCAATGGACATGCATATTTAAATAAGTTCTTGGGGGAAATGAGTTTCATAAGTTTTTAAGAGTATTAAGATTTTATTTTCTATGAATGTTGTAAACATTATGTGTTAGTTTGTTTACTTCGTATTTTAATATAGGCAGTGAATGGAGTTATGAAGGCCCTAAAAGACATGTAAAATAAGTTGAAAACACTAAATAAAGTTCTCATGGTGTGGTGGTTTTTTCAATATGAGTCTATTAGAAACATTATGTAAATGATTTCAATATTATTTGACGTCATATTGAATCTATATACATAAAGTCCATAGATGATGTTTGTGATTTTCTACTACTATAATCATGTCTGTAATTATGTGACATGATAGTAATGAAAATTAGAAATTCCTATGGGAAAACCAACATGGTGGTTAAGTATGTTCATAACACAATTATGAATGAACGAATAACTAGGTGGGATAATCAATAACCTTTTGTAACCATGCTAAATACTAAAGTGGGTTCTCTCCTCAATAGAGATTTCTATGAAAATTGCAAGCTAAATCCATAGAAATGATTTGAAGAAAATGGAAAGTCCTGTCATCATATAATATAATTATGGGAATAGAGGATATTTTAGGAAAAAATGTAGGGATTAAAATAAAAATTCTAAAAATT
This sequence comes from Viscum album, assembly GCA_963277665.1. Taxonomy (NCBI): domain Eukaryota; kingdom Viridiplantae; phylum Streptophyta; class Magnoliopsida; order Santalales; family Viscaceae; genus Viscum; species Viscum album. Next base: position 1,328,645,288 of record OY728163.1, read on the forward strand.
CAGATTTTTGATGTTCAAGCTCTAATAATGTAGCTGATTGAGATAATGAGTTGTTACTCAGTGTCAACATTCCACTAGATTCATGGGTTATTGAATCCGAAGTATCATTTCACTTAACGATGATGAAGGTATGTATATTCAATTATATATCAATATGATTTTCCAATGTTCTCTTGAAAAATTATGAAGAACTGGAAGTTGTGAGAAAATGTGATGTTAACATATCAATAATGAACATAAGCTTCTTTGGTTGAAAGTAGTGAGACACATACCAGGAATATATAATAACTTAATTTTTTTAGTTCATCTAGATAAGGAAGGATATGATACTTGCTTCATAAATGGTGTTTTAAAGGATACTCGAGGATCCATGGTGCTGGTGTAAAGAGTAAATAATGTGACTCTATAGCCAACTAGAAGAGTATATTGAGTAGTAATTTCTAGAGAAACCACATCCATAAATCCAGAGTTCTAGAATTTCTAGCTCAGGCATCTCTATGTAATATTTTCATTATTTAAAGAGGGATTTTATCAATGAAATAAAAGATATCAATCCTAAAAAAAATCAAAGAATTGAATGATATTTGTCTGATATTGTCTCTTTTATTGAAGATAATTTTGTATCTTTAAAGGAGAGCATGACAAAAAATAATCAAGAATCACAAAATTTTTTCAAGGTATTGAAGGAATGAGAAACTTATTTGAATGGTAATATCTAATGTTTGTATGATAATCAAAAGGATATTATGAAAGGTATTGAAAATTTGGTTATCAATGAATTCAAGTCTGATAATGAAAAATATAAATTAATAGAATGAAATATAGTTCATTAAATGTGTATATGAAATATGTACCTCTAAGTAAACAGACATCATTGGTCTATTGCAGAATTCATTTGTCCATGTACTTACATCATAAGAAACCACCTTTAAGGAAATAATGGGAAAATAAGTGAGATACAATGATTTCTTATTATATATATGTGATCAATGTGTCAACTGTACATAATAAATGACATATGACTCAATAACCAAGAATTAACAAAGAATATTCAGATTGTTATGTATATCCCAATATAAACTAAAATTTTAGATCATGATACTAAATAAAGAAAGACATTGTTTTATGCACTAGATATTTTCATTCATAAATAATGAGGGGGAAACCAAAAAACCATAATCCTAAAATAAATGAATTACTTGAACAAGGTGATGGATTACATCTCGAGCACTTGCAACTTCAATTTATTTGAGATTCTATACATAAAAACCTTTATTTGTGTCTTCTCTAATCTCTATCAAGTAAATCACATACATTTAAATCCATTAGATATAAGAACATGTAAAATTAATGAGAAAATTATAGAAGTAAATTTAGGAGGCTTGGGAATGGAAACAACACGGTCCAAACTGAAAATGAACTTGATTGATACCTGTAAATTTTGGGATGATTGATCAAGGAGATCAAAAATCTTTTCACTGTATATTTCCAAAAATGAACACTTGGAGATAAATTTTAATTTCCCCTCTCTTAGAGCTTCCTTTTCATGTCACATTAATAATAAAATGATTATTAAAAATGTAATCAACTACTAATAACATGTATGTGATTACTTATCATGTTGATAGGAACATACCTTTTGGATTATTGAAAACAAGTATTCAAAGACTCTAGGTGTTATTCCACAGTTTACACTATGTCTTAGAATGCCTCTCTCAATGTCTCCAAAAATTGTGTAATTCTGTCCACTTTTATTCTATGTATTCACATTACACTTTATGGGGATAAATAAGATTAAAAAAATAGCACAATAAACTACAAATGAGTGAAATCTTGGTGTGAAGTTATGAAAAAGTAAAATTCTCACATTGTTGTGCTCTATGAGACCATAACTAACAAAATAAATTTTAGTATGATGTGACTTCTATAAACATGACATGAAGAAACAGAATAAAATTAGAATTTAATAACCAATCCATATACAAACATGCAACTATTGTATCCTCCTATGCAATTATCCACCATCAGAAAACCAGAAATTTGAAATTGCTTCTCTTGAAAATGTTTTTTCAAGATTGAGTCTAAGATACCTAAAATACCAATAAAAAATATCTATGAATAAAAGAAAAATATAAAATTTCAGTTTATTTTTTTATAGAAAGATATTCCTAACTAACATGTTCATCAGCTATGATGATAAAGGTGAAAAGTGATTCTGGATGCCATGTCCATGTAATTATTTCATAGATATTTCATGTAATGTATCTGTTATGACATTTTGTAGATAATTCATAGGCACTGAGAGTATATATTCTAATTATGACCTAAAACACACATCTAGGATGGGGATTGGGTTGTGTTGCAGCCTATCCCACCCAGGTGAAATTCTAGAGTAAGGCTATAAGTCTACTTCATGGAAAGGGGAAAGTGTACATAACTTAGTGCCAAAAACCATCTTGTGGAATAGGGTAAGGTGTATAATGAATAAGGGATAAAGAAAACTATCCCATATAATGTACCAGTATATCAATATTCGAATAACCTATTTTAACAACTTATAATAACAAGAACAAATACACACATACCCATTCTATCTTGCTCATGACATATCAATGATTTATTATTATTCAGGTATAAATCTAGTATACCAATCATTATTCTTATAAACATAAAAATATGGACATTCATCACAATGATATACTAGATATCATATAAACATGGCATAAAGGATGAAAATTCCTAGAATTACATAACATTAATTCCAAAGAAATATAATATCTACCAGTTAAACATGGAGAGTAAAAATTATTAGGGAATTGCAAATACCAAACATAATCTACAATTTGATCATCATTCAATATTCTATTTCACATTTTCCAAATAAGAAGATGGGTATATCAATAAGGTTCTATGTTTTCACTAGGGATAACTATGATACACAAAGTCTGTTCAACAATGCTTATGAATTTGAGGAGGGTGTGAAACATCAACACTAATAGATCATTTAATCAGATAATCTTCATTTCACTACTAATATCCTAGATCATCCACCCAATAAACTAGCTTTTCCAATATCCTCCACTGTGTGTATCCAAATACCTAAATAGTGATAGTGGAATTTGTCTTCAAAACTACAGTTGTTAGTTCTCAGCATAATGACCAAAGAAATGTATGTCTCTAGACATGAATCAAACATTAATTCCAGGAAAACAACACTCATAGAGATCATTAAATCTATATGTTTGAACATCATGTTCTTGGTGTTGGAGGATTAATTTCTTCACAATATAATCATATGGATGTTATTCGTAAAATAATTCTGAATGATTTGAATTTATACACACATTTATAAGAAATAAAATCAAAAAATATCTCAAGGAAGACCAGGGTCCACTAAAAAAGTAATAGGAACAAAAAAATAACAAAAACCCTAATTACAATTGGGATAAAAGAAAAGGTAGATGCAAACAAACCTCAAAACGGTGGTGACCAATCCAAAATGGTCCGATATGCTTAAACTTTGGCGGAAAATACCGAAACACTCCCTAAGTCAGCACAAGAGACTCATTGGTCACCCAAACAGTGGATGGAAATAAAAAGAATCTAGTTAACTCTTGAACTAGGGTTTGACCTTACAAAATAGGGCGATGTGGAGAATAAAAATCAGCCAAAAGAGGATGAATAATGGAAGAGGATAGCTTACCTTGAGATGTTGACTAAGAAATAGAAATAAATCCAGTGGAATCACAGGAAGAAGAGGACTCGGGATAGGGGTGGTGGTGCGGGTGACTAGATAGGATATGGGAGATTTGGTAACGCAAGATAATAACTAGATATTTAGTGGGGAGGAGGTGATGGGAACCATATATTTGGTGGGAGGAGGAGAAGTGAACCATAAAGGGTGGAGGGATCGATCTCGATCATAAGAGGATATGGTGGAGGGGTCAGTCGAGAAGGGATGAAGGTGTAAAAGTTGTCATGGTTTCAAATAAAATGTAACTTATTTCCATGGTTTTGACAAAGTGTGGCAATATATGTGTGGAAATAGGGTATTTTTATAGTTTTTACTCATTCGTCTACTAGTTAGAGTGAGTTAAGCCAGGATGTTATAGGAATAACGAATGATTTTTTTCAAGTGGCACATATATATGTGGTTAAATGATAGGCAGGGTCCTATATATCCATTCAATCCATTATAAAAGTTTATATCTCATGATATTAAAAGGGTAAATGGGAGGATATATCCTAATACAAAGTATATGAAACATAATTTATCCTAATAAAAAGGCAAAACAAGAGGATTTATCCCCAACCAAAGGGTACATAAAAGGATTTATCACAAGGTAAAAGTATACTAGAGGATTTATACCAAGACAAAAGGTATATGGGAGGATTTATACCAAGCCAAGGGGTACACATGATGATTTATCCCAAGTTAAAGGGTACATGGTAGGATTATCCTAATCCCAATGGTACACAAGAGTATTATCCCAAGCTATAGGGTACAAGGGAGGATTATTGAAATCCTAAGATGGTACACAAGTGATGATCCCATGCTTATTATGTAATGAATATCTTGGTGGGTATCCATGACACATGGTATCTATTATTATTTTTATCCAACACTCTTCTGTCATAATATTTTTACTATGATTATTCTCTTTGACTCATGTTTAATGTATCATAATTCCACACACCTTTTCCATGGTATATGTTGGTTAATTTGAGATCACATATCCTCCTATCATTAATTTTGAATAAATTTTATTGTTCCATTTTCTTTTTTATAAGATATTTCTCCACTACTCATTTTTTCTCATATGCTTATGATCTAACCCTTGATAACATGTTGAAAATTTTTCCCTTACTGGGTGCTTAGGATCATACCTTATGTTTTCTTTCCCTATATTATAAAGATAAGTATAAATTTTGGGAAGTATAGAATGGATTCTATAGGAGTTCTATTATGGATAAATATTGACATGTGTTGTAAAATAAATTGTTTTGTATCTATTGATAAAAGATACTAAACCAAAATGTTCTTGGAGTTATGTGATATTATTGTGATATGTAATACTAATTTGAAATTTGTGCAAGTTTAGTTGGGATCCCCTCACTTGGTATCAAAGTTAATTTGTAAAAGTATGTGTTTTAGTATTGGAACTAGAGTGCGGGTCTAGGGAGCCCCAATCATATGATATCTACGAACCCTTATGAATGATTTGAGCACATATCTTGGTATAGATAAAGAACCTAATAGGATAGAAAAAATGAATAACCTAGATTAAAATCTAGAAATTTATAAGTTATGGTATATATTTAATTTATAATTTATACATTTTATGTTAATATTGTTGTTTTTTTAGATTAAGTATTCTTATCTCTAATTTTTATTTATTTATGAAAAAGATGGACCAAGGAGAAACTAGGTTAACAATGAGTGTGATAGGAAATGTGATGATTATTCTAGTGAGAAACTGAATGGGATAAAAATGAGTGTTAAAAATATTGTGTTTTTATTCAACCAACTATCTATAATTATGATTAATAACTTAGTATTTTTGAACTACCAAAAATTCCAAAGAAGAGAAGGATGGAGTTTCATGGAATTTCACCTGATAAGGACTATGAAGGAAAGAACATTCAACTTTCTATGTGTTAAAAATGTGGGATGAATTGCCTTGGTAATTTTCTAAAAGGAACAAGGATATGTTTTAAGTCTTGTAGACCTATACATATAACACACAACTTCCAAGGAAAAAAGGAATAGATAAGTTAACATCATCGAGTAAAATAATGTTCTCCCTAAGGATCCACTATCAATTTAATGTTTTTAATGAGATGAATTTAGAAACTATGAAAACCAGTGCATTAATCCAAGGTATTAAGATGAAAATCAACACCAACAACCTCCTAGGCCAGGGGAATAAGGTAAAACCTATTAAATTACTACTATTTAAGTGGATAGTGATAATTAAGTGGTGCTAGATACACCTATTATTCACTATATAATTGTGAATTTCTTATGTCATGCAAGTCTTCACCAACTATTAAATATTAAACTAAATAAATACACCTAGTGGTATCATTTTTATATTTAAGGTATATGGATCTCATTCAAGGTTTGTGGGTTTATGATTCAATAAAGTATTATTATCTTTCCTTTAATTTGATGTGATTTTGTAAATTTATTGGCTATCTTTGAATTGTTTCCTTATTGGTCAATGAAATAGAGAAATCACATTTTATATTTTCAGCCAACCTATGATCATCTATCAGTGAAAGGATGACTATGATATATCTTGGAAAACTAATTATATTATAGTATTAATGATACCTAATAATGGGGGATGTTTATATAAAATGATTTGATAAAACTCAATAACTGAATTGACCTTTTTTTACGGAAAAATATATATTTTTATGGTCAATATCTATTTCAAAATTATATATTGAGTCCTTTATATATTTTATACCTTAGACTTTTCCTATGATAAGTGATCATTAAAAATCATGAGGAAACAATTTATTTATGGGTGATAGAATGTAACACCCCCATATTTTATTTTATATATTTCCTTTAAGTAAATATAATGTTTTCATAGCTATCTTCTCATGAAAAACCAAACTAAAACAAAATTGTGACATATTTTATTCAAATAAAACTATAAGTAATAAATATAATTTTTATAATGTTTTTATTATGTTAGTGGGTAAAAATTAAAGTAACTACATTATGATATATATGCAGAAATAGAAATAATGTTATTTTTAATACTAATGAATTGATAAAATTCAATTAGTGTAGCTATATAACTAATATGATCATATTATGTTTAAGAATATATTTTATCTAAAATTTTCTTTTTATTCACTTTTTTTTGAGAAACTAAATATATTATAGAAAAGGTATATTTTTGATATGAAAAATATTTATTTTAGATATTCATAATATATTAAAACTAATTTTATTAGTAATTTATAGGAAATAAGAATAATAATGGTTAATATTTGAAATGTTATTTTCTAATAAAAACAACTTTTAATTTTATTTTATGGTTTTATTTAAAATTTAAATCCTCAAATTTTAGAATTTTTATTTTATTAAACGATCTTATTTTTTAGATTCATAATAGGAATATTATTCTATAATAAATTTTGAGATTTTTATGAAATAATAATTTTTTTGGTGAATAATGAAAATATAGTTTTTACTAAACTGTAGCATTTATGACTATATTAGGAAGTAATTATATCTTGAAAACATTTAAAATAATTTTAATGATAAAAAATATATTTAAAGAACAAAATTATTTAATTAAAAATGTTATATTGAATTTAGAAAACCCATGTTTAACATTCTGAAACTTAAGCAATCTTTTATTCTAATAAAAAATTATTTTTCATTTTTTGTTTAATTATGATATCAAAAGCTATAATTCTATTTTAATTTTATTTTTAAGATATATAAATATTATTTTTTTAATAAAAAACCAATTAATTTAATTATTATCAATAACAATGATAATTATTTCTCAATATTACATTTATGCTAAAAATACACTTTTTCTAAAAATGGATTTTTTATGCATTACATGCACTAATGTTGAAATTAATTTTTATTACAAAGATATTTTTTTGATAAAATTGATTTCATATTTTTAATCAGTTGGTCGAAGAATTCCCATTTTATTTTTAGGCATTAAAAGTAAATTACCTAGGTAAAAATTAGTTACCATGGTAAAAAAATAGTAAAAGTGAAAATATATGAGTAAAATAATTTAAAAAATGTTAAAAACATCTCATAAAATTTATGTTTGAGGATTTATAAACCATAAATCTTTCACCACTCCATTATTTTACATTATTGGTTCCACTTTACATTTTAATAGCGACTTTACCATTTATATTTACTAAATGTCACTCCTCTCACTCATAAAAGGAATCACCACTTCCCCACTTATCCTTACACCCAAATACTTTTAGATTTGGAAACATTATTCACAAATAAATCCCCAAAACTCATATCCATTTCTTATATGTTATTTTCTTTTTATAATACCACCACTAAAATCCTTAATCTTTTTTTACAAAGGTTCTGTTCTATGGAGTTCAGTAAAATTCTTAATTACTTATTTTTTTCCTTTCATTTTACTTTATTTTTTATTCTACCTCCACAAAATATAACTTAAAAAAATTAAAATATTTTCAAAATTATCATAATTATATTGAAATTTTATTATGTTTAAGAGATAACCATTTTATACCCTTCTTCCACCCATCCTAAAAGTAAGAATTTTTCTTTTGTTACATGCAGATTACAACCTTCATAAGTGACATGATCTATTTTACATAACCTACATAAATGTATTCTTAAAAGGATGAATTTAATTAATAAATATGATATAAAAAATATTATTATTCTGAATATATGAACCAATTCCTACCTTTTTATGTTCTATGAAAAACTAGAATGATTCTAGTATGTATGTGATAACACTCACCTCCATAGAGCAATATATTTCATTTTTCATCTATAATTTATTTATTTATAAAAATCCATTAAAATATGTTTCAACACCTTAATAAAATAAAAATAATATCATTATAATTATATAATAATTATACTATTCTTAAATAATCACTTTCTTAACTATACTCACCCATTAATTATAGCTTATTCTTATTTTGGTCGGTTTAACAACCTATGTGAACAATGGTATAAATTTTTATCATGGATGACTATGGAAACATAAATTATTGTGTTATGAAAAATTAATTAGAAAATATTTTGTGGTTTATTGTTCTATAAAGGTAATAGTAATATTAAACTTATTATTATTGTAACACATTTTTATTCTTTACAAATTACTAAAACAAGATTTTCACCCACTTTTTTATCATGAACCATAAAAAAATAAATATGAAATAAAATTATAACCTTAAAATAGTTATAAAACATATTTTAAAGTATGTATAATTTTCTCATATTGATGAAAATTGAATCTATAAACAATAATAAACACCTCTATTATGGAACTAGTACGAAACAAACAATCCCAAGTAATAACGTTTAATTGTAAAAATAAAATATAAATAACTATTATATTTATAATAAATGATTATAATTTATGTTTATAAATTTTTATAGGTATGAATAAAATAATAAATATGATATTAATATAGTTATTTTTTTATACATGTGGTTAGATCAGGTTTGACTAAGCAGTATTAAAGGTAGCAGTGTGTTATCTAAATTTAATTTCTTTGAGACATGTTTTGTTTCATGCACCTAATTTAATTTAAGTGGTGTTTATAATAACTATTTGATATATAATATCAGGATTTATATTTCATTAATGTAAATTTAATTTCAATTTCAATCTTTATCTTTCAATAGGTTTCTATTAAAATGTTTCATAAGTTGTAAGAGGTTTTTCTTGAATCGAATTCTTTTCTTGAGTCATAATTATTCATCTTTAGACATGTATTTACAAGATGATTTTATTATATTATGTGATGATAATATAATTACTTCTATATTTTTGGAATTTTTTATTTATACTTAAAATATTTTTCCTTGATGAATTTATTTCTCAAAATTATATTTTTTTAATAATAATTATTATCCTCTTTAATGATGGTTTCTATTCCATATCTATATTTTTGATTCCTTAAAATGTTATTACTTGTATTTGGAAACCTAATTATGTGTTATATCATGTGGTATTAATAATTACCTTCTTATTTTTTAAAATAAGTTTAATTAATCCTTTTTACAATGTTTTTTTAATAAAGGTAGTTTAAAATGAAAAAAAATTCCCTTTTAGGATCATATATTTTATCCCCCACTCTACATTTCCTCTAAAAACCTTCATATAATTTTCAAGGATACATTATTAAATATAATTCTTAAAGACAAAATTTTTAAAAATATTTCACTTCAACTTTTTAAAAATTAATCTTTATTGTGACCTGTACCTTCATCTTTTACGAGTATGGTAAAACAATTTCTTAAAAAATATTTTATAATTTCTCTCAACATATGAGAATTATTATTTATAAATCTTCCTTTACATGTTTTAAAATGGTTATCCAAATTATTTTAAATCATGATTATTTTAAAAAAAGAAATATTCTTATATTTTTCAAAAGTAAAAGTTTAATTTTAAAAGTGATTTTAAAGGCTTGTGTTTTTAGGAAAGAATTATTTAGTGTTTGTATGACTTCTCAAAGAAAGATTTTGAAAAAATATTTATCTTAGATTTTTTTCCCTAAAATATTTTTTTTCTATTTTTAAGGATAATATTTATTATAGTCAAATTATATTATTTTAAATAAATCATTTTATGGAGTTTTCAAGCCTTTTAAAAAAGGGGTATTTCCTCTCATCTTTTCAATAGATTTATCCAATTATATTAAAAAGTTATTTTTAATCTATGTAAATATTCTAAATGATCCTTATGATACAATGAGAGTATTTTTATGAAACCATAAAAATAGACATAAATAGATTTTTTATTTGTTTCAATGTTCTACACATGTTGAAAAATTTCGTGTAAAATATATATGTTTGAAAAAACACCTAATAGGATCTTTTTTAATAATTTATAATTAAATTAATGTTTCAATTTTCTAATTGATTTATAAGTGATTCTAAATAATATATTTTTTGGATTTAAGGGGATTATTATCAAAGGGTGATTGTAGGTTGGTTGGATAATAGGATTTAATGTGTTTTATAGGTATTATGACATGACTTATGATATGTTTCCTCACTTCCATTAGATAGTTTCATAGAAACCCTGGGTATCTAGTTGGGAGATCAAGAGACAATTGTTATTCTAGTCATGATGAGATTATGACTATTATCCTATTGTGAATGAAAAGCTCAGGCTATGGGGAGTGCTACCCAGTGAGGTTAGGTTTGAGAAAGTCGAGAGGTTATTTCTTAGGAACTTAATTAATAGGTCATATGATACTTCCACATGAGTATGTCTAGGATTGTCTCATTAGAATCTATAGTATTGACCATGATATATAAAATTTTTCATGTCTTTTTTATTTTTGAGTGTTTATTACTTCTTTGGTTACTTTATTTCCATTGTTATATTACTTGCCCACGCTTTTCATTATATTAAATATACTCTTTGATTAATTATGTTACATTATCAATGACATTTATTCATTATCATAAGAAATTCATTATTTTACTTATATATTTTAACATTATTTTTTTTATATATTTCATTTTTCCTTCGTTCAAAAATTTGGTTACTTTTTGGTGTTTTTACGGTTTAGTTTTATCCTCATTTTTTTAAATGGGTTTTCATTTAACGAAAGACTTAATATCTAAAAGAATTCTATCATTTTCTTTAGGTTATCTTAATTATATACCCTTTTTTCATGTATCTTGATATTTAATTTTTTATTTTATATATGTATAGATAATATCACGCCTTGTTTTATTTATTCTTATATATGAAATTATTTATTTTGATATGGATAGAAGTTCGTGTGTGGATTCACCATACTTTTATTTTATCATTATCTTAATGTTTATAATTTGATATTGGTCTTGTTTCTACTTTTTTGGGGTTTCAATTTTTGTAGCTGTATTTTTTTAACATCATTGTATAGCGGAAATTTAAACCACTTCTATATGTGGTAAAAAAAATATCAGCAATTTAAACTGATGAAAACTACCCCTAGTTTTTGAGATAAAAACCTGGTGCTAAAGATGAAATAACTGCTGCTAAAAAAATGTTTCACAAAACTTCCTAAAAACTGATACTAAATTGGAGAAACCAACACAATTTGGATTTCAACACCAACATTTGTAGTAGTTTTAATAAAAAATCGTTGAAAATTTGGCATCATTTTAAAATACCACCAAATGAAAAAATAATTACCGCTAGATGCTTATTATATTGTATTGATAGTCCAATACTAATTTTCGTTTCCTTCCAAATGATAAATATCCTTGATAACTTTATCATGTTACAAAAACTGAAGAATGCAAAATATATTTTCAATGACACATATTCATTTCTCAATGACTAGTGGATCAGTGGTACCACTAAAAGAAGGTAGATTTTCCCTCATAAATGATCAACAATTTTTTTTTTCATCTTTTGATCATTTATAAGTTCATCATGATTCATATCTTGACAAAGTTGTGTGAGGATAGAAATAAGAAATTTCATTTAATCTATATTAATATATAGTTTCTCAAGGGGGGAATAATTGCATTGTACATTGTATTCAGTATTAACATGATTCCTTCATGTTATATCGATTGACTAAAACAAAAAATCATAGTGTGATAAATAATAATAATAGTGGTAAACCACATAATCATTAAAAATTATTTATACAATGTCTAAATCTTGAAAAATTATCCTATGAAAGCTTATGATTAATCTAGTCCATTCATGATCAATACCAAAACTTTAGGATTTTATCCTATCCTTAGACTTATCCCTAGGTTTATTACTAAAGTTTTCCCATCCTATTTTCCAAAGGTTAACTAAACATTACTATGATACCAACTATAACGACCTATACTTTTCACACACATATATATTACATATAAATAGATGAATATTAATTTCATAACATTTTGATCCACTCCATAATCATTTAGGCCTTGTATCTTTGGAAACTTAGAAACATAAACAAGTAGTTCATAAAATATCTTCATCATCTCCCACTTATTTCTTAATAACTAGCACCATTCTTAGACATATCATACTTAATACCTATCTTCATAATATGGGGAATAGAAACATAAGAAAAATATGAGCTTAGATATAACACCCCAAGCTTCCACGGTACGCTTCTTTTTGAATAATACAGTAGTGTGTGTTGTACGCAACTTCGAGTTCTAACACACACCACAACCAATCAAACTAGCCGTTATGAATAGTAATACCCAATTTTTAAAATTTTATAAATTTTATCTTTCAAAATGGACTTCATTTTTGGATTCGTAATATCGAAATTAGCCTAGGGTGAATTTTTGGTATTTTTCTGAAAACTTCCAATTTATGATGAATAGTGAAAAACACTAAGTTATTGGTTAAAACCGACTTTTTATTTAAATAATTATTTATTTTATTTAAATTTATTTTAGGTCAAAATATATACGTAATACATATATAAGTTCAGTGTAATTCATTGGAGTCAGTTTATAATAATTTTAGACATATAAAAATTTTATTGAACTTTTCACCTTCTTTTACCCACCTCCTAGGAGAATTTGCAAATTCACATAAAACTTAATTTTACCGCTTCTGTGAGTGGAATTTCGAAAATCCGAGAGACACGGTTAATATCAAGGAGTAAAATATGGTTCAATAAGATAAAAATAATTTTTGGTGAATAGTAAATTTTTACTTTTATTTACCACAGTTAAAAGTAAATAGGGTAATTAAGGGTAAAAATGATATTAATGTTACCCTAACACATGTCCTAATTCTATTGGAAAAGTGTATCTCGACCAAAAACAACCTTAGGAATAAAATATTATCATTTAGGTCCACTTGGATTAGATTAAGACATTTATTATTATTTAATTCAAAGAAGAGTTAAAAGATATAAAATCAAAGTTTATTTACTAATTTTTTTTAATATAGGGTTTTGCATACGATAAATTATATTATAAATATTCATTATAAAGCTAAAAATATTTCCAAAATAAGAGTATTTTATTTATAATTTTTAGACATTAAATAATTTAATTTATTTATGACACAATGGTGATGCAGTAATTACCTAATTAATGAAATATTAAAATAATTGATATTATAAAAATAAAAATAAATGCAATATGAGACTTTTTATGAATTAAACTAATTTTATAGGTTAATATGACATATTAGGATTTATTTTATGATTTTTTTTCTAATTAATAATGCTGTTATGAATTTATCAAAAACAAATACCCAATAGTGTCAAAATTGACATAAAAGAGTTTTTAAAACAAATATTATATTATTAATTCATATTCTATTCCTAGAAATCTAAGGTTTAGCCAAAGGACTTGTATAATGATAGGTGTATCATAAATGGACCACTTGGGGGTCTCTTGGATGTATATAGTAAGTTTATTAACAATATAATATAAAAATACAAAGTAACATGGTAAATGTCAAACTAATTAACTAAGAGTTAAAACTAAAAGATAAGGTTAATATAGTAACCCAAACCTGTCTAAAACCTTTTGGTTGAGTGGTTTTAGACCCATAACCAACTTAAACTTTAAATAATCCACTTTGTATCCATTAGAAACCGAATATTAATTTATTATAAAATAATACTTCTAGCTTTTCCAAAGGTGCCCCTCACCCCTCTTATAAAAGGGCACCCCCCCTTCTATCAATTTAACACATTCAAAGCCTTTTGGCTCGGCCAAAACCTGCCTAAATATTCTCTAAAATTTTCTCAATTTGACCTAGAGGCCTTAGTTTTATCAGAAATATAACCTAAGGATCCCTTTTGATCAAATCAAAAGGAAGAACCCGATTAAGAGGTAATGTTTTCACCACCCCCTCTCAAGTTCCTTTCTTCTTCGACTTCTTCTTTCTTTGTTATTCACATTATAAAATAATTAATCCAGTATCTTGTATATACTGTGATGTTATTATAAATATGGTACAACCATATTAAGTATTCTATCCATCCTTTGAATGACATGTCACCATACGTGCGTACGTACGACTTACCGTCTACACGTCGTGGTGTAATTATTATTCAAAACATTATTATTTGGATGGGTATAATAATGATGTGTAATTCATGTAAATAATAAATATAACATGATAATGATTCTTTATATATGATATACCATCCAATTATATATTATTTTAATATCAAAAGAATTATATTGTCGCTCGTGCGTACGTACGGACTGTCGTCTCTATGAACGCGATGAGACTCATTCCCCATTGTATCCATTCAAGACTAATTCTCATTTAATGAATAAAAATTATGTTTGAGGACTTGATATCATTCTTTATATGAATAATATACAACCTATCTATAACAAACATTAATTATTTAACAAAACATATAAAATAAAACGAGTAAGTTAACACCTGAAACAACGATAATACTAAGATATTATTAACAAATCAATGTTAAAAGATCATATATGATATCATATTAATGTATATGATTCTTGTATAATTTAATAAAAATTATTTCACCATTATATAGGAGGTTAACCTACCATCAACCAAGGAAAAGTAAAAGGTAAGGGTTTATTTTACAATCTCTTCATTATCCAAGGTTGTTTATACGTAATTATCTACTGGGACCTCTTTATCATCCACATCCATGTTTCTTAAAAATGTATTTAAAATCATTCTTACTATTTTAAATATTATGGGATAAAGTGATTTATACCCTTGTTGACTTTTTATAAGAAGTTTATAAAGGAATCATTCTGTCCTTTTCCAAACAAGGTCCTTTTTAACCTTTTCGACAAAATTAAGGTAAGAATGTATTTTTTAACTTATACGGCGGGTGCAGCTATTTTCTGCCATTATAAAATCATCTAAGATTCCCTTACAAGCTTATAAGAACATTTTAAAAGTAAATGTTTTATTTTATAATTATGTGGCTTTTAAATAATTTCAAAAAAAGAGATATTTCTCTCAAATAGTTTTGATTTCATATATGTCAACATCCTTTGATGGATTTTAAGCTTATTTGAAGTTTATTTATTAAGATAAAAAACTTTCATATTATATTGAAGGTTTTGTGATATGTTTGACTGTGGATTTGTTATTTTTATACCATTCATGGTTTATGGAGAAATTATTGACATTTCGTATGCTAGTTTTAATACGAATGTTTATGTTATGTTTAAACCTGTTCATATGAGGAATGAATTGGACTTAATATGTTACAGGTGGAGCCCGCTATAGCTCCTCGATGCATCAGTAGGTCTCATGAGACAAACTAGTGTCTTGACACAAGGCCTTGACAAAATATTATTTGTAGTATTGGCACGAGGCCTTGACTATGTGGTTATGATAGTCTGGCATTATGCATTCCATCATTATGAAAGTGGTTATTGATATTGCATGTGATTATTCGACTAGTAGAATATTCCTGTGAATAAGTAAATGGAATTATTTCATTTTATCTTTGCCATATTATGCTGAAGTTTAAGTTTAAAAGGCTTTTGTTTTAGTTATACATTGCCTTAAAATTTTATACTTATTTATGAAAGTTTCCGCTATATTGTTATCCTTACTGAGCATCTGAGCTCACCCCTTTCTATGTTTTATTTTTCCTAGGATGTGAAGAAGTATTTTATGAATGAACTACAGGGATAGTATGAGGGGATAAGAGTGTGGAATATGGAGACTATATTGTTGTAGTTTTCTTTTTATGATGTAATGTAAACTTTATGAATATATCTAGTGATTACAAGGCTACTAAAATAATCGGTCTTTAGAGACTTGATCTTTTGTGATCATTCCAATGTTATGTAATAATGCAACGACTCTGGGTACCTGGGGTTGGGGCGTTATAGTTGGTATCAGAGGAAGTTTAGTACAAACCTTGGAAGCTAGATTTAGGTAAACTCTGATTAGAACACATAGACCTAAGATATAATTTGAGGATTAGTATAGAATAACTTCCTAGAATTTTGGTATTGTAGAGATTTTTTGAGTTTTCCGAGAAATACATCTCTATCTGGATACAATTAGGAAGAGGAGGCTCTGGAACAGATGTACCTAGGGGTAAAACTCAAAAACACCTCTTTGAGCTAGACTCGAACGGGAACTGGTGCACGACAACGGGCCTTGCTGCACTCTTGGTTACGACACTCCCGGGGGATATGCTTAGGATAATTCTCAATTTCTTTACAAACCATTATAAAGGGTTTATGAGTATATACTTCCTCAAAGAAAACATTTTTTATTATTATGGATTAAATCCATAAATAGTTCAGTTTATGTTAAGTGTTTTAAAAGTTTGGAATTATGTATTTTAATTCATTAACAGATCTAGTTTATGCCATTGTTTAGAAATGGTGCCTAGTGTAAGAAATGGAAACCATATCAATGCACACACTCCATGTAGGGATTTCCCTCCTGCTCAAGATAATTATAGTGGAGCTGGTGATGCAACTGGTGCTGATTATCTAATCACCATACTGGGACAACTCACTCAGGTTATGAATAATAACCTTACCCGTATGGAGAACCCTGATCCAAAGCATGTAGGATCAATGTTAGATCACTTCATGAGGCAACAACCACCAATTTTCAATGGGATTAAAAATCCATTGGTAGTTGAGAAATGGATAAGTTCCCTAGAAAAAATATTTCAGGCTTTGGGGAGTAGTGAAATGAAGAAAGTTATCATGGCAGTTTATCACCTCACTAGAGATGTTGATCAATGGTGGTCATTGATACAAAACACAAAGGAATATGATGAAGTATCAAATATGTAATTGACAGAGTTCAAAGATCTTTTCTTATAAAAATACTTTCATCGTGACCATCGAGTAGATATGGAAAGGCAATTTCTGAGTCTGAGACAAAATGAGGATGAGAATGTCACAAAGTATGAGGCTAACTTTACAAGGTTAGCAAGGTATGATGGAGATTATATACGTAACCCAAGAAGTAATATTGATCATTTATTTGATGGGTTAAAACCATTTCTTCATTGAGCATTATTTTCACAATCCTTCTCATCGTACGAAGATATTATCTCATGTGCTATCAAGACCGAAAAAATATTCTCTAAGTCTTACGACTTTAAAGCAAAGAAGGAGAAGAAGAGATCTACTGATCACTCTGGGAATGGAAATAAGGGGAAGAAGGGAAAAGTTGAATATCCATCCTGTAGTAAATGTGGGAAGAAACACCCTGGTACTTTCTTGAAGGGAATGGGTGTCTGTTACAAGTGTGGTGAAAAAGGCCACCAAGCTTGTGATTGCAAAGGGAAGAAAGAAGCTACCGATGTTCAATGCTAAAACTACAGGGAGATGGGACATTATGAAAATGAATGTCCTAAGCGTCAGGGTAACTTACCTCAAAAAAGGCCAAGGGATCAAGGATAAGCTTATGCTATCACTACTGGTGAGGTAGAAGCTCTGAAGACATAGTGGAAGGAAATTTAATGGTTTCCACAAGTTTAGAAAATGCTTTATTTGATTCTGAATCATTTCATTGTTTCATATCTTCCCAGTTTTCTAAGAAAATTAGATATTTTCAGTTTGATTTAACAAGGCAGTTGTCAGTTAAAACTCCTAAGGAAAGTATCACTGCAACAAAGTTTTGTGAATCAGTCCCCATTAGAGCACATAAATGTTCTTTATCTGCAGATCTCATCGTCATACCTATGATTTAATTTGATATAATCCTCAGTATGGATTGGATTTCGGACCATGATGTGAAGATTTATTGTAAGAAGAAGAAGGTTATGATTTTTGATGATGATGATAAGGAACACATTATCTTTAGAGCAGAATCATCACCACCTAATTCTTATCTAGATCCACCCCCAGCAGATCAACTAAATTCAATTATGGAGAGGAAGAGAATGAAATGACTGTGGGTGAGGAAAGTAATTTTCAAATAGAGGATGTACCTATTGTGAAAGAATATGCAGATGTGTTTCCGGAAGATTTACCTGGACATCCTCTAGAATGAGAAGTTGAGTTTTCCATTGATTTAATTCCTAGATCAAGGCCTATATCGAAGAACCCTTATACAATGGTCACTGTGGAATTAGTTGAACTAAAGAAACAACTAGAGGAATTGAGTAATAAAGGATTTATTTTCCTAGTGTTTCTCCATGGGTATCCCATGTTCTTTTTGTTAAAAAGAAAGATGGATCTATGAAGTTATGTATCGACTACAGGGAAATAAATGCTATAACAATAAAGAACAAGTATCCCCTACCTCACATTGATGATTTATTTGACCAACTGCATGGTGCTCAATACTTTTAAAATATTGACCTTCGATCTGGATACCATTAGTTGTGTGTGAAGAAGGAAGAAATTCCGAAGATAGCATTTCGAACCAGGTACAGGCATTACGAGTTTACAGTAATGCCTTTTGGGCTGACTAATGCACCCTCTGTATTCATGGATCTAATGAATAGATTTTTCAAGGAATATCTCGATGATTTTTTGGTGGTATTTATTGATGATATATTGGTATACTCCAAAATCTACAAAGATCATGAAAATAACTTGCACATTATCCTGAAGACTCTGAGAAGACATGAATTATATGGGAAGTTTAGCAAGTGTGAATTCTGGCTTCATGAGATTTATTTTCATGGACATATTGTCTCTAAAGATGGAATCTCTATTGATCCTGCTAAGACCAAGGCAATCCAAGAATGTCCTGAACTGACGAGTATAACTGAGGTACATAGTTTTATTTGTTTAGCAGGTTATTATCGATGTTTCATCCAGAATTTTGCCCGATTGGATAACCCATTAACGAATCTCATACGTAAAGGGGTTAATTTTTTTTGGACAAAAGAGTGTGAAGAATGTTTTGAAGAACTGAAGAGAAGATTAGTCAATGCCTCTATTTTGACTCTACCATCGGGGAATGATGGGTTAACTATTTATAGTGATGCATCAATGAAAGGAATTGGATGTGTCCTTATGCAGAATGATAGGGTTATTGCCTATTCATCACGACATCTAAAAATTATTGAGCAAAACTATCCTACTCATGATCTTGAGTTACCTGCTGTAATATTTACTTTGAAGATATGGAGACATTATCTTTATGGTGAAAAATGTGAGATTTATACTGATCACAAGAGTTTGAAGTACATTTTCTCACAAAAAGAACTCAACATGAGGCAAAGGCGATGTCTTGAACTACTCAAGGATTATGATTTCATGATAAATTACCACCCGAGGAAGTAAAATAAGGTGGCATATGCTTTGAGAAGAAAAGATCATGGAGTTTTGAACATGATAAGAATTGAAAGGGATCCTATTTTCATTGATCTAGTGAAGATGGATATGAGAATTACCATGGAAGGTGAAACATCAATACTCTTTCAAATGGTTTCCAAACCATCTTTACTAGAAAGGATAAAGAGTTATAAGACCAGTGATGAAGAGTTTAAAAAGAAGATTAAAGGTGTGAATTCCGGGAGATTGAGAGAATTTGTGTATGAAGATGGAATTTTGAAATTTGGGAAGAGGGTTTGTGTTCCTGATATACCTGATCTAAAAAGGGAATTGTTGGATGATTCTCGTAGTTCAAATTTCTCTATACACCCTGGGAGCACCAAAATGTATAGAGATTTGAAGGAACATTTTTGGTAGGACAACATGAAGAGGGAGATTGCTGATTTTGTGTCAATATGTATGATTTTTCAACAAGTGAAAGCTGGAAGGCAACATCCTGGTGGAGTATTGCAACCTCTTCCCATACCGAAGTGGAAATGTGAAAATATTACGATAAAATTTTTCATGTGGCTACCAAAGACTCCGAGAAGTAACGATGCAATATGGGTCATTTTTGATCATCTTACCAAGTCAGCATATTTTATTTCTATAAGGGAAGATTTACCACTTGAACGTCTAGCAAGACTATATATTAATGAAGTTGCGAGACTTCATGGAGTACCCCTATCGATTGTTTCTGATCGTGACCCCCATTTTACTTCAAGATTATTTAAGAGTATTCAGAAGGCCTTGGATACTGAACTTCGTTTGAGCACTGCCTACCACCCTCAAACAGATGGACAATCAGAACGAACTATTCAAACCTTAGAAGACATGTTGAGATTATGCTCACTTGACTTTCAGGGTATGTGGGATCAATATTTACCTCTGGTAGAATTATCCTATAATATTAGCTTCCATTCAAGTATTCAGATGGCACCATATGAAGAGTTATATGGAAAGAGATTTCGCACACCAACCTGTTGGGATGATGTTGGTGAACGAAAACTTGTAGGCCTAGAACTGGTGGAGGAAACAATGGAAAAGGTAAAGGTAATCCAAAACCACATCAAAGCAGCTCAAAGTAGGCAGAAGAGCTATGCTGATAACTGAAGGAAGGATTTAGAATTTCAGGTAGGAGATCATGTTTTCTTGAAGGTATCTCCATGCAAGGGAGTTATATGTTTCAGTAAGAAGGGTAAATTGAGTCCCAGGTACATCGGACCTTTTGAAATTCTAGAACGAATTGGGGTTGTAGCTTACCGTTTAGAAATGCCACCAAATCTCTCCAAAGTTAATGATGTGTTCCACGTATCACTATTGAGAAAATGCATGCCTGACCCAACACATGTCCTCACTTATGAGGAATTAGAACTGGAACCCGATCTGTCTTATTGAGAAGAGCCCATCAGGATTCTTGATACCAGAGAACAAGTGCTGAGAAACCAGACGACTCGTCTGGTAAAAGTTATATGGAGAAACCATAAGATGGAAGAGGCAACGTGGGAACCAGAGGAACTTATGATGAAGAATCACCCGAGTCTTTTCATGCGGTAGTATTCTAGAAATTTCAAGGACGAAATTATTTGAAGGATGGGAGAATTTAACACCCCAAGCTTCCACGGTACGCTTCTCTTTTAATAATACAGTAGCGTGTGTTGTACGCAACTTCGAGTTCTAACACTCACCACAACCAATCAAACTAGCCGTTATGAATAGTAATACCATATTTTTGAAATTTTATAAATTTTATCTTTAAAAATGGACTTCATTTTTGGATTCGGAATATCAAAATTATCCTAGGGTGAATTTTTGGTATTTTTCTGAAAACTTTCAATTTTTGATGAATAGTGAAAAACACGGAGTCATTGGTTAAAACTGACTTTTTATTTAAATAATTATTTATTTTATTTAAATTTATTTTAGGAAAAAATAGATATTTAATACCTATACAAGTTCAATTTAATTCATTGGAGTCAGTTTATAATAATTTTAGACATATAAAAATTTTATTGAACTTTTCACCGTCTTTTACCCACCTCTTAAGAGAATTCACAAATTCACACAAAACTTAATTTTACCACTTCTGTGAGTGGAATTTCAAAAATCCGAAAGACACGGTTAATATCAAGGAGTAAAATTTGTTTCAATAAGATAATTTTTTTTGGTGAATAGTAACTTTTTACTTTTATTTTCCACGTTTAAAAGTAAATAGGGTAATTAAGGGTAAAAATGATATTAATATTACCCTAACACATGTATTAATTCTATTGGAAAAGTGTATCTAGACCAAAAATAACCTTATGAATAAAATATTATCATTTAGGTCCACTTGGATTAGATTAGGACATTTATTATTATTTAATTCAAAGAAGAGTTAAAAGAGTTAAAATCAAAGTTTATTTACTAAAACATTTTTAATATAGGGTTATGCATAAGATAAATTCTATTATAAATATTAATTAGAAATATAAAAAGATTTACTACATAATGGTAGTTTATTTATAATTTTTAGACATTAAATAATATAATTTATTTATGACACAATGGTGATGCAATAATTACCTAATTAATGAAATATTAAAATAATTGATATTATAAATATAAAAATAAATGTAATATGAGACTTTTTATGAATTACAGTAATTTTATAGGTTAATATGACATATTAGGATTGATATGAATTTTTTAGAAGTAATAATGATGTTATGAATTTATCAAAAACAAATACCCAATAGTGTCAAAATTGACATAAAAGAGTTTTTAAAACAAATATTATATTATTAATTCATATTCTATTCCAAAAATATAAGGTTTGAAAAAAGGAATTGTATCATTATAGGTGTATCATTAATTTACCACTTGGGGGTCGCTTGAATGTATACAGTAAGTTAATTAACAATATAATATAAAAATAAAAAGTGACATGGTAAATGTCAAACTAATTAACTAAGAGTTAAAACTAAATGATAAGGTTAATATAGTGACCCAAACCTGTCTAAAACCTATTGGTTGAGTGGTTTTAGACCCATACACACCTTAACCATTAAATAATACACTTTGGAGCCATTATAAATCGAATATGAATTTATTATAAAATAATACTTCTAGAATTTCCAAAGGTGCCTCTCACCCCTCTTATAAAAGGGCACTCACCATTCTCTCAATTTCACACCTTCAAAGACTTTTGTCTTGTCCAAACCATGACCAAATATTCTCTAAACTTCCCTCAATTTGACTTAGAGGACTTAGTTTTATCATAAAGCCAACCTAAGGAGCCCTTTTGATCAAATCAAAAGGAAGAACCCGATTAAGAGGTAATGTTTTCACCACCCTTTCTCAAGTTCCTTTCTTCTTCAACTTCTTATTTATTTGTTATTCCCATTCTAAAATAATAAATCTAGTATCTTATATATACAGTGATGTTGTTATAAATATGGTACAACCATATTCAGTATTCTATCCATCTTTTGAATGACATGTCACCATACGTGCGTACGTACGGCTTACCGTCTCCACGTCGTGGTGTAATTGTTATTCAAAACATTATTATTTGGATGGGTATAATAATGATGTGTAATTCATGTAAATAATAAATATAACATGATAATGATTCTGTATATATGATATACCATCCAATTATATATTATTTTTATATCAAAAGAATGATATTGTCGTTCGTGCATACGTACGGACTACCGTCTCCATGAACGCGATGAGATTCATTCCCCATCGTATCCATTCAAGAATAATTATCATTTAATGATTAAAAATAATGTTTGAGGACTTGATATAATTCTGAAAATGAATAATATACAACCTATCCATAACAAACACGACTTATGTTACAGAAAATATAAAATAAAACGAGTAAGTAAACACCCGAAACAACGATAATACTAAGATATTATTAACAAATCAATGTTAAAAGATCATATATGATATCATATTAATGTATATGAGTCTTGTATAATTCAATAACAATTAGTTCACCATTATTCAGGAGTTTAACCTACCCTCAACCAAGAAAAAGTACAAGGTAAGGGTTTATTTTACAATCACTTCATTATCCGAGGTTGTTTATATGTAATTATCTACTGGGACCTCTTTATCATCCACATCCATGTTTCCTAAAAATTTATTTCAAATCATTCTTACTATTTTAAAGACTATGGGATAAAGTCATTTATACCCTTTTTTACTTTTTATAAGAAGTTTATAAAGTAATATTTCTGTCCTTTTCCAAACAAGGTCCTTTTTAACCTTTTCGACAGAATTAAGCTAAGAATGTCTTTTTTAACTTATACGGAGGGTGTTTCTATTTTCTGCCGTTATAAAATCATCTAAGCTTATCTTAAAAGCTTATAAGAATATTTTCAAAGTAAATGTTTTATTTTATAATTATGTTAATTTTAAATGATTTCAAAAAAATAGATATTTCTCTCAAATAGTTTTGATTTCATCTATGTCAACATCCTTTGATGGATTTTAAGATTATTTAAAGTTTATTTATTAAGATACAAAACTTCCATATTGTATTGAAGGTTTTGTGATATGTTTTACTATGTATGTGTTATTTTTATACCATTCATGGTTTATGGAGAAATTATTGACATTTCGTATGCTAGTTTTAATACGAATGTTTATGTTATGTTTAAACCTGTTCATATGAGGAATGAGTTGGACTTAATATGTGATGGGTGGAGCCCACTATAGCTCCTCGATGCATCGGTAGGTCTCATGAGACAAAATAGTGTCTTGGAACAAGGCCTTGAAAAAATATTATTTGTAGTCTTGGCACGAGGCCTTGACTATGTGGTTATGATAGTCTGGCATTATGCATTCCATCATTATGAAAGTGATTATTGATATTGCATGAGATTATTCTACTAGTAGAATATCCATGTGAATAAGTAAATGGAATTATTTCATTTTATCTTTTACATATTATGCTGAAGTTCAAGTTTAAAAGGCTTTTGTTTTAGTTATACATTGCCTTAAATGTTTATGCTTATTTATGAAAGATTCCGCTATATTGTTATCCTTACTGAGCATATGAGCTCACCCCTTTCTATGTTTTATTTTTCCCAGGATGTGAAGAAGTATTTTATGAATGACCTGCAGGGATAGTATGAGGGGATAAGAGTGTGGACTATGGAGACTATATTGTTGTAGTTTTATTGTTATGATGTAATGTAAACTTTATGAATATATCTAGTGATTCCAAGGCTACTAAACTAATCGGTCTTTTGAGACTTGATCTTTTGTGATCATGCCAATTTTATGTAATAATGCCCCGAATCTGGGTAAATAGGGTTGGGGCGTTACATCAGATGCTTAGTAAGGGTAAAAAGAGGAGATATTAATAATTATATAAGCAGAGAATGAGAATAAGGGTATAAAAACATGATCTTAATGTTTATAAAAAATAACTTTCATATCAAATATCATAATCTTGATTCATGACATAAATATTGGTATTTTATAAAACATAAATCATAAGGGAATCAACAAACATGATCCATGAGAGCATAACATTGGCATAAGGAAAAAGTTTTTAGCATACACATAATCATGGAAAATCATTTCTTTAGTAGTAATGTCTTATTTCCAAGACAATCATAGTGGAATGAGTTCACTTTTGAAACCATTGTAGTAGTCAAGGTTCACTACCAATATAATCATAGTGGACAAAGTCCCTTACAGAACTAAGTTCACTCTCCATTCTAGACCTATTTATCTCATGAGATTTCATTATTCACCAAATGAATTAGATGGCGATATAGGTATCACCCATCACATAATGAAAATAATACATATGTGTGCCAAAATATCATGAAATATTCATCATATTATAACCCATTAAAATAAATGAGTTTCATAAACATTTCATCATACCATAACCCATGGAAAAATATTGGTTTCATAAAAATCTTATCATTATAAAAATAAACCATGAAGATAGGGAATAAGGATGGTATCCTTATATGATATCCCCTATAAATAATATTTTATATCATGAATTTTTGTCTTTTATGAATATAAATACTATTAAAATATCATTAAAACATTCTTGAAGAAAATATTCTTTCCATTTTAAAATCACTTATTTTAAAAAAATAAACACAATTATAAAGGAAATTTTTTCATTGAAAATAACTATGTAAAATTATAAATAAAGATTAAAATAAAAAATTAGTCATGATAGAGGGAAAATCCATTCACGTAATATAAGTTAAAAAACATTCCTTTAATAATTTTGTCAGAAAATTCACAAAAAAACCTCATTTCAAAAATGTGAAAAAGATTCCTTTAAAAACATTTCAATAAAAAAAAACATGGGTAAAAATGGATTTTAAAAATCATAGGAGAATAGTTAAATCCTTCTTTACAACATTTTTTTATAAAACAAAGATATGTAAGAAAAATATTTTATTACCGAAGAGAGAAATGAAGTCGATTTTCCTTAAAACATATTTTCTATCTATTGAGTAAAAAAGGTGAAGAAAATGAAAGGAAAAAAATTTATTTTAAAGAAATAAATATTGGATAATAAAATTAATGAGTATTATGAGTGGCTTCTCATAACATTTTCATCATCAGAACTTAATCATAAACAGTCTTGATAAATATTGATATTGTAACATAAATCCCCTTACTTAGAGTTCACCTTACTTAAAAACCAATATAAACTATTATCTAATAAATTTAAATTTATTATAATTCTATAAAATAGTTATTTTAATACTAAAAATATTATATTTGATCCCTTTATAAAATTTAAACACCTCCTTTTATCAATAATTCCTTATTAAAATCACCATTTCCGGGTGTAAAGTGTTTCATTTATCATGAGTATTTCAGTTCAGTAGTTCTGATCCTTGTATATTTATCTTGGATCCATTATATATATAATATTAATCATGATATAATATCATATATATTTATTATATACATATATAGATCCATCCATAAAATTTAGCGATAGAAAAAATGACGACGGTAGGCTGTAAAAACGTATGAACGCCATTTTTGATTTTTTGATGGATGGAAATAAATAAAGGTAAAAATTAATTCAACTTTATAAGATCATTATTATATCATATATATCATATATATTTATAAAATTCTTTTTCATTAATGTCTAATTAAAATATAAGTTAAAAACGAATCACATCGCTTGGTGGAGGTGGTAGTCCACACATGCACACGAACAACGTTATCATTTACCAAAGGATTGGATTATAACTAAGTAGATGTGATATTATAATAAAAAAAGAATAATTATGTCATAAATATCATATATAAAAATTAAACCCATCATAATACCCATCCATAAAATATAGTGATGAAAAATGAACTGTATCGCTATGTGGAGATGGTAAGCAGTATGTACACACGAGCGATAATTTTACATCTCGTTTGATGGGAAATATGATGTATAATGGTGTTTTAATAATAATAATAAAATTTAATAATATTTAGAATGATACATTTATTATTTTTTGATAATTAACATATATTTATTAGAGAAAAATGAGAGCATAAAAGAAAGTGATCGGTTAAGGCAATTACCTCTTCTATGAAATAACTCCTTTAGATCTCCCCTAAAGGGCTCTAGGATTGGTATTTTGGGAAGAAAAGAACCATTTGAATGTTTATAAAGAATTTTATAAGATAAATTTATAGATTCTGGTCTATAAAAAAGGCTCAAATTACTATAAAGAAGTGATAAAGGAGGTTACCTTTTATAATTGAGGTGAGAGGTACTTTTGAAATTTCTCAAACGATTAAATTATAAAAAATCCACTCTCAAGAAAAATGAATCAAAATGGATATGGATTTGAATATAAGGAAGGATAGGGTTGTAATACCATCAAAAAATATAATTTAGACAGGTTTTTCTTTGTCATTTTAAACTTTATCATTTTGATTAACCCTTAGTTAACAAATTTTAATTTTAACTACAGTAACAACTTTTTCAGTATTGAAGGGTTGTAAATTTTTACTTATAAGGTGAAAATTAGCTCATAAATAGAAAATTTATGAAATTTTAGACCATATTATATCCAAATTTACTTAGTTAAATATTTTTATGATTATTAAATAATTTAATAAAATATTATTTTGATAAAATATCATTAGTGTTAAATTTTATACTATTCATTTAATTTGGCTTAAAAGACATAAATAAAAAGTTTTTAATTAGAATATAATATTTCAACACAACAATAATATTTCATATTCACCTAAAAAATATTTTAACACTATATATTATTTAAATTATACAAATTTTAATATTTTTAAAATCATTTATTTTATTTATCCATTAATTGAATAAATATTGTTTTAGCGTTGTGTAAGAATTTAAGGTAATTATATAATAACTAAAAATAATAAATAAATTACCATAATGAATATAATTTAATTATTGAAAAAATTACTATTAATATTCATTCATAACTATTTTTTTACCTATGGTAACATATACATGAAATTTCAAAATAAGAGAGTAACACTTTGTAATTTTCTTTGATTTAAATAATATATAAGTCATTTTCATTGACAAGTGTACATTAAACTATGTAATTTTAAGACTAATGTGATAATTATCAAATTAAATTTATCCAATAAGAATCTAGATGAAAAATTATAGCCTTATCACTTATTTTTAATCAAGATTAACCGGATTTACCCTTTACCGAGGTGGTAAATTTTACCACAGTTACTATTCATATTAATAAAAAATAAAACAGGTATCTTTACTAAATTTAAAACTTTTGATTATTAATATTTAATTCATTTTATATTATTTAATGCCTATAAATGGAAGAAAATAATTTTAAAGTGAGTGTGAAAAATTTGATAAAACTTCTTTTTAGAAAAAATGAATTTTTAGCATAAAACTGAATTTATTATTATCCAATGTCTACAAGAAAATATTTGATAAATTTTTAAAAAAATTATCAATTAAATAATATATAAATTTCATTAAAATAATTCAATAATTATGATTAATTTAATTTATTAATATAAAAATACATTGTGCACACAAAAAGAGTTTTTTTTTTGAAAAAACATCACTTTTATTTTCAAATATTTTTTATTTTTAATTATAATTATATGATAAATAATTATTTAATTTTATTAATTTTTTGACCATATATTTTTCAAAATTTACTTAATACTATTCATACCCACTAATCAAATGTGTAGGCGATGACATATAAATAATATTTTAATAATGTTACGCAATTCATCTAAACTCGCTATTGTGTGTGATGCAAGCTACCAAAGGAATAAAATTATTTAAGGAGAAATATTTCATAAAAATATTGGGGTGTTACACCACACCCTATTCACAGTCATTAAATAAAAAATTCACTATATTCTAGTTTTAATTACATTATTAAAAACCTGTTTTTCATACATAAGAAAATAAAAACCAATATCATCTCCAGTATCATTTTATAAAATTTTCCTTGATAATATATTTAAATAAAATCAATCAATTTGGAAAAATTTCTAGGGATGAATCCTATTTTGTTAAAAACCTCCCTTTGAAAACTACTTTTAAAATATATACTTTAATACACTTTAGAGAACTTTTTTACAAAAGTGGAATTAATCACAAGAAATAATAAAAAAAAATCAATCAACTATGTAATAAAAAATAAAAATAAAAGGTATTATCTAAATAAAACCGTACATCAATGAATAGGTGTCATGGACTCTACCCTAGTCTATAAAGTGAGATGGTTCTAGACTTTACTAAACATAGTCCAACCTTCTAGCCTATGTTGCATCATATACAAAAACCGCCTGAATAGCCTGCACCTTGAATCATTGGGGGCACACCCCATCTAATCATATTTCACACTAATTAGGACACTAGTAGAATATAAACACCTAGTGAAATAGAAGTCTATAATTTCCAATTTTCTACCTAGGTTCCAATGACCAAATCATAATTAAAGGCGAGAAAACAATCCACACAAGAATCAATAAACATATAAAATTAATAAACAAGTAAGATTGGGTTCAAAACACTGTTTTCGAAGCTTTTTCCAAGGTGTAGCACCATCCCTCTAACTGGTATAAGATGCTCTACTTTTCTGTTACCTCATATTCCTTCTTTCCAAAGGAAGGTGGCTTCCATAACTTTAATCAATGGTGTCTATTCCTTGATCAAAATGAGATGATGGGATGTCAGTTCCTCCTTCCATGTATTTCTCCTTGAATATTGTTTCTTAGTCTGGGTCTCCCTCATATATTTAAGTCATGTTCACGAAACTTGTTTATAGTGCTATCTCGAGGTGGATACTGGTTAATTACACTACTTCTATATCAATTGGGTTGAAACCCTCAGTTAGAGGAGGTAGTATAATTGGGAACATTAATAATGTCTATACATTAGGTAGATTGGGAATTTTCAAATTATTCCTCTTTTAGAGGACATATCATGTAAGACATCTTAGGTGTGAAACTTAAGGCATCTCATGTTAGTCATAAGGTAGTTAACGCTAGATGTGCAAGTATTTTGAAGTTTTTTACCTAAGACATCCCATGTTTATTGAATAGGGTATGGATTCTAGATTATAGCATGAGTTTAATGTATTATGAATATGGGAACAAGGTTAATGTTTTATGGGGATAGGTTGGGCATAAAACTATCTTATTTCGGGGAAATACGATGGAGTGTGTCCCTATGAGGGAAGATTTCACACTTGGGGATGGAGTGTGTCCCCCAAAGGGGGGTAATTTCCCACAGGGATATTGGAGTGTGTCCCCCCAAGGGGGATAATATCACACTATAATGTTGGGATTTAACATCATGGATGCGTCCTACGTACCCTGTTTAAGAGACAGGGATGAAAACTCACGTAGTTTGATGCTGTAGTTTAAGGTTGTGTGACAGGACCAGTCCATGCATATTAACATCATGTGGTAAGGATGCTCATGCCACATAAGGTGTATTAGTGAGAGATGGTGTGGTACTTACACATGGAAGTTGCATATGGTAGGTGTCTCATCCCATAGTGGTGGAGGATGATATGAGGATTACATTTGGAAGCTATCACAGTGTTGGGGGTTTGTCCCAGGTGTGGATTTTCCTCCCACGACGGGGGAGGTGGTGGAATCCCATGATGATCATACACAGTGCATCCCATGCTCATCTTATAGTATAAGGATAGAGTTTTACATCATGTACTAAGGATGTTTTTGTGCAGTTTAATTTCATACAACTAGGATGTGGAGATGGATAGTTTTATGTCTTGTAGATTGAACCAGGATGGTGCTCACTCCTAGAGGGATATCGTTTCAAGTAAGGAAGAATATTTCTCATAAAGAATCCCCACTGAGATAGGTGTATTGTTTCCCTTGAAGATTCAACTTCTAGGGCTTACCTGACCACATCTCATGCGCCTTTGGCTGGGACATGAAATTGGAACTTCTGTGGAGTAGTGAAAATCAGGAGGCTCTATGTTAGGGTACCTATTATTAGAAATAAAAGAAATTTAGGTACATATGACTAAGATAAAGATAGGGTAATATCTACACTAGAATCACAGGGGATTTCAGGCCTGGGACCATAAAGTTGTTTCACACAACTTTATTTTATTGTGCGCAGGTAGAGTTGCGTGAGCCATGGGATATAGAACAAAGAAAAAACATGGATTCTGAGGGAGTAGTCTCATGAAAGTTTGGAGTTTCACATAGGTCATGGTTTCATGAAGGCTAATTCTCTTTCATGTATCCTAACAACCTTAGGAGGTGTTGGGTTAGGATCACTCGATCGCAAGCCAAGTCATGTTTGGGACCACATGAGGCCTATCATGAAAGTTTCCTACCTTTTATGGTCCATATATTCTAGTGTTGTGAGATATCAAATAAGAGTTTTATTTTCATGCATGGGAGCATCACTTCATCTTCTAGAAACCACTTTAGTTTGATGATACCTTTTTCATTCAATTGGATGGTCACATGATGGGTTGAGTGAAAATATTTTCTTTTGTGCTCATATGCCTTGGGTTCCAAGGGAATGCCTGCACAACCTGTAGGATTCTACATAGCCTTTTACCCACAACTTCATAGTCGTTAAAATGGTGGTCTTCTGTGAACAATTAATTTTATGCATGCACATGCCTTCAGAATTATTTCAGACTTAGGGGTATCCACAAAAATTAGTATCTCATTTGGCATGCAAGCCTTTTGCACGTAGAACCCCATATTTTTACATAACTGTTGAAACTTGCATGAAAACTTATCCTCAGCCCCAGAATGTTCTTTCAGGGTGAGACACATGTTTGATTCTTCCAAAACTTTTTGTTTGGGGCGTGAGACAGGTTTTTTACACAAAAAAATCCCCCCTTGTAATTAGAGTTGATAGGGGATGAAAAGGTAGGATTCTCAAGGAAATGTAGAAGACTGTGGTTAATTTCCATGTTTTTGCATAACTCCCATCTCTGGTCATGCAATTACATTTCTTGCTTCACAAAAACCATAGGAATATGACTATTAATAGGGTGAAGTTACCTACAAATGTTAATCTTAATTTGGTTTATAATAATTCATCTCTTGTGTGTGGAGATCACCCATTTGTGAGAAATCTTAATCTTCGACCATGACTTTTGTGTAACTCCTAATTCCTTAAAAAAACTTGAATACCTTAGAAAAAAAATTTCATGAACTTTCTAAAAGTTACAGTGTGACCAAATTTTCATTCCCAAGACTAGGATTTTTATTCTTCATCCTTAGAAACCAAAAATCTTTATGAAATATCCAACCCTACAAATTAAGATGAGATCGATGATTTTTCTACTTCTTGGAGGGATGATATGGCATGGACCTAAAAATTACTTGGGCTATAAGGGATGTTTATGATAACTAGGCACTCTTGGGATTGCTGAATGAAGCCTAAAGATGTTATTTTCTGAGCATTCTTCTACCCCTATACAACTTCAAGATGGTAGATGATGTGACTATCCCAGCCATCAAAGTGAATACACCGCACTTCTAGTCAGCTCATCATGAGGAACTTTACTATAAGAATATCAATGCTCTAGGTCACCCTACTTAGGAGAAAAAGGACACTACTATATAAAATCTGAGTGGATAGATGAGAAAAATCATCGGGGAGTAACCAAAGAATATGGAATTTCTATCTTGTTACATGAGTTTGTTCCATACTAGTATCCAGTACAATAATTGGGGCCGATAAAAGGATTGGGATCTATGGTACATGAGAAACATTACTGATGAATGGGCCTATTGAGTATGCTTCACCTTCTAAGAGTACAGAGATGAGATATACCACATCAGACTATATGAGGTAGTGTGGAAATTCGAGTTACACATATATCATAAATAAGATCTACTACCGGAGCTCCTCATTTGGTGGTCTATGGATACTAATACCTTCCACCTCCATCATGTGGAGGTGGGAATAAACCTTTGGGACCTTCATTGCATCAGTGGAATCCCACAAAAATTATTTTAGTATAATGAGTTCCTCCTAGTGATGAATGCTTAAGGTGATAGGAGGAAAACCCCCATTCTAGAACAACACCTTCTAGATGCATTGACTAATGTACCAAAGCATCATACCACCTTACACCAGGACATTCCATTCAATACATGGTTGGAGATGTTCCTAAAAAAAATCCAACCATGAAAATTCCAGGGTGGCTGAAGCTGTGTCTGGCGGTGTAGAAGAGGAGGAAGTCATAATCATACTAGATGATCTTGGAGGAGGGGAACTATCAGCATTGGGGTTACAACATGAAGGAGGTATGATATCTATTGGTACGCTAAGACACATTTTGGCCACATTCCTTAGTGGATGACTACTTTATATCAAATATGAACACATGGGACTACATCCATGGATGCTATTTATAGTGAAAATCATGGAATTTGGTAATCAAGAAAACCCGGGGGTATTAATGTTGGCCCAACTCTATATCCAGTAGGGCCACGTGGAGGGAGGGAATATTCCTAGGTAAATCTGAAGTCCATTCCAGTTCTTGCATGAGTGGATCACATTGCACTTTAGAGGCCATGATTTCTCAAATTCCATCACTTCCCCAAATAATGGTCTATGGAATTCACTACTCAACATTGTGAGGGTTCGATTAGTGGCACTCAATGAAGTTAGAGTCATAGATGGTAATAATTTTTTTTTGAACATTAACATGTTCCCAACCCTATTTAGCGAAATAGTGGACAATCTAGATGGGAAACTGGAGTAGCACGAGTAATTATAGAACTTATGACATGGAGTATTAGTGGACAGGATAGACTAAAACACATATTATAATACGTATACTACATCTTAGTTTTACCAATAGTTTGGATGCATCCATCAACTAACAAATGGATTTCACATGGGGATTTGTGAGGAATGGAATCATTGTATCCTTCTCCAGCTGTGGTGGATGTTCACAAGTGAAGGCATGGGAGAAGTCATCATGCAACTATCGAACAATGTCAATGTTGGGATCTTTCAAACATATGCTGACAACTGGGTAACAGCATACCCAAGTGTGATCTTTCATTAGTGCATAATAGTAATCACACTGGAAAGAAATGTGAAGAAGTAGAAGAGATATAGGTGGTATGCTCTTCTAGGGGATCACTAAGAATTGGGGGATATTAATGAGGATACGATGGGGGTATCATAAGAATCTATTTCCCCCTAACTCCTAGAGAGAAGGGCCTAACTTAGAAACGACCATGAGAGTACGGATAGGAATCTTAGGCTGGGACATGTAGAACTAGGGAGGTCCCCAAAAAGAAGTTGCGGTACCTCTTGTATCCAACCATTGAAACTTCATTACCTGTGTTATGGGAAGCTTAGGGAATATTGTGGATGACCTGGAAAGAATAGATTCTATGGATAAATATGACTCAGGAAGATATTGAGATACTGGAGGTGGAGCTCACCAGGATCACAATTAGGGTGCACTTTCCTGAGAGGTTTACATACCTGACATCTATAGACACCTATACATGCCAACATGGGGAACTTGATATTACCTCTAGTCCAATGTGGGTAATTTTCATTGGTGAACCTGATATTGAGGACACATCATCTATCAAAGATTCATCTTAGGTGGTATCAACCCTTGGTGCTGATACAGAGGGCACTGATAAAAAGAAGTTCCGGGGATTGGCTTCAGACCATAAAACTCCCTAAGAGAGTAGAGAGTTCACCCTTGGTGATGATGACTTGACTAGGATACTTTTTAGTGCGATACTCATAGTTTTCTAACTCACTTGTCTCTTCTGTACCTTCCTCTTTTTTTGTTCAAAGTCTATAACTAGTATTTTTCCTTATGCAGAATCAAGTCGAGTGAACAAGGGTTCTCGTTTGGAGGGGATGAGGGTGATCCATTGGGTATTGGTGATCCTACCTCAGAATCTATACCTAAGGCTGCTAAAACTATGGGGATAGAAAAGAAGATTGTATTGGAATTCCCAGAGCTCCCAGTCCTCCCAATCATCTATTGGGGACCAAACATTGACATCCTGATGGAGGTGTCTACCACTAGCGAGGCAGATCACTCGGGGTGACACATTATTGAGATCCCTCTACCTTAGGGTAAGAATGAATCTCAAGTAACTTGGATATTTCCACACATTCATGGATCTATTTGATTCTATCATATAAATGCGTTTGTTTTTTCTTATGATTCTTGTGCCCAACTGACACTAGAGGGCCTAATTACAACCATCAAAGTGCCAACCCATGTCGAGGGGTCTCTAGTAGTGGAACTATCTAACAAAAATCCTGGACTAGGTCTTGACCAAATGCTTTCTATATATAAGTATTTTTCCCTTAAATTATCTATTTTTTCAAATCTTATTATAATTGGTCAAAATAACCTAAATTTTTTTTTGAAGTAGTGCTCGAGAAGGTGCACTCCCAATAAGAATCCATGGTTGGGGAACCTGGGTCACCTCCACCAATGGATGCACCAAATCTTAGGGAGTCATCCATCCAATGTAATCCTATCTCAACCCTAGGAGGGAAGACCATTACAGATGAAGGTGGTGTCTCATAAGGGGTGGAGCTTGAGGTTGGAAGGGATGGTGTTTCCAATAAAGGGTCGGATAAAAAATTCACCCCTCTCGACTTGGAACCCAACCTGTCCAATAGTATCCTAGAGGAAGACCCTATCACTTTTATTCTTACAGCCTTCCTAGAATATGAGACCACACAACATGAGGAATTGGAAGACTCTGGGTCTGATGTGGAAAAAGAGAATCACATCATTTGGATAAGGTCATAGAGGATAATATAGAACTTCATCACCCACACTCCAGAGCCAAATCCAGTGAGTTTTGTGGGGTCCCACCACCACTGTCTATGGAACTTGGGAACCAAAGGGGTGGACACTCACACCCTCCATGTGCTATTCCACAATTACCTCACTGAGTGGGTTCATGCGGAGAGTCAAAAATTTTATATCACATAGCATAAGGAGAAATCTAATGGAACCAGGAAGCTCTTAGTGTCTAATCAATAACTTCAACATCTAGAGGAGTAGGTGAATGATAAATCATTCATTATCAATGATCAAATAGAGATCATCAGTCAGTTGAATTCTCATTTGGAGGTGGATGAAGCTCAGGTAGAGGAGGTTCTATCTTAGATAGTTTAGTGTTAGGATGATCAAGGCTGGGTGAGAATTAGGGGTTATGATATTTTCCCATGGATGAAGAGGAGGAAAAAAGGCATGTGTGGTTGAAACAGGTCCTATAGGCCACATACTAGAGGCTCGAGTGATCGATTGTAGAGGAAAATACATAGGGTAATTTTCCTAGAGCATCGAGAGGCCCCAATGTGTGGATTAACCTCACCAACTGCTAAATTTTATTTGTTTTAACTTCTCATATGCATGGACGTGTTTTGTTTACCTCATTTTTACTACTTCACTTTAATCACACTCATGAGACAACCAATTATCAATCCCTAAGATCATGTGTGCCATGATAAATGTGAGAAAAAATGGAGGACCATGAGTTTTCTCACTCATATGTGAGTTCCAAGTAATTTATGAACACTCAGGGTATGAATTTATTGGTTAAAAATTGAAATAATCCTGGTCATGAAGGGATTTGTATGGAGTATAGTTCTCTTTAAACAACCAACTTTTTTCTCAACATGCACTAGCACAAAAATGTGTTAATTACAAGAGTGTTGAATTATACCCAAATAGAGGGGAATAGAGAGAGTGAATAAAGTCATATAAGATCTATAACAAAAGGGGAGTGGAATGACGATGGAGGATAACTATTGACCATATCTGAAACAAAGAATCCATTATTATTTTGCTGAGAATGGAGACAAATAAATGAGAGTTGATCGCTGATCATGTTCGAGACACAAGAACTATCTCAAAACACCATAAAAAGTTGTTAGGGAGTGTTCCAAGGATGGTAGGTGATCTGGTGTGGCATAAAACCACATCATCAAGGGGAGACCATTCATTTCTGGAGGAGGATGTGGATCCAAATAAAGGGACATATAAAGCATTCCGATGAAGTGATAGAATGTTGGAATAGAGGTCAACACTACTGGGATTAAACCAACATGGATTTGAGAATATTGGGTAGGAATATCATTTAGAAAAAATATCAGACTCATCTTCTAATGGGAGAATCATCTCAGATGTTGAGAGAAGGTTGATGAACATGAATGATGCGGTAGGTGACCAACACCGACGGTGGGAAGGGGCTTCTTATGTGAGGGACTAAGGCACTCCAAAGTTTAATGTTATGTAATGAGGATGATTAACACACAATTTAACATTATATAGTGAGGATAGTGTATCGTATAGTTTAACATCATGTGATTGGGATGTCAATGCATACATTTTCGCATCTTGTGACTAGGATGTGAGGCTATTAGTTTATTTTCAAATAGTTTGGATGAATCGCTAATATATTAAGGTAATAATTCTTATATCATAGGTCTGTGTGTCATGAATGAACATGTGATACATCGAATGAAGGTTACCTGATGTGAAAGGTGGGGCCTAGGAGGACACCTGATGCTGCAAAAAATGTTTCTAAGACAACTCACACAAAGTTTAAGGTCATGAATCTTCAATGTAATATCCTAGTTTAGGGTCATTGAGTTTGGACCATGGTTTGAATACCCCAATAAGATATGTGTAGCATGGAAGAGTGATAAATTGACATGAATTGAGGGCCAAGAAGGCTCAAAGATGTACAAAACATAATCGAGGTGACTTTCACATAGTCTAAAGTCATGATTCTTAGACTTGAACTCCAAGTTTAAATTTATTAGGTCTAGAACATGGGTTATTCATGTGTCTCAATATTACTTGAGGAAAATCCTTCCCAACCCCTAATCTCGCATGAGCCATGTACGATGTGAGAAATAAAGAGTGGTATGATATTCCTGTCATTTATAGGGGAGAACAAAACAATGGGAAAATGTGACCTTCAAATACCATGAGGACAATCATGAATTTCAATACATGGATAATAAAAAGGTGTTGGATGATGATAAGGGAACCACTACTGACCATGTTTGAAACACATGTTCTATATCCATATCGGTTTAATATGGGGAAAAAATATGATATAGACCATTGACTGAGTTTGAAACATGTGAGTTTCTATTTGTTATCAAAGATCCTTTGAGGTGAGATCCCAAGATGGTATGTGAGACGAAGTGGCATAAAACCATTTTTTTAGGGATCCTATTCAGATTGGGAGGATAATGTTTATCCAAATCAGATAAATTCTAAATCTTGTAAGTGGAAATGGGGAATGTCTCAGTGGTAATATTAAGTTCCATGGGAACTATTCCACCAGGAACATGAACATGCCGGATGACCATGCTGGTAGGAGAGAATCAATCCTATCTTGAAAAGGAAAGACCTCAAAACAAGTCAACGGTAGGGCTGATCCTAGGATGAAATATCTGGGAATCACTATGTATCCCATGAGAAGCGGAATCAAGCCACACATGGTTATGGAGTGTAGAGTGGTAGGATACTGACATCAGAGGGGTGAAATCATCTCTAGAAAGGATATCGAATCATCTCATTTTAAAAGGCATCCCAGTTTTATACGGGGTAATATTATTTGATCATCCCATAATTTTAGTACAATTAATCCCAATTTTATATAGTGTAAGATCACAGTTTAACATCATGTGTTATGGATGTTAGACTTTATAGCTTATAGTTGTACAACTCAGACTATGGATTCCACTAGTTTGAATTCATAGAGCTTAGACTGCTGGGGAAGTGTTGGTTTAATGTCATGTATCTTTGACCAAAGGAGGGTACAATTGTATTAAGGGGGTATGAGTGGCACAAAAGAGTGATAACATGACGTGAAATGAGGGCCAATGGGACCCTATTTCACACAAAACTTGAAAAACCATACCTCGGGTCAACCTCAAGTTGTTGGGGAAGAGAGGACCCTATAATGAGTCAAAAAATGGGATGGGCCCAAGATGAAATATCCAGGTTTCACTACCTATTACATGATAAGGGGAATCAAGCCACATTGAATTTTGGTAGGTGGTGCAGTAAGAGACCGATGCTGGTAAGAGGATTTCCTCTCGAATGAGGATACTGAATCATCTCATATTAGGATATGAGTCATCTTGAATTTATATGGGGAAAGGCTACAGTTTAACATTTCATTTTGAGGATGTTGGTAGGGTTTACACATTGAACTACCCTTTTTTTCTTCCTCACTTCAGGTCATGAGGGATTCTTGACCCTGCTAATGGGTCCAGGAATGTGATTGGGGCTTACAGCTAAGGAGGAGGCCCATGAGGGGTTTTGGGGTGATAACACCATAAGTAATAGATGGTTTTGTGGTGAATCTATGGATTTACCTAAAGATAGAAAGTCTTGGTGTCAATATATATCCCATGAGAATAAGAATAAATCCAAATGTAGTTTTGGAAAGAGGTGGGGTCATAAACATAGCGAAACACTAGGGATGAAGGAAACTGGGCAAATTAGGGGATAATGCACATAGTTTAATGTCATAATGTTTAGACCAGAGATCCTATTTTAAAGTCATAGATCTTGGACCAGGGACGGGTGGTTCAAGGATGTTTTTTTGGTGAAAAAGTATTAAAACCTAATGTGAAAGGATACAAGAAGGCTATGTTACACACAATGAAATCCTGAATATAGTTTCACATAGTTTAGGGTCATAAGGCTAGACCATAGAAAATAGTTTAAAGTCATGATTCTTGGACTATTGAAAAATAGTTTAAAGTCATGATGCTTCAAATAAGGGGATATATGTTTGTTTTAGGGGTATTTACGTTTCATGAATAAGGAATAATATAATGTTAAATGAGGTAATGAAGGACCATGTACCACATAAATACCTAGTAACAAACAACACATAGTTTAAGGTCATAATTCCTAGAATGAAAATGGGGTAAGGGGAAAAAGGGTTTCTAAATTTGCAGCCAGGCCCAATGACATGGGGTCTAGGTGTCACTACATATCCCATGGGAATGGAAATCAAACCACATGTCATTATGGGAAATTGAGCAGCAGGAGACCATCATTGGAAGTGGGGGGAAACCCTTTCAGACAAGGGAATTATGGCATCCAATGGATTTCAGATGGAATCCCATGCTTAGGACATGAGGTAAAGATATAGTTTGTCATAATGTTATGAGGATGTTGTTTTTGGTCATACCACATTTGGTATGCAATAAATCATTTGTTTATTGAATAGGGTAAGACCGCAGTTTAACGTTGTGCTCCAAGGATGCCAGAATTTTTAGTTTAAAGTCATACAACTCGAACTATGATGGATGGTAGTTTAAATCCATATATATTAGACTGTAGGGGATGAAAATAGTTTAATGTCATAATTCAAGGTCCATAACTCCTATATTAAGGTCATAGAGTTCAGATCGGGGTTACTTCAGTTTAAAGTTGCATAGATTTGACCAGTTGCAATCAGTTTATGGTCATACTTCCTGGACTGTTTGGGGGCCCTCATGTGAAGTACTACTTGAGAAACTTGGAATTGGTGGGAGTTGTGATACATACTCCATACATGGTGATCAACGAGTATGCTCTGTTGGAATAGTACTTATGGATACTGTAAGGTCCCTCCCATTTGGGAACTAACTTCAGTGGATTTTTTTGGGTATCATCAGTGTTTTGTGGGATAGTACCATATCACAATAGAGAAAGGAGTAGAGGTGAACCTTCTTGTGGAATGATCTCACTACCCTATAATGGTGCCTCTGTACGTTATACAAGGCTTGTAACATGTTTTGGTTGAGAGATTCCAACTCAGCTATATGGAATTCTTCCATTCCGTTTGGCATCTTTTGGTCATAGAAAACTGTTTAGAGTGATAGTAACTGATCCTAAAAGGGAAATACTACCTATGTTCTATATACTAGGGAGTAT
Source organism: Viscum album (assembly GCA_963277665.1). Classification (NCBI taxonomy): domain Eukaryota; kingdom Viridiplantae; phylum Streptophyta; class Magnoliopsida; order Santalales; family Viscaceae; genus Viscum; species Viscum album. Next base: position 1,328,686,688 of record OY728163.1, read on the forward strand.
GGGGTCACATGGTTGGAATTATGATTCATCATCTGATATATCCATAGGGAATTGGGGAGCTTTTCAGGACAAATATTTTTTGTTTTGGCCTACCATCTTTTGTAGGATGTTAGATAAGGACTTGTTGAATGCCTTGATCTTTCCATTTGACTGTGCATGGTAGCAGGAAGTGTGGATGTACCAGATTTTGTATTTATAATATAATTTCTTCAACTAAAAAACCCATAATTTAGTTCTATTTTATATGATAACAACATGAGGCACTCTGAATAAATGAATGTTGGGGTAGTTAATGATCTCAATCATGAATTGGGTTTTAACTTTCTTGAGGGTAATCGCTTCTTCCCATTTAGAAAAGAATTCAGTTGTGGCCAAGATGAACTTGCATTATTGAGTTGTCACTGGTAGGTATTAACCCACAATGTCAAGTCCCCATACTTCAGAGGGCCAAGAATACTTGGTGGTTTGGTGAAGCTCTGGTGGTAGATTCACAAATTTGGCATGGATCTCACATGTGTGACACCTATTAGAGAACTCAAGGCAGTATTGGACCATGGTGGGCTATAATTATCCCAATATCCATATTTTATGGGATAAAATCAATCATGACTAATGGTAACCACAACATATGGCATGGAACGGTTTCATAACCTGATGTATCTTACCCCTTTTAAGGACTCTTTAACTATTCTCTTAAAACCCCGCTTAAGTGGGACATTTCCAAAGATACTTAACAACTATTTTTACATGTTTTCACTTAAGTTGGTCAAAATTTATCATGATCTATGTTTCATTTTTTCCTTTATGAGTGTCCAAGTATGATTTAAATCAATTCTTTCATGGATTTCATTATGACACTTCCTTTGGTTATGCCTTATGACTTGATTATGAAACCCATTTTCTTCCATGGGTAACTCTTTTGTTTATTCCTTATGTTTTATTAGTTATATAGAAAAAATATTCATGAACATGTTATGATAGGTACACCCAGATATCACTCTAATAAATTGCATAATGTTTAGTCCCATTATACATCATGTATATGATTAGGGAGTAAACCTAATCCATCATGGGACTTTTTCCACTATGTGATATAGTATTGGTTGTTAGATATGAATAATGTTTATGTCATGTTATATGATTCTACCACATTTCAATATTTCCAAGATCATATGATTCAATGTCATATATGTTATGATTTCATATGTTTATTCATAAGCTATTCCTTTTATGTTATCATTTCATGCCATCTAAATTACATGCTATGATTTATTTCTAGGTTTGTTCCCTTACTAGGATTTTTAGCTCATTAATTTGTCTATGTATTAACTTGGTTATCCTATAAATATATAGGAGATCAAATTAAGTTAAGAGTTTTTTATATAATATTAATAAAAATATGATTTATTCGAGTTTTATGGTTTCTAATCATGTACCTAGTCTTCCAAAGACACTATACTTTTTGATCATTGGTTTGTATTTCATGGATAATTATTCTTAAAATAATGTAAAAATATGTTTAAAAGATTTGGGTCTCTGTAATATCTTTCTCAAGGGAAATCTTAAGACCAGTAATGAGAGATTGGTACTCTTGTTTTTGGTGCAACCTTCTGACAACATGAATGAGTATAGAAAGGTAACTTGTTCTAGAGTGATTAAGAAGATTCCTAGGCCTACCCTATTAAGATTGGGATTATTGATCCTTCTATCATTAGGACTATGGGAGGCACCATTGAAGTAAATATTCCTACATGGCACAACCTAATCCACTGAGAGAATAACTTTATATAGGAAATAAACATCAAAGGGTAGTTTTTTAGGGGTTGGATGTGCGGCTAGGAAATCTGACAATTCTTGGAATTTGACTGCCTTATGTGGGATAAACCTAATGTAAAACTACTAGAGAATCACCTCCAAATTTCCCAATCATCACATCAGTATGGGAGGATTTATGATTTAATTTAGTAGTTTTACATAGAACACCAGTTGTATCTCATGATGTTGCTAGTAGTGTCGCAATTTCTACACTACAAAACCTAGTGTGAGGCAACTCTTCTCAATGGGGGTGTATTTGATATCTATTTCGAGGATCATAAAGATGATAAAGTACAATATATTTAACTACCCTCATTTTTGTGGGTTAACAGTGCATTGATATACCATTCCAGTGTGGTAACATATAAGACCAAAGGCTTCCCTAAGATGGGTGACATCAAAATCGGAGGTTGTAACATGTACTGCTTGATATCCTAAAACACATTTTGGAACTCTTAATCCCATTTGTAAATAGTTCCTTTAATCATAATACTTGATAAGGGATTACACTTTTTGGGATGATTTTTGATATATTATAATAGGTAGTCTATGTGGCCTTAGAGGTCCCATAACTCCCAAATATTTCTCCAGGGAGGCATTTATCTGATGGAATTGAAATTCTTTGGGTCAATATTGATGCCTTTGTATATTATGATGAAGTTGATAAAATTTCTAGATGTAACCCTAAATACACACTTTAGGGTATTCACCTTCAAGTTCTAGGAGTAGAGAAATCCAAAAAAATTCTCAATATCCTTGAGATGGTCCTAACATTAGTGGGATTTTACCACCAAGTCATCCAAATTTCACTCTACCAGTTTATCAAGAATTTTCTTGAATATGTGATCCATGGAATTCTAATAGGTAGATACTGCATTCTTCAAGACAAAAGGAATCACATAATAGAAGAAAGTCCCTTGGGGTGCTCTGAAAGTAGTGGAATACTTATCTTTGGGGGCCATACATATTTGATTATGCCCAGACTATCCATCCATGAAAGAGAGGGCTCAAAATCCAATCGTATCATTGATCAATTTCTCTATCTCTAGAATGGGGAAATAGTACTTTAAATAATGGCAGTTGAGGTCTTGAAAGTCTATGCAGACTCTGATCTATCCATTCTTCTTCCAACCATGAGGCCCACTATTGATGTTAATATAATGGCAATGAGTCTCTTTTTTTATTAATCCCTACTCTATGAAACATGAAGGAATTCCATTGATCAGTGTACATAGGGAGAACTTCTTGATACCTCATAGGAGTGTGGGATTCAGATACCTACTAAGAATTTCTAGTGTATGAGTATGAGGTAATTAGGAGTGTTCACTTTTATTGGAGTACACTTACTTGACCATTGGGGGAGTATTTGAGGCACCAGTGGTAGAAAATGGGTACCACTGCATGAAAATGTAGCCAGGTGTCTTACCAATAACATGTTATAGGCAGTATCCTATGAGAACACCATGAATTTAATTATTGACATCAGACTAATGAACTAATTATTTAATCTAATATTTCCACGTGGTTTTTTCTCACTCTTATTATACCCCTGAATCATCAGGTTGGAGGGAGTCAAATCTACTTCCACTAGTCCAAGATTATGGAGTGTTTGAGTCAGGATGAGGTTAATCCTTGAGATAGTTTCCACTAGACAGTGATGGATCTCCACACCATAAACTAGCATGTGATGTACAATAGGCATATATTCCCTTACACGACAACACCCTCTCCTTTCTTAGAAGATGAGATGATGGATTGAAATTCCTCTTGCTCGGCCTCCTCTACATAGTAGGAATCAATGAAAAATAATTATTCCTCAAATTGGAGTGGGATTTTCAAGGCATAATCAAGGGACTCATGAATTTTCTTTAACAAGAGGAGAGCCCCGAGGATCAAAATCCTTGTAAGTATACCGATGAGGTGATTTAACACATCACACTTCCATACCAGGGGTATATTTCTTCCCACAGTGATACATTATTTGGTAGGGGAATAATGGATTCCATTGGATAAACTACTAGAACTGTTGGGACCTGAACAATGTTGGTAATATTCTATTACTAACTAGTTGGTTTGATCTAAGAAACTGTCAGCTGACTATTGGTTGGTTGAGTTCAAGCTCTATCTGGATGAAGTTGATCATAGTGTGGTCACGAATGAACTGCATAATCAACTAACATGGTTGGATACATAGGCATAATTGATGGTGTGACCTAGTGGACTATTCCCATTGGACTCTTCACAAAGCCTGCTGCCTTGTCTTAGTATTCTGGGTGACCAAGTTTGAGGCACTAGCCTGAGAAATTTGGTGGCTCACGTGTCTTCTACCTCTCCATTGATGACATCAGTTGGAGTATCCTGAGGGATTTTAATATCATTTATTATTATCATGAGGTGTTAAGTGGTCCACTAGATCAAGGAAATTCATAGAGGTGTACTCCTTCTCCTCCATAGAATATTCTAGTGTTGGGAGGAACATATGCACATATACCAAACCAAGGGGAATTAAATAACCAGGGCATGAGATGGATTCAACACCAATGGGGGACTCTAATTTCCCTTGAATCATTGATGAATTCTCTTCCAAGATTTGGAAAGTTACAATGTAGATGTGGAGGCAATATTTGGAGAAGATGTGACAACCACAAGAAGTTCTGTCTTTATCAAATGAGTACGGATGATACCATGAGCATGAGAGACTACCTTTGGAGCCAACCAATCATCATACATATGCATCTCATGGTTTGGATCCTGTTTCCACTTTCCATAGTCTTCAATATCACTATCATGGTCAGTGGATACATGTGTCACCTATGTTGAAACATCAACCAGCTTGACTAAGGCATGATCTACTTGGTCCTGGAGCCAATATTTGAACATGAATAATTTCTTAATGGTGTGCCTAAGGATCTTGTGATATAGGCAATAATCATCACGAACAATTAGTTAGGCCAACTAGGGTCTCTTACACTCTGTAAATTTAAGGATTCCATTCTATAGGGCACAAATGAAGTATCCTGGGACCTGTGAAACCCTGAAGGAATAGGTCCAGTTTCTTCTGATTGGAAAATATGTCTAGGTAGTATGGCCTTGAAGAGGGTATGGAGCCACATTCTTTCATCTAGGTGGCTGCGCTTTGCAAGGATGCACTGGGAAAGGCTATTTTGGGTGAGGTTGCGCTTGATAAGGATGCACTCAATGAGTCTACTCTGGAAAAGGGTCAAATAGATGTACCTTATCATGAAACTCTTTATACATGGTCAAGTATACATATCATTTCACAAGACTTCTCATGGGAGATGTAATGGGTAATGGGTGTGACTATTTTTTATTCCACTAAAAGACATCATCCAAATGATAAGCCTTTTTAGATAATTCCTAAAATGCACCTAAGTAGTTCAGGGAAATGATGGTAGGGACCAACTCATTCTTGATGTTCTCTATGCACATTGTGAGCAGATATTTTTGGGATAGTGGCATGTCAAGTGAGTACATGAGGCCTTTCCACCAGGTGAAAAAGTCGGTGATTTGTTCATTAGGCCTCTGTTTTCACTTAAAGAGGTTGGCAATTCTCATCTTGAGTGTGGTGGAGATAAACTCATAGTATAACTATCTATGAAGATCCTACCTATTGATGATAGACCCTATGGAAAAATGAATCTACCATAAAAATGTAGGCCCTTCTAGAGTCTGGATGAGGCATCGGAGCTTGGCAACCTCCTACTATTTTGGAGTCCCTAACATCAGATTACACCTTAAAAAAAAGTGGCCTCGATTATATAGCTGGTAACCCATACCATTGAATAGGGTGAAGTTGGGATTTCTAAACTATGGGGTTGTTTATACATTGTCCACCCATGTTGGGAACAACTTTCTATTAGGTGTGATTTCCAGTTTTCAGGTTTCCAAAGCTTTGAGTTTAGAAAAGAGAGTGGATATCACATCATCTAGTGATGGTATCAATCCATAAGTTCATTTATAGTCTCATAGAATTAGGTAGCTACAAAAGCTTGATCCCGAGGTGGATAATCATGCTTTTTAGGTAAGGTAGGTGAATTATACCTTAGTTGCCTACCATATTCCTTGGATTCTACCTTGACTGGGTGCACGGGGCCACCAAGTTCAAAATGGGGTGTTTCACTGAGGAGGACCGAGTGGCCCATTAGAGGAGAGATGTAGTCTCTTAGGGTATTATTAGGGTTCAAGTGCCACTCATTAATGAGATCAATGGTGAGACTTGTGCATTCCTCAAGCTACTGGAGCATGGCGACTACCATGGGTCTTTTATTTAGTTTTATCACAACCTTAGATGAGTCATAGGGTTCAACATGTCCCTTGAATTTATCAAAATACTAATTAATAGGCTGAAATATATCATTTGAGGGAATCTTGGGGCCCAATTACCATCTCTTATAATGAGTGAGGACACCTTTCAGAGGGTTTTCCTCTTACTGTATCACCCCTTGAGGTGGGTCTTCTCTGTCATAACCTGCATTGGATTCCCTATTCCTATGATCCTATGATAGGTCAGTGATGACCATATTGACCATGATAGTTGTCAGAGAGAAATATTTATCATTGAATATTAGGCAGGAATTTTGTTCCTATTGCTATCGTAGGATAAAGATAAAATGGAGGGAAACATGCCACCCCAAGTCTCTAATCTATATGTGCAGAGATACTTTTTCCATAAATTGAGAGAGAACAGTGAGGAACTTAATGTAGATTTTTTGAAAATTCTACTAGTATCCATATGACTCAGGGTGATGAGATACCAAGAGCACTATGATCTGAAGCTTTTTGTACTACTGGTTGATGGCATCGATGTGCTCATGGATCCTTGGGTAGATCAGTTGCTGATCATGGAGGTGATGAAATGTCACCTAGATAATAGGGTGTAAACATACTACTTGGTCCTTTTTAAGGGATTCTGTGAAAAAAAATATGGAGTTGTAGATGGAAAGAACATAAATCATAGTTGATCAGTGACCAATACCTCCCACAGGCCCTCTTGATATGAGGAATGGTCATACATTTAGTCAACCCAAGATCTGATTAACATAGCCCATGATAAGGGTGGAAGTACTGATGTAGACCTACTTTGAGGACACTCTACCAGAAGAGGAGGAATCATATGGGTCAAATAGTCACTACATGTTGGGATGTCTATTGGAGGTGAAAATATATTCAAGATCATTTCCATATAGGATTGGGTGTTCCCCACTACATCATGTGGAAGAGAGACATTGTCCATTTTTATCTCAGTAGAGTGATCACCATTTGAGGGTGTCAACCCAAACTATGAAATCTCTCAAACTTCTTGTATGGAGGTAGGGAAAAGGGAAACTAGAAGTGACAGAGATAGGTGCAATACGAGTCCTTAGAAGGGGACTAGAATGTCCTCCACCTATAGGTACCTGTAGAGGGATATAGGGATCTTGTGGAATGTGGATTTTGGGATCATAAACCTCATTTTTTATTCATTCCCATACCCTAGTAGTTGGGGTGAATGTTCCCTCATTTATTTGTTCATCACTTTAGACTCTGATAGGTTGATCATGGCATGGTGCTTCATAGGGTTCCACCTCTGATGGAAGGTGTTTTCCCTCCTACCTTGGGATTAACTTTTAGAGTAGGGTATGTCTTCATCATGGGGGGGGGACTCCCCTTTGGTTGGTGGTTGCATAGGGAGGACCTCTATACTTACTATTGATGGTGACATGAGGAGGACCTCTATGATGTTTAGTGGTGGAGTGGAGAGGACCTATGCTTTGGTTATTGATTCCATGAGAAGGACCTCCATGATAATTGATGTTGGTGTGGGGAGGACCTAAAAATTGATTTTCTGTAGTATGGGGAGGACCTCTGTATTGGATGCTAGTGGTACGGGGAGGACATCCACATTTATATTAATCATAATGGGATGGATTGTAATGGATGTTGATGGTGCTGGTGACTAAGGGAGTCAACTATGCCTGCCTGTGAGGAAGCTGCATTCTTGATCCCAGGAAAACAAAGATGGATCCCAATTTACATATTGTAGGGGTCTGGTGGGATACAATGATAGTTTCAAGGGCCACAAGAGCTGTAGAAGATGTCCCTTGTTGGACAATGTCCTAGGTTTTTCCCTGGAACTGACATCAGGTGTTCTAGACCAGGGCCAGTGGAGTAGGGATAAAGTTAAATTATTAATTATCCCATGGAAACGGTCGGTACCGAAACTGGTGTGAATTAGTGGGAGCCATCATAGGCAGCTCCCAATGGGTGTCCAATGCAGGTGTGGCTCGAACACCCCCAACCTTCTTATCTTAGGGAAGTGAGATATTGGAGTTCTCCATGGAGAGACTTCCAAAGTTGATATCTATCAGAATAGGTTGATTTTATACCCTACACTTCCTTTAGAGGTGGTGGTGTTGGAAAGGCGCTGATTCCTCAAGGTCTTGGAAAGCCATATCCCTAGTGGGAATGACCCCTTTCTACTCATACTCATGCATGAGGGTGTTAATCACCCTTCTTTGGATGATCTTAGTGGGTGAGACGAGACGTGGGAGCCTTGTAACTGAAGTTGAAATAGATTTCATTATTGGGGTGTAATCATGTGGGATCACCACATAAAAGTTCCCCTAACATGGTGTCTATTGGTGAGTGGTTACTGTATTTCTATAACTTGAGTTCTGTAGGACATGTGGATTAAACCACCAATATAAGTATAGGGAAAGAAATGCCCAATTCCCCATCATCATCTACTCTTCCAAAAATGGAGTATGGATCCACACTAGAAATGTTTCAAACCAAGTATTCCCAACATTATCTTTCCCAATACATAGGTGATTTTCATGTGGGGACCATTGTTTACTTGGTGGGACATGGCACCGAATATCTTGATCTGGTGACATGAAAATCCATTAGTTCCCCTGACTCTAATAGTCCTCATGGTTGAGGAGAAGAGTTTCATGTTGGGTTCACCATTTTATTTTCAATTCTTTCACTAGGGCTCAATGTCATCCCTCCGCTTGGTGTCTGAAACATTGCTTTTCTGTTACCCCACATTCCCGCTTTCTAAAGGAAGGTGGATTCCATCACTTTCTTTGGTGATGTCTACTCCTTGACCAAAATGAGATGTCTGGATTTTGGTTTCTTCTTCAATAGATTTGTCCTTGGATCTTATTTACTAGTCTGGGTCTCCCTTATAGATTATATTCATGTTTGTGAAACTTGTTCCCAACTCCATCTTTAGGTGGACGATAGTTAATTATGTTTCTTCTATCTCAATAGGACAGCAACCTTCAGTCATGGTAGGGAGTAGCATCAGGCATGTTGGGTATGTTTGGATGTTGAGTAAATTTGGAACTTATAAATTATTCCTCTTTAGAAGTATATCTCATGTGGGGAATCTTAGGTCTGGAACCCAAGGAATACCATGTCTACCATGAGGTAGTTAATGTAAGGGGCATAAGTCTTTTGGGGATTTTTACCTCAGGAATCACATGTTTATTGCATAGGGTAGGGATTATGGATCAAGTAATGAGTTTAACATCTTGTGGAGATACGAACATGGTTAATTTCTTACGGGGATATGTTGGGCATAAGGTTATCATCTTTTGGGTATAGATGGTGGATTTTTTCAATAAGAGGGAAGATTTCACACTTGGTTATGGAGTGTGTCCCCCCAAGGGGGATAATTTCACACTGGGATGATGGAGTGTGACCCCCCAAGGGGGATAATTTCTCATTAGATAATGTTGAGATTGAACCTCAAGGAGTCATCATACATACCTTGTTTAAGAGATAGGGATCAAAATCCATGTTGTTTAATGCCACATTTTAAGGTCATGTGATATGAATGGTTCATTCGGTTTAACATTGTATGGTAAGGGAGCTCATGTTGCAGAAGGAGTGTCAATGAGGGTTGGTATGGGGATTATGCATGGAAGCTTCCCAGGGCATGTTTTTCATCCCATGGTGGGGGAGGATGGTATGGGGTTTACATGTGGAAGCTACCACGTTGTTGGGGTTTTGTACCATGTGTGTAGTTTCATCCCATGGTGGGGGAGGTGGTGTCCTCCCATGTTGATCATACATGGGAAATCCTATATTCATCATACAGTATAAGACTATAGTTTTACGTCATGTACTAAGGATGTTGTCATTTAGTTTAACGTCATAAAACTAGGATGTGGAGTTGGGTAGTATTACATCTTGTATCATAGACATAGATGGGGCTCACTTCTCAAGGGGATCATATCAAGGTGGGAATAATATTTATCAAAAGGAATCCCCACTAAGATAGGTTTATAGTTTCCCTAGAAGATTCTAGCTCTAGGGATTACGTGACCACCACTCATACACCTCTGGGAAGGGCATGGAGTTGGAAATACTATATAGGAGTGTCAATTAGAGGCCTAAAATTTGGGTACCTATGCTTAGGATCAAAAGTAATTAGGGTACCTATGATTATGAGAAACAATTAAGGTAATTATTTCATGCGAATCATAGGGGACATCGGGTCTGGGACCAAAAATTTGTGCACACAACTTTATTGTATTGCACACAAGTAGAGTTGTGTGATACATGGGCTCTAGCATAAGAAAAATACATGGATTCTTAGGGAATAATTGTATAATTTTTTTTGATTTTTCACATAGTTTAGGGTTGTGTAAAGGATTATTCTCCCGCATGCACCTAATCTGCCTTGGGAGGTGATGTACAAGGATCACCCGACCACATTCCAAGTCATTTTTGGGACCACAAGAGGTCTATCATGAAAGTTATCTACCTTTTAGGGTCTATGGATTCTGTTGTTGTGTGATGTCGCATAAGAGATGTATTTTATCACATGGGAGTTGACCACGCTATCATGAAACTTAAAATTTATGATATTTATAAAGTTGATTTATAATCTAGGATAGACCTTAGGCCGTCTCTCAAGGAGCGTTGGTGGGTTTTGAGTGTGCTTTTGTAATAAGAAATACTAAAATAGGGGGTGATTTTGAAAATAGTTTTAGGATGAAATTACTTAATTGAAAGTTTAAAATTTGAGAAACCAAATGGATTTTGAAAAATATGAGATAAAAGGGTTCATATTGAGTTCACTACAAACTTTCAAGTTCATCATTATTGTAGATTAATTTAGGTTTGGGGAAATTCTTTGGTTGAAATTAATTGGAATCCCGATTAATTCCTATGCCATTATTTTATTTCTTGAAGAACAAAACCTTGACATAACAATCAAATTATCAAGGTCCAAAACTTATGAATGTAATAATAGATTCCAAAGAATATGGAAATCCCAAGAAAGTGGGTAAGAAAAAGATTCTTGTGTTACCCAATCGGAACAACACAAGTCTTTCACTCGAAACCTCACGCCGATCAGTTAGAAATTAAGAGAATCTCATTCGCACGCATCAAAAAAATCATTCAAATATGAAAGTATGTAAGATTACTCCAAACCAGTATCTAATTTGTGTGTCAAAACTCCCTTGCGGTGGTGGTCAGCGGTGAAGTCGATGTCGGTGATGAGTTGATGGCAATGGCGTTGTGATGATGAAGATGATGTGTGGACATGACGAGACTCACCTCGATGCAAGGATCCTCGGGCTGCTCAAGGGATTTTCAGTGATTTCGTTGACATGATCTTCCACCGACTTGGATTTGGATTTTCTGTTGATTTTGAATTTTGAATTTTCCTGCTGAATTATGTATGATTTTATGATGTGCGGGTTCCCACTCTAGCCCTAAAAGTGCTTTTATAAAAATTGAAAAAAAATGATTTATCCCCTATGAGGATATGGGCCTCTTGAACTTATAGGATGCAGAGTGGACTCCTATGGAACTCCAAATTGGCATCAATTCACTCCTTGTCCAAACTACAAAATGGGAAGCCCAAGGTGCTCTTTTATAGAAAAAATGAGGGGTGGTTTTGGGAATCTTGATTTAGAGAAAACACTTGTCCCATTGTTTTCAACCAATATACAGTCTTATATCGCTCTAGATAAAAATACAAAGCTGTATCCCCACCTCTTCAATATATCCACTGAAATTTTGGAACCATTTGGACCACTATATCTCGAGATATTGATAAAATATAGAACACTGCTTATGAATTTGTGTAGATTTGATTCTTTGGACATATCAGTTCAGATGGGAATCATAAAGGCTGAATGAGGCTTTGGTTCCTTGATACGAAATGTATACCATTAAATTTTGAACCATCCAAAAAAATTTCCGCCCATTTGGATGCACATTTTAGTATAAATTTGTAGATGAGTCCATTGGTGTACATGGGTCCTACACAGTTTGACCCATTTTTCTTGGACATCATTATGGGCACTCCAAATCACCTCCACCTTTAATGAGATTATCAAAAAAATTATCATTGAACTTTTTAACAGTAATAAATACAAAATAATTGAATCAAATATGAAGTGAATTTTTTTATTATTTTTATAATTTTCAATAAAAAACTTGTTTAACACAGTGGTGTAAGGGTGAAAATGAAACAATGAATCGCGGTGCGATCATACACCGACACCTAAACATTTTCAGTCGTAGGCCAAGTTATATTTTCATAAATTATGCACATAGATATTTCCAACATCATAAATATTTAACTTTCAATGAAAATTTAATTCTTTATAGAAATGTGATCAAATAAAAAATCATACGGAGGAGTTATTTTCAGTGATCAAACTAAAAGAGGTATCAAAAATTGTATCAACACAAAATTCCAGGAGTTGAATGATACAAATTTGAGAAAATAGTTTAAAAGATAACCATTTCACTTATTCTCCACATGTGTGTGTGAAAACCATTCCATGATATTCTTTCCACTTTCTATCTAGTCAATATAAGTTATTTTAAAAATTTTCTACTTATATGATCCTTTCCACCGAACCTTCCCTATATCCTTTGTAATCAAATTCCAAGACCCCTCACTTAATCATTCCAAGAAGTCAAACCATAAGCTTTTAGCCTAGATATCCCCATATTTTTCATATTTCATCACTCCCCTCATTTATTATTTTTTTAAAAAGTTTCACTTGGAACAAATATCACACTCTTCTCCCAACCCAGGTTTGATATCCTTACAACACTAATTATAATAGTTATAACAAGATCAAATGTTGTGGAAGGGTGGTTTTTGACCTACCAAATATACAACCCCTTTTTTAGGGCGTACAACAGTCAAATAATAGGTACACAAACATAGGTAAATCTGTACTATAATGAAGTAGATCAGATAAGAAATGAACGTTTGAGAAAATGATTTTGTAAAGTAGAGAAAAATCAACATAACTTATATTTAAATTTTATTAAGTATAAATTTTCACGCTTTATGGTTGGGTGTAAAGCTTTGTGGAGAAATTAAGTGACACAATTTTACCTTAAACTATTCATAAAAAAGTCATCTTTCTTCTCAAAGGTTTAAAAATGACACAACCATTTATATCATCAAAAAAAAAGAAAATTCAAAAGAAAGTCACCCTATAGTATTGAATTCTTGCAGAAATGAAAATTTCATCAGAATTGTTTTTGAATGTTAAGACAACATGAAATATGGAAATTACACATGCATTTTCAATTACATCCACGATTAAATGGGCATCATTTTCCATGATAAAGTGAGAATAACAAAACAATTAACATTTTGGATCAAAAGTGAGGTGGGGGGGGGGATGAGGGGGAAAGGGGGAAAAGTAACAATACAATTCAGCAAGCTAAACAAAAGAAGAAATATAATGAAAATTCCTAACTAACCCAGGAATATACCCACCCCCCACACTTAGAGCATGCAGTGTACTCACTATAATAAAATATAATATAGTAAGGAAGGACAAAAACTAGTGAGTTTTATTGGTATATTGATTCTTGAACATGGACTTCCTCCATCAGAGAATCCGGAAGGGCTTCGTGGAAGTGCTTTAGCCGCTGCCCATTAATAGTGAAGGTTTTCTTAGTTTCATTATTTTGAACCTAAACAACACCAAATGAAAATACATTAGTAACAATTTATGGTCCAAATAAACATGAACAAAGCTTACCTAGATGAAACTTCATCCTTGCATTGTAGAGGAGGAACTTCTGCCCAATGTATAATTGATGATGAAGGATGAGACAGTTGCGGGAAGACTTGGTTCTCTCCTTATAAATCCAAGAGTTCTCATATACATCTCTTTTCATTTCCTCCATCTCATGAATCTGCGACTTCCTTTGAGCACCTACACCAGAAATATTAGAATTGAATTGTTTGATGGCCTACTAGGCCCGATGCTCAATCTTAACAGACATTTGACAACTCTTTCCAAACACAATACAATAGGGTTAAATTCTAATGGGAGTTTTGAAAGAAGTACGGTAGGCCCATACAGAATCATCGAGTCTAAGACTCCAATATTTTCTATTAGGTTGAACTATTTTTTCATGAATTGTTTTTACTTATCTATTTGAAACCTCGACTTGACCATTGGTCTGTGGGTGATAAGAAGTAGACACATGATGCACGACCCCATACTGACACAAAAGAGATTTCATTGTTCGATTGAAGAAATGAGAACCCCGGTCATTGATGATGAACCTAGGTAATCCAAACCTTCATAAAATTTGGGTTCTCAAAAATTTCACAACTGCCTTAGAATCATCAGTCCTTTTAGCTTGTGCCTCTACCCATTTTGAAACATAATCCACTTCCAATTGAATTTATAGGTTAACAAATGAATTGGGGAATGGTCCCATAAATCCAGTGCCCCAAACATCAAAAAATGTCATGGAAGAGCAAAGGTTTTTGTGGAATCTCATTTCTTTTAGATACATTACACATTCTTTTACAGAGAGGACAATATTTATAGAAGTCATGACATCCCAAAACAATGTGGTCCAAAAGAGACCAGAATCAAGGACCTTGTGAGGAGTCTGTTGGGGAAAAAGTTACCCCCACAAGTAAGAGTGTGGTAGAACATAAGGACAGAATAAAACTCCCAATCGGGAACAAAATGCCTAAGGACTTGATCACTACAGGTACGCCAAAGGTAGGGTTCATACCAAATGTACCAACGAGACTCATGTTTTAGATGATTGGCCTAGTTTTTTTGAAATCAATTGTAATGAAAGATGCTGCTAAATAATTCACAATTTCAGTATACCAAGGAATATCATCTTGCACTCGGTACAATTTCTCATTAGGAAACATATCATTTATAGGAAGACAGGGGGATGAGTCAATGTCTGAGGATGGGTGGATCCTACTGATATGGTCAAGCACCACATTATCTTCTCATTTTTTATATCTAATTTATAAATTTAATTCCTAAAGAAGGATTATCCAATGAATGAGACATGGTTTGGCTTCTAGTTTCTTAAGGAGATACCGGAGGGCTACATGGTTTGAGAATAGAATGACTTTGGACCCCAAAAGGTATGACCTGAATTTTTCCAAGGCAAACACAATGAGAATGAATTATTTTTTAGTTGTGGTGTAGTTTTCTTGGGTAGGGTCAAAAGTATGTGAGGCATAGGTGATGACATGTGGATCTCGATCGGCCCTTTGTGAAAAGACTTCCCCAAATGCATAGTTAGAGGCATCACACATGAGATAAAATGGTAAATCCCACCGAGGTGGTTGGATTACCGGGGGTGATGTGAGACTCCATTTTAACTTATTAAAAGATTCCTCACATTCATTATCAAAAAAAATTTCTTTTCTTTTTGGAGTAACCGGTAGAGGGGGAGTACAATCTTACTAAAGTAATGAATGAAACGATGGTAAAATCCATCATGACCTAGGAAAGAATGCACACCCCATACATTTTTGGGGGAATGGTATGGAAGAAATTACATTCACTTTTTATTTGTCTACTTGGATACCATCCCCAGAAATTACATGTCCCAAAACTATACCTTGTCGCACCAGAAAATAGAATTTATAATAATTTAATATGAGATTATTTTCAATATAGTGACGTAATAAAAAAGAAATAATACTCAAACATTCATCAAAATAAGATCCATAAATAGTGAAATCATCCATGAATACTTCCATGCAATTCTCTAGGTAATCTGAAAAAATACTAACCATGAATCGCTGGAAAGTACCTAAAGCATTGCATAGACCAAATGGAATCCTCCTATATGCAAATATGCTGAAGGGGCAAGTGAAGGTTGTCTTTTCCTGATCCTCAAGGGGCAATATGGAAATTAAAGTATCCATAATACCCATAAAGAAAATAGTAGTGGGACTTACCCTCTAGCCTCTCTAGCATTTTTTCAATGAATGGAAATAGAAATGGTCCTTCCTAGTGTGTTGGTTTAGTTAGTGATAGTCTATGCAGACACACCAACTATTCTGCACACGAGTTGGAAACAATTCATTATTTTCATTTTTGATTACTATAAGGCCATTTTTTTAGGAACTACTTGAATGGGACTGGCCCATTGGATATCTGATATGAGGTAAATGATTCCAACAACCAATAATCTTGTTACCTCCTTTTTCAAAACTTCTAGGAGGTTTGGGTTCAGTTGACGTTGTTCCTGCCTCACTGATTTATCCTCATCATTTAATAAAATTCGATGTGGGAAAATTGATGGTCTAATACCAGAAATGTCATTAAGTGTCCATCCAAAAGCTTGTTTATACTCCCTCAAAATTTCAATGAGACATAGTTCATGCTCCGAAGGGAGTTAACTAGAAATGATGATGGAAAACTTGTTTCCATTCTCAAGATATGAATATTTTAAATCCTGAGGTAGTTGTTTTAGTTACAATTTAGGTGGATGTTGGATTGATGGGAGTGTGTGTGAAAGTGAGAGGTCACTGATCTCATCCAAATGCTCAATGGTATCATCCTCAATAGAGTAATGATCTTTTACAAGCTTAGTAGTATCATTGATGTTTAAGTGATCCTCATTGTTCAAGAAATCATCAATCAACAAACATGCATTACATTTCTCTAGAATACTACCACAATCAATGCATGGATCATTTCCTAGCATTTATATCAAGGATGAAAACTCAGAAATGGGATTGGGGGAATGATAAGAAGTGTTTTTATGGGAAGGGAATACATCACTTGAATTTACAGAGAGATAGGAATGTTCTTCTAAGTGGTTCTTCATGGCATCAAGGATGTTGAAATGGACTATGTCACCACCAAAATCCATAGATAATGTTCTATTGTGGGCATTAATTATGTTTTTGGTAGTTTTCAAGAAAGTTCTCCCCAATATAATTGGGGTATGTCCATTCATCCTATCATCTTCCATTTTAAGAACATAAAAATCAGAACGAAAAATTAAATTTTGAACCCTCACAAGAATATACTTTAACACACCAAAAGTGTGTTTTGTACTCTAATTTTCTAGTTGAATTACAATTCAAGTGGGATTATATTCCTTGACCTGCAATGTTGAGTAAATGGAGTGAGGAATCACATTTACAGAATCACCTAAACCAATCATAACATTAGAAAAATAATACTCCCTTATTTTGCATGGAATCGAGAATGTTAGAAGATCATTGCATTTGGTAGGAATTGATGGTTCTATAAATGCTGAGATATTAATCTCCAAAATTACCTTATCATCACCACAAAGTCTCCTTCTATGTGTACACATTTCTTTTAAAAACATTTCATATCTTGGAATTTGTTTCACATCATTTATCAAGGGGATGTTTACCTACATTTTTTTAAAGTCTCCAAAATTTCCTTACTGAGATCACTTTCATTTTGTTTTCTAGGTTGGGTGGCCCTTTGTGGAAATGGAATAGGAATGGGTTGTCTAGGAGACTCATCGACAAATGCACTCTTTCCTTTGGAAGGGATTATCTCAAGACATGGTTTTTCAACATTTGGAACATTTTTAATGGTTGGGATGGAGGTTTCTTCAAGAGGGGATGGCTCTAATGGAGGATTAGTCTAACATTCTAATTGTTTTACACTTCTAGGAGTGTTGGAACTAACATTTCATTTATCTCTATGGTTGAATAATGGTTGAGATGCTAGTTTACCCAACTCGTGACTTTGAATTTCACCCACTAAGTTAGCTAGTTAACCTAATTTGGTTTTTAGGTCTTGTATGGATTCTTAGGTGGTTTGTTGGAATTAGAGATTGTTGGAATCCATTTGTTTCATCACACCTTCTAGGATAGGATCAGGTTTTGGAGGGGGTGGTTGGAAAGGCCTTTGGGGTGGTTGAATATTTCTAGGTGGTGGTGGTGAATGACTACTCTATCCCTATTGGTTCCATTATTATTGAGGTTGGTTTGAATACCCTTAGCCTATAGGCCCAGTTTTCTTTCCAACTAGTGTGGATGTATAGTAATGTTCTTGCCTAAAGGGTTGGTTATAGGGGAGGCTTAAAAATATTTCCTCACAACTCTTAGATGTTTCTATTAATTGAGGAAATTGGTCAGAATAGTGGGTATAAGAAGATCATATAACATAACTAATGGGAGGAGGAGATTGGGATTTTCCTTGGGAAAGAGAAATTTGTCTAATAAGGGTGATTACCTCTTCAAACTCCGTGTCCACCTTCTTCTAAAATTCGGTACTTTGCACCTCATGGACACCTCGAATGGGTACATTGTACCTTGTACCAAATTGTTGAGTGTTATGTGCCATGATCTCTATAAGGGTCCTTGTAGCAATCGGGGTTTTATCCACTAGTGCACCACCTGCAACAACATCAATCATGTAATGATCAATTGGAATCAAACCTTTATAAAAATACTATATTAAAAGTTGATCACCTATTTGGTGGTGTGGACAACTTGAAATTAACATTTTAAATCATTCCATATATTCATGTAATGTTTCAACTTGTGATTGACTTATACCACATATTTATTTCCTTATAGTCATAGTTATAGAGGATGAAAAATATTTTTCAAGAAAAAGGCATTTCATGTCCACCCAACCTCTTATTGGGGAATTAACATAATATAACCAATATTTTGCTGTATATTCTAAAGAAAAGGGGAATTATCTAAGATTTACTTATTCTTAATCCACATTATCTAGGTTTAATTTTGAAAAAACAGTACTAAATTCTTTTAAATGCTTGTGTGGATCTTCTCCAGCGAGTCCCTGGAATCTTGGTAATAAATTAATTAGACCAGATTTTAGTTCAAAATTGGGTGTCTGGCCTTGCATTTGAATGTATGTGGGTTGGATATCAACATCAGGTGTGGTTAGTTATTTTAGTTTTATATTGTTTTCATCCATTTTATACAAGTTTATTTCATTTTTGATGTTGGTTCCAGAAGAAGAAGATGAAGGATCAAGAAGAGTGTTGTTGTCTTGTGTGTCCTCCTTCAAAGGATTCTCTTATGCGTCTCGGGGTTGCTGATGTAAGATCCTTTTTGGTTCGAGTTCAAAAGGTGGTAAATCTCACTTATTAGAATGCATCATGAAAAAAACCTACATGAGAAATAAATAAGAACACAAAAATATAGGTAAAGTTATAAGACAAAACAAATAAACATTCAAAAAATTACAAAAATATTATAAAAAACACGCTCTAAAAACCAAAGTGATCCCCGGAAACAACACCAAAATTTGACCGTTCTATCCTGAAATGTCAAATTGATTACATTTCTAAAGTTTATTTATAGTCTAGGGAAAAACCTAGGTCATCTCACAAGGAGTGTTGGTGGGTTTAGAGTGTGCATTTGTAATAAGAAGTACTAAAATAGGGGGTGGTTTTGAAAATAGTTTTAGGATGAAATTACTTAATTGAAAGTTTAAAAGTTGAAAACCCAAATGTATTTTGAAAAATATGGCATATAAGGGTTCAATTTGAGTTCAATACACACTTTAAAGTTCATAATTCCTAGATATTAGTTTAGGTTTGAAGTAATTCTTTGGTTGAAATTAATTGGAATCCCAATTAATTCCTAAGACTTTATTTCTTTGCTTGAAGAACCAAACCTTGAAATAACAATAATATTGTCAAAGTAAAAAAATTATATATGGAATAAGAGCTTACAAATAAGATGGAAATCTCAATAAATTGGGTAAGTAAAGGATTATTATGTTACCCAATCAGAACAACACAAGTCTCGCACTCAAAACCTCACGCTGATCAGTTAGAAACTAAGAGCATCTCATTCGCACACATCAAAACAAGCATTCAAATATGAAAGTATGTAATATAGATTAAAATAAATTCTTTAACACCCAAATTACTCTAAACTAGTAGCTAATATATGCATTGGAACTCCCTTGACATGTGTGTAGCTCCCTCACAACGAACACCCACCGTTTAGCTCGACATCGGGTGGAGGAGGAAGCTCGGGAAGAACTCCTTCTTCATTATTGATCCCCCTATGAGGATAAGGGCCTATAGAACTTCCAGGGTAAGGATAATAATACTATATAACTACAAATTGGCAGCAATTCACTTCTTGGGTGAACTACAAAATGGGGAGCCCAAGGTGCTCTTTTATAGCCAAAATGGGAGGTGGTATTGGGCACCCTAATTTCGAGAGACCACTTGTACCATTGTTTTTGGCCACTATACAGTTTTATCTCACTTTTTAGAAAACTATAAATTTGTATCCCTACATCTTTAATATCTCCACCGAATGTTTTGCACCATTTGGACAACTATATATCGAGATATTGGTAAAATATAGAATACTGCTTTTGACTTTGTGCAGATTTGATTATTTGGACAGATCAGTTCGGATGGGCATTGTAGAGGGTGAATGAGGCTTCAGTTCCTTGATATGAAATGTATCATATTAAATTTTGGTGCAGACCACAAAATTTCAGCACATTTGGATGCACTCTTTAGTATAAATATGCATATGAGTCCACTAGTGTGCATGGGTCCAACACAGTTTGGCCCATTTTTCTTGGACATCATCACAGGACCTCCAAATAACCTTCACCTTCAATGAGATTATCAAAAAAAAAAGTATCATTTAACTTTTTAATAGTAATAAATAAAAAATAATTGAATCAAATAGGAAGTAATTTTTTTTTATTTTTATAATTTTCAATACAAAACTAGTTTAGCACAATGGTGTAAGGGTGAAAATGAAACAGTGAATCACAATGCGATCAGGATTGTCACTTCTTCTTCTGAAGATCCCCATAAGGTGTGGTCTGAGGTTATATTTATAGCTAAAATCACCATCCTCTATCATACAACTTCACTATGGCATAGAAAAGGTTTGTGCGCTTCTAATTCATTTTCCTCTGGGACATGGCTGCACAACCTCTTCTATATGACATCTCCCTTCTTTTATAATTGGATGGTCATGAAATAGGTTGCATGAAAAGTGATTCTTTTGCATGAACATGCCTTGGGTGCCAAGGGATTTACCGTATAACCAATAAGATTCATCATTTCCTTTCATGCTGCAGAAATGGTGGTCTTCCACGCACCCCATCTTTTTTGTGCCTTGGGCATTATTTCAGACTTAGTGATATCCACAAAACTCATCATCATCTTTGGCGCACAATCCTATTATGTGCAGAACCCCATCATTATGTGAAACAATTGAAACTTTCACACAACCTTTTCCTCACCCTAAAATATTCTTTTAGGGTGGTTCACAGGTGTGGTTCTTCCAAAACTATCCACTTGGGGGGCGAGACAAGTTTTTAGTTCTAGCAAACACACACCCACATATTTTAAGAATGAAATTCCAGGAAACACTTATTTTAAAGTTTTAGAACATGCTTCAATTCCATTATTTTAAAATTATAAATTATAAAACTAATTTAAAACCAATTATAAAGCTTTATAAAACACCCCCATGTATTTAATAGATTTAAACACCACCTTTTAAAAAAATCATAACTCATTAAAATTGATAAGGACCTTTAGAAACCACTTTTAAGAACAAAATGCCTTTCAAAACCTTTTTATTTATTTATAATGGCCATTTTTTTATTATATCAAGTATTAAATGTGCAAAATATACTAAAAATAATTTTTTTACATATTTTCAAATTGAGAAAATCCATTTCACTAAAATGAAAATCAAATGAAACTTGATTTTTTTTTGAAATACTTATTATATATAATTCATACTATTATTAGGTATCCAAAACATCAATCTAAAACATAATAAATTATTGTTTTTGAATTTAAAGAGAAATTCAAGGGACAACCTACTACAAATCAAGCACAAATGAAAACAATCCTTTGAATATAGAAGGAAAATATCCCAAAGAACTCATCAAACACCCTTACATCAAGTTATATAACAAATTATAACCAAATATCTATTTAGGGTTCGACCAAAATTAAGGCACAATAAGGAAGGAAGAAAAATAAATGAAAAAATAAGAGTAGGGGAAGAGGAAGAGAATAGATCCTTACCTAAATAGATCACATGTAAAATTGGAGGGAGAGATCCATGATCCATGGTAATAGAAGGAGGGAAATCATGTGAGGGGACCCTCCCTAGGGAGGTTTCAGGTTATATGATCGAATTTGGTAGAGAAATACCCAAAATGGGGTTTATTTAATTAATTTCATTTTAGTAAAAAGCCAAATTTTAAGGCTTTTGGTGAATTTCTCAGTTTGGATGCATGGTTGGATAAAAAAAGTGCCAACCGTGGGAGACTCACTGGAGAGGCTAAAGCATGATGCATGAGCATGATGTATATTATAATGACCATGCACCAACTATGTGATCAACTCTATTAAAAACCCTACGCTTATTACATATGTTTTGAATGATTAGAAATAACTGAGAACCTAAATCATGTGATATTCACTACACCTCCCAAAAAAAATTTAAATTCAAATAAATTCCACTTGGGAGGATATAGAAACCAAAGATACTTAGAAATAAATAAAATAATAGAGTAAATAGAGGTCTAGGTATGACAATTAAACATGTATCATTCAGTTTCATGTGATCTTAATAGGTTATGAACAAGTGAAGAATGATTAGTGACACCATCAAGAGGTTTTGGATGGTTTACGCAGTTACATGGAATATAATGACTACCTACATATCGTATACCAATGTTCATATCTATAAGAGTTATGGGATACATGGTTCACCTTATGAATCAGCACATAATGTATAATTAAACACCACATGTTAATCGACCAGAGTGGAATACAATTTTTCAGATTACATGATGTGTAGCTAGTGTACACACAGTAAAGCCTATATGTTTTCACTATGAATATTGTATAATCCACATGGATAAATTTATGTTGTGTATTAAAACATGAAATGTGATACTGATATCCTGAAAATGTGGAGGTTACATGCTATATAATTGGATTACACGACATGTACCTCATAAGTGTCCACATTTGAAAAATTTTAAATCCCCAGGTAATGTTTTAAGGATGACATGCAAAGTAGTATACATGGCGTGTGGCTTATTATCATATATCATGTATCCCATCCAAGACACAATCTGAGTCCCTAGGCGTATATCTTGGACAAATGACAAGCGATATACATGGTGTGAATCTCGTTAACACATGCCATGTAGTCAGCTAGTAATTAATATAAATAAATTATATGAAAAATAATTAATTAAAACATTAAAAAGAAATTAAATGGATAAAAACTAGTGTGTTTTTTATGTAACAAGGTTTTCGTAATTAATAAATTCTCAATTAATTCCATGTTATTTTCTAAATTTTCTTTAGTGAAGTCATTTACTTGCTATGTTTCCATAAATGATAGGAATCTCCTAGATCATTTAAACATACATTGATAGAAAATAATTAATTTATTAGTTGTATTAATTCAATAATTTTTATCTTAACAATTAATATTTGATTGAAGTGAATGATTTCTAGTATACATTTTCATATTCTTTACATGTATGAATGGTCATGAGCTTAGACCGACTAGTGTATACGATTGGTTTCTTTTCATTTAATTATTATTAAAAAACTGGTTCATGTGTTATCTCATACTATATACTATGTTGGATCTATGTGTCCATGGTTTATTTTATGCAAACCCCCTTAACTAATCCATTTTCCCCCCACATTCTTTGAGTAAAAGCATATATAAAGTATGGAGATCCTAGGTGAGTGGAAGAGGTCCAAGATCGAATCCTAGGTGAAACTAACCTAGGAAATACATATATATGGAGACCCAAGATAAACATATAGAAATATTAAATTTATTAAATGGTTAAATTAATACATCTAACAAATATTATCACAACTTGAGGATCGATAGATATAGTATCTTGGAGACTTGCTGTATAAAAATCTTATTTTGAAACACTTATTGAAACTTCTCTATAACTATGATCCTCTATAACCTATCCTAGAAATCTCATATGATATAATCATCTATAAAACCTAGGGATTGGAAACATAAGTATAGGCTGAGCTCAGATGATTAGTAAGGGTAAACATAAGTGATAACAAATAAAACTTCAAAAGTGAGCACAAGATGAGCATATGAGTATAATCAAGATACATAAGAAAATCATACCCAATAAATCAAGAACATAAATCACAATTCATGGAATAAGTATTGACATAACATAAGTCATGAATCCATAGAGTGTGGAAACATTAGTTAGTAAACATAAACCATGAAATAATAACATTATCATGAGAATATGAATCCGAGTGTGGCATGAACATAATCATAAAAACCATATGTCAAGGATACCCACCTAGACATTCATCACATAGTAGGATTGGGATAAGAAACCATGTATCTTATTGATCTTGGGATAATCCTTATATGTACCTTTGAGCTTGGTATAAAACTGTATGTGTACCCCTTTAAATTAGGATAAATTCTCCCATGTACCCTTTGGCTTGGGATAAATCCTCCTACGTACCCTTTGACTTAGGATAAATCCTCATGTGTACCCTTTTGATATCATGAGAAATAAACACAAACTAATGAATTAGAGGGAGATATATAACCCCACCCATAATCATCCATACATATTAGTTCCATAATATTCCAACCTTCAATATATCATGAAGACCCATTGGAATAGAAATGGGATCCATTCGTTATATCACAAAGAACCCATGGAAAAGAAAAATGGGTTTCATAACACTTCAAGATGGTATCATTTAAATTGATATCAAGAATTTAAATGGTTGATTCCAAAAATTAAATAACCCCAATAGATTATTTCATAATAACATTTATAATATTAATTTCCAAAAAAAATTTCCAAAGAAAATAAATCTTTTAGTGATAAAGAGGACAATTTTAATGGATCATGCCTTATCAACTCATTACTTTTCCAATTTAGAAGTCATAGTTGTTTGAAGGATTCCTGAGGAGTTTTTGATAGATGTTGGTGGTAAAATTATTCTATAATATGTGGTTCATGATGTTAAAATTGAATTTGTGATGTGATTTTGTATTTCACACCTTGTGTGGATCACGATTCATAAAATTTTTTTGGGTAAGGGCTTTTGTGAAGAATGAATTCATGATGTGAAAGTGGAATTAATGACATGAAATAAATCTTGAAGGGGAACCATTAATTTCAGAGTAAGTTGGAAAATTTTATGATTCATGGATTAAAAATGATATATAGCTTAAATTACAGGGACACATGAGAATTCACAACATGAATATGTAATTCATGATGTGAATGCGGAAAGTCCCCGGATATTTATAAAAAAAAGGATCACCTAAATTTAAATATACATCTCTTATTCCTCTTTATTTTATGAAAAAACCTAAGAATATTTGGAGGATCTTCCAACCCATTTCCTCCTACATTGATCCTTAGGTTCTAGAGGTTTATTTCTGGCAATCTGAGGCGAGTTATTCCCCTTAACCCTCTTATTTCATTTCATTATTCTTTTAGGGGATCATGACTATGGTATTATTATATTTTGGGGAATGTTTGGGATATATTTTGATGATCCATTAGTATGATTCAAGTTTATATGAGATTTCCTCATGTGGGTATGGTTCCCAATCCATTTCCCTTATTCCCTATTGTGCACAACAAATCAGACAGATTCCTTGAAGAAGGGGATCATCGTTCTCTCCCTATTTATATGCATGCATGGGGATTGAATGGTTTTTCATTATAATGGGTAGATATTAATGGGAAAAATTAATAAAGATAATGAATTATATAATCTAGAATTGTTGATAATGTGAATAAATCACATGTTTTACGTCTTTGATGATATTTTTTATGAGATTATGTATTCTTTTTTCAATTGTTGAAAAAATGGATATTGGGAGATTTTTTTGATATAGTTGATATTTATGTTAAACCCTTTCTATGTTAATTGATTATATCAACTTAAATTAAAAGGATAAGAATTTATATATAGCTAATTAATTGGTTTCCCAGGGAAACATGGTTTGTGTAATAATACCCATGCTAAATAACGAAGTGAAGTAATGCAATCCCTTAAACCTAATTTTTTAGAAGTTGTCAAGTGATGCTTCTTGTGGTTATTATTGTTTTTTATTATGTGAAGTGGGACAATGTTTGGTGGTAGTGGTGATCGGTTTTTTTGTGATGTGGTTTGGGTAGTGGTCTGATGGTCAGATGGCATGGGATGTGATGTGCAAAGTGGCATGGTGTTGGTGATTTGCAATGGTTGTCACATATGGTTGTTTTGGTGAGATGTCTTAGTTGTGTGTGGTGTGGAAAATAAAAGATTATGTGATATGAGTGAGCTATTTTGTGGTGTGGTTGTGTTAGTTTCTTGGTTCTCCATGGAATCAATTGTAATTCTGAACGAAATGACATGGGTTGGTAAATGGATAAGAATAGGTTAAAATTTATTATATAGTGATTATCTTAAATAATATTAAAAATAAAAGAATGGGATGTTTAAATACGAAATAAAATTGATTCGTAAAGGCTAGATAATGGAAACTAATAAAATCTAGAAAATGGGGAAACCTATAATTGATAGTTGGATTTTGTGGATTTATGTGGTGGTCATGTGGTGTGATACATTAGTGGTTGTAGCGATCATGAAAAATGTTGTGTGGTACAATGATTATGGTGTGAAGTACACTAGTGAATTTTTTTTACACCCATAGGTTGGTTATTTTATGCTATCTATATATGATATATCTTTGTGTTATTTCAAAATACCCCCACCTGAGTTGGAAAACCTTACCAACATTGAAAGGTTTTGGGTTCTGGGTATTTTCCCCAATATCCAGGTTGGTGTTAATATGGATGTTTGGCTACCACCTTTTCCATGCTATTTCTTGGAAAATTTTGTTGAATATTACCTAGTGGTTATGAGTGCGTGATGTGTGGTGGGGTCATGTGTGGGGGGAGGAGAGGATGAGGTTGATTCACTTTATGTTCATGATACCCTACTACCCTAGTTATGTGGTGAGATGTGATGTAATGACCCAGGTTTCTTTAGGCATGATGTTATGTGATGAGGATATGATGGTATGTGTTGATGAATGATGAGAACATTGGATGATAAACCTTGCAAGGGTGGGTTTGGTAGGGAAGCATCCCATCCCATATCTGAGATGGATAGTTATGTGATATGATATGTATGGAAGGGATGAGAGCACTAGATGTTTGATGTTGGGGTGTGAGAGTATAAAATTAGTGGGAAAGTGGAATTGGGGATCCTTTGTTATGTTTATGTTACTATGTTACTATATTGAATGTGTGATTTGGTGAGTGAGCTATGGAGAGGATAAGATTGTTTAGTTAACCTATTTAGTTGCTTGTTGGTTGTACTGTTTATTTATTAGCATATTCATATTCTCTTTTCTTATATGCACTAGATACCTTGAGTATGATACTATCGAGTATACATGTATTCTCAAACTATTCATATAAAATGTTTTTAGGTTTCCAAGAGGAATTTGAGGACAATGATGGAAACTACTAGCCATAGATTTGGATTTGTTGTTGAGTTTATACTATATAACCTAGGTCGACACAGAGCACTGTAAGGGTATCTTCAACCCCATATCAGTCTGGTAGTTGGAGTTCTATAGGTTTCACTGTTCTGGGTGGGGGATGAGGTACTCGAGGATATGAGCATTCATATAAGCATAACTATGTACTACTTGATACTCTAATAGGAGTTTAGGGTAGAGGGACAAGTCAGTTGCATATAGTTCATCTAGGACTCATCAGTAGAGAGGTTGGACTATTGACTATACATGGTATGATTCATATAGATTCCACATTTTCAGTGCTTTATTTGATATTGGACCTACATATTATTTTATATCTACTTAATTTTTGAATGGTTTGGTTCGGGCAGTGGAGTTCATATTTGGGGTTATGTCGATCGACACACCATTGGGGGTGCGATAGGAGGACATCTATATTTTTAAGGGGCGTTCTCTTGAGGTTGGTGTGTAAAATTTTATTTGGGATTTCTTCATGATTGGGATTTTAGGTTTTGACTTGATATTGGGTATGGACTTGTTGGTTTCGTATTAATATCACATTGATTGTTACTATAGGAGAGTGAATTTCATGTCTCATAAGGGTTATAGATTTATTCATCATGGGTAATGGGATATCCAAGCAGGTCATGTTAGGATATATCATCAAAAAATTGGTTACATCACATCCCTGGTTATGATTATATTTATAGATGATGAGTAAGTGGAGCATGTTTACTTTCTTCATATAGTAAATCAATTTCAGTATGTGCTTCCTGATAATTTCTTAGGGTATTAACCTGAGAGAGGAATTGAGTTGGTTCTTGGAGATAATATGATTTCTATTAAAAATTTCAGAAAGGAACTAATGGAGCTTCAATATCTTAAGACTCAGTTGGAGGATTTGAAGGCAAAAGGGTCTATCTATCCAAGTAAGTCACCTTTGGGATCTATGATATTATTTTCCAAGATGGTGAATGGGATGTTTCACTTATGTATTGATTATCAAATGTTTAAACAGATGAAAATTTAGAACTAGTATCCCCTTACTTGTATTAATGATCTTTTTTAATAGTTAAGGGGTAACTATGTATTATCAAATATTTATTTAAGATCAGGGTATCATCAGTTGAGATTGAGACCATATGATATACCACATTCTACTTTCAGAAGCAGATATGGCTTGTATGGTTTCTTTATTATGACATTTTGACTAAATAAAACTCTTGCTATGTTTAGGAACTTGATGAACTGAATATTTCACCCATACTTGGATTATTTTATGGTTGGCTTTATCGATGACATCTTAGTATACTACTAAACACAAGATGAATATGTCAAATATCTTGACATCATACTGAGTACACTGAAAGAGAATAGGTTATATGAGAAGTTATCTAAGAGTAATTTTTGGACAGAAAAATTAAATTTATTGGGTCACATAATCCTAGAAGAATTTGTGTTAGTAGACCCTAATAATATCTGAGTGGTTGTTTCTTGTAAGTATCCCAATAATGTTTTTAATATCCAAAGGTTATAGGGTTTATTGGGTTACTACCAAAGGTTAATCAGGGATTTTTCTCACTTTACAGTGCCACTCTTAAGACTAACTAGGAAGGTTATAAAGTTTTATTGGTTTGAAGCATGTGAAAATTATTTCCAAAGACCAAAGAGTCATTTTACGACAACATCAATTATGATCTTATCTGAATCAGGTAAGAAGTATACTATGTATTATATTGAATCTGATATTGGAAACGATGAAATGTTGATATAATGAGACCAGTTCGTAGCATATAGATCAATATTGTTGAGATACATGAATGGATATATACTATACATGATCTTGAGTTATCCACAATAGTAAAAGGCTTAAAATGTTGGAAATATTATCTCCTAGTTGATAGGTTTACTATTTATATTGACCATAAGTGCCTTAATTAAATCATTTCTCTGCATGTTTTAAATCTTTTCAAATAGAGATGGGTTGAATATATGAAGTATTTAGACTTTGATCTAGCTTATATTCCGGGGAAATGAAATAGTGTTACTCATGCATTGAGTCGGAAGACATAGACTTAGGCATTTCAAGTGTCATGTTTAGTGTGGAAGATTATAGCCTTGTTCATTGGGATTAATTTAGTTTTTCCAGAGGAGTAAGAACCGATAAAACTCATGAATTTATCTATTATTCCCTCTTTTCTGATCTAGATCAGGAGGAGGAAGTATAACGTTCTAGAGTGCTTGGTGTTGAGGGACAACTTTGATGGCAATGAGCTACCTCCCAACTATACTGTCAATTTTGATGAGATTAGTCTCTTTCATGGGTGAGTTTATGATCCAACTTTTATGTGGGAGGATTTTAGGCATGAGTTTCATGATTCAAAGTGGTTATTGCACCTTGGTTTCACCAAAATGTATAATTATCTTCATATAAAATATTGGTGGCTAGTAATGAAAAAGGAAGTTACAGGTTTTGTGACACGATTTCACACCTATCAGTTAGTGAATGCTGAGCATCAGTGGCTTGTTTTTATGTTATATACATTTCCAATTTTGTAATGGAAGTGGGATGATGTTACCATATATTTCATGGTGGTTATACCAAGGAATCCTTATAAGAGTTATGTGATATTGGTTGTTGTGGATTAGTTAACAAATCTTGCTCATTTCTTTCCAATCTAGGAGACTTTCTCTGTCGATTAATTGGTTGAGTTTTATTTTCAAGAGATAATATGTTTTCATGGGGTGACATGGATTATTGTTTTAGATAGGGATACCCATTTTAAATCATGTTTCTATTAAGTTTAGTATACGTCACCTAAAACTCAGGTTCTTATGAGTACAACCTACCGCCCAGATACATACGGGAAATTAGAGTAAACTCTCTAATTGTTAGAGGACATGATAAGAGCATGAATCCCAGATTTTTGTGAAAATTTGGAGATACAGATACCACTTATTGTGTTCAACTATCACAATAGTTTTTAGGAAAATATTTATATGACACCATATGAGTAAAAATATGATAGTTCATATAGATCACCTCTATGTTAGATGGAAGCAGAAGAATCATAGTTTTCAGGGAAAAGTTTTATAGAGGAGACATTGGAGTAGGTCTAGTTGATCCAAAAGTGTAAGGATACAACCTCGAGTAGAAAAAAGTCATATGTTGACTGACTCCATCGAACTCTTGATTTTATAATGGGTGAAAGTCTGTTCCTGCCAGTGTTTCCAAGATTTGGTCACTGTCAGATTCATAGGTAGGGTAAGTTCATGACAAGGTATGTTGGGTTGTTCGGGATTATGGAGAGGATTGTTCTAGTAGCATATTTATTAGATATTCCATAGTGGTACAGTGATATGCATGATGTTTTTCTTGTTTCAGTACTTTATAAGTATCACCCTGATTCGTCTCATGTGATTAATATTGATGATGTTAAGCTTGAGGCTGATACGTCCTTTGAGAAGCATCTTATTTGTATTTTGGATCATAGTGAGACAATTATTAGGTGTAATACCATGATGATGGTCTAAGTATTGGAAAAAATGGCAATGTTTAGGATAAAACATGGGATATGGAAGCTAATATATAGGCCCAATGGCCTGACTTTTTTACCTTAGAGTCTTAGTAATGTTAGGGAGTGTAGCTCGAGGATGAGCTATTCTATAGTGGGGAGATTGTAAGATAATAAACTTTTGATGAGGTATGTTTGTTTTTTAATTTTGGTTAAACTCCTTTTAAATGGATTTTTAAAATCTTCTCAAAAGTAAGAAAGGTTTTAGGAGCATCCAGAGTATTGAGGATTTGAAAAAGATATAAAATGGAACTTAAAGTGTAGAGTGCATGGTTAGCGCACGATTAGTAATAACATGAACCATGACCACAATATATGGTTTTAGGTGGAATCATATTTGTGAAAACCATGAAAGGTTTCCTAGATCCCATGTGGGTTAGAGCTAGATCCATTCACATAACTTCTTTATAGTTTTTCAAACCATGTGGGTGGCCTAGAAAACGATGCAACTTGAGTTTCCCATGGACATATGAGCTTGCACGGTTGGTGCATGGTTTGTAAAATCGTGTGACCAATCCAAAATACTAATTAAAGTTAGAAATTATATTATTTTACTTATGTAATATTATATTCATCTCCCCTGATTTTCCTCCCCATTTTACTCTCAGCATCCTAGGGTGAAAACCAAACTCTCCCTCCTCTACCAAGGGCGGATCTCCATTGATTATAGGGAATTTAAAGTGCTATTTAATTTTATTTTAATCCCTAGTTAAGTCTATAGGTCTATTTCATTATATTCTCTCGATGATTTGTAGCTTGGTTATTGATGTTATTCTAAGTCTCATGAGCCCTATTTATAGGGAGTTCTTTGCTTATGTGGTTGTGTCCATTTTATCTTGAATCAAAGGTTGGGGTTGGATGAGTGGTTATCTATGAGAATAATGTAGGTGTTCTAAAAGATATTTTACCATATTCTTGTTGTTATTAATGTGTATTTGGCATGTGATATTGTGCTAACGTGCTGCACAATTACTTCCTTATTTAAGAATAATATATTTGGATTTAAAATGTCATGTTATACCCTTCACGGACCCCGTTGGGTTCATCGAAGACTATAATACATGGACTATGGACACCCATGGTGTATGACTATCCCTTGAAAATTTTAAAATGGGATGTAAATTCTGGAATAGAGGGTTTATCAGTTAAAATGGTTAAGCTTTTTGTTTATTTTGTTAGCATGTCATAAGGGGCTGTTTGGATTTGATTGGGAATTAAATGGTTTATGAGTAGATAAGGGAAAAATGGTAAATGGTTAAATGGGAGTTCCTAAATTTTTGAATAGTGTTAAAGAACATTTAAATAATGTGATATAGGAATAAATTATGAAATGGTTGAATGGGTTTTTGGGTAAAACATGTTGGTTATGTCAGACCATTGTGAATAATGATTGTTGGAATATAACAACTTTGTCATTATAATGAAAAAAATATCAATGATTAAGAACCTTGGAAATTGTAAATAATAGAATATGTGGTGATTTTGGAATGAGGATCCTCATCTTTGGGTTGGGAGAGAATTAATCTCTAGGAACCACTGATGTTATGCATGTCTTGGTTGTTGGATTGATACTCTAGGCCCTAATGATTTTTACATGGGTAGGTACGTGGATAAATGCTCCTCAGTGCCTTGAATTGAATTAATTAATTAATAAAAATCTATGAATTAAAGTTTTTAAGCCTTATGGTATATGGTTCAAACTTCTAGTGTGGGATAAAGAATGTTTGTTTGGTCGGGCATTACAGTAAAACCTGAGATCCTAAGAGGATAATTGAAAACTATTTATTTCATAAATGTGTTTTAAATTTATTTCCTTATCTATTATTCAATGTACATACATATACACTATTTTTTAGACTGGATATTTATTTAAACACCATTGGTGGTGGCCTAATTATTTTTACTTACACTCTACTTGTATCGTTGTTAGTACCCAAGTAGATTTCATGGTTGTAAGTGTGGATATAAGAAAAGGCCCTGTGATAGATGGATGGATTGGGGCTTGGTATATAATATAAATGAGGGGACTATGAGTGATATCAAGACCCATTTGGGGATCATTAGTTGGGTCTTTCTTTTGCGTTTTCATTGAAACATGATACTATCCTGACATGTCCTATTTTTTATATTGGTTAGTGGGAACTTACCCAGTTTTGGTATTTTTTTCATATATTGTATGGTTTTTGCTGGATATTATTTCTCATGATTTCATATTACTCATAATATTGCTTTATTCTGATAAACATCGTATATAATCACTGCATTCCTCATAATACCCTTGTCGATAGTCAATAACCTTTGGAGTATGGGGAGGCACACCTAAGGTCATGTCGTGAACCGTTTTCAGCTACTAGTTAGGGTGAGCCAGGAAGGCATGTTATAGATCTAACAATTTTTTTCAAGTGTTACACATATGTGTGGATGAATGATTGGAAGGGTCCTATATATCCCTTCAATGCATTGGTAAAGTTCATATATCATGATATCTAAAGGTTGCACATGATTATTTATCCCTAACCAAAGTATATGCAACATGATTTATCCCAATCCAATGGGAACACAAGAGGATTTATCCCTATCCAAAGGGTACACCGGAGGATTTATCCTAAGGTAAAAGGTACACTGGAGGATTTATCCCAAGAATAAAGGTACATGAGAGTATTTATACTAGGATAATGGTTATAAAATATGATTTATCCCAAGACAAAGGGTTTAGGGGGGATTATCCCAAGCCAAAGGGTACACATGAGAATTATTTGAAGCCCAATGGTATAAGGGAGGATAATCCCAATCCTAAAATGGTATATAGGTGATGAGACCAATATTATTATGTAATAAATTTCTTGGTGGGTATCTAATACATATGATATCTATTCTTATGCTTATTCCACACTCTTATTTCATAATCTTATGCCAATTTTTATTTTACTTCACTCATGTTTAATGTATCAGAATTTCATAAACTTTTTATACGGTATATGTTGGTCAATTTGAGTGGACATTTCCTCCTATCATGACTTATAAATAGATCTTACTATTCCATTTTATTTTTTATAAGGTATTTCTCCCCTACTCATTTTTTATCATATACTTATGATCCAATCCTTGATGAAATGTTGAAAATTTTTCCCTCAATGAGTGCTAAGGATCATACCTTATATTTCCTTTCCCTAGGTTATGAAGATAAGTATAGCTTTTAGGATTTATAGAATGGATTATATAGGATTTATATTATGGATAATTATTCATAAGTGTTGTAAAATAAATTGTTTATGTAGATAGTACTCAAAGACACTGAACCAAAATGTTCTCCGAGTTGTGTGATATTATTTTGAGATGTAATACTAATATGAAGTTTTTGCAAGTTTATCTTGGATACTATTACTTGGTATCAAAGTAAAATTTTAAAATAATATGATTTTAGAATTATAATTGGAGTCAGGGTCTAGGGAGACTCAATCATATTCTCTTTATGGACCCTTATGAATGATTTGATAATATCTTTATAGTATAGATAGAGAACCTAATAGGATATAAATAATGAATAACCTAGATTAAAATCCATAAATTTATAAGTTAGGGTATACATTCTATTTATTATTTATATATTTTATACTAGTTTTTTTTTGTATTTTTATATTTAGTATTCTTATCTCTAACTTTTCTTTATTTATGAAATGAATGGATCAAGGAGAAACCAGGTTAAAAATGAGTGTGATAGGAAATACGACGATTTTACCAGTGAGAAACTAAATGGGATAAAAGTGACCATTAAAAATATTGTGTTTATGCTCACCCAACTATCTTTAATTATTATTAATAACTTAGTATTTTTGAATTGAAAAAAACCAAATAATATAAGGATGGTGTTTCATGGAAGTTCATCTAATAAATACTATGAATGAAAGAAGATTCAACGTTCTATGTGTCAAAAATGTGGGATGAAGCATCTTGATAATATTATGAAATGAAAAATGAGATGTTTCAAGTATAGTATACGTGGATATATAACACACAACTTCCAAGGAAAAAGGAAGATGTCAATTAAAATTATGGAGTAAAATAATGTTCTTCCTAAGGATCCACTATCAATTTAATGTTTTTAATGTGAGGAATTTGGGTACTATA
Organism: Viscum album; assembly: GCA_963277665.1. NCBI lineage: Eukaryota > Viridiplantae > Streptophyta > Magnoliopsida > Santalales > Viscaceae > Viscum > Viscum album. The sequence goes on from OY728163.1 coordinate 1,328,722,034, forward strand.
AAAACTATTGCATTAATTTAAGGGATTAAGTTGAAAATAAACACCAACAACCTCCTAGTCTAGGGGAATAAGGAAAAAACTATTAAATGACTACTATTAAAGTGGATAGTGATAATTAAGTAGTGCTAGGTACACTAATTATTCACTCTAGAATTATGGATGTCTTATGTCCTGCAAGTTTTCACCTACTATTAACTATTGAATTAAATAAATACACCTGGTGGTATCATTATTATATCCACGGTATATGGATGTCATTCAAGGTTTGTGGGATTATTATTCAAGAAAGTTTTATTAACTTTATTTTAATTTTATGCGATTTTTGAAATTTATTGATATTCTTTTCATTATTTCCTTATTAGTCAATAAAATAGGGAATCACATTTAATATTTCGAACCAACTCATGATCATCAATCAGTGGAAGTATGACTATGATCTCTACTGGAAATTTAATTCTATAATAGAAATTTATGATACCTAATCATGGGGGTTGTTTATATCAAATTATTTGAAAAATACCCAATAATTGGATTGACCTTTTTATAAGGGAAAAATATATATTTTTAGGGTTAATATCTCTTTAATAATTATATCTTGACTCTTGTCTATATTTTAGACATGATTAACCTTTTCCATTTGCAAGTGATCATTAAAAATTATGAGGACACAATTTATTTAAGTGGGAGAGAATGTAACACCCCCATATTTTATTTTATATATTTCCTTTAAGAAAATATAATGCTTTTTAAATATTTATGCACATGAAAAACCAAACTAAAATAAAATTATGATATATTTTATTTAAACAAAACTATAAGTAATAAATATAATTGTTATAATTTTTTAATTAAGTTATAAGGTAATAATATAGGTAAATTATTTATGAGACATATGTAGAGATAAAAATAAAGATCATTTTTAATATTAATGAATTGATAAAACTCAATTTTTTTTATCTAGATTACTAATACGATCACCTTATGTTTAAGAATGCATTTTATCTAAAATTATATTTTTATTAACATTATTTTAATAAGATGAATATATTGTAGAAAAGGTATATTGTTTATATTAATAATATTTATTTTAGACATTAATAATAAATTAATAGTAATTTTATTTGTAATTTATAAGAAATAAGAATAAGAATGGTTAATATTTGAAATTTTATTTTTTTGGTGAATAATGAAAATTATTTTTTACTAAAACTGTAGCATTTATGACTATATCAAGAAGTAAGCATATCTTGAAAGCTTTTAAAAAAAATTTAATGATTAAAAATTTATTTAAGCAATAACATTATTTAATGGAAAATTCTATTTAAATTTATAAAACCATGTTTACCATTTTAAAACTTAAGTAATCTTTTATTCTAATATTTGTTTTTTCATTTTTTTCTTTAATTATGATATCACAAAGTATAATTCTTTTTTAATTTTATTTTTAAGACATATAAATCTTCTCTGGTTAATAAAAAACCAATTAATTTCATTAATATTAATAACACTGATAATTGTTTCCTCAACATTACATTTATTCTAAAAAATAAACGTTTTCTAAAAACAGGTTTTTACATATTACATGAACTAATGTTAAAATTAAATTTTCCTAGACATAGAAATTTTATTTTATGAAATTTATTTAATATTTTTAAGAAGTAGTTACGAATTATTTTGTAATTCCCATTTTAATTTTAGGAATTAAAATTAAATTACCTAGGTAAAAATTATTTACCACGGTAAAAACCATAAATAGTAAAATTGAAAAATATAAGAGTACAAGACTTTAAAACATGTTAAAAACATGTCATAAAATGTATTTTTGAGGATTTATAAACCTTAAATATTGAACCACTCCATTATTTTCCATTATTGGATCTAAGTTACATTTAAATAGTCACTTTAGCATTTATATTTACAAAAAATGTCTCTCCTCTCACTTATAAAAGGAGTCACCACTTCCCCAATTATCCTCACACCCAAAGACTTTTAAATTTGGAGAAAATATTCCCAAATAACTCCCCAAAACTCATATACACTACCTGTATTTTATTTTATTTTTAAAAAACAGCCACCAAAATCCTTAATCATTTTTTGCAAAGGATCTCTTAAATGGAGTATGGTAAAATTCTCAATTACTCATTTTTCCTTTACTTTTACTTTTTTTATTATTCGACCTCTAAAAAATATAACCTAAAAATATTTAAATAATTTAAAAAGTATCATAATTATATTGAAATGTTTTTAGGTTTTTGGGATAACCATTTTTTTCCCTCCTCCCACCCATCCAAAAAACAAAAATGTTTCTTTTTTTATATAGATTTGAACCTCCATAAGTGACATGATCTGTTTTCCATAACCTCCATACATAGATGATTCAAATGTGGAATTTAATAAATAAATATGATACATAAAAAATTATTATAATTATGAATATATGAACCAATTCCAACATTTTTTATGTTCTATGGAAAACTAGAATGATGCTAGTGTGTATGTGGAAACTACTTCCCCCATGAAGTAACATATTTCATTTTTCATCTAGAATTTTATTATTTATCCAAATATATTAAAATATGTTTCATAAAATTAATAAAAAAAATATCATTATAATTTCATAAAAATGATATTATTTCAAAAGAATCACTTTCTTAACCGTACTCACCCAATAATGATAGCTTGTTCTTGTTTTGGTCGGTTTAACCACCTACGAGAACAATAGTATAGATTTTTTTCATGGATAACTATTGAAACATAAATTAAAGTTTTATTATACATTAATGAGAAAATAATTTTTGTTTTATGGTTCTATAAAGTTTATACTTATATTAAACTTATTATTATTGTAAAATCATTTGGTTCATTATAAATTACAGAAACAAGATCATCACAAACTTTTTTATCATTAATTAAAAAAATACTTATGAAATGAAATTATAAAATTAAAAATAGCTATAAAACATATTTTATAGTACCTATAATAATTTTATACTTATAAAAATTTAATCTATACAAAATAATAAACCACTCCATTATGAATATAGTACCAAACAAACAATCCCAAGTAATAACATTTGTTTCTAAAAATAAAATGTTAATGAATAATATATTCATAAAAATGATTAAAAATTAAGTTTATAAATTTTTATTGGTATGAATATTTTTATTAAAAAGGTGATTAATATAGTTATTTTTTTATACATGAGGTTAGTTCATGTTCGGCTAAGTGGTATTAAAGGTAGGGGTGTGTTGTCTCAATTTCATTTCTTTGAGACATGTTTTGTTTCATGAACCTAATTTAATTTAAGTGGTATGTGTAATGAATATTTTATATATAATGTCATGAGTTTTATTTCATTAATTTTAATTTAATTTCAATTTCCTTGTGTATCTTTCAAGTTTTTTATATTAAATCATTTTGTAAGCTATAAGAGGTTTTTCTTGACTCAACTTATTTTCTTGAGTCATAATTATTCCTATTTGGGAAAGGTTTTACAAGATGATTTTATTATATTCTGTTATAATAATATAATTACTTCTTTCTCTTGGGAATTTTTCATTTATACTTTATATATTTTTCCTTGATGAATTTATTTCTAAAAAATTATATCTTTTTAAATAATAATTATCACTATCTTTAATGATGATTTATCTTACATATCTATATCTTATATTACTTATAATGTTTTTATTTATATTTGGAAACCTAATTATGTAGTATCTCATGTGTTATTAATCTTTCCCTTCTAATATTTTTAAAATATGATTTATTAACCCTTTTTACAGTGTTGTTTTTCAACAAATAAAGTTTAAAATATGAAAATATTTTTTCCTTTCAGGATCATACGTTTTATCATCCACTCCAAATTTCCTCTAAAAACCTTTGAATACTTTTCAAGGATCAATTATTAATTTTTTTAAAATAAAAAGTTTTCAAAATCTTTAACTTCACATTTTTTTAAATTACTTTTGATTGTGACTAGTAACTTCATCTTTATGAGTATGGTAAAGTTTTTTACAAAAAAATATTTTATGGTATCTCTCAATGTATAGGAAGTATTATTTATAAAGCTTCCTTTCCATGTTTTAAAATGGTTATCAAAATTATTTTGACTCTTGATTATTTTAAAAATAAACGGAAATATTCTTATATTTTAAGAATTATTCTTATATTTTTTTTATATTTTAAAGGATAATATTTATTACAATCAATGTATTTAATTTTAAAGAAAACATTTTAAGGAGTTTTCAAGCATTTAAAAAAAGGGGGTATTTGCGCTCTTTTTTTCAAGAGATTTATCAAATGATCTTAAAAATTTATTTTTAATATATATCTATATCCTTAATGATTATTATGTTACACTGAGGGTATTTTTATTCTACCATAAAACATGATATAAATGGGTTTTCTATTGTTTTTTATTTTTTACACATGTAGAAAAATTTAGTGTAAGGTCTATATGTTTGATAAAATTCCTAATAGGATCTTTTTTAAGAATTTGTAATTAAAGTGATGTTTAAATTATTTATTTGATTTCTAAATGATTCTAAATAAAATATTTTTTTTATTTAAAGGGATTCTTATCAAAGGGTGGTTGTAGGTGGGTTGGGGAATATGATTTAATGTGTTTTATGGGTATTGTGTTATGACTTATGATATGTTCCCAAAATTCCATTAGATAGTTTCTTAGGAACCCTAGGTATCTAGGTGTGTGATCAAGAAATAGTTTTTATGATAGTCATGATGTGGCTCTGACTAGTATCCTATTTTGAATGACAAGCTCAGTCTATGGGGAGTGCTACCCAGTGAGGATAATTTTAAAAAATTCAGGAAGTTATTTGTTAGTAACTTCATCAATAGGTTATAAGATACTTCCACTTGAGTATGTATAGGATTGTCTCACTATAAACTATGGTATTTCCCATTATATATAAAATTTTAAATTTCTTCCTTATTTTTGAGTGGTTATTACTTATTTGGTTTATCTTTATTATTGTGGTACTTTCCCATGATTTTCATTATATTTAACATACTATTTGATCAATTGTTTTCATTTATAAATGATATTTCTTCATTAAATTAAGAAATTAATTATTTTACTTGTATAATTTAACATTATTTCTTTACTTATGTCATGTTTTCCTTGGTTTAATACTTCAGTTACTTTTTAGTGTTTTTTTATTTTTTATGGTTTAGTTTTATCCTAATTTGTTTTGAAATGGGTTTTCATTTAAATTAACGACTAAATATTTGAAATAAATTTATAATTTTCATTAGTTTCACTTATTTATATACCCTTTATTCTTGTGTCTTTATATTTACTTTTTTGAATATAAGATATGTATAAATTATAGTATGACTTGTTTTATTTATGCTTAAATCTGAAATTATTTATTTTTATATTGATAGAAGTCTAATGTGGGGATGCACCATACTCCAATTTTATCATTATGTTAATGGTTATAATTTGATATTGGTCATTTTTTTCTTTCATGGGGATGTAGTTTCTGTAGGTTTATTTTTTTAACATAAATTTATAGTATTGGTTTAAACCTCTACAATTTACAGTCAAAAAAATTTAGCGGTAGTTTGAACTGATGCCAACTCCTCACCATTTTTTTAGATGAAAACCCACCACAAAAAATGAAATAACCACTGCTAAATTTTTTTTTTCATGAAACTTCCTAGAAACTACTTCTAAATTGGAGAAACTAATGCAATTTTTATGTTGATTCCAACTTTAACGGCGATTTTAAAGAAATTTTGTAGAAACATTTAGTAGTGATTTAAACTATCTCCAAATGAAACAATAGCTGTCGTTAGATGCCTATTCTATGGTAGTGAGAGTCAACCAATGATTTTATTCATCTTCTAAATGATAAATATCCAAGATAAATTTCTTATCTTTAAAAAAAAATAATAGAAAATATTTTTTCAATGTAACAGATTCATTTATCAATGACTATTGGATTAGGGGATACACTAAAAAATGTAGATGTTTCCTCATGAAGAATAAATAACATGTTGTCCCCTCTTTTTTTCGTTTATAAGTTTACCATTATTCATAGATTGAGAAATTTTTGTGATGATAACAATAATATTTTTCATTCCATCTCTAATTATATTCAGTTTCTTAGGGGGGAAATAATTTCATTTTCCATCACATTCAGTATTAGCATGATTCCTTTGGGTTCCATCCATTAACTAAAGAAAAAAAATCATAGTTTGAGAAATAATAATTATAGTGGGAAACCACATAATTATGAAAAATAATTTATAGGATGTCTAAATCATGACACATTCTTCTATGAAAACTTATGTTTAACCTAGGTCACCCATATCCAAAACCAAAACTTTAGGATTTTTTCCTATACTTAGAATTATCCCTAGGTTTCTTACTAAAGTTTTCCCATAATATTTTACAAAGGTTAAATAAGACTTACTCTAATATAAAATATAGTAACCTATAATTTTCACACATATATATTGAATCTTAATATATGAATATTCATTATATGACATTTTAATCCATTCCATAATCATTTAGGTATAGTATATTTGGAAACATAGAAGCATAAACAACTGGTTCATAAAATATCTACATCGTATCCCACTTATTTTTTTCATAACGAGTACCCCTATTAGACACATAATACTTAATACCATTCTTCATAACCCAAGGAAAGGAAACATAATAAAAGGGTGAGCTTAAATTCTCAGTAAGGGTAAAAAGGGGAGTTATCAATGATCATATAAGTATTACATGAGCATAAGGGTATGATAACATGATCTTAATGTTTTAAAACAATACCCTTTATATAAAAGATCATAATATTAAGTCATGAAATAAATATTGGCACTTCATAAAACATGAATCACAAGGGAATCAAAGAACATGTGCCATATGAGCATAACATTAACATAATACATAAGTTTGTGGCATACAAATAAGAATAGAACATAATTTCATTAGTAGTCAATGACCATTTCTAAGACTATCATTGTTTAATGAGTTCACTTCCCAAACCATCGTAGTAATCACGGTTCACTCCCAAGACTATTATAGTGGACAAAGTCCCTTATTGAACTGAGTTCACTCCCCATTCCAAATCTATTTATCCCATGAGATACCAATCTTCACTCATTTAATTAGAGGGAGATATTTGTCTCAATCATTACATAATTAAAATCATACATATTTGTTTCAAAAGATCATGAAATATTCATTATAGCAGAACCCATGAAAAGAAATGAGTTTCATAAACATTTCATCATACCATAACCCATGGTAAAGAAATTATTTTCATAAACATGTTGTCATTATAAAAATAAAATTTTAAGATAAAGAATAAGGATATTATCCTTGGATTATATACCCAATAAATCATACGTGATATCAATTATTTTTGTCTTTTATTAATATAAATACTATTAAAAGATCATTGAAACATTCTTGAGGAAACTATCATTTCCATTTTGAAATCAATTATTTAAAAAAATATGAAAAATTATAAATGAAATTATTTTATTTGAAAATAAATATGTAAAATTTTAAAGGAATATTAAAATAAAAAATTAGTCACAATGGTGGTAAAATCCATTCATTTTATATAATTATAAAACAATTCCTTTAATACTTTTGTCAGAAAATTCACAAAATACCTCGTTTAGAAAACATAAAAAATATTCCTTTCAAAACAATTTTGTAAAAAGTAAAACATGGTTAAAAATGGATTTTAAAAAATCATATGAGAATAATAATATCATTCTTTAAATTTTTTTTAGAAAACATGGATATGGAAGAAAAAAGTTTTATGACCGAAGAGAGAAATGATGTTAATTTTCATGAAAAACATATTTTATATCTATTGAGTACATAAGGTGAGGAAAATGAAAGGAAAAAATGTATTTTAAAGAAATAGATAGAGGATAATAAAATACATGAGTATCATGAGAGGTTAATTATAATATTTTCTTCATCATAACTTAATAATAAAAAGTCTTTATAAACAATGAGATTGTAACATAAAACCCCTAACCTTGAGTTCACTGTGCTTTGAAATCAGTATAAACTATTGTATAATAAATTTAAATTTATTAAAAGTTTAGAAAGTATTCATGTTAATACTTAAAATATCATATATTATCCCTTAATAACATCTAAACACTGCTATTTTTCAATAATTCCTTATTAAAATTATCATTTATGGGTGTTAACAGTTTCGTTTATCTTGTGCATTTTAGTTTAGTAGTTCTGATCCTCATACATTTATCTTGGTTCCATCATATATATAATATTAATCAAGATATAATATAATATATTGTAATTATAAAAATATTTATAGTCATCCATAAAATTTAGAGACAAAAAACTGAATTACACCATTCATGGAGACAATAGGTCATACATACGCATGAACGTTGTTCTCATTTTATGAAGGATGGAAAGAAAGAAAGGTAAATATTAATTAAACTTTATAAGATAATCATTAAATAATATATATCATAAATATTCATCATATTATTTCTCATTAAAATCAGAGTAAAATATAAATAAAAAATGAATAATATCGCTTTGTGGTGGTGGTAGTCCACACGTATTCACGAACGACATTATCATTTTCCAAAGGATTGGATGATAAGTAGGTAGATATGAAATTAAAATACCAAAATTATAATTATTTCATAAATATCATAGATAAAAATTAAACCCACCATAATACCCATCAATTAAATACAGTAATGAAAAAATTAATTGTATCGCTATGTGGAGACGACAAGTCATACGTACGCACGAACGTCACTTTTACTTCTATTTTGATGAGAAAGAGGGTGTATAATGGTGTTTTAATAATCATAATAACATTTCATAATATTAATAATAATAAATATATTATTTTAGGTTAAATACCATAGATTTATTTAAGGTAAAAGAGAGTAGAAAAAAAAGTGATCAGTTGAGGCGATTATCACTTCTATGAAACGACTCCTTTAGAAATACTCTAAAGGGATCTAGTGTGGGTATTTTGGGAAGAAAAGAACCTATATAATGTTTATATAGACGTTTATAAGATAACTTATTATAGTTTTGTCAATATATAAGGCTAAAAGTAGTGTAAATAAGTGAGGGAGAAAGTTACCTTTTAGACTTAAGGTGAGGGGTACTTATGGAATTCTCAAAAGATTAAATTATAATAAATTCATTATCAAGAAAAATGACTCTAAATGGATTTTTATTTTAAAATAATGTAGGATATAGATTTAATACTATCAAAAAATATAATTTAGACAAGTTTTGGTGTCATTTTAAACTTTATCATTTTGATTAACCCCTTGTTGACAAATTTTAATTTTAACTACAGTAACAACTTTTTCAATGTTAAAGGGTTCTAATTTATTTCACTTATAAGGTAAAAATTACACCATAAATAGATAATTTATGACATTTTTGACCATATCATATTGAAATTGTATTATTATATGGTTTTTATCTTTTTTAAATAATTTAATAAAGTATAACTATTGTCAATTTTAACACTATTCATTTAATTTGACTTAAAAGACATAAATAAATTTTTTAATTAGAATATAATATTTTAACAAAAAAATAATATGTCATATTCAACTAAATTTCATTATAACACTATAACATACTCAAATTATATAACTCTAATATGTTAAAATTCATTTATTTTATTTTCCCATTAATTGACTAAATATTGTTTTAGCATTGTGTAAGAATTTATTGTAATTATTTAATACCCAAAAATAAAAAATAAATTACTATAATAAATAAAATTTAATTATGCAAAAAATCCCTATTAATTTTAATTCATAACTACTTTTTGTCTCTATGTGAACACATAAAATATATTACAAACTAAGAGAGTGACATTTTGTAATTTTCTTTGAATTAAATAATATATAATTCATTTTCATGGAAAAGTGTCCATAAAACTAATAAATTTTAAGACTAATGTTTTAATTATAAAATTAAATTTATGCAATAATAATCTGGATGAAAAATTATAGCCTTATCATTTATTTTTAATCTTGATTAACCTGATTTACCCTTTACTGAGGTGATAAACTTTACCACAGTTACTATTTATATTGGCTAAAAATAAAACAGATCTATTTAACAAATTTGAGACTTTTTATTCTTAATATTTAATACATTTTAAATAATTCAATACCTATAAATCGAAGAAAATAATTTTAAAGTAAGTTTTCAAAATGAGACAAAAAACTGTTTTTTTATAAAAAATACGTTTTAGCATAAAATTGGATTTATTTTAATCCTATGCCTAGAAAAAAGAACAAGAAAGAATAAAAAAATCAATAAACTGGGGAATACAAAAGAAAAATTGAAGGCATTATCTATATTAAACGATACATTAATGAATTGGTTTTAGGAAATATACCCTAGTACATAATGTGAGATGGTTATAGAATTTACTAAACACAGACCAAACTTTCGTCCTTTTTTGCATCCTATATATAAACCACTTTACTAGCATATACACTAGATCATCTGGGGAACACCCCATCTAGTCATATTTCACACTATAGAGGACACTAGTAGCATATAATCACCTAGTGAAGCATAAGTCTATACTTTCCAGTTAGTTACTTGGGATCCCATGACCAAATCATAAGTAAATGTGAGAAAACAATCCACACAAGCATCAATAAATATATAAAATTAATAAGAAAATAAGAGTGGGTTCAAACCACTATTTACGATGCTTTTTTGAAGGTGTAGCACCATCCCTCTGCATGTTGGAAGAAACACTACTTTTCAATTACCCCATATTCTTGCTTTCTAAGGCAGGTGTATTCCATCACTTTCATCTATGATGTCTGTTCATCGATCAAAATGAGATGATGGGATATCAGTTCCTCCTTTTATGGATTCCTCCTTTGAGATTATTTCCTAGTCCAGGTGTCCCTCATAGATTTAAGTCTTATTCATGAAACTCATTTCCAGTTCCATCTCAGGGTGGATGCTGGTTAATTATGCTTCTTCTGTCTCAATAGGGTGACAACCTTTAGTCAGTGGAGGTAATAGCATTGGTCACATTCTGCATGTATGGACATTGGGTAGAATGGGAACCTTTAAAGTATTCTTATTTTAGAGGACATCTCATGTGAGGCATCTTAGGTGTGGATCCCAAGGCATCTTATGTCGGCCATGAGGTAGTTAACGCTAGGGGTGTAGGTCTTTTAAGGATTTTTAGCTCAGTCAACCATTTTTATTGCATAGGGAAGGGATTCTATATTAGGGCACAATTTTAATATATTTTGGAGATGGGAACATGGTTAATGTATTGTGGTGACAAGTTAGACACATGCCCATAATCTTTTGGGGTTAAATTGTAGATTTTGTCCCTATAAGTGAAAATTCAACACTTGGTGATGGAGTGTGCCCCCAAGGGGTAATTTTATACTCATATTATAGAGCATGTCCCCAAGGTGGATAATTTCACACTACATGATGTTAGGATTGAACCTCAGGGAGGCGTCCAATATACCTTGTCTAAGAGACATGGATCAAAACTCATGTAGTTCGATGCTACAATTTAAGGTAATGTGACATGACTAGTCCATGATGTTTAACATCATGCATCAAGGATGCTCGTGTTGTAGAAAGAGCAGTAGTGAGGGATGGTGTGGGGATTATGCATGGAAGCTATATATAGAAGGTGTCTCATCCCATGATGGGGTAGGATAGTATATGGATTACGTGTGGAAGCTTCCATGGTGGTGGGGTTTTATCCCAGGTGTGAATTTTTTTCCCATAGTGGGGGAGGTGGTGGCATACCATGACTATCGTACATGGGGAATCCTATGTTCATCATATAGTGTAAGGATACATTTTAACATCATGTACTAAGGATGTTGTCCTGTAGTTTAATGTTGTATGACTGGGATGTAGAGATGGATATTTTTACATGTTTTAACTTGGATGTGGATGGGGATTACTCTTAGAGGGGACCATGTCATGGAGGGAAGAAGTTTTTCATATGGAATCCCCACCGAGACAAGTGCATAGGTTCCTTAGAATATTACCCCTATAGGGATTACCTGACCACCACTCTTACACCTTTGGCTGGGGAATGGGTTTGGCACTGCCATGGAGGAGTGAAAATCAGGAGGTTCGACATTAGGGTACCTATGAGTTGGACTAAAATGAATTTAGATGCATATTATTAGGATCAATATAGGGTAACGTATACACTAGAATCATAGGGGATGTTGGTTCTGGGACCAGAAATTTGTTGCGCACAACTTTATTTTATTATTTGCATGTAGAGTTGCATGATCCATGGGATGTAGTACAAGGAAACACATTGATTCTAAAGTAATAGTATTGTGAATGATTGGAGTTTCATGTAGGTCATGGTTTTATGAAGTATACTTGTCATACATGTAGCTAACCATCCTTGGGAGGTGTTGTGCGGGGATTAATCGACCATAATCCAAGTCATGTTTGGGCCCACAAGTGGTATATCACACAAGTTCTATACCTTTGAGGGTCCATGGATTCCTCTTCATAAAAATAATGGACTTATGTTCCCAAATCCTTTTATTATTTCATGTGCCTTGGGAATTATTTCAGACTCATGGGTATCCATAGAAATCATCATTACCTTTAGAGAGCAACCCATTTTCATTTGGAACCCCATATTTGTGCATAGTGGTTAAAACTTACGTGAAACCTTCTTCTCGGTCTCATAATTCTAATTTATGGTGATCCACATGTCTGATTCTTTCAAAACTAGCCATTTGGGGTGTGAGATAAGTTTTTGGAATCAGAAATCCCCCCCCCCCCCCCCCTTAGAATCAATTTTGATAGGGTACCATAAGGTCAAATTATGAGAGAAACACAGAAAGCTATGGATGATTTATGTGTTTTTTTCATAACTCTCATCTCCAATAATGAAATTATATTGCATGATTCAAGAAAACTTTTGGAATATTACTATTAATAGGGAGAGTGGACCTATGTAAAATATTCCAACTTTGGTGCATGTAAGTCTTCTCACGTGTATGGAACTCACCCATTTTCATGCAATATCAAGCATCAACCATGAATTTCGTGCAACTCCTACTTTCGCAAAACAACTTGTTCACATTAGATTTTTTTGTTAACTTTATCTAAGTTGTGGTGTGAAAAAACTTGCATGATCAAGAATAGTATTTTCATGATTCATTCTTAGAAACCATAAATATTTATAAAATAGAAAACCTTGTAAACCATTCCAAGATCGATGCTACTACTGCTGATCAGAGGGCTGAGATAGCAGGGATCCTAAAAATTCCTTAGGCTAGAAGGGCAGTTTTGACAACTAGGTGCTTTTGGGATTGTTGACCGAATCCCAGAGAGGTTATTAATTTATAAATCATCTACCCCTAAACAACTTTGGGCTGATGGATGAGGTGACTATCCCAGAAATAAAAATGAACACACTACACTTCTAGTTCTCCCATTTTGAGGATCTTTAGTTCTAGAATATCACTACTCCGGGTCACCCAACTCGGGAGCCTGAGGATACTACCATCTACACTCTAAGTGGATAGATGAGAAAATTCATTGGGAAATAGCCATAAAATAAGAAATTATCATCTTTTGACAGAATATTTTTTTAGATCAGTATCTAGGACAACAACAATGGCCAGTACAAGGACTAGAATCTACGGTTCGGGGGAAACATTACTAATGAATAGGCCTAGGTGTACTGGGTATGCTTCACCTTCTTGAAGTACATAGATGAGTTGAAATACATCAAACTATATGAGGTAGTGTGGACATCCTAGTTCCACATATACCATCAACAAGAGCTACTATCGGAGCTCCTCAGTCGGTGGTCTCAGGATACTAATACATTCCTCCTCCATCACGGGGAGGTGGTAATCATCCTTAAGGTATTTCAATACATCAGCTACATCCCACTGATAGGATTTCAGTATGATGAGTTACTCCCAGTAAAAAATGTTTGGGCTGGTAGGAAGAACACCCCCATTTTAGCATAACACCTTATGGATGCTTTGACTAATGTACTGAGGCATCATCCCACCTTATACTAGGACATTCCATTCAATACTTGGTTAGAGATGTCCCTAAAGAAAAATTCAACTGTGAAAATTCCAGTACGTCCAAAGTAGTGTGTGGTGGTGAATCAGAGGATTAAGTTAGAATCATATTGCCTGATCTTGGAAGAGGGGAACTATCAGTAGTGGGACTACAAAATTAATGAGGTATGATAGCCATTGGCTTGCTATGCCACATTTTTTGCCACCGTCCTCAGTGGATGGCTGCTTTGTGTTAGAGATGCACATATGGGACTACATCCATGGATTACCTTGATAGTGAAAATCATAGGATCTGTCATCTGGGTAAACCTAGGTGTACCGATGCTAGCCCATATCTATATATATTTGGGCCACATGGTGAGAGGGAAGATACCTAGGTGAATCTACAGTCCATTACAGTTCTTCCACGAGTGGGTCAGAGTTAAATTTGGAGGCTATGAATTCTCAAATTCCATCACTTCACCTATATTATGGTCTGTATATTTCACTCCTCAACATTACTGGGGTTAGAACGATGGCGCTCAATGAAGTCGGGGTCATGGTTTTTGATAAAATATTTGTGAACTTCAACTTCCACTTGTTCGCAACCCCATTTAGAGAAATGGTGGAAAATATATATGGGACTCTAGAGTAGCGTTCATACCTTTTGACCTTATAAGGTAGAGTACTAGTGGACAAGATAGAAGAAAACACATATTAAGAGTTGTATACTTCATATTGATTTTCCTAGTAGTTCAGATGCACCCCGAAGATGATAAAGGGGGTTTACATGGGGATCTATGAGGAAAGAATCATTGTATCCTTTGTCAACTATGGTGGATGTTCATAGGGTAAAGAATAGGAGAGGTCATATTTCTAATACAGACCAATGTCAGTGTTGGGATCTCTCACACATATGCTAAAAACTGGGTAGTGACATACCTAGGTACAATCCTGCGTTAGCACATAAGGGTAATCACACTGGAAAGAAACGTTCCATAGTAGTAGGTCAGTAGGCAAGCTGATCTTTGAGGGGTTCTCCAAGAATTGGGGGATCTGAATGAGGTTTTATTGGGGGGTAGCTCAAGGTTCTATTTCACCCTTCCTCATGGAAGTAAGGGACTCCCTAAAAAACCATGAGAGTAGGCATAACACTCTCAGGATAGGATGAGCATAGCTTGGGTGGCCCACCGAAAGAAGATGTGGTACCACTTGTATCCAACCACTAATGATTCCTTCCCTATGATTTGGGTGTCATGGGGAATATTGTGGATGACCTTGACGGTAGAGCTGATGTGGTGAAAGATGACTTAGAAAGGGATCATGATTCCAAAGGTGGGGCTTTCCAGGATCACTGTTATAGTAAAATTTCATGATAGGTTTACATACCAGGAAGCTATAAACACATTTTCATGACAACATGGGGAACCTGATCTTCGATATTTCCCGGTGTGGGTGATGTTCATCGGTTATCCTAATTTTGGGAAAATATCATATATTGAAGAATCATCCAATAAGGAATCAACCCTTGGTGTTGATACAGAGGGAGCTTATGATAAAGAGTCCTACTGATTCACTGATAACAAGAAAACTCCCTAGGAGGGAAGAGAGGTCACCCCTAGGGATGATAACTTTACTGATCTACTATTTAGTGAGGTAATCCTAGTTTTCTAAATCATATGTATCATTCATACCTTCCTATTTTTTTGTTTATAGGATCTAACTAAAATTTTTCTTATACAGAATCAAGGAGATGGTGAACAAGAAATCCTAGTCAGAGGGGATAAGGGTGCTCCATCACGTACTAGTGGGCATGCCTCAGAATATGTACCTGAGGATACTAAAATATGAGGGACTGACAAGTATATTGGGGTGTTAGTTACAGATCCCCCGGTCCTCCTAGTCATCTATGGGGGAACACACATTGGTATCCCAATTTAGGAATCTACCATTGGTATGGTAGATCGCCTGGGGTGACTAATTATCAAGATCCCTCAACCTTAGGGTAAGACTAAATCTCAATCAACTTAGATATTTTCATACTTTCACAAATATAATGGATTGTATCACATAAATTTGTTTTTTTTTTCTTATTAATATTCTTCCCAACCAACATTGGGGGGCCCAGTTCCAGCCATCAAAGTTCAAACCAATGTCAAGGGGTCTCCTGTGTTGTAACTCCCTATTGAAACTCTAGGACCATATCTCAACTATACAACTACCCTATGTATGTTTTTCCCTTACATTATCCATGTTTTCCCAACTCATTATCATTGATCAAACTAACCTACATTATTTTGTTTGAAGTAGTGCTCAGGAGGGTGCACTCTCACCTAGTGGATATGTTTGGGGAAAATGGATCACCTCCCCTAATGGTTGTGGAAAATCTTAGGGAGAGGGACATCTAATGTGATACAGTCTCAACCCTGGTATGGAATCCTATCATTGAAATAGGTGGTGTATCTAAAGGGGTAGAGATCACGGTTGACAGGGACGACATTTCTAATGAAGGGTCAGATAAAGAAGACCCCTCTTGATCTAGAACCCATCCTATTTGAGAGGATACCAAAGGAATACCTTTCTACTGTTATTCTCACAAACTTACTAGAATATGATCTCGCACCACCGAAGTAATTGGAAGATTTTGGGTCTAAGGTGGAAAACGAGAATCACATTATCTAATAAAAGGCGTTGAGGATAATATGACACTTCATCACCCACACATCAGAGCCATATCTGGTGAGTTAGATGGGTACCTTTTCCACTCGATATGGAACTTAGGAATAGAATGGGTGGACACACATTTTTTATATGCACTAGTTTACGATTACCTCACTGAGTGGGTGCATGCGGAGATCCAGAAATTTTATGTCGCCTAGCACAAGGAGAAAGAATATAGAACCAGGAAGCTCTGGGTGGATGATCAAGAACATAAACATGTAGAGGAGTAGGTGAATGAGCACACAATCATTATCAATACTCAATAAGTGATCATCAGTCAGTTAAAGGATCAGCTAATAGTGGATAACGATCAGGAAGAGGTGGCGGTGTCTCAGATAGATGAGTTCCAGAATGAGAAAGGCTGGGTGAGAATTAAGTCTGATGAGGTTTACACCATGTATGCAGAGGAGGAAATAGATCTTGTCAGATTAGGTCATGGACGCCACATTCTAGAGACTGACTAAGCTAGAGTTCTCTATTTCCATGATAGATCTATAAGTTAATTTTACTAGAGCATAGAGATGATCCAATGTGTGGATGACCCTAAAAAATGGTTAATTTTATTTATTTTAACTTCTCATATTCATGTACATGTTTCTTTTTCCTCATTGTTACTGCTGCACTTTAATTACAGTCATGAGACAACCAATAATGAATCCCTAAACTCACATGAGTCATTCTCGATATGAGAAAAAAGGGATGACCATGTGATTTCTCACTCATATGAGAGTTCCAGGAAATGGATGAACATTCATGGTGTGAATTTAGTTGTAGAGAACCGATAACATCTTGGAAAAGAAGGGATTTATCTAGAGGATTGGCCCCTCTAAATTGTGAAATTTCTTTCTCGATATGCGCTAGTAAAAAAATGGGTTAATTCTAAGGGCATTGAATTCTTTCCAAAGAGTGGGGAATGGAGAGCATGAAATGAGAATCCCAAGATCTAGAACACAAGGGAGGGGTATGACGATGGAGGATAACAGTTGACCATGTTTGAAACAAAAAATAAAATTTCATTTTTCTAATAATGGAGACAAACAAATGAGAGTTGATCTTTGACCATTTTCAAAGCATGATACCAATCTCAAAAAGAAATTAAAATTATTTTGGGGAGTGTTCCCAGGAGGGTAGGTGATCCAGTGTGTCATAAGACCATTTTGTCAAGTGGGGACCATTTAGACATGGAGGAGGATGAGGATCCAAATAAAGGGGCATGGAAATCATGTCGATGAAGTGATAAAATGTTTGAATAGAGGTCAATAATCTAGAGATTATTCCACCATGGATTTGAGCACATTTTTGAGGCGTATGTTTATTAAAAAATTTCATACTCATCCTCCAAGGTGAGTTTCATCTTGGATGGTGAATGATGATCAATGAACATGAATGATGTAGTAGGTGACCAACACCGATGGAGGGAAAGGGATTCTCAGGTGAGGGACTAAAGAACTCCACAGTTTAACATCATGTACTGAGGAAGATTAACCCATAATTTAACATTATATATTAAGGAAAATGTATCACATATTTTAATGTCATGTTATTGGGATGTCGAGTCACAAAGTTTAAAATCTTGTAATCCAAATGTTAGGATATTAGTTTAAGTTCATAGAGTTTGGACCAATCACTAATAGGTTATGGTTATAATGATAAGATCTTAGGGATGTGCGTATTGACGGAACATGCATGACATTGAAGGAAGGTTACTTGATGTGAAAGGAGGGACCTAGGAGGACACCTAATTCCATAAAAAATGTTACTAAGATAACTCACACATAGTTTAAGGTCACGATTCTTTGACCTAAGATCATATTTTATGGTCATAGAGTTCATACCATGGTGTGAATACCTCAAATGGATATGTGTAACATGAAAGAGTGATAAATTGACATGAATTGGGGGCCAAGAAGGACCAAGGACACACAACAAATTCATAGGGTGACTCACACATAGTTTAAAGTCATGATTCTTGGACTTGGGATCCTAGTTTAAATTCATAGAGCCCAGACCATGGGTTATTCGTGCATCTCAAACTTAATTGAGGAAAAATACTTCCCAACTCTTAAGACCATGTGATCCATACATGATGTGAGAAATAAAGAGCAGTATGAAGTTATCATTGTTTTTAGGGGGAAACACAATAAGGGGAAAATGTGACATTTAAATACATTGGGTACTATCACAAATTTCAATATATGGATAGTAAAAAGGGGATAACCAATGAGTAGTGAACAAATTTTGATCATGTTTGCAACAAAGGTTCTATAACCATGTTAGTTTAGGATGGGGAAAATGAATATGGGATCAACCATCGACCAAGTTTGAAATACAAGAGCTGATATTTGTAACAAAAAATCCTTTGAAGTGTGATCCCATGATGGTAGGTGATCCAAAGTGTCATCGGACCATTCTGTTAGAGAGCCTATTCAGATTGGGAGGATAATATTTATCCAAATCAGAGAAAGTGTGAAGTTTAGAAGTAAAAATGAGGAATTTCATGGTGGTAATTTTGAGAGCCTTGGGATCTATTCCTCCATGCACTCAAACATTCTTGATGACATTGTTGGTAAGTGGGAATCAGGCCTGTCCTATAGAGGAAACACCTCAAAATGAGTCAATGGTAGGTATGAGAATAGGATAAATTATCTAGGCATCACTATATATCCCATGAGAAGGAAAATCAAGCCAAACATGGTTTTGGAGCATAGAGTCGTAGAATACTAACACCAGAGGGGTGACATCCTCTCTAGTGAGGATATCGAATCATCTCATATTATGAGGCATCCTAGTTTTATATGGGGTAATGTTATTTGATCATCCTATAATTGTTGTATGAGACATTCTGGTTTTATACGGGTTAAGATTATAGTTTAACATCATGTAATGAGGATTTTAATATTTTTAATTTATATTAGTACAACAAAGACTATATATTCTACTAGATTAAATTCATAGATCTCATACTTTAGGGGAAATTTTGGATTAAGGTTGCATATATTTGACCAAATGGGGCGTACACATGTCTTAAGGGGGTATGCATGGATTGAAAGAGTGATAACCTGATGTAAAAGGAGGTCCAAAGGGACCCTATTCTCCAAAAAACTTGACAAACCATAACCCATGTCAAAATCATGTTGCTAGGTAAGAGAGGACCCCGTAATGAGTTTAAAAAAGGGACAAGCCCAAAATTAAATATAAGGGAGTTAATACATATTCCATGAGAAAGGGAATCAATCCACATGTAATTATGGAAGGTGGTGTGGTAGGATACCGACACTGGTATAAGGTTGTCCTCTTAAATAAGGATACCAAATCATCTCATATTAGGATATGAGGAATCCAAATTTATATGGGGTAAGTATACAATTTAACTTAGTGTGATGAAGATGCTGGTGGGGTTTGGGCATTGAGTAGCCCATTATTTTCTTCATCACTATGGTTTATGAGGGAATCTCAACCCTTTTAATGGTTTAAGGAATATAATTGGGTCTTAAACCTGAGGAGGAGGCCCATGAGGGAATTTTGGGGTGATAACACCATAATTAATGGATGGTTTTGTGGTGAATATGTGACTGGGATTGAAGATAGAAAGTATTGGTTTCACTACATATCTTATGGGAATTAGAATCACGCCACATGTAGTTATGGAAATAGTTAGGGGCATAATATTGCTTAAACACTAGGGATAAAGAAAACCATTCAAATAAGGTGAAAATTCACATAGTTAAAGTTCATAATGTTTGAACTAGGGATCTTGGTTAAAGGTCATAGAGATTGGACTTGGGGAGGGTGGTTTTAGGATGTTTGTGTGGTGGAAAAGAGTTAAAACCCAACACCAAAGGATCTAAGGAGGATTTTCACCATACAATGAAATACTTAATCCAGTTCCACACAATTTAGGTTTGTAAGGCATGGACCATGTAAAGTAGTTTAAAGTCATGATTCTTAAACTATTGAAAAATAGTTTAAATTCATGATTCTTGGACTAAGGGGATAGATGTTTGTTTTAAGGGTATTTAAGTCACATGAATGAGGTAGAACCTAATGTTAATGGAGGGCATGAAAGACCACATACCACATAAATACCTTGAAATAAAATACACATAGTTTAAGGTTGTAATGCCTAGAATGAAAATGGGGATAAGGGGATAAAGGGTTGATAAATTTGTTGATAGTACAAGAAAAATTGGTTCTAGGCATCACTACATATCCCACAGGAATGAGAATCAATCCACATGTAATTAAGGGAAATGGAGAAGTAGGATACCAACACTGGAAGTAGGGGAAACCCATTATGATAATGGCATTGAGGAATCCCAATATTTTCATAAGGAATCTCATGATTAGCACACATTGGAAGTCTAAAGTTTATCATAGTGTTATGAGGATGTTGTTTTTGGTCATCCCACACTGGGTGTTTGAGACATCCTATGTTTAGTGCATAAGGTAAGACCATAGTTTAACATTCTGTATTATGGATGATGGGATTTTTAGTTTAAAGCTATACAACTCCGAATATAATGGATGATAGTTTAAAGTCATAAATCTAGAACTATAGGGGATGAAAATAGTTTATGTTCATTATGATTGGTCCATGAATTCTAGTTTAATTTCATAGAGTTTAGAATAGGTTTACTATAGTTT
Source organism: Viscum album (assembly GCA_963277665.1). Classification (NCBI taxonomy): domain Eukaryota; kingdom Viridiplantae; phylum Streptophyta; class Magnoliopsida; order Santalales; family Viscaceae; genus Viscum; species Viscum album. Next base: position 1,328,743,476 of record OY728163.1, read on the forward strand.
AAGGTTACATAGCTTTGACTAGTTGCAATAAGTTTAAGGTTATACTTCCTGGACCATTAGGGACCCTGATGCAAAGTACTTCTTGAGAAATTTGATGTCAGTGGGAGGTGTGATATGTTCTCTATACATGGTGATCAAAGAGTATGTTACATTGTAATAGACCTTATGGATAATTTAAGGTCCCTCCCATTTGGTCTCCAAATTCAGCGTCTTTTTTTTTTCTCGGGTATCATCAACATTTTGAGAGCCAGTACCATGTCACCCTATTGGAAGGAGTGGAGGAGAACCTAACTTTTTAATGATCTATATACCATATTCTGATGCCTCTACAGGTTTTTAAGTCCTAAAACCAATTTTCCTTGAGAGATTTCAACTTAGATAGATGGACTTCTTCCATTATGTCAGGATTCTCCTAGTCATAGAAAATTATTAAGAGTGATAATAACCGAACCTCAATGGGAAAGAATACATCTATTCCATATATAATGTATTATGGGGTCACCTGGGTGAAATTTTTAATTATCATCTAGTAGGCCCATAGGGAATTGGAGAGCTTGTTAGGCCAAATATTTTTTTTTCTGGCTACCATCATCTGTAGGGTGTTATAGAGGGTATTTCCAAATTCCTTGATCTTCCCATTTGCCTGCGTATGGTAGTGAGAAGTGTGGATGGACCAGTTTTTGTTCTTAGAATAGAATTTATTCAACTCTCTAAACCAAAATTTGGTGCCATTGTCTGTGAGAATAACATGAGTCACTCTGAATCATGGAATTATGTGTAATTTCCCAAACTCGATCATGGATTGGGTTTTAACTTCCTAGAGGGGAAACAATTCTACCCATTTGTAAAATAATTTGGTTGTGGTCAAGATGAACCTTTACTATTGAGTTATTACTGGTGAGAATGATTCCAAAACTTTGTGCCCCATACTACAGAGGTCCAAGAATACTTGTTGGTGTGGTGAAGCTCTGGTGGTCGATGAAAAAGTTGGCATGAATATGAAACGTGTGAAACCTATTGGAAAACTCAATGTGGTCATTGACTATGGTAGTCCAAAATTAGCCCAATCTATGAATTTTTATGGGAGATATTCAATCCTTCCTGATATAACCACAGGATCTGTCATGGAACTATTGTATAACCTGAGGTATCTCATCTCTTTGAACGCAATAGAGAAAACTTCCATTGAACCAATTCCTGTAGAGGGTTTTCTATAGGTTAGGCCCACTCTAGATGGTAAAATTTATTGCATGTTGAAAGATTATCTCATGGACATATCATTTTTATGGGATAATGATTCATTGTAGATACTTGACAAAAGGATTTATACTATCAAGTTTTTCCTTGAGTGCGGTGGGATTTGAAGATCCTGACATTGAAGCACTGACACCTAGTTAGTTTATATGTTGATTTCCATTATCTAAAGTGGTGGGGGTGATGAACCTTTGACGTGACAAATAAATGAATAGAACATCCAAGTCAGGATCTGCAAGAGATGTGGCTAAAATTTCCAAGATGTTAGCTCGACTGTTATGTGACCAAGGGATGTGATTCGCAGTTAAAAGGGTAGGAAACTAGGCCATTAGTTAATGGGTGAACTCCAGGATGGGAAGAAAATACTACTTTATGATGATATAGTCACGGTTGATCTGTTTGATAACCAACTTAGAGTCTCCATTATTGTGTAAATAAGGGATATCTATAACACCCGAATTTTTTTATGAAATATTTATCTTTAAATAATTTAATTTTTTTGGTAGCTTGAATTACACACAACACTGAGTTTAAATGAATCATGATATAGTATTAAAATATTATTTTAACACCTCTATTATAAAATAGACATTAAATTGAGGGGTATTAATAAGAATAACCATATTATTAAATATATTAATAAACACTTAATTTTTAGTAAATTCATTATATTCTTTAAAAATATGTTTTTTTTAAAAATCAACTTTATTACTTTCTATGATAAAATAAATTTAAATAATTTTGATTTTTTTTTGAAAAAATAAACTTCATTTTTGAATTTATCATGTAAAAATTATCTTAGGGTGAATTTTTGTGAATTTTCTAAAAAGTTTGAAATTTTAATAAATAGTGAAAAATACCGATTTACATAGAAAATTGTATTTTCTTTTAAAATAATTGAAAAAGTAAAATTCTATTTTTGATTAGTTTTAAACTAGTTTATTTTTATTATTAATAATCTAATTTTGGTATTTTAAATGAATTTTATACATTAATTTAGTATAAAAACATTTTAAATTTAAATGTAGTTGGGGTTTGGCTTAGTGGTAAGCACCCCGTAATACTACATGAAAAATGGGGGTTCAAAACCCATTGGGCGCAGGTTACTGTAGCAGTACTGTAGCGGGTACTGTAGCAGCGGCGGTACTGTTGATCGGCGGATACTGTAGCGGCGGCAGGGCACTGTAGCGGTGGCGCTACTGTAGCGGGTACTATAGCAGCCGGGTTACTATTCACAGAATAGGAATTTGGCCAAAAATTTGGGCCTACGGGCTATGTAATGGGCTTCAAGCCCACTGGGACTTCAGGCTATGTAATGGGTCTCCCTCTACCCAGTTAAAAATAGGTCTTTGCTTTGCTTTATTAATAAAAATGAGGCTTCGACCCCAACCTTTTGAAAAAAAACATTTTAAATTTAAAAGCGTCATTTATTTAGGAAATCTCTTTCTAGTTTCATTTTTTCAGTTTAATTTTAAATTAAATTCTTCCACTTATGTGAATTGTGTTGGTCGGAGTAGGACACTCAAGAGGGGGGGGGGGTGAATTGAGTTACTATAAATATTTATATTAAAAACTTTATTTGAAAGAATACACCAATTTAAAAGAAAGACAACCCAGTTAATCAAAGGAGTAAATTTATAATAGTCTGTTGGTTCAATTAATTTCTCATTGATTATTTCTCAGTTATAACAATATGATATATTGATATAACTTTTGAAAATAATTTACTAAACCAAAATAGTTATAAATACTATCTAAGGCTAACTATCAAAGTGAAACTTAGTTTTATAAAATATGAATTAAAACAGAGTAAACTCAATTTGAAAACACAGTAGATTAAAACAAGAAGTTTAGTCTGAAGCCAAGACATAATACTCTCCACTTGGTGATCACTTGTCACTAAGTAGTTTAAATTAATAAACTTTGATCCACATCGTAGATCTAGGTTTACATAACTATATACAAAACTTCTACGTCAAGCTAGAACTCTAACATAATTCTATATGGGAACTAAAACTGACAAGTCACACATGACCTCTACTATAGTTCTACATGGGATATAATAGGTATAAAAATATGTTTGTGTGAGGTTATCTTCTATTCTTTAGTTCAGTGCAGGATACATTGTGTGTTTAATAGACAGATGCACACATTACTCGAAATGTAGTAAAAATGCACACAACAGGGTAAGAAATAAGGATATAGAGTTTATAATGCTATGAGTGTTGTGAAATGTAGCTCTAGACTCTTTTGATATAGAATATGTGAATCCTGAGTCCTATTTTGGAAACAGAAACTGAAACAGTGTGTTGCTGGAGCTCTGTGCTATGGTTTCCATGAAAATGGGATTATCCTCCTTAGTGTTTTTTTGTTGCAAGGATGATTGAATCTTTGATGCACAATAATATTACTTTAGTTTATAGATAGCAGGAATGATATTTATTCGCGTGTTCTTCTTCTTGGTCTAGTATCTCTGCTTGTATGTTATTTTCTGTTGTTCACTTCTTCTTTCCAGTTAGTGCACCAAGATTTAATTTTATTTCGGATGTCTTGTGTTGGCTGACAAGGAGCATATGAAGGTACCCCGTACCTCAAACCATACAATTAAATAGTCATTAATTTTGTCTACAAAAAAAATTAATTTAATCAGTATAATTAAAACAATCAAATATGAACATTATAGATAATTTTAAATAAAAAAAAATTTAAATAGTCTATTGGTGACTCTTCTATGAGTCATTCTGTTAGTGACTCCTTCTATCGGTGAGTTATTCTATTTGTATCGGTGAATCATTCTATTAGAAAGTCATTCTATCAGTATATCCATGTGCCGGTGACTCAATGAATCAGTTACTCAATGTGTTAGTGACTCATTTTGTTCTGTTAGTGAGTCATTCCTTCTCTCAATGTCTCATTTGTACTATTGGTGAGTCATCTATCAGTGATCCAATTTGTACTGTCGATGCGACATTCCTTATGTCAGTGATACATTATTTCTATTAGTGTCTCAGTTGAACTATTGGTGAGACACTTACTCTATCAGTGTTAGTGAGTCAGTTTGTGTTCTTAGTGTCACACTTGTTCTATCGGTGTGAGTGACTCATACTTATCCAATTTTTCTATTTTTACTATCTTATAACATGAATATACATAGAATGTGTTAAATACATAGTTGATCATAGATAATCATAATTGAACATATTTAAACTTAAATAAACATGATTTAAATGATTGTACATGATTTGACATGATTTGTGATTATAAAAACCATTTAAACTAGAGAGAGTCCTAGAATATCCACCTTTTTGATGATAAAAAATCATGGCATTATAAAGTAAAATCATTTTATGAATAATATATCCATTCTACTCATTATCTCCCATTTCATATTTCTATAAGAATTACAGATAATGTTGATATATAATCATAGGTAAAAATGAATAATTCATTGTCTTTTTCTCCCCTTCTTAATGTAAGGAATAATGCCTTTGGTTTTTCTCCCCCTTTTGGGATTATAAAAAAGAGTAAAGATATTAAAGTATGAAGAAAATTAGAATAAAAAAATTAAGGGAAATGAAAGATCATTCAATTTCATATTGAATTTATAGTACAGTTCAGTGAAATGCAACAAAATTAAAACCAAGAATCCCTCTCAAAAAGTGATCCAAACTACTCCTTGGGATATAGTTTATCCTTTCCTTTCTTAGAAGGATCAATAGTAGGTCCAGTGGATGGAGGTTGAGAGACTGGTGGATCTGGATGAATTCTCAAAGTAGTAAGTACAATATATTCAAGAATAGAAGGGGCAATGATATGTTTGGTTGAAGCAAGAGGGTGGATCTGATCTGTGATGATAGGCCAGATCTGGCTCAAAGCCTGAGCAAGTGATATAGATTGTGGATAAGGTGGAAAATAGGTACTAGGAGATGCTAAAGAGGTCAGAGGCTATCTGAGAGGTGAAACAGTTTGAACCACTATGGATTTACTTTGAACATGCGTATATGGCTTCAACAAATTGACAAAATCTATGATTATCTCCTCACCAAATTGAATTTCTTTTCAAATTCATCTATATTCTCTATAGAATTTTCCAAAGTAGGTGTGAATTCCTTTAGTTTCTTAACTTTTTCCGTAAATGCCTGAGTAACTGAAGGAAGCTTGATATTCTTTACCAAATATTTAAAGTGACTTGTCAATGGGTTTTTGGTATAAATCCTCTTGATGTAATTTCCCAATTTCTCTATGATATGAGAATTGGTAGTTTCAGCACTCTTTGAGTAGAGCCTGACCATATAAAGAAAATGTTCACTATTTTTCATAATCTTTGCAAGTGTCTCTTGATCGGTTCCATCCAATAGAGCTGGCAATTCTTCTCTAATCACATTCCTCACTGCCTCAACATGTGGTGAGTGATATATAGGAGCTGTTGAGATATATTCCCCTTTTACAATGTCTCTAACTTTTTGTCCCAATTGGGTAAAATAAGGAAATTTAAAGTGGTAAATAATATCCTCAATTCCTTTCATGATTATTTCCATGACTGTCCTATACTCAGAGGTCAAACTGTTGATAGTGGAAACCAATGCAGTCAACTCATTTCTCTGCTTTTGATTATCTGTCACAATAGCTTTAATGAGTTCAATCAGTCTGGGTTCCAATTGATAAATACTAGTGTCACAAAGAATATTTTCATAACTTTCACTCAATATTAACATTGTAATAGGCAAGAAAAAATTCGTAATGGTGGACCAAAGTTCTTCCTTGAAACTGTCAAAATTAGATCTAATGACATAGTCACATGGAATTTGAACTACTGAAGGTGTAGGAGCAGAAGAAGATGCACCTATAGGAAGTGTCTCAAACTGTACAACTTTCTCCTCCACTGGTCTCATTGAAACTACTCTATCTGCTTCAACATTAGAATCAGAATATTCAAAGCTAAGGATAAAATATCCAGGATGCGTTTTCCATTCAGCCAACACAGAGTCTTCCAAAATAGTTAGTGTGTTATCTTTTACTCTTTCAATTAGAGGTTCCTCTTCAACTTGATCTCTTTTATCTTGAAGCTCCCCCTCAACTATATCTCCTCTAACTTGTGGCTCCCCCTTATCTTGCGATATTCTTCTAGCATAAAACAACCAAGGCACTATGATTATTTGAGCTTTCACTTCTCTTTGAACTTCAACTACTCCCTCTTCTACATTATCAACTAATGAAGAACCAGAAGGTTCTATAATGGGTTTCTGATTCACAGTACCAACCATCTCTATAGTAGCATCTTGATTATCACCAGGATGATCCAAATCACTATCACTCCCACTTTTGTCATCCACTACATTATTTTCATGTTCATATGCATCTCCTTGAATGCCACTTCTTTCAATATTTTTATCATCTTCATCTTCCTCAATTTCCTAACTACTACCACTTTCCTCATCTTCTTCTTTTTCTCCTCCTCCTCCTCTAGATTCATCTTTAGAACAAATGGATATGCTATCATACTCAACACTACCAGATTATTTAGTTTCTTCATCATCACTTATATTGGTTCTTTTGAAGGTGGAGCAAGAGGTGGACTGGGTGGTCTAAAGGGCATTTTCCTAAGAATTTTAGAAATTTCTAGGTCACTCCTATCACCTATAGAAGATCCTTACTCTCTATAAGGTTCAACTTATTATTCATCATTCTCGTCATTAGAATATTCAGCCTTTTCATTTGGTCCTATACCAGGATCAACTACATCTCTTAGCCTTGATGGATGATCTAAAAGATTAAACTTTTCATAAAGTTTCTCTTTATCTCCAACCCATTCCCTCTTCCAAGGATTCCAATGAATCTTTATTCTTTTTAAAAATTCCTTATTCAAATAGATTCCACTGAAAGTAGATATAATCTCCTTATCTCTATTAAAACATCTTTTCTCTTTTAACATGGTAGAAATCATCCTTGGATAGAATAAAGAATATGTTTTATAGTAGGGTTTTACCATCTCACTGATGTGAACAATCAAGTATCTTAAAAAATTAACCCTATGCCCTTTATTCAGAAAATATAACAAGTATACATCTTGATTCTTTAAATATTCAAATTCCCCTTTCTTGGGACAAAGTTAGTGTTGAATGAACTTAAAAAAATATTCTCTCACCATTTAACTCTATAGCTATCTGTCTTCTTGTGATCTTCATTTCCAGTCTTCTCCTTCAATTATGTCTCAAAGAAAAAGATGTCACTTTTAGGTAGACTACTTACCTTATAGTCTTCAAATATTCTTTCATATGGAACCTTAAGTCATTCTTCCTAATTCCAAGAAGAAAAATAAATTTTCCTTCCTTTAACTATAGATTTTATTCAACATAACTCACTACCTCATAAGAAAAATCAGTATTTATGTAGAACTCATGCATAATATTAGGATAGAATGGAATTTCATTATTTGAAAATTAGTCCATCCAAACATGGGTTTGCAATACCTTTAATAAGAGAGACTTAATATCTAATATCCATTTTGAAGGAACCTCTTGTTCTAATGTCACTACATGATTCACAAGAGTTATATTGAAAGGTTGAGATCTTCTTGACTCTCATTTCAACCTTTTTGTAGGTTTCTACTTGCCTCCAGATCATCCTTCAAGAGCGCGATTCAATCTCACCATTTTTTATGGTTCAGTTGAAGGTTGGAAGGTGAAATGTCTGAGGGTAGAAAGTAATGGTATAAGTGTAAGAGTTAAAGTGAAAGGGTAAGGAATAGAGTGGACAAACTCAAATTCATCACATAGGGCATTAGAGATGATAAATTTGTGAACTAGGTTCAAATAAATAAATAAAATAGCATTGTTTTGGTTAAAACATAAAATAGATAAAACAATGAGTTCTATCAGTGTTTACATGATAGTATCTAAATGAAATTATCAGCGTCGGCATGACAAAGTGTCGACATGGAAAATGGGTCAGTGTCAGCATGACATTGTATGCATCACATTGTCAGCGTCCGCATGATATCTATACCTTTTTCACAAAGAGTTATCAAAATAAGTCTCCCATAAATAAATCATCCCTAATTGATGTTTTATGTAATTTATTCTTTTAGAGTTCAATATCTTTGGGAATATGTTAGCAAGATGATGTTCAGTGCCAATAAACTCTAGTGTTATATCACCTTTTTGATAATGATCTCTCAAAAATAGAATGTCTTACATTAATATGCTTTGTTCTAGAATGATAAATAGAATTATTTGAAATTTTAATAACACTTTTATTATTACAATTTATAGGGACATGTCTGAATTAATATCCTTAGTCTAGTAAAGTGTGTTTCATCCAAAAAATATGAGCACAAAAACTACCAGTACCTATGTATTTAACTTTGGTAGTAGATAATTCAATATAATTTTCTTTCTTACTACACCATGAAACTAGAGGCTTGCCCAAATAGTGACATGTTCTAGTGGTTCTATTTCTATCTAACTCACAACCACCAAAATAAGCATCAAAATAACTAACTAAATCAAAAGGTTTTCCTCTAGGATAGAACAATCCTAAATTGGTTGTATGCTTGAGGTATTTGAAAATTATTTTGATATAAGTTAAATGATACTCTTTAGGATTATCTTAAAAAATCACACGTACACACACTAAACATAATATCAGGGTGGCTAGCAGTCAAATAGAGAAGAATTCCAATCATACCTCTATAAGTGGTTTGATCAACAGATTTACCATTTTCATCAAGATTCAACTTATAGGTGGTACTCATTTGAGTGTCACTACTTTTTGTACTATCAAATCCAAACCTTTTTAAAATATATTTAGTATATTTAATTTTATTTAAAATAATACCTTCTTTATTTTGAAAGATTTGAAATCCAAGAAAGAATTTGAGTTCCCCCATTAAACTCATTTCAAATTCACTTTGAATCATTTTTGAAAAATTAATACATAAATAATTTTTAGAAGATCCAAAAATAATATCATCAATATAGATTTGAATTACTAAAACAACTTTATAAATTCTTCTTATAAAGAGAGTAGGATCAACTATGCCTTTTGTAAAACCTTTGTAAATAAGAAAACTACTTTGCCTATCATACCAAGCTCTTGGAGCTTGTTTTAATCCATATAAATATTTTGATAATTTAAAAACATGACGTTGAAAATGTGTATTTTTAAAAATCAACTATATAACCATTTAGGAATGAACTCTTAATATCAATTTGATAAATCTTGAAATTTAGATGTTATACATATGCAAGAAATATTCCAATGGCCTTAAGTCTAGCAACTGGTGAAATAGTTTCCTCATAGTCAATCCATTCTTCTTGACTATAACCTTGTAAAACCAATATAGATTTATTTATTACAACATTACCAGCTTTATCTACTTTATTTATAAACACCCATTTAGTTCCTATAGTAAATATGGATTTGGGTGTATCTATAATTTTCTAGACTTTATTTCTTTCAAAATGATTTAATTCTTCTTGCAAATACATTACACAAAATTCATCATTGATTGCATAATTAATTATTTTGGGTTCAACCTGTGACAAAAAGGCTTGATGTTCAACCTAGTTTCTAATAGAAGCTATACTATGTGTCCATTTATCTAGGTATTTAATTAAAACATCTAAAGGATGGTTCTTAAGTTTTCTTATAGGTATAGAGAAAGAAGGGATTGTAATTTTAGGTTCATCAACAGGTTTAGGTTCATCATGACTAGAGTCTGGATAATTTCCATAACTGGATGATTTAACTAGTTTATTAAAAATAAAGTTAGATGATTTTTTCATTTATGTCTAGATTTGATAGATCATCCTCAATATTTTATAGGTAGGTCCTTGGTTCATGTGGATATGTTTCATCAAATTTTCCATGTACAGATTCTTCCACACACTTAGTTCTTTTATTAAAAAATCTATAGGTTTTACTAGAGATTGAATAACCTATAAATATCCCTTCATCACTTTTGGATGCAAATTTATCAATATTTTCTTTTTTATTGAGGATATAGACTTTGTAAAAAAAGACTTTGAAGAAATTAACCTTGGGTTTCTTGTTGTTCTATTACTCATAGGGGGTTCACTTAAGAATTGTTCTAATTAAAAATCTGCTAATTATATAACAAGATATATTGATAGATTTAGTCTAAAAATTGATTTTTAAGTCATATTCATTAAACATTGTCCAAGCTATCTCTTATAAGGTTCTATTTCTTCTTTATAAAACACAATTCTGTTGGGGTGTCCTAGGATAAGATAATTTGTGACTATAACCACTATTTGACAAAAAAGATTCAAACTATTGGTTTTCAAACTCACGACCATGGTCACTTCTTAAGGTTTTAATTCTATGTCCACTTAGGTTATCTACTTTTTAGTATACTTAATTAAGTAATAGTAATATTCAATTTTATGAGCAAGAAAGAAAGTCCAAGTGTATCTAGAAAAGTCATCTACTAGAATATAGAAATAGTGATTCCCATTAATACTAGAAACCCTAGATGATCTAAAAAAATCCATTTGAACCAACCTAAGAGTTTGAGAAGTTGTAACTTATTTCTTTGTTTTGAAAGATATTTAATTCTATTTACCATTTTGATAAGTATTATAGAATTTTTCATTTGGAAACTCAAGATTAGGTAGATCCTTGACTAAACCTTTTCTAGTAAGATTACTAGGATAGTGTATGTTATAATGTCCAAATCTCCTATACCAAAGTGAAGAATCTTTATGAAATACACTTAAGCATGAAAATTTTTAATACACTAAGGAATCTATGTTTATAGCATACACATTTTCATTTCTAAAGGTAGTAAATACTAATTATATTTAGAACTAAAAAAATACATGCATAATTTTCAAAATTTAACATTAAAATATCATCGCATAATTGAGAGATACTAAGAAGATTGCATTTTAATCCATAAAAAAAGTACTTTAGAAATTAAAACTGAATTAGAGCTACCAATTTGGCTGAGGCCAATTGCCTTCAGCATTGTCACAAAAAGTGACATGTCCACCATCAATCTTTATTAGATTATTGAAGCATGAATAATTTCCTATCATGTGTCTTGAACATCCACTATCCAAGTACTATAGACTTCTACAGGATCTCTTCAAGTAGTTTTCATAGAAAATTATCAAATAAGAGAATATTTTTGTACCTAGATTTATTTGGGTCCAGTAATAATAGTAATAAGAGCTTTAGGAACCCACATTTGTTTTAAGGGTTTCCTATAAACAGTTTTTAAAGTATTGGAAAAATAAACTTTATTTGGTCCATAAAAATTACAAGAAGTAGAGGGTTGTATAGTTTTAGAACTAGAAAAAAAATTAGTTCTGGACATAAAAAATATTTTTCTAAATTTGGTTATAAAATTATTTTTAGCTATGTTCCTCTGTCCAGGTTGGTATCCTATACCAGTAGTATACCTAGGAGTTACATATTTTCGAATAATTTGTGTAAGCATGTTTTTACTATTGGTAAACTTCTCTAAGTCCTATTTCAATTGATCATTTGATAATTTAAGCTCATTATTTTCTTTAATCAATTGAGAATTATTTTCTTTAACTATAGTAAGATCATATTTATTCGAAGAGGTAAGAGAATTTTGTTTCTTAATAGTTTTGTATTTGTCTTTTAATTCATTGCTTGTATTTCCTAGCATTTGGCAGTATTCAAAAATTTCTTAATTGATCATATTTTCATAATCACTTTCATCTCTAGAATAATAAGAATTATGTATAGGAGACTCAAGGGTTACCTCAGATGTGTTTGTCCTGAAACACATGTTTGCTTTGTCACCATTCTCATTATATGATGATTATAACTCACTGGAGCTATCCTCAGAAGCACTAGATGTGTCCTTAATTGAATTATTCTATATTTTATCTTTTTCCTCATATTAATTATTATATTTTAACTTAGGATAGTCAGCCCTTACATTTCCTCCTCTCTTACATTCATAACAAACTATTTCATTTGAGTTATCATTCCTTTCCCAATCCATTTTCCAGTTTTCCTTATTTTTATACTCACATTTGTAGCTGGTATTCCTGAATAATTTATTCCTTTATAAAAATTATTAAACCTTATGGATAATTGATCCATTTCCTCATCACTATCAGATGGTGAATCTTCATTACTTGTACTTTCAGAATGATTTTTATTATTTTCTTTTCTTTATGTTTGGAATTTGTAGTTTGGAAAGTTACTAACTTTCTCTTTGGTTCATCATCCTCCTCCTTGTTGACATTTAATTCTTCCTCATACATCATTAACTTACCTATCATATCCTTGATTGGAAACTTAATAATATCAGAATATTATCTAATTGATACTGTGGTTCATATCCACCTTTAGGTTAGACATTTAAGTAGCTGTATGATTTGTTCTTTGGCATCCACTAGCTTCCCAAGAGAACTCATTGTATTGAATATCTCATTGAACCTGAGATACATATCAGAAATGGGTTCATCAGGATTCATCTTGAAATTATCATATTTAATAGTATATGTATTAAGTATCATTTCTTAAACATTAGTTGTTCCTTCATGTTAAACAACTAAGGTATCCCAAATTTCATAGGCATATTTACAGGAAGATATTATATTAAATTACTCATCCCTTTAATCACAAAACAAATATTTCATATATTTATAGTTATTATTGTAAGAATTATTTGTGGCATCAATCCATATAGTTCTTGGAGGGTCTGGTATGTTATATTTATCTTCTATTATAGTCCAAATATCAAACCCCATGTTTTCTAAGTGAATTTTCATCTGTATTTTCCACTGGGCATAATTTGTACCATTAATGTTGGGAGGTCTATTGGAAGCATCACCTTCCTATATATTATCCATATTAAAGAATAAATAATATAGTTTTAAAGTGCTAAAAATTTATAACTAACAGAATTTTAGAGATCTTTAAAGAAAAACTTAAATCACATTTTCAAATATTTGAAAAATATTTTAAACATCCTTTGATACCAAATGTTGGTTGGAGTAAGACACTCAAGAGGGACAAGGGGGTGATTGAGTTCCTATAAAAATTTTTGTTAAAAAGTTCATTTTAAATAATCCCCCAATTTAAAAAAAATACAACCCAGTTAATCAAAGTAGTAAATTTATAATAGTCTAATCGTTCAATTAATTTCTCATAAGATTGATTATTTCCCAGTTATAACAATATGAGACATTGATATAACTTTTAAAACTAATTCACTAAACCAAAATAGTTATAAATACTTTCCAAGACTAAATATCTAAGTGAATATTAGTTTTCTGAAATATGAATTAAAACAGAGTAAAATAAATTTGAAAAAACAGCAGATTAAAACAAGAGATTCAGTCTCAAGATGAGACTTAATCCTCTCCACTTGGTGATCAACTACCACTAAGTAGTTTATATTAATAAACTTTGATCCACAACTTGGATCTGGGTTTACACAATAGTATACAAACTATCCAGGTCAAGCTAAACCTATACCACAGTTCTATGTGAGAACTAAAATAGCAAGGCCGCACAAGAGCTCTACCATATTTCTATGTGGGACATAATAGGTGTAAAAAGATGTTTGTGTGAGGATAACTTGTTTCTTTCAGTTCAGTGTAGTAGATAGTGTCTGCTTAATAGATAGATTCACACACTACTTGAAATGTAGTAAAAATACACACAATAGAGAAATAAATAAGGAGATATATTTTATAATTCTTTAAGTGTTGTGAAATGTAGATCTGGAATCTTTGGATATAGATGATGTGAATCTTGAGTCATCTTCTAGAAATTGGTACTAAAATACGGTGTTGCTGGAGCTCTGGGTTATGATTTTCAAAAAAAATAGGATTCTCCTCCTTAGTGTTTGTTTGTTACAAGGGTGATTGAATCTTAAATACACAAAAATCATCCTTTAGTTTATATCTAGTAGGAATTAGAGTTTTTCATGTGTTCTTCTTCTTGTTCAAGTATATCTGCTCGTATGTTCTTTTCTATTGTTCTCTTCTTCTTTTCAACTCATTCACCAAGCTTTCATTTTATTTCAGATTCCTTTTTTTGGTCAACAAGGAGCATGTGGAAGTACATAGTAACTCTTATTATCCACCGACATAGTCATTAATTTTTTCTACACAAATCATTAATTTAATCAGTAGAATTTAAACACTCAAATATGGCTATTAGAGATAATTTTAAATAAAATAAAATTTAAATTGTCTGTTGGTGACTCCTCTATTGGTGAGTACATATATTAGTGAATCCTTATATCAGTTATTCCTTCCATTAGTATTAGTTACTCATTATATCGGTGAGTCATTCTGTCAGTATCTCAATGCGTTGGTGACTCAACACATTGGTGACTCATTTTGTTCTATTGGTGAGTCATTCCTTTTGTCGGTGTCTCATTTGTACTATCAATGAGTTTTCTTTTGTTGAGTCAGTTTGTGCTATCAGTGAGACATTCCTTATTTTGGTGAGACATTGCTTCTTTCAGTGTTTCAGTTGAAATGTCAGTGATAGATTTACTCTATCAGTATCGGTGAGTCAGTTTATGCTATCGGTGCCACACTTGTTTTGTCAGTGTATGTGACTCATACATTGCCAATTTTCTTGTTTTAACATTCTTATAACATGAATATATAGAGAATGTCTTAAATAAATATTTGATCAAATATAATCATAATTAAACATATTTAAAATCAAATAAACATTATTTAAATGATTGGACATGATTTGACATGATTTGACACGATTTGTGATTATTAAAACCATTAAAACCCGAGAGGGGTAAAAAATTTATAATTTTAAAAATGGATTCCATATTTGGAATCAGAAGATACAAATTTAGTAAACATATGACTTTTATTTTTTTTCAATATTAATAGTAAACATGGTAAAATTTATCACATCGATAAAGGGTAAATCAGGTTAATCTAGATTAAAAATAAGTGATAAGGCCATAAGTTGAAATGTCAAGGACCCGTATTCCACTCAAAAGTGCCCAATCCTGGTGGTAGCATGGACTCAAGTTCATCTTCCCAAATTCTAGAGGCTTTTATCTAGTAGTTAGGGACTAGGTGAGTTAGTGGGAGATTATTCCCTCATTACTAGACTATCACAGTGGAAGTAAAACATACAATAATAGAGGAAACAAAATAAACAATAGTCAAATGGAAGTTAGATAAGACCTAGATACATAATGATAACTAGAAGTGTCTCATATAAAAAATTATGGATATGATACAAGTATCTATAAAGCATCCAAAATAGAACATGACAGTACAATGCAATAAAAGTATCCCCAAAATAAAATAAGACTAAAAAGTGGTCGTAGCATTGGAAACCTCATCTTGGTCTTGTGATCCACAAATCTGATACCACAGTCAAAAACCTGTACCTAGGTTCTTTCCCCTATCATCACATGCAACTATATAATCAGTTTGGGTCCTCAAGAAGGATCAAACAGGGTGTGATATAACTATCCCAGTAAGAATCCACTTAGGTCTATACAGTTCTAACAACAATTCTACATGTTATATCAAGTGTAAAAAAAGCAGTAAAGTGTAGTGAAAACCCATAACATAGGTATACTATAATAAGTAAAACTAAACTTCCTCCAAGGAAACCTTCAATGAAGATTCATCTCCTAAAATGGTTGCTATAGAAAAGTAATCAAGTCCCACGACCATGCCATATATCCAGTCATATCAAGAAACCCACATCCACGCCGTATAAAGAAGTAAAAAATTACACAGCCACACCATATAGTTAAGAGTAGAATACCAAGACCATGTTGTATAGTGATAGGTAGAACCTAAGGGTCATATCCAAGGTGTCACATGCTAGGGCGTTCATAAAGTATATATAGACCACAAAGGGATGGGTCCAAGGAGCTCATCCAAGGCATCCATATCGATTCCCATGGGAATCCTAGTGGAAACTCGGTCTAGGAATTAGTTGGAGCCCTAGTAGCATGGAAATGGAATGTCCTACATGAGCCCAAGAAAGCTACATCCATAAGGTAGCAAGACCTAAGGCATCCCATGAAATCAAGACCCAAGGGGCAGAGTCAACCCAAGGCGTCCACTACCCTGTTCCAGACCCATGGAGAGAAGTCCATGGAATTTATCAAACCATTCATTCAAGAATTCAAAATTATACATTAAATTTCATGTGACTATATGCACTCACATCAATAATCACAATCCATGAGTATACACACTCTTGCAATCCATTAATCAATTAATAAGCATATGGTCCTTCCCTCCCATATAATCCATTTAACGTTCCATTAATCATTTTATACAGGTATACCCACCCATATTATCCATTTAATAATACCAATTATATTAAACAAGCATGTCATAACCAGATATCACTAAGAAAGGAGGAAATATATCTCCTGAATAGACTGTTGAACTCATTAAGGCATTAAAAGATTCCTCCATCTCGGCAAGCACAATCACACACCCCTTGGGTGGTTTAAAAAAGTATAAAAAGGAATTACCTAAAGGAGCACCCCATGGGTGACATTGAATTGGTAAATGGGTTCCAACACACCTAAAAAGAACCTACAAGCATCCTCACTAGGTCCGACAACAAGTACTACAAGCAACTTTCTAAAAAATAAGACCTCTTCGAAAAGTCCGTTGGATGGAAAAAATACCGAATGCCCGAAAATCACACAAAAAGATGAAATAAATCATATAAAACCTACCATGTCTTGGTAGTAGAGTGATACTCCAGTATCAAGTTCGAAGTCGTCCCAGTTTGAGAGAGATATGTGAAATAGAAAATGAATGAGAAATTAGGGCATATGAGCATAAAATCAAATAGGGCATATGTTGTTTCAAGGAATCCATAACAGATAAAAATGAATTTAGGACAAACCATTATAGATCTGATGAGATGATCGATGATCGAAATGGATGTGGGATGGAGAGTATGGATCAATCCCTACCTTAGGCGCCAAAGGAGAGCTCCACAAGAGGACTTTCTGTGCGATGGAAGAGAAAACCCAAATGGGTTTTAAAAAAAGAAAAAAAGTTTATAATTTTTTTAAAAAATTACATAGAAGGGTTTCACAATTTACCTGCAAGGGTTCCCAAACTATGGGGAAACCATGTGTACCTCACTGTCTAGAAGGGGAACTTCACTCGGTTACCCCAAAAAATTTGACTAACCATTCGATAACCGTGTAAAAATTTTCTTCTTAAAACCAGTAACTTTTCAGATATATTGCATGGCCATGTGACCTATACCTAATTGTTTCTCAAAACCATGCAAAAGCTACTGCCTCCACTTGCACGGTTATCTAAACTATGCGAAGGCTGTGTGCAAACTATACAACATGCCATTTTTAGCCCAAAACCTGGTTTTAGGATCCAAAAAAAGCCCAAGACACCTCTAAAACCACTGTGATCACAATGGGTACATAGGTAATTCCATAAAATAGTATTTAAACTGAAAAGAAAAGGATTATCACCTTGTATGAAAACTCAGGTTCTTATAATCTCCCCCTTATAGAAATTCATCCCCAAATTTCTCTCTGAAGGGTAGTCAAGATTTTTCTGAGAACAATTTTGGCCACTGAGCATGTACGTCATCCTCCCACTCCCAAGTATCATTCTATAAATGATTGTTCTACCATAACAACCAAACTAGAAGAACTGACCAGCCTTAGAGAACCTTTTTGCTCCAGTCAACGATATGAATCAAATGCTCCTCGAAGGACACATCAACCTAAATATCAACCTCCTCGAGCTAAAAAACATGAGATAGTCTGTGTGATAGTGGCATTGCTGAGATACATGGAAGAAGTCATTTATAGCTTGGCACATCTAAGGTAACTGTAACCGATAGGTAACCAACCCAAATCTCTCCAGAATCTCGAATGTCCCGATATATCATGTAAAATCTTTATCCTATCTTATGATCCACCTATTTACCAACCTCGATGAAACACACTAGAAAACACAATCCTCAACCTCAAACTCCAGAGGCTGTCTATGTTTATTAGTGTAAGACTTCTAATGAGACTATGTTGTATCCATCTTCTTCTGTATAAACTGTACTTTCTTATAAGTCTCATGCATGAGACATAGTCCTAGTGAAGTTTCCTCTCCTACCTCTAACCAGTGCAAGGGAGAACGACATGAACTACAATATAAAACCTCATAAAGTTCCATCTATATAGTATCATGATAAATGTTATTAGAAGAATACTCAACCAGGGTAATATGCCTCTCCCAAGAGCCCTCAATATCTATGATGCATGCTCACAACATTTCCTCTAGCACCAATATCATACACTCTTATTGACCATAATTCTCTGGGTGGTATGTTGTGCTCAGAAGCACCTATATACCCCGCAACCTCTGAAAACTCTATAAAAGATGAGATCTAATGTGGGAATCCCTATCTGAAATGATAGTGCGTAGGACCCCATGTAGTTGTACAACCTCTCATATATACAACCTTCCAAGCTCATCAAAACTAAAGGTCTCCTTGATTGAAAAAAGTGACAGACCTTCATCAGCCTATTAACAAAAACCCACACAACATCATTACCTCAAGGCGAACTTGGAAAACCAATCATGAAATCCATCACAACATCATTCCATTTCCACTCCGAGATAGGTAACTACTGTAAAATCCTAGTCGGTAGCTGATGTTATACCTTCAAATTCTAATAGGTGGAACATCTCTTAACAAAACCAGCTACTTCTCTCTTCATACCCATCCACTAATACTAGAGACACAAGTCACGATACATATTGGTGAATTTAGGATGCTCTGCCCAAGAAAAATCATGAAACTACCACATTAGCTTCTCACATATATCCACTGAAACCTAAAAACTGTTGTACCCCACACTCTTTGATTTTCATGATCACAATCACTTTCATATGTGTTTAACTTTGTTTTTAAGTGTTGTGGATGATAGGAAAAAGATTGCCAAAGGATTGGCCCAAGAATGGACAAGAAGTGGACTGAAATTCAGTCCACCGGCCAACCGGTGGCTCTGTCACCGGTCGACCTGTGGCACCCAGCCCAAACAGTGTGAGCTACTGTCTGTCCACCGGCCAGCCGGTGGCTCTGGCACCGGTCAGCCGGTGGTGCCTGGAAAAGAAGAATAGCTACTGCCAAGCTACCGGCCAACCGGTGGCCCATCCACCGGTCAGCCGGTGGAGTCAACACTCGAATTCTCCCAAATTCCTTAAGCACCGGCCAGCCGGTGGAGCTGTACCGGCCAGCCGGTAGCCCAGTCAAACTAGCCGTTGGGTTTGACCAGTCAACCCTCTTTTGGCCTCCAACGGCTCCGAGGCCTTTTCCAACGGCTCGAAAGCCCTCCAACGGATACTTGAAGGTTCCTAGCCTATAAATAAAGGCCTAGGAAGCCCCGGAACTTCACCCAAGCCACTGGACACATTGTTGATCATTTTGGCGAAGCTCCGACGGATTGTTCCAAGGGAACCCCAAGTGCTCCATCCATTTCCACATCCAAGAGCACCACTCAAGAAGCTTGGGAGAGCACGCTACATCAACTCCATCATACTTTGGCGCCCAAGTCTTCCTCAATCACGGTTTTTCTTGTTTTATTTATTTTGAGCTTAAAATTGGGTTTGTGCCTACAAACCCCAAACTCTTTTCTCATCTCCCTTTCTTTGGGTTCTCACACCACCACTAAGGTGTGAAGAGGTTTCTTCAAGCCTTCCCTTTTAAAAGGCTTGTGTCACGGTGAGCTAGCCTTCACCCGTTAAAAAGGCTAGTGGGTTCTTGCTCAACCATCAAAAGCAAGTGGGTTCTTGCTAAACCAATAAAAGCAAGCTGTAATAGGTCCTAGTGCTACCTCAAAGCCTAGTGGGTTTCTTGCTAAAACCATTGAAAAGCAAGCGGTAGGAATCTCTCAACGGTTGAGTTGGGAGCGGAGACGTAGGCCGGGTTTTGGCCGAACTCCGTTATCAATTTCTTGTGTGATTGCCTCTTTTATTTTACGCTGCATTTCAACTTTGATTTTATTTTGTCAATCTTTTTTAAAAGGCAATTCACCCCCCCTCTTGCCATCATTCCCCCGTTTGTTCCGACCCAACAATTGGTATCAGAGGGCGTATTTGAATAATTCCCTAACCGGTTTCAAATTAAAGATCTTATTTTTTTTATGGCTTCTACCGCTTCTTCCTCTCAATCCCCCGAAGGATTTTCTTTGGATCGTGCTCCATTCTTTGATGGAACCGATTATAGTTTTTGGAAAACCCGCATGACCACTTTTTTAAAAAGTATTGGCTATCCAATTTTTAAAATTGTTATGCATGGTTTTACTCTCTATTGTCTTGATGAATCTCAATGGACTCCCAATGACATTGCAAATTTCGAGCTTGATGGCAAAGCCATGAATGCTCTACATTGTGGGTTAGATCGTAATGTTTTTGATTGTATTTCTTCTTGCACATCTTCTCATGATATTTGGAAGCTTTTAGAACTTACCCATGAAGGTACTAGCAAGGCTCCAAAGCAAGAACCCGCTCACAAGCAAGAACCCGATGCAAAATCCGTACCCAATTGCCCACTCCACAAGAAAAGGGCCAAGAAAAAGGAGAAGAAGAAGGATTCAAAGGAAACATGGAGTGATAGCTCCACCTCTTCATTCTCCTCCTTCTCCTTGAGCGACCGAGGTAAAAAATGCCTAATGGCAAAACATGAGGTATCATCTTCCGATTCTTCCTCCTCGTCTTCTAGTTCTTCAAATTCTTTTAATAATATGTCGTATGAAGAACTCCAACATGCTAGAGATCAACTTGAAAATGGTTTTCATGAACTCTCTTCAAAATTTGTTGCTTTAAAAAAGAATTTCAAAAAGCTTTCCTCCGAAAAAGAGCAACTTCTCAAAGAGAAGGAGGAACTCTCCCTAAAAATCCAAAATTTTCCCAATGTTGATTCTTTGGAATCAACCATTAAAGACCTAAGGGAATCCTTAGCCAAGTTCACCCAAGGTGAAAAAAATTTGTCCAAACTCTTAGGTTCTCAACGAATATCTAGAACCACCAATGGACTTGGCTACACCAACCAAGCTTCCTCCTCCCATGCACCCACTGTTTTTGTAAGGGGGAGCTCTAGTTTTAAATTTTGCAACTATTGAAAAAAACCCGGGCACATGATTTATGAATGTAATTGTAAAAACGCCCGGTATGGTCAACCCAAGTCTATTTTCTTTTCCGATGAGTTCTATAGGAGAAGACCCGCCATGAGACAAGTATGGATTGAAAAATCCCTCTTAGCGAGTCTCTCCGGGCCTAAAATTGTCTCTTTTCAAAATCCCTCTCCCCGGTGACTTTTTGTTTTTATTTAGGGGGAGTTAGGTTTGTTTAAGCTTTTTGTTTCAATTCAAACTTTCAATTTCAAATTAAGCCCTTTTGATTTCAATTTCAAAATTTTCAATTCCAACTTTCAATTTCAACACTTGGTATCCAAAATTTTCATTTCAAAATATTCAATTCGAATTTTTCATTTCAAATCTTTCAATCTCCAAAATTTCAATTGATTTTCAAATCTCAACTTGTTTTTCAAACCCTTTCCCTCAATCAAGTTTTATGCCCCATTCTATTTTGATAATCACAAAGGGGGAGAAATTTCTTGATTGATTGGGGGAGAATCTTTTCTCTCATGCTTAGTATTTATTTTCAATTTATCATTTAGGCATGCCTTTCATTTAAGTTTTTACATTGCTTTGATAAGTGATTGTGATCATCAAAATAGGGGGAGATTGTTGTACCCCACACTCTTTGATTTTCATGATCACAATCACTTTCATATGTGTTTAACTTTGTTTTTAAGTGTTGTGGATGATAGGAAAAAGATTGCCAAAGGATTGGCCCAAGAATGGACAAGAAGTGGACTGAAATTCAGTCCACCGGCCAACCGGTGTGATAGCACCGGCCAGCCGGTGGAACTGGCAGAGGCATTGCCCACTGCCAGGTTCCACCGGTCGACCGGTGGCTCTGTCACCGGTCGACCTATGGCACCCAGCCCAAACAGTGTGAGCTACTGTCTGTCCACCGGCCAGCCGGTGGCTCTGGCACCGGTCAGCCGGTGGTGCCTGGAAAAGAAGAATAGCTACTGCCAAGCTACCGGCCAACCGGTGGCCCATCCACCGGTCAGCCGGTGGAGTCAACACTCGAATTCTCCCAAATTCCCCAAGCACCGGCCAGCCGGTGGAGCTGTACCGGCCAGCCGGTAGCCCAGTCAAACTAGCCGTTGGGTTTGACCAGTCAACCCTCTTTTGGTCTCCAACGGCTCCGAGGCCTTTTCCAACGGCTCCAAAGCCCTCCAACGGATACTTGAAGGTTCCTAGCCTATAAATAAAGGCCTAGGAAGCCCCGGAACTTCACCCAAGCCACCGGACACATTGTTGATCATTTTGGCGAAGCTCCGGCGGATTGTTCCAAGGGAACCCCAAGTGATCCATCCATTTCCACATCCAAGAGCACCACTCAAGAAGCTTGGGAGAGCACGCTACATCAACTCCATCATACTTTGGCGCCCAAGTCTTCCTCAATCACGGTTTTTCTTGTTTTTTTTATTTTGAGCTTAAAATTGGGTTTGTGCCTACAAACCCCAAACTCTTTTCTCATCTCCCTTTCTTTGGGTTCTCACACCACCACTAAGGTGTGAAGAGGTTTCTTCAAGCCTTCCCTTTTAAAAGGCTTGTGTCACGGTGAGCTAGCCTTCACCCGTTAAAAAGGATAGTGGGTTCTTGCTCAACCATCAAAAGCAAGTGGGTTCTTGCTAAACCAATAAAAGCAAGCTGTAATAGGTCCTAGTGCTACCTCAAAGCCTAGTGGGTTTCTTGCTAAAACCATTGAAAAGAAAGCGGTAGGAATCTCTCAACGGTTGAGTTGGGAGCGGAGACGTAGGCCGGGTTTTGGCCGAACTTCGTTATCAATTTCTTGTGTGATTGCCTCTTTTATTTTCCGCTGCATTTCAACTTTGATTTTATTTTGTCAATCTTTTTTAAAAGGCAATTCACCCCCCCTCTTTCCATCATTCCCCCGTTTGTTCCGACCCAACAAAAACATCCATGTATATGTAGGATTTCATCATCACCTACTATCCAACTAGGAGGAGGGTCCTCATCTTCCACATACTCTTGTAGAACTAGGCCTTCAAAATCCAATAGCTTCCTCATCCTAACTTTTCCCAATAGGGTAGAGGTCACATATAAGAATGATAGAAAAGTTTGTCCCTATCTAACGTTCACCACTAGATGTATCTCATAGAACAATGCTATAAGTTTCCACTCACCATTGGCCTACTACGATGCCTATGTATGAGTCCTCTTACTCAGTGCATTGTCCATTGCATTGACCTTACCAGGCAAGTAGGCAAGCTTGAAATCAAAGTATTTTTGGTAATCCACCCTCCTTCACTGCCTCAGGTTCATATCATGCTGCATAAAGATATACTTTAGGATTTTATGGTCCTTGTTCACCACAAATTTCTATCTCAAAAAATAATTCCTCCAACAACACAATGCCTGACCAACTGTAACTAGCTCAAGATCACACGCAGGGTAGTTCCTCTTGTGAGGCCTCAACCACCAAGACCCATACTCTATGAATAGATCTCCCTACATCAGCACTACCCCCAACCCAATACCTAAAGAATCATAGTACACCATGTAACTCATGCCCTACTCTGGCAGTATCAAGACTGATGTTGATGTTAACCACCCTTTCAACTCCTAAAAGGAAGTCTCATAAGACTCTGACCACAAGACCTTCAATCCCTTTTTATTTAAGACTTTCAATGACATTTCTAAGCATGATAAGTCCTGTATAAAATTCCTATAGTAACTAGCTAGCACCAGGAAACTCCATATGTCAAAAAACTTCTTGGGATATTCCCAGGAAACTAATGCTTTCACCTTCTCTGGGTTAACTAACACTTCAGTCTCTGAGATGATGTGACCCAAGAATTGAATATGATCCATCAAAAAGTGTCACATTTTTATCTTAGCATATAAATGATTCTCTCTCATTGTCTTCCAAAAAATATCAAGAAGGAAGACATGTTTGTGTCAATTATGAGAATACACCAAGATATCATCCATCAAAACCACCACAAAAGAATCAAAGTAAGGATGGAACACTCAGTTCATCAGCACCATGAAAACTACTAGAACGTTCATGAGACTGAACGACATATCCAGATACTCATATAGCCTATACCCACCTCGAAACGATGCATGAGGTATGTCTGTTGGTAGAACATGAACTTGGTGATATCTGAACCTCAAGTCGATCTTTGGTAACACTAGAGATCCTTGAAGATAATCAAACATATAATCTATCCATAGCAAGGGATATTGGTTTTTAATCATCATATGATTCAGTTTCCAATATTCCACACATATCCTAAGAGTTCCATCCACCTTTTTTGAAAAAAGGATCGACGAACCCCATAGAACTGGGTCTGATAAACCCTTTTGCCTCCAAATCCTCTAGCTACCACTTGAGCTCTGAAAAATCCTTTGTAAACATCCTACAAGTAGGAAATAATACTGGTATACCTCCTAGAACTAGGTCAATGGAAAATCAACCTCTCCCTCTAGAGGTAAACTAGAAATTTCATCAGAAAAGATGTCCCTGAAGCGCTCAACCATTGGAGGGATGTCCGATAGACTCAGTCCCTGACCATCCAGGAACAAATTAGAAACATGGGATGTCATCCTGACCATCCCACGATGCTCGGGTCTAGATATTCTTTAATGGACATCCCACTCACCCTTTTGAGTAAAAACAACACCCTATAGTGATGTGAAAGTCACCCTTTAGTGATAGCAGTCAATGTACGCTCGATAAGCTACCAACCAGTCCATTCCGAGAATGACATCAAACCCCATCATCTCAAGGACATATAGATCCCAAACGAAGTGAAACCCCCTAACCTAAAGGGGACACTCCATAAACTGGCGCACATCACCTGTTCTTACATCCAATGGCATTTCTAGAATCAAAACGCCCTTAGAAAAAAAAAGACAAGACAGAGGCTTTTAATCACTCTTGCAGAAATAAAACTATGAGAGGAACATACATCAAAAAGAGAATATGCAATAGTAGAAGCTACTAAGATCATAACACTCATGGTAGATAGTCTGGGATCCTTCTCCTATCTAGTCTATTGAACACCATAAGTCTGGCATGTACCATGGTCCTGTGATGCTTCTTTTCTACCCGGAGTTGATCCACCCTATAGTCTTCGAGAACCTGGTGTATGGCTACCACAACCACAACCACTACTTCCTTGACCTGACTGGCCTACAATACTCCATCTCCCAACCTAACGTAAAGCTAAATAACCTTTTCTTGTTCTTGAAGTCAGATATAACCCCCTACCACTCATAAATGGACGGAAGTTCCTTCAAAACCACTAGATGTGCCCCATCCCGCTGCAAGCTCGACACTCGACTAGGTCGTGGTCACACCGACTCTTCATGTGGCCTCACCTAAGACACTAAAGAATATACACTAAGCTACCTGTAATCATAACATGACTAGAAATAAACTTGCAGGAATCCTCAAAATGATTCTTCCTTCCTGAAGATGTACATCCACTAGTGTAAGAAACAACACTCCCATGTTCTGTACCCCCAACTTCCATCAGGTTTCTCTCTTTTAGTAGTGCCTGATTCACAATATCAGTGATATAAACCAACCTGAAAACGTTCACATGATATTTGATAGTATTTTTGATACCTTCCTAGAAGTATCTCACCCTTGAAATCACATTAGTAAGATACATCAGGGTAAAACGTTACAGTTCTGTAAAGCATGCTAAGTATTCTATAACTGTCATCGTGCCCTGCCCCAGATGCATGAATTCACTAGACCAATCTATTTGTAGATTAGTGGGGTAAAATTAATCATATAAGTGGGTCTATGAATCAGTACAACCCATAATTTATAGCCTTTAATCTTGGTTCAAAATGTCGCACTAGTGCATCACCTCTCCACGTAGAAAATAAGTCATGATCTTGACCCTCTACCCAAGAGGTGTCTTCAGATGCTCAAAAATTTCTAAAATGGTATATATCCACAACTATACAACATGTGGACCACCATACCCTAAAAAAATAGGAGTATTCTTCTACATGAACACCTAGATCAGCTCAACCACAAACATGACAGGTTTTAGTGCTCCCTAGAAGGTCTACATATATTGAAAGAAGCCTTCAAAGAACTGTGCCTCAACACCTATGTCTAAAACAACCCCTAGTGCCTCAATTGGTAATAAAGAAGCATTAACTTGTATCTCATGGCCCACCATCTCTAAATTATGGTCATCAACTCTCTAGAATATTACCACTATAGTTCGTCGTGGTGGCATGTCTCTACAATGCCAAACACACACCTTAGAAAAGAACAACATCAAAGCACATAACTCAAAACTGAAGGACATGTCAAAACCCTACTAGAAACCACATCAAAGCCCCAACATGATCTTAAATCCAAGAATGTATAAAGTACAATCATTTAACCACTATAAAGTTTGTATCTTACCCACTCAAAATCCAGGTTTAGGTCAAGTATTTATCCATTATTTCTATTTTCCAATCTCATTTCACATTTGGTCCTCCCAGAGATTCCACCAAGTGTTACCAATTCCGAATCCATGAGGGCCCATAAAACCTCACAAACACAAACATGGTTCCCATATAAACCATACAAATATCAAGTTCATTTAGCATTTGCATTAAATTTGTGCATCATTTACCAATCCATAAGGGCCCATACTACTTATGAATTGAAAGATGACATCACTCCTTTATATATACCACACCCAAACTAACACAATAGTAGTAACATCTATCATATCAACTATCACAACAACATACAATATATAAGAATCCTAGATGGCACAACATAATGCATGGCATGTGATTCTAACAAGTTTAAAAATATTCCATGAAATGGAACACCATCATCTCATAGGGTTGCAATAGAAATAGAACACAAAAAATGCATCATTAGTAACAAAATAAATAAAGTGCATCACCTAATAGTAAAATAAAATAAATTGTAACCATCAAAATCTAGAAAATTAGATCTCAATTTGAGGAATTTTTTCTTTTCCTGGTACACGAGGTAGCTACTCCCGAGCAAAATTTATTACCAGATTCCATTTCCTTCCCATCCCTATATATTTTTCCAAACAGTAAGGAAAACTAAAAAATAAATGATCTAGTACCAGTTTGTAACTTCTTGGACCTTGATTCCACTGAAACGTTCCTCGAGCCCAGTTGTTCACATTTCCTCAAGCGCATCTCCCTAAATGCCAGAGGATTCCGACTAGCAACGAGGGCCTAGGTGAGTTAGTGGGTAGACTATACCCTCATTTCCAGAGTATCACAGTGGAAGTCAAACATACAATAATAGAGGAAATGAAATAAGCAACAATCAACTAGAAGTAATACAATCCAAGAATACATAATTATAACCAAAAGTGTCTCATATACAAAATGATATAGATGATACAAGTATCTAGAAAGTATCCAAAATAGTACAATGTAGTACAATACAATACAAGTATCCCAAAAAGATAAAAAAAAAAAACAAAATGTGCCTATAGCATCGCAAGCCTCAGCTTGGTCCTATGCTCCCTAGCTCTAATGACACAGTCAACAACTTTTACCAGGGTGCTTTCCCCTATCCTCACCTAAAACCATATAATATATCTGGGTCCCTGAGGAGGTTAAAACATGGTGTGAGATAAAAATCCCAGTAGGAAACCACCCAGGTCTATATAGTTCTAACAACAATTATACAAGTACTATCAAGTGTAAACAAAGCAGTAAAGTGAAGTGAAATACCATGGAATATGTCTACTGTAATAAGTAAAACAAAACAGCCCTCAAGGAAACCTACAACAAAGAGTCAGATCCATATAAGACAACTATATAAAAGTAATCTAGTCACACGACCATGTCGCACATCCATTCATATAATGAAACCCTCAACCACGTTGTATAAAGAAGTAAGAAATTCCCCAACCATGTTGTATTGTGAAGAGTTGAATCCCACGACCACACCATATAGTGAAACGATGACCCCAAGGGACAGATCCAAGGTGTCACATAACAGGTCATCCATATAGTATATCTAGAGCACGAAGGGACAGATCCGAAGAGCACATCCAAGGAATCCACATCGAGTCCCATGGGTGTCCCAGTGGAAACTCGTTCTAGGAACTGGTTGGGATCCTAGGAGAATAGAAATGGCATGTCCTATGTGAGCCCAAGAAATCCAGATCCACATGGTAGAAAGGCTCGAGGAATCCCACAAAATCAAGACCCAAGGGTAGAGTAGACCTAAGGCATACACTACCGCATTCCAGACCCATGGAGAATAGTCCATAGCGTCTATCAAACCATTCATTCAAGCAATAAAAATTAATCATTCATTTTTATGTGAGTATACCCACTCACACCAATAAGAACAAGCAATGAGCAAACCCAGTAATGCAATCCATTAATCATTTACCAATCATATTGGCCTACCATCCCATATAATCCATTTACCATTCTATTAATTATTTTATATAGGTATACCAACCTATATTATCCATTTAACCATACCAGTTAAATTAAACAAGTATGGAAGAACCAAATATCACTAATAAAGGGGTAGTATATCTCATAAGTATACTATCCAACTCATTAAGGAATTAATAGTCTTCCTCTCTCTTGGAAAGCACAAGCACCCACCCTTGGGTGGTTTAAATAGGTATAAACAAGGAATTTCTCAAAGGATCACCCCATGGGTGACCATGAATTGATCAATGGGTGCCAAAACACCTAAATAGAACCTACATGCATCCCTACTAGGACCTAATATAACTACTACAGGAAACTCTTTCGAAAAATGAGGTCTCTCCAAAAAGTCCAAAGGATTGAAAAAATGCCACACACTCTAAAAGAACCCAAAATATGAAAGAAATTATAGAACACCTACCTCGGCTCGGTAGTAAAGAGTTCATCCAGTATCAAGTCTTGATTCATCTTGGTTTGAGAGATATCTGATAAAAAGATAAAGAACAAGAAAATAGGGAATACGAGCCTAAAATCAAATAGCACATCTGTTGTTCTGAGGAATCCAGAATGGACAAAAAGGAATTTAGGACTTACCATTGCAGATCTGATGAGACGACCAACGATCGAAACGGAAGTCGTACGGAGAGTAGTGATCAATACCTACCTTAGGATCCAAATGAGAGATACATGGGAGGACTTTCTGTATGATGGAAGAGAAAAACCAAATGGATTTTAAAAAAATAAAAATAAATAAATTAAATTTTAAAAAAAACTTACACAACAAGGTCGCAGAGTTTACCTGCAAGGTTTCCC
The DNA here is from genome assembly GCA_963277665.1 of Viscum album. Classification (NCBI taxonomy): domain Eukaryota; kingdom Viridiplantae; phylum Streptophyta; class Magnoliopsida; order Santalales; family Viscaceae; genus Viscum; species Viscum album. The sequence goes on from OY728163.1 coordinate 1,328,773,126, forward strand.
AAACCATGCCGAAACCATGCACACCTCACCGTTTAGAAGTGGCACTTCACACAGTTACCCTGTGTGGTTGGACTAACCAAGCGGTAACCGTGCGAAAACATTCTACTAAAAACCTGAAATTTTTTTGACATCTCACCCGGCTGTGCGACATCTACCGCACAGTTTCTCAAAGCATTCAAAAGGTATTGCCTCCAATCAAATGGTTATCTTAACCATGCAAATGCCATGCACAAACTATGCGCTAGTCCATTTTCAGTACAAAACTTGGTTTTGGGCTCCAAACAAGACCCAGACACGTCTAAAAGGCCCATGATCACAAGGGGTACATAGGCATGGATATAACAAAGTATTTAAACTAAAAAGAAAAGGACCCATACCTTGTACGAAAACCTAGGTTCATACAATAAGTTTTAATCCAAATTATTATTGGATGAATTAAATTCCACCCTTAAAACCTAAGGATTGAGATGTAGTTATTTAAGGGACAATTTTCTTTGAAAATGACTTTGACATTATTAAAATCATAGAAAGTGAAAAAATGTCACACTCTTATTTTTAATAAGTATAATATTTTTAAAATGTGTCTAACCTGAAGATATGCTTGAAAAAAACTATTATTTTTAAATATAAATGGTTTATTTTCATCATGATAATTTATTTAATGTTTTTAGGAATTAAATAGTTACACTAAATTCTCACACAATACCGATGCAGTAATTATTCAATTAACAGAAAAATAAAATAAATATTAATAAGGAATATTAAAAGTAATAAAATTTGAGATATTTAAGGTGATAAAATAATTATATATATGAACATGATATTTTTTTAGGGAAAATAAAATAGTTTATTCTAATTTTACATATTATGGATTGATATTTTTGAAAGTCAAATTAGTGAATAATATTTAAATTGACAATAATTATATTTTATAGAATTAATATTTTATTAAATTATTTAAAAATAATTTATTTCAAAAAATAAAAAGTGATTATGATATGGTCTAAAATTTTAATAATTTCCTATTTATGGTCTAATTTAAACCGTATAAGTAAAGATTACAAGCTTTTAATATTGAAAAATTTGTTACTATAGTTAAAAATTAAAATTGTTTAACTAAGGGTTAATAAAAATGATAAGGTTTAAAATAACACAAAAAATTGTATAAAATCTATTAGACGATAATTTTAAAACATTATATCATATTATATTTTAATCCAAGTCCATTTTTTGGTATTTTTATATAAAATTTATTTATTATAGTTTAATGTTTTGAAAAATTCTAAAAACACCCCTCTCCTCCCTTATAACTACCACCCCTCACAACCCCTTCTCCTCAAACCTTCCATGAATTTAATATTTACTAAATCTATGAAAAATACTATCCTACCCACTATCCCTATGTCCAAGTGCTTTTGGTATAACAAAAATACAAATTATAAGTTCCTCATGGGATCCCTCAAGGAGGTGATATTAAAGAGGTAACTTTCTTTAACCACCTCTCCAAATTTCTTTTCTTATTCTAACTTCTCCTCACCTCATTAATCCATATAATAATAATAAATATAGTTTCATGTATATACTATAATTTTATATTTATAATTTAATATTTTCTATCCAAACCATTTTTCTCATCTCCTCTTTTTCAAAGAAAAGAAACTATTATCCAAATTATAGCTATTTACCATCTCCATGGATAATGAGTTTTAATTTTCCATTAACACATTTAATGATGTTAATAAAACCATTATTATGATTAAAATATATTTTCATATGTATATTATAACATTTTTCCATGCTCTATAACTAATATATATCAACATAATATTAAATAAAACAAAACTAGTTCTTGATAATCAAAAAACCGCCAAAATAAACTAAACATTTATCATTAATGATTTATCAAATAAATCATCCTCATACCAGAAAAAATGATATATGTGAAAATTTAAACTTATATAATTGAATTAATGTTATATAATTTTACTTTTGGTGAATTATTCTTATTTCACAAGAACTTTCATAATTTTACACAAGCGAACTGACCATGAAACCATGAAATGAACACTCCTAGAATGACAGAATTTAACTTTATGACTCATTGAAATGGTCTTAAATGAACTTAATAAATTTATAATAAATAACATAAATTTATAATAGGTTATTTATGAATTAATTAATGAATCTAATTTGATTATTCAGGACATTAATTTTACGTTCAGGATGCGTTCAGAGATAAGGTAAGGGATCTTTCCGAACCTCTATATTTCTATTAAGTTATGTTCTCTATCTATATACTTCATTTTATCACTTAATTGTTATTATATACTTATTATATATTATATATATATTTCACACATATATACCATGTTTATTTAATCTTTCTTTGATGTGGATATACGTGTATTAAAGGTTCCATTCTTAACTCCTTTTGAAAAGTTGATTAAAAGGAACTTATATATTTTATTTATCTCTTTTTAGGTAGCACTAAATGAAATGTTTTAAAACTTATATGATTTATAAAAACAATCCTTATTTGGAAAACCATTTTCATTCACTTCAGGGTTTATGTAAATTATTATTCGCTTACCCCTTTTAAAGGCTCTTTACCTCTTCTCTTAAAACCCCTCTTATGCGGTACATTTCCAAAGATACTTAACCACTGTTTTTACATGTTTTCACTATAGATGAACATAATTTCTCATGATATATGTTTATTTTTCTTTTATTAATGTAAAAGTATGATTTAAATACATTATTTCATGGATACCATTATGATACACCCATTGGTTAGGCCTTATGACATGATTATGAAACCCATTTCCTTCTATGGGAAGATCTTATGTCTATTCCTTATGTTTTATTTATTATGTGAAACAAATATACATGACTATTTTATGATGGTTTCACCCAGATAACACTCCAATTAATTGGATAATTTTTAGCCTCATTATATTTCATGTATGGGATAAGGAAACAAACCTAATCTATTATGGGTTTTTTACCACGATGTGATATAATAATGGTAGTTAGCGTCGAATCATGTTTATGTCCTGAAATATACTACTTCCACATTTTAATATTTCCATGATCATATAATTCTGTGTCATATATGTTATGATTCCATATGTTTATTCATGATCCATTCCTTTTATGTTGTCATTTTGCACCTTCTAACTAATGTGCTATACTTTATTTCCATGTTTATTCCATTACTAGGATTTTTAGCTCATTAATTTTTCTATTTATTCCTTAGGTTATCCTACAAAGATGAAGGATATCAAAGGAATTTAGGATCTTATTATGTAATATTAATAAAATGACATTTTATTCTGGTTTCATGTTTTCAAATCATGTACCTAGTCTTCCCAAGACACAAGACTTTTCAATCCTTGGTTTTTATTTTATGGATAATTACACATAAAATAATGTAAAAATATGTGTAAAATACTTGGTCTTCTATAAAATCAATCTCAAGGGACATCTTGAGATTATTAATGAGAACCTAGTACTCTTCCTTATTGTTGGTGCAGCCTTTTGTCAACAGGAATTAGTTTGGAAAGATGATTTGTGATGGATTGATGAAGACAATTCCCAAGCCTACCCTATTAATATTGGGATTTTTGAGCCTTATATTAGTCAAACTATGGGAAAAACTATTGAATTGCATCTTCCAGAACAACATAACTTGATCCACTAAGAGAATAAATTTATCTAGGAAATCAACATCCATTGGTATTTTTTTAGGGTCTGGATATGCGGATGGAAAATATTCCAATGCCTAGACCTTGACTACCTTTTATGGGACAAACCTAATGCATTATTTCTTGAGGATAACCTCCCAAAATTACAATAATACCATCAGTATAGGGGGACTGAGGATATAATTTAGTGGGTCTACTCAGAACACCAACTGTAACTCATGATGCTGCAAGTAGTGTCACTATTTTTGTATTGAAAAACATTGAATGAGGAAAATCTTTTTGATTGGGGGGGGGGGGGTATCTAATATTCATGTCTAGAATCATGAAACTATGATATTATAACCTGTTTCCCCTACCATCATTGTTTTTATGGGTTAGAGGGGAACCAAGGGACCATTCTAGAGACGTCAAATATAGGACCAAACGCTTCCCTAATATAAGTGACATTAGAACCGGAGGTTGTAATAGGTATTTCCTAATATCCTCAAACAAATTTTGGAACATGTTATACCACTGGTAAATAGTTCCTTTAATCATGATCCTAGATAAGGGCTGACACTTGATGCCCATATTTTTGATAAACCGATATATGTAGGATAGGTGGACTTAGAGGCCCCACAAATCATGGAGATTTCTTAGGGGAGGAAATATGACTAATGGAATTGATATTATTTGGGTCAATATTTAATTATATGTATCATATGATGAAGTTGAGAAAATTTCCATAGGTAACCCCAAATGTGAACTTCAAAGGATTCATCTTCAAGTTCTGGGAGAAGAGGAAACCAAACAATTTCTCAAGATCCTTGAGATGGTCTTGAGATTGGAGGGATATTACCACCAATTCATACATATTTTACTCTACCAGTTTCCCAAGAATCTTCTTGAATATGTGGTGTATGTCCCGTTAATAGGTGGATCCTGTATTATTGAAGACAAAGGGAATCACTTGAAATCAAAAAGTCCCCTGGGCACCATGAAAGTGGTGGAATCCTCATCCTTGGGGGACATTAATATCTTTTTGTGCCTAGAATATCCATCCATGAAGGAGAGGGCATAGAACCCAACTGTAGAATCAATAAATAGATCTATCATAGGAAAAGAAAAATCATCCATCAGAAAATGGAGGTTGAGGTCTCAGAAGTTGATGATGACTCTGATATTCCCATCCTTATTCCTAACTAGGATACTGTTTTCTATCCCCCCAGGGTACTGGACTTCCCTAACAAAGTTTTCTTTGATAATATTGTAAACTTTGGCACTGACCATAGAACCATGTGAGGGGTACATCTTTATGGGAGGATTATTGAACCCACGTTGACTCACTGGGAGTCCAAGGTGGTGAACAAAGATCTGCATATCTAGTTCTGAAATCTCTTTATATATATATAAGAGAATAAATCACAATTCTTTTTCAAGAAATAAACATACTAATATTACTCCTATAAAGACATGACTACACTAATTAGTGTCAGTATTAGATCTTACTTGGTGCCAAGGTTCACTATGGTTAACTCATTAATGGTGGTGGAGGAACTGTTTTCAAATATAGGAGGGGAATCTTCAAATCATATTTCTTGTTTGAGATTGGAGAATCAGAGAGAAAAGGTAATGATTTTAGGCCATTCGACTCAAGAGGGGAATCAGTGTTTTCTTAGTAGATACATAATATTCGATGAGAGGTTTCCATTTTTCCAAAACTATGGAAAAAAACTATCAAGTCGATTCCACTCGACTTCCAACCATGAGGTCCACTCTTGATGTCAAATTAATGGTGATGATTATCTTTTTCGTGAGTAATACCTACTCTATGAAACATGTGAGAATTATTTGTATCAATATACATTGGGAGAAAATTTCAATACCTGATAGGAGTAGGGTTTCAGGTACCTTATGGTCCTATCCTATGTATGAAGTATGAGGGAATCTGAGGGTGTTCCTTTTTCTTGTAGACAATGAAGAAACCTCTCCAAGTATGGAATTTTTGGATCTAATTAATGAATCGAGAGAAAAAATATTTCTTTCATGTCTTCCCATGGATCGACTGCTGTGGATGCTAGAACATTGGGGGCATTGATGCACTCAACCCCATCAGTCTGAAATTGATTTACCTCCATTTCATAGTATAAAACATCTAGATAGTGAGCTTCACAAGATTCAAAGGGTGGAACATCACCTTAAAGTACCCTTACTCGACCAATGAGGGAGTATTTGAGGAACTTGTGGTACAAAGAGGGTACCACAACATTAAAATGAAACCAGATGTCTTCCCAATATCATGTTATAGGTAGTATCTTATGAGAAAACGATTAATTCAATGATTAATATTAGACCACTAAACTAAGTCTTTAAAAAAATATTTCCACATAGTTTATATTCACTATTATCGTACCCATGAATCGTCAGGATGGATGGAGTCATATCTACTTATAGAATTCCTAGCTTATGGAGCATCTGGGTTAGGATGAGGTTAATATCAGAGGTAGTATCCACTAGGGTAGAGATGGATCTCTACAAAATTAAACTAGCCTATGATGTACAAAGGGCATATGTGTCACATCATGATGAAACCTTTTCCTTCCCTAGAAAACGTGATGATGGATCCACATTCCTCTTTCTCGATCTCCCCTACATTATAGGGCTAAGTGGAAGCTACTTATTCCTTGAAATGGAGTGGTATTTTCAATGCATTATAAAGGGTTTCATGCATTTATTTTGACAAGATGAGAGACTTTAGGATCTAAATCCTTGGGGGTATGCCAACAAGGTTCTTTAACACATCTCACTTCTATGCTAGGGATATATTTTTCCCGTAGTAAGATGTTATTTGGTGGGGGGTTATAGTGGATATTGTTGACTAAGTTGTTGGAACTACTGGGACCTAGATAGTACTGGTAATATTCTACTAATGAATAGTTGGTATACTCTAAGAAATTATCACCTGACTATTTGTTGGTTGAGATCAGGTTCTATATAGACACAATTGATCATAGTGAAATCATGGCTAAGTTGCATAGTCAACTAACATGGACCTTGTTAGAGGGATAATTAATGGTGTGGACCATAAGGATTGTGCCTACTAGGTTCTGTGAAAATATTTCCACCTTGTCTTAGTATCATGAATGACCCAGTTTGAAGCATTGGCATAATTATTATGGTGGCTTACATGTCCTCTACCTCTCCTTTGATGACATTTTCTGGAGGCACTTGAGGGGTTTTATAGAATTTATCATTATTAGGAGGCGTGAAGTGGTCCAAAATCTCAAAAAAATCCATATACTTGTACTCCTACTTCTCCTCCAAAAAATAGTCTGGTGTTGAGCAAACCCTAAGAACATATCCCAACCTAGGGGGCATGGAATCTCCAGGGTGTGAGATGGATTTGACATCAGTGGGGGACTCTAATTTTCCTTTCATCGCTGGTGACTGATCTTTCAAGACTTAGAAGGATGAAATTCATATGTGAAGGCATCAATTAGAGGATACAAGACAACCACAAGAGGTTCTGTCTTGATCAAATAGGAATAGATGATACCATGGGCACGAGCGACTACCTTGTGTGCCAAACAATCATCATACTTCCAGATCTCATGGTTTGGAGCCTATTTCCACCTGAAAGAGTTTTCACTATCACTATCATGGTCAGTGGATACATGTGTCACCTACACTAAAACATTGAAAAGACTCACTAATTCATGATCCACTTGGTCCTAGAGTCAATATTTGAACACAAAGCATTATTTGATGGTGTGTTTGATGATCATGTGATATAGGAAATAATAAACATGACCATTGATTTGGGACTACTAGGTATCTTGAACAATATAAATTTAAGGATTCCCTTCTCCAAGTCAGATATGAAGTATCACGAGTCTTGAAAAACCCTGAAGGAATAGGTCTAGTTTCTAATTTCTGGGAAATATGCCCAGGGATTATAGCCTTGATTAGTGGATGGAGCCACATTCTCTCATCGAGGCAGTTGTGCTCAGAGATTCTATGCTAGGAAACACAACACTAGGTGAGGCTATTCCTGATAGGGCTATACTGGGTGAGTATTATCCAGAAAAGTGGTGAATAGGTGTACCTACTAGAGAAACTCTTTATTAATAGTGGAGGTTCTCTCTACTTTCACATGACTTCTCATGGGAGGTGTAAGGGTAAATAGGTGTGACTATTGTCTATTCCATTCCAAGAGTTCATCCAAACATTGATCCTTTTTAGATAATTCTAGAAATTCACCTAGGTAGTTCAGGAAAATGATGGCCGGTACCAAATCATTTTTTATTTTCTCTACACACATTTTGACTAACAATTTATGGGATAATGACATGTCAAGTGAGTACATGAGGCCTTTACACTGGGTGAAAAAGTTGGTGACTTGCTTAATAGGCCTCTTTTTTCACATAAAGAGGTCAGAAATGCTCTTCTTGCATGTTGTGGAGATAAACTAGTAGAGGAAATGTCTATGGAGATCCTCCCAACCGGTGATAGATCCTATGGGTAGCTAACTCTACCATACAAATGAATGCATTTCATGCATATATTTTATGTTATTTTATTATGTTTATTTTTGTACATAAATGAATAGTATTTAAAATTTGGGAATAGATTTAATTGTTTTTTTTGTTTTAGGGTAGGAACAACATATTTTTGAAAAATTAATTAAAAGAGGTGAATATTGGACCTAAAAGAAGGTTTGCACCACGAGCGAAGTGAAATGAAACAACACCATATTTTTTAGGGTGAAATAGATCTATAGAACTGGGGATGAGAATTTAAAATCATGTAAATACATTACACGATGTGATTTTTGAGGAAAAGTTATTTTTGGAAGAGATATAGTAAAATTTTCAACACCTTCTACCATAGTGAAAATCAAGAGATTATAGGATGTGTAAAACTTTACACGTCATGACATCATTAGGAAACAAAAAAATAAATGCTACATGACTAAGGGTTTGAATGGATTTATTATAAAAGTTCCCCATGACTACATAGTAGGAGGATGATCTAGGACTAGAGGAGGTAAAGTGATGCTATCTGGATAATTCGTACACATAGAGTGATGATTCAAATCCCTTCTTTGCTACCATTCTTCACCATCATTCTTCCTTTTGTATCCATGATACTCGTTCTCATCATTCCTAGAATGAGCGAGTAGTTTTCTTTGTGCTGTGTTATGTGATTGTAGGGGGATGTGATTTATATGTATTATTTCTTTTCCTTATTATTGTTTTTTAATATTGTGACACTATTTATTCAATTCCAATATTCTTATTTTTATAATTTCATGACCATTTATTTTTATTTGAGGATGTTTATTTATTTGCATCGATTAATTGGAAAAAATTTTGTATGACCATTTTAAATCTAGGTTAGTTATGCTTAAATAGGGTTTTGGGTTTCCTATTTTTGTGATTGCGATTAGAATACCACCATTCCAAGTGAGAAGTCATAGGATTAGTGTAGGGTACCTAGACCAATGATCCCTACTGACCTAATTCTGATACCAAACTAGAATAAATCTGTTGTTAATTAAATCCCTAGTGCATGAACCAGATATTACTAAACCTGGAATGCCTCTCATCTTGAAATAAATCCCAATCCTTGTTGCACTTTATTTCTTTCTTCAAACAAACAAAAAAATTGTAATTTCAATTTATTTAATTAATTGAGAACATACGAATTGTCCCTATGGGTTCGAAACTCAGGAATTCCAAGTAATATATTTTTAGTTATGTTTTATGAGTTTTATAAATTACAAAATTTGTGTATCCCCATTAAAAACTAACGATGCTCTATGGGATTTCAATATGAATGCCCCTAGGTGTGTTTTAAGGATAACATGATGAGTGGTATACATGATGTGTAAATTGTTATCATATATCATGTATCCCATCCAAGATACATTCTATATACCTAGGCATATATATTAGACACATGACAAGCGATATACATGGTGTGAAGATCATTAGCACACTCAGTGTAGTTAACCAATAATTAATAGAATTAAATTATATGAAAAATAATTAATTGTAACATTAAAACCAAATTACATGAAAAAAAAATAATGTGATTTTTATGTAACATGGTTTACATAATTAATAAGTTATCAATTAATTCCATGTGTTTTTCAAAAAAATATTAGTGAATTCATTTAGTTTCTATGTTTCCATAGATGATGGTAATCTCCAAGACTGTTTAAATAGACATTGATATAAAAGTATTAATTAAATTGTTGAATTAATTCAAGCTTGTTTATCTTAACAATAATGAATGAATTAAAGTTAATACTTGATATTATACATTTTCATATTGTTTACATGTAGGAATGATAAGTATCTTAGACCAATTAGTTTATACAATTGGATTATTTTAATTTAATTTTTACTAAAATATGGATCATCTATTATCCCCTACTCTATACCATGTATGACCTATGTGTCCATGGTTTATTTTATGTAAACCCTCTTAACTAATCCATTGGTTACCCTCACATGAATGTGATTAAAAGAAAATTTAAAGTATGAATCTCCTTGGTGAGTGGCAACGATCCATGATCAGAGTTGAAGTGAAACTAACCTAGGAAGTATATAGGTATAGTGAAACAATCTAGAAATACATAAATATTACAATGATTCCATGGTTAAACTAATGCACATCACAAATAGTCGCACAACTTCAGTTCTGATAGATTCATTTTCTTAGAGACCAGCTACTTAATCACCTTATTTTACAAATTTTTTTGATTTTTCTCTATAACTATTCTCATATCTACCATCTCCTAGACATCTCATATGATATAATCATCTATATAACTTGGGTATTGGAAACATAAGTAAGGGGTGAGCTCATATTCTTAGTAAGGGTAAACATAAGTGATAAAAATCAAAGTTTATAAGTGAGCTTAAGCTAAACATATGAGTATAATCAAGATATATAATAAAATCATACTCAATAAAGCATAGAACATAAATCATGATTCATGGAATTATACTTGACATAATATAATTCATGAATCAAAAGTGCTTGTAAACATTAGTCTATAAAATTGAACCACAAGAGTATAACATTGTCATGATAATATGTATAAGAGTGTGTCATGATCATAAGCATAAAATCCATAGGTCAAGGATACCCACCAATACATTAATCCCATATTAGGCATGGGATAATCCTATTATGTACCCTTGATATTGGTATAAAACCTCTTTTGTACCCCTTTAACTTAGGATAAATCCTCCAAGGTACCCTTTGGCTTGGGATAAATCCCCCCACATACCCTTTGGCTTGGGATAAATCCCCCCACATACCCTTTGGCTTGGGATAAATCCTCATGTGTACCATTTTGATATCATGATACATAAATACAAACCAATTAATTAGAGGGAATTATATAACCCCACCCATTATCATCCATACATATGAGTTCCATAATATTCCAACCATTCAATATATCTTGAATTCCCATCGTAATGAAAATGGAATTCATTCATCACATAGAAAAGAACCCATGGAAAAGAAAAATGGGTTTCATAACACTTCAAGATGGTATCATTGAAATTGACCTCAATAATGTAAATGGTTGATACCAAAAATTCAATAACCCCAAAAAAGTATTTAATAATAACATTTAGAAGATTATTTTCCAAAAATAATTTCCAAGGAAATAAATCCTTTAGTTATAAGGAGGAAAATTGTAATGGATCACGCATTCTCAGCCCATTAAATTATCGATTTGGTAGTCATATGTGTGTGGAGGAGGACAAGGAGAGTTCAATAGTGGTTGGAGTTGCAATTTTTCTATAATAGGTGGTTGATGATGTGAAAATGTGATTCATATTTTGATTTTTTATTTCACAGCTTATGTGGATCATTATTCATGACTTTTGTTTGGGTAAGGGGTTATGTGTAGAATGAAATCAAGATGTGAAAGTGGAATTCAAGATGTAAAATAAATCATTTCGAGGCACCATGAATTTTAGTGGATGTTTAAAAATTTGATGATTCACAATTTAAGCCGGATTTATGGCTTAAATTTTAGGGACTCATGCTAATTCGTGACATAAATTTTTAATTCATGATTTAAATGTGGTGAGTCCCAATATATTTTTTAAAAAGGAGGGATCACTCAAATTTGAATATCCCCCACTCATTACTAAATATTTTATGTAAACCCCTAGGAATATTGGGAGGATCTTCTAGCCTTTTTACTCCTGCATTGATCCTTGGGTTCTTGAGGATTATTGTTGTCAATTTTAGGTGAGTTATTCCCTTAAATACCCTTCTTTCATTTAATTATTATTTTGGGAAATCATGAAGGTTTTACTATTATAGTTTGGGGAGTGTTTTAGATACATTTTTACGATACCTTAGTGTATTTTAGGTTGATTTAAAATTTCCTCATGCAGTTGTGGTTTCCTAGCCATTTCCCTTTCGCCCTACACAGTGAATCAGATAGCTTACTTAAAGAAGGGGACCCTAGTTATCTCCCTATTTATGTTCATCTGTGAGGATTTCATGAGTTTTCCTTCCAATGGGTGGATATAAAGGGACAAATTAATAAAACAATTTAATTATCTTACCTAGATTTTTTGGTAATGGGGAGAAATCACATGTTTTTCTGGTTATATTATATTGTTGATGAGATTAGGAATTATTGTTTCCATTGATGAAAATCAAAGTTGTTGGGATCCTTTTTTGTTTTTAGTTGATATGTATGTGAGACCCTTACTATGTTAATTTTTGATATCACCTTGAATAAAATGGATAAGAATTCATATATGGATAATTAATTTGTTTCCCAAGTAAATATGGTTTTTGTAATAAAACCCTTTCTAAATAAGGAAGTGAAATAATGTAAGCCCTTGAACCTAAATATTTGGAAGTTGATAAGTTATTCTTTGGGTGGTTATGCTTGTTGTGTTGTGTTATGTGATGTGGGATGATGTGTGGTGGTGGTGGTGACTGTTTGGGTTGTGATGTGATGTGGGTAGTGGGGTGATGGTCAGATGGCATGGGATGTGATGTGGGAAGTGGTATGGTGGTGGTGATGTGAGATGGTTGTCACATATGGTTGTTGTGGTGAGATGGATTGGTTGTGTATGGTGTTGAAGTTGACATATTATGTGAGATGGGTGAGCTATTTTGTGATGTGTCTGTGTTAGTTTTTCAGTTATCAATGGAATCAATTATAATGTCGAATGAAATGAATTGGGTTGGTAAATGAATAAGAATTTGTTGAAATTTATTATGTGGTGATTGGATTAAATAATATGAATAATGAAATAATGGGATGTGTAAATGTGAAATAAAATGTATTAGTAATTGGGAGTTAGTGGAAACTCGTTATGTCGGAAAAATAGTGGAACCTGTAATTAATTGCAAGCATGTGTGGCTTTATGTGGTGGTCATGTGGTGTGATGTATTTGTGGTGGTAGTGATCATGATAGATGTTTTGTGGTGAAGTATATGTGGTGTAGAGTATGCTAGTGAAATTTTTGTGGAACCATAGGTTGGGTATTGTACGTTGTCTATATATGATTAATTTTATGTTATTTCTATATGCACCCACCCGAGTTGGACAATATTACCAATAATCAAAGGTTTTGGGTTTTGGGTGATTTACCCAATATTCAGGTTGGTGTTGATATGGATGGTTGGATACCCCCTCTTCCCTGTTCTTTCTTCAACAATGATGATTCAAATAGGTTTTAGATATTACCCTGTGGTGATGAGTATGTGATCTGTGGTGGGGGTCTTGCTTGGGGGGGAATGAGGTTAGTTCACTTTAAATTGATGATAGCCTACTACATTAGTTATGTGACGAGATGTGATGTGATGACCCAAGTGTCTTTGGGTGAGGTGTGGTGTGATGTGGAAATGATGGGATTTGGTGGTGATTGACGCTAAAAATAAATACTAAACCTTATAAGGGAGTGGTTGGTAGGGATGCATCTTGACCCACATCCGAGATGGATAGTTATGTTATGTGATATTAATGGATGGGATAGGAGCACATGATGTTCGATGTTGGGGTATGAGAGTGGAAAATTAGTGGGAAAGCAAAACCGAGGACCCTTTGTTATGTTTATGTTATTATGTTAATATATTGGATGTGTGATTTATTTAGTGAGATATGGTGAGGCTAATATTGGTTAGTTTACATGTTTAGGTGATTGTTGGTTTTGTTGTTTATTAACTAGCGTATTATAATTCTCTTTTATTATGTGCACGAGAGACCTTATGTATGATCCTATCGATTATACATGTATTCTCACCCTATGTATTTTTTTCAGGTTTCTGAGAGGACTTTGGGTACTAAGATAGAACCTACTAGATTGAGATTTAGAGTTTTATACAGTCTCTACTATATGACCTAGGTCGACAGAGAGCATTGGAATGGGATCTTAAAACCTGTTTCAATTTGTTAGTTATAGTTCTATTGGATTAATTGGATAGGGTGTAGGATGAGGTACTCTAGAAAAATATAGATCACATCAGTAGAGTTATTTATAACATGAGACTCTGATAAGAGTTTAGGGTAGAGGGATAGGTTAGCTGCACATAGTTCATATTTCACTCATCAGTTGTGAAGTTGGATTGTAGACAATACATGGTAAAATCCTTATAGATTCTATTATTTCTTGTGTTTTATTTGATATAGGAGCCACACATTCTTTTAAATATACTCATTTTGTGAATGGTTTGGGTTGGGTGGTGGAGTTCATGTTTGGTTTTATATTGATCGACACACCATTGGGGGTGAGATAGGAGAACATCTGTCTTTGTAAGGGATTTTCTATTGGGGTGGGTGAGTAACATTTTCTTTGGGATTTATTCATGATTGATATGTTAGGTTTTTCCTTGATACTGGGTATAAAATAGTTGGCTTCATATCAATCTCATATTGATTATTACTATAGGAGAGTGAATTTTATGTCTCATGAGAAAGATAGATTTATTCATGATGGGGAATGGGATATCCAAGTAGTCCATATAGGTCTAGATCATCGACAACTGGGTGATATCACATCATAGGTTATGAGTCTATTTCTAGATCAGGGGAAGTGAATCATGATGCCTTTCCTCTTATAGTGGATTCGTTTCAGTAGGTGTTTCTGAAGTTTTTCTTAGGGAATTCACCTGAGAGATGAATTGAGTTTATTATTGAGTTAGTTCTTGGGGATGATATGTTTTTTATTCAACTGTATAGAATGGAACCATTGGAGCTTTAACATATTAATACTTAGTTATAGGAGTTAGAGGATAAAGGGTCTATCCATCTGAGTATGAAACCTTTGGGTTCTTTGATCTTATTTTCCAAGAAGACAGATGTGATGTTTCACTGGTGTATTGATTACCGAAAGTTGAACTAGATGAAAATAAAAATATATTATCCTATTCCTTGTATTAATGATCTTTTTGACTAGATTAGGGGTGCTTATGTGTTCTACAATATTTATTTAAGATCAGTGTATCATCAGTTGAGGGTGAGACCATCTGGTATACCAAAATCTACTTTCAGAAACATATATGGATTGTATGAGTTCTTCATTATGCCATTTTGATTGAAGAACAATCTTATTGTGTTTATAGCCTTGATGAAGTGAATCTTCTACCTGTACTTGGATTAGTTTATGGTTGGATTTTTCTGATGAAATCAAAGTGTACTCCTAAACTTGAGATGATCATTCCAAACATCTTGACATCATACCAAGTGAACTGACAGAGCATAGGCTATATGAAACGTTATATAAGATTAATTTCTAGATCAAAAAGTAAATTTATTAGGCCATATCATCTCAGAAGAATGTGTTTCAATAGAACCAAAGAATCTCTGAGTGTTTGTTTCTTGGAAGTATCCCAATATTGTTTTTGATATCCAAAGATTCTTGAGTTTAGCGGGTTACTACCAAAGGTTCATCAGGGACATTTCTCACTTGATAGTTCCAATCTTAGGCCTGACCAGGGAGGTTATAATGTTTTTATTTTTCTAAATCATGGGAAAATTATTTCTAGGAACTAAAGAGTAATTTGAAAACAACATTGATTATGATTTTATCTAAATCAGGTAATAAGTATACTATGTATTGTGATGCATCCAATATTGGAATTGGTGTAATGTTGATATAGAGAGATATATTGGTAGAATATGGATCAAGATAGATGAGGGCACATGAATGGATCGATTCAAAGAATGGTATTGAGTTAGACACGGTAGTAAAACCCTTAAAATTATTGAAAAATTATCTCCTAAGTGACATGTTTATTATTTATAATGACCATAAGAGCCTTAATTATATCTTTTATCCTCATGTTATAAATCTCTAAAAATAGATATGGGTTGAGTATATCAGTATTTATACATTGAGCTAGATTATATGTCAGGGAAAGGAAAAAATGTTACTAATTCATTGAGTCATAATACACATACATAGGTAGTTTAGGTGTCATGTTCTAAATGGAAGATGATGGCCTTGTTCACTGGGACGCACAAAGGTGTTCAGGAGGAGTAAGAACTGAAAAAACTGATGAATTTATCTGTTATTACATATTTTTTGATCTATATCAATAAGAGGAAATATGAGGTTCTAGAGTGCTTGGTGTTGAGGGAAAAAGTTTCTAGCAAGGAGCTACCTCCTGACTGTACAATCTATGGTGATGAGATTATTCCCATTTTTGGTCGTTTTTGTGTGACAACTTGTATGTGGGAGGAGATGAGGCATGAGTTTCATGATTAGAAGTGGGAAGTGAACCTTGATTAACCAAAATGTATCATTATCTTCATATAAAATATTAATGGCTATGAATATAAAAGGAATTTATAGATTTTGTGACATGATACCACACCTATCTCTAGGTGAAGGCTATGCATCAGTATCCTGTTGGTCTTTTATATCCATTACCCATTCTGTAATTGAAGTTTTATAATGTTAACATAGATTTCAAGGCAGTTTTATCAAGTAATACTCATAATATTTATGTGATATGGGTGGTTGTGGATCATTTGAGAAAGGTATCCTATTTATTTCCAATCCTAGAGACTTTCACTATCAATCAATTGGGGGACTTGTATTTTTGAGAGATAATATGTTTGTATGGGTTGAAATGGAGTATTTTTTTAGATGGGGATCCTCATTTTACATTATTATTATGGTAAGGTTAGTATAAATAAATTGGAACTCATATGATTATGAGTACAAACTACCACCCACATATATACGAGTAATTAGAGAAAACTATATATGTGTTAGAGGAAATGATGAGAGCATGCATCCTATATTTTTGTGAAACTTTGGAGATACACATGGAACTTGTTAATTTCACCTATCATAATATTTTTTAGGAAACTATTCATATGGAACCATATGAGGAACTATATGGTAGTCCATATATATCACCACTATGTTAAATGGAATTAGAAGAATCATAGTCACAGGGGTCGAGTTTCATGAAGGAGTCATTGGAACTAGTCCAGTCGATCAAACAATGTATCGATACTACCCTAAATAGTAAGAATTCATACATTGATACTCTCCATTGACCTATTGAGTTTACAGTGGGTGACTATGTGTTCCTATGAGTGTCATTGAGATTGGGTTACCATCAGATTTGGAGGTACTGTAAGTTTTCACCATGGTATATTGGGTCCTTCAGTATTGTGGAGAGGATTGGTCTAGTAGCATATCGATGGGATCCTCCATAGTGGCATAGTTCTATGCACAATATTTTTCATGTTTCCAAGATTCATAAGTATCACCTTTACTTTTATCATGTGATTGATATTGAAGATGTTGAGCTTGAGGTTGATGCATCCATTGAGAAACATCTTATTTGTATTGTGGATTATAGTGATAAAATATTTGGGGTAATACCATATTGACGGTCTGAGTGTTGTGAAAAAAATGACCATGTTTAAGAGGAAACTTAGGAGATGGAAGCTAATATATAGGCCCAATGGCCCAAAATTTTTACCTTATAGTCTTAATAATGTTGGGGAGTGCAGTTTGAGGACGAGCCGTTATATTCTATGGATATTGTAAGATACCAAAATTTTGATGATATATGTTTCTTTTTTAATATTGGTTAAAATCCTTTTAAATGGATTTTGGAATTCTTATCAATAGTAAGAAAGTTATTTGGAGAATATTTAAGATTTAGGAATTGGAAAGAAAGTAAAATGGAACTTAAATTTAACAACACACGATTAGAACATAGTTATTACTAACCATGAACCCTGACCATGATACATGGTTTTTGGGGGATGAATAGTTGTAAAAACCATGAAAGGTGTCCTAGAGACCATGTGGGTTGGAACCAAATCCATTCACAAAGCTTATTAATAGTTTTCCAAGGCCATGAAAGTGGCCTAGAAAACTATGAGACTTGAGTTTCCCTTGGATATAGGATCATGCACGATTGGTGCGTGGTTTGGAAAACCATACGACCAAACCATGAGCCTCATTAAAACCATAAATTATATGATTTTACTTTCCCAATCTTATATCCATCTCTCCCGAATTCCCCCCTCATGTCACTCTCAACATCCTAGGGTGCAAACCAAACTCTCCCTCCTCTTCCAAGGGTGGATATCCTTTGATTCTACGACGTTTGAGGTGCTTTTTATTATGATTTGAATCCCTAAGTAAGTACGTAGTTCTGTTTCCTTCTATTATATGGATGATTTTAATCTTAGTAATTGATCTTATTCTAAGTCTCATGATACATACTTCTAGGTAGTTCTTTTCTTTTATGGTTGAATCCATTTTAGCTTGAATCAATGGTCAGAGTCAGATGAGTGGTTGTCTACGATCATAAGGTAGGTGTTCTACAAGTTATTTTACCAGTCTTGATGTTATTCATGTGTACACGGTATATTCTATTTCAATAACATGCTTCACCATTTATTAATTATTTAATAATAATATATTGGTCTTTAAAATGTTGCGTTAGACCCTTCACAGATCCTGTTGGGTCTGTTGAAGACTATAAGACAAAGACTATGGACTCCCATGGGGTGTTTTTATCCCTTGAAAATGGTAAAATAGGCTATAAATGATGTAATTGAGGGTTTATGAGTTGAACTAGTTAGTATTGTTGCATGGATTGTTAGCATGTTATAAAGGGATGTTTGGCTTTGATTTGGAATTAAATGATCTATGACTAGAAAAGGAAAAATGGTTAATTGTTAAAGTGGAATTCCAAAAAATGTAAATGGTTTTAAATAACATTTAACAAACATGATACAATAGTAAAGTATGAAATTCATGAATGGATAGTTGGGAAAACGGTGTTGGGTATGTTAGACCAAGGCGAACAATGTTTTTTGTAATAGAACACCTTTTTTATTGTAATGTGTAAAAAGGTATATGATGACTAAACTTGGAAATTGGGAATAATGGTATTGGTGGGGATATTGGAATGAGTCTCCTCATCTTTGAGTGGGGATAGACTGATTATCTGGGCACCACTTATGTTATACACATCTTGGCTGTTGAAATGATACTCTGGGAACCAATTATTTTTGACATGTGTAGGTACTTGGATATATGATCCTTAGTACCTTGAATTTAATTTATTAATAAATGAAACTATGTGAATTAAATTTTTTAATACTTATGGAATATGATTCAAAATTCTGGTGTGTTCTAAATCATGTTTGGTCGGGTGGGTGTCATGGTGGAACTTGAGAGACTAAGAGTATAATTAAAAAAAAAAATTCAAAAACATGGTTTACATTTATTTTTACTTGTCTATTATTCATTGTACATCCACATACACTATTTTTTAGATTGTATATTTCTTTAAAAACCCTTTGTGTTGTCATACTAAGTTGTACTTATACCCTACTCAGACTGTCATTAATACCTGGGTAGATTTCATGCTTATAAGTCTGGATAAGGGAAAAGGCCTTGTGATAGATTGATGTTTTTGGACTTGGGATGGAGTATAAATGAGGGGACCATACATTAAATTTAGACCCATTAGGGTATCTTTAGTTGTATATTTATTTTTGGTTTCTGTTGGCACATGAGACTATCATGACATGTAATATTTTTTTGTACTGATTAGTGGATACTTACCCAGTTTTGGGATTTTTTCATATGTTGTATAGTTGTTTCTAGATATTGTTTCTAATTATATAAAATTAATAATAATATTGATTTATTCTGATAAATAGGTTATAGTCTCCCCACATTCCTCATTCGACCCTCACTAATGTTTGTCTGCCTTTGCATATGGGGAGGCACACCTGATGTCATGTAACGAACTAGTTTAGCTACTAGTTAGAGTGAGATGAGTTGGGATTTTATAGATCTAATAGATTATTTTTTTCAAGTGGAACACATATGTGTCGATTAATGATAGGAATGGTCCTATATATCATTTCAATGCACTGGTAAAGTTCATATCTCATGATATAAAAAGGTTACACAAGAGTATTTTTTCCAAGGAAAATCATGCTCATGATGATTTATCCCAATCCAAAGGGCACACAAGGGGATTTATACCTATAAAAAAGGTACACAGGAGGATTTATCCTAAGGTAAAGGGTACACTATAGGATTTTCCCCTAGAAGAAAGGTACATGAGAGGATTTATACCAAACCAAGGGGTATGAAGAATGATTTATTCCAAGTCAAAGGGAACATGGGAGGATTATAACAAGACTACAGGTACATTTGAGTATTATACGAAGCCCTAGAGTATAAGGGAGGATCATCCCAATCCCATGATGGTATATGAGTGGTCATACCAAGCTTATTATATAATGAATTTCTTGGTGGTATCCATGAAATATGATATCTATTCTTATGTTTATCCTACACTCTTATGTAGTAATCTTGTTCGTATGTTTATTTTCCTTGACTCATGTTTAATGTATCATAATTTCACACACTTTTTCCATGGTATACGTTGGTTAATTTGATATTACATGTCCTCCTATCATGAATTATGAACAACTATTATTATTACATTCTATTTTTTATAAGATATTTCTCCCATACTCATTTTTTATCATATTATTATGATCCAAAACTTCATGAAACATTGAAATTTTTTCCCTTACTGAGAACTTATGATCATACCTTATGTTTCCTTTACCTAGGTTATGAAGATAAGTATAAATTTTGGGAACTCTAGATGAGATTCTAAAGGAGTTCTATTATAGATAACAATTCACATGTGTTTTAAAATAAATTATTTATGAATATATTCCTCAAATACACTAAACCAAAATTTACTCTGAGTTGTGTGACATTATTGTGATATATAATACTAATGTGATTTTTTTTAAGTTTAGGTTGGATTCTCTCACTTGGTATCAAAGTAAATTTGTAAATTTATGTGTTTTTTGCCTCGAAACTAGAGTGTGGGTCTATAGAGCCTCAATCATATGATCTTTATGAAACCTTATGAATGATTTTAGGACATCTCAATGGAATAATTTGATAACCTAACAAGATATAAATAATGAATAACCCAGATTGAAATCTAGAAATTTATAAGTTAGGGTACATATGTTATTTATTATTTATATATTTTATGTTGTTTTTTATATTTTTATATAAAGTATTATTATATTTAAATTTTATTTATTTATGAAATGGATAGAGTATAGAGAAACTAGGTTAAAAAAAGTGTGATATGAAATATAATGACTGTTTTAGTGTGAAATCGAATGGGATGAAAGTGAGTGTTAAAAATATTGTGTTTATGATTACCCAACTATCTCTAATTATGATTAATAACTTGTATTTTTGAAGTACCAAAAACACTAATCAAGATAATAATGGATTTTCATGGAAATTTATCTAATAAGGACTATTAAGTAAATAAGATTAAACTTTCAATGTGTGAAAAAATGTGGGATGAAGCACCTTGGATTTTTTTTGAAAAGAACAAGGATATGCTTCAAGTATACTATACCTTGAAATATAAAATAAAAATTACAACGAAAATGAAGAGTTTATTTAACATGATGGAGTGAAATAATGTTCTTCCTATGGATGAACTATTAATTTAATGATTTTAATGTGAGGAATTTGGGCACTATGAAAACCAATACCTTAATAAAAGGGACTAAGATGAAAATCAATACCAATAACCTCTGAGGTTAGGGGAACAAGAAAAAACCAATGAAATGAATACTATTAAAGTGTATAGTAATAATTAAGTGGTTCTAGGTATACCTATTATTCAATCTAGAATTTTAGATGTCTTATGTCATGCAATTTTTCATCAACTATTAACTATTAAATTAAATAAATACACCTGGTGGTATTATTATTATATCCAAGGTATATGGATCTCCTTCATGATTTTTGGGATTATGATTCAAGAAAGTGTAATTATATTTCCTTTAATTTGATGTGATTTTGGAAATATATTGGTTATCCTTACATTGTTTCCTTATTGGTAAATGAAATAGGGAAATCAAATTTCATATTCCAAACCAAACTATGATCATCTATCAGTGCAAGGATGTATATGAACTCTATTGGAAAACTAAGTTTATTATAAGTTTTATAATACTTAATCATAAGGGATGTTTAAATAAAATTATTTTATAAAAAAAACCGACAATTGAATATAACTTTTTCTGAGGGAAAATATATATTTTTATGGTTAATATATCTTTAAGAATTATATCTTGAGTCATGTCTATATTTTATAAAACCATAACTTTTTCCACTAGTAAGTGATCATTAAAAATTACAAGGACATAATTTATTTAAGAAGGATAACATGTAACACCCCCATATTTTATTTTATATATTTAATTTTAAGTAAATCTAATGTTTTTATATATTTTTTCACTTGAAAAACCAATCTAAAACCAAATTGTGATATATTTTATTTAAATAAATCTATAAGTAATAAATATAAATTTTATAACGTTTTTATTAAGTTAGAGGGTAAAAATAGAGGTAACTACTTTATGAGATATATTTAGAAATAAAAATAAAGGTCATTATTAATACTAATGAAATGATAAAATTAAATTAGTAAAGCTTGATAACTAAAAGTGTCACTTGATAACAACAATTATCAACTTATTTTTAAGGATATATTTTTTATAAAATTATATTTTTATTCACTTTATTCTAAGAAAATAAATATCTTACAAAAAATGTAAATTTTTTATACGAATAATATTTATTTTAGATATTAATAATAGATTAACACTAATTTTATTAGTAATTTATTGTAAATAAAAAAATTAATGGTTAATATTTGAAGTGATATTTTTTAATAAAAAAAGTTTTACATTTTATTTTATGGTTTTATTTAAAAGTTAAATCCTCAAATTTTAGAATTTTTATTTGAAAAAATGATCTTCATTTTTTGATTCATAATTGAAATATTAGTCTATTATAAATTTTTGGGTTTTTCTGAAATAATTACTTTTTTGGGGAATAATGTAAATATAGTTTTTACTAAAAATCTAGCATTTATGACTATATTAAGAAGTAAATATATCTTGAAGAATTAAAAAAAATTAATGGGAAAATTTTATTTAATTAATAACATTATCTAATTAAAAATACTATATTGAGTTCAGAAAACCCAGGTTTAAAATTTTAAAACATAAGTAATCTTTTATTATAATAAAAAATTATTTTTCATTTTATTCTTTAATTACGATATCAAAAGGTATAACTGTATTTTAATTTTTTTAAGACATATTAATATTATTTGGTTAATAAAAAACCAATTAATTTCATTAATATTAATAAAATTAAATTTTTTTCCTCAACATTACATTTTTGCTAAAAAATACAATTTTTATAAAAATTGGTTTTTACACATTACAAGAACTAATGCTAAAATTAATTTTTATTTCAAATAGAATTTTTATTTGATAATATTGATTTCATATTTTTAATCTGCATGTAAAAATTATTTACACTTCCCATTTTATTATTAGGCATTAAAAGTAAATTACCTTGGTAAACATTAGCTTCAACAGTAAAAACTAGAAATAGTAAAAGTGAAAAATATATGATTAAAATACTTTAAAAATTTCAATAACATGTCATAAAATACATGTTTTAGGATTTATGAATTTTAACTCTTCCACCACTCGCTTATTTTCCAGTATTGGACCCACTTTACATTTTAATAGTACTTTACCATTTGTATTTACAAAAATGTCACTCCTCTTATTTATAAAAGCATTCACCGCTTCCCCACTTCTCCTCACAACCAAAGACTTTTAAATTTGAAAAAACTATAAAAAATAACTCTCCAAAACTCATATAAAATTCTTATATGTTATTTTATTTTTAAAATACCATAACTTAAATCCTCTATCCTTTTTGAAAAGTTGTTCTTCCATTGAGTACCGTAAAATTATCAATTACTTATTTTTCCTTTCCTTTTAATTTATTTATTATTATAAATATACCAAATATAACCTAATGATGTTGAAATGATTAAAAAATTATCATAATTTTATTATGTTTATGGGATAACCATTTTCTCCCCTCCTCCCAGCCATCTGAAAAAAATGTTTCTTTTGTTACATGCAGATTACAACCTCCATAAGTGACAAGATCTATTTTGTCATAACCTCCAAACATGGATGATTTAGAGAGGGAATTTAATGAATAAACATTATACACAATTTTTTTTTATAATTATGAGTATATGAATCAATTCCTCCCTTTTTTATGTTCTATAAAAAACTAGAATGATGCTGGTGTGTATTTGCGAACTACCACCTCCATGAGGCAAAATATTTCATTTTTCAACTAGAATTATATTATTTATGAAAATATATTAAAATATGTTTTACAAAATTAATAAAATAAAAATAATATCATTATAGATCTATAATAATGATATTATTATGAAAGAATCACTTTCTTAACCATAGTCTCCAATTAATTATAGCTTTTTCTTATTTTGGGTGTTTTAACCATCAACGTGAAAAATGGTATAGGTTTTTATCATGGATGAATATGAAAACATAAATTATAGCTGTTGAATTGACATGGTGTAGTGGTTCAGGTGGCCTGTGTGATTTATGGGATCCTGTTGGTTTTGATGGATTTTGATTTTTGAATTTTGAATTATCTCCCGGTGGATTGGGAGATGTTTTTTAGACTATTTGATGTATTGAACTATGTATGGTTCCCACTCTAGTCATGAAAGTGGTTTATGAAAATAATAAAAAAATTAATTGGAGGTAGGAATTAATGATAAAATAATATTTGGTTTATGGTTTTAGGAAGCTTGTACTAATATTAAACTTATTATTATTGTAAAAACTTTTTTTCGTTTTAAATTATAGACACATGATCATCACCAACTTTTTTATCTTGAATCATAAAAAATACTTATGAAATGAAATTTTAACATAAAAAATTGGTATAAAACATATTTTATAGTAACTATAATTATACCAGTATGATAAAAATTGAATCTATAAACAAGAATGAACACCTCCATTACGAAACTAATACTAAAAAGACAATCCCATGTAATAACATTTGATTCTAAAAATAAAATATAACTAAAAAATATATTCATAATAAATTATTATAAATTAGGTTTATATATGTTTATAGTCATGAATAAGTTTCTTAAATAGGTTATTAATAAATTTATTTTTGTTATACATAAGGTTAGATCATGTTTGGATAAGTGGTATTAAAGGTTGAGGTGTGTTTTCTCAATGTCATTTCTTTGATACAAGTTTTGTTTGATGAACTTAATTTAATGTAAGTGGTGTGTATAATTACTATTTGATATTTAATATCATGAATTTAAATATATCTCTTTCAACGGGTTTCTATTAAAACGTCCTGTAAGCTGTAAGAGGTTTTTCTTGACTCAACTTCTTTTACTGAGTCATAATTATTATTATTATTCCATTGTTTTATACGGAGATTTTCTTATACCATGTTATAATACTATAATATCTTATATATTTTGAGAATTTTTCATTTATACTTTAAATGTTTTTCCTTTATGAATTTATTTATGAAATTATATATTTTTTAATAACAATTATCATCCTCTTTAACGATGGTTTCTCTTCCATATTTATATTTTCTATTCCTTCTAATGTTAGTTTTTTGGAAACATAATTATGTGTTATATCATGATGCTTTTATCTTTCCCTTATTCCATTTTTAAAATAAGTTTTATTAACAATTTTTACAATGTTTTTTTCAACAAAGGTAGTTTAAAATATGAAAACGTTTTCCTTTCATGATTATATGTTTTATCCTCTACTCCACATTTCCTTTAAAAACCTTTGTATACTTTTCAAGGGTAAATTATTAAATATATATTTTTAAATCAAAATTTTCAAAATATTTCACTTCACATTTTTTAAAATTAATTTTGATTATTACTAGTAAATTAATATTTTATGAGTATAGTAAAAGTATTTCCGAAAAACTATTTTACAGTTTCTCTCAATGTATTAGAATTATTATATATAAATATTCCTTTCCATGTTTTCAAATTATTTTCCAAATGTTTTTAACTCCTAATAATTTTAAAAATAAATAGAAATATTCTTATATTTTTCAAAAGTAAAAGTTGTATTTTTTAAAAGTGATTTTAAAGGCTTGTGTTTTTAAGAAATACTTCTTCATTATTTCTATCCCTTATAAAAGAAGGATTTTGAAAACATATTTATATTATAAAATATGTTTTCTAAAATTATTTTTATTATTTTAAAGGATAATTTTTATTATGATAAAATTATTTAATTTTAAAGAAAACATTTTTATCGTATTTTCAACCCTTTTAAAAAAGGGGTATTTCCTCTCATTTTTTCAAGAGATATATCCAATGATCTTAAAAGGTTATTTTTAATATATTTAAATATCCTTAATAATCCTTATGTTACATTGGGGGTATTTTTAAGCCACCATTAAACTTGACATAAATATATTTTCTATTGGTTTATATGTTTTACACATGTAGAACAATTTTATGTACAATCTATATGTTTGATAATATTTTTAAGAGGATCTTTTTTTAAGAATTATTAATCAAAGTGATGTTTACAATTTCTAATTGATATATAAATGATTCTAAATAATATATTTTATTGATTTAATGGGATTCTTATCAATGGGTGATTGGAGGTAGGTTGAGGAATATGATTTAACATGTTTTATGGGTATTATGACATGACTTATGATATATTTCCTCTATTACATTAGCTTGTTTAATAGGAACGTTGAGTATCTTGGTGGGAGATCAAGAAAAAATTGTTATTCTAGTCATGTTGAGGATCTGACTATCATCCTATTGTTAATGAAAATCTCAAGCTATGTGGAGTGGTACCCAATGAGGATAGGTTTGGGAAATTCAGGAGGTTATTTGTTAGGAACTTCATCAATAGGTAATAAGATACTTCCACATGAGTATGTCTATGATTGTATCACTAGAATCTATATTATTTACCATGATATATAAACTTTGACATTTCTTCCTTGTTGTTGAGTGTTTATTACTTATTTTTTTACTTTAGTTTGATTGTTATATTACTTTCCCATGATTTTCCTTATATTGAATGTACTCTTTGATAAAATCTACTCCTTTTTCAATGATATTTATTTATTATCATAAGAAATTAATTATGTTACTTATATCTTTTAACATTATTTATTTACTTATATAATGTTTCCTTGGTTTAATACTTAAATTAAATTTTGGTGTTTTTTATGGTTTATTTTTATCCTCATTTTGGTTTCAAATGGGTTTTCATTTAAATGAAATACAAAATATTTGAAATAAATTTATCATTTTCTTTGGTTTCTATTATTTATATACCCTTTATTCATGTATCTTAATATTTACATTTTTGGAGGTTATATAAGTATAGATTATTTTATTCCTTATTTTATTTATGCTTATATCTAAAATTATTTATTTTGATATAGATGGAATTCCATTGTGTGGATGCACCATACTATGATATTATTATTCTATTAATGGTTATAATTTGATATTGGTATTGTTTTTTCTTTTCTCAGGTTGTAGTTTCTATAGATGTATTTTTTTAACATAATTTTGTAGCAGTGATTTAAACCACCACAAAATATGTTAAATGTTTTTTAACAGTGTTTAAATTGATACAAACTCCTTGATAGTATTTGAGATGAAAACCCACTGATAAAAATGAAATAAATGCCACTAAAAAAATGTTTCACAACACTTAATAGAAACTAATACTAAATTGGAGAAATAGATTCAATTTTGATGTTGACTCTAACTTTAGTGGTGGTTTTAATAAAATATTGTGGAAACATTTGGAAGCAGTTTAAACTACCACCAAATGAAAAAA
The DNA here is from genome assembly GCA_963277665.1 of Viscum album. NCBI lineage: Eukaryota > Viridiplantae > Streptophyta > Magnoliopsida > Santalales > Viscaceae > Viscum > Viscum album. Next base: position 1,328,801,152 of record OY728163.1, read on the forward strand.
TAAATACTTCCAAATTAAAAAATAAATGCTAATAGATTCTTATTATATTATTATGAGAGTTAACCACTAATTTTATTTTCCTTCCAAATGATAAATATCTAGGATAATTGTAATTGCCCAGTTAGGATAGTTGTATCACTGAGAGGGGGAGGGGGTGAATTAATGATAACTTCTTCTTTTATGTTTCCTTTCAAATGAAACAACCTTCACCTCCAATTAAAGATTTCATTACCTCCTAAAAACAAATCAAACGCATATCCATAGGAACACAAGTACTTATAAGGTTCACTATTCAATAAGAATAACTAAATCCTTGGTTTGGTTTGGAAATAATCTAATACCACCCTATCCACTGAAAAAAAAATTATTTTGTGTGGAAGACAATGAGTAAGATATGCCATTTCACTCTTATAGCACTATATAAACAATCCAACAGTGAATGTTATCCTTCTAAAACATATGATTTAATACATAGTTTTTGTATCAAAACATGTTATAGTTCTTCTTTATCAACTTTCACAAATATAAATTTTCAATGAAACTCTTCACTTTCTTACCTAGGAGCTGGTAAGAACTTCTTGGACTTTGTAATAAAACTCTGTCCAATTTCCCAGTCTGATTTTACCTATCTAATTTTTGAATACAAAAAGTGTAACTCTTTCAGAATATGATTGAGACAATTCTGAACACTTTTTTCTTCAGTTTGTATGTTTGAGGGGACCACAAATAGTGGATTTGAATTCTCAAAATAGGAACCAAATCCTTGAAACCGTTAAAAAAAGAAATATAGTTCAATGAGAAGGTAAAAGTGTTTTTTTAATATATTAGGTTTTTCCTCATAATATTATATCTTCTCTACTAAATTAACATAATATAAATTAAATGTTAGACTACTCATACAAAAAATATCTTCTGCACATGATGATGTTACTAATCCCTCAGAAGAACAAAATATAATGAAGGAATCCCTTTGGATAGATGAAACAATAATGTTACGTTATAATTTCTATAATTTAACGAAAAATTATATAATGGAACATTGATATAATTTTCATTATTCCTTGTGGATTTCATTTATTTTAGAATATTTCTGTCCATGTGTCATACCTTTGTAAGAAGAGAAACGATGTTGTATCTACACAATTGTAGATGTAATATTAATGTTCACCCAATAAAATCATTTTCCATAGAACTAATGTATTGTTTCATATTTATTTTTAATTTATTTATTTTTAGTATTACTCACATAATAATAGTTTTCTTATATAGGTGTATTATTTTTTTCGAGTTGGGGTGCTCTGTCCAACTTTCACAATTCTTCTCCCTTAAAACCTTTTCACCCCTACAGTGGTGATTTTATCACTTTCTTTCAAGTTACCTCTACTGCCATTACATGAAGAGAAATGGTGTTGCCTTTACTCAATTACAGAGGTAATATTGATGTTTTCATAGTAAAATCATTGTCCATATAATTAATATAGTGTTTCATATGTATGTTTAATTTATTTATTCTTAGTATTACTCACATAATAATTATTTTCTTATAGAGGTGGATTTGTTTTTTTTGAGTTGGGGTTCTCGTTCCATCTTTCATCCCATTCTACACCAAAACATCAATAGACTTATTCTCTCACAAAACCTTTTACTCTTGTAGTGTTGACATTTATCACATTTCTTAAAGTTCCTTCCACTTCTAAATTACTAAGGTAATCTTGATATTTTCATATTAAAATCACTATCCATATAATTAATTTATAATGTCATATTTATGTTTGATTTATTACTTTTTAGTATTACTCATAATAATTGTTTTCTTATACAGGTGGTTTCTTTTTTCCTAGTTGAGGTGGATTGTTCAAAACTACTCATGCAGTGTTGAAAGTTTGACAAAGACAATAAATGGAAATCATGGTAACATTAAAAATTAGGATTGTTTTTGAATGTATGAAATAATTTTTATTTATTAAATTATATAAACCAATGTTTGAAATGTATAAAATATAGTTTTTTTCTATTTCTGTTATAAATTTAATTTCATTTAAATTCTATATTGGGACTTGTTTTTGTTGATATATGGTATGTTTATGGTGTTGCAGTGTACTATAACAACATACTTCAGTATGTCCCTTTATCATCGCTAAATAAAAGTGCAAAAAATGGGTCATTTATTATCACTTTTACAAAGTGATTATAAAGGTCCTATTTATTTGTGATTTTTTATCGCTAATAAATGAACCCTTTATCAGTGCTTTTATAGAACTGATAAATGTCCCAGGATTTTAACATCACTCACATAGTCAGTTCTTTTCTAGCACTGATAAATGAATTTTATAGCACTGTTAAAGGCCTGTTTTGTAGTAGTGAATTAAGTTATAAATGTAAGATACACTTTTCACCTTTTATACTCGCCCCAATTTTGGTTTGGGGGGATCCCTAAAAATTTTCCCACTTAACCAAATTACCTAAAATTTTAAGTTTCCTTGAATTTCGGGCACATATTGACTTTTTCAACATTTCTCAATTATTCTTATTTATTCTCGATTCTTATTGAATCTTCTAAACACTTCAAATATCTTATAACTTATCTTCACAAATTCCTGTTTAATTCTGATTCCCATTCTGATTCGCTCAGTATAATTTCTTCATTACGATGCTTTGTACCAGTTGCATATATAAATAAATAGACACTACTCTAACTTCATGATAGAATTTCTTCATTATAATTATAGCAACCCGAGCATTTTACATAAAACATTTCATGATTTTAAGCATAATTAATCATCAGATTACAAGCCAAAGATCATTAAGTTTAGTGTCTTGGTAGACTAGGTATATATAACATAAAACATGGGGCAAAAAAACTTCTTTATTTAATCTCCATAAATAGATTCTAACTTCCTTTGAGCCCTTACATCTACATAGGGTACCCTGGAGAACACATGAACAAAGGGATGAGCTAAAAATCCCAGTATGGGAATGAACATAAGGATACATCTCAAGCACATGAGTTTGGAGGCATGACATAATGATATCCACAGCATGAAACTTATAAAATCATTTAATATAAGCATGGGATCATATAAACATGGAATCATATAAATGTGTTAGAATCATAAAACATTTCTTTAGTACAGGTCAATGATAACCTCCAATCCTGTTTCCCATTTCAGTACGGGGCAAGGCTAGCCGCCAATCCCGTTTCACATCGCATCTCATGAGACTTATCCTTACCCAATGCATTGGAGTGCTATCTGGGCGCACCCATCTCAACATTTTCATGAATATTCTTTCCACATAAATATTCTTACCACATAAATCTTCTTTCCACATGATTAATCATACATAATCAATTGTTCATAAACATAGGGTTACCCAGGGAGAGAATTGGGTACCACAATCATGACATAAAGCATAACCAGTGAGTGTATCATGAAAGTGTACATGAAAGAAAAATATTAGAACATAAATGGGAATTCATAAGTTAATTTAGTTATAAAAAATTGTAGGTGGTAAAAAATATAAGTGGCATCACATAAGAAATGTATTTGAGAGACATTAGCATTAAAACATTTTTGTGCTATTTTAAGGAAAATTCAATAGAGCTTTTAAAACAGTAAAGAAGATATTATTTTATATAAAACCAGAATTGAACCAAGAAGGCTTTCATAATAAAAATACTTAATTTATAAAGACAATGGTGTCTTAAAACAGAATATATAGTGCACTTGAAATTGGGTAAAATTTCAGGAAAGTTCCTTTAAAATGAGTGTGCTTTTTGGGAAGTATCCCGGAGAGATTCACTTAAAAACATGTATATCCCCGAAAGAGAATGAGAGATGGATCATAGAAAATGAGTTTAGAGAATATAAACATAATGTTTAAGTTCTAAATAAAAATAAAAGACAACTATATTTTGGTAAAAAGAAAGATAGAACAAACCGACGAAATAAAGGAAGTTTGGGTAGAATCCATTATGGTTTATCAGCATGGTATCAGGTGTAACTAAGAGGGATTGATGAGAGAGATAAGGGTTTTATAATCACTTATAGAACATTAGGGCAGTATTGGTAATGTTTATAAACATACCCCATCACTTGGTATTACACAAAAAGGCATATCAAAGAGAACAATCTTGATTAAGAGTGAATAGGGGAGGATCCCTTACCTTAAATCCATTGGTGTTCTCCACTTGTTATTAACGGTCTGAATAAACAAATTAGTATTATTAATTAATAAGTATATAAACTCTTCTATATTCAATTTATTTATTATAACCCTTTTTAGTTCATTCAAATCCTTTTTGATTAGTTACAAGGTTCAATTTCATTGTTCGGGCTCATTTGTTTACATGGATTTAAAAGATCGGTTCACTTATATTCAATTTTGTATTATATGAAAGATGAAAGTGGTTGTCCATAATTGAAGTTATATTCTTTAGTTAATATCCAGGATATTACATGGTTTTAATTTTAATTAGGTTACCTATAGTGAAGTAGAATTATTATATATATAACCATAGTGATAACCGTTTTTGTTAATCGGTGGATTTGATTACAAAGAATGTGTTTTTCTTTATAACTTAATTCCATTTGTACCAAAGTATTACAGAACCAAAAATAAGATATATTACATATATAATAATCTAGTTCAACCATAACACAAATGGTTTCATGACCAGAATTAAAGATAATAATAGAAATTGATAAATTGTTGTCCTTGAATGTGCTAAATTAGCACATCTCGAACGGTGCTTTCATTTCATTCAAATAAAAGGGTGGGGAAAGGAGAGAAGATAATGAATTATACCACTAGTATGAAGAAATTCCAATACATTTATGTTACTGGATTTATCATACTATTATGGTGAAGGGAGGTGAGAAAAGAAATAAAAAAAGAAAAGAACTTAAAAGAAAAGAAGAAATTGGGAAGAGGAATTTACCTCTTGAGACTTCCTCCTTTGAGAACCTCTTAAGGGGAGATATTTTGGTATTTTGAGGAGTATGAGAGCTTTTTTACGTGGGGGAGGCCCTTGGGGAGAGATTTGGGCAGAATAATGGCATGACACAGGGCTTGAGAGGAGTGGAGAGAAGAAGGAGTGAAGGGAGGTTTTTATAGTGGAGGAGAGGAGGGATTTCATAATATTATAATCATTAATTTATTATTTATTCCCAAGACAATGAATAGTAAGTATTCCATGACCAAGAATAGTGATTTTATCATGTGATCCCGAACCAAGTTGTCTTACATCAGCAGAATCTCATGACTCTCTTCCATGGAGATATTCGAAGGAAGACTTTATCTCTAACGTCGAACTCCAAGTCCCTTCAATGGTTTTCAGCATAACTCTTTTGCAGAATTTGAGAAGATTTGATGTGTTTTTGGATGAATTGAACCTTCTCTGTCATCTCTTGAACAATATTGGTTCCAAGTATCTTTATTTCTCCAAATTCATCCCAACAGGTTGGAGTTCTACATCGCTTTCCATGTAGAGCTTAATATGAAGCCATATGAATACTCGAGTGAAAGATATTGTTGTATGAGAACTCATCCAATGGGAGATGCTGATCCCAACCAACTTTTAATTCAAGAGAGCAGGATCTTATCATATCTTCAAGCATCTAAATAATCCTTTCATATTGGCCATCAGTTTGGGGGTGACAGGTTGTGCTGAAATTTAATTTAGTACTCAAAGCATGTTGAAGACTCCTCCAGAATTTAGATGTGAACCTTGGATCATGGTCAGAGAAAATTGATAGTGGAACACCGTGTAGTCTCACCACTTCCTTCACATATAACTTTTCAAGTTTTTCAAACGAGAGATATTCCCGAATACTGATGAAATGGGATGTCTTGGTGAGTTGGTCAACCAAAACCCATATCGCATTATTTCCCTTCGACGTCTTCAGGAGACCCGTGATAAAGTACATAGTAACATTTTCCCATTTCCACATGGGTATAGGTAATGGCTGCATCATACCTTTGGAATTTTGTCCCTCAGCTTTAACTTAATGACATACCAAGTACTTTGATATGTATTCTGCAATCTCCTTCTTCATGTTATCCCACCAGAAGTGTTCTCAGAGATCACAATACATTTTGGTACTCCCAGGATGGATAGATAAGGTCGATCTATGTGAATAATTCAATAGATCCTTCTTTATCTCTGGATCAGATGGTACACATAATCGTGTCCCAAATCTTACAACTCCTTCCTCGTTAATTTTCAAATCGGAGGATTTCCCATTTTTAACAGCTTCCACCCTTTTCTGAATTTCTACATCCTTTCATTGAGCAACCTTTATTTTCTCCATGAGGGATGGTTGATAAATCATTTGAGAAAGGATTGATGATTTTCCTCCCTTAATGATTCCCATGTCCATACTTTGCAAATATAAGAAGATCGGATCCCTTTCAATTCTCATCATTGATAAAGATGCAGGATCCTTTCTACTTAGAGTATCTTCCACCTTGTTTGCCTTACTGGGATGGTAGTGGATTGAGAAGTCATAATCCTTGATGAGCTCTATCCATCTTCACTGGAACATATTAATCTATTTCTGTGTGAATATATATTTGATAATCTTGTGGTTAGTATATATCTCACATTTTCTTCATAGAGATAATGCCACTATATTTTGAACGCAAGGATCACAGCCGCCAACTCCAGATCATGCGTGGGATAGTTTTGCTAATGGATTTTCAGCTGCCTTAAGGCATAGATTATCACTTTATCATTTTGCATTAGCATACATACTAAGCCTTTCTTAGAAGCATCACTATACACCACAAATAGTTCTCTACTTGATGGGAGTGTGAGTATCGACGCAGTGATAAACCTCTTTTTCAACTCCTTGAAATTGTCTTCACATTCCTATGTCTAGAAGAACTTTACTCCCTTCCGTGTCATCTTGGTCATTGGGTTTGACAATTGTGATAAGTTCTTCACGAATCATTGATAATACCCAGCTAGACCTAAAAAGCTACGGATCTTCGTTACAGAAGTTGGCCTCAACCACTCTTCAATTGCATTCATCTTGGAAGGGTCCAGAGATATCCCTTTCCTAGTGATAACATGCCCCAAGAATGATACTTCCTCCATCCATAACTCACATTTACTGTACTTTTCATACAAATTCTCCCTTCACAAAGTCTTTAACATAGTTTTCAAATTCTCCTCATGTTCCTCCTTGCTCTTGGAGTATATCAGAATATCATAAATAAAGACCACAAAAAATTTGTCGAGGTAATCTCTAAAGACTCTATTAATTAAATCCATGAAAATTGCTGGAGCATTAGTGATTCTGAAGGGTGTCACTATGAACTCATAGTGTCCATAACTCGTTCGAAAGGTAGTCTTGGGAATATCTTCCTTCGTCACCTTTAGTTGGTGATATCCCAACCGAAGGTCCACCTTAGAGAAATAACTAGCCCCATGAAGCTGATCGAACAAGTCATATATCCGTGGAAGGGGATACTTGTTCTTTATAGTGATTTTATTGAGCTCATGATAATCAATGTAGAGGCACATTGATCCATACTTCTTCTTGACGAAGAGGACTGGAGCACCCCATGGTGAAGCACTCAGGCATATAAAACCCTTCTACATATTCTTCTGTAACTGCTTCTTCATCTCTTCTAGCTCTACAGTGGCCATTCTTTAATGTTTCTTTGAAATTGGTAGAGATCCATGGACATGTTCAATTGAGAAATCAACCTATCGGTCAAGAGGAAGACTAGTAAACTCTTCAGGGAATACATCAGTGTAATCCCTCACGATGGTCATGTCTTCAAGAATGATTCTATCCTTTGTACCAATCATTTGATCAAGATATGATTTCTCACAAGGAAGTAGTATCCAAACTGGAGACAAATATTCTAAAGGAGACTCATCTTCTTTCTTAAAATTTTAATGAATCGTAGGATGCTTCAGGATATGAAAAGTAATCTCCCTTTCCCAAAAATTGATGTTGGCATTGTACAAAGATAGCCAATCCATGCCCAAGATTGCATCGAACTCTACTAAAGGAAGTATGACAAGATTTTCTGGGAGGTTTATTCCACAAACATTAACCGGGGAGGAGTTATAAACCATGGATGCAATAATTTCCCCTTTCACTATTCTCACAGATAACTTTTCCTCCAAATTTTGAGGTGGTGTTTGAATAGTTCTACTAAACTTGCAAGATATGAAAGAATGCGTAGAACCAGAATCAAATAGTGCGTTCTCTATTATTGAATGAATAACAAGCGTACATGTCACCACATCGTTTTCTAGATCCACCTTAGCAATAGTGATAGCATAATACCTTCCTTGTTTCCTTGGAGGTTGTTGCTGATTTCCTCCAATAACCCTCAGATTAGGGAAATTGTTTGCATAATGCCCAAGCTCCTGGCAGTTATAACACTGCACTACAGGCTGAGTGTTGATTTGGACATTCCTTTCTTCATCAACATTAGTGGGATTTTTCATATCCCTTCGGCAGTTCTTGGCTAGATAACCAAACTTTCCGTATTTGAAGCAATTCTTGGTTCCCTTGAGATAGTCACCAAGATGCTTCTTCCCACAATTTTTGCAAAGGGGAAAGTGAGGCTTCTTTCCATCATGGGTTTTGGTTGATGAACCATCCATGTTGTTCTCCATTTTTCGCTTCTTGTTACTAGCCCCATGAGACCACATAAAGTTTTCAATCTCCATTTCAACCTTGAGGGTATAACGAACAATCTCCTCATAGCGGTCTAAGTCTCGAATCTCCAAAAAATTTTGTAGGCTCAACTTTAGTCCGCTAAAGAAGCGATCCAACTTGCTTTTGGTGTTCATGAAAAAGCTAGAGGCGTACCTTGCAAGCCTTGTAATGTTCTCTTGATATGCCCCAATGGACTCATATTCCTTCTACCTGAGTCCAAGGAACTCTCTTTCCATCTTGAGATGGGGGGTTTGAGGAAAATATTTGTTGAAAAACATCCTCTTGAATTCCTCTCATTCTATGGAATCAATTTCCTCTTGGGACTTTGTATTCTTGATCAGTGTCCACCACTGATTAGCTTCCCCATCAAAACAATAGACTAACAGCACAACTTTCTCTTCTTCTGAGCACTGGAGGATAGAGAAAATCTTTTTAATGGAGTTAATACATTGTTCTACGAGGAGGGTATTAGAAGACCCTCTAAACATGGGAGGCCTTTTCTGCATGAAGGAATCTACGAAAAATTTCTCTTTCCTTGGAGGAGGGGGACGTTCCACCTGATTCAAGTTATTATTCATAACTCAAGCTAGTTGAGAAAGTACTTCCATGAAGTGTTGAGAACCTGCTTCCATCACATCAGGCATGTCATAAGGGAAATCATCACATTTCCTATCACATTGGTTGTTTGAACGTTTTCTTCTATTTCACACCATTAACTAAGAAAAAGAACGTATAATTAGAGGTCTTGAATACTTAGCTATTGAGCATAAAAAGAGACTTTGAACATAAAAGTATGAACTTATAAAGAAGAAGTATATAATGACTTGTGATTACTTAGGTTTATATCTAGGTTATCCTCGATCTATTTCTTAACTTATATTCTTATGGGATTCTTTTTGTCCATTAATAACGGTTTTTACCAAGCTCATGAATCTACCAAAGCATATCCCCCAGGAGTGTCGTAACCAAGAGTGCAGAAAGGCCCGTTATTGTGCACCAGTTCCCGTTTGAGTCTAGCTTAAATAGGTTTTTTTGGGTTTTATCCCTAGATACATCTATGATAGAGCCACCTCTACCTGCTCGTATCTAGACAGGGATGTATTTTCTTGATAAAACACTTACTCTATACTCACCAAAATTTTGGACTATTTTCTTATACTTAGTCTCATCCTTAAGGTTATCACTAAGGTTCTCTATTCCTAATATCCAAAAATAACTAGACCATCCTCTGATACCAACTATAGTGACCCGAACCTTTTACATAAAACATTTCATGATTTTAAGCATAATTAATCATCAGAGTACAAGCCAAGGATCGTTAAGTCTAGTGTCTTGGAAGACTAGGTACATATAAAATAAAACATGGGGAAAAACTTCTTTATTTAATGTTCATAAAGAGCTTCTAACTTCCTTTGATCCCTTACATCTACATAGGGAACCCTGGGGAACTCATGAACAAAGGGATGAGCTAAAAATACAAGTAAGGGAATGAACATAAGGATACATCTCAAGAACATGAGTTAGGAGGCATGACATAATGATATCCAAAGCATGAAAATTATAAAATAAATTAATATAAGCATGGGATCATATAAACATGGAATCATATAAATGTGGAAGAATCATAAAACATTTCTTTAGTACAGGTCAAGGCTAACCGCCAATCCCATTTTCCCATTTCAGTACGGGTCAAGGATAACCACCAATCTCGTTTCACATCGCATCTCATGAGACTTATCCTTACCCAATGCATTAGAGTGCTATCTGGGCGCAACCATCTCAACATTTTCATGAATATTATTTCCATATAAATATTCTTACCTCGTAAATCTTCTTTCCACATGATTAATCATACATGATCAATTGTTCATAAACATAAGGTTACCCATAGAGAGAACTGGGTACCACAATCATGACATAAAACATAACCAATGAGTGTATCATGAAAGTGTCCATGAAAGAAAGGGATTAGAACATAAATGGACGTTCATAAGGTAATTTAGGCATAAAACATGGTAGGCGGTAAAAAATATAAGTGACATCACATAAGAAATTTATTTGAGAGACATTAGTATTAAAACTTTTTTGTGTGGTTTTAAGGAAAATACTATATAGATTTTAAAATAGTAAAGAAGAAATTATTTTATATAAAACCAGAATTGAACCAAGAAGGTTTTCATAAAAAAAATACTGAATTTACAAAGACAATGGGGTCTTAAAACAGAAGATAGAGTGCACTTGAAATTTTGTAAATGTTCGGGAATGTTCCTTTAAAACGAGTGTGCTTATTAGGAAGTATCGATGAGAGATTCACTTAAAAGAATGTATATACCCAAAATAGAATGAGAGATAGATCTTAGAACTTGATTTTGGAGAATATACACATAATATTGAAGTTATAAATAAAAATAAAAGACAACTATATTTTGGTAAAAAGAAAGATAGAGCAACCCGAAGGAATAATGGAAGTTCGGGTAGAATCCATTATGATTTATCAACATGGTATCAGCTGTAAATAAGAGGGATTGAGGAGAGAGATAAGGGGTTTATAATAACTTATAGAACATTATGGTAGTATGGGGAAGTTTATAAACATACCCCATCACATGGTATTACACAAAAAGGCATATCATAGAGAACAATCTTGATTAAGAGTGAAAAGGGGAGGATCCCTTACTTTAAATCCGTTGGTGTTCTCCACTTGTTATTAACGAACTGAATAAAAAAATTCGGCTTATTAATTAATAAGTACAGAAACTATTCTGTGTTCAAATTATTTATTATAACCTCTTTTAGTTCATTCAAATCCGTTTTGATTAGTTACAAGGTTCAATTTCATTGTTCGGGCTCATTTGTTTACTTGGCTTTAAAAGATCGTTTCACTTATATTCAAGTTTGGATTATATGCAAGATGAAAGTGGTTGTACATAATTGAAGTTATATTATTTAGTTAATATCCAGGAGATTACATGGTTTTAGTTTTAATTATGTTACTTAGAGTTAATTCTAATTATTATATATATCACCATAGTGATACCCGTTTTTGTTAATCGGTGGATTTGATTACAAAGAATGTGTTTTTATTTATAAATTAATTCCATTTGTACCAAAGGATTACAGAACCAAAAATAGGATATATTAAATATATAATAATCTAGTTCAACCATAACACAAATGGATTCATGACCAGAATTAAAGATAATAACAGAAATTGATAAACTGTTTCCCTTGAATGTGCAAAATTAGCACATCTCAAACGGTGCTTTCATTTCATTCAAATAAAAGGGTGGGGAAAGGAGAGAAGATAATGAAATATACCACTATCATGAAGAAATTACAGTACATGTATGTTACTGGATTTATCATTTTATTATGGTGAAGGGAGGTGAGGAAATAAATAAAAAAGAAAAGAACTTAAAAGAAAAGAAGAAATTGGGAAGATGAATTTACCTCTTGAGACTTCCTCCTTTGAGAACCTCTTAACGGGAGTGGTTTTGGTATTTTGAGGTGGATGAGAGATTTTTGACGTGGTAGAGGACCTTGGGGATATATTTGGGTATAATAATGGCAAGGCACAAGGATTTAGTGGAGTGGAGAGAAAAGGGTGTGAAGGGGGGGGGGGTTATAGTGGAGGAGAGGAGGGATTTCATAATATTATAATCATTAATTTATTATTTCTTCCCAAGAAAAGGAATAGTAATTATTCCATGACCCATTATAGTGATTTTATCATGTGATCCTGAAAAAAGTGGTCTTACATCATTATAACATCATCGATGACTCAATTAATCCATTATTTAGCATTTATTGGGAATTATCGGATTCTACTATTCATAAAAAAATCAAGTATTTCAGAAAAATCCAAAAAAATTTCCTATAACCATTTTTCAACATGTAGAATCAAAAAATGAAGTCCATTTTTCAAAACTAATTTTATAAATATGATTATTTTAATATTTAATTAAAATCATAACTTATTATTAAAAAAACAAGTTTTAAGACATTCATTTACTTATTCTAAAATATTGGTACACCATACTTTCACTTGAATATTATTTTTATACTATCATAGGTAAGGTTTCTATTAATTATGGTATATCATTATTCATAAGGTTATGTTATTATTCATAAGGGTAGGTTACTATTCACCAAAAATTATTTTTGTTTTATTAGACTCCAAAAAACATCTTGAACACAACAGTGTATGTCAGATTTTCAAAATTCCAAACATAGAAGTGAAAAAACTTAAGTTTAAAGGTCACTTATCACTTAGTAGTTCATTATGTCGTGTTTTCATGTGATTTTATGACATAATTATAAGAATGTAATTTCTATTGAAAAACTTTGGGTCATTACAATGATGCTCTAACCAAGTGATGACAAAAAATATTCTTCTAACTTCAAGTTCATACTCTAAAAACACATTCAACAATCTCTAAGTCTTATTATTCCTCTTAATTTCATTCATAAGTACCAAATAAAATTTCCTCAAATGATTACATTGACATATCGAGTATGATGGACCAGTATCAACAACTTCCGCTTCAACAATTTATTTTTTTACGAAAATGATACCAATGACTTTGAATACGTTGAAGATCATCTTTAGCACCACTAACTTACCAAGGAAAGTATTGTAACATTACTATATTTGATCAATGACTTTATTTTCTTCTAAGACTGAATACAATTGAAATGAATACGATCAGGCTGGATATGATTTTCAAAACCTTTTTTCTTTTAATTCGATGTTCAATTAAATTTTAAACACTTATTCTCCGTCTTCTTCCATAAATCTATCATAATTTTTTTTGAAATTTACTTATGATTTATGAGAACTCCATGATTATAAAAGCATCATGACATTTATATTATAGTCATACATACTCTAATTCTTCCCTATTATGATCAAACCTTTCATTCTGGATTCAGTGTGAATCCGATGAGCCTTTTCTTCTAGCCAACTTTAACTAAAAATTATTGACTTTTTCAAGAACCGTGAGTCTGATTTTATGAATATGATGGTCAGTCAAATTTTCACCAAATATAAAGTGAGGTGATTTCTTTTTTCCCTTCCTTTGACAACAAAAGACAATAAACATCTTCAAACCTCCAAAAACCTTCTCCAACAGCTTCTAAATTTTCATCAATGTATTTTGATCAATATCCAAATATAATCCACTATATTGAATCATGCCGATGTTATGGATATGATTCTCATGATTTTGATTGTTCTAGATCTGATTGGAAACTTCATACACACACCCTTCTTCAATCCATATTTCCATCAACTTTTCAATATACAATCTAATATAATCAACATATTGATCTATTGAAAAAAGTACAACCAGAAAACACCTTGGTCCAAACAATAACATTCTCATGTTCCAAACACTAAAGAATGGAAAATATATTTTCAATGAAGTAAATTAATTTCTCAATGACTATTAGATCAGTGGACCCATAAATGAAATTATACATTGCCTCATGAAGGATCAACAAAACATTGTACCCTCCATTGATCATTTTTAAGTTTATCATGATTCATATATTGTGATATTTGTTTGAGGATGACGATAATATTTTTCATTCCATATCTAATAACATTCAGTTTCTCTGGGGGAAAATCATTTTATTTTACATAGTATTCAGTATTAAGAAGATTCTTTCTGGTTTCATCCATTGACTAAAACCAAAAATCATTGTGTGAGAAACTATAATCATAGTGGGAAACTACATAATCATGAAAAATCATTTATTGGATGTTTAAATAATGACACAATCTATGAAAATCTAGGTTTAACCTAGGTCATTCGTGATCAATACCAAAACTTTGGGATTTTATCCTATACTTAGAAATATCCAATGGGTTCTTACTAAATTTTCCCATCCATGTTTCCAAAGTTTTACTAAACCTTAATTTGATACGAACTATAGTGACCTATAATTTTCACATATATATATTACATCTTAATATATGAATATTCATTACATAACATTTTGGTCCATGCCATAATCATTTAGGTATAATATCTTTCGAAACATGGAAACATAAAAAAATTGTTCATAAAATATCTACATCATCACCCACTTATTTTTTCATAACTATAATCCTTCTTAGATATATCATATTCAATACCTTTATTCATAACTTGGGGAAAGAAAATATAAGAAAAGGGTGATATTAGATTCTTAGTAAGAGTAAACAAGAGAGATATCAATCATAATATAAGAATTACATGAGCATAAGGGTATAATAACATGATATTAATGTTTAAAAACAATACCTAACATATCAAAGATAATAATCTTAAGTCGTGACATAAATTATGGCAGTTCATAAAAAATGAATCATAAGGGAATCAAAGAACATGAACCATGAGAGCATAAAATTGACATAAGAAAAACGTTTTTTTAATACACATAAAAATAGAAAATAATTTCCTCATTAGTCAAGGATCATTTCCAAGACTATCATAGTGGAATGGTTTCTCTTTACAAACCATCATAGTAGTCATAGTTCACTCCCAATACTATCATAGTGGACAAAGTCCCTTACTAAAATGAGTTCACTACCTATTATAGAACTATTTATCTCATGATATATCAATATTAACCCAAAATATTAGTGTTAGGTATGGTCTCACCCATCACATAATACAAATAATACATATTTGTGCTATAAGATCATAAAAAATTCATCATATCATATCCCATGAAATGAAATGAGATTCATAAACATTTCATCATACCATAATACATGGAAAAGAAAGGGATTTTTTAAAAATCATATCAATATAAACAAAAAACATGAAGAAAAATAATAAGGATGGTATACTTTTATGATATCCCTAATAAACAATATGTGATATAAAGGATTGTTATCTTTTATTAATATAAATACTATTAAAATATCATTAAAAAATTCTCAAGGAAAATATCCTTTCCATCTTGAAATAAATTATTTTAAATAAAATTGCACTATTATAAAGGAAAAATTTTTCTTTTAAAACAACTATGTAAAATTTTAAAGGAATATTAAAATAAAAAATTATTCATGAGGGTGATAAAATCCATTCTTGTTGTATAATATTAAAAAAACATTCCTTCAATACTTTTGATGTAAAATTCACAAAATACCTTGTTTAGAAAACATAAAAAATATTCCTTTCATTTTTTTTCATAAAAATTAAAACATGGGTAAAATGGATTTTAAAAATAAAATAAGAATAGTAAAACCCTTTTTCTAAACCTTTTTTTATAAAACATGGATATGAAAGAAAAAACATTTACGACCGAAGAGAAATGAATTCGATTTTCTTTAAAAACATATTTTTGGACTATTGAGCACATTAGGTGAGGAAAATGGAAGGAAAATATGTATTTCAAATAAATAAATATAGGATATGAAAATTTTTGTGTATGATGAGAGTTTTATCATAATATTTTCATCATCATAACTTAATCATAAATAGTCTTGAGAAACAATGGTATTTTAACATTAAACCCCTTACCTTGGGGTTTCCTTTCTTCAAAAGAAATTTAAAATCATGTATAATAAATTGAAATTTATTTTAATTATATAAAAGAGTCATTTTAAATCTTAAAATATCATATATGATCCCTTTATAACATTTT
Source organism: Viscum album (assembly GCA_963277665.1). Taxonomy (NCBI): domain Eukaryota; kingdom Viridiplantae; phylum Streptophyta; class Magnoliopsida; order Santalales; family Viscaceae; genus Viscum; species Viscum album. The sequence goes on from OY728163.1 coordinate 1,328,817,474, forward strand.
AATACCCCATTTTATCAATAATTCCTTATTAAAATTGTTATTTTTTAGGTGTTAACTGTTTCGTTTATCATGAGTATTTCAGCTCAGTAGTTATGATACTTGTACATTTATTTTGGTTCCATAATATATATAATATTAATCATGATATAATATCATATATATTAATTATATACATATTTATATTCATCTATAAAATTTATAGAGATAAGAATTATTTACGTCGTTCATGAAGACAATAGGCCATATGAACGCATGAGCGTTGTTTTTTGTCAAATGGAAAGAGAGAAGGGTAAATATTAATTCACCTTTATAATATCATTATTATAGAACATAAATAATATATATTCATCAAATTATTTCTCATTAACATATGATAAAAATTTAAATGAAAAACTAATCACATCGCTTTGTGGAGGTGATTGTCCACATATACACATAAATGACATTATCGTTTCCCAAAGGATCAGATGATAATTAGGTATATGTGATATTATAGTATCTGAAGTATAATTACTTCATAAATATCATATATAATCATTAAACATATCATAATACCCATCCATAATATATGGTGATGAAAAATTAACTATATCACTATGTGGAGATGGTAAGTCGTACATACGCACGAGAGATACTTTTACTTCTTGTTTGATGGGAAAGAGGGTGTATAATGGTGTTTTCATAATCATAATAATATTTAATAATATTCATAATAATTAATTTATTATTTTATGATAAATACTATGTATTTTTTGTAGGTAAAGGAAAGTAGAAATGAAAGTTATCGGTTAAGGTGATTACCTCTTATATGAAATGAATCCTTTAGATCTCTTCTAATGTGATCGAGGGTTGGTATTTTGAGAAGAAAAAAACCTATAGTAATGTTTATATATATAAGTTTATAAGATATATTTTCTTATTTTTTTCAAGATATAAGGCCAAAATTAGTGTAAATAAGTAAGGTATGAGGTTACCTTTTATAATTGAGGTGAGTGGTACTTTTGAAATTTCTCAAAATATTAAATTATAATAAATTAATTCTCAAGAAAAATGAATCCAAATGGATTGTGATTTGAATATAATGGAAGATATTGTTTTAATACCATAAAAAAATAATTTATATATGTTTTTATGTCATTTTAAACTTTACCATTTTGATTCAAACTTAGTTAACTAATTTTAATTTGAACTACAAAAACAACTTTTTCAATATTAAAGGGTTGTAACTTTTTACTTATAAGGTAAAAATAATCCCATAAATGGAACAGTTATGAAATTTTAGACTAAATCATATCCAACATCTATTATTGAAGGTTTTTTATGGTTTTTAAATAATTTAATAAAATATTATTTTGATAAAATATCATTATTGTCAACATTGACACTATTCATTTAATTTGACATAAAATACAAAAGTACAAAGTTTTTAATTAGAATATAATATTTTCACACAATTATAATATTCCATATTCATCTAAAAGAATACAATAACACTATAAATCACTCAAATTATATCACTTTTAATATTTTCAAAATCACTTATTTTATTTTTCTATTAATTTAATAAATAGAATTTTAAAGTTATGTAAGTATTTAAGGTAATTATATAATATATAAAAATAAAAAATAAATTACCATAATGAATATAATTTAATTCTGAAAAAGATTACTATTATTAACATTCATAACTAGTTTTTTCCCTATGTGAACACATAAAATATATTTCAAACTAAGAGAGAAACATTTTGTAATTTTCCATGATTTAAATAATATATAAGTCATTTTCATGAAAAGGGTCCATTAAACAAGTCAAGTTTAAGGCTAAGGTGATAAGTATCAAATTAAATTTATCTAATAATAATCTGGAGGAAAAATTATGGCCTTATCACATATTTTTAATCTTGATTAACCTGATTTACCCTCTACTTTGGTGAAAATTTTTACCACTATTACTATTCATATTGCTCAAAATAAAATGGGTTTATTTACCAAAATTAAAACTTTTGATTATTAATATTTAATTCATTTTATATAATTAAATACCTATAAATGGAAGAAAATAATTTTCAATTAAGTGTTCAAAATGCGAGAAAAATTACTTTTTTGGAAAAAAACATTTTTAGCATTAAACTGGATTTATTATTATCCTATGGATAGAAAAAATATTTTCATAATGTTGAAAAAAATTTACAAATTAAATAATATATAAATTTCATTAAAATCATTTACTAATAGAGATTAATTTAATTTATTAATAAAGAAATACATTGCGCAATTAAAAATAGTTTTTCAGAAAAAAAACATCACGTTTATTGTCAAATAGTTTATATTTTTAATTATAATTATTTGATAACTAATGAATTAATTTTATAAATGAAAAAACTATATATTTTTCATAATTTATTTAATACTATTCATACTCACCAATCCAATGGCTATGAGATAACATACACATAATATTTTAATAACATTACACGGTTCTTCTAATCTCACTATTGCGTGTGATGCAAGATACTAAAGAAATCAAATCAATTAAGAAGTAATTTTTTAAAAAAATCTTGTGGTGTTACACCAAAACCTCTTCATAGTAATTAAATAAAAAATCCATTGTATTCTAGTTTGAATGACATTATTTTCAATAGTTTTTGCATGCATAACCACATAAAAGCTAATATCATCTCCCACATCATTTTATAAATTTTTTCTTATTCATATATTTAAATAAAAACAATCAATTTGGAAACATTTATAGGGATGAATCCTATTTTCTTAAAAACCACCCTTTAGAAACTAGTTTTAAAACATCTTTTAAAATAAAAACTTTAATACGCTTTATAGATCAATCTGACTAAAGATGAATAAAGCAAAATAAAGAATAAAAAAAATAAACTAGGAAATATAAAATTAATATCAAAGTTTTTGTCTATATAAAATCATCCATCAATGAATAGGTGTTAGGTACTGTACACTGGGTCCTAAAGTGAGATAGTTTTATACATTACTAAACATATAAAAACATTCCATCCTACCAAGCATTCACCCTGAATCATTGAGGGAAAAACCATTTAGTCATATTTCACACTATAAATGATACTATTAGAATATAAATAGCTAGTGTAGCATAATTATATACTTACCTATTAGTTACCTGGGTTCCAATGACCAAAGCATAAAAGAAGGTGAGAAAAAAGTCCACAAAAGCATCAATGAATGTATAAAATTTATAAAAAAAACTAAGAGTGATTTCAAACCACTTTTTCTGATGTTTTTTAGGTTGTAGCACCGTCCCTCCCCCAAGTATAAGTAGCTCTACTTTTTTGTTTCCCTGTGTGCCTACTTTCCAAAGGTGGGTGACTTCCATCACTTTCATCAATGATGTATGCGCCTTGATCAAAATAACATGATGGGATGTCGATTCCTCCTTCTCCCCTTAGAGCTTCTTTCCTAGTATGAGTCTCCCTCATTGATTTTAGGCTTGTTCATAAAACTCATTCCCTATGCCATCTTGAGGTGAATTCTGGTTAATTACACTTCTTCTTCTCAATAGGGAATCAACCTTTTGTTAGGTGAGGTAGTAGGATTAAGAATGTTGGGAATGTCTAGAAATTGGGTAGATTGGGAACCTTAAAATTATTCCTCTTTTAGAGGACATTTCATGTGAGGAATCTTAGGCATGAAACCCAATGCATCTCATGTCGGCTATGAGGTAGTTAATGAAAGGGGCGTAAGTCTTCCAAGGATTTTTACCTCAGTAATCCCATGTTTATTTCATAGTGTAGGGATTATTAATCATACCATGATTTTAACATATTATAGAGACAAGTACAGGGTTAATGTCTTGTGGGGATAGGATGGGCACATTCCTATCATCTTTAGGTGACATACGGTGGAGTGTGTCCCTAAGAGGGAATATTTCCCACTTGGTGACAGAGTGTCCCCCCCCAGGGGGGTAATTTTACACTAGTATGTTGATTTTTTTCCCACAAAGGGGGATAATTTCGCACTATATGATGTTGGGATTGAACCTCATGGAGGCATCTTACATACCCTATTTAAGAGACAAGGAAAAAAGATCATGTAGTTTGATTCCATAGTTTAAGGTTGTGGGACATGATAGGTCCATTAAATTTAACCTCATTTAGTAAAGAGACTCGTTTTATAGAAGGAATGTCAATGAGGGATGGTGTGGGGATTATTCATGGAAGCTATATATGGCTGGTGTCTTATCCCATAGTGGGGGAGGATGGTATGGGGCTTACATGTGGAAGAATTCATGGTGTTGGGGTTTCATCCTAGGTGTGTATTTTCCTTCCACATTGGGGGAGGTTGTGGAATCCCATGATGATCATACATGGTTAATTATGTGTCAATCTCATAGTGTAAGTCTATCGTTTCATATCATATACTGAGTACATTGTTAGGAATTTTAATGTCATATAACTAGGATGTGAAGATTGACGGTTTTACATCTTGAAAACTAGATGTGGTTAGGGATCACTCCAATAAGGGGACCATGTCAGGGTAGGAAGAATATTTTTCATAAGGAATCCCACTAATATTGGTTCATCTTTTCCTTGAATATTCTACCTTTTAGGCTTTCCTGATGACCACTCATACGCTTTTAACCAGGGCAGGGAGCTGACACTACTGTGGAGGAGTGACAATCAGGAAGCCCGATGTTAGGTTACTTATTCTTAGGAGTAAAATGAATTTAGGTCAATATTATTAGGATCAAGATAGGGTAATGTATACACTGGAATCATAGGTGACATTGGGTTTGGGACCATAATGTTGTTGTGCACAACTTTATTTTATTATGCACAAGTAGTGTTGTTTGATCTATGGGATTTAGAATAAGGAAAACACAATGATTCTGAGGTAATGGTCTCGTGCATTGTTGGAGTAGAATGTAGGTCATGGTTTCATAAAGTATACTTATCTTGAACATAGCTGACTAGCCTTGTGAGGTGTTTCATGAGGATCACTCTACCACAAGCCAAGTTATGTTTGGGACCATAGGATGTCTATCATGGAAGTTCACTACCTTTGAGGGTCCATGGATTCTGGTATTATGTGATATCACATAAGAGATTTATTTTCATGCATGGGAGCATCACTTTATCTTCTGAAGATCCCCCTCAAGGTTTGAGTGAGGTTCTATTTATCATCGAAATCATCAGCCTCTGTCACACAAATTTATTGTGGTGTGGAACAGGGTTATGCGTTTCTTAGTCCTTTACCATTGGAACCTATCTATGCAACCTCTTTATGTTAATATTTCCTTTCTCTCATAACCAGATAGTCATATGATGGTTTTATTTCAAATATTTTTTTTACGCACACATGCCTTGGGTACTAGGGTATTTCCCATGCAACCTATATTACTCGACATTCCCTTTCACATGAAACCGCGTGGTCATGAAAATGATGGTCTTTAGTGTATACCTATTTTTTTATGTGCATGTGCCTTGAGAATTTTTTTCATACTCAAGGGTATCCATAGAAATCAGAATCACCTTTGGTGTGAAATAATTTTTCACATAGAACCCCATATTTTCATATTTTCATTGAAACATGTGCTCAACCTTATCCTCAATCTCAGAATGTTCTTTTAGGGTGAGCCACATGTTTGATTATTCCAAAACTGGATAATTGGGGTGGAAGACAAGTTTTTTCCAGGAAAAACTTCATTCCCTTGGAATAAAAGTTGATATAGGACAAAGAGGTTGGATTCTGAGGGAAATATATAAGACCTTGGAACATTTCCACGTTTTCACATAACTACCATATCCGGTCATGCGATTATGTTGCACGATTCATGAAAACTAGACACTTGTGACTATTAATATGGTGAAGGGCTCTGTGTACAACATTCCAAATTCAACGCATGATAATTTATATCTTATGTGCAGAACTCAACCCTTTGCATTAAATCTAGAGATTTATCCATGACTTTCATGCAACTTATTATTTCACAAAACAACTTGTTCACATTAGAAAAACTTTTTCATGAACTTTATCAAAGTTGTGGTGTGAAAACATTTATACAACCACGACTTGGATTTTCATGGTTCATCCTTAGAAACAAAAAACCTTCATGAAATACCCAACCCTAGAAACCAAGTTGAGATTGATGCTTTTTTTCCACTCAGAGGGATGATATGCTGGAGAACCCAAAAATTCCTTGAGCTAGAAGGGGTTTTTCTAAAAACTAGGTTCTCCTAGGATTATTGACTAAAGAAAAAATAGGTTACTTTTTGAGGAAAAATCTACCCAAGTACAGATTCAGGATGATGGATGAGGTGAATATCCCAACCATTGAATTGAACCTGCCACACATCTAGTTTACTCATCATAAAGAGATTTTCTTCTAGAATATCACTACTCTAGGTCACCCTACATGAGAGAACTAGAACAATATAATCTACACTCTAAGTATATAGATGATAATAGTAACTGGGGAGCATCCAAAGAATAAAGAATTTAGGACTTGGTACATGATCTTCTTCCAGATCAGTATCCATGAAAACAAAAAGGGCCAGTATAAAGACTCAGATCTGCAATATGAGGGAAAATTTATTGATGAATGGGCCTGGGTGTACTAGGAACTCTTCACCTTCTTGTATTATAGGGTTGAGCTGAACCACATCAGGCTATATGAGGTCATGTGGATGTCCCAGTTATACATATACCAACAAGAGGAGATACTGTTAGAGCTCCTCAGTTGGTGGTCTCTGGATATTAATACCTTCCACCTATATCATGGGAAGGCGAGAATTATCCTTTGAGACATTCATTACATTAGTGGAATCCCACTAATAGTATTTTAGTATGATGAGTTCCTCCCGGTGCTGAATGCTTAGGGTGACATGCAACATACCCCCGTTCTAACACACCACCTTCTACATGAATCGAATAATGCACTAAATCATAATCCCACCATCCATTTGGAAACTCTATTTAAGACATTGTTAGAGATGTTACAGAATAAAAATCCAACCGTAGAAATTCTAGGGAGGCCAATGTAGTGTCCAGTGGGGAAACAAAAGAGGAAGTCAAGATCATACTGGCTAATCTTATATGAGCGGAACTTTTAGTAGTGGGTCTACAACATAAAAGAGGAATGATATCCATTAGTCCACTATTCCAAATTTTTGGTCACTTTCCTCTGTGGATTTATGCTTCCTATTAGAGATGAGAAAATTATACTACATCCCGGAATGATCATGATAGTGAAAATCATAACATACAACAACCGAGTAAACTTGGGGGTAATGATATTGGCCCCTATTTACATCCAGTTGGGACATATGGTGATAGGGAACATACCTAGGTGAATCCTCCTACAATGGCCCAGAGCCCTTCATTTTTATTTATTTTTGATAATACACCTTTCAAGGGGTGAGGTGGAACCCTTACAAGGACCGTAGGCGTAAGTATTACATGGACCATAGGCCTTAGAGGAATTCATTTCCTGTAGGCTTCAAATATTACATACAACCCAGACTAACTACTTAGAACTACTCCTCCCCAACATCTTCATCATGAAATCAACTCTCCACCTTTGCATGTCTTCAAAAATTACATGCCTAGGTGAATCTTCAATCAATTGTAGTTCTTTAAAGGGTAGATTAAAGTTTACTTTAGAGGATATGGATTCTTAAATTCCACCCCTTACCCAAATGACGGTTTATGACCTTTACTACTCAACATATATGGGGTTTGATAAGTGTCTCTCAATGAATTCAGGGTCATTGTTAGTAACAAAAACTTCACAAACTTCAAATTACACCATTTCTCAACCCCATTTAAAGAAATGGTGGAAAATATAGATGGGACGCTGGAGTAGTGGGTGTACCTGAAGACCTTATTAGGTGGAGTAATGGTGGACATGATATATGAAAACTCATATTAGAAGTCCTATACTCAGTCTTAGTTTTCTAAGTAGTTTGGATGCATCTATAAGCCGGTGAAGGGATTTTACATGGGGATCTTTGAGGAAAGTAATCATTGTATCCTTCATTAGCATTCCTGGATGTTCACAAGTGAAGGAACATGAGAGGTCATCTTGTATTCACTGTTCAATTTCAATGTTGGTATCTCTCACACATATGAAAACAATTGGGTAGCAACATACCTAGGAATGATACTATGTTAGCGCATAATGGTAATCTCACTAGAAATTTAGGTGTAGGATTATGAGGGAAGTAGGAATGCTACTCTTCAAGGGGATCACCGAGAATTATTACTAAGGATGTGGTGGGGGAAGTGTTGAAATAGTGGGTAACCTAGAACCAATTATGTAGTAATTTTCATTAGTATATCATGTATACAGTTAAATATTCATGATGTTTTCTTACCATTATAGTATAGATATTTCTGCATCCACTATTTAATGGTAATGTCCATAGATTAATTTTCATATCAAAAGGTTATAACATATCCCATGATATAAACCTCAAGATACTATGAAATCAATCTTAAAAAAGGTCTTATGGTATAGATACATCTTACTGACTAGAAAAAGTAAAAGTATGACTATCAAGTGATGGGGGCTCATAAGCATGGAAACTTATTCTCGTGAAGTTCGCACATGGTGATCTATAATAGCGAGTTCATGAAAAAATACCGGACAATAAGAAAACCACATGTTTTGGGTGTCATTCGTTGTTCCTATCTATGAACATGTGTATTGGTCTCCTGCCTTGAGATCATTACCAATGCACACCATTTGATCGCATACTTTGATGCAAGGAGAAAATTATGATAATGAGATCCTGGTGAGTTAGTTTATTTTGGGTGTGTCATTAGTGGTATGACATTGGTTTAATGGTCAAGAAATGATTTTTCACTTCCAGGTTAAATAAGTTATATATCTTAGGGATGGTTTATCAGGATGGTGCTACCTTCACAAGTCTGCATCCAAATCTATCGAAATGTAAATCCTTCTTATTGGATCAAAAAATAATAAAGAAAGAAAATGGTTATGTCACAAGTGTGCATTCAGAATTATGATATATTTAAAGTCAAAGTGATTACAGTACATAGTAAGTGTTCGTAGGATGGTTGTCGTTGCTAAGATATTCCTTACCTCTTTAGGGGCCTTTATGGGTTGCTAGACCCCTCTACTGGTCTATGAATACATTTAACTGCTACCAAGATAAGGGCCTAGAGGTTCACATACAATAACATATTCAATAATCCACCATATTCAGTTGAATATGTATTTTGGACAAGGTGGGACCGACCATGAGGTACGAGTGTTGTCAAAGTTATCGATCACCAATGAATTAAATAAATTCATTTTATTCAAGTTATGAGTAATTGGGATTGAATTTATTTAATGTAATTAAAATTTAAGTAAATATGAGAAAATGTGATTCAAATGAATATTATTTTAATATTTTAGGTTTGTTTAATAATAAGAGGGATTATGAGTCGAGTTAAATGCCTTGAGTTTATCACATAATAAATTTTAAATATATTGAAGGCATGTGATAAAATAATAAATAATATTGACATAATTTAGTTCTTAATAATTATTTATTTAGTAGATATTAAATAAATAGGGTTCGAGGAACCCAACCAGGTATTTTATACGTCCACTATAAATAGGAGGAGAGAGACTCTTGCCATGTACTATTCATAGTGAGAAATCCAGATCCACTCTCTCCTCTCCCACTTTATAGAGAGTGATTCTTGATCCAGGTCCTCAAATCATGATCTCCATTAGGAATCAAAGTAATATTGATGCAGTGATCATCGAGGCATCAAAGCCATCATCAGAACTCTATGATAGCTTGCAAAATTCAATGTATGCTGCTCAAATAGATTTTGAAGCGCGTGTGGATGATCTTGAGGGATCCAACTATGGATCCTTCAAGCAATGATCATCAGTGAAAAGTTGCAGTGAAGTGAGGATTCAGATATAAAAAAGTATGTTTTTCATTTTTATTTTATGTGATCTTTTAATTTACGTGAGATCCTAAAACCGTATCAGGGCTCGAATCATCGGCGACGATAAGTTATGTTATCCCGATGATGAAAATTTTTAAAATCCTTTTCCCACTAGCTTTTTCTGAGTGCTCGAGTAACTTAAATTGGTATCAAAGGGATCATATTAATTATTAAGTTTATAAAAATTAATTTGAATGAATTTTATTAGAGGTTTTTAAATTGGACCCAATGGTTCAGATCACGCGACGAACCGATTTTGAGTGTCCAAGTTATGATCATTAAATTTTTTTGATACGAATCATTTTTTCGGATTGATATCGTGTATTAAAAAATCAATGATTATTTCTGATCATGATTTAGCCAAGTTCTAATTTATTTTTCAATTCATCGGAAATAATATTGGTTTTGTGAAAAATTATAATTATCATAATTTGTATTGTTATTATAATTAGATAATAATAATAATAATAATAATTTTATTATAATAATTTCATTACTTTTTTAAAAAAGTTAATTTAATATCCTTTTGAAAAATTAGAGGGATTACTTGCTATTTTTGATGGATATGAATATATCCACATAACATACAAAACGAGGGGAGGATATTTACAAAGGGGAAATTATTAATATTAAAAAAGGTCGAAGAGGGGAGGGACCACCTATCAGCTCCCCTTGCCTCTCGCTCGTCCGACTGGTGCAACCTATAACACGCTAGCCACCATCCCTCCTCACTGCTCTGTCCAGCTATAGTGGCCCACTATCATGCCTCCACCCTGTCACTCGACCGCCTCCCGAAAATAAGTCCAACATATGACTTGTAGACACAACCCTTCCCCTTTATAGTTCTTGATCCTAGACCACCTTGCACAGCTACACTCCCACCAATTGTATCCCAGCCAACTGGTGCCTAAGTGTCACCCTCCGTTTGCAAACAACTGATGCTTGACCTCCTTTCTCTCATTTAGATCGACCATCTGCCTCTCCTACTAGGACGCACAACCAAAATAGGTACCCCTATCCCTATAGAGACATTTTTTGAGGATAAGGGAAACCCACCACCCTAGGCTCTATCAGAGTGCTTTCCGACATACAGGACCACCCTACCATGAGCCGTCCAAGGCCAAGGTAGACCTACCACCCTGGATTCTACTGGTGAGGCTTTCTCCACTGAGGGAAGCTTCTATACTAGATCCAGCCATATTTAGATGGATTCTAGCCATCACTGACTCCTCCTTCGGTGTCACCATATGGACCACCAATTTCGAATTCATCTATGGCTTCATCTGGCCGCACCGCCCACTTCTAGGGTCGGTTCCACCACCACCATGGTTTCTGCCGACTACAAGACGGCCCCTCCAGTGCGGTTCCACTGTTCACTGATCTAAATTGTCTTGAAAATGGACCAAGCTGGTCCGCCGAAGCTAGAATGGGTCTGGTTGGATCTACCTAGCCAAGAATAGTTCAGGATGGGATTTTTTCAGCCCGTTATGGGTCTGTACAGGTTCGACGCGAACTGAAATGGGCCAGCGAGGTGTTTTGGGGCATAAACAATTTTTATATTAGTAAAAATTAATTAATTTAATTTTGGAATTTAATTAAATTAATTAATATTTTTATTTTTGTTTAAATTAATAATTTTAAAACCCATAATAAAATTAATTTAATTTAGACATTGAATTAAATTAATTAATTAATTTAATTGTTGGTATTAAAATTAAATTAATTATATGACTAAAAATAATAAAATAATTAAAATTTATTTAATTAATTTAATTTAATTAAAAATCTCTCACACTTAATTTAATGCGATTTATTTTTTATCTCACTTTAATTCTACCAGCTTACTGGTCTTGATCAGCAACCTATTTATGTCTGCATTTATTTATTTTATTATTTATTACAATCATGTGATGATGGTAATAAGTATTTAATAAATAGAAGGTATGTGCATCTTCTTTTTTGGTCAATTTGTGTAATGGTTTGCACGACCATTTTTTTTCTAATGTACATGACACCCCTAGTCCCCCTTGCATGTGCATGAGTATTCTTGTACCTCAGATAAAGACAGTGTATGATGTGGAACCCACTAAAATGAGGCAATATGATTTGATGAAGATGATGCACGATGTGGACCCCGCCAAGACAAGGTGGTACTCTAGACGTGACATGGACCCCGCCAAGATGAGGTGTTACTTCAAACGAGAAGCAGACATAGAATATGGGAAAAGCTGCATCCTGATTCAAGTGATGACTCATGAATGATTCCCTTAGGTCATTTTAAGTTGTTTAAGACCAGTCGGGTAGTTAATTAACTTTATACATTTATTTATTATTTTATGCATTTTTTTTATAGTGGTAAAATAAATAAAATAATAAATAATAAAATTCCTAAAGAAGAGACATATGTTTTTCTATTAAGGTTTATTTGTGAGTGCGAAAACATGGATGAACAAGATTAATAGAAATGTATTACATTCATCAAGATAAAAACACATAAAAACCTCAATGAAATATTAAGTCATAAATGCCTTCCAACATTAAAATTTGGATAAAACTGAGAGTTTGAGGTTCTCATCATGCCATAACTAAGGATAGATCTTACTATTAGGGTGTTTTATGTGAATGGTGGGTTGAATTAACTAATGTTTTAGTAAGGATTATCAATATATTTATTTCTATCATTTTAGAGGAAAGTGTTGATTAAATCAATTTATGATTTTAGTAGCTGGGACTTCACTCAAAAGATCAATGCACTGTGAGTTAATGCAGTTGGGCAATCAAAACCCTACCTTTAGCACTTCGAGTAGCATCATAGTTATAACTTGTAGACTATTAAGGGAGGTTTAAGGATCCTTTCCTCTAGAATACTCAAGTGAAAAGTATTTTTATTCTAGCATAGAGTGTTCATAGAATTCAATAAAATAGTAGGAGACATTAAATGATCGAAATAATAAATAATGTCTAAATCAGTATTCAAGATAAAATAACTAATATGATAAAATTTTAATTTTGTATAAAATATCATGTTATAACTTAAGTAATACTGTGATAATATTTGGACAAAATAAATGTCCAAACTAGCATGAATTTCTAAGTAGTACATATGCTTTCATACACTACTATGATATAGCAAATTCAAGGTGCGGGTGTCTCTCCCTGTTATGTCACCTCAGGAAGTGTGGGTGTAAAATTTCTTACAAGAGACTCATGTATGAAGCATATTATGGTTATTTCATAATGATATCATCAAAATCTAATGTTAATTGCAGTCAGTACATTAAGACATGGATGATAAGAACATGTAGTCTCATCTTCTAAAATTTCTACGAAGAAATTGAAGCAAGATATGAATGGATGATAACTACACTAGTTATGTATAAAGTGAGAGAAAGTTCATGATATTTCAATTTATATCATTCTAATTTTATTTTAACCCAATTACTCTAGTATCATTTAAGGTTACAAAAAAAAATAGGATGGATTAAACGCTTCATTACCTTTTAAGTAAGGTTTTCCATGAAATAAGACTATTAAAGAAATCTTAATATTCAGTTCTTATTGTGAAAAATTTGAAACATTAGTATACAAGGCCAATGGAAATTCTAAAGATAAAGAAATATTTAGAACCTACTTCAAAGAAAGAGGTTGGTTATTAAACAAGAGGTTATTTTTATCACATATTATAAAATAAATTTATAGAAGTTAAAAATGTACTGAACTAAATTGAATAAGCAAGAACTCGCTTATTATTCAAAGTATATTCGTCAAATAAAAGTATTATTTATAACATAATTCTTATATATTGAATAAAATATTCATTTTTCATACGTTTATTGAAATATAGTAACCAATTAAGTATAGAAACATTATAATTAGTATGGTTTCTTCTCCAAGAATTTGAGAAATGGTGATTCCTAATTCATCAATGAGAAGCACATAAATTTTATTTTCTAAGTGATAGATTCTAGTAGAAAATTTGTAGAGTATAACCAAACAAATTTATCTCATATGACCATTCAAAATAATTAGACATCATTCCATGTTCAGGAATGAATTTTGTTTTTTGTGTAACATAGTCAAAAAATAGTTCAATGGTACTTGAATCAAAGGCAATAAGTGATGAATATAAAAATGTAATTCTTATTTACCCAGTCGTGGAATGATAATTCTTTGTCAAGAAAAACTGAAAGTGTAAATCAAGAATATAACCAACAAGGTATTTAGGCTTGAAATATCTAAATACCTTTATTATTATCAACGTATTTAATTGGATAAATAAACCTTAAGAAATAAAAGTATTCCACAATTCTTGTAGAGTAAGTTCAACAAGAAAATGTGAACTATTACAAGGGTAAGCTAGTGGTAAATATACTTCCTAAAATTATTTTAAGTAATTAAGGAATTGTAAAGTAGAGTATGATATATGCCTGGTAAAAATAAATGAGGTTCTTTGGGACAGCACGCCAAAGAATATTTTGAAAAATCATTCATTGATCATGATAATGTATCATGGAGTAATTCCTAAACACACATTACCTTATCCATATCACAAAATTTATATTCATAAGGAGGGTCGATGATGAGTCTAAATTTTAACATTGATCAATAGAATATAGCATGGAGAAATTCCTAAATGTACATTTTATACATAAGAGTTATGAGGAAAGTAGTATCAATATTGTAACTTATAGAAACTTTCATTATATTTCAAGACGTTCTAGGAAAAGAAAAGAGAAATTGCAAAACTAATATTACAACTATAATGAAAAATTGATATCATATGAGTCTTAATATGATGAAAATACATAATTCCATAGGAAATTGTGTTTAAGATGCAAAGAGTTTGTTAGGATATAAAAAAACATGCAACAAGCTAAACACATTGTGCATCTAAGTAAATATTCTAATAGTTTCTTAGGATATTACCTAAATCCCTAATATAAAAAAGTGGTATTCAAGTGATAGAATACACTTATATATAAGGGTACACATCTCTATTAGAGTTAATGGGAGATGTATTGAATTGGATTTATTCAATGCTCGAGATGCACAAATGGTAGGCATATGAAAAAGTTCCACAAGTACATGTGGAAGAGGAATGTTCTAGTGATACATACTTTTTAGGAAGGTTAAAGCCATAACGATGGTTTTAATTTGATCACGGTTGGTGAAAAATTATTCATTGTGAATAATAATTCCTACAAGTGAGTAGTATATGTAAATTAGATAATGTTGAAAAGATCAATTAATATTCAATAATGGATTCCATTTATCAAATTTAAAAGGGGATTATTATTTTGAATACCGTGGTGGGTATTCAAGAGAGATGATAGATGGGTGGTACAAGCGAAGTACTAATAAGGCTCGATTAGTTATAGCAAGTCGGTATGCCTAAATAAATTAGAATTTTAATTATCATAGATAGTATCTATGATCATTTTATTGAGAATTGAATTTAATAACCACATTAGGTGGAAGGTGTTTATAAGACGCAACCAGGAAGGAATTATCATGTAAAAGAATGTTAATAATGGTTTCAAGATACTGAAATCTATTTTAGAATTTAAGTATGCAACAAGATCATATAATATTCATTTCTAATGAATTTGTTCCATGTGTCTACAAGAGGATAGTGGGAGCACCATTTTTTTCCAAGTGAGATAGTTCTGACAACATATGGAAAAAAATATTCGTCTTATAATTAATTAAGACAAGGATGAAAGTAATTCTCTAATTATTGACTTAAAGTAGTAACCTATGTTCAATGAAATGATATATATTGATGTGGGTATAACAATTTATTGGATATATTCAATCATACATAAATTGAAATTGTATTGAAAAAAACGAACTGGAACAATTCAATAGAAGATTTATTTCTAGTGGTACATGGCATAAATCTCTCCAAGTTGACATGTATATTAATATGAGGAGATGATATTATAAGTTGTGTTCCATACTCTTTAGTGAAAGATCAATCACATATGGCATTATATGTATAAGATATGATATCTCCAACATATAATTTATTTTTTATATCCAGGATAACTACAAGTGAAGCATTCAGAACTATCTATTTATACTTCCATAAGTACAAAAGATAAATACCTGGTAAGCAGAGAAGAAGGGATACTAGTTTTTATGGGACACAAAATAGTGTACCTTTGGATCAATTTGATCTAGTATCAAAATTAAGATAAGGGTGATGAGAAAGCCATGCTCATACAATACATTGGTAGCTATACCTAAAAAACTGATTACGTTGTACCCTCTAAGGCAGCTAATAAGTAGTTAATGTAATGATTTGTTCCAGTTCTTGTAATCTAACATAATAAGTAAAGTATTGTCATTATGATAATACTGTTACTAGTACTATCCAAGATGTCAAGTTATGATAGTTGATAAAAGGGATATACTTATGGATACCATCTCTTGATAAGTTTTACTCTTGGAGATTAGGTCACATATAGAATAATAACATGGTGGTGGAAACATATCAGACCCAATATCTAAATCCATTACTCAATAGAAACATTATATTTATCATGTGAGTAGCTAACAATTATAGTTAGCAAGTTGGATCTAGTGCAAGTGGGAGTGTTGAAATAGTGGGTGACCTAGACCAAACTATGCAGTAATTTTGATTACCATATCGTGTATATAGTTATATATACATGACATTTCCTTACTATTATAGTGTAGATATTTCTACATAAACTATTTAATGGTAATGTACATAGATTAATTATCATATCAAATGGTTATCATAGATCCCATGCTATAATGAGAACTTCTAGATACTATTAAATTAATCTTAAACAAATTTCCTACAGTATAGATACATCTTACTGACTAGACACAGTAGATGTATGAGTATCAAGTTCTAGGGGATCATAATAATTGTGAATTATTCTCATGAAGTTCACACTTGGTGATCTCTAGTGTTGAGGTCTTGAGGACAGACCCAACAATAGGGACACCACATGTTTTGGGTGTCATTGGTTATTCCTATCTATAAACATGTGGATTGGTATCCTGACTTGAGATTATTACCAATGTGTTCCATTTGTTCCCATACTTTGATGCAAGGAAAAACCCATGATAATGAGATGATGGTGAGGTAGTTTGTTTTGGGTGCATCATTGGTGGTATGGAATTGGTTGAATGGTTAAGAAATGATTTTTTTTCTTCCAAGTTAAGGAAGTTATATATCTCAGGTGTGGTTGATTAGGATGGTGCTACCTTCATAAGTCTTTAGCTAAAGTAGTATAAAGGTAAATCCATCCGGTTAGATCAATAAATAATAAAGTAGGAAAAGGGTGATGGCATAAGTGCGCATCATTCTTTATGAAATATTTAAATACAAAGAGATTATAGTAAATAGTTAGTTTTCATAGGTTGGTGGTCATTACTATGACATTACTTATCTCTTTAGGGGTCTTGATGGGTTGATAGACCTCGCTGTTGGTTTTTGAATACTATTGACTACTATTGATATAAGGGCATAGAGGGTCACACACAATATCATATTCAAGAATACGCCCCATTTAGTTGAATAAATATTTTGGACATGGTGGGCCCCACCACAGGGTATGAGTGTTGTCTAAGTTATTAATCACCAAAGAATTAAATAAATTCATTTTATTCAAGTTATGAATAATTGGGATTGAATTTATTTAATGTATTTATAAGTTAATTAAATACTATAAAATATTATTCGAATGAATAGTATTTTAAAATTATAGGTTTGTTTAATATTAATTGGGATTATGAGTCAAGTTAAATGATCCAAGTTTATCATGTGATATATTTGAAATATATTATATTCATGCAATATAATAATAAATAATATTGATGTAGTTTAGTTCATCGTAATTATTTATTTGGTGGATGTTAAATAAACAGGGGACGGGGAACCAAAATGGGTATTTTGTACATCCACTATATATAGAAGGAGAGAGGATCTTACCATGTACTATTCATGGAAATAAATCCAGATCCTCTTTCTCCTCTCTGGTTTTCTATTGAGAGAGACTCTCGATAAAGTTGATCAGATCATGATCCCCCTCAGGCATCGAAGGCATATTGATGCGGTGATCTTCATGGAATCAAAGCTATCTTTGGATCTCTGCACTAGCACCCATAATTCATCTTATGATGCTCTGGTGGATTTTGAAGCACATGTGAATATTCTAGAGTGATCTTTCTATGGATCCTTTAATCAATGATTACTGATAAAAAGTTATAGTTGATTCTGTGATCATATCTAAACATTTTTTTTTCATTTTTATTTTATGTACTCTTTTAATTTATGTGAGATCCTTTGATCGTATCGGGGATCAGATCATTGGTGATGAAAAATGTTTTCATCCGAACAATGAAAAATTTTAAAATCATTGAATCACTAGATTCCATCTAGCACTCTGTTACCATCATGTAGCTCAAGGTTCTATTGTACCTTGCCTCCTGGAGTAAAGGTACTCTCTCTGAAATGACCACAAGAATGGGAAGAAGACTCTCAGGCTTTGAAACGAAGAGCTATGGAGTCCCCCTAAAAGAATATGTGGTACCTCTTATAGCCAACAACTAACGCTTCCTTCCCTGTGCTATGGGAGGATTGGGGAATGATGTGGATAAACCTTATAGTAGAGATGATATGGAGAAAGATGACCTAGGAAGGGATCAAGCTACCAAAGGTGGGACACACCAGGATCACTCTTAGGGTACAATTTCATGAGAGGTTTACATACCTAGAAGTTATAGTCACCTATTCATGCCAATGTGGGGAACCTGGTTTCCCCTATGGTTTGATGAGGGTGATGTTCATCGATGATCCTGATCTTGAGGAAACATCAACTATCACAGAATCATGCATGGAGTCATCCACCCTTGGTTTATATACTAAGAAACTGATGGAAAGAAGTTCTAGGGATTTTTTATTGACAAAAAAACTCCTCAATAGTGAAAAGAGGTCACCCCTTGGGATGATGGCTTGACCAAGCTATTTTTCAGTGAGGTAAACCTAGTTTACTAACTCACCTATCTCTTCTGGCCCTTCTATTTTTGTTCAAATTCTTTAACTATGATTTTATTTATGTAGAATCAAGATAATGGTGAACAAGGGGTCCCAATTGGAGGGTAAAAGGGTGCTCCATTAGGTATTGGTGGTAATGAATTAGAATCTATACCTGAGGCCACTAAAACTAGAATGCATGACATGGATATTAAAGTGGTTGTCCTAGATACCATAGTCTTACTTGTACTCTACAGGGGACCATACATTGGCATCCTGATGGAGGCATATACCACCGGTGAGGAAGATCTCTTAGGGTGAATCATTATTGAGATCCATATACCTCAGGGTAAGACTGAATCTCAATCAAACGTGATATTTTAAAACTTTCATAGATCTATTTAATTCTATCACATAAATGTGTTTGTTTATTCTTATAAAGCTTCTACCCAAACAACATTGGGAGCCCCAGTTCTGACCATCAAAGTACCAACTGGTGTTGGGGGGTATCCTATGGTTGAACTCCCTATCAAAACTCTTGAACCATGTCTTGACCAAATGATTTCCCAATGTAATTATTTTTTACTCACATGAGACATGTTTTCTGAACTCATCATCATTATTCAAACTAACTTACAAGATTTTGTTTGAATGAGTGCTCAAGAGGGTGTGCTCCCAAAAATTGTCCATGGTTGGGGAACCTGGGTCACCTACACAAACAGTTGTGCAAACTCTTGGGTAATCAGCCATCCAAGTGGATCTAGTCTCAACCCTAGGAAGGATTCCTATCATAGAAACATGTTATGTCTTCGAATGGGTGGGGCTCAAGGTTGGTAGGGAAGGTGTTTCCAATGAAGGGTCTAATAAATATGGACCCCTATCAACCTAGAACCCGACCTATCTTAGAGGATCCTATAGGAAGAACCTTCCACTGTTTCTCTCACAACTGTCCCAGAATATGAACACACACCACCTAAGGAATTGGAAGACTATGGATTTGATGTGGAAGAAGAGAATTACATCATCTAACGAAGGATGTGAAGGAGCATACAAAACTTCATCATGCACACATCAAAGTCATATCTGGTGAGTCATATGGGGTCCCTCTGCCAATGTATATGGAACCTGGGTACGCGAGGGGTGGAAACTCATGTCCTCCATGCACTAGTTCGTTTTTACCTCACTGTGTGGGTTCATGTAGAGGGACAAAAAGTTACATTGCCGAGCATAAAGAGAAATCTGACGGCACCAAGAAGTTTTAGATAACTGATCAATAAATTCAGTATCTATATGAGAAGGTGAATAATCATACATTCATTATCTTTTCTGAAGAATAGATAATCATTTAGTTTAAGTCTTATTTGGCGGTTGTTGATGCTTAGGCTGAGGAGGTGGTGTATTATATTACTGAGTTCTATGATGAGTAAGGATGGGTGAGAATCAAGGCTGATGTACGTTTTCCCATGTATGGGGAGGAGGGAGAAGAGCTTGGGTGGATACAATAGGTCTTAGAGGCCACACTCTAGAGTTTGGTTGGGATGGAGTGCTCTATTTTCGAGGTAGATCCACATGGGAATTTTTTTGAATCAAAGAGAGGCTCTAGTGTGTGGATGACCCTAAAAAACAACTAAAGTTAATTTTTTTAACTTCTCACATGAATGGAAATGTTTCTTTTTCCTCATTTTTACAACCACACTTTAATCAATCTCACGAGACAACCAAAGATCAATCCCTATGCTAATGTGATTCTTTCTCGATGTGAGAAACAATGGAAACCCTTGAGATCTCTCACTCATATGAGAGTTCCAGGGAATAGATGAACACTCAAGGTATGAGTTTATTGGTCAAACACTAGGAGAATCCTGATCAATAAGGGCATTTGATGGAGGATGGGGCCCTTTAAACAACCGACTTTCTTTCTTGACGTACGCTAGTGAAAAAATGTGTTAATTCCAAGGGAGTTGAATTCTACCCAAATAGTGGGGAATGAATTGAATGAATCAAGACACCCAAGATCTAGAACATAAGGTTAGTGGAATGATGATGGATGATAAATATTAACATGTTCAAAACATAGAATATATTATGGTTTTTCTGAGAATGGATAAAAACAAATGAGATTCAATCGCCGACCATGTTTGAAAAATGGGACTTATCTCAAAACACCCTCAAAATTATTCTAGGGAGTGTACGCAAGATTGTAGGTTATCGAATGTTTCATAGTACCATGCCATCATGGGGGGACTTTTTAGACATGGAGGAGGATGAGTATCCAAATAAAGGTACATGCGAAGTGTGTTAATGAAGTGGTAGAATATTCGAATTGTGGTCAACACTCCTTGGATTATCGCACCATGTCTTTGATCACATTGGGTAGGTATATCATTCTTAAATAATGTTAGACTCATCTTACAAGGGGTGAATCATATTGGATATTGATTGATGGTTGATAAAATTGAACAAGGTGATTGTTGACCAACACCAACAAAGGGAAGGGGATTCTCAGGCAAGGGCCTAAGGCACTCCATAGTTTAATATCATGTAATGAGGTTGATTAAAACAAAATTTAATGTTATACATTGAGTATAGTGTATCAAATTGTTTAACATCATGTGATTGAGATTTCGAGTCATATAGTTTAGCATCTTGTGGCTAGGATCTTGGTATCTTAGTTTAAGTTCAAAGAGTTTTGACAAATTGCTAATAGTTTAAGGTCATAATTATTAGACCGTATGGCTATATGTCTTGAAGGAACATGTGTGACATCGAAGGAAGGTTACCCGATGTGAAAAGATGGGTGCAAGAGGCCACATGATGGCACACAAATTATTTTCGAGATAACTCAATTATAGTTTAAGGTCACGATTCTTATACTTAAGCTCTTAGTTTATGGTTATAGGATTGGGACCATGGTTTGAATACCCAAAAAGGACATGTGTATTATGGAATAGTGATAAACTTGAAATGAATTGAGGGCTAAGAAGACTCGATTCCACACAACACATTCCTAGTGACTCACACACTGTTTAAAGTCATGATTCTTGGAATTGGGATCCTTGTTTAAATTAATAGAGTTCATACCATGGGGAATTCTTGAATTTCAAACTTTCTTGAGTAAAGCATCTTCGCAACTCCTAAGACTATGTGAGTCATGAACAATGTGAGAAAAAAATATCGGTATGATGTTCCAATCAATTTTAGGGGATAACATAATAAGGGGTGAAGGAGAACTTAAAATACTTCAAGGAAAATCACAAATTTCAATACATGGATAAAAAATGGGGATGGCCTATGTGTAGGGAACAACTATTGGTCATGTTTAAAACACAAGTTCTATACCTAGATCGATTTAGGATGGGGAGAAAAAATACATGACTAACCCTTTAGCGACTTTGAAATATGGGAGGCTCTATTTATTACCGAAGATCTTTTGAGGAATGAGTCCATGAAGGTAAGAGATCCCGAGTGGCATAAGACCATTCCACTAGGTAGTCTGTTCATATTGGGAGGATAAAATTTATCCAAATCAGAGAAAGAACGAAGCATGAAAGTAGAAATTGGGAATGTATCAGTGGGAATAATGAATTCCTTAAGGGATATTCCTCCAGGTGCTCAAACATGATGGTAGGAAAGAATCAAGAATGTCCCAAAGAGGAAAAACCTCAAAATGATCCAATGGTAGTGATGATCCAAGGATGAAATATTAAGATCTCACTACCTATCCCATGAGAAGGGGAACCAAGACACATGTGGTTCTGAAGTGCGGAGTGGTAAGAGACTGACATCAGAGGGGTGACATCCTCTCTGTCAGGGATATCAAATCATCTTGTATTAGGAGGCATCCCAGTTTTATATTGGATAATGTTCTTTGATCATGTCATATTATCATACGAGGAATCCCAATTTTATATGGGGTGAGATCATAGTTTAACATCATGCACTGAGGATGTTAGTCTTTTCATTTTTTAGTTGTACAACATAGACTATGGATTACACTAGTTTAAATAGATAGTGGCCAGACTACAGGGTAAGTGTTGTTTAAGGTCATATATCTTTGACTAAAGGGGGAATGAGTGTCTTAAGGGGGTTTTCATGGCATGAAAGAGTGATAACTTGATGTGAAAGGAGGGTCAAATGGACCCTCTTTGACATAAGTCTTGACAAACTATACCCCAGGTCAAACTCATGTTGTTGGGGAAGAGAAGAACTTATAATGAGTCAACAAATGGGATGGTCCTATGACGAAATATCTTGAGAATAACTAAATATTCCATTAGAAAGGGAATCCTGACACACGTAATTTTGGAATGTGGTGTGGTAAGAGACCAAAATGATAATAGGTTTTCCTATTGAATGAGGATATTGAATCATATCATATTAGGAAGTGAGGCCTACCAAATTTATATGGGGTAAGTATATAATAAACATTGTGTAATAAGGATATTGGGAGGGTTTTTTCATTGATCTATCCATTCATTTCTTATTCACTTTGGGTCATAAAGGAATCTAGACCTTATTAATGAGTTAAGGAATATTATTGGGGATTTCACTTGATGAGGAGTACCATGAGGGAATTTTGAGGTGATAGCAGTGTGAGTAGTGGATCGTTTTGTGGTGAATCTATGGATGGGATCAAAGTCAAAAAGTCTTGGGGTCACTACGTATCCCATGGGAATTTGAATCAAGCCACATGTAGTTTTAGAAAGAGGTGGGGGAATAATCTTGCTGAAACACTAGGGATGAAGAAAACCATTCAATTTAGGGGATAATTCACTTAGTTTATGGTCATACTTTTTAGAACAGGGATCATAGTTTAAGGCCATAGAGCTTGTACTAGGGGATGGTGGTTCATGTATTTTTGTGTGGTTAAAAATAGTTAAAACCCAACGTTAAAGAATCCTAGGAGGATTTGTGCCACACAAAGAAATCATGAATCCAGTTGCACATAGTTTAAGGTCATAAGGAATAGAGAATGGAAAATAGTTTATAGTAATGATTCTTATACTATTGAAAAACATTTTAAAGTCACGATTCTTGGATTAAGTGGACAAATGTTTCTTTTATGGTTATTTATGTATCACTAATAAGGTAGAAACAGATATTAAAGGAGGTAATGAAAGAAAACATACCATATAAATACATTGAAAAAAACATCACATAGTTTAAGGTTATAATTCCTAAACTGAAAATGGGGATAAGGGGCCAAAGGGTTACTAAATTTCAGGATGGTCTTACAGAATTGGGGTCTAGGCATCACTACGTATCCCATTAGAATGGGAATTAAGACACACATAATTCTGGGAAATGAAATAGTAAGAGATAAACACTGGAAGTGGGGGAAAGACTTTCTGATAAGGGAATTGATGCATCCCATTGTTTTCATAGGGAATCCCATTATTAGGACATAGGGTAAGACTATAATTTATCACCATGTGCTGAGGATGTTGTTTTTGGTAATCCCAAATATGGTATGTTATACATCCTATGTTTATTGCATAGGGTAAGACCATAGTTTAATGTTGTGTAATGAGGATGATAGTATTTTTCTTTAAGGTTAAACAACTCAGAATATGATGTATGGAAGTTTAAAGTCATAGATCTTAGACTATTGGGACTATAAATGTTTTATGGTTATAATTCTTGGTCCATGACTCCTAGTTTAAGGTCAAAAAGTTTAACTAGGGTTTTTTATCTTTAAGAATGTATATCTTTGACCATGTGTAATAATTTTAAGGTCATTTTTCCTAGACTGTCAAGGAACCTCATTTGAAATACTTCTTGAGATACTTATAATTGGTGGGAGGTGTGATACATTCTCCATCCATGGTGATCAAAGAGTGTGCTTAATTAGAATAGGTCTTATGGATAATTTATGGTCCCTCCCATTTGGGATCCAACATTAGTGGGTTTTTGTTAGGTATTATCAGAATTTCGAGAGCCAGTACCATGTCACCCTAGAGGAAGGAGTGGAGGTGAACCTTATTGATGAATGTTCTCTCTATCCTGTTCTAATTCCTATCCATGTTGGGAAAGGCATGCAATATATTTTTCTAGATATATTCCATCTTATCTAGATGGACCTCTTCCACTTTCCTGGTATCTTCTAGTGATAGAAAACTGTTTGGAGTGATAGTAAATAAAACTAGATTGAGAAGGCTTCATCAGTTCCATATACTAGGGAGTACGTGATCACTTGGGTGGAATTATGAGTCATCATTTGATAGGCCCATAGGGCATTGGGGAGCTTGTCATGCTAACTCTTTTTGTTCTGGCATAAAATCTTCTGTAGATGTTAGAGAGGGTCTCATTGAATGCCTCAATCTTCCCATTTTCCTATGAATGGTAGTGGGAATTATAGATGGAATAGATGTTGTACATAATATATAATATATTCAACTCAAAAACTCAGAATTTGGCACCATTGTCTGTGAGAATTGCATGAGGCAATCCAAATCAATGAATGATGTGGGAGTTCACTAACTCAATCACAGATTGTGTTTTATATTCCTTGAGGTGAATCACTTCCACCTATTTTAAAATAAGTCATTTGTGGTCAAAATGAACCAAAACCATCGAGTTGTTGCTAGTGGGTACGGCCCCAAAATGTTGAGTCCCCATACTGCAAAGGGTGAGAAATACTTGGTGGTGTGGTGAAGCTATAATGGTTTATGGACAAAAGTGGAATGGATCTGACATGCATGACACCTCTTAGAGAACTCAATGCAGTCATGAACCGTGGTGGGACAGAAGTATCCCAATATCTGAAATTTATGGGCGATATTCAATCATACATAATGGGCACCACAAGATTCGATATGGGACAATTTCATAACCTAAGGCATCTCATCTCTTTGAATGAAGCAAAGGAATATTCCATTAAACCCATGCCTATAGAGGGTTTTCTCCTAGTTAGGCACACTCTAGAGGGTAAAATGTGCCACATTCTAGTAGATTCACTCACGTTCAGATCATTTTAACAAGAGACTACCATGTTAGAGATACTTGACAAAAAGAGTAATACAATCAGGCGTTTCCTCAACAATGGGGGGATTCAAAGATCCTGGCATAAAATCACCAATAGCCAGCCAAGTTACCAGTTGATTTAAATTATCTGAAGTGGTGGGAGAGATGACCCATTGATATTCCACATGAATGACCAAATCATATTGGTCAGGTTCTACAAGATATGTAGATAAACATTCCAACTCATCGGCTCAACCGTTATGTTACCCAGGGATATGATTCACCTTTGGAAGGTTGGGAAACTGGGCCATTAGTGAATGGGTATGCTGAAAAAGGGGAATAAGCTTTTGTGTTATGATGATATAGTCACCCTTGATCTATTTTATCACTAAATTAGAGTCTCCATTCACATATAAAAGAGGGACATCTATATCACCCCATGATTTTTATGAAATATTTATCTTTAAATAATTTAATTTTTTTGGTAAATTATATTTCACACAACACCGAGTTTAAAAGAATAATGATATAATATTAAAATATTATTTTAACATGACCATTATAAACTATCCATTGAATTGAAAGATATGAATAATAAAAAAATATTATAAAATATATTAATAAACAATTAATTTTTAGTAAATTCGTTTTATTCTTTAAAAATTTGTTTTCTTCAAAAAACAACTTTATTGCTTTCTATGATAAAATAAATATAATTGGTTTTGAAAAATTTCAAAAATATAAACATTACTTTTTTAATTTATCATGTCAAAATTATATTAGGATAATTTTTTTTGGAATTTTCTAAAATTTTTGAAATTTTAATGAATAGTGAAAAATACTAATTAACATTGAAAATTGTATTTTATTTTAAAATAATTAAAAATGTAAAATTATATTTTGGATTAGTTTTAAAAATTAATTAAATAATTTTAATTATTAATAATATATTTCTAGTCTTTTGGAAGAAATTTATACATGGATTTAGTATCAAAATATATTAATTTTAAAAGTGAAATTTTTTCTGAAAAACTATTTCTAGTTGCATTTTACAAGTGTAATTTTAAATTAAATTATTATTTTTTTAAAATTTTAAAAAATGGATTCAAAATTTGGAATCAGTATGTTAAAATTTAATAAATATACCCCTTTTATTTTAGGTCAATATTAATAATAATCGTGGTAAAATTTATCACTTCAGTAAAGGGTAAATCAGGTTAATAGAGACTAAACATAAGTGATAAAGACATGAGTTTTCATCCAAATTATTATTGTATTAATTAAATTATACCAATAAAACCTAAATTTTGAAATGAAGTTATTTAATGGACACTTTTTCTTGAATATTACTAAGACATTATTAAAATCAAATAAAGTAACAAAATGTCACACTCTTATTTTTAATAAGTATAATATTTTTAATATAGGGTAAACAAAAATATATTCTTGACTATAAATATTATTTGGAAATTTAAATTATTCATATTTATCATTGTAATTTATTTAAAAAAATTATTAATTAAATAATTATCCTAAATTATTAAAATATGTTGATGTAGTGATTATTAGGTTAACTATAAAAATCAAATAAATGATAATTTGGAATATTAAAATTAATATAATTTGAGATATTTAAGGTGATCCAAGAATTATATAGATGAACTTGACATTTTAGGGATATAATAAAATATTTTATTATAATTTGAAAAAATTTATTGATATTTTAAAATGTCAATGTAGTGAATAGTATCAAAATTAACAATAATGATATTTTATGGGAATATTAGTTTACTAAACTATTTAAAAATCATAAAAATATTTCAAAAAATAAAATTTGATTATTATATGGTATAAAAGTTTATAAATTATATATTTATGTTACATTTTACACCATATAAGTAAAAATTACAAACTTTTAATATTGAAAAAGTTGTTACCATAGTTAAAATTAAAATAGGATAACAAAGAGTTAATCAAAATGATAAGGTTTAAAATAACAGAAAAAATTGTATAGAATCTATTGAATTACAATATTAAAGACTTATATCATATTATATTTTAATACATGGAAATTTTGTGGTATTTGGATATAAAATTAATTTATTATAATTTAATCTTTTGAGAAATTACAAAAACACCCCTCTCTTCCCTTATAAATACCACCCCTCATAACCCCTTCTCCTCACACCTTCCAAGACTTGAAGATTTAAAAAATATATAAAAAATAATCTAATCCCTACAATACCCATTTATTATTACTTTTTTTCTCACCAAAATACCAATTCTAAGTTCCTCAAGGGACCCTTCACAGAGGTGATATTCAAGAGGTAACTTCCTTTAACCACCTCTCTTAATTTATTTTCTTCTTCTAACTTCTCCTCAACTCATTCATCCATCAAATAATAATAAGTCCAGTATAATTTACATATTGGAATCTTATATTTCTAATGTATTTTTTATATCCAACCCTTTTTTCTCATCCCCTCTTATTCAAAGAAAGGAAACCATTGTCCAAATTATGGTGATTAACCGTCTCTATTGATAATGAGTTTTAGTTTTCCATTAATGCATTAAATGATGGTAATAAAACCATTTATATGGTTAAAACATAATTTAATATGTATATTACAACTTTTTCATGTTTTTGAACTAATATATATAGACATAATATAAAATAAAATAGAAATAGTTCATGATAATCGAAAAACTACCAAAATAAACTAAACATTTATCATTCAAACTTTATAAAATGAATCGTAATAATACTAGAAAAAAATGATATATGGGACCATTTAAAATTATATAAGTGAATTGATACTATATACTTTCACTTATGGTGAATTATTCCCAATTGAAAAGAACTTCCATAAATTTACACAAGCGAACTGACCATGAAACCATGAAATGAACGCTCTTGGGAAGAAACAAATCAAATTTATAACTCAATGAAATGGTCATAAATGAACATAATAAAATTATAATAAATAAAATACATGTATAATAGTTTCTTAATTAAGTAAATAATTAATCCAATTTGATTACTCAAGACATTAATTTCAAGTGCATAAAGCGTTTAGAGACAATGTAAGGGATCTTTCTGAACCTCCATATTTCATTTAAGTTAAGTTAACTCTATATATGCCTCAATATATCACTCCATTATTCTTATATACTTATTATATATTATATATCTATTTAAAATATATATATAATTTTTATTTAATATTTATTTTCTGGAGATATACATGTATTAAAGGTTCTGTTCATAATTCCTTTCGAAAAGTCGATTAAAGAGAACTTCTCTATTTTTATTGTCTCTTTTTAAGTATCACTCAATGAAATATTTTAAAAATTATATTATTTATATGAATAATCCTTATTATTTTTAAAACCATTATATTTTACTTCTGGTTTTATCTAAATTGTTATTCTCTTACGCATTTAAAGACTCTCTACCACATCTCTTAAAACCCCACTTAAGTGGCACATTTCCAAAGATAGTTAACCACTATTTTTACCTTTTTTACTTTATTTGGAAATAATGTATCATGATATATGCTTATGTTACCATTATTAATTTCCAAGTATGATTTAAATCCATTCATTCATGGATACCATTATGATACACCCTTTGGTTATGCGTTATGACATGATTATGAAACCCATTTCCTTTTATGGGTAACTATTATGTTTATTCCTTATGTTTTATTATTTATGTGGAGAAAATATGCATGTAAATGTTATTATTATTGCACCTAGATAATAATACAATGAATTGGGTAATGTTTAGTCACATAATACGTCAATTATGGGATTAGAGAGTAAACCTAATCCATTATGGGAATTTGTCTACCATGTGATATACTCTTGGTAGTTACCATTGACTCATGTTTATATCATGTTATATGTTTCCTTCACATTTAAATATTTATATGATCATATGATTTTGTGTCATATACTTTATGATTCTATATGTTTATTCATGAGCCATTCCTTTTATGTTATCATTTCACGCCTTCTAACTCATGTGATATGCTTTATTTCCATGTGTATTCCCTTACTATGATTTTTAACTCATTCCTTTTTCTATGTATTCCCCATGTCATCCTATGAAAATTTAGAATCTAAAATGAAGTTAGGATCTTATTATGTAATATTAATAAAAATATTTTTTATTCTGGTTTCATGTTTTCTAATCATGTACCTAGTCTCTCAAAGACAGTAGAATTTTTTATCATTGTTTTGTATTTCATGGATAATAATAATTAAAATCATGAAAAAATATGAGTAAAAGACTTTGGTCACTATAAAATCAATCTAGAGGTCCAAATTGAGACTATTAATTAGATCCTGGTACTCTTCCTCATTGTTAGTGAAGCCTTATAACAACAGGAATGAGTATGGAAAATGACTTGTGTCAGAGTGATGAAGACAATTCACAAGCCTACCCAGTTATGATTGGGATTATTGATCCTCCTATCATTCAAAATCTGTCAGGAACCATTTAAGTTCATCTTCCAGTACAACACAACCTTATCTTCTAATTTTATAACTTTATCTAAGAAATAAACATCTAGGGGTAGTTTTTCAGGGGCATGATGTGAAACTAGAAAATCTGCCAATGCCTGGAATTTGATTACCTTATGTGGGAAAAACCTGGTGTCAAATTACTATAGGATCATATCCAAATTTTTCAATCATCCCAAAAATATGGGGGGATTAAGGATATAATTAAGTATGTATACTATGAACTCTATCTTTATCTCTTGATGCTATAAGTAGTGTTGCAATTTCTATACTGAAAAAACTAGTGTGAGACAACTCTTGTCGATGGGGGAGTATCTGATCTCTATGTCGAGGAGCATGTGGTTGAGATAGTACATGTTTTTTCCCTACCATAATTGTTTTATGGGTTATATTGGAACTAAGGGTCCATTCTAGAGTGGTCACTTATAAGACAAAAGGCTATCTTAAGAGAGGTGGCATTAGAACCAGAGTATGTAACAGGTAGTACTTGATATACTCAAACACATTTAGGCAATCCTCATCCCACTGGTAGAAAATAAATTTCATCACAAACCTAGATAAAGTATTATACTTACTGGATAGATTTTTAATAAATCGACATATCTAGGCTAGGTGTCCTTGGATTCCCCGCAACTCCCAACGATTTCTCAGGGGAAGAATTTGACAGATGAACTTGCTCTTCATTAGGTCAATCTCAATGCCTCTATATCTTAGGATGAATATGAGAAAATTACCAGAGGTAACCCTAAATTATCACATTTGTGGATTCATATTCTTGTACTGGGAGTAGAGGAAGATGACAAATTTCTTAATATCCTTGAGAGGGACCTGACATTTTTGGGATTTGACCTCCATGTCATCCACATTTCACTCTACTAGTTTCTCAAGAATTGTCTTGAATTTATGGTGCATGGCCTTCTAATAGGTGGATCTTTCATTATTCAAGCCAAAGGGAATCGCATAATATTATAAAGTCCCATGGGGCACACTTAAGGTGGTATAATTAGCTTCCTTAGAATCCATCCATATTTGATTCTACCTAGAATATCCATAAATGAAGTGTAGGGCTCATAACCCAGTTATAACATCAATCAACAGATCCATAAATGGAAGGTGAAAATCATCCTTCAGATAATTGAGGTTGAGGTTCCAGAAGTAGATGAAGACTCTAATATACCCATTATTCATCCCAAATGGGACCATGTTTTCTAGCAATATGGGGTACTGGACTTCCTTGATGAAGATGGATTTGATAAGCTTGTCAACTTCAGACTCGACCATAACACTGTTATGGGGGTGCAACTTTTTGGGAGGCTTCTTGAAACCATGATGACTCAGTGGGAGGCCAATGTGGTCAACAGAAACCTGAGGATCCATCCATGACATCTATTTATAGATCTAGGTGAATACATCATAGTTCTATTTCATGAAATCTACATACTACTATTACTCCTCTAGAGACACAGTTGTACTGATCAATGTCAACCTCAGATATTCCTTGATTCCAAGGTTCACCTGGGTTAAATCATCAATAGAGGTGGAGGCACCCTCTTCATACTTAGGAAGGGATTCATCAAAATCCTCTTTATAATTTGTGTTTGGAGAATCAGTGGGAGAAGATAGTGCTTTCAGGCCAATCAACTCAGGGGGAGCATCAGTTTTTTTAAAAGATATAGAATCCTCAACAAGAGGTTTCCATTCTACTGAAACTATAGATAAAAAATATACCAGTCCAATTCCATCCGAACTCCAATCACGAGGTCCAAACATGATGTTAAAGTAATAATGATGAGTTTATATTTGTCGAGTAATCCCTACTCGGTGAAAAATGCTTGAATTCATCATATTTATGGAAATGATTAGAACCTATCAATACCTCACTGGAGTAGGGGCTTCATGTATCTACTGAGCCTATCTGGTGTAGGATTATGAGGTAATCTGGGAAAAATCCTTTTTCTTGGAGACAATGAAGAAACCCCAAAGTATGGTGTTGTGGGATCTAATTGACGAACTAGGAGAATAAAAACATATTTTAAGTCTAACCATGGATGTAATGAAGTGTCTTCTAGATCATTAGGGGGCACTGATACACTCAACCCCATCGATCTAGAGTTACTTCACCTACCTTTTTAGTTTTCAACATCCATATAGTGAGATTTATTAGAGTCGAAGGGGAGAAAATCAACTTGTAATAACCTTACTAAACCCTTGGGGGAGTATTTTAGGCATTGGTGGTACAAATAGGGAACCACTACATGAAAATGAATATAGGAGTCTTCCCAATATCATGTTATAGGCAATATCCTATGAGAACTCCATGAATTCAGTGATTGATATCAGACCATCGAAATGAGTCTTCATTTGAATATTTCCATGCGGTTTATGCTCACTCTTATCATTCCCATGAATCATTATGTTGGAGGGAGTTTGATATGATTCCATCAATCATATATTATATCACATCTAGGTTGGGATGTAGTTAATACCATAGTCAGTATCCACTAGGTAGTTATGGATCTCAACACCATTAAACTGGCATGTTATGTACAATGTGTGTATGTGATCCTACATGAAAACACCCTCACCATCCCTGAAAAAATGAGATGATGGCTTGACATACCTCTTGCTCGACCTCCTCTGTATAGTAGGCCTCAGTGGAATCTAATTATTCCTCAATATGGAGTGGGGTTTTCAGTTCTTCATAAAGTTAATCATGAATTTCCTTATATAATAGTATGTCCTCGAGGATTGAAAGCCTCATGGGTATGCTGATGAGGTGCTTTAACACATCACACTTTTATTATAGTGGTATATTTTTTCCTATAGTGAGACGTTATTTGGAAAGGGAATAGTGGATTCCATTGGATAAGTTGCTGGAACTACTGTGACCTCGATAGTACTGGTAATATTATACTGCTAACTAGTTGGTATGTTCTAAAAAACCATCAACTGACTGTTGTTTAGTTGAGGTCGGGATCTAGTTGGATATGTTTTATCATAGTGCAATCATGGATGATCTGCATGGTCAACTAACCTGGTCAGCTACAGAGGCATACCAGATGGTGTGGTCTAGGAAGACGGTGTCTACTGGGCTCTACATAAAGCTTACTGTCTTTTTCTTGGTTTCCTGAACAACCTAGTTTGAGGAATTAACAAGATCATTCGATTGTCTCACATGTCCTCTATCTATCCTTTGATCGCATCGACTGTACGTACCTGATGGTTTTGCAAAGAATTGTTTCCTTATTAGGAGGTACGAAGTAGTGAAATATCTCCACAAAATTCACAGAGGTGTACTCCTCCTCCTCATACAAAAAATAGTATGGTGTTGTGTGGACCCTAGGAACATATCATAACCTAGGGAGCATGAAATCACTAGGGAATGATATGAATTAGACACTGGTGGGGGACTTTGATTTCCCATTCATCATTGGTGCCTGCTCTTCTGAGACTTGAAAGGCTACAATGCAGATGTGAAGGCAGTTATTGGAGGATACATGAAAACCACATGTGGTTCTGTCTTACTCAAATGGGTATGGATGGTACCACGAGAAAGAGTGACTACCTTGCAAGCCAACCAATCATCATACTTATGCATCTCATGGTTTGGAGCCTATCTCCACTTGACATAGTCTTTACTATCACTCTCATGGTTGGTGGATACATGTGCCTCCTAAATTGAACATCAACTACCTTGAATAAGGAACAATATTCTTAGTCAAAGAACCAATATTTTAACACGAATCATTCCTTTATGGTGTGTCTAAGGATCATATGTTATAGGAAATAATCAGTATGAACAGTGAGTTGGGCCTTCTGGACTCTTTTTCAATATGGAAATTTAAGTATTCCCTTCTCTAGGTCAAAAATAAAGTATCATAGGACCTGTGAAACCCTGAAATAATAGGTCTAATTTATTTTATCTAGGAAATATTCCTAGGGACTCTAGACTTGATGAGGGGTTTGAGCCACATTATCTCATCAAGATGACTTCACTTGGAGAGGCTGTACTGGTCAAGGCTACGCTGGGTGAGGCTGCGCCTGATAGGGCTACACTTGGTGAGTTGAATCTTGAAAAGGGGCTATGTGCCTACTCATGAACCTTATTATTCATAGAAGTGGCTGTATCTTATTTCATAGGACTTCTCATCGGAGATGGAAGGGGAAATGGGTGTGACTATGGTCTAGTCTAATGTAAGACTTAATCCAAATGATGATCCTTTTCAAATAATTCCCAAAATGTACCTGGGTAGTTCAGGGAAATGATGGTAGGGACTGGCTCATTCATGACATTATCTATTCACATTGTGAGAAACTTTTTATGGGACAATGACATGTCTAGTGAGTACATAAGGCCTTTCCACTAGGAAAAAAAGTCTACGACTTACTCATTTGGCATCTATTTTCACTTAAAGTGGTCAGTGATGCTCATATTTCATGTGGTGGAGATGAACTAGTAGAGGAAATTTATAAGAATATCCTTCCAACTATTGATAGACCCTAGGGGTAGTTGACTATAACATTAAACACAGGACCTTAAAGATTTTGGATGAAGCACTAGAGCTTGGAAACCTCCTACTATCTCGGACCCCCCAACACCAGACTGCACATTGAGTAAAAGTGGTTCGGATGCATTAGAAGGCCACCCATCCCATTAAACAGGGTGAATTTGGGTTTACCAAACTCTTGAGTGCTCAGACATCGTCCACCCATGTTGGGTACGCCTTTCTATCAGGTGGTATTTCCACTGGTTAGGTTTCCAAATCCTTATGTCATGAAACGAGAGAGGCTATCACATCATCTTGTAGAGGGTCTCTAGACACAAGTTAATTGAAAGTATCATCAACTTGAGGATCTCTGTGACCTTGATCTTGAGGCAGATAATCACACTGATCAAGTGGGGTAGGTGACTCATACCTTGGTTTGTTTCTATATCCCAGGGCTTCTGCCATGACCGGGTGCACGGGGCTACCATGTTCAAATTGGTATGTCTGGTTGAGGAGGACCAAGTTCCCCACTAATGGATAGATAGTGTCTCTTAGAGAATTGTTAGTGTCAGGGTGACACTCATCAATGAGATCAATGGTGATCCTTTTTTATTCCTCGAGATGTTGTATAAAGTCAGCTACTGTGGGTGGCATATCAACTTTTAGAACAACCTCAGATGTGTTAGGGGTTTTTACATGTCCCTTTACTTTGTTAAACTACCAATGAATTGGAATCAATGTCTCATTTGTGGTATTGTTGGGGCCCAATGACTGTATCTTCTGATGGATGAGGAAACTTGTTATGGGGTCTACCTTGTTCTGTTTTTCCCATTGAGGTGGAACTTTCCTACCATTCTTTTCACTGATGGGACTATTCCTCTAATCCTTTGATAGGTTAGTAATGACCACATTAACCATGATAGTATTAACAGAGAAATCTTTATCATCGATGAATAGTCTATACTGTCAGTCATGTTACAGATGTAGGATAAGGATGAAATGGAGAGAAGCATGATACCCCATCCTATAATTTTTTTGTGCAGATATGCTTCTTCTATAAACCAACAACACATAATTAGGCTCTTAATTCATGGTTTCAGGTGTCTAGAATAGAACAGACAGATGATCAGTGGGAAGAACATCCCACAATCCCTCTTTCTGAGAGGAAGGGTCATATACTTGGTCGTTCTAAGATCTGATTGACACTATCCTAGATAAGGTTGGTGATAATAACATAGACATTATTTGTGGATTATCTAATAGAAGAGGGGGCTTCGTGTGGTTTATATAGTCACTTCATGTTGGGAAATATCTTGGATGTGGATCTAGCTTCAATATCATGTCCAAGTAGGATTGCGTGTTCACCACTACATCATGTGCAAGGCTGGAAATGTCCATTGGTAAATCAGAATAGTGCTCACCATATGAGGGTATCAACCTAGACTATGAAATCTATCCAAATTCTTGTGTAGAGGTATAGAGGATGGAAATTGGCGGTGATAGAGATGGTTTCACTTTGAGTTCCTGGAAGGGGTCTATAATGTCATCCACCTATAGGTACCCACCGAGGTATTTGGGGAACTTGTGGACCTTGGAGTGTAGGACAATAATCCCCAATTTTCTGGATTCTTTCCCATACGCTGGAAGTTGGGATGAAGGTTCCCTCATTGATTCATTCATCACTTTAGACTCTGATGTGTTGATCATGATATGAAACTTCCCAGGGTTCTGCCTCACTGGTGGGTGTTTTCCCTCCTTCCATAGGATAGTTCTTTAGAGAAGGATATATGTTTATCATGGGGGGGACCTTTATGTTGGTTGATTATGTAGCAGTTAGGAACTCCACTTTTTTTTGTGGTAGTATGGGGAGGACCTCCATACTGGCTATTGATGGTGGCATGAGGAGGACCTCCATGATAATTGGTGGTGGAGTGGAGAGGACCTCCACTTTGGTCATTGATGGCATCGGGTGGACCTTAATGATAATTTTTGGTGGTGTGGGTAGGACCTATACACTGATTGGTGGTAGCATGGGAAGGCCCTCCATGCTAGCTAATGGTGGTGTAGAGAGGACTTCAACATTGATCTTCCTCATCACAGGATGGCCCGTAACAAATATTGATGGATCCAGAAACTAAGAGAGTCCACTCGGCCTGATTGTGAGGAAGATGGTGTCTCTATCCCAAGTGGGAAAATATTGACCCCTATTCAATTATTTTAGGGGTCTAATGGGATACACTAGCAGTGGTAGGGTCCACCAGAGCTATAGAAGGTTCCAATTTTCATGTAGTGTGATGGGATTTCTCCTAACGTAGACATCGAGTGTTCTTGAACTGGGCCGAAAGAGTGGGGATGAATTCAACCTATTCATTAGCCTATGGTACTGATCAGTGTTGGAACTGGCACGAACTACTGGGTGCCCTCATAGGAAGCTCCCTAGTAGTGGTTGCTTCAGTCGAGGCTTGAACATTACCTACCTCCTCTTCATAGGGGAGTGAGTTGTTATAGCAATCCATGGAGAGGCTCTCAAAGTGGTTCACCATCGGAAAAGGGTTTTTTGTCCACTGCATAACCCTTGGGTGCGACAGTGTTGTTGAGGAAGTAAATCCTTGAGGTCTTGACGTGCCATATATCTGGGGAGAATGACCCCTTCCTTCTCATACTAACATATGTGGGTTTCGATCACCCTCCTATAGATGATCTTATAGTGTGATATGGGTTGTGGGATTCTAGTAGTTGAAGTCAAAATATATTTCATGGTAGGGGTGAAATCATGTGGGATCTCCACATCAAAGTTCCACCCACCCCAACATATATTGGTGCGATGTCACTGTATTCCAATAGCTAGAGTCTTGTAATACATGTGGATTCATCTATCAGTATAGGTACAGGGAAAGTGAATCCCAATTACCAAAACTTTTCCATTATTCATAAAATAAAGGGATCCATGATGGAGATGTCATAAATCAAGGATTAAAAACATTATCTACCCCAATCCATAGGTGAGTTTCATGAAGGGCCCACTATTTTCTTGGTGGGACCTGGCTTCAAATATCTTAATCTGGTGACATGAAAATCCATCAATACCCCAAGCATTACTAGTCACCATGGTTGAGGAGAAGAGTTTCATGTTAGGTTCACCATTTTGTTTTGATGCGTTCACCAGGGTGTAATGTCATCCCTCCACCTGGTTACTTATATGCTTCTTTTTTGTTACCACACATTCCTACTTTACAAAGGTAGATAACTTCCATAACTTTCATCGGTGATTTCTACTCCTCGATTAAAATGGAATGAGGGTATATTAGTTCCTATTTCCATGTATTTATCCTAAGATCTTATGTCCTAGTCTAGGTCCCCATCATAGATTTAATTCATGTTCATGAAACTCGTTACTGACACCATCTCGAGGTGGATGTTGAGGAATTACGCTACTTCTATCTCAATAGGGCCCCAACCTTTAGTTAGGGGCAATATTAACATTGGGAACATTGTTAATGTCTGAACATTGGGTAGATTGAAAATCTATAAAGTCATATTCTTTTGGAGTAAATCTCATAAGAGGCAACTTAGGTGAATAACCCATGGCATCCCATGTCGGACATGAGGTAGTTAACACCAGGGGATTAAGACATTTGAGGATTTTTACCACATGAATCCCATTTTTATTTTATAAGTTATGGATTTTGGATGAGGGTATGAGTTTAATGACTTGTGGAGATAGGAACAATGTTAACGTCTTTTGGGGATAGGTTGGGTGCAAGCTTATCATATTTCAGGAGAAAAATGGTGGAGTGTGACCCAAGGAGGGAGGATTTCACACTTGGTGATGGAGTGTATCATTATAAGGGGGATAACTTCACACTAGGATGATAGAGTGTGTCCCCAAAGGGTTATAATTTCCCACTTGGTGATGTCGAGACTGAACCTCAGAGAAGCATCCTACATACCCTGTTTAAGAGACATGGAACAAAACCCATATAGTATGATGCTACAGTTTAAGTCCCTATGACAGGATAGGTCCATGGAGTTAGCATTATGCGGTAAGGACACTCATGTCGTAGAAGTATCATCAATGAGGTATGGTATGGGGATTATGCATGGAAGATTCCCGTGCCTAGTGTCTCATCCCATGGTGGGAGAGGATGGTATGTGGATTATGTGTAGAGGTTTCCCTGGTGTTAGAATTTTTTCCTAGGTGTGGAGTTTCATCCTATAGTGGGGGAGGTGGTGGCCTGCCATGACTATCATATATGGAGAATCCTATTCTTATCATATAGGGTAAGGTTATAGTTTCATGTCATGTGGTAAGGATGTTGTTGTGCAGTTTAACATCACATAACCAGGACATGAAGCTAAAAAAATTTATGTCTTGCAAAAAAAACAAGGACAAGGCTCACTCCTCAAGGGGGACCATGTCATGATGAGAATAATATTTCTCATCAAGAATCCCCACCATTATAGGTTCATAGTTTCCCTTGAATATGATACCTCCAGGGCTTACGTGACCACCGCTCATTTTCCTTTAGGTGAGGTATGGAATTGTCACTGCTATGGCGGAGTGGAAATTAGGCGGCCTAGAATTTGGGTATATATTATTAGTATAAAAAGGCATTATATTAACTATTATTAGGAGAAACAATTAGGGTAATGATTTCATGATAAGTATAGGGGATTTTGGGCCCTATACCTGAAATTTGTTGCATAGAACTTTATTTTATTTCACCCAACTAGAGTTGTTAAATTCATGGGATCTTTCACAAGAAAAACACATGTATTATAATGGAATAGTTTCACAAACGTTTGGAGTTGTGTTCAAGATAGGGTTTTCGTGAAGGATAATTCTTCTATGTGCACCTGACCGGCCTTAGTAGGTGTTGTGTGAGGATCACTCAACAACATGCCAAGTCATTTTTGGGATCATAGGATGTCTATCTTCCAAGTTATCTACCTTTGAGGGCCCATGGATTTTGGTATTGTGTGATGTCTCATAAGAGAGGTATTTTTTCACATGGTAGTGTCAATTAGTATTCCAAATAACCCATCTTTTTTTGGGTGAGGTTCTATTTATATATGAAATCGTCGTCCTCTATCATAAAACTTCACTATGGCGTACAAAATGGTGATAAACTTCTCTGTAATTTTCCATTAGGACTTGGTTGCACAACCTATTTTCTTCGACATCGCCTTTTTGTGTGGTTATGCGATGGGTTGATCTCAATTATATTCACTTTCATGCACATTCCTTGGGTTCTAGGGTATTTCCCACACAACCTATAGGATCCGACCTCTCCTTTTATATACAATTAACTAGTCATGAAAATGGTGGTCTTCCATGCATACCTTCTTTTTTGAATGCACATGCCGTGGGGATTATTTTAGACTTAGGGGATTATGTGGAACTCCTCTTCGCATTTAGTGTGAAAACCTGTTGCACATGGAACCCCATCTTTCCATACAGCTATTGAAACTTGTATGTAACATGTTCCTTGGCCCTAGAATTTTCTTTAGGGGTGGGTCACATGTTTGGTTCTTCCAAAAGTAGTTATTTGGGGCATTAGATAAGTTTCTAACATCAAGAAACATACACCCACATCTTTTAATAATTAAATTCATAGAAACACTTATTTTAAAGGGGTCTAATAGCCCACACTACAATTATTTTAAAATTTTGAAATATAAAACTAATTTAAAACCAATTTTAAAGAATTATAAAATAACACAAAGTATTTAATATATTCCAAAAAACCATTTTAAAACCAATCAAAACTCCTTAAGATAGAAAAGGACCTTTAGAAACCACTTTTAAGACCAAAATTCCTTTTAAAACCCCATAATTTATTTATAAAGGCCATTTGAGTATTTTATCAACCATTCAGTGTGAACAATCAATCAAAAATATATTTTTACAGTATATAAAAATTTATAAAATCCTTTTCATATAAATTTAAATCAAATGAAAATTGATTTTACTTTAAAATACTCCTTTGATACACTTAAAACTATTATTAGAAATCCAAAAAGTTAATTTAAAACACAATAAATCAGGGTTTTTTAATTTAAAGGGAAATACTAGGGACAAACTAATAAAAATCATTCAAATATTATGTGAATACTTCGATTATAGAAGTAAGATATCTCAGAGAACTCATCACATACCCTAACATCAACAACCATAAATAATTAGAACCAAATACCTATATAGGTTTCAACTAAAATGGATGCACAATAAGGTTTGAATAAAACCGAGTGTAACAAGAAGAGGAGAGAAATATGAAGAGAATAAATACTTACCTAAAGGTATCACATGAGAAATTTGAGGGAGAGATATCCATGGACCATAGTAAAAGGAGGAGGGGCATCGTGTGAGGTGGATATCCCTGGTGATATGTCAAGTACTTTGATCGAATGGGGGAGAGAAAGACCCAAACTGGGTTTTATTTCATTAATGGAATTTTAGGAAAAATTTAATTTTTAAGGATATTGGTGAATTTCTCAGTTCATATACACAGTTGAAAAAATCATGTTCCAAAAATGTGAACCTCACTAGAGAACCTGAATCATGATACATGGATAGGATTCACGGTTAGACTAACCATATACCAACCATGTGATCAAATCTATTAAAAACTACAATCTTGTCATACAAGTTTTGAATGATTAGTACTAACCATGCACTTAAATCATGTGATATACACTTCACCTCCAAGAAAAATTTAAATTTAAACAAATTCTATGTGGGAGGAGAGGGAAAAAATTAGACTAAAAAAGAGTAAAATGAGGTTCAGGTGTAACAATAAGAGATAAATCATTCAGTTTCATATGATCCTAATAGGTTAAGAACATGCGAAGAATGATTAGTGATGATATCAGGTGGTACTAGAGGTTTTGTCTAGTTGACACAGTTACATAGCATGTAATGACTACATACACATCATATACCAAGTCTCATATCTTGAATACCATTGGGATACATGGCTCACCTAATGAATCAACATGTAGTAATGTTTCATCGGGAAAATGATGTCGATGGAAATCCTCATTTGATGAATGGAATGTTTTGATGAGAACTGGTTAGTCTATCCTTTTTATATTATGAAAAATATGCCATGATTGAATATTGTCTCGATGGTTTCATTGGGGGGGGGGGGGGGTAATGCCTTGCTCAATTGATCGCATCAAGTTTTCCATTTTTTTAGTTCTCCCTAAAAACTCCCAATGGTCCCCACATCAATAATTGGGTATATACCTGCTTTCCAAAGGCAGGTTTTCAGTTGGGGTTTCAGACCCAATTATGCTTAAAAACACACATTGGTCAAGAGGACGGGAGGTCAGGCTCATCGTACCCTTATGAGGGGGGGGGGATTTCTTCCTACTGTTGGACTCACTTATAGATTTAAGACATGTTCTTGAATCTCTTTCTAATCTTGATATGAGATCTGTAACCATAAAAGAAAGAACATAGGTTAACCCATTTTGTAAGTAGAAGAAATGAATCTGATTAGTTAATACATCTGTATGTATATGAGGTTCTTCATCTCTTTATGATTAATGGGAAGCTGGTTGTGTATTGAAGTCGTATAACCAGGTACTTTGGATTTTTCTACCACACTGGGAGGAAATTAATATTCTGAGGAGGGGATTGAGCATTTATGAGGTGTCCTATGTATCCTAGTTATTTCAGGAATAAAAACCCACATAGTTCATTAAACCAATGCAATTTAATGTCGTATGGAAAAGACATATGTTTGGTAACTTAGGCACCGAGTATTCTAAATAGAGTACCAAGGAGACAAACTACGTATCCTAATTATGAAAAGAATCAAAGTTATCGTAGTTCACTTTATTTCTAAATCCACTGATAGATGAGGTGGAATTCTAAACCCATGGTAATGATTGGGTCCTGATGGCTGAAATCTTAGAGAAATGGTGGGACTTACTCTGAATTAGATACTTATTTGAGTTTGGGGCTTAGAAAGGCATCCTACGAATCATGGTTATTATAGGAATCAGAGTTCTCATAGTCCATTAATTCCCTAGGGATAAGCCCCAAGGTATATTCCATTATGTAGAGGAAAATATATCATGCCACTAATTGTTTCTTACATACTGATGTTTCCCTGGCTGTTAAAGATTCATCATATGAATTATATTACTATTAAAACTCCTTAAGATCAGGTGAGCCGTGATCGATGTGAGAAATAAGGGGTGACAAATAATCAGTCTCACTGCAAATAGATGTGGGGATTATGTACTAGGACAAACCTTAGGATATTTAATGTGGAGATCAAGCCTTAGGAAGGAATCCTACATATCTTGGTTATGAAAGGAATTAGAGTCATCATAGTTTATTTCACTTCTTAGTCTACTGATTGATGAGGTAGAGTGACCAGTCCATGAGAATGATTGGGTCCCTATGGTTGAGATGTCGGAGACATAGGGGATTATATTTAAGTGGATTCTTATTTTATCTTGGGACTTAGAAAGGAATCCAATGTATCCTGGTTATTACAGGAATCATAGTTCTCATAGTTCAATTAACTGGGCTTAAACACCGAGGTTTCCCTTATATGCTTGACACATAATATTATTCCACTAATCAAGGCTTACAAATTGCGTCTTCCCTTACCTTTGTAGAGGCTTAAAAAATAAATTACACGATTATTGAAACTCTATAATCCCAAATTATCTATGCTTAGTGTGAGAATTAAGGGATGAAAAATGATTATTCTTACTACTTATGGATGTTGGACATATGCACCAAGACAACCCTTTGAAGTTTTATATAGAGATCCGCCCTTGGAGAGGCATCCAATATATCCCAGTTATAGAAGGAATTATAATTTCCATATTTCTTTTGGTTGGGGATTTCACACTGAGGTTTCCATTTCTTTTATAGAGGATAATGAAAAATGACATGATTATTGAAACTTCAAAAGCCCACATGATCTATGATTGGTTTGAGAAACAAGGTATGGAAAGTGATCAGTCTCATTCCTTATAGATGTGGTTCTTCTATACTGGGAGAACCCTTTGAAGTTTGATATAGAGATCAGTCCTGGGAGAGGCAGCCCATGTATCCTAGTTATAGAAGGAATTAGATTCATCACAGTTCTTTGGGTTGGGTCTTGAAAACTGAGGTTTCCCTTGCCTTTGTGGAGGCTAATGACATAAATGATATGATTATTAAAACACTCTAAGCCCACGTGAGCTAAGATTGGCGTGGGAAACAAGGGATGGAAAATGATCCATGTCATTTCTTATAGATGATGGACTAATGTATTGGGAAAAACCTTTGATGTTTGATATAGATATTGGGCCTCATAGAGGCATCCTATGTATCTGGTTAGAGTAGGAATCAAATTAATCATAGTTCTTTTTGTTGGGGATTACAAAATAAAGTTTACCTTTCATTTTCAAAGGCTAATGAAACAAATGGTATGTTTATTCAACTCCTTAAGCTGACATGAGATATGCTTAGTATGAGAAACAAGGTATGGAAAATGACAAGTCTCATTTCTTATAGATTTAGG
Source organism: Viscum album (assembly GCA_963277665.1). Taxonomy (NCBI): domain Eukaryota; kingdom Viridiplantae; phylum Streptophyta; class Magnoliopsida; order Santalales; family Viscaceae; genus Viscum; species Viscum album. The sequence goes on from OY728163.1 coordinate 1,328,861,954, forward strand.
ACTTATGTAATGGGGAATGAATTTGAAGTTTCATATATATATTGAGCCTTAGATAGGTGTCCTACGTATCTCGATTTTATAAGGAATTAGAGTCATCATAATTATTTTGGTCGGGGCTTACATACTAAGTTTTTTCTTATAGAATGGCCTTTTTTCTTCCTGACATGCATTGATCATCCACTTTTCATGACTTTATTGTCTGCTTTTCATATCGGAGGGTGTCCGCCTGAAATGTCCATGGAAAGCTACATGATTCAGCAGACTTTTCTGAGGGACTTTGTGTAACCTATATGGAATATCTAAAGGTTTTTTCATGATTAAGGATAACTTTTTCCAGAGGGAATCATAAGACCAGACCAAATTGTCCTGGAAGACATCACCTGATCTCAAATGTCTTGTCTAGAGGGCATTGCATGATCCAAATGACCTTCAGTAGTTCCATTGTGAAAGTTGACTGGCACTTCTAAAGGGAGTCATGAGAGTCAATGTGACATAAATCGAATGGTGTTGCATGTACTAACTGACATGTGTGGAGGAAATTACAAATCCAACTGATATTTCCAAGGGACATCACAAGAGACAGCTAACATGTACAAGTGCTACCATGAGGCCCACCTAACATGAACCGATGATGCCATAAGAGTCATGTGACACATCTAAAGGACACCATGAGGCTTATATGGCTAGCATAGAGGATTTTGAAAATGTGGGAGACAAGCCTGGGGGGTTCCATGTGACTTGATTTGATATTCCCAGGGGACTTATCATGATCCAAATAGTATACAAAAGGAGACTCACATGATCTAGGAGAAATGTCCTAGTGTTGTCGCATGACCTAGGGGGTTCATGCAAAGCGCATGAGAATTAATATATATATTCTTCATGTAACCATCCCTTATTTTAGTCTTTATTATAGCCTTTTATTTTGATAATGACTTAGTTTTTATCAATGTTATATTGTCTTAAGTCCCGCGTGATTTACCAGATATGTAGTATGTTCGTTTTGTGTCTCGTTATAAGTCCTTTTTGTGATCTATGGAGGATCATGCAAAGTTCTTATGCATGTTACATGACTAATCCAATTGTTCACCGATACCATACCTAATGTGAATCTTTTTCAGTTTTGAGATCAACCACTTTGAGAAATATAGTCTGATTCTTATCCATGGTTCCAAGGAGTGCATTCCCATGTAAGTAGTGAATTTTTCATGCTGTAGTGGAAAATTTATAGGCCTCACTACCCCAGTTGTTCTCCGCTTTGTGCAGCGTGTATCACATGAATCTAAACTAGAACCAGTGGAGGGCCTCAACATCACACACATTTGAGAGGTACTTATGTGGATCACCTCAGGGATGTCACATGATTTTCAGCGACCATAAGACCATCCTATCAACTCACAATTTATTAGTTTATATCCAATTAGTGGGGTTTTGTTTAATCATGCAGACATATCGAGGGACTATTGTATTTCCCGTTTGACATGTCGAAGGGCCTTGACAAGAACAAGGTGCATAATGAAATAATTTCATGTGATCTCTGGAGACTTGTATGGTACTTTTCACGACATAATGAAAATTTACCTAGGGCCTTCGTGAAATCTGACCAACTGTTCAAGAGGTCCTTAGAGACCACAATACAGATAGCCTAGGCACGTCACATGAGTTTTACGACCGTGAGAGGCTCTTTACTCCTCCATTTTTTAATTCCTTTGTTTATTTTACAAAGGTTGGGGATTTTGTGAGGTTATTTGGGTGTTGTTAAGGACAATCACTTTACCTATGGGTGATGCATCATGAAACCAAAAAAGTTCCTATGGAGTTGTGTGATCATTTTGTGGAAAATTCCATTTGTTTTTTTTCTTATAGAGACAAAGGGGGGGGGCATGGGGTTTTATAGACAAGTTTGAGGCTCTTCACATGTTAAGGATGACATACCAGTGAATTTTTATGAGATTAGGTGGAAATTTAACTATGGGATTGTGGTCTCTTGAGGACCTCCAGAAGAACGTCTATAACAACCCGGTTCTTTTATTACAAACTTAAACATGATTTATTACATAAACTCTTCACTTGATAAAACATAGAATATCGAGAGTTCTAGTGTCATTGGGGATTAGGATCATTATATAATAACTTAAAACATGAAATAAAACATATTTATTGAAAACTTCTTTTACATGACCCCAACATTCCCTCGTACTTAGAATTGCATGGGATAACATGAGGACATGCATAAGAAAAGGGTGAGCTATAAATCCCAGTAAGGGAATAAACATGGAATAACATGAGGAATAAAATAAATGTTAGAAAATAGGAATATCAATGGATAATAAGAGAAATATGAACATAAAGGCATGATAAAGCATGATAATCATGACATGGAAATGTGTCTACAACACTTAACATGAAATTAGCATGAGCCTAGGCTCACTGCACAAGGAGGATGAGTAAACCCTTATTGCACATGAAGACTAAGTAAAATAACATTTCATTTAAATTATCATGATTAAACACTCATTTCACATGACGTATCAGGATACTATACTTTACCCAATGCATTGGAGCGCTATCAGGTCCCACCCTTCTTAAACATTTCATTTCATGCATAAGTGTGCCACATGAATCATATAACATAGAATCAATCAACATTATAAGTTATTCCATGATTAAGTAATGTGAAATAAATACATGAAAGTAACATTCAGTATGTATATGTTCATAAAGGTGAATACCCTTGATATATACATGTGTATGGTATTCACTATATAATGATCTTGGCTTGGAAAAACGTGGTGCAATTTCGGCAGCATAAAGGCGTGACAAAAGGATTCATGAAAATTATTGATGAGAGATAAAAGGGTGTCTCATCATATGTAAATGAAATGTATAGTAAGGGGGTCATATAGATACATGTCCCAATATAAGTAATGGAATTTAGATGTGTAATTCAAAATAATTACATGGATGTAAAAGAGGAGAGAGAAATACCTCACGGAATTTCGGCATGGTAACAGGTGTGCATGGGAGGCATTAATGAGAGAGAAAGGGGTCTCCCATAATCCAAACATAAATAGTGAAGTATGGGGGAGGTGAAAAATTATACTCCAACATTTTAAAATGAAATAAAAATGGAATAACAACTTAAAGAAAATTGGAAGAAAATGAGAAAGGAAGAAATCCCTTACTTGGAAGTGCGATCCCAAAAGCTTGGGAGAGGCTTGAGAGAGGCTTATTGGGAGCTTGGGGCACCTTGGGAGGATTCTAGAGAGAGGAGTGAAGGGGTTGGAAGAACTCCAAAGGATTTTAGTTAAGAGGAAATGGGATCTTGGGTGGGTTAATATAGGAACGGAGAGGGAGTTCTTTATTATTTAGGTTTGGGACACCTCACATTAAACTAATCAAAATCACAAACCAGCCCATGGTTGTTTCCCATGTTTTTTTCCAAAGGGGATTGGAAAAAAATATTTTATGATTCAAATGGAAGAAATTCTTAAAATAATAGGGGTTCTTATGTGGAGGTGAGTCACACTCCCAAGTAAAACAATTTATAAAGACAAAATGTTTTATAAGTCTTGAATGGTCCACTAATGATTTGAAAAATAAATCAAAAAAATATAAAATCACATTATTTTAATGTTAAAAAATATATTGGCCGAACATAATGTTTATAATATTTTATTACATCACTATTGGGTCATTATGATGTCATAAAACACATTATATTTTTAAACGGTATTTAATTTTTACCCAAAAAATCGACTGTCTCATAAAATTAAGAAATAATGATTGTTAGATAATTTCGAAGTCTTGATTCTAAAAATAATATTCATTTTATCTAAATAATTTTATAAATATTTTAATTTTTACTTTTAAAATAAAAACCGATATTTATAAAAAATTCATAGGTTTTGATAAAAACTACTTTCAAACCTAAAAAAAATTACAATTGCATGCATAAAATTATACGATAATTTATATTTAATAAAAAATAATTTAATAATAATAATAATATTTTTTATAAAATAATATTTAATTCAAAAATCCATTAATTAATCAAAATAGATTTCTTAGTTTAATATTAACTAAAAATACTATTTGTGATTTAAAAACTATTTACAAAGTAACAATAATAAAATGAATGCACATTATTTATACAAAAATAATGTAAATTTTCCTAGTTCTAGGGTCTTGTTACATAACCCCTTGTAACACCCGCATAAGGCCAAAGGGTAAGGTGTGCGGTGGTGACAGACTCTTGGGGTGACTCGGATAACATTGCTCGGGTGGTAATCTCTATTAACTTCCACTTATCCCATAGTCAGTTCTACTAAAGCTTAATATGTTCAAGCTTAGATTGGGATTGGTCAAGAGTGAATCCCGATGATGTCACCTCCTTTATGAGCTTCGACAAATGGGATTCGTATGGGGAAAGTCTACTGGATGAGGCCATCACTTCCTTTTTCTGAGTAAATTGGATTTGTTAAAGCCCTATATTTATTCTAATCATGTGACCATTGTTCAATGGCTATATTAGCAACGATCACAATTCTTAACAGTATTTTAAAATCCAAAACCTAAAACCATATAAGTGCATATGTTTTACAAAACCATAATAAGACATTTAAACAGTCCAATAGGAATTTTCATTAATGAGTTTTTAGGTCATTACAATATTCCCCCTTAAGAAATTTCACCCTTGAATTTTCCTTTTACCCATATAAAATGAATGTGGGTAACTTTGCTTCATCACTTCCTCCGATTCCCATGTTTCCTCTTCAAACTTGTGGTTTTTTCACAACACCTTGAAGAGGGGAATTGTCTTATGTCATAGAACTTTTTCTTTACGATCTAAGATCTTCAATGGTTGATCCGCGTAAGAAATATCATCCTCTAATTGTACTACCACTGAAGAGAGTACATGTGAAGGGTCTGGTATTTACTCCCTTAAGAGGGACACATGAAAGATGTCATGTACTTTGGACATGGTAGGTGGAAGTGCTAGTCGATAGGCCACAACCCCAACATGATCAAGAATCTCGAAGGGGCTGATGTACCTAGGACTTAACTTACCTTTGTTTCAAAACCTCATGAACTTCTTCCATGGAGATATGTGTAGAAATACCATGTCTCCAAATTTAAACTCAAGGTCTCATCGATGGTTATTTTCATAACTCTTCTATCAAATCTAGGCTGCCTTGATATGTTGCTGAATGGTTTTTACCTTCCCCACCATTTCTTTGACCATTTTTGGTCTTAGAAGCTTACGCTCACCGACTTCATCTCAACATGTTGGTGTTCTATACCTCTTACCATACATGTCTTTATAAGGTTCTATTCAGATGCTCGAGTGGAAACTGTTATTGTAGGAGAATTCAACCAGAGGAAGATGTTGATCACAACCTCCTTTAAATTCCACTGAATATGATCTTAACATATCTTCCAGTGTCTGAATAGTTCACTCAAATTGGACATCAATTTGAGGATGATAGGAAATAATAAAGTTCAGTTCAGTATCCAGAGCATGTTGAAGACTCTTCCAAAACATAGAGGTGAATCTTGGATCTAGATCGGACACAATAAATAGTGATACTCCATACAACCTTTCCACTTCTCTGATATATATTTGGTCTAGTTGATCCAATGAGAAACCCTCCCAAATTGAAATTAAGTGTGAAGACTTTTTAAGATGATCCACAACAACACAGATTGCATTGTTGCCTTTGGATGTATTTGGAAGTCCAGTGACAAAGTCCGTGGTGATGTTCTCCCATTTCTATGCTATTATGGGCAATGATTGCATCATCCTCTTATAATTCTGACACTCTTCCTTCACTTGATGATGCACCAGTAACTTTGATGTATACTCCTCGATCTCCTTCTTCATATTATCCCACCAATAATACTCTCATAGATCTCGATACATCTCTATGTTTCCTGGGTGAATAGATAAATTTGAACTATGTGCAATATCCAAAAGTTCCTTCTTCAACTCTAGAAATGATGGAACACATAGACTTTTCCCAAATCTCACAATTCCTTCTACATTAACATTTAACTATGTGCATTTTCCTCTTCTAATAGCTTCCACTTTCTTATGAATTCCCACATCATCCTTTTGATCATCCTTTAACCTTTCCAAAAGAGACAGTTGAGAAATCATTTGCGAAAGGATTGATGATGTTCCCTTATTTACGATTCCCATGTCCATATTCATAAAATATAAGAAGATATGATCCTTCTCAATTGTCATCAGTGATAGAATCGCTGGGTCCTTTATACTTAGAGCATCTGCCACCTTTTTTGCTTTCCCAGGGTGGTAATGGATTGAGCAGTCATAGTCTTTGATCAGCTCTAACCATCTTTGTTGGTGCATGTTCAACTCTTTCTATGTGAATATATACTTAAGGCTTTTTTCGTCCGTATATATTTTACATTTCTCCCCACAGAGATAATATCACCAAAATTTTAAAGCGAAGATCACCGCAACCAACTTCAGATCATGTGTTGGACAATTATTCTCATGAACTTTCAATTTCCTTAAATCATAGGCAATGAATTTTTCATTTTTCATCAACACACAACCCATGCCCTTCTTCGATGCATCACTGAATACCACAAAAATTTCTCCACTTGTGGGTAAAGTGAGAAAGAGCACAATGATAAGCCTCCTTTTCAAATCCTTAAATCTTTCTTTTCATTCATCACTCCAATAAAACTTTACTCCATTCTGAGTTATCTTGGTAAGAGGGTTGAACAATCATGATAAATTTCTCACAAATCGTCGATAATATCCAGCTAACCCCAAGAAGCTACATATATACATTACCAATGTTGGCCGCAACCATCCCTCAATTGTATCTATTTTGGAGGGATCCAATGATATACCATTTCTTGTGATGATGTGGCCCAATAATGATACCTCCTTCAACTAAAAGTCACACTTGTTGTAATTTTCATAGAGCTTCTCCTTTCACAAGGTCTCGTGTACAGTTCTTAGATTCTCCTCATGATCCTCCTTGGTTTTGAAGTATATTAGAATATCATCTATAAATACTACCACAAATTTTTCAAGGTAATTTATAAAGACGTTATTCATCAATTCCATGAAGATTTTTGGAGAATTAGTGAGTCCGAAAGGCATTACTTTAAATTCATAGTGTCTGTATCTTGTACGAAAAGCAGTCTTGGGGATATCTTCCTTCTTCACCCTTACTTGATAATATCCCGACCACAAATCTACCTTGTAGAAGTATTGTGATCCACGCAGCTGATCAAACAAGTCATCAATTCATGGGAGAGGATACTTGTTCTTTATCGTGACTTTGTTAAGCTCACGATAATTGATGCCAAGGCGCATTGACCCATCATTCTTCTTGATGAAGAGGACTGGTGCACCCCATGGAGAAGCTCTTGGGCATATAAATCCTTTCTCCAGATTATCATGTAGTTATTTATTCATCTCCTCAAGCTCGAAAATAGCCATTTATATATGGAATCTTGGATATTGGTAATGCCCCAGGTATAAGATCAATTGAGAATTCAACATCTCTTCTAGGAGAAAGACCAGGAAATTCATCGGGAAACACTTCAGCGAATTCCCTCACAATAGGCATGTCTTCAAGGATGGTTGTCTCCTTAGAATCCATCATCTTAGCTAGATACTTATGCTCATAGGGCAATAATATCCACATTTGAGATAATAGAGCTAAAGGATATTCATCTTACTCCTTGTACTTGTATAGAATCAGGGGTTGATTCTCTAAATGGAGAGTGATTTCCCTCTCATGACAATTTATATTGGCTCTATATAATGAAATCCAATCCATGCCATGAATTGCATCAAATTCTACCAGAGGAAGTATTATGAGGTTCACCAGGAAATTCAATCCACATATTATGACAGGGGAGGAGTTATATTCACGGGATGCAATGATTGCCCCATTTGTCGTACTCATCAACATCGTTACTTCCCTGATTTTTTGTGGTGTTGGGATTATTCTACAAAACTTTTGGGATATAAAATAATGTTTAGAGCTATGGATGATAACCCTACCTTTCAATTTTTTGATAATAGTTCTACTCATTTAGTTTATGCACAACAAACATAAGGAAGATAAATATTAAACACATAAAGTGGAATCCAAATACAAAAGGGAATACTTATAACTTGCATTTATTTCCTTAACTTATGAATTTATAGGATTCAATATATGTTATCCAACATATATTTTTAGGGGATTTTTTTAATTACTTTAATAATGGTTCACACTAAGCTTGTGAATTTACCAATACATATCCCCCAAGAGTTTCGAAACTTAGAGTGCATCAAGGCCCTTTTTTGTGTACCAGGATACCTCGGGTCAAGCATGAAACTCGTTTTTAGGGTTTTCACACCTAGGTACATCTGTTCCAGAGCCACCTCTACCTGCTCGTATCCAGACAGGGATGTATTTTCTTAGTAAACCACTTACTCAATACTCATTAAAAAATAGGGATGTTTTTATTATACTTATTATTATCCCTAAGGATTTCACTACGGTTTTCTAATCCTAATCGCAAAAATAAATAAACCTATCCTTTGATACAAACTATTAAAACCCTGTTCTTTTATTACAATCTTAAATATGATTTATTACATAAAATATTCACTTGATACAACATGAAAGATCTAGAGGTATAGTGTATTTGGGGATTAGGATCATTACATAACAACTTAAAACATGAACTACAACATCTTTATTGAAAACTTCCATTACATGACCCATACATTCCCTCATACTTAGAATTGCATGGGATAACCTGATGACATGCATAAGAAAAGGGTGAGCTATAAATCCCAGTAAGGGAATTAACTTGGAATAAACTGAGGAATACAATAAATGTTAGAAAATAGGTATATAAATGGAGCATAAGATAAACATGAACATAAAGGCATGATAAATAATGATAATCATAACAAGGAAATGTGGAAACCACACTTAACATGGAATTAGCATGAGCTAAGGCTCATTGCACATGGAGCATGAGTAAACCCTCATTGAACATGAAGCACGAGTAAACCCTAATTTCACTTTAATTAGCATGATTAAACACTCATTTAACATTATGTATCATGATACTATACTTTACCTAATGCATTGGAGCACTATCAGGGGACACCCATTGTAAGAATTTCATTTCATGCATATGTGTGCGACATGGATCATATAACATGGAATCAATCAACATCATAAGTTATTCCACAATTAAGTAATGTGGAATAAATACATGAAAGTACCATTAAATATTTATATGTTCATAAAGGTGAATACCCTTGATAGATACATGGGTATGATATTCACTACACAATGATCCTGGCTTGGAAACACGCGGTGCAATTTCGGCCGCATAACGACGTGACATAAGGATTCACGAAAATGGTTGATGAGAGAGAAAATGGTATCTAATCATATGTACATGAAATGGAAAGTAAGGGGTTAATATAGATACTTGTTCCAAAGAAACTTAATGGAATCTAGAATCATAATAGAATAGAATTACTTGGATGTAAAAGAGGAGAGATAAATCACTCATAGAATTTCGGCATGGTAACAGGTGTACATGGGAGACATTAATGAGAGAGAAAAGGGTATCACATCATCCAAACATAAAGAGAGAATTATGGGGGAGGTGTGAAATCATACCCCAACACTTTAAATTGAAAACAAAAGGTAATACCAACTTAAGAAAATTGGACAAAAATGAGAAAGGAAGAAATCCCTTACTTGGAAGTGCGATCCCAAAAGCTTGGGAGAGGCTTGAGAGAGGATTATTGGGAGCTTGGGGAACCTTGGGAGGATTATAGAGAGAGTAGGTTGGGGTTTATAAAAACTACAAAGTCTTTGATTGAATAGGAAGTGGGAGCTTGGGTGGGTTTATATAGGAAAGGAGAGGGAATTCTTTATTATTAACGTTTGGGACACCTCACATTAAACTAATCCAAACCAAAAACCATCCCATGGTTTTTACCTATGGTTTTTTCAAAAAGGGGAGTGGAAAACAATATTTTATGTGGCTAATGGCCGAAATTCTTAAAATAATAGGTTTGTTTATGTGGAGGTGAGTCATACTCTCAAGGAAAACAATTTAAAAAGACAAAATGTTTTATAAGTCTTGAAGGGTCCACTAAAGCTTTGTAAAATAAATAAAACAAATCTAAAATCACGTTATTTTAATGGTAAAAAATATATTGGCAGAATATAATATTTATAGTATTTCATTACGTCACTATTGGGTCATTATGATGTCATAAAACACATTATATTTGAACAATATTTAATTTTTACCCAGATCTTCGACTGTCTCAGAAAATTATGAAAAATTCACCTTTAGATAATTTCAACATCCCGATTCCAAAATTAATATTAATTTTATCAAAATAATTTTACAAATATGTGAATTTTTTTACTTTTAAAATAAACACTAACATTTATCGAAAATTCATGGGTTTTGACAAAAACTGCTTTCAAGCCTTAATAAAAATTACAATTGTATTCATAAAATTATACGATAATTTATATTTAATAAAAATTAATTTAATAATAATAATATTTTATTAATATATTATTTAAATTAAAAATCCATTAATTAATCATAATATATTTCTTAGTTGAATATTAACTAAAAATAATATTTTTGCTTTAAAAACTATTTTCAAACAATAATAAAATGAATGACCATTATTTATACAAAAATAATGTACATAGTCATACTGCTAGGGTATTATTACATAACCCCTTATAACACCCGCATAAGACTGAAGGGTAAGGTGTGCGATAGTGATATACTCTTGGGGTGGCTCGGATAACATCGCTCAGGTGGTCATCTCTATTAACTTCCACTTCTCCCGTAGTCGGTTCCGCTCAAGCTTAACGTGTTCAAAATCATCTTGGGATTAGAAAAGAGAGAATCCCAATGACACCACCTCCTTTCCAAGCAACAAAAAATGGGCTTCGTACGTGGGAAGTCTACTGGATGAGGCCATCACTTCCTTTTTCTGAGTAAATTGGATTTCTTAAAGCCCTATATTTATACTAATCATGTGATCATTGTTCAACGACTATTTTAGCAACCGTCACAATTCTTAACGGTATTTTAAAATCGAAAACATAAAACCAAATAAGTGTATACGTTTTAAATAACCATAAGAATACATTTAAATAGACCAAGAGAAATTTTCATTAATGAATACTTGGGTCGTTACAACGTCGCATGATTTTTACAATCTAAAGAGGCTCCTACCTCATCCCATTTTATTTTCTTTTTTATATTAAAATGTCTATGGATCACGTGAGTTTTCTTGAATATTATCGAGGAAAACCATTCTCCCCATCGATGATGCATCACATGAGTTTTTTTACCATTTGAGACTACCAAATTTTTGATAATTTCTTCCTATTTTCAAAGGATTTTTGGATGGATTATCCAGCATTTACTAGTTTACATGACACATGATCTAGGGAAGATTATCTGGATGCTTCCACGTGACCAACAATTATTTGGGGAACCTTGGAAAGAGAAGAAGTTCATGTCAAATGGACTTGGTGGGAATTTCTTTAGACTATTTAGTGTGTGTGTCTATAACGACCCATACTTTACATACATTGTTAATACTTCAAAATTGAAGCACACTTATTACAACATATGACAAAACCACAAAGGACCGTATAGGTATAGTGTCTTTAGAAACTGGGAAACATAAACAACTGGTTCATAAATCTTCTACTATGTCTCCCATTTATTTCATCATATCTAGGGTCCCTTTTAGCATATTCTACTTAATATCCATCTTCCCGACCTGGGGAAAAGAAAACATAAAAGGGTGAGCTCAAATGCTCAGCAAGGGCAAATAAAGGAAATAAAAATCATATCATATCTTTTTGAAAATCAAAACCTGCAAAAGAGATCATAATATCTTAACATGGAATAAATCATAGAATTGAAAATGAGATCCCCATAATAATAACATAAAATTTGAAACTTTGTGGCATGCACACATAATCATGGAAAATCATTTCTTGTTAGTCATGACTCATTGCCAAGACTATCTTAGTGGACAAAGTCCCTTTCTGAACCGAGTTCACTCCTCGTTTCAGTCCTGTATCACTGAACCGAAATAACCTTCCGTTCCAGCCATGTCTATCTCATGAGATATAAAAACTTTACCCAATGCATTGTAGGGAGATATAGGTCCCACCCATCTTATAATGAATCCTTTCTTATGTGTGCCACATAATCATAAAACATACATCATCGCATAACACATGTAACAAAAATGGGATTCTTGAAACATCATGACATCATAAAACAATTCATATAAGATAAAGGAAATCATAAAAATATTTCCATCACAACATAATCAAATCCATGTAATAATAGGGATAAAAACAGAACCCTTTTATTATCTTAGATGGAAAATAATTTTGATAAAATACTTGAACTCAATTCTTGAGGAAAATATCCTTTCTACTTCAAAAACATTTTTCCTTTCATAACATGTCATACGACTTTAAAATAAGAGAAGTTGATTAAAAATAAAATTGATAACTTGTAAAGGAAGCTTCTTGGAAATAATTTTTTAAAAATCCATCCATGCCGTATAAGTTAAAAAAAACATTCTTCGTACTTTTGTCGGAAAAGTCAAAAAGTACCTCGTACGACAAAAGATTCCTTTCATACATATTACTAAAAACTCACCGAAGGGTAAAAATGGATTTAAACAATTGTAGGTGGATGGAAATAATATTACATATTGATGAAACATGGATGTGGATGATAAAATACACCCGAGTGAATACTTACGAATAAACAATCTTGGATAAAAATGAGATTGTGATATTTCCCTTACCTTAGGTCCGATTTGCTTTGTTCGTGTCCGAAGCTCCTGTATAATGGTTTAAATAATGTTATTGACTTATTCCAGAATCATACATACTGATATGATATCATATATGGTCATATTATTAGCTTCTTGTTTGTAATATTTCATTGTTACTTGTTACTCGGGTCTTTATAACTTTTTGTTCTTATGCTTGTTTTGTCGAATAAATTCTTATTCTTATCTTTAGGTTATAGGTAATTCATTTACAGAATGGTATTAGTGTATTATATACCATATTCATTCATTCAATTCATTTATATAATCATTATGAAATGAAGATCATGTAGAACGAGTCGCATCACATCGTGGAGACGGTATTCTGTACGTACGCACGAGTGATGATATCGTTCCTATGATCGTGGAATTGTATTGGAGTATATATATATTATTTCAGTATCAATATTACTTCATAATAATCATATATAGTTACTCATTACACCATTATACCCATCCTTGTAAGGTGATGGTGGAAAATAGATTACACCACGGCGTGGAGACGGTATTCCGTACGTACGCACGCGCGGTGATTTCATTTTTCCATAGGATGGATAGAAGGTGAATTAGGGTTGTTTCATATTTATAATAACATATCAGTATGTAAGTAATACTGATGTTATTACTTTATCATGAAACAACTAAAGAAGAAGAAGTTGAAGAAGAAAGAAATTGAAAAGATCGGTAATGGATATTACCTCTTCTTTGGAACGCCTCTTTGAATCCTCCTCTTAAGGAACTAAGATTGGTCTTTGGAGAAGACCAGGACCTCTAGGATTATTCTAGGGAAGTGGAGAGGAGAAAATGGCAGGGGATGGCCGAGCTTGAGTGCTCAATTTGGTGTGAGGAGGAGGGGGAGGAGGTGTCCTTTTATAAGGGAGGAGAGGGGCACCTTAGGAATATCTCAAAATATTATTTTATATTAAAGTCAAAATCGGTTTATAATGGTTCCAAAGGGTCTTATTTCGAAGCTAAAGTGGGGATGGGTCGAAATCCTATAAACCAATAAGATTTATACAAGTTTAGGGTATTATTTTAACCTTATCAATTAGATTTAACTCTAAGTTAATTAATTTAACTTTTACCGTGTCTTTTTGTTTTCTTTCACTATATGGTTAATACACTTACTATAACATGCAAAACGAACCCGAAATTGTTTATTATTAATATATATATCTTTATCTAAGTCATTTGGCCGAACCTTATATTTTTAGGAATAAAATAACAATTAATAATATAATATTTGATTTAAAAACTATTTTGTGTCAATTTTGACACTATTTGATATATGATTTTTTTGAAAGTAATAACAGAATTATATGTTCGAACCAAGTTGATTAAATCAACACTAATATATCATAGTAACCTAGAAAATTATTGGAATTCATAAAAAGTCTCAAATTACATTTATTTTGGTGTTTATAACATCAATTATGTCAATATTTCATTAATAAGATAATTACTGCATCATCATTGTGTCATAAATAAATTAAATTATTTAATGTCTAAAAATTACAAATAAAATACCCTTATGTAGGAAATCATTTTAGCTTTCTAATGAATATTTATAGTCGAATTTATCTTATGTATAACCCCATATTAAAAATTATTTACTTATTAAACTTTGATTTTAACTATTTTAACCCTTCTTTAAATAAATTAATAATAAATGTCCTAATCTAATCCAAGTGGGCCTAAATGGTCATATTTTATTCCTAAGTTTGTTTTTGGTCGAATTACACTTGTCCAATAGAATTAGGACATGTGTTAGGGTAATATTGATATCATATTTACCCTTAGTTACCCTATTTACTATTAACCGCGGTAAAAATAGTAAAAAGTTACCATTCACCAAAAAATTATTTTCATCTCATTGAACCACATTTTAGTCCTTGATATTAACCGTGTCTCTCGGATTTTTGAAATTCCATTCACAGAAGCGGTAAAATTAAGTTTTATGCAAAATTCAGTTTTTAACCTACCACTTAGTGGTTTCACTATTCATCAAAAATTGAAAGTTTTCAGAAAAATACCAAAATTTCACCCTAGGCTAATTTCGATATTCTGAGTCCAAAAATGAAGTCCATTTTGAAAAATAAAATTTATAAAATTTCAAAAAGTGGTTATTACTATTCATAATGGCTAGTTTTAATAGCATATTGTTGTTTAGTGAAACTCGGTAATGCGTACGACGCAAGCTATCGAGGAAGGTCGCGATTGCGTGTAAAGCAAGCCAAGCAAGTGTTGTGTAGAAAAAGATTCCTTTGATGATTTATATAACATAAAATTATCGGGTGTTACATTCTACCCCCCTTAAAAAGAATTTCGCCCTCGAAATTCGTCACTTTGCAACAAACAAATGAGGATACTTCTCCCTCATCATATCCTCAAGCTCCCATGTAGCTTCTTCAAGTTGGTGGTTCCTCCATAAAACTTTCACCAAGCGAGTGGTCTTGTTTCGTAGGACTTTTTCGCTACGATCCAGAATCTCTATCGGCTGTTCTTCATAAGAAAGATCTTGCTCCAGCGGTACAACTTCTGAGCTGAGTACATGTGAAGGATCTGGTATGTACTTTCTCAGGAGAGATACATGGAACACATCGTGAACTTGAGAGAGATTCGGTGGAAGCGCCAATCGGTAAGCTACCTTCCCAACACGATCCAGTATTTCGAAAGGACCGATATATCTAGGGCTCAACTTCCCCTTCTTTCCAAATCTCATAACCCTCTTCCAGGGAGATATTCGTAAGAACACTTTATCACCCACTTCAAACTCTAGGTCTTTTCTTCGGTTGTCGGCATAACTTTTCTTTCGACTCTGAGCTGCTCATATGTGTTGTTGAATAGATCTGACCTTTTCTGCCATTTCATCAACGAGATCAGGTCCTAATAGCTTTCTTTCCCCAACTTCATCCCAGCAAGTTGGAGTCCTGCATTTCTTTCCATAGAGAGCTTCATAAGGAGCCATCTGAATACTGGAGTGAAAGCTATTATTATAAGAAAATTCCACCAAAGGTAGGTGTTGATCCCAACCTCCTTTGAAATCCATAGATCAAGCTCTCAACATATCTTCTAGGGTTTGAATTGTTCTCTCAGACTGACCGTCTGTCTGGGGATGATAAGCAGTGCTGAAACTCAACTCTGTATCCAGAGTATGCTGAAGACTTCGCCAGAACTTCGAGGTAAATCTCGGATCCCGATCAGATATAATAGAAAGTGGTACTCCATGCAATCTTACCACTTCCTTTACATATATCCTGGCAAGCTGATCTAGAGAGAAATCCTCTCTAATAGCAATGAAGTGTGCAGACTTTGTAAGACGATCAACTATGACCCAGATAGCATTATTGCCTTTGGATGTTTTAGGAAGTCCTGTGACAAAGTCCATAGTGATGTTTTCCCATTTCCATTCGGGTATGGGTAATGGTTGTAACATCCCCTTAGACTTCTGTCTCTCAGCTTTAACTTGTTGACAAACCAAGCATCGAGAGACATATTCAGCAACATCTCTTTTCATGCCATCCCACCAGAAGTACTCTTTCAGGTCCCTATACATCTTCGTGCTTCCAGGATGAATAGATAATGATGAACTATGAGCCTCATCCAGCAGCTCATTCTTTAATTCGGGGATGGGAGGAACGCAAACCCGATTCCTGAACTTTATTATCCCATCACAATCAAGGTTGATTTCAGGAACATTTCTCACCTTCTTTTGTAACTCGACATCTTCTTTCTGTGCCTCTTTAATCTTCACATGTATATATGGTTGAACATTCATTTGAGAAAGATAAGATTTTTCCCCTTCCATTATAATTCCAAGATCCATCCTTTGTAAATCCATAAATATTGGATCTTTTGTGATCCTCATCATGGATAAACTAGCATGGTCTTGTCGACTTAATGCATCTGCCACCTTGTTTGCTTTCCCAGGGTGGTAATGGATTGAGCAGTTATAATCCTTAATCAGCTCCAACCATCTTCTTTGACGCATATTCAACTCCTTTTGTGTGAAAATATAGTTTAAACTTTTATGATCAGTATAAATATCACACCTTTCACCATAAAGGTAATGCCTCCAAATCTTTAATGCAAAGATTACTGCAGCCAACTCCAAATCATGTGTTGGGTAATTTTGCTCATGGATTTTCAACTGTCGTGAGGCATAAGCTATCACCATATCATTTTGCATAAGAACACACCCCAATCCCTTCTTGGATGCATCACTGTAGATCACAAACCTTTCTCCACTACAAGGCAGTGTGAGCACAGGTGCACTGGATAACCTTCTTTTCAACTCCTTGAAATTCTCTTCACATTCCTCTATCCAGACAAACTTAACTCCTTTCCGAGTCAACTTGGTGAGTGGATTAGATAATCGTGAAAAATCTTTTACAAAACGTCGATAATATCCAGCCAAACCAAGAAAACTTCGGATCTCAGTTACTGTTGTTGGTCTTGACCATCTTTCGATAACCTCTGTTTTTGCTGGATCCACAGATATCCCCTCTTTTGAGATTATATGACCCAAAAATGCAACCTTTTGAAGCCAAAATTCACACTTGGTAAATTTGGCATAAAGCTTCTCTTTTCTCAGGGTCTTCAATATAATTCTCAAGTGATCTTCATGCTCTTCCTTGCTCTTTGAATAGACAAGAATATCGTCTATAAAGACTACCACAAATTGATCAAGATAGTCTCTAAAGACTCTATTCATTAGATCCATGAAGATAGCAGGGGCATTAGTAAGACCAAATGGCATCACTATAAATTCATAGTGTCCATACCTTGTACGGAAAGCCGTCTTTGGTATATCCTCCCTTTTGACCCTTAATTGATGATACCCTGAACGAAGATCAATCTTGGAAAAGTATTGAGCTCCGCGTAGTTGGTCAAATAAGTCATCAATGCGTGGGAGAGGATATTTGTTCTTGATAGTGATCTTGTTAAGTTCTCGATAATCAATGCAGAGTCTCATTGATCTATCTTTCTTCTTAACAAATAGAACATGTGCTCCCCAAGGTGACACACTAGGGCATATGAATCCCTTATCAAGATTCTCTTGGAGTTTCTTCTTCAATTCCTGCAACTCAATTGGGGCCATTCTATAAGGTGTCTTTGAAATAGGCAAAGCACCCGGTACGAGTTCTATTGAAAACTCAACTTCACGATTTAGTGGAAGACCCGGTAATTCCTCCGGAAAGACATCATCAAACTCCCGTACAATGGGCATATTCTTAATCGTGAGTTTCTCACCAACTATTTGAGATAAATAACCTTCATTTAGTGGAATCAATACCCATAAGATGGAAGAAATTTCCACTGGAAGGTTATGTTCATCCTTGCATTGATAGACGATCGTAGGTTGATCTGGAATATGAAATGTGACTTCCCTTCTTTGGCAATTGATATGAGCTCCATGTAGAGAAAGCCAATCCATGCCAAGAATCACATCAAATTCCACTAAAGGAAGGATCACAAGATTTGCAGGAAGCACATTCCCACAAACTTCGATCGGAGAAGAATTATAAACTTTTGATGCGATTGATGTGCCATTAGGTGTTGTCACAGCTAACTCAACATCTAATTGTCGAGGTAATAAGGTGATACCCTTAGAAAAGTCTTCATAAATAAAAGAGTGGGTGGATCCAGAATCAAATAAAACATTTTCTACTTTAGAGTGGATGGTAAGTGCACCTTTCACCACATCGTTATCGTACTCCACATCGCTGATAGAAATTGCATGTGACTTTCCTTTGTCTTTAGCCTTAAGATTTTGTTGACGTCGACCATCATCATCAACCCTTGGATTTGGGCATTGATTGGCATAATGCCCCATCTCCTTGCACTTGAAACATTGAAGTGTAGTAGGTTCATTCTGTGTATCCCTTCCTTTGTTTGCGTCATTAGACATCTTCTTCCCATTATCACGGCCTTCAAATGCCCGATGACCTTCTTTTCCACATTTAAAACATTTACTTGTACCTTTAAGACAACTCCCTCCATGTTTCTTTCCACACTTTGAGCATAAGGAAAAGCTCATCTTCTTTTCCGTGTGCTCTTTAGATTTTTCTTTGAATTCCATCTTCCTCTTCTTATCAAACCCATGTGACTGATGGGTTACTCCAATCTCCATCTCGACTTTGAGAGCACATCGAACGATTTCCTCGTAGCTATTGAAGTCCCTTATGGCTAACGCCCTTCGAAGACTTGGTTTTAAGCCACTAAAGAATCGATCGATCTTACTCTCAGGTTGGATAATAATACCAGAAGCGTACCTTGCAAGTCTTGTAAAATTTGTTTCATAGGTACCAACAGATTCATCATCCCTTTGCTTCAGTTCAAGAAACTCTTTCTCCATCTTTGTTCGGAGAATACGAGGGAAGTACTTATTGAAAAATAAGTTCTTGAACTCGTCCCATTCCATAGACTCAATTTCATCCCTTTGCCTCGTATTCTTAACAAGATTCCACCATTGATCAGCATCTCCTTCCAAACGATACACTGCTAGGATGACTTTATCATGCTCAGAACATTGAAGAACTGAAAATATCTTTTCAGTAGTACTAATCCATTGTTCAGCAACTAATGGATCAGTAGACCCGCTGAAAGAAGGTGGACGCTGCCTCATGAAGGATTCAACAGAATGTTGCTCCCTCCTTTGCTCGTTTGAAAATCCTGCATGATTCATAGCTTGAGAAAGTTGTGTGAGCATGGCTACAAGATTTTGCATTCCAGCTCCCATATCGTTTGTTTGCTCAGGGGGACAATCATTGCATTGCCCATCGCATTCCGCATTAACACGGTTCCTTCGGGTTCCAGCCATTGACTAAAACCAAGAAGAATAGTGTGAGCAACACTAATTATAATAGGAAACCACATAATTCAAGAATAAAATTTTCATGCTTAAGATCTTATCCTAGGTTATTCAAGGCCATTTCTAAAACACTAAGATTGTGTTCTATGCTTAGACTTATCCTTAGGGTTCTTACTAAGGCTTTCACATCCTAGTTTCCAAAGGTTGACTATACCTTTCCTCTGATACCAACTATAACGACCCATACTTTACATACATTGTTAATACTTCAAAATTGAAGCACACTTATTACAACATATGACAAAACCACAAAGGACCGTATAGGTATAGTGTCTTTAGAAAATGGGAAACATAAACAACTGGTTCATAAATCTTCTACTGTGTCTCCCATTTATTTCATCATATCTAGGGTCCCTTTTAGCATATTCTACTTAATATCCATCTTCCTGACCTGGGGAAAAGAAAACATAAAAGGGTGAGCTCAAATTCTCAGCAAGGGCAAATAAAGGAAATAAAAATCATATCATATCTTTTTGAAAATCAAAACCTGCAAAAGAGATCATAATATCTTAACATGGAATAAATCATAGAAGTGAAAATGAGATCCCCATAATCATAACATAAAATTTGAAACTTTGTGGCATGCACACATAATCATGGAAAATCATTTCTTGTTAGTCATGACTCATTGCCAAGACTATCTTAGTGGACAAAGTCCCTTTCTGAACCGAGTTCACTCCTCGTTTCAGTCCTGTATCACTGAACCAAAATAACCTTCCGTTCCAGCCATGTCTATCTCATGAGATATAAAATCTTTACCCAATGCATTGGAGGGAGATATAGGTCCCACCCATCTTATAATGAATCCTTTCTTATGTGTGCCACATAATCATAAAACATACATCATCGCATAACACATGTAACAAAAATGGGATTCTTGAAACATCATGACATCATAAAACAATTCATATAAGATAAAGGAATTCATAAAAATATTTCCATCACAACATAATCAAATCCATGTAATAATAGGGATAAAAACAGAACCCTTTTATTATCTTAGATGGAAAATAATTTTGATAAAATACTTGAACTCCATTCTTGAGGAAAATATCCTTTCTACTTCAAAAACATTTTTCCTTTCATAACATGTCATACGACTTTAAAATAAGAGAAGTTGATTAAAAATAAAATTGATAACTTTTAAAGGAAGCTTCTTGGAAATAATGTTTTAAAAATCCATCCATGCCGTATAAGTTAAAAAAACATTCTTCGTACTTTTGTCGGAAAAGTCAAAAAGTACGTCGTACGACAAAAGATTCCTTTCATACATATTACTAAAAACTCACCGAAGGGTAAAAATGGATTTAAACAATTGTAGGTGGATGGAAATAATATTACATATTGATGAAACATGGATGTGGATGATAAAATACACCCCAGTGGATACTTACGAATAAACAATCTTGGATAAAAATGAGATTGTGATATTTCCCTTACCTTAGGTCCGATTTGCTTTGTTCGTGTCCGCAGCTCCTGTATAATGGTTTAAATAATGTTATTGACTTATTCCAGAATCATACATACTGATATGATATCATATATGGTCATATTATTAGCTTCTTGTTAGTAATATTTCATTGTTACTTGTTACTCGGGTCTTTATAACTTTTTGTTCTTATGCTTGTTTTGTCGAATAAATTCTTATTCTTATCTTTAGGTTATAGGTAATTCATTTACAGAATGGTATTAGTGTAGTATATACCATATTAATTCATTCAATTCATTTATATAATCATTATGAAATGAAGATCATGTAGAACGAGTCGCATCACATCGTGGAGACGGTATTCCGTACGTACGCACGAGTGATGATATCGTTCCTATGATCGTGGAATTGTATTGGAGTATATATATATTATTTCAGTATCAATATTACTTCATAATAATCATATATAGTTACTCATTACACCATTATACCCATCCTTTTAAGGTGATGGTGGAAAATAGATTACACCACGGCGTGGAGACGGTATTCCGTACGTACGCACGCGCGGTGATTTCATTTTTCCGTAGGATGGATAGAAGGTGAATTAGGGTTGTTTCATATTTATAATAACATATCAGTATGTAAGTAATACTGATGTTATTACTTTATCATGAAACAACTAAAGAAGAATAAGTTGAAGAAGAAAGAAATTGAAAAGATCGGTAATGGATATTACCTCTTCTTTGGAACGCCTCTTTGAATCCTCCTCTTAAGGAATTAAGATTGGTCTTTGGAGAATACCAGGACCTCTAGGATTATTCTAGGGAAGTGGAGAGGAGAAAATGGCAGTGGATGGCCGAGCTTGAGTGCTCAATTTGGTGTGAGGAGGAGGGGGAGGAGGTGCCCTTTTATAAGGGAGGAGAGGGGCACCTTAGGAATATCTCAAAATATTATTTTATATTAAAGTCAAAATCGGTTTATAATGGTTCCAAAGGGTCTTATTTCGAAGCTAAAGTGGGGATGGGTCGAAATACTATAAACCAATAAGATTTAGACAAGTTTAGGGTATTATTTTAACCTTATCAATTAGATTTAACTCTAAGTTAATTAATTTAACTTTTACCGTGTCTTTTTGTTTTCTTTCACTATATGGTTAATACACTTACTATAACATGCCAAACGAACCCCAAATTGTTTATTATTAATATATATATCTTTATCTAAGTCATGTGGCCGAACCTTAGATTTTTAGGAATAAAATAACAATTAATAATATAATATTTGATTTAAAAACTATTTTGTGTCAATTTTGACACTATTTGATATATGATTTTTTTGAAAGTCATAACAGAATTATATGTTCGAACCAAGTTGATTAAATAAACACTAATATATCATAGTAACCTAGAAAATTAGTGGAATTCATAAAAAGTCTCAAATTACATTTATTTTGGTGTTTATAACATCAATTATGTCAATATTTCATTAATAAGATAATTACTGCATCATCATTGTGTCATAAATAAATTAAATTATTTAATGTCTAAAAATTACAAATAAAATACCCTTATGTAGGAAATCTTTTTAGCTTTCTAATGAATATTTATAGTCGAATTTATCTTATGTATAACCCCATATTAAAAATTATTTACTTATTAAACTTTGATTTTAACTATTTTAACCCTTCTTTAAATAAATTAATAATAAATGTCCTAATCTAATCCAAGTGGGCCTAAATGGTCATATTTTATTCCTAAGTTTGTTTTTGGTCGAATTACACTTGTCCAATAGAATTAGGACATGTGTTAGGGTAATATTGATATCATATTTACCCTTAGTTACCCTATTTACTATTAACCGCGGTAAAAATAGTAAAAAGTTACTATTCACCAAAAAATTATTTTCATCTCATTGAACCACATTTTAGTCCTTGATATTAACCGTGTCTCTCGGATTTTTGAAATTCCATTCACAGAAGTGGTAAAATTAATTTTTATGCAAAATTCAGTTTTTAACCTACCACTTAGTGGTTTCACTATTCATCAAAAATTGAAAGTTTTCAGAAAAATACCAAAATTTCACCCTAGGCTAATTTCGATATTCTGAGTCCAAAAATGAAGTCCATTTTGAAAAATAAAATTTATAAAATTTCAAAAAGTGGTTATTACTATTCATAACGGCTAGTTTTAATAGCATATTGTTGTTTAGTGAAACTCGGTAATGCGTACGACCCAAGCTATCGAGGAAGGTCGCGATTGCGTGTAAAGCAAGCCAAGAAAGTGTTGTGTAGAAAAAGATTCCTTTGATGATTTATATAACATAAAAGTCTCGGGTGTTACAGTGTCCTTCCTCATTTCCACCCACTGATCATGATATCACGTGTATCATGGTGGTTCACACAATCCTCATGATCATGGCCACCTCATTCTTCCTTTTATTTGTGGAAAAAATAATACCCATATTCAGGTATTTATTTCTTTGTGATTTTTCCAATGATAATTTGGAGGACATAAAAAATGTGTAATTAAACACTGCATGTTAACTATCCATATTAGAATATGGGTTTTTAGATTACAAGATGTGTAGCTGGTGTGAAAATTGTAAAGACTATGTATTTTCACAGTGAATATTTTAGAATTCACATGGATAAATATGTGTTGTGTATTAATTCCTGACATGTGAGATTGATAGCCAGGAAATGTGGTGGTTACACATTATGTAGCTCATTCACAGAATGAGTAACACATAAGTTTTCATAATAAAAAAATATGAAAGGTCCCTAGGTGTGTTTCACAAATAACATGACAAGTGGTACACATTGTATGCAGCTCATTATTATACATCATGTATCCCATCCAAGATACGTTATAAATCCTTAGGTGTATATCTTAGACACATGACCAGAGATATACATTGTTGTATGTTCATTAGAACATGCAGTGTAGTAAACTGGTAGTTAAGAGAATTAAATTATATGTAAAATAATTTATTGGAAAATTAAAAAATTACATGAAAAAAACTAGTGTGATTTTTATGTAAAAAGGTTTTCATAATTAATGAATTCTAAATTAATTCCATGTTATTTTATAAAAAATATTAATGAAGTCATTTACTTGAAATTTTTCCATAGATAATGGGAATATCCTAGACTGTTCAAATGGGAATTTATATAAAATAAACAATTAGTTAGTTGAATTAATTCAATCAAGTTTATCTTACCAACAAGGAAAAAATTTAAGAGAATTATTGATAGTTTACATTTACATATTTTTATTATTATTTATGAATGATCATGAGATTAAACCAACCAATATATATGATTGGTCTCTTTTAATTTAATTATTACTAATATAATGATTTGTGTGTTATTCCCTCTTGTATTACATGTTGTACCTATGATTCCATGGTTTCTATTATGTAAACATCCTTAACCAATCCATTGGTTCCCCTCACATGCATGTGAGTAAAATCATATGTAATGTATGAAGCTCCTAGGTGAGAGTAAGTAGTCCAAAATCGGAACCATGATGAAAAAACATTTGAAGTACATAGAAATGGATACCCAAGCTAAACATACATAACTATTACATTGATTCCAAGGTTAAATTAATACATCTCACAAATAGTCACAAAACCCGAGGATCAACAGATTTAGTCTCTTGGAGACTAGTAACATAAAAAACTTATTTTTAAACACTTGTTGAAATTTATCTATAACTATGCTCCTCTATACCCTCTCCTAGACATATCATACGATATAATCATCTCTATAACCTAGGAATTTGAAACATAATTAAGGGATGAGATCAGATACTTTTTAAGGGTAAATATCAGTAACAACAAACCAAAGTTCATAAGTGATCATAAGATGAGAATATAAGTATAACTAAGATACATAAGTAAATCATACCCAATAAATCATAGACCATATATCATGATTCATGGAATAAGGCTTTACATAATATAAGGCATGAATGAAAATATCATGGAAACATTATTTATTAAACATTAACTATGATAGAATAACATTTTCGTGACAATATGCATAAGAGTGTGGCATAAACATTAGCATAAAAACAATATTTCAATACTAACCACCAATATATTCATCACATAGTAGGCTTGGGATAACCACCCATGTACCTTATTTAGATTTGGATAATCCTCCAATGTACCCTTGAACTTGGTATAAAACCTCATATGTACTCCTTTAACATAGGATAAATCCTGCCATGTACACTTTGTCTTGGGATAAATTCTACCATGTTCCCATTGGTTTGGGATAAATCCTTATGTGTACCATTTTTATCTAATGATACATAAAAAACAAATGAATTGGAGGGAGATATATAAACCCACCCATCATCATCTATACATAGGATTTCCATAGGATTCAAACAATTTAACATATCATGAAAACTCATGGGAATAAAAATGGTATTTATTCGTCACATCAAAAAGAACCCATGGAAAAGAAAAATGGATTTCATAATAATTCATGATGGTATCATTGAAATTGAACTCAATAATGTAAATGGTTGATACCAAAAATCCAATAACCCCAATAGATTATTTAATAAGAACTTTTAGAAGATGATTTTCAAAAAATAATTTCCAAAGAAAGAAATCCTTTAGTGATAAAGAGGAAAATTGTAATGGATTATTAATTATCACCCAATTACATTGACTATTTGTTAGTTTGATGTCTTCAGAGAAGGCTTGAGGAGGGTTTTATAGGGCCAAAATCTGTAATTAAGTTGTAACAGGTTGTTTATGATGTGAAAAGGTAATTATCGATGAAATTTTGTATTTCAAAGCTTGTTTGGATCACTGTTCGTGACTTGTATTTGGGTGAGGGGTTTTTTTATAATGAATTAATTATGTGAATTTATAATTCATGATGTTAATTAAATCATGCTGTGGAACCATTAATTTCAGTGGAAGTTGGAATGTTTGACGATTCAAGGATTGAACCTGATTAACAGTTTAAATTTCAAGGACTCATGATAATTCATGACATGAATATGTAATTCTTGATATGAATGTGGTGAGTCCCATTCTATTTATAAAAATGGAGAGATCCCCCAAATTTCAACACCCATATATCATTCCTCTCGGTTTTAGGGAAAACCCTTGGTATCTTTGGAGGATCTTCAATCCCCTTTACTCCTAAATTGATCCTTGGATTCCATAAGTTGACTATTGGCAATCCAAGGAGAGTTCTTCCCTTTGATCCCCCCATTTCATTTCATTCTTCTTTTAGAGAATCATGATAGTGGCATTGTTATAGTTTGGGGAGTGTTTGGGCTATGTTTTAATGACACCTTAGTGCAGTTTTGGTTGATATGAGACTTCCTCATGTGGTTTTGGTTCTCATGCCATTTCACTTTTTCCCTATTGTGTGTAGTGAATCAGAAATTTCCTTGAAGAAGGGGATGTAACACCTCAAGATTTTGTGAAATATTTTTTTTTCAAATTAATTTAAACATTTTTATATATTTCATTCCATGAAACACTGAATATAAATTATTGTATATGAAATCACAAAGTATGGTTTTCATTGCACACAATACCAAGTTATTCTTGCGCCACACACAATATGCAGATTTGGTTGTGGTACATGAACCATTATGTTTTTCTCGGGCTACACACAATGCAGAGTTCCTTCGATAGCTTACATTACATACAAGACCTAGTTTTACCAAACTAAAATGTACTATTAATAATATTATTAAAATATTATTATAGTTTTCAACTAGACATTGAAATGAAGATTGTTAATAATATTAATTAAATTATGAAAATATGGTTTACACATGTATATAAGAAGAATTATTTAGTGACTAATTAATTAGACATGAATATAAACACCTTTTGAAAATATAGGAAATATTTTTCTAGAAAACTATATTTATGTTATAAAATAAGGAACATGTGTAAAAATAAGAAGTACTGCTCGATCTTTCCCTCCCTATATCCTCATGAAGCCCTAGGGTAGCGATGGAAGCATCTCCATCCCGTCACTCCCAGCTGGAGGGGGTGATTTTCCTCCACCATTCTTTAGTTCTAGGTATCATCCATTTCTCCCATTCTATGAATCAAACTCCTTTCACTCCTGACCAAAAGTTTCACTTATCCCTAAGGTTCCATATTTCTTCAATGGGTCACCTCATTTGGTGGTTTCATTGAAGGAGTTATCATAGGTGTTAGATCATATTATGTTGACCTTGGTGGATAATTTTAGGAATCATCATCCTTTAATTGATGACTTTGATAGGTTTATTTTAAGTTATTGGGGTCTTTACGACTGAGTGGTGGTTGGAATTCTTGATATCCAATATATTATGATTTTTTTCTCTTCGAAGGATGATCTAATTCTGTCTTGGTCTATAGCCCCTTGATCTGTCGATGTGTGCCACTTCTATCATTTTCACTAGTCATATGAGTTTCACATGAAATGAGAAGTTCCTTATACACCGATATGGGTATGATTTCCATGATTACCATTACTTCTTCAAAATCCTTCTATTCTTAATATTGTTGGAAATTTGGTAGGCTGATATTTGTGTGATGATAGTCGAACAAAATCCATTTATCACCAGATATCTCCGTGAATTTTTATTGAGGTTGATGTCTATATGTAATTGGTGGATTGGATGTGAATTTTGGTTGGGGAAGATGTTATAGGGAAGAGAAATGCGGTATTTAAGTCCTATACTGATTACTATTCATCTTGTAATTAGTTGAGGCATCAAGTTTCTTCATGTAGTTAAGGAAAATATGATTGACAACCCATCCAGTGATCAAAATTTGGGTCATAGATATCAGTCAGGCCCATTAAGAACCATTTTGGTTCTGCACCTGATGATTCCAATCAAAGAGAGGCTAGCACAAATAATTTGGATCTAAAGGTGGTTGACATATTTGGTCATCTGAGATAGGATTTGGAAGATTATAGACCGAGTATCCAGGATCAGTCTAGCATTAGAGGAGCTGAGGTTATGTGTGCATTTACTCCTGTGGATCTAGGAGAGGTTGTTTGTAAAGGTATTAGTTCCACTAATAAGTAGGGGAGCTAGGAGGTTAAGGAATCTGATGGAGTAGTAAAGACCATCTATTTGGTGATGCTTCTCGAATATAGGAGCTTCGTGAGGATGTTCTTATTATCTACATTCATAAGATAAGTGCAATGAATATATTGAGTTTGATAGGGACAAAAGAGGTCAATGAGAGGTTGTCCTGCAATTATGCAATAGTGGTGTGAGTATGTAGTGGTAACAACCCTGAAGAGATGATAAAACCGAAAGGGAAGCTAATTTATAGGGTCTTCTAGGTCCAAGAGGAACCAATTATGGGATTTGATAGTTGGTTGAATGCTATGAAGGTTTCCTAACCCAGAAGGATATTGTCTTGTCTTAACCTAAGTAATTGTTTTGATAACCTGGGTACTAAAATTTATGTAGAGAGTAACAAAAAATTCCCTCAAGAAGAAGAGATATAGGCGGAGTGTTGTGGAAAAACCTCAAATGACAATAAAATGGAATGATATAGTATTGGTCTGCATAACCCAAGAAGGAAGAAGGGATAAAAAGAAAACAGGGACACGAGGAGTTTCATTGTCACTAGGAAGAATAAATCCAAAGGATTTGAAGATTACTCTTACCTTCCTGGAATGATGGAGACATCGTCTACTAAAAAAGGTGTTAACTCCAAGGGTCAGTAGATCCAAGCAGTGAGAGATAAGATGGAGTAGCATAAAAAGGGAGAAAATGATGGGGGAGCTACTTCTTCACTCTGAGGATGTGATGCTAGAGGAGGAGGTTTCACATGATGTGGCCTTACCAAAAGTCTTGGAGAACTATCAAGGAGTATTAGGTGAGGAAACAAGGTTTGTCAATGGATCCAAGGCATATAACGGAGGAACATCAATCCAAGATTGGAAATGCATGAAAAGTATGACCTATAAAAATGGGAGAAGTAGATAACTTATAAAATGGAAAGGTGGTATGAAGGGAAAGGTGGAAGGGTACATATAAGAAGGAGAGGAAAAGGAAAAGGAAAAATTCTTGTTCTCACTTTTCATTCCAATGAAGAAATTCAATATGAGCCATTCCAGATCAATGGATTAGAGGATAAGAAGGATAAAATCTTAGAAAGAGATCTATGTATAGAATTTAATGAGGAATAAGGATCTTGGATTAACAAACAAGATAAAATTATTTCATGAGGCTTTAATTAGAAAATTTTCACTTCATAGTAATACATCCAAACATAAGACAAGTTTGATAATCAGTTTGAAGATCTACTCTAAGATGATCCAAAAATGAAGGTACATGCTCTTTTCAGGAGGCTATACAAGTTTAGTGACTCAAATAATTTCAATATTTTTACTGAATTTTTCATATCTTACTACATTTAACAGTACTTTTTATAACTTCTATGGTTCCTCACTTTTCCTCAAAAGTGTTTTTGAAATAAAAAAATTAAAGATTAAGGTTATGGTTATGTAATAAAACATGTTTTAAATCAATAAATTAAATAAACCACTTTTTATAAATGATTTTAATGATATATATATATATTATATTAATTCAACTATTTAACTTTTATATTATGTGATTTATAGAAAAGAGATAAGAAAAAAAATCAATTTTACGCATAAAGATATATATTTTTCTTAAAGGTAATTTTACCACCTTTTAATGGTGAGCCTATTTTAAATATAATTTTCGACACTTTTTTATATCTGATTTTAAAAAATAAAATTCATTTTTTAATGTGGAACATTGAAATTATTTAGAGTGATTTTTTGGTATTTTTCTGAGAAGTTTTATTTTTGGATGAATAATGAAAAATATTGAATTTTAATTGAAAAATAATTTTTTATCTAATTTATTTATATAGTTAAATTATGTTTTAGTTTAGTTTTAAATTATAATTATATAAATTATACACAAATTAATATAATTTAGGTAATCAGAATCAATTTCACAATGAAATTGGATATAAAAAAATTTCAATATTTTGAACATTTCTACTTTAAAAACCCCTTCTCTCATCCCATCCATGAGATTAATTTTAAGTTTATATCTACCACTTCTGAGTTTAGAATTTATAGAAATATATTCAATATTTTTAATAATCAAAATTTATAATTTCTAGTAAGTTAAACTTAGTTTTTGACCAAAAATATTAGTTAATTCAATTAAAATTAATTACAGTGATTGAGGTAAAAACATATTTACTTAGTAGTTAATCATTAACTTAAGGGGAACAATAACATAGAAACATGTCCAAAAGAAATTATATGGAAATATTTATAACAAATACTCAGTTTTATATAAACATGGTCATTTATTAGAGGTGCATTATGTAAGGGAGACCTCTTAATATTGCTTACCTTTTTATATTTACAAGAATGCCACTCCTCCTCCACTATAAATGGGAATTCACCCTAATCAATTATTCACACTTATGAATATTTTTTTATCATCAAAAACTGGCTCAAATAAGATAACACATTCCATAATATCATTCTAGAAGTCTTACTTTCAGCATAAAAAAAGATACATTAGTCATTTGGTGCAAACCAAAAAGAATTACCCAAAGAAGAGGTAACCTCCTTCAGCAAGCACTTTTGTTTTCTATTATTCTACACCCCTCATTTATTATTATTATATAATTTTACAATAAAATTAGTATCCTAAATATACTTATATATTTTTATGATATGGTTTCAACATACACCTACACACACTTCCATAAAATGGGATACATAATCATTGTTCGTGTGTACGGAAGGCTGCCACCTCATGAACCAATGCCATCTGTTCTTCCATTACCACCTATCAAGTTTAGATATAATGATGGTATTAAAATTTTCATATGGTATATATGATATTTATGATGTATTTATTTTTCTTTAATTATTATATTACACATACCTTCATGGTTTCTATTTTTTGGGAATACGATAACTTCATTCGTGGACGTGTGGACTACCGCCTCCTCAAACCGACATGACTCATTAACTCTTTACATGGAATGTATTAGGGATGGGTTTAATAACCATATTTTTTAAATATGAAATTATAATGATACTATAATTATAATATATATATTTATCATTTAATTTTATTTCTTTTAATTGAATAAGAAAATGGAATCAACATTCATGTGTACGTATGGCCTGCCCTCTCCATGAACGTTGTATTTAATTTTCTATTTCATGATTTTATAGATTATTATAAATACATATATATTGAATATATATGATATTTATAACATGTTTCACCTTATTTATGTAATGAAATCATGATCTAAGTATGAGGACCAAGAATAACCAGTCAAAACATGTACGAAAAGTAAAGCAGTTGATACCTTACACGTAACATTAACATGGAATTGTTAATAAATAGAAAATATAAAGTTATAATTAAATCATAAATTTAATTATATAAATGAATATGGTTTTTTAATAGATTTATAATAAACCTATATTTGTTATATATGAGGTTTGAACAAGTATGATAAGATTCTATACTTAAGTTTAGGGGTTTCATATCAATATTTCTTTTATTAAGGTATATTTTGATGTTATACACCCACCTTATTTTATGAGGTGAATATAAATCCCCCTTAACATATGTTATCATTCATTTATTTATTCTCATGTTATTTAACTTTTTTTAAATTTTATTCTTTCATGGGGATTTTGATTCAAATATTTTAAAGTGCTATGGAACACTTTGATTTAAAAATGTCTTTTTAATTGTTTAAAGATTTAATTTCAAACTATTTTCCTCCATGATATTATTTTATATTTTTATTCATATAAAAGGATTATAAAGAAAATATTATGTCTATTTTAAATTTCATTCAGAGGTTTTCAAAAAGGAAGCTTCTTACATGTTTTATATGGATTATTTTTGACAAATTATAAAAGGAATGATCTATTCATAAAATACACATTGATAATAAATATTCACTACTATGGCCATTATTTTATTTCTATATTCATTTTAAATATCATATAATTTCTTAAATAAAAATCCTTCTTTTCCCATTTTTTGTATATTTTCGTTTTGAAAATGGGTTTTCAAATAAAAGGGTGTCTTGGTATTGAAAACTTGTTTTAAAAAGAATTCTATTTTTATCCA
Source organism: Viscum album (assembly GCA_963277665.1). Taxonomy (NCBI): domain Eukaryota; kingdom Viridiplantae; phylum Streptophyta; class Magnoliopsida; order Santalales; family Viscaceae; genus Viscum; species Viscum album. The sequence goes on from OY728163.1 coordinate 1,328,894,329, forward strand.
AATCTTTTTTTAAATTAGATTAAAATAGATTTGTTTTCGATTCTTTCAGCGGGGTGCACGCGTCCATCTGATCGAGGACGGTGATGCTGTATGTTGCCCCACATTCCAGCTTTCCAAAGGCAAGAGGCATTCGTTCCTTGTTCAGGGACGTTTTCTCCTTGATCGAAATGGAATGATGGGATGTCATTTCTTCCTTCCATGGATTCCTCCTCGGAACTCATCCCCTAGTCTGGGTCTCCCTTATAGACTTAAGATGTTGTTCGTGAAACTCTTCCCAGTTCCATATCTTCATGGACCATAGTTAAAAACACTACTTCTGTCGGGACATTCCAAGGGGTCAGGTCAGGGAAACAACATTCTGTTGGGGAGTAGTCACATTGGATATCATTGGAATGTCTTAACGCCGCAACATTGGCATGTCTATAAATATTACCCTTATTATAGGGCTTCTTGAGGGCCCAGAATCCTGAGTCATCCCACGTCGAATGTAGGGAATTATATGCCATATGTATGTATCTGAGGTTTTCATCAGCTTCCTATGTTTAACATACGGTATGCCGGAGGTTTAATGTCTAGCAGAGATGGATCAGACTGATAGAAACACTGACTAGAGTGGATTAGGTGGGTGCAACCCCTAGAGGGAACATTGATGTGAGGCTAACTCATGGTTAGCTACCCAATTATTGTTAAAGAGAATGGGGAAGGAGGAAACATGATCCCAAAAAGATGTGACGGCCTGGGTAAGAATCAAAATGGATGATGGATGGTTAAGTGAAGTGGTGGAGAATGAGATGGATTCGACTCGAGGATTACAGTGATGTTGGTCTTGAGTCTCGAAGAGACCTCCTACGTATCCTTGTGTCAGGGAATCAAAGCCCTCGTAGTTCATCTGAAAATGGCTTACCGTCGATTGGGGTCTTCGAAGGCTTACCACCGAATGGGGTCGACAATGACTTACTACCGAATAGGTTTGACAATTTCTTACTACTGAATGGGGTTGAAAACCGTTTACCACTGGATGCGGTCATAATGGCTTACTGCTAGATGAGGTCACAACGGATTACCACTGGATGTGGTCACAACGGCTTACCATTGAATGTGGTCACAACAGCTTACCGCAGGATGGGGTCACAATGGCTTACCACTGGATGGAGTCACAAGGGATTACCACTGGATGGGGTCACAATGACTTACCACTGGATCAGGTCATAACGACTTACCACTGGATGGGGTTGAACATCAGGAAGGCTTCCTAAGTACCTTATCCAGAATACAAGGATCAAAGACCACGTAGTTTGGGATGGTGGATGCAGTTTAACATTGTGCAGGATGAAGGTGGTCTGATGTGAAGATGGACGGGACCAATAGGGTGTGGGGGTTGAACCTCTCGTAGGATTCCTACATACCTTTCCTGGTAAAGAATCAAAGTCCCCATAGTTTTGGAGAGATTTGGGAACCAATGTGAAGATGGTCGGTACCAATGGGTGTTGGGGTTGATCCTCAGGGAGGCATCCTATGTACCTTTCCTGGGCAGGGATCAAGGACCACATATTTCAGAAGGGGTTTTGGTGAACTATTGTGAAGGGAATTGAGACCAATGGTTGTTGGGCTTGAACCTCATGGAGGCTTCCTATGTACCTTTCCTTTGAAAGGATCAAAAAACGTGTAGTTTAGAAGAGGGGTTCGGGGATTACACTCTAAGGCGGCCCAGAGAGGATTTCATGGTCAGTGCTTGCTCTAAGATCATGTGAGTCATGCTCGGTGTGAGAAACAAGAGGCATCAAAGACCTGATGATCACGTCGCGGAAGGTGCGTCTATGGGAAGTGGAATTGGGGATTACATGTGGTTAGCGACCCATAGAGGAAACAGTGGCTTATGCGCGGTTCACAGTCCAGGGAGATGGAGATTGGGACTTACTCTATAGTGGAGGCTCGAGTGGTGAAAAAACCCAATGGGATAGGGATTTGGAACCTAGGAATATAGGAGGAGCATGGATGCTACCTCCTGTAAGAAAAGGTAGGGGCTTACAACAGGGTGGTTTCCCTTTCCCTGTCGATAGATGCTGCTCCGATAAAGAGGATGTCATTCCATGTGAGGAATTATCTCACTCCCTTGGAGACCAGTGGGCGTGTAAAATGTCCATGGTGGGGGAACCCCGCGCCCGATGTACTGGGAATGGTCACAGTTTAACGTCATGTGCTAAGGACGATGGTGCTTGGTAGTTTAACATCCTGCAGCTTGGATGAGGTGGGTTCACTTCACACCCCTAGGACTTCCATAACCGATACCCACCCACCCTTGAGGGAAGGAAGGCATCGACAATGCTGTTGTTGGTGGGAGTTATGGAGTGATCCATTGGGGGGTCCATGTTAGTGTGGATATGCGAAGGAGAAATAGCCATTAGCATGCCTATACGAAGAAGCATGAGGAGAAGAAATGCAACAGGAAGCATCACCCAAGGGACCTTGAAATTGCTTCATGAAAACCTGAAGGGCTTCATGAGAAAAAGAGTTGTAGAGCTGAGGGGTTCATAGGTAGTATCCTTGTGAAGCTCTAGTGCTCCATGAAGTGGAGGGGATTTGTGAAGGGATGTGATTCATGAATTGAAGTCAACTATCCTAGTCATAGGGAATATGGTCATATGGAAGGTGCTTTGCGAAGTGGAAAGGCATTCACGAAGAAATTCCTCGCGAAGTAAGGATGGCTTGTGAAAAATAACATTGTGAAGAAAATTTCTTCCCGAAGCACAGTGACCACGCCTTAGAATGCAAGTAAAATGTGTATGAAGGGTACTTAGTGAAGCATAAGTGCTCTGTGATGAACCAAGTCCCCTTGGGGATCTCCTTCCTTCACGAAGGCCCATGGGCTCTGTGAAGGGAATCCCTCTTTGAAGAGGGGTGGAATTCATGCAAAAGGGAAGGCACTTCACGATGCAAAACTACCTTTAAAATCTCATGGTTCACAGAGCAGAAATTGCTTCGTGATGTGTGAGCTTAGAAGGAGAAAGGTCGGAGGATCCATCATCTGGGCTCGAGGGGAGCTTGGTATATATAGTAAATAGGCACTGTGAATCGTAGATATCTCTACACAAATATGGAGCTTGCTCCGCGGTGAGTTCGTAAATGTCAAAGGAGTTAGTATATCATCCCACCTCTTTGCCCTATGTAAGGTTCACGAACGTTAAATCGGTTCGTAGAGCATACCACCTCTGTGCTCCACGATGGGTTCACAAAGGTCAAATTAGTTTTTGAAGCATCCCACCTCTGTGCTCCATGGTGGATTCGTTAAGGGGGATCTATGTGCCATCCGCGGGGCTATGTGGGATCCACAAGTGGTCTTCATGAGGAATCCCTTAATTATTTCCCTTTTTTCTTGATTTTCCTTGATTTTGGTGTCAACAAATCCCCCCCCTTGGACTTCGAGCCGAGGGGAAAACAAGGGTCAAAGTCGGAGGTTCAACCGCCAAACATCCTTGGTCAATCACGAAGGTGACTTCCAAAGGGGGCTTGCGAGATGGATCGACATGTGTGGGATGGCGCGCCACGAAGCTCACCACAGATCGGATGTGCCGTGAAGCACCTAGGTCCCTCACCTATAAATAAGGGAGAATACCTCTCTTTTTTCCTTTATCTTCTCTGTGTTTTTGGATTGTAGTACTCTCAATTCATGAAGCTCTGTGTACTCCGCAATTTCTCCTTGTGAATCGGGCCTTCTACTTCGCGACACACATCAAGTCTTTGACTTCACAGTAGAGCGTTTTGCAACTTTTTTTGAAGGTCGGGGCAGGGCTCCACGAACAGCCTTCGTGAACGGTCTCCACAAACTTACTCTGCGAAAGATCTTCGTGAACCAAACCAAAAAATATCCCAAATTTTAAAAACTGAATGGCTCACCAGGAGCCTTCTAGGGGGGTCCATGAGGACGCTGCCTGAAGAGAGGAGATGGTGAAAAGCTTCAGTCTAGGGGAGCTAATATGGAGCCACTCATACCAAAATTCACTGGTGGAGCTGCTGTCCAAAAGCCAGAAGAACTATCTGCTATATAATAGGCTACCACTGTATGGCTTTGGGCTGAGGGATGAAGTCTTCATCCCTGGAGAATGTAGGGACGATCCAACTTACTAGTTTATAAGCACGTCATGCTAGCGCCAGTGGTTCAGGGTGGCTGATGGCCATGCCTGGGAGGAATTCACACCTATTATTGCTGATTGACTTTACAACCATATGAAAAATGTTGACCTAAAGAAAATGCAGCCATAAACATCCCCACTCTGTATCAGATGATCTTGAAGATCGCCCTGAGGAACCTGGGGAAGGGATGGTCCGATGAGTGGGATTTATGTTAGGGCAGTAACTTCACTTATTTTTGGGCCTTGGCCTATTAGGTAGGTGCCTCGTGTGAAGGGTTCAGGGTAGATCTGAGGAGAGTAGGCCTATATAGGGCGGCATGGGCCTCCCAATTTCATATATATCAAACTAAGCAGTTGATGCTGTAGTGGTTGAGAAGGTGGTCATCGAGGACCAATACCTTCCACTTGCACTATGGGGATTTTGAAATTTGTTTATGGGACATGCACTAGATCTTAGGGGTCCCAATACTGAGGGAGATGTTTGATGAATTCCTCCCCGTTGTGGGTTCATGGGAAGATCCGGAGGAAATTCTGGTGCTGGTGATGGCACTGATGGAGCTGGTGTTGGGAGAGGACAAGGAAGAAGTGAGGGATGTCCACTTCAGGTGGTGGCTCAAACAGTTTCTGAACTTCCTATAAAATAGATAGTTTTCGGTGAGGCCTCATACTTGCCCGAAGGGGGTTCAACGGGGCAAGGAGAACTCATACTAGCAACTCCTAGTGGACATCCAATGGAAAACCTGGGGGTTCAGTGTCAGCAGTGAGCAACAACCAGTATTCAGGATGGCAGCATTCATCGCTACTCTCATTTGTGGCTGGATCCTACTGGTGAGGGATACAAACATGGGCGTATGACCAAGCACATTTATCATGGTGTCCATGTTGGTGACAGGAGGGCGGGTGAACCTTGGGATCCTGATTCTTGTCAAGTTGTACAAGATGTTGTGGAATATCAGTGATTGGAAGAGGCCACAGAGGATATGCAGACCATTCCACCATCTATATGGGTGGATAGTGGTGCACGCCAGGGGGGTTTATGAATATCTGAACCAAATTTCTCCTCCAGTATTGAACTTCTGCCCGTCTATTCTAAATGTCGCGGGGAGCTTTCTGGCCAAATTGACTTTGCAAGTGGTACAAAACCGCATCTAGAAGATATATGAATTCAAATTTCATCTGTTCTTAATTCTAACAGGTGATTTACTGATGATGGACAAGGAACGGACAAGCACTAGTTTTATCTCCTGGTCTTTTGAGGTGGTTTCCCAGTGCCAATAGTGGATCATGAGCCTCTATGCGATCCGTAAACCCTGCACTGACTCACCAGGAAATTTTGGTGTATGCAGCGAATGACCCCACAGGTCTATTCAGGGGTGCATCATGAGGAACATCCATGTATGATGAGGTAGATGTGACTCATGTTCACACAGGAGGATGAAAAGATGTAGAATGAGCTGCCTTTTTCCACAACCCTCTTCGAGTTGGTGAAAGAGTATGGGAAAAGCTACGAGGTAGCCTACCTGGGGGAGATGCTGAAGCAGCCAACTGTTTAGGCCGGTGATGGCGTGCTTCCCCAACCTTGAGGTCAGGGTCTGAAGGTGGTAATGACATCCCGCGGTGGTGGGGATTCCCTGATGGCGAGGCCCATATCAGCTGAGGGGGAGGCAGCGACAGTAGATCCAACAATGGTAGCAGACCCGATGATCCCATAAGAACATATTTATCTAGAGGGGAGTCCATCAAGAGGATTCTGTAGAATATCCAGCCAGGCTTCGGGGAAGCGACTGTGCCATATAGACATGCCGGAGAATGCTGCCTTCCCAGAGGTCTGGGACATTTGGAATGTCAACAGGCAGTTCCTCGGCCCGTCCAAGATGTGGCAACACTTGAACTATCTCGAGATGGTCCTCCCAGGAATTGGCCCTGTCAGGGCTGAATTTTTAGTATCCCAAGAGGAGGCGGAGTGATACCTGACCGAGTTGGAGGATTTTGTCCACTCCCGGGGTGCCCCGCGTCCAATGATAGACCGGGTGAAGGTGTTGTTGGATGAAATGACTCCTCTTTAGTTATTAGCCGCTGAACTGAGAGAGCACTTTCCTATACCAGAAGAATTAGATGAGTCCTCCTAGGGGGAGGAGGCCGGTAGAGGGAGCCCATTCAAGGAGGGTGATGTCTATGATCAGGGCTCAGATCTTGAGAAATTCGCAAAGGCCCTTGAGGTATTATCCTAATCCCCTTCCTCAAGGTCTATTTCTAGGTCATTTTGAATTCCTTACTAATATTTGAACTGTGTAGGAGAACCTCATACACCGAACTCGCTCCCACCCTACAACCGATGCAAATGGAGGGCCTTCGGGATTCATGCCCACTGCTATGGTGATTAGTGCACCTAGCGGGGCCAGGGCACCAAAGATGGATCCCTCGGAGTTTTCAGACATCCCAATAATATACAGAGGGCCATGTATCAGGGTCCCCAAAGCAACAAACTAGGAATGAAACCGATATTTTGACCTCTCTAAGTTTCCTTCACACAATTCATGACTGCCACTCATTGACCAGGCTAACGACATTTTTGCACTTCTTGGTATGCACAGTTTTTAAAATGGCATGGTCCGTGTGACGTCCCAGACCCGGCTTCCCCTCAACCTGAGCCCCGAGCCTGGTTGAAAAAATAACCCCTGGTTCATCTCCCCATAGGCTAGGGGCTGCCGACTAGTAGTGGGTGTGTAATGGTAAGTGAGTGGGGAGACGGTACCCCCATGTTACAGTACATAGCGGAATAGCAGCAAAGTAATAGAATAGAGGTAGAAAAAACAATGGATAAGCAAGAGAAAAGGGAAACATACAACCAAAAAACAGAATCAAAGTAACCCTGTATAACATACAAAAGCCTCATAGGCAGTTTCTGATACAATATGGATGCATGGAATGCTGATACAAAAGTAAACAAAAGACTGGCATGCTACAAGTAGTACAAAAGGAGCAAAAGGTAGTCCACAATCATCCTTATCCAAGCTCAGTCCTCTGCTCTGGAATAGCAGCTAGAATGTACAAGTATCAACCACCTGCAGCTGGGGCCTTTCCCCTACTAGTACATGCGGCAGTAAACTCTACACGGGTGCCTAGGTGGCCGCCCGGGTAGGGTGTGAGACAAGTCTTAGTAGGACACCACCAATGATGTCTATGTGTAATCCAAATAGGTGTTCACAGTAATAGTGAGCAATAGAGTGCAAGTAAGTAAAACAAGCAATAAACAACCATCCCGCTCAGGTTCCAGAAGGACACCTGACGGGTCTACCTGCTTCAGTTCACGGCTGGTATGTCTGTATGAATCAACTTCTTATTTAGAGACAAATATATATATATATATATATATATATATACATAGATATATAATACGTTGGGTAGGACCGGGACAGAACTCACAGACATCCTTAACCCAGGGTCAGTGCTCTTGATCCTACCCCTAGCCCAACTTTAATAATCATTCCAGGGAGCTCTCACAGTCTACCCATAGCCAGAAGCTGTAACATAGGGGAGATATCACGATCTACCCCTGGCCCAAAGCTGTATCATTTAATTAGGGGAGCTCTCACGGTCTGCCCCTAGCCCGAAGTCGTATTATAGGAGAGCTCTCATAGTTAACCCCTGGCCCGAAGCTTAATCATTTAATTAGAATAGGTTATAATTCATACACTTATTATAACATTCATGACAATAAAACATGGCATTTCCATCACACAATATCACATAATCTCATTTCAAGCAAACATTAATTTAAAATAACAAAAGGGGTTTAGGCTAACTCATCCTAGCCAAGCCCTAACCAAAACATCCCATTTACATCACATGGAAAATGGATTTCAAGACATACCCATAAGGTCCAAAGTTGAAAAGGGATAAAACTCATGGTATAACACCTATGGGTGTCCATACTGGGGTCATACGGTACCCAAACACCCATATGAGGGTAGTTCTCATACCCTCCTATCACAAGGGTCATTTAGATAGTAAGCAGTCAATATAAATAACGTGTTTGGAAAAAGACAAACCACGATATGACAAAATAAACTCAAGAATGACAAAACACAAAAGGATAACACATGACCACCTACCTTAGGGCTGTAGACGTAGGCTCACTCAATATCGACCTCATATTCAAAGTATATTGGAAGAGTTCTGAGTTCCAGTCCAATGACCTTAAAATAGGGCATTTGAGCCTGCATCAAAATATAATGACGGAAGGAAAGATTTTCCTAGGAGAAAGAGGTGCGTGAGTTAAGAATTACCTTGTCCCTTCCAATGCTTCCATCAGACCGAAGATCGGGCACCGGACAAAGAAACCATAAGGAATTGAGAGAGAAGGGGGTTTGGGAGCTCAAAAGAGGTTTATTCCTCTGTTCTAGCCGCTGTAACCAGAAAGAAAAGAGAAAATATCTTTAATAGACTTAAGGGAAAAAGTATAATTTCACCATATACAGGGTCTCACGGTTTAGGCACACGGTTTACACAAACCGTGCGCAAACCGTGCACACCTCACTGCCTCCAGAATGCAGGGCTGAAAGGTTTATCCAAACCGTGCGACTTTACTATTCATGTCATGTGAAAACCGTGCGCCCTTATAGGTTCCCCTGTATTCATCCACACTGTTTATGCCAAACCATGTGCAGGCCGTGCACCACTGTCTGCAAGTCCATTTACCAAACTCCCGGGCTCCGAACAAGCCTCGAACACTCTTCAGACCTTCCTTATGATGTTACACACATTAAACAAGCTTAAAGGAAAGATTTGAAAGAAAAAATAACATTCCGTACATTTTCCAAAGATTCGGGTTGTTACAACATCCCCTCCTTAAAGCAACTTGTCCCCGAGTTGTCCTTCCGAGGGTAAAGAGGTGTCACCAGTGAAAAGCTCCGACCATTGAGATCGTATATCAGCATCCCGCTCCCAGGTCTCTTCCTGTACCCGGCCGTGTTGCCATATCACCCGTACAAGAGAAACAGACCTGCATCAGAGTGTCCTCACACTCCAGTCAACAATTCACATTAGATACTCCTCGAAGGAAGAATCCATATCCACTTTAACCTCATTAGGCTGAAACACATGAGTCAGTTTTGAAAAGTACCGGCGAAGCTACGATACATGAAAAACATTGTGCATGGCCTGATATCTCTATGGAAGTGCAAGCTGGTCAGCTACAGGTCCGATCCTCTTCACCACCTCAAAGGGTCCTAAGAACCTCGGTGAAAGCTTACCCTGCTTCCGAATACGTCTCTGCCTTAACCTGGGCGATACCTTCAAGAAAACCCGGTTCCCGACCTCAAAATCAAGAGGTCTTTGGTGCTTGTTAGCATAAGACTGCTGTCCAGACTGAGCTATCTGCATACACTTCCTGATAAGTTATATCTGCTCGGTAGTCTCCTGCACAAGACGTGGTCCTAGAACAACTGCCTCCCCTACTTCAAGCCAACACAAAGACGAGTGACAAGGGCTACCATATAAGGCTTCATAGGGAGCCATCTCAATGGTAGCCTAGAAACAATTTTTATAATAGAACTCGAATAGAGGAATGTTTTCCCCCATGAACCTCCAAAATCAAGAACACAAGCACGTAACTTATCCTCTAGTACCTGTATAGTCCACTTGGTCTGTCCGTCAGTCTGCGGGTGATAGGCCGTACTCAAGAGTACCTGCGTACCCAAGGCCTTCTGTAAACCCTGCTAGAACCGAGATGTAAAATAAGGACCTCTATCCGAGACAACAGACCGAGGTGATCCATGAAGGCACACTATTTCCTTGACATATAGACTTCCCAATTTATCAACCGTGAAGGTCTCCCACACATGTAAGAAATGCGTGACCTTCATCAGACGGTCGATGATAACCCATACCGCATCATTGCCACAAGGTGACCTGGGTAATGCAGTTACAAAGTCTAGAAACATATTCCCATTTCCACTCTGGAATGGACAAAGGCTGCAAAAGCCCAGATGGACACTGATGTTCCACCTTCACCTACTGATAGGTGGAACAATGCATGATGAAACTGGCTATCTCCCGCTTCAAGCTAGGCCCCCAGTACAGTCATTGCAAATCACAATACATTTTGGTGATGCCTAGGTGAACTACCCATGCTGAGGCGTGGAAATCCCTCATCAGCTTCTCTCTGGTGTCTGCTGGGACCCATACATGCCCACAGAACAATAAAGTATCACCTTCATCCACGATCCAATCTGTAGAGGCATCATCAGCCACACTTTCTCGTAAAAAAAGGCCTTCCGGATCTGATAACTATATTTCCCTAACCCCTTCCAAAAGAGTAGATGTTACCGCTAAGGCTGAGAGAACAGTCTGACCCTGACCCTCCTGAACCTCAACGTGCATTTCTGAAAATAGGGCCATCAGCTTCCACTCCTCATCAGATTCCTGAACTACTTGTGACTGAGTTTTCTAACTCAGCACGTCGGCTACTAAATTTCCATTCCCATGAGTGTTGGCCAATTCTAAATCAAAGGATTGCAGGTACTCAACCGACTAGCGTTGCCTAAGATTTAGATCCCGTTGAGTGAAGATATATTTGAGGCTTTTGTGGTCAGTGAATACCACAAAACGATCTCCCAACAAATAGCATCTCCAACAGTGTAAGGCATGTACAACTGCTGCGAGCTTGAGGTCGTGCGTCGGATAATTCCATTCATGAGGCTTTAACTGACGAGAACCATACGAAACAACCTGCTCGTCCTGCATCAGGACAGCTCCAAGCCTGATACCTGACGTGTCACAATAGATCGTATAAGCCCTGCCCAACACCGGTAAGATTAGTATCAGTGCTAAAGTCAGTCTTCCCTTCAGTTCCTGAAAAGATACTTCACAAGGTTCGGACTAATCGAATCTCACCCCCTTTTTATTCAAAGCTGTAAGCGGTATTTCTAGGAGTGAAAAATCCTGAATGAACCACCTATAATACCCATCAAGCCCCAAGAAACTCCTGATATCGAAGACATTCTTGGGATTCTCCCATGAGACTACAACACTCACCTTCTCAGGGTCAACTGAAACACCAGACTCAGAAATAATGTGACCCAGGAAGTGAACTTTATATATCCAAAAGTGGCATTTACTGAGCTTAGCATAAATCTGATGCTCTCTTAGTGTATTTAGAACGATCTCTAGATGGGTTGCATGGTTGTGTCTCGAGCGTGAATAGGCTAAGATATCATCCACAAATACAACCACAAAAGAATCAAGGTAAGGGTGAAAATCCGATTTGTAAGAGCTATAAACACTAAAAGTGAATTCGTAAGCCCAAACGGAATGACAAGGTACTCATAGAGACCATACCTGCTCCTGAACACCGTGTGAGGTATGTCTGAAGTCCTAACATGCACCTAGTGATAGCTCGACCTCAAATCTATCTTGAAAAACACCTTTGCTCCTCGGAACTGATCGAAGAGGTCATCTATTCGAGGTAAAGGATACCGATTCTTGATAGTCAGCTGATTTAAATTACGGTAATCCATGCAAAGACGAAGGGTACCATCTGCATTCTTGGAAAAGAGGACTGACGATCCCCAAGGAGAGGTACTGGGACGTATAGAGCCTTTTTCTTCCAGGTCCTCCAACTGACTCTTGATTTCTAGCAGCTCCTTAGGTTCCATCCTATAGGGAGGAATGGTCACTAGTGCTACTCCTAGTACAAGCTCAATGGTAAACTCCACCTCTCGCACTAAAGGGAGACCGGAGAAGTCATCAGGAAAGACATCTCTATGGTGCTCCACTATAGGAGGAAAAGCAGTGGATTGTAACCCTTGGTCATCGAGATAAAGACTGGAAACCTTTGCCATGACACCACCCAACTTCTGCTGTTCGGATCCTGCTCGTGTCACACTATGATCCCATTCTCCCTTATGCATATGTGTGTCGCCCTATGGTGACGTAAACGTCACCCTCCGACGATAGCAGTCAATCTGGGCTCTATAGGGAACTAACCAATCCATCCCGATTATAACATCAAAACCTTCCATACCCAGAACATACAGGTTCCACACAAAAATGTAACCACCCGCCTCGAGGGACAATTCTGACAACGATGAATGCCCTCTGAATGGATACCTAATGGGGAATCTAACATGATCATACCATGATACAACTCAACTTCGAGGCCCAAACTCTTCGTGATAGCCTCCGATATGAGAGAGTGAGAAGCGCCTGTATCAAACAAAGCAGATACCAATGTTGAGGTAACTAAGAGCATACATTGTACAGTAGACGGCCTGACATGCTGATCCTGCGGCGTAGGCTCAGCTGCATATAACTGGACGGTACCCCAACCTTGAGTCACAACTTGACTACCCTAAGAAGAACCGCCCTGCTGGTGCGGAGAGTCATACGCCTGGTTACCTCTGCCTCATCCACCGCCATAGCTTGATCAGCCGACAGTATTCCAGCCGCCCGACTGACGTGATCCTGCTGATCAAGCACCAGATTGTGGAGTAGGTATAGATCCCTGCTCACTAGGCACTGAAGAAAAAGTCTTGCAGAAACATTGAAGGTGACCCATCCTGCCATAGCCTATGCATTCCACTGGGTTCCATGGACACTATTCCCCAAAGTGTCCCTTACTCCTACACTGATGGAAAATATAAGAACTATATGTGCTGTGAGTCTGACTACTTCCTCCCCCATGGGAAAACTCAAAACATCTCTTCCGCCCTAAAGAAGACCCACTGGAAACTTTTGGGGCTAAACCGCCCTGGTTCGCACTATCTGCTTCCCTCAGATTCCACTCATTAATCAGAGCTTGGATAAAAATATTAGGAATATATGTCCACCTGAACACGTTTACCTGAGACCGGATGGTGTAACTCATCCCATCCTCAAAATGCCTAGTGGCTATCAGATCATCGGCAACTAGCGATGGGGTGAAAAGCTGCAGCTCGGTGAATCGGGATGAGTACTCCATGACTGTCATGGTCCCCTACTGCAGGTTCATAAACTCTCTAGCACTGTTAGATCTCAAGGTCTGGGGAATAAAAAAGTCATAAAAGACTACATGTAAATCTTCCCAGGCCATGTCTCCCTGCCGTCTTGACTGGGTGATGACGTCCCACCACCTTCTAGCTGAATCACGTAGCATATAAATGGCTAATTTGACTCTCCGCTCGGGAGGCATCTCGAGATGTTCAAAGATGGTCCAGATCGCCTCCAACCAAGACTCAGCAGCAAGAGGTCTGCCATCTCATGAAAAAGTTGGAGGATGATATAACTGAAACTTGCAGGTCAACTCTGCCATACTTGGGGCAGACCGCATGCCGCTTTGAATATTCTGCATCATCCTCAAGAAACCCTCATGAAATTGGGCATCAGAGCCCATCTCAAGAATAGAAAAAGGATCCACAGGTGGCTTGAATGAAAGATCAACTGGAGGCTCAGGGCCTTCCACCTCAGGAGCGTGGTCATCACCGCCTTCAGCGCGCACGACTCGAGGACGTCGTGGAGGCAAAATTCTACAATGCCAAATGAACGTCTCAGAGAAGGAAGCCAACAAAATAAATGTTGAACTCTAGAAGCTAGGACAGGTACTAAGCCTTCCTACCCCTAAGATCACCTACCCACACCTACAAGGGTTCTTATCAAGACAAGAAAACATTCAAGATTTTCAAATCCAGTGATATGTCACTTCCCAGCCCATAAGGGCCCATACTCCTCATGAACTGAAATATGACACACACTTAGATGTTATTTATCATTTACTTGTGCTAATTAAGGGTTTGAATTTCCTTTAAAGAAAATGATTGGTTTAGTTGGGATGTCATTTTACGATCCATAAGGTCCCATACACCTTTTGAACCAAAGAGTAACACCCGCTAAAGCCACATCATTCCTCAATTCACAACCTGCAAGAATCGTTAGCACAGTTGCACACATATTAACTAGGAAAAGAAATAATCAATAGACAATTCTCACTGAAAATTTAAATGTGGCATGGAAAGATGCATGGTCTAATCATATTGTGCCTATCATGATGCATGTTCTAATGTAGAACCCTCATTTCATCAGGTCGAACCCTGAATCCAAATTCCAACATTGAAAATCTCAATAACATCACAATACATGTGAATCACCCAAAGGTGAAACGATATCAACAGTAAATAGCAAAATCAATAACAACATAAAATAGGAAACTTGGTCTTTCCCCCGTACATGGGTTCGCGACGCCCAAGCACGACTTATAACTAAGTCCCTAAGTGATCCCACTCTCAAAGTCCATCGTCACCAAATATTAAAGAAAGAAAGAAAGAAACCCACTGATACAACTTTGTGACGTCTCGGACTCGGCTACCCCTCAACCCGAGCCCCAAGCCCGGTTGGCCACATAAACCCTGGCTCGTCTCCCCATAGGCCAGGTGCTGCCGACTAGCAGTGAAAGTGTAATGGTAAGTTAGTGGGGAGACTGTACCCCCATGTTATAGTACACAACGGAATAACAGAAAAGTAATAGAATAGTGGAAGCATAAACAATGGATAAGCAGGAGAAAAGGGAATCATACAACCAAACAATAGAAGTAAAGTAACCCTGTATAAAATACAAAAGCCTCATAGGTAGTGTCCGATACAATATGGATTCATGGCATGCTGATAAAAAAGTAAACAAAAGACTGGAATGCTACAAGCAGTACAAAAGGAACAAAAGGTAGTCCACGAGCATCCCTAACCAAGCTCGGTCCTCTGCTCTGGAACTCCAGCTAGAATGTACAAGTATCAACCACCTACAGCTGGGGCCTTTCCCCTACTAGTATATGCGGCAGTAAAGTCTACACGGGTGCCCAGGAGGCCTCTCGGGTAGGGTGTGAGACAAGTCTTAGTAGACCACCACCAACGATGTCTATGTGTAATCCAAATAGGTGTTCACAGTAATAGTGAGAAATAGATTGAAAGTAAGTAAAAAAAGCAATAAACAACCATCCCTCCCAGGTTCCAGAAGGACACCTGGCGGGTTTACCTACTTCAACTCACGACTGGTATGTATGTATGAATCACATGCTTATTTAGAGATAAATATATAAACATATACATAGATATATAATACGTTGGGTAGGACCGGGATGGAACTCATGAACGTCTTTAACCCAGGGGAAACAGTCTCAATCCTACCCCTGGACCAACTTTAATAATCATTCAAGGGAGCTCTCACAGTCTACCCTTAGCCTGAATCCGTAACATAGGGGAGCTCTCACGGTCTACCCCTAGCCTGAAGCAGTATCATTTAATTAGGGGAGCTCTCACGGCCTTCCCGAAGCCCGAAGCCGTATCATAGGGGAGCTCTCACCGTCAACCCATGGCCCGAAGCTTAATCATTTAATTAGCATATGTTAAAAGGCATACACTTCTTATAACATTCATAACAATAAAACATGGAATTTCCATCTCACAATATCACATAATCACATTTCAAGCAACCATGCATTTAAAATAATAATAGGGGTTTAGGCTAACTCATCCTAGCCAAGCCCTAACCAAAACATCCCATTTGTGTCACATAGAAAATGGATTTCAAGACATACCCATATGGTACAAAGGTGAAAAGGGGATAAAACTCATGGTATAACACATATGGGTGTCCATACCGGGGTCATACGGTACCCAAACACCCATATG
The DNA here is from genome assembly GCA_963277665.1 of Viscum album. Classification (NCBI taxonomy): domain Eukaryota; kingdom Viridiplantae; phylum Streptophyta; class Magnoliopsida; order Santalales; family Viscaceae; genus Viscum; species Viscum album. The sequence goes on from OY728163.1 coordinate 1,328,910,117, forward strand.
AGGGTAGATCCCATACCCTCCTATCACAAGTGTCATTTAGACAGTAAGCAGTCAATATAAATAAGGGGTTTGGAAAAATGCAAACCATAACAAGACAAAATAAACTCAAGAATGACGAAAACCGAAAAAGAGAACACATGAACACCTAACTTAGGGCGTTAGACGTAGGCTCGCTTGATATCGACCTCAGATTCGAAGTAGATTGGAATAGATCTGAGTTCCAATCCAATGCCCTAAAAATAGAGCATATGATCTGGCATCAAAATAGCATGACAGAATGCAAGATTTTCCAAGGAGAAAGAGTTGCGTGAGGTAAGCCTAACCTTGGCCAATCCAATGCTTCTATCGGATCGAAGATCGGGCACCAGACGAAGAAAACACAAGGAATTGAGAGATATGGGGGTTTGGGAGCTCAAAAGAGGTTTCTTCCTCTATTCTAGCCGCTGGAACTAAAATGAAAAGAGAAAATATCTTAAATATACTTATGGTAAAAAGTGTAATTTCACCATATATAGGGTCACATGGTTTAGCCGCACGGTTTACCCAAACCGTTCGCAAACCGTGCGCACCTCACAACCTCTAGAATTCAGGGATGCATGGTTTATCCAAATCGTGCAACTTTACTATTCATGTCGTGCGTAAACCGTGCACCCTTGCTGGTGCCCCTGTCTTCAACCACACGGTTTATGCCAAACCGTGCACAGACCGTGCGCAGGCTGTGCGCCACTGTCTGAAAGTCCATTTCCCAAACTCCTAGGCTCCGAACAAGCCTCAGACACTCCCTGGACCTTCCTTAGGATGTTGCACACATTAAACAAGCTTAAAGGAAAGATTTAAAAGAAAAACTAATGATCCGTACCTTTTCCAAAGAGTTGGGTCCTTACAGTCTGCCTTGGTGAGGTTGGTTAGGACATCTGGCGGCGCCTTTCCCAGGGGAATACCAGTGATCGTGAAGGTGGATATCCAAACTGACCATGCGATGGCACTCCCGATCACCGGTGGGACCGTTAGTAGGGTTGAACTTGAGATCATTGAGGTTGGATCCGATGATAAGGATTGATCAGAAATACCATGCTCCACCATACCCGATCAAACACCAGATGTGTACCCTCCTGACAAGTTCCTTGGGGAATTCCCCGCATATGATCCTACCAACCACGCCGACTGGGACGAGACGACCTCTGATGAAGAGGATAGAAATATAGTCTGTTTCCGATCGTGGAAGCTGATCAAGCGCTTCATTGATGACACCCCCTAGTGCAATGGCTGGATGAGATGGATAGACTTCGTTCGTGGATGTGTGAACTATGTGTTGGGGTAGTGGATTCCTAGTGTCCCCACATGCTCGTCCATGATCATATGGTGGAGAATATTTGGGAGTATGACAGTGGCATTGGTTTGGGATGGTAGAGGAGGAAAGCGGTGAAAATCAAGAGGCTCTGGGAGGCTGAAAATGAGGTTCATCGGCTTCAGGTCTGGGTGGATGAGCACTCATTCTCTCTCAATGCGCAATCGAAGCTAATATTGTGATTGAAGGCCCAACAGACAGAGGTCGAAGAACACATGATGCAATACACTACAGAAATGATCACCATCCGGACCAATGTAATGTAGGCTCGAATGGTGGATGAAGAATGCTCCCCATTGCTGCTGAGGAGGAGTGGGAGCTTAATAGGTGAGAAAAAATCATGGACGCCACAAACCCGAGGGTGGAGGAGCTGAAATGCTCTTTTGATGGGGTTAACCCATCCGTGGGAGGTATTGACCCTCGAGAATTGTAATTATTACAAACCCTCAAATGTACATTCATTGTTTGATTGTATCATTCCATATGCATGCATGATTTCCATTATTTGTACTAGTTTATTGCATTCCCATTATATTTCCGGAGTGTCCAGCGATCAATCCCAAAGCTCACATGGGTCAGGCCTGGTGTGAGAAACAAGGGATGACCACCTTTTTATTCCACCCAAATGTAAGAGTGCAAACCAAGATTCGGGAATCCGGGGGGTTTTGAAAAACCAATCCTAATTTCTAGGAAGAAAGGGAGAAGCCCGGCTAGAAGATGAGGACCTCAAAACAGTCAAATCATTGCTTTCCTAGTGTGCACTAGTGCACGAGCAGTGTAACACCCCGACCCGAGTTACCCGGAGTCGGTGCTTTATTACATAAAATTGGAATGATACAAGGAATCATGTCCCGAAACACCGATCAATTTAGTATTATTGGAATCAAGATACATACATAAATTCAGAATTACAACTTTAAAAGAAATACAACACTAATTTATTTTATTAGAAACATCCAAGCCTCGTAGATTATGTCTACCAGTCCCTCATATCTAACTTATTCTTATCCTGGGAAAATTATATATAAGAAAGGGGTGAGCTCAAACACTCAGTAAGGGTAAGAAATTCATCAGAAGATAATATAAACATTAGGCATGGCGAATAATTAAAAACACATGCCTTTACAAATAATAAACAAGAACACTTTATGGAAGGAGTATGGGATGAGTAAATAATGCCATAATAAAACATAGTCATGGTTATTCTACTTGTCTAATAACCTAATGAACCATCATTATTGTTTTCATAATGAGGAAATGTATAATGTCAGACATTCTGAGTCATTTTTTCAAGGCCTAAGCCAAGATGTCTAAAAATGATTAAGGCCTCAGCCAAAACCATATATCAAATTGGGAAAGGACTCAACCAATTCTACGTCAAATTGTCAAATGAGACTTACCGATTAACCAAGGATCTATAGCAGGCTCCACTAATCACTTACTATGTACAATACATTCCTCATATGAAAAGGTTGAACCACGACCTAAACATTCGTATTGAAACTAGCATACAAAATGTCAATAATTTAACTATAAACCATGAATGGTATAAAAATAACTCATCCATAGTAAAACATAACAAAAAACCTTAAATAAGATATGGAATATTTGTATCATAATAAATCAACTTCAAACAAGTGTAAAATTAATCAAAGGATGTTCACATAGATGAAATTAGAACTATTTGAGAGAAATATATCTTTCTGTTTTTAAATCATTTAAGAGTCACATAATTATTAAAGACAACATTTATTTGGAAAATATTCATATAATCTTGTAAGGGAAGCTTCAATGATGTTATAACGGCGAAAAATAGCCACACCTGCCATATAAGTTAAAAAAACATTCTTACCTTAATTTTGTTGAAAAGGTTATAAAATACCTCGTTTGGAAAATGAAGGAAAGATTCCTTTCAAGACATATAAGGTCAAATAATGGTATAAATGAATTTAACCAATATTCTAGTAACAAGTAAATTTTTTTGAAATATATTTTTAAGAAAACATGTATGTTGATGATAAAGAGGTCCCCGTAGATACTTACGTAAAAACAACCTCAGATAATAAATAGATTGTGGAATTAACCCTTACCATGTACTTTTCCTTGGTCGAGGGTATTTTAACCTCATGTATAATATTTAAATCATTGTTATTAAATTATACAAGAACTATATACATAAATATTATATCATATATGATCCTCTAATATTGCTTTGTTAATAATATTTTAGTAATATCATCCTTTCAGGTGTTAATTGATTCATTTTCCTTTATATGATTGGTTATGAAATCCATAATTTTTAGGTATAAGATGTATCTAATTCCTATAAATAATTATATCATGTTCATAAACATTATTTTTAGTCATCAAATGAAAATTATTCTTGAATGGTTACAATGGGGAAATGAATCTCATCGCGTTTGCGGAGACGGTAATCCGTACGTATGCACGAGTGACAATATCATTATATTGATGGTGAAATCATTTGTAATTGGATGGTACATCATATATAAAGAATCATTAACATGTTATATTTATCATTTACATTAGTTATACTCATTATTATACCAATCCAAATAATGAAGTGTTTGAATAACAAACTACACCACCACGTGGAGACCGTAAGCCATACGTACACACGTATGGTGACTTGGTCATTTATAGGATGGATAGAAAAATGAATATGGTTTTACCATATTTATAATATTATCATAGTATGTAGAAGTTAATGTATTTATTATCTTGGTATGGAAACAACATAGAAATAGGATTTTGAAGAAGAAAAGAACTTGAAAGAGGTGATGAAATATTTATCTCTTCTTCAGGTTATTCTTTTTCATTTGATCAAAAGGGATCCTTAGGTTGGATTTATGACCAAAGGAATGACTCTAGGATGAATTTAGGAATGTTGGTAGGATATTTGGGTCGGGGTTGGATGATCCAAATGTCTTTGGATGTGTGAAATTAAGAGAAGGGGAAGTACCCTTTTATAAGAGAGGTGAGGGTCACTACAGGAAAAGATTAAAATAATATTTTATAATAAAATAATTTTCGGTTTATAATGGCTCAAAAATGATTTATTTAAAGTATAAGGGGGCTATGGGTCGAACATATCTCAACCGATATGTTTTAGATAGGTTTAGGTCACCATATTAACCTTATCTTTTAGATTTAACTCTTAGTTAAATAGTTTAAGTTTTACCATGTATTCTTGTATTATTATAATAATTGGTTAATACAATTACTATAAAATGCCAAGAGAACCTGAAGGATTAATTAGTGATATACCTATCATTATATATGTTCTTTGGTAGAACCTTAGATTTTTAGGACTATTATATAATGTAATAATATAGTATTTGTTTTAAAAACACTTTTATATCAATTTTGACACTATTTAGTATTTGGTTTTTGTGAAAGTCATTAAAAATTTATTACTTCGAATAAAATATATTTAACCAACCCTAACATGTCATATTAACCTAGAAAATTAGTTTAATTCATCAGAAGTCTCAATTTACATTTATTGGGATATTTATAATATCAATTATTTTAATATTTCATTAATAAGGTAATTACTACATCATCATTGTTTCATATATAAATTAAATTATTTTATGTCTAAAATTTTTAAATAAAATACCCTTATGTAATAAATCTTGTTATATTTCTAATGAATATTTATAGTTGAATTTATATTGTGTGTAACTCTATATTAAAAATGGTTTAGTTATTAAACTTTGAATTTAACTCATTTAACTCTTGTTTAAATAAAATAATAATAAATGTCCTAATCTAATCCATGTTGACCAAAGGGGGTCATATTTTATTTCTAATGTTGTTTTTGGTCAAATTAAACTTATATAATAGAATTAGAACATGTGTTGGGGTAATTATAATATCATTTTTACCTTTAATTGCCCTATTTACTTTTAACCGTGGTAAATAAAAATCAAAATTTACTATTCACCAAAAATTATTTTCATCTTATTGAACCAAATTTAACCTACTAATATTAATTTTTTCTCTCATATTTTTTAAATTCAACTCACAGAAGCGGTAAAATTAAGTTTTATGCGAATTTATAAATGCTCATAAGAGGTGGGTAAAAGACGGTAAAAAGTTCAATAAAATTTTTATATATTTAACTTATTATAAAATGAATCCAATGAATTTAATTGAAATTATATAGGTATTATGTACATATTTTGACCTAAAATAAATTTAAATAAAATAAATAATTATTTAAATAAAAATTCGGTTTTAACCAATAATGCATTTTTTTCACTATTCATCATAAATTGAATGTTTTTAGAAAAATACCAAAACTTCACCCTAAAATAATTTCGATATTCCGAATACAAAAATGAAGACCATTTTGAAAAATAAAATTTATTAAATTTCAAAAAGTGGTTATTAATATTTATAACGGCTAGTTTGATTGGTCGCGGTGTGTTAGAATCTCAAAGTTGCATACAATGAAAGCTGTTGCATTATTCAAAAGGAAACATACCGTTGAAGCTTCTGGTGTTACATTCTTCCATCCTTCAAATAATTTCATCCTTGAAATTTCTAGAATACTACCGCACAAAAATATTCGGGTGGTTCTTCATCATAAGTTCTGATGGTTCCCACATTTCCTCTTCCATCTTATAGTTTCTCCATAGAACTTTTACTAGACGAGTCGTCCAGTTTCTCAACACTTGTTCTCTGGTATCATGAATCTTGACAGGCTCTTCACAATAAGAGAGATCAGGTTCCAGTTCAATTTTCTCATAGGTGAGTACATGCATTGGGTCATGCATGTATTTTCTCAACAGTGATATGTGGAACACATCATGAACTTTGGAGAGACTTGGTGGCATTTCCAAATAGTAAGCTACAACTCCAATTCTTTATTGAAATTTGAAAGGTCTGATGTACCTAGGACTCAATTTACCCTTCTTACCAAAACTTATAACACCCTTCCATGGAGATACCTTCAAGAAAACATGGTCTCCTATTTGAAATTCCAAATCCTTCTTTTGGTTATCGGCATAGATCTTTTTCCTACTTTGGGCTGCTTTGATGTGGGTTTGGATAATCTTCAGTTTTTCCATTGTTTCCTCAACAAGTTCTGGGCCTACGAGTTTTCTTTCACCAACATCATCCCAAAAAGTTGGTGTGCGATGTCTCTTTCCATATAACGCGTCATATGATGCCATCTGAATACTTTAATGGAAGCTATTGTTATATTAAAATTCTACCAGAGGTAAATATTGATCCCACATACCTTGAAAGTCAAGGGAGAAAGATCTAAACATGTATTCTAAGGTTTGAATAGTCCGTTCTGATTTTCCATTAGTTTGAGGGGGGTCAGCAGTGCTCAAACGAAGTTCAGTATCCAAAGATTTTTGAAGACTTTTCCAGAATCTTGGTGTAAAATGGGGATCACAATCAGAAACAATATATAGGGGTACTCCATGAAGTCTTAAAACTTCTTTAATATATAGTATTACTAAATTTTCATGTGGTAAATCTTCTATTATAGTAAGAAAATGTGCTTACTTGGTAAGACGATCAACAATGACCCATATTGCATCATTCCTTCTTGGAGTCTTCGGTAGCCCCATGACAAAGTCCATCGTAATATTATCCCATTTCCACTCAGGTATGGGAAGAGGTTTCAGGACTCTTCCAGGCTGTTGCCTTCCATATTTCACATGTTGACAAACCATACATCTTGACACAAAATCAGAAAGCTCCCTCTTTATGTTGTCCCACAAAAAACGTTCCTTCAAATCTATATACATCTTAGTGATACCAGGGGGTATAGAGAAATTGGTTCTATGAGCATCATCAAAAAATTCCCTTTTTAGATCAGGTGTGTTAGGAACACAAAGCCTCTTCCCAAATTTCAAAATTCCATCTTCATATATGAAGTCACTCAATCTCCCATCATTCACAACTTTAATCTTCTTTTGAAATACCTCATCATTAGTCTGAGAACGTTTTAGCCTTTCTAGTAAAGAAGGTTTGGAAACCATTTGGAAAATCATTGATATTTCACCTTCCATGGTTATTCCCATATCCATCTTTACTAGATCCATGTATATATGATCCTTTTCAACTCTCGTCTCGTTCAAAACTCCATGATCCTTTCTTATCAAAGCTTCTTACACCTTATTTTCCTTCCCCGAGTGGTAGTGTATAGTGAAATAATAATCCTTGAGTAGTTCAAGCCATCTCCTTTTCCTCAGGTTGAGTTATCTTTGTGAGAAAATAAACTTCAAACTCTTGTGATCAGTATAAATCCCACATTTTTCACCATAGAGATAGTGTCTCCATATTTTCAGAGAAAATATTATAGCTTCTAACTTAAGATCATGAGTGAGATAGTTTTTTTCATGAATTTTTAGCTGTCGTGATGCATAGGCAATGACTCTATCATTCTTCATAAGGACAAAAACAAGTACTTTCTTTGAAGAATCACTATAAATAACAAACCCATCATTCCTTGATGGTTGAGTCAAGATATGATCATTAACTAATCTTCTATTCAATTATTCAAAACATTCTTCACACTATTTTTTATAGAAAAATTTAACCCATTTACAAGTGATCTTTGTTAATGGGTTATCCAACCGGGAAAAATTCTGGACGAAATGTCCATAATAACCTGCTAAACCAATAAAACTGCGTACCTCAGTTATACTCCTCAGTGCTGTCCATTCTTGGATTGCCTTGGTCTTTTAAGGATCAACTGAGATTCCATCCTTAGAGACAATATTTCCAAGAAAATAAATCTCCTCAAGCAAGAATTCACATATGCTAAACTTCCCATATACTTCATTTATTCTTAAAGTCTTTAGAATAATGCACACATGATTTTCATGATCTTCGTAGCGTTTGGAGAGTACCAAGATATCATCAATAAATACCACTTCAAATTCATCAAGATATTCCTTGAAAACTCTATTCATTAGATCCATGAAGACATATGGTGCATTAGTCAATCCAAAAGGCATTACTGTAAACTCATAATTCCCGTACTTGGTTTGAAATGCTGTTTTCGGAATGTCTTCCTTCGTCACACACAACTGATGATATCTAGATCAAAGGTCAATCTTTGAAAAATATTGATCTCCATGAATTTGGTCAAATAAATAATCAATGCGAGTTAGGGGATACTTTTTCTTTATTATTATAGCATTGATATCCCTGTAGTCAATGCACAACCTCATAGATCCATCTTTCTTCTTAACAAAAAGGACAGGGGTTCCACATGGAGAAACACTAGGGCGAATAAATCCCTTATTACTCAATTACTCTAGTTGTTTATTTAGTTACACTAATTCCACAATGGCCATTCTATAAGGGGTCTTTGATATGGTCCTTGAACTAGGAATTAAATCAATGGAAAACTCAATTTCTCATTCTGGAGGATTTCAAGGTAAATCCTCTGGAAACACATCGACATATTATTAAACAATAGGTACGTCCTCTATTCGAGCATTATTTTCCTCACCTATAATTATTTCATTCTAATCCTCCCCAATAATTGAATTTAGTAGAGATATTGGGGGTGGATCTAGATAAGAATCATATGGTGACGTTTCTGCTCTAAAGACAAGGTACTCCTTATCATCATTGATAATTGTAACCCCCTTCTTCTTACAATAATTTTTCACATCATGGTCTAAAATCCAATCCATACTAAGGATTATATCAAATTCAATCATGGGTATAACGATTAGATCAGTAGATAAATATCATCTATATGCCTTAATGGGGACTAATTCACAAAACTTTGTTGCAATGATAATTCCCGTAAGAGTTTTGACTGACAACTCCCTTGTTAAGTCAAATTGAAAATATCTAATTTTCTTAGAAAACTAGGAAGATATGAAATAATGCAATGATCCAGAATCAAATAAAGCTTTGTTTAAACTTGAGTAAACCATTAAATTACCAACCACCACATATTTTGGAGATTCAACCTCAATAGTAGTGATCACATAATCTTGGTCTTACTCACTTGAACTTTTTTGTGGTATGTTACCTTGGAACTTAGGAAACTAATTTTAATAATGCCCCTTTTCTCTACAATTGTAGCATTCAACATTGACAACCTATTTCTTCCCCTTGAAATCACAAGCTTGGTGGATTTTTTCACCACACTTGTAACAGACTCTCATTCCCTTCAGACAAGTACCGAGGTGTTTCTTACAACATTTACTGTAGTATGGATATTAAAATTTTCCCTTCTTCCCCTTATTTCCATTTACAGAGTGTTCATAATATCTCTTTTTCTCTTGCTTTTCTTTAATGTAATAAGACTTAGAGAATTCCTTTTCTATCTTGTTTGCAAATGAGACAATATCTTCGTACGATGAGAAGGATTTTGATACTAATTCTCGATGGAGAAATGGTTTTAACCAATAAAAGAATCAATCAATATTACTTCTTGTGTTACATATATAATCTACTGCATGCCTTGCTAACCTTGAAAAGTTAGCCTCATACTTTTCAAAATTCTCATCCTCCTTTTACCTCAAACTCAGAAATTATCTTTCCATATCTGCTCGATGGTCAATAGAAAAATATTTTTCTAAGAAAATCTCTTTAAAATCCCTCCATTACATGTTTTATACTTCTTTATCTTCTTTTGTGTTTTGTATTAATGACCACCATTGATCTGCATATCCCGTGAGGTGATAAACTGCCATGACAACCCTTTCCCTTTCACTACTCCCTCAAGCATGAAATATTTTTTCTGATGAACTTATCCATTTCTCAACTACTAATAGATTTTTACTCCCATTGAATGTTGGTGGTTGTTGTCTCATGAAGCGGTCTAACATTGATCCTCTGCATTGTGGATTAGGGTTCTCCATACGGGTAAGATTATTATTCATAACCTAAGTGAGTTGTCCCAGTATGGTGATAAGATAACCAACACCAGTTGCATCACCAGCTCCACTATAATTATCTTGAGTAGGAGGGAAATACCTATATGTATTAAGTGCATTGATACAATTTCTATTCCTTCCACTAGGTTTCATTTCTAAATAATGGCATACAATAGATTAGTTTATGAATCACAATACATAATTCCAAACTTGTAAAACACTTAACATAAATCAAATAGTTTATAGATATAATCCATAATCATAATTTATTTTATTTGAGGAGGTATATACTCATAAACCCTTCATAAAGTTTTGTAAAGAAAATGAGAATTATCTTAAGCATATCCCCCAGTAGCGTCGTAACCAAGAGTGTAGAAGGCCCACTATCGTGCACCAGTTCCCATTCGAGTCTAGATCAATGTGGTGTTTTCCGGTTTTACCCCTAGGTACATCAGCGCCATAGCCACCTCTGCCTACTCGTAACTAGACATGGATTTATTTCTTGGAATAGTCAAAAAATCTATATAGTACCAAAATTCTAGGAAGTTCTTCTATACTAATCCTCAAAGTCTATCTTTAGATAATGTTATCTAATCAGAGTTTTTCTAAATCTAGTTTCTAATGTTTGTACAAAACTTCCTCTGATACCAAATGTAATGTCCCGACCCCAGTTAACCAGAGTCGGGGCTTTATTACATAACATTGGCATGATATAAAGAATCATGCCCCGAAAGACCAATCAGTTTAGTATTATTGGAAATAATATACCTACATAAATTCAACATTACAACTTGAAAATAAATAAAACACTAATTTATTCCATTAGAAACATCCTAGCCTCTAAGATTATGCCTTCAAGTTACTCATAACTAACTTCTTCATATCCTAGGAAAATGAAACATAAGAAAGGGGTGAGCTCAGATGCTCAGTAAGGGTAAGAAATACAACAGAAGATAACATAAACATTAGGCCTGATGAATAATTAAAAACACATGACTTTACAAATAATAAACATGAACACTTTATGGAAGGAATATGAGTTGAGTAAATAATTCCATAATAAAACATAGTCATGGGTATTATAATAGTCAAATAACCACATGAACCTTCATTATTATTTTCATAATGAGGAAATGTATAATGTCGGACATTCTGAAACATTTTGTCGAGGCCTCGGCCAAGATGTCTAAAAATGATTAAGGCCTTGGACAAAACCATATATCTAATTGGGAAAGGCCTTGGAAAATTCCACGTCTAATTGTCTCATGAGTCCTATCGATTCACTTATGATCTATAGCGGGCTCCACTCATCACTTATTAAGTCCAATACATTCCTCATATGAAAAGGTTGAAAGATAACATAAACATTCATATTAAAACTTGCGCATAGAATGTCAATAATTTAACCATAAACCATGAATGGAATAAAAATAACACATCTATAGTCAAACATATCAGAAAACCTTAAATAAAATATGGAATATTTGTATCATAATAAATCAACTTCAAATAAGTGTAAAATTTATCAAAGGATGTTGACATAGATGAAATCGAAACTATTTCAGAGAAATATCTCTTTCTATTTTGAAATCATTTAATTGTCACATAATTATAAAAGAAAAAATTTATTTTTAAAATATTCTTATAATATTTTAAGGGAATCTTAGATGATGTTATATTGGCGGAAAATATCCACAGCCCCTGTATAAGTTAAAAAAACATTCTTACAATAATTTTGTCAAAAAGGTTATAAAGTACCTTGTTTGGAAAATGACGGAAAGATTCATTTCAAAACATATAAGGTAAAATAAAGGTATAAATTACTTTAACACATAGTCTAGTAAATATTAAAAATGTTTTGAAATACATTTTTAAGAAAACATGGATGTGGACGATAAAGAGGTCCCAGTAGATACTTACGTAAAAACAACCTCTGATAATAAAGAGATTGTGAAATTAACCCTTACCTAGTAATTTTCCTTGTTTGAGGGTACTTTAACCTCCTATATAATAGTTAATTAATTGTTATTAAATTATAAAAGAACTATATACATAAATATGATATCATATATGATCCTCTAAGATTGCTTTGTTAATAATATTTCAGTAGTATCATCGTTTCAGGTGTTAACTGATTCATTTTCCTTTGTACGCTTTGTTACTTAAGCAATGTTTATTATGAATAAGATGTATTTGATTCATATAAATAATGATATTATATTCATAAAAATTATTTTTAGTCATCAAATGAAAATTATTCTTGAATGGTTACGATGGGGAAATGAATCTCATCGCTTTTGTGGAGATGGTAATCTGTACGTACGCACGAGTGACCATATCATTATATTGATGGAAAAATCATATGTAATTGGATGTAATATCATATATACAGAATCATTCAAATTTTATATTTATTATTTACATTATTTATACTCATTATTATACCCATAGAAATAATAAAATGTTTTAATAACAAACTACACCACCACGTGGAGAGGGTAAGCCATACGTACGCATGTATGGAGACTTAGTCATTTATAGGATGTATAGAATAACTAATATGGTTTTAACATATTTATAATAACATAACAGTATGTATAAGGTACTGGATTTATTATTTTGGTGTGGAAACAATAAAGAAAGAGGAAGTTGAAGAAGAAAAGAACTTGAAAGAGGTGATGAAATATTTACCTCTTCTTTGGGTTCTTCCTTTTGATTTGATCAAAATGGCTCCTTATGTTGGCTTTATGGCCAAAGGAAGGCCTATAGGATTATGTGAGGAAATTTGGGAGTATATTTTATCTGGGGTTGGCTGAGCCAAATGGCTTTGGAGGTGTGAAAGTAAGAGAAGGGGAAGTACCCTTTTATAGGAGAGGTGAGGGTCACTTTAGGAAAAGCTTGAAATATTATTTTATAATAAAATAATTTTTGGTTTATAATGCTCAAAAAATATTTATTTAGAGGATAAAGTGGGGATGGGTCAAAAAAAACTCAACCAATAGGTTTTATATAGGTTTAGGTCGCCATATTAACCTTATCTATTAGATTTAAATATTAGTTAAATAGTTTAACTTTTACCATATATTCTTGTATTATTATAAAAATTGGTTAATAAACTTACTATAAAATGCCAAGAGAACATAAAGTGGTTAATTAATGATATAACTATCATTATATAATTTCTTTGGTAGAAAGTTATATATTTAGGACTATTATATAATATAATAATATAATATTTGTTTTAAAAACTCATTTATGTCAATTTTGACACTATTTAGTATTTGGTTTTGTGAAAGCCATTAAAACTTTACACATCGAATAAAATTTATTTAACCAACCCTAAAATCTCATATTAACCTATAAAATTAGTGTAATTCATCATAAGTCTCAATTTACAATTATTTGGATATTTATAATATCATTTATTTTAATATTTCATTAATAAGGTAATTACTGCATCATCAATGTGTCATAAATAAATTAATTTATTTAATATCTAAAAATTATAAAAAATTACCATTATATAGAAAATATTTTTATATTTCTAATTAATATTTATAGACTAATTTATATTGAGTTTAACCCTATATTAAAAATGTTTTAGTTGTTAAACTTTGAATTTAACTCTTTTAACTCTTCTTTAAAGAAAATAATACCAAATGTCTTAATCTAATCCATGTGGACCAAAGGGGGTCATATTTTTTTCCTAAGGTTGTTTTTGGTCGAATTAAACTTATCCAACAGAATTATGACATGTGTTAGGGTAATTATGATACCATTTTACCCTTAATTACCCTATTTACTTTTAACCATGGTAAATAAAAGTCAAAAATTACTTTTCATCAAAAACTATTTTTATCTTATTGAACCACATTTTAATTACTTATATTAACCATTTCCCTTGAATTTTTGAAATTTAACTCACATAAGGGGTAAAATTAATTTTTAGGAAAATTTGCACATGCTCCTAGGAGGTGGGTAAAAGACGGTAAAAAGTTAAATAAAATTTTTATATATCTAAAATTATTATAAAATGACTCTAATGAATTAAATTGAACATATATAGGTATTATGTATCAATTTTAACCGAAAATAAATTTAAATAAAATAATTATTTATTTAAATAAAAATTTGGATTTAACAAATAACGATGTGTTTTTCACTATTCATCAAAAATTGAAGGTTTTCAGAAAAATACAAAAAAATATCCCTAATCTAATTTTTATATTCTGAATTCAAAAATGAAGTAAATTTATAAAAAATAAAATTTATAAAATTTCAAAAATTGGTTATTACTATTTATAACGACTAGTTTGATTGGTCACAGTGTGTTAGAATCTCGAAGTTGCATATAATGCGAGCTGTTTCATTATTAAAAGGGAAACGTACTATGGAAGCTTGGGGTATTACAAGAAGGGTAATGATAGGGGCATTGAAATTAATCTGAACATAGGGGAGTGGAATGTGTGAATCACGATACCCAAAATTCAAAACATTGTAGGATGGCGTGATAATAAAGAATTACTGCTGATAGTGTTCGAAACATAGTATCCCTATTACGTTAGCATGAAATGGGGATAAAAAATGAGGGCCGACCACTGAACATGTTCAAAACATGGGGCCCGACTCAAAATTTCATCCTTTTGTCTTCCAAAACGTTGGCCCAGGACAATAGGTGAGCCATCGGCTGAGCATCCATACTGTTAGGGGGTCCCCTTAGACGTGAAAGAGGATGAGGGTCCGAATGAAGGGAACACAAAGCATGGAGTTGGAGTGATGGGTTTTTCTAATAGAATCCAACACTCTTGAAATCATTCCATCATGATGAAGGGATATTTGGTGGGCGTATCCATCTGATCATGGATCAAACATACTTCTGAGAAGGACCTCTTTGGTAAGGGGTCTGGTGCATCCCATGATTAACATGGGGAATCCTGAACTTGTTTAGGGTAGAATCACAGTTTAGTTTTATGCACTGAAGACATATGGAATCATGCAGTTTAACTTCATACGATAGGAAGAAGAGTGAAAGGGAAGATCCCAGGTAGGGAGTATGTGGTGCGGTAGCTTAAACCCGACATGAATGAGTACATAAGGAGTCGGCACCACATCACGTATCCCTGAAGAATGTTCTTTTGGTCAAGGGGGCAAAAGTGAAAGTTAGGCTGGGCCTGAAGCAAAGCGGTTGGGAATTCCTATGTACCCATTAGGATGGGAATCAAGCCGCACATAGTTCTTTCGGTGCAGTTTAACATCATGCGAGGTGAAAGAAGGCATGTATGACATGGCTGTGCTAGTACACGTCCTACCAGAACTACAAGCCCATGTGAGTCATGCTCAATGTGGGAAACAATAAGTAGTGATGGGACTTTCCTGACATAGGAAGGAACATGTTAGGGGTGATGGGGCACAAGGTGAACGACGTCCCAATGATGATGACCCACCTATATAATGCACCTAGATGCACGGAGGAGTAAAGTTATGTATGTTGTAATTTCACTTGAACATAAGAAATTGGAAACATGTGAATCAGGATGATCGAGATCTGGACGACAATGATGGAAGCATGACGATAGGGGATAACTTTTGACAGTGTTCAAAACACAACATCTATATCGTGTTAGCCTTGGATGGGGACAGGAAAATGAGGGTCGACCACTGACCATGTTTGAAACATTGGACCGACTGCAAATGTCATTTGAGGTCCTTAGGGATGTTGGCCCAATATGGTAGGTAAGCCAATGTGGCATGAGACGAGGCCACAAAGGGGGTCCTTTCAGAAGTGGAAGAGGATGAGGATCCAAATAACAGGTTCACAAATCTTGAACATGGAATGATGGAATGTCACTATAAAAATTCAATAGTTTGGAAACTTCCACAATGCATCTGAGTACGATAATAAGACATATCATATAGAGGGAGTCGATTCCCCCTCTAAGGACAAGGGTCCTGAGATTGCATGCTTCCAGCTTAATGGTCCTAGGATGAGCCATTAAGGGGGCTTGATTTGATGAATTGGGCACAGGGATGCGAAGTAGCTGAACCCAACACACAGTTCTCATAGGGAGATCTTATTTTAGGGTCATAGAACTCAGACTAGGTTGGGAAAAGACATTGGGGGCCCACTGTACGTCTATTGAAAAAACCCAGCGTGAATGAGGACCCATGAGGTACTCGCTACACCACATGTTCCCCAGAGAGCTCGGGACAGGGGGCTGAAAGAGAGGATATGATTTTAGATTCCTGGGGATAGACCCAATGACGAGATGTCTAGGAATTAGTACATATACCATTGTAATGGGAATCAAGTCGTATGTAGTTCTGGGGGCGGCACGGTAAGATACTTGTGCCAGAGATAATAAGGTTGTGCGGGTCTGGACCTTGCACCAAAAGAAGCGGTATTTGATAGATCTTGTTTGTCCTTAAGGATGAATGAGAATTTTTTGGTGAAGCGATGGACCTAGGATAGAATGTCTAGGAATCACCACAATAATCAAGCCATATGAAAGCGTTGACAAATGGTACAGTGTGTGACCAATACCAAACATGATGTCCCCTCGAGTGAGGATATCACGGTGCAATGCAGTTTTTCGTTATGCGAGCAAGACAGCGACGTCACAGTTTAGGGTCATGTGAGGGGACAAACCATGCATTTTAACGTTATGTTATATAGATGTAACAGATTAATGTCATGTGGGACTAGTCATCATAGTTTAAAGTCATATGGCTCAGACATATATAGGAGAGATGAAGCTCTAGAGGGAATGTGCACGATGTGATAAAGCATACTCGACGTGAATGAGGATGAGGTCCACATCATACCATGCAGAATTCCGAGTAGGAAACCTTGGGCTGAGGGGCCAAAAAAGGTTAAAGGATATGGGATAGGAGAGGTTAGCCCCTAGTAGAGAGATGGACCCGAAGATGAGATGTCCGAGCGTTCCTATATATCCCATGGGAATGGGAATCAAGCCACACATAGTTCTTGAAGGTTCCTTTTAACACCATGTGGGACAAAATTCAGTTTAAAGTCATGTGGGATAGGAAGTATGGGGGATAAATCCTAGAAAGTAGCGTACGTGGGGCGACTATTGCAAACCCGATGTGAATGAGGGAATACACCCACATGCGCCACGCCATGCGGTCCTATAAGATTTAGAGCCCAGAAGGAAGAATAGAAGAGGTATGTTAGTTTAACTTGAGCTGGAACCAAATAAAAGATGTCTAGGAATTCCTACATATCCCATGGGAATGGGAATCAAGCCGTACGTAGTTCTAAAAGAGATATTAGTTTAAGGTCTTAGAACTCGGACCAAAGAGAAGTAGAATCCTTCCATGTAAGTGAGGACCACAACCAGATCCCTAAGCCCACGTGAGTCAAACTCAATGTGGGAAACAATGGTGGGAGAGGTTTTTTCAATACCTGGAATGCAAGCCAAAGGGAAGTCGGTGTGGAACCCTGAATGATTCCTTTACCACAACTTTTGTCCTCCTAACATTAAAATGCACCCCGAGGGATAATGCCAGGAGTGTCAAAATTCCATTTTGACATGGTCGGGTGGAAAATAATTTGAATCATGTAACCAACATTCAAGTCTTGAAGGGGATGGTGTGACAATGGAGGATAACTGTTGACCGTGTTTGGAACACAACATCTATATCGTGTGGCCTGAAATGGGAACAACAAATGAGTGTCAACCACTAAACATATTCTCAACATGGTACTTGTATCGATTTTTTGTCTAAAACCCTCGAGGATGTTGGCTCATAATGGTAGGAGATCACTTAGGCCTAGGATCCATGATATTTGGGGGTCCCTTCAGGTGTCAAAGATAATGGAAGCCCAAATGAATAGGAACACGAAGCCTATAAAATGGGTTAAAGCATGTATATGTAGAATTTGACACTCCATGATCTATACCAGATTACTCATGGGCCAATTGGGGAATCACTGAAGAGGGAAAAGGGACCCGAGTTAAGGGAAAATGACTCAAATAGATGAGAGTAGGGAAAGGGAGCGAAGGCCACATAGGAGAGAGAGAGAGGTATACGGCGTGGTCGTTATAAACCCAAAGTGAATGGAGAGATAAGATCATATCCCACTGTATACCCATCATCTAGAAGAACATGGTCCAAGGGGATAAAATGATAGGGAGGTTTCTAAGAGATGGGGCTGGACCCGAAGACCAGACATTCGGGTAGTCCTACGTATCCCATGAGGATGAGAATCAAGCCATAAAAAGTTCAGGGGGAAAGGACGACACAAATAAGGGAAAGATACCCCAATGAGAGGCGTGTACGACATGACGAGTAACTAGACATGAATGAGGACATAATCCCGCACCACAATTTACAACCCTAAGTAAGAACTTAGGCCAGGGGCCTGAAAAGGCCAATGGTCTTAAGGCTGGGTGATGGATAGAATGTCATGTCCAGCTTGCAGTTTAACTTCTTGCAGTGAGGATGAAGGTAGGGGCAAGGTATCTCATCTAGGGATGTGTAATACATGACGAGTAACCCGACGTGAATGAGAAAATAGTCCCGCACCACACCATATAACCTTAAGTGAGAACTTGGAACAGGGACCTGAAAAGGCCGAGGGGCCTAAAAAGGACGAGGGGCCTGACGTTGGGTTTACAGAAAAAATGCCACATCCATCTTGCAGTGTAACTTCTTGTAGTGAAGACAAAGGTGATCTTAATTTAGGGTCATAGAGCTTGGACCTTATATGCCTAGTTTAATGTCATATGCATAGGACATAGAGGGAGAATAATCACGCCTATGGAAGACCACAAAGTGGAAATAATGATAGAAAACAAATGTTGACCTGGTTTGAAATAGAGTATCCACCCTTGTGTGACCAGAAGGGGGGGGGGTGACCATTGAGCTTCAATGGTTGACATTATTTGCAACATGGGACTTGTATCAATTTAACACCCATAATCCTCAAGGGCATTAGCCCGTAATGATAGGAGAGCCCTTGAGCTGAGCATCCATGCCATTCTGGGGCCGTTTTGGATATAGAAGGTAATGGAAGCCCAAATGATGTGACTCGCGAAGCATGGCAGGGCCTGTTCCCACGGGACGAATGATAAATGAAGGGAGGGATGTCTCAAGGGGATATGTGCGGTGTGGAGAAATAGCCCAATGTGAATGAGGACATGAGTCCATACCGCACCACACAATCCTAAATGAGAACTTGGGATAGGGGCCAGAAGGGGTCAAAGTACCTGAGGTTGAGCATCTCGACCAACTGTATCCATATGAACCCTCATGCGGGCATTACCTTCATAGCTCTTAAGCCCATGTGAGCAATGCTTGTTGTGGGAAACAATATGTAGGACTGGATCTCCCCGTCACATAAGGGTTCGACAGCTAGAATTTCACTCCCGCTCAAAGAAGACCGAGATTTGGACAGATGGTAGGGAAGAATGAACCACTACACTCCATGTTTGGGACATATGAGGGTGGTGATAATGAAAAAGGATAGTTTCTGACCAGATTTGAAACACAACATCTATATCATGCGACCTAAAATGGGAACAACAAATGAGTGTCGACCACTGACCATATTCACAACACGGGACTCGTATTTGTTTTCTAAAACCCTTGAAGTCATTGGCCCAAAATGATAGAATATCCCATAAGTTAAGCATCCTTTCCATTCGAGGGGGACCCTTCAGATGTGAAAGATAATGGGAACCCAAATGATAAGGTTTGTGGAGCATAAATGCATCTGTGAAATTTCAAATAAAGTTAGATGGCAGAAGAGATATAGATCTTCATGGGAGATGGATACATGGTATGGTCATGATGAACTTGACGTGAATGAGGGAAAAATCTCACACCACACCATGTGTTTCGTCCCAATGGGAGGTCTCGAAGTTTGGGGTTGGGCCTACAAATGAAATGTATAGGTGGTCCTACGTATCCCATGAGGATGGGAGTCAAGCCACACATACTTCTGAAAGGTACAAGATGTTTAGCGCCATGCAGTAAGGATGTTGGAGGATTAGAAGAACGAAGGAGGTCACATGGTGCAATCATCGTAACCCTGACATGGATGGGGACAAAGAAGCCTACATGGTGCCATGTGAGATCCTACAAAAGAACTATATAGAGGAGGGGATAGTTAAAGAGGAAGCTGGGGGTGGACTCAAGATGAGGCGTCTGAGCGTTCCTATGTATCCCATGAGGATGGGAATCAATCCATATGTTGTTTTGGAGATGTAGTTTAACATATTTTAGGATGAATCACATTTTAAGGTCATGTAGGACCATACAGTTTATGGTCATGCAGGATCATCATGTAGTTTAGGGTCATGAGGGACCATATAGTTTACGGTCATGAAGGAAAATACAGTTTAAAGTCATGCAGGACCATAGGGACTCAGGTAAAATATTTCTTTAGGAACTTCACATTGGTGGGAGGAGTTATATGCTCACCATCCATTGTAACCAGTGAGTTTGCTCCATTGGGGTAAACCTTGTGAATGATGTAAGGTCCTTTTCATTTGGGTTCCAACATGGGTGGTTTCCGGCCAGGTATCATTGGTGCCCTCATGACCAATACCAAGTCACCTTTCAAGAAGGATAGGAGACAAAATTTCTTGTTGAAAGCTCTAGATATCTTGTTTTGATGCCTTTCCAGATTGTGCAAGGCACAAATCCTATTCTCGTCAAGTGCTTCCAACTCAGCCAAAAGGATTTTAGCTACATTATCTGGAACTTTTTGGTCATAGATGGCTGTGTGCAATGAGGGAAATTGAATATCGATGGTAAGGATGGTCTCCATCCAATATACCAGGGAATATGGGGTCACCTGGGTGGAATTATGAGTCATCATCCGGTATTCCCAAAGGGCGTTGGGGATCTTATCCCGCCAACTCTTCTTATTCTGACCAACCATTTTCTCTAGAATGTTAGATAGGGTTTCTTGAATGCCTCAATCTGTCCATTTGCTTGTGCATGATAGAGGGAGGTATGGTTGGGACAGATGTTGTACTTAGCGTACAATTTCTTCAGCTCAACTGCTCGGAAGTTCATGTTGTTATCGGTGAGGATGACATGAGGGAATCCAAATCGGTAGATGATATTAGAGCTCACAAAGTCAACGATGGAATGTTCCTTGACCTCCTTAAGTATAATTGCCTCTGCCCACTTGGAGAAGAAATCCAAAGCATTTAGGATGAATCTTCACTGGCGAGCTGTCGCTGGTGGATATGGTCCCATGACATAGAGTCCCCACATTGAAAATGGAAAAGATTAGTTGGTGGAGTGAAGAGGATCTGGAGGCCGATTCCTAAAGTTAGCATGAATTTGGCATGCATGGCATCACTTGGTGAACTCGATGCAATCATGGATCATGGAGGGCCAAAAGTACCCCAATCTCTAGATCTAGTGAGATAGATTCAGCCCAGTCTGATTATCCCCACAAGAATTGGTGTGAACCTCTTGCATGACCTAAGAAATATTGAATACTTGAATGCAACATAGGAGAACTGAATCAAACCCGCACTTGTAGAGGATCTGCTCATGGCCAGTGCCATCCTGAAGGGTGACCTGCAACTCACAACATCAGATTCGCTCGCGCTCGGCCCGATTAGTAGGGAGATTACCATTATGGATATACTCAAAAAATGGGGATCTCTAGTAGGGAGTCACATCAATCACTATATCCAGGGGACCTGGGGGTCCTAACATAGAGGTTCTGGTGGTAAGGTGGATCACCTACAGACCGTCATCATCATCTGGGGTGATTGGAGCAATGACTCTCCGATGTGCCATGTAGATAATCATATAATCTTGATTGGGCTCCACGAGTGATGCAGCTTGACTGGATAGGGAATCAGCATGACCATTCTGAGATCAAGGGACATGAGTAACTTCTAGCTGAGATGGGAACTGGGCCATTAGTTGGAGAGTGCATTCCAATAATGTTACGATCTCTCATTTTCTGACGAAATAGTCACCGTTGATCTATTTTATGACTAGTTTGGAATCCCCTTTCTCATGAAAATGGGGCACATCAATCTCAAGGGCCAACTCAAGACCAGTGATGAGAGCCTTATACTCTGCCTCACTGTTGGTGCAGCCTTCTGACAATAGGAATGAGTAAGGCAGAACGACTTGTGCTAGAGTAATGAATACGATACCCAATACTACTCTGTTGAGTCTAGGATCATTGAGCCTTATACTGGTGCGACTATGGGAAGCACTATCAAAGTGCATATGCCAACATGAAAATTTTTGGTCCACCGAGAGAATTGATTCATCGTGGAAATCAAGGTCCATGTAATGGTCCGCAAGAGCCGGATGGGCAGCAAGGAAATCTGTCAATACTTTCCCCTTAATAGCCTTCTGAGGGAAAAACCTGATCTTGAACTGCTGGAGAATCCCTGCCCACTAAGCTATATGGCCTGTCAACATGGGGTGGTTCAGGATGTACTTCAATGGGTCTACTCAGGACACCAACTGTACCTTGTGGTGCTTCATGTAATGTCACAATTTTTGTACTGTGAATACAAGTGCAAGGAAGATCTTTTCGATGGGGGAGTATTTGGTCTCCGTATCGAGGAGCACACAGTTGTGGTAGTAAAGGCTTTTCTCCATCCCCTCATTGTTCTTCTAGGCGAGAAGGGCACCGAGAGATCATTCTATGAAAGTCACATAAAGGACCATCAACTTTCCATTGATGGGTAGAATTAAGTTCGAAGGCTGGAGAAGCTACTGCTTGATATCCTCAAAAGTAGTCTAACACTCTTTTTCCCACTCATAGAGTGTGCTTTTCATCATGAGATGAGAAAAGGGCTTACACTTGCCGGCCAAATTCACGATGAATCGACGTATGTAGGCTAAGTGGCCTTGGAAGCCTCGAAGCTCCTGAATGTTTCTCAAAAAAGAAATATGTCTAATGTTCTTGATCTTGTCTGGTTCAATGTCAATGACCCTATATCTGACAATGAAGCTAAGAATATTTCCAAAGGTGACCCCGAAGGCACACTTCAATGGGTTCATCTTCAGGTTACGGGAGTGGAGGAAGTCGAACACTTTCTCAAGGTCTATGAGATTTTCCTGACACTGGAAAGATTTGACCCCTAGATCATCCACATAGAATTCCACCAACATTCTGAGTATCAGCTCAAATATGAGATGCATAGCCCACTGGTATGTGACACTTGCATTCTTTAAACCAAAGGGCATGACTTGGTAATAGAAAGTACCTTGTGGTGCCCTGAAGGCTATGAACTCCTCATCCACGAGGGACATCTGGATCTAGTTATAACCGGAGTACCCATCCATTTAGGAGAGGGCTTGGAATCCAGCTATAGTGTCAATCAATAATTCTGTCAGAGGAAGGGGAAAATCATCCTTCTGATAGTGAATGTTGAGATCCCGAAACTTGATGCATACCATGATCTGTCTGTTCTTCTTCCTAACTGGCACAATATTGGCCATCCATTTGGGGTACTGGACCTCCTTAAAAAAATTGTCCCTGATGAGCTTTTCAACTTCGGCCATGACCATGACATCGTGGGAAGAGTGCATCTTTCTAGGAGGCTTCTTGAACCCATGACGATTTGTCGGGAGACTGAGGCAGTGGTCGACTACCTAAGGATCTAGTCCAAGCATCTCATCATAACTCAAGGTGAATACATCGTGGTGTTGTTTTAGGAAGTCTATGTAGTATTGGAGCTCCTTGAGGGGCATGGATACACTAACCAATGTGGGTTTCGGGTCTTCCTCGCTACCGAGGTTCACCTGTACCAACTCGTCAATCGTAGCAGAGACACCTTCTTCAAATGCGGGAAGAGAATCCTCTAAATCCTCCTCCACTTATAGAGGAGGGATCCTTAGTGGTAGGAATTGCTTCTGATTTGGCAGATCGCCATGGGAGGCTAGTACCAACCTGAGCAGTAATGGAAACTGCATCGGGGAACTCTTATGCTTCCACGACCATAACAATGAAGGCTGTTGATCTAATCCCATATGGTATTTGTCCCAAGGGGCCACACTTGTTGATATCGAAGCAATAGTGGTGCATCATCTTGGTCCGGTTAATCCCAGCCCAACAGAACCAGAAAATATGACTTATTTTCATTTCCATGGGGCAGACATCCCAATACCTTAGGGGAGTAGGAGGCTCCGAGTTCACCTGAGCCTAATTTGTATAGGAGTACGAGGTGATCTTTCAGCATCGCTTTGGCATGAGAATATGTTTGTCCCTTGTTCCAGAAACAATGAAGCATTGTACTATGTCTAGGGTCGTAGCCTCCAATCGGTGGAGTGGAAAGATGTAGGAATCATCTAGACCTGTCCATGGGTCGGTCATAGTCCTGGCATGTTCAACCTCGTTAGCTTGAATCTTCTTTTCTTTTCTCTTGTAGTAGTCTGAATCCAGATAGTGGGCTTCACAAGAGGCATAGAGAGATGAATCAACTTGAAGCATTCCCACTAGACCATTAAGGGATTAATTGAGGCACTGGTGATATAATGAGGGATCAACCACATGTAGGTGGAGCCAAGGCCTTCCCATCAATGCATTTTAAGTGGTGTCCTCGAAGACTACCATAAATTCGGTGTTGGAAACTAGGCCAACAAACAGTGTCTTCAAGAGGATCTTTCCAACCGGTGTCCATTCTATCCTATCATAACATTGAATTACTAGGTCAGAGGGACTCAGATCATCTTCGGACAATCCTAGTTTTTGCAGTATCTGAGTCGGGATTAGGTTAATTCCAGAGCCCTTGTTGACAAGACATCGACAAAACTCTATGCCATTGAAATAGCCGATGATGTACAGTGGGATTATGTTCCCCTGTATGGGAGAGCCTTAATCTTCTCCAGAGAATGAGATAATGACCTTACATTCATCACTATCGACCACCTCCACATGAAAGTCTTATTTGACTGCTACTTTCGTCTCAAATTGTAGGGGGATTCTTAAAGCCTCAGCGAGGGACTCATGCATATCTGATGATAGGTGAAGGGCCTCAAGGATGGAGAGCCTTGTTGGAATACTGGAAAGATTCTTAAGAACATCGTACTTTTTCACCAAGTGTGAACTTATGCTTACAAGAGGTCGCTCTATGACATGAGGTATGGTTGGTCTTACTGACTGGACCGATGGATGACTAGTGTTAGGAATATCCCACTGCTCACTAGTCGAAGCCTATGGAGTGACTATCGGATGAGGGCCAAATGACTGAGACTAGCCTGTAACATGGTGTGGCTAGTCCCGCCATGGTCGGGGTGGCTCTGCCTAATCCAGCAACCCAAATGATGAAGAGGGTGGGCCTAATGCCACCAGATGAGAAGGATGCACATGCTGAACTCTGCGTTGAGCCTGTTTCCTAGTTTCGGTAGCATGCCCAGCCAAGTTGGAAGTGCTGACTAAGGCACTCCGATAACCCATATAGCCACGACTCCATCGATGCTAAAGACGGATGGGGACGTTGGGAGGATATTCCTGGCACTCCTCATCATTAAAAATCATGTAGGGATTTACCATCTCTATAGTGTTAACTGAGGCATACCCTCATCCATCACTCAAAGAGTCATCCACTACTGGACGAATTCTAGGAGGGATCACCATCTCTAAGGGATGAAGTCGTCAAGAGTATGGGATGATGAGGGCATCAGTGGGGGACTTTGTTTTCCCTTGCATTTCCAGTGTCTTCTCTTATGGGAAGGGGCCGAATGAGACAACGATGTAGATATAGTGGCTGCAGCTTCTGAAGGAACTAGCTGATTCAGATGCGCCCAGATGACACCATGGGAACAAGTGACTATTTTTTGAGTCATCCAGTCATCATACTTCTAGGACTTGTGATTGGAAACCTGATGCCACTCACCCTCATTGTCACTACTTCTTTTTATCCTCACAAAGATACATGCCACCTATTCCAGAGTTGAGCCTAACCAGACTATGTTGTTATCTTCCTAGTCTTGAATCCAGTCTTTAAACACATAGAAATTATTGAAAGTGTGCCCCGGGATCCAATATTAGGGAAAATTATTAGGGAGATCAGTGAGGTTTACCTATTTTGTCCTTCTTCACTCAGGAAAATGTAGAATCCCCTACTCCAAGGCACTACAAAAGTAATCGGGGACCTGTGCCTCATTGAATGAGTAGGTCTAGTTTATCATTTCTGGAAAGGGGTCCCTTTGAGCTTAACCCTAATGGGGAGCTAGAGGAGCCTGTCGAGGAGGTGTAACATGGTTATCTCACATGGGAAGTGGCGGTGCGTTGCGTGGTGCCACCTGCCGATTTTGAGGTGGGAGTTGCTGGGCTAGTGGCTGTGCCTGAGGTGGAGGGCCTCTATAAGGCTATGGAGATGGCTCCATTGGTAACAAGTCTAGTCACCTGGGGGCCTCTATTTGAGCCACTACAGTGGGCTCGGACCTAGTGGCCCTTCTCACGGGGATTACAGGAGGCAACATATGTGCCTGATTAGTCTGCTATAAGGCTTCCTCTATGAGATGTGCCTTATCAAAGAAGTCTTAGAATCCCCTGGGATAGTTTTGGGTGATCAGAGAGGGGACCAGATCTATCTTGACATTCCCTACGCACATCGTCAACAATTTCCCCTGAGTCAGTGGCATGTTAAGGGAATATGTGAGTCCTTTCCACCGGGCGACAAAGTTGGCAACGCGCTCATCAGGCCTCTGCATGAACTTGAAGAGGTCTAAGATACTCGTCTTTCACATGGTGGAACTGAACTGGTAGAGAAATTTCCTATGGTGTTCTTTCCAGATGGATACTGATTCGATGGGGAGCTAGCTATACTGGGAAAACACATGCCCTTCCAATGTCTGTACAAAACATCAGAGTTTGGAGGCCTCCTGCTGCGCTTGAGTTCCAAAAATGGGGGCACACCTTGAGATAAAGTGGTTTAGGTGCTGTGGTGGGTCCCCTGTCCTATTGAAGGGGGAAAAGTGGGATTTCCAAAACCTAGGGATGCTGGCATATCATCCACCCATGTATGATAAGGCTTGCCATCGGGCAGGAGCACCACCTGTCGTGTCTCTAATGCATCGAGATAGGCAATGAGTGACGTTATTGGATCATATAGGTGGGGATTACTATCTTTATGGGGATCCCTAACTACTAGTGCGTTGGAGGGTTCTTCAACATGATAAGGCGGCCCAGCGGCTCATGGAGCAGCAGGTGGAATGACCTGTGGGGTAGCTGAGGGAGTCCGAGCTGGGTCTTGATGATTTTCACACCGTTCATGAGTATTGGGCAAGACATAATGCACCCTCTTATCATAGGTTCTAGTATCAACCCAGTATGCATGGGCATGATGGTCATGGTCAACTGGAGGCAATTCACCGAGGGGAAGTTGTGCCTGCCCCTATTACCCCAACCTAGGATCATCGTAGTCTGGCTGTCACTCTACAGCATGTAAGCAAGGAGGTCATTGACCACCTTCTTCTATTCGGAAATTTTCTGACACAACATGCCTTTTTCTGGGTCGTCTTATGCCTTTTGTACTGAGCCAGATAGGTCAGAGGATTTGGGGGCTCCAAAGTGTTTCTTTCCCTTGCTGGGATTCCGGCTGAGGACTAGTGCCTCATCGGGCACAAGAAGACCAAGTAGATTCCACTACTGACGAGTAATCATTATCTAATGATCCAAGAAGCGTGAATCCCTCTCGAGAGGGAGGTCCTATCCAAGAAGCTATAGATCTTTCTCACCCTCTGGCAGGTCTTCCATGTTAACTGCAAATCTTCCTGGAGGAATATCCTTTATGTCACCTAGAAAATAAGGTTTTTTCCAGATAGTACTGAAGATGAGGTCATCATACTACCCCCAGCCACCGATATTTATGTGGGGAGAAGCCTCTTTGATAATCCTATGGAGTTCCCTGAAGATCTAAACGTACTATTGCTGGAGGGCGCTATGATGACCTGGTGACTTAGGGCACTGGGTCGTAGGGAGTGCGACTAAATCAACCAGACGATATTGTTTGCCAATGACCAAAAAATGCGCTTGGATATTAGGGTAAGCCACTTGCTGATGACGAATATGGAAATGAGTCATCCTAAGGGTTTGGTAGAAACACCCAACTTACTATTGGGTGAGGGATTCCAGCACACAGAAATTCAGTGATGCAACCGGCCAAAACATCTCAGGGAAGTGGTCTACTGCAAGGATATCCCATAAGATCATGGGCTCAGATTTAGGTTCTATCACTTCATTTCCCCACTTTTCATCAAAAGGCAGTTGGTGAATGGGTAGCGGTACCAAAGTGGATAGCTAAGACGATATGCTGGCTGGTGGAGAATATAGTGAGAAAGATGAAAAACTACCACATCTCGGGTTATCCTCCAAAGAGTGAATTGAATTAGCCATGACATCATGGTAAGACGGGATGACTATCGCAGTTTCTAGCATAGGGACTACAGCTTCCGGAGAGGGACCACACCACTGTTCGTCCACCATTGGTCCCCAAAATAGCTCTCTGTGATCTCTAGTCGAGGTAGAGAGTACTTCTGGAGATGATGGCGGTGATTACACAATCATAACCTACAGATCTTCCAAATTTTCATCTTCTTGGATATACCTACAGAGGGAGGCAGGAATCCGGTGGACCTTACATTCTGGGAGTACTAGGCTGATGTGACTTGTTCCTGCCCCAGCCCTCGACATAGAGGATCTAGGTGAGGGTTCCATCACTGAGTCGTATTTGGCTATGGAATCTGAGATTCAAACCGGTCAATCTCAGGATGAATCTTCTCAGTGTTCGTTTTATGGTGGGGATGACCCACCCTCCTTCCCTGCGATAGATCTTCAAGATAAGGTAGATGTAACGACCCAATGTTTTTAATGGAAATTCCCTTCCTATAAATATGGCATAAGATCACATAAAAATGAACTACTAAGTGAGAAGTGAACTTTAAATATAAGTGTTTCCCTTCTGTGTTTTGAATTTTGAAAATCCGGCATACACGGTTGTGTTCATGATGTTTTTTTGGAGTCTAATAAAACAAAAATAATTTTTGGTGAATAGTAACCTACCCTAATGAATAGTAACATACCCTTATGAATAGTGATATACCCTAATTAATAGTAACCTCACCTATGATGGTATAAAAATAATATTCAAGTTGTAAGTACGTTATACCTATATTTTAGAACGAGTTAATGAATGTTTTAAAACTGGTTTTGATAAAAAATTATTATTTTAATTAAATATTAAAATAATCATATTTATAAAATTATTTTTGATAAATGGACTTCATTTTTGGAATCCACACGTTGAAAAATAGTTAGGGTGAATTTTTGGGTTTTTTCTAAAATACTTGAATTTTTGATGAATAGTAGAATCTGATAATTTACAATAAATGCTAACTAATGGATTAATTGAGTCATCGATGATGCTATGATAATGTAAGCCCAATTGGTTCGAATTCACATGAATCATTTACTATTATTGGTCATGGAATACTTACTATTACTTATCTTGGGAGGAAATAATAAATTAATGATTATAATATCATGAAATCCCTCCTCTCCTCCACTATAAACCCCCCCCTTCACTCCCTCTTCTCTCCACTCCTCTCAAGCTCCAAGACTTCTCTAAATTCTGCCCAAATCTCTCCCCAAGGACCTACCCCATGTCCAAAAGCTCTCATCTTTCTCAAAATGCCAAAACATCTCCCCTTAAGAGGTTCTCAAAGGAGTTTGTCTCAAGAGGTAAATTCCTCTTCCCGAATTTCTTCTTTTCTTTTAAGTTCTTTTCTTTTTAATTTATTTCCTCACATCCCTTCACCATAATAGTATGATAAATCTAGTAGCATACATGTACTGGAATTTCTTCATGCTAGTGGTATATTTCATTATCTTCTCTCTCTTCCCAACCCTTTTATTTGAAAGAAATGAAAGCACTGTTTGAGATGTGCTAATTTAGCACATTCAAGGACATTGATTTATCAAATTCTATTATTATATTTAATTCTGGTCATGAAACCATTTGTGTTATGGTTGAACCAGATTATTATATATATAATATATTGTATTTTTTTGTTCTGTAATCTTTTCGTACAAATGGAATTACGTTATAAATCAAAACATGTTCTTTGTAATCAAACCCACCGAATAACAAAAACGGTTATCACTAATGTTATATATGTAATAATTCAACATCACTCTATGTAAACTAATTAAAATTAAAACCATTTAATCTCATGGATATTAAAAAATAATATAACCCCAATTCTGGACTAGCACTTTCATCTAGCATATAATTCAAACTGGAATATAAATGAACCGATCTTTAAAGCCAAGTAAACAAATAAGCTCGAACAATGAAATTGAACCTTATAACTAGTCAAAAATGAATTGAATGAACTAAAAAGGGTTATAATAAATAAATTAAATATATAATAGGTTATACACTATTGAATTAATAATCCTAATTTGTTTATTCAGGTCATTAATAACAAGTGGAGAACACCACCAGATTTAAGGTAAGGTATCCACCCCTTTTCACTCTTAATCAAGATTGTTCTCTATGATATTCCTTTTTTTTGTGTAATACCATGTGATTGGGTATTTTTATACACATTCCCTAGACTGCCCTAATGTTTTATAAGTGATGGGAAACCCATTTCTCTCTCATCAATCCCTCTTGGTCACACCCGACACCATGCCTATAAAATCATAACGAATTCTACCCGAACCTTCTTTGTTCTTTCGGGTTGACTTATCTTTCTTTCAAAATGGTGTTACCTTATCTATTTATGGTATACTTATGAATTCTGGTTATTTTTACAATATTATTATATCAAGACCCTTTCATCACATTCTTTCGGGGATATACATGATTTTGAAAGATTCCGTCCTTAGAACTTTCCGATAAGCAAACCTGTTTTAAGGGGACGTCCCAAATATTTACCCAAATTTCAAGTGCACTCTATCCTATATTTTAAAACACCATTTTATTTATAAAATAAATATTTTTATTATGAAAACCTTATTTTTTCAATTCTAGTTTTATATAAAATAATTTCCTCTTTTCTATTTGAAAAGCTCTAGAGTGTTTTCCTTAAAACCACACAAAAATGTTTTATTGCTAATGTTTCTAAAATACATTTTTAATATTTTTTCACTTATATTTCACAAAAATTACCATGGTATATGACTATTTTACCCTATTAATGTCCATTTATGTTCTAATACTTTCCTTTCATGGACACTTTCGTGATACTCCTATTGGATATGTTTTATGTCATGGTTGTGGTACCCAATTATTTCCATGGGTACCCTTATGTTTATGTATGGTTGATTATGTATGATTATTTATGTGGAAAGATTATTTATGTGGAAATAATATTCAGGAATATTTTGAGATGGGTGAGCCCATATAGCACTCCAATGCATTGGGTAAAGTTAAGTCTCATGAGATGCGATGTGAAACGGGATTGGCGGTTAGCCTTGACCCATACTAAGATGGGAAACGAGATTGGCGGTTAGCCTTGACCCATACTAAAGATATGATTTATGATTCTGCCACATTTATATGATTCCATGTTTATATTAAATTATTTCATAAGTTTCATGCTTTGGATATCATTATGTGATGCCTCTTAATTCATGTGCTTGAGGTGTATCCTTATGTTCATTCCCTTAATGAGCATTTTTAACTCATCCCTTTGTTCATGTGTTCCCAGGGTACCCTATGAAGATGTAAGGGATAAAAGGAAGTTAGGAGCTCATTATGGAGATTAAATAAAGAAGTGTTTTTTAGCCACATGTTTTATGTTATATGTACCTAGTCTTCCAAGACACTGGACTTAACGATCCATGGATTGTACTCAGATGATTAATTATGATTGAAATAATGAAATGTTATATGTAAAAGGCTTGGGTCGCTATAGTTGGTATCAGAGTATGTTCTAGTTATTTTTGGAGATTAGGAATAAAGAACCTTAGTGAGAACCTTAAGGATGAAACTAAGTATTAGGAAAGAGTCCTAAATTTTGGTGAGTATAGAGTAAGTGGTTTATCAAGAAAATATATCTCGGTCTGGATACGAGCATGTAGAGGTGGCTTTGGCACAGATGTATCTAGGGGTAAAACCCAAAAACACCGCTTTGAGATAGACTCAAATGGGAACTGGTGCACTATAACGGGCCTTGCAGCACTCTTGGTTACGACACTCCAAGGGGATATGCTTTGGTAGATTCACGAGCTTAGTACAAATAATTATTAAGGGATAAAAAAAATCCCATAAGAATATAAGTTGAGAAATAGATCGAGGATAACCTAGATATAAACCTAAGGAATCACAAGTTAGGATGAACTTCTTCTTTATAAGTTTATCCATTAATGTTAAAAGTTTATTTTTTATGCTCAATAGATAAGTATTTAAGACCTATAATTATACATTAATTTTCTTAGTTAATGGCGGGAAATAGAAGAACATGTTCCAACAACCAATGTGATAGGCAATGTGATAATTGCCCTATTGACATGCCTGATGTGATAGAAGAGGGTTATCAAAACTTCATGGAAGTACTTACTAAGTAGGCTCGAGTTATGAATAATAACTTGAATCAAGCGGAACGTCCCCCTCCTACAAGGAAAGAGAAAGTTGTCATAGAATCCTTCATGCGGCAAAGGCCTCCCATCTTTAGCGGGTCTTCTGATCCCATCCTCGCAGAACAATGAATTAACTCCATTGAAAATATTTTCTCTATCCTCCAGTGCTCAGAAGAGGAGAAAGTTGTACTGGTGGTCTATCGTTTTAATGGGGAAGCTGATTAGTGGTGGACACAGATCAAGAATACGAAGTCCCAAGAGGAAATTGATTCCATAGATTGGAAGGGATTCAAGAGGATGTTTTTCAACAAATATTTTCCTTGAACCCTCCATCTCAAGATAGAAAGAGAGTTCCTTGGACTCAAGAAGAAGGAAGATGAGTCCATCGGGGCATATGAAGCGAACTTGACAAGGCTTGCAAGGTATGCCTCTAGCATTGTAATGAACACCGAAATCAAGGTGGGTTGCTTCTTTAGAGGACTAAAGATGAGTCTATGAAAAGTGTTGGAAATTTGAGACTTCGACAGCTATGAGGAGATTGTCTGTTGTGCCCTCAAGGTTGAAATGGAGATTGGAGAATCTCGGTGGTCTCATGGGCCTAGTGGAAAGAAGAGGAAAATGGAGAACAACATGGGTGGTTCATAAAAAAAATCCCATTATGGAAAGAAGCCTCACTTTCCCCTTTTCAAGAATTGTGGGGAGAAGCATCTTGGTGACTGTCTCAAGGGAACCAAGAATTGATTCAAATGCAGAAAGTTTGGTCATCTGGCCAAGAACTGCCGAAGGGATATGAAAAATCCCGCTAATGTTGAAGAATAATGGAAGTTTCATATCAACACTCAGCCTGCAGTGTAGTGTTTTAACTGCAAGGATCTTGGGAATTATGCGAACAATTTCCCTAAGCTGAGGATTATCAGAGGCAATCAACAACAACCTCCAAGGAAACAAGGAAGGGCTTATGCTATCACTACTGCTGAGGTAGAGCCATAAAACGATGTGGTGATAGGTATGCTTGTTATTCATTCAAGAATAGCGAACTTACTATTTGATTTTGGTTCTACGCATTCATTCATATCTTGAAATTTTAGTAGAACTATTCAAATACCACCCCAAAATTTGGAGGAAAAGGTTTCTGTGCGAACAATGAATGGGGAAATTAATGCATCCATGGTTTATAAATGCTCCCCAGTTAATTTTTGTGGACTGAACCTCCCTGTAAATATTTTCATACTTCCTTTAGTAGAATTTTATTCTATCTTGGGAATGGATTTACTATCTTTGTACAAGGCCAACATCAATTGTCGGGAAAGGGATATTACTCTTCACATCCCTAAGCATCCTCTGATTCTTTACAAGTGAAAGTAGGAAGATGAGTATCCTATAGAATCATCATCTCAAGTTTGGATATTTCTTCCTTATGAGCTTTCATGCCTATCTCAAATGATTGAGACAAAGGAGAGAATCATGGTTGAAGACATGCCCATCGTGAGGGATTAAACTGATGTATTCCCCGAAGAGTTGCCTGGTCTTCCCCCTGACTGATAGGTTGATTTCTCAATTGAACATATCCCTGGATCCCTTCCAATCTCAAAGAAACCTTACAGAATGGCCAATGTAGAGATAGAAGAGATGAAGAAGCAGTTACAGGAGAATATGGAGAAGGGTTTTATATGCCCGAGTGATTCACCGTGGGGTGCTCCAGTCCTCTTTGTCAATAAGAAGGATGGATCAATGTTCCTCTACATTGATTATCGTGATCTTAATAAAATCACGATGAAGAACAAGTATCCCCTTCCACAGATATATTACTTGTTTGATCAGCTTCATGGGGCCAATTATTTCTCTAAGGTGGACCTTCGGTCAGGATATCACCAAATAATGATGAGGAAAGAAGATATTCCCAAGACTGCCTTTCGAACTAGGTATGGACACTATGATTTCATAGTGACGCCCTTCAGACTCACTAATTCTCCATAAATTTGCATGGATTTACTGAATAGAGTCTTTAGATATTACCTCGACAAATATGTGGTGGTCTTTATTGATGATATTCTGATATACTCCAAGAGCAAGGAGGAACATGAAGAGCATTTGGAAACTATGTTAAAGACTTTATGAAGGGAGAATTTGTATGAACAATACAATAAATGTGAGTTCTAGATGGAGGAAGTATCATTCTTGGGGCATGTTATCACCAGGAAAGGGATATCTGTGGACCCTTACAAGATGAAGGCAATTGAAGAGTGGCTGAGGCCAACTTCTGTAATAGAGATCCACAACTTTTTAGGTCTAGCTGGGTATTATCGACTATTCATGAAGAACTTTTCACAATTGTCAAACCAAATGACCAATATGACATGGAAGGGATTAAAGTTTGTCTGGACATAAGAATGTAAAGACTGTTTCGAGGAGTTGAAAAAGAGGCTCATCACTGCGCCGGTACTCACACTCCCTTCAAGTGGATAACTCTTTGTGGTGTATAGTGATGCTTATAAGAAAGGCTTAGGCTATGTGCTAATGAAAAATGATTAAGTGATAGCCTATTCCTCAAGGAAGAAGAAAATCCATGAGCAAAACTATCCCACACATGATTTGGAGTTGGCGTCTGTGATCTTTGCATTGAAAATATGGCGGCATTATCTCTATGTGAGATATATACTGACCACAAGAGTCTGAAATATATATTCACACAAAAAGAGATTAATATGCACCAGAAAAGATGGATAGACCTTATAAAGGATTATGACTTCTAAATCTACTACCATCCCGGTAAGGCAAACAAGGTGGTGGATGCTCTATGTAGAAAGGATCCCACATCTTTATCAATGATGAGAATTGAAAAGGATCTGATATTCTTAGATTTTCAAAGGATGGACATGGGAATCATTAAGGGAGGAACATCATCAATTATTTCTCAAATTATTTCTCAACCATCCCTCAGGGAGAAAATAAAGGTTTCTCAATGAAAGGACGTAGAAATTCAGAAAAGGGTGGAAGTTGTTAAAAATGGGAAATCCTCCGATTTCAAAATTGACGAGGAAGGAGTTATAAGATTTGGGACACGATTTTGTGTACCATCTGGTCCAGAGATAAAGAAGGATACATTGAATGATGCACATAGATCGACCTTCTCTATCCATCCCGGGAATACTAAAATGTACTATGATCTCCGAGAACACTTCTGGTGGGATAACATGAAGAAGGAGATTGCGGAATATATTTAAGGTGCTTGGTATGTCAGCAAGTTAAAGTTGAGTGACAATAGTCCAAAGGTATGATGTACCCATTACCTATACCCATGTGGAAATGGGAAACTGTTACTATGGAATTTGTCATGGGTCTCCTGAAGATGTCGAAGGGAAATAATGCGATATGGGTTTTGGTTGACCGACTCACCAAGACATCCCATTTCATCACTATTTGGGAATATCTCTCGCTTGAACAACATGCAAAGTTATATGTGAAGGAAGTGGTGAGACTACACGGTGTTTCACTCTCAAATGTCTCTGACTGTGATCAAAGGTTCACATCTAAATTCTGGTGGAGTCTTCAACATTATTTGAGTACTGAATTAAATTTCAGCATGACCTATCACCCCCAAACTGATGGACAATCTGAAAGGACTATTCAGACGCTTGAAGATATGCTAAGAGCCAGCTCTCTTGAATTAAAAGGTGGTTGGGATCAGTATCTCCCATTGGTTGAGTTCTCATACAACAATATCTTTCACTCGAGTATTCATGTGGCTTCATATGAAGCTCTATATGGAAAGAAATGTAGAACTCCAACCTGTTGGGATGAAGTTGGAGAAAGAAAGCTACATGGACCCGATCTTATTCAAGAGATGACAGAGAAGGTTCAAGTCATCTGGAAACACATCAACGCTGCTCGAAGTCGGAAAAAGAGTTATGCTGACAACTGTTGAAGGGACTTGGAGTTCGAAGTTGGAGATAAGTTCTTCCTTCAAATATCTCCATGGAAGAGAGTCATGTAATTTGGGAAGAAAGGGAAGCTAAGGCCAAGGTATATTGGCCCCTTTGAGATCCTTGACTGCATAGGAGTTGTGGCCTATCGGCTTGCACTTCCACCAAATATGGCTTGACTTCATGATGTTTTCCACGCATCACTCTTGTGGGAGTACATACCTGATCCCTCGCATGTACTAAACTCAGTGGTGGTGCAGCTGGAAGATGATATCTCCTATAAGGAGAAACCAGTAAAGATTCTGGATCAGAGAGATAAGGTTCTACGCAACAAGACAACCCATCTTGTAAAAGTTTTGTGGAGGAACCATATGTTTCAGGAAGCAACATGGGAATTGGAGGAAGTAATTAAGGAAAAGTACCCAAATCGGTTTTTGTCCTAGAATGTAAAATTAAATTCTGAGGGCAAAATTTCTTAAGGGGGGAAGAATGTAATGACCCAATGTTTTTAATGGAAATTACCTTCTTATAAATATGGCATAAAATAACATAATAATGAACTACTAAGTGATAAGTGACCTTTAAACATATGTTTTTCCCTTCGGTGTTTGGAATTTCGAAAATCTGGCATACACGGTTGTGTTCATGATGTTTTTTGGAGTCTAATAAAACAAAAATAATTTTTGGTGAATAGTAAACTACCCTAATGAATACTTACATACCCTTATGAATAGTGATATACCCTAATTAATTTTAACCTCACCTATGGTGGTATAAAAATAATATTCAAGTTGGAAGTACGATATACCAATATTTTAGAATGAGTTAATGAATGTTTTAAAACAGGTTTTGATAAACAATTATTATTTTAATTAAATATTAAAATAATTATATTTAGAAAATTATTTTTGAATTATGGGCTTCATTTTTGGATTCTACAAGTTGAAAAATGGTTAGGGTGAATTTTTGGGTTTTTTCTGAAATACTTGAATTTTTGATGAATAGTAGAATCCGATAATTTATAATAAATGATAACTAATGGATTAATTGAGTCATAAATGATGATATGATGATGTAAGATCACTTGGTTCGAATTCACATGACTCATTTACTATTCTTGGTAATGGAATACTTACTAATCCTTGTCTTGGGAGGAAATAATAAATTAATGATTATAATATCATGAAATCCCTCCTCTCCTCCACTATAAAAACCCACCTTCACTCCCTATTTTCTCTACTCCTCTCAAGATCCAAGACTTCTCTAAATTCTTCCCAAATCTCACCCCAATGACCTCCACCACATCCAAAAGCTCTCATCTTTCTCAAAATACCAAAACCTCTCCCCTTAATTGGTTCTCAAAGGAGGAAGTCTCAAGAGGTAAATTCCTCTTCCCAAATTTCTTCTTTTCTTTTAAGTTCTTTTCTTTTTCATTTATTTACTCACCTCTATTCACCATAATAGTATGATAAATCCAGTAGCATACATTTACTGTAATTTCTTCATGCTAGTGGTATATTTCATTATCTTCTCTCTTTTCCCCACCCTTTTATTTGAACGAAATGAAAGCACCGTTTGAGATGTGCTAATTTAGCACATTCAAGGACAACTGTTTATCAATTTTTATTATTATCTTTAATTCTGGTCATGAAAACATTTGTGTTATGGTTGAACCATATTATTATTTATGTAATATATCCTATTTTTGGTTCTTTAATCTTTTTGTACAAATGGAATTAAGTTTTAATTCTAAACACGTTCTTCATAATCAAACACACCGAATAACAAAAACAGTTATCACTAAGGTTATATATGTAATAATTCAAAATCACTCTAAGAAACCTAATTAAAATTAAAACCATTTAATCTAATGGATATGAAATAAATAATATAACTTCAATTCTGGACAACCACTTTCATCTAGAATATAATTCAAACTTGAATATAAATGAACCAATCTTTAATTCCAGGTAAACAAATAAGCTTGAACAATGAAATTGAACCTTATAACTAATAAAAAAGGCTTTGAATGAACATAAAAGGGTTATAATAAATAAATTAAATATATAATAGTTTTTGGACTAATGAATTAATAATCCTAATTTGTTAATTCAGGTCATTAATAACAAGTGGAGAACACCACCGAATTTAAGGTAAGGGATCCTCCCCTTTTCACTCTTAATCAAGATTGTTCTCTATGCTATGCATTTTTTTGTGTAATAAAAAGTGATTGGGTATGTTTATACACCTTCCCCATACTTCCCTAATGTTTTATAAGTGATGGGAAACCCCATTTCTCTCTCATTAATCCCTCTTGGTCACACCCGACACCATGCCGATAAAATCGTAACGAATTCTACCCGAACCTTCTTTGTTCTTTCGGGTTGCCTTATCTTTCTTTAAAAATGGTGTTACATTATCTATTTATGTGAG
Source organism: Viscum album (assembly GCA_963277665.1). Classification (NCBI taxonomy): domain Eukaryota; kingdom Viridiplantae; phylum Streptophyta; class Magnoliopsida; order Santalales; family Viscaceae; genus Viscum; species Viscum album. Next base: position 1,328,949,261 of record OY728163.1, read on the forward strand.
TCTTATGAATTCTTTTTAGTTGTAAAATATTCTTTTATCAAGACCCTTTCATCACATTCTTTATGGGATATACATGATTTTGAAATATTCCCTCCTTAGAACTTTCCGATAAGCAAACCTGTTTTAAGGGGACTTCCCAAATTTTTTCCCAAATTTCAAGTGAACTCTCTCGTATGTTTTAAAACAATATTGTATTTATAAAATAAGTATTTTTATTATGAAAAACTTCTTTGTTCAATTCTGGTTTTATATAAAATAATGTCCTCTTTTCTATCTGAAAATCTCTAGAGTGTTTTCCTTAAAACCGCACAAAAATGTTTTAATGCTAATGTTTCTAAAATACATTTTTAATACGTTGTCACTTATATTTGACACCACTTACCATGTTATATTCCTATTTTACCCTATGAATGTACATGTATGTTCTAATCCTTTCCTTTCATGGACACTTTCGGGATACGCCCATTGGTTTTTTTTATGTCATGGTTGTGGTACCCAATTCTTTCCATTGGTACCCTTATGTTTATGTATGGTTGATTATGTATGATTATTTATGTGGAAAGATTATTTATGTGGAATGAATATTCATGAATATTTTTAGATGGGTTCACCCAGATAGCGCTCCAATGCATTGGGTATGGTTAAGTCTCATGAGTTGCGATGTGAAATGGGATTGGCGGTTAGCCTTGACCCATTATAAAGATATGATTTAGGATTCTGACACATTTATATGATTACATGTTTATATGATTCCATGTTTATATTAAATTATTTCATAAGTTTCAGGCTTTGGATATCATTATGTCATGCCTCTTAATTCATGTGCTTGAGGTGTATCCTTATGTTTATTCCCTTACTGGGAATTTTTAGCTCATCCCTTTGTTCATGTGTTCCCAGGGTACCCTATAAATATGTAAGGGATCAAAGGAAGTTAGGAGCTCATTATGGAGATTAAATAAAGAAGTGTTTTTAGCCCCATGTTTTATGTTATATGTACCTAGTCTTCCAAGACACTAGACTTAACGATCATAGGCTTGTAATCTGATGATTAATTATGTTTGAAATAATGAAATGTTATATATAAAAGGTTTGGGTCACTATAGTAGATTTCTAGCACAAGGGGAAACTTCGGCTGTATTGGTCCTGGGGTGGAGAGGACTTCTGCCTGAGTGAGCTGGGGTGTGAGGATCATTGGGATAGATATCAAAGGGGACACCGGGAGGACCTCCTTGGGAAGTGCTGGAGTGGGTAGGACCTCTACTTGAGATAATAGAAGCACAGGTAGGACCTCCATGCTTTTTCCCCATGATGACATCAGTGCGAGGAAGATCTTCGTATTGGTCGAGCTGAACACGAGTAGGACCTCTGTACTTGGTGCTATTTAAGTGAAGGTGGCCCTCACCCATCTAGTTTTTGCGGTGAGGATGGCTTTTTCTGGCTGCTATTAGAACATAGGGAGGCCCCCCATGTGGGATATTGACCAGATGCGAGACATCCCCACCCTGGTGGGCTATGGAAGGAGTGATGACTCCATACCCAATGTAATGAGCATGAGAGAGGCTTCCATACTGGGTGTGACCATCATGGGTAGGTCCCTCATTCAGACTGAGGGTAGCATGAGGAAGACCTCCAGACCGAGCTTGGAAGTAGGGATGACCCACATTCTCTATAGTGGCGGTACAGGGGGGGGGATCCATACTTGCGGCGATCATTACCTGCATCGACGACCAAGAGAGTCGAACCAGCCTGCCCGTGGGGTGGTTGGGGCCTTGATCCGAGCTAGTTATACAAGTCCCCCTACTCAGCATACTCAAGGGGTTGATGATATATGTCAGCGGTGGTCCAAGCCACAGTAGTCGCTGACGTTGATGCCACTTGGCGGGCGTCCTCCTCGGCCTGTGCCCGACGATGGGGTCGGGTTAACTAGACTGGGGCCAACTTCGCATGCGCATGTCTTACCTGCTTCTCGACTCATGGGAATAGATGGAGATGATGGTGTGGCCTAGTGGGATCCCTCCTTGGGGGACCCAGAAATGGGATCCTGACCCGGATGCCCCAAACATCCCCTACCTCATCGGTGTAGGGGTGAGAGTCATCGAGGCGTTCTGGGGAGAGGCTCCCGAAATGATTGTACATTGGAATGGTGAGTAGTGGCTCACGACATGGCTCTTGGGGGTGGTAGTGGTGATGAGGCACAGACACCTCCAGATCCTAGCGGGCCATATACCGAGTCGGGATAATCCCATCCTCCTCATACCGGCGTACGAGGTCATTGATCACTCTCTACTGAATGAGTTCGGATGGGGAGATGGGGTGTGGGCACCCAAATTTTGTAGGTGTGGAGATTGTTTCCAAATTAGTGGACCTGTGTGGGACTACCATGTTGGCATTTCCCCTACCCTTGTGTTAGTGGATGGGAGATAATTGAATTCCTACAGTAGCTTGGTTCCTGAAAACGAGGGAGAGTAACCCATTAGTGCTGAAGGGAAAGGAATTGATGACCAGTGACCCAACATCATTCTATCTTCAATGGATGGTAAGATGGATCCATGCTAACAACGTCGTAGATCGGGATGTCCAACGTTTTGACTGCCCCCAACATATGGCGAATTTCATGCTAGGACCACTACTTTATTGGCGGGACCCTGCACTGGATAGCTGGATCCGGTGACACGCTAATCCACTGATGTCTCAAACACTACTAATCTCCACATTGAGGAGAATCCATTCACATCAGGTTCACCATTTCTATTTTTGATGATTTCTTCGGGGTGCGCGCGTCCGTCTGCTCGAGGATGGTGATGCTGTTTGTTGCCCCGCATTCCCTCTTTCCAAAGGTGGGAGATCTCCGTTCCTTGTTCAGGGATGTTTTCTCCTTCATCGAAACAGGATGATGGGATGTTGGTTCTTCCTTCCCTGTATTACTCATTAGAACTCATCAACTACTCCAGGTCTCCCTTATAGACTTAAGACATTGTTCGTGAAACTCTTACCAGTGCCATATCTTCATGGACACCAGTTCATTAGACTTCTTCAGTTGGGAAATTCCAAGGGGTCTGCTCAGGGAAGCAACCTTCGGTCAGGGGATTAGTCACGTTGGACATCACTAGCATGTCTAGATGTTGGAACACTGGTGCATCTTTATTTCTTACCCTTATTATAGGGCTTATGGAGGGTGAAGAAGCCTGAGTAATACCACATCTAATATAGGGAATTATATTCCATAGGAATGTATCTGAGGTTTTCCTTAGATTCTTATGTTTAAAAAAGGGTATGCCATAGGTTTAACTTCTAGCAGAAATGGATTAAACTGATCAGAGCACTGACTAGAGTGGATCAAGTGGGTCCAATCCCTATAAGAAACATTAATGTTGGGGATAACGAATGGTTAGCTACCTGATTGTTGATAAAGGGAATGTGGACTGAGGTGGAATGATCCCACCGAGATGTGGAGGTCCAGGTAAGAATCAAAATTGATGATGGATGGTTAAGTGATGTGGGTGGAGAATGAGATTGAGTCGACTTGATGATGAAAGTGTTGTTGGAATTGAGTCTCTAAGAGACCTCCTATGTATCCCTATGGTAGGGAATCAAAGTCTTCATAGTTCATCTGATGACGTCTTATCATTTATTGGGGTCTTCAACAGCTTACTTCCAAATGGGGTTGACAACGTCTTACTATTGAATGGGGTTGAAAATAGCTTACCCCTGAATGGGGTTGACAATGGCTTATCACTAGATGGGGTCATAACGACTTATTGCTGGACGGGGTAATAATGGCTTACCGCTGGATGGGGTCACAGAGGCTTACCGATAGATGGGGTCAGAATGACTTACCACTGGATTGGGTCACAATGGCTTACCACTGGATGGGGTCACAACGGATTACCACTGGATGGGGTCACAACGACTTACCGTTGGATGGGGTTGCAATATCTTACCACTAGTGGGGGTTGAACCTTAGGGAGGCTTCCTACTTACCTTATCAAGAAGACAAGGATCAAAGACCACAATGTTTATGATGGTGGATGTAGTTTAACATCATGTACGATGAAGGTGGTCTGGTGTGAAGATGGTCGGGACCAATAAGGTGTTGGGACTGAACCTCAGGGACGCTTCCTATGTACCTTGCCTTTGTAAGAATCAAAGTCCATGTAGTTCAGGATAGGTGTGGGAATCGACGTGAAGATGGTCGGTACCAATGGGTGTTGGGCTTGAACCTTAGGGTGGCTTCCTACATACCTTGTCTTGGTAAGGATCAAAGAACACATAGTTCAAGAGGGTTTCTGGTGAACCGTCATGAAGGGAATCATGACCAATGGTTGTTGGGATTGAGCCTCAGGGAGGATTCCTATGTACGATGCCTTGGCAAGGATCAAAGACCACGTTGTTTAGGAGAGGGGTTTGGAGCTTAAACTCTAAGGTGGCCCAGAGAGGATTTCATGGTCAGTGCTTGCTCTAAGCTCACGTGAGTCATGATCGGTGTGAGAAACAAGAGGCAGCAAAGACCTGGCGATCATTTCATAGAAGGAGCGTTCATGGGAATTGGAATGGGAGATTACGCGTGGTTAGTGGCCCAAAGAGGAAACATGGGCTTACATGTGATTGACAGCTCGGGGAGATGGAGATTGGGACTTACTCCATGGTGGAGGCCCGGGTGGTGACAATTCCCAACAAGATAGGGATTTGGCACCTAGGAAGAGAGGTGGAGTAGTGATGCTACCTCTTGTAAGAAAATCTAGGGGCTTACACCAGGGTGGATTCCCTTTCCCCATGGATAGATGTATTTCTGATAAAGAGGAGTTCATTCCATTTGAGGAATGATCTCACTCCCATGGAGACCAGTGGGTATGAATAATGTCCAAGGTGGGGGAACCCCACCTCTGATGCATAGGGAGTGGTCATAGTTTAACATCATGTGCTGAGGATGATGGTGCTTGGCAGTTTAACGTCCTACAGCTCGGATGAGGTGGGTTCACTTCACGCCCCTAGGACTTACATAACTGATACCCGCCCACCCTTGAGGAAAGAATGGCACCGGAAATGCTATTGTTGGGGGGGTGTTATGGAGTGATCCATTGGGGGTTCCATGTTAGTGTGGCTATACGAAAGAGAAATAGTCTTTAGCGTGCCTATGCGAAGAAGCATGAGGCGAAGAAACACAACGGGAAGCATCGCCCTAGGGACCTTGAAATTTATTCATTCAAACCAGAAGGGCCACACAGGAAACAGAGTTGTAGAGACAAGGGGTTCATAGGTAGCATCCTTGTGAAGCTCTGGTTCTCCATGAAGTGGAGGGGATTCATGAAGGGGTGTGATTCCCAAAGTGAAGTATCCTAGCCTAGGCATAGGGCATAGGTGCATATGGAAGGTGCTTCATGAAGTGGAAAGGCATTCACAGATCAATTACTTGTGAAGAAAGGGTTCCTTTTGAAGAATAACATTGTGAAGCAATGTGCTTTGTGAAGAGTAGTGACCATGACTTAGCATGAGGGTCACATGTGTATGAAGGGTACTTCACGAAACATAAATGCTCCATGACAACCCGAGTCCCCTTGGGGATCTCCTTCCTTTATAGAGGACCGTGGGATCCAGGAAGGGAATACCTTTTTGAAGAGGGGTGGAATTCAAGCAAAGGGGAAGGCACTTCGTGATGCAAAAGCACCTTGAAAAGCTCATGGTTCGCAAAGTAGAAATTGATTCACGATGTGGGAGCTCAGAAGGTGAAAGTTTAGAGGATCTGTCCTTTGGGCTCGAGAGAATCTTGGTATTTATAGGTATTTCTCAGCACAAAGACAGATCTTTCTCCATGGTGAGTTTGTGAATTTCAAAGGGTTTTGTGGAGAATCCCACTTATTTTGTCCATAGTGGGTTCACGAATGTCAAATCTGTTCACGGAGCATCCCGCCTCTGTACTCAGTGGCTGGTTCACGAACGTCAAATTGGTTCTTAGAGCATCTATCCTCTGTGCTCTGCGGAGGATTCACGAAGGGGAAGCTCTGCGCTAGCTATGTGGCTATGGGGTCTCTACGAGAAATCTTCGTAGGCAACCCCTAATGCTTTCCCTTTGTTCTTGTTTTTCCTTGATTTTGGCATCAATAAGATTTCCCAAGGTTTTTATGAGGAAAGTGTTTATTGATGAAGTGTTAAATGATAATTACATTATGGGGTGGCCCATATAGTGTAGAGAAATACCATTACAGCTTATATGATGGGGTGGCCTAGATAACTTTGGGTAAACATGTTACAACTTATATATGTGGTGGAAAAGACAGTTCTAGGTAATACTATTACATCTTATAAGATGGGGTGGCCCAAATAACATTGGGTAAGACCGTTATACCTTATATTATGGGGGTAGACCCCATAGTATGGGTAATCCCATTACATCTTTTACGACAGGGTGGCCCAGATAGCGCTGGGTATGCCCATTACAGCTTGTACTATGGGGAAACCCAGATATCATCAAGTGAGACTATTATAGCTCTCAAATTAATTAGGTAAATATTGATATCTCATAAGATAATGATAGTGACAAGTCAATAGGATTTATCCACTAAGGGGAGAAGGTGTAACCTAATCCACTATAAGGAAAAAGCTACGACTGAGGATAAGGGTGTGTCTTTCCCAGTAGGTGGGGTCCCCATGAAGTTCCCTGATAAGTTTTAAAAATGATCCTTGACATATATGGAATGATTTTACATGATTATTTGTATGCCACAAATGATATTTATTATTTCTATGTTATGCTTTAATGTCTTATGCTCTCAATTAACTTATGATTCATGTCTTATGAACTACCAATCTTAATGCCATGAATATTTTTTAGGATCTTTGACATGAAGGGTGTGATCTTATAATGTTATGATCATGTTTTCATACACTTATGTGCATGTTATACTTACAAATATTCCTTTTTTACCCTTATTGAGAATCTAATCTCACCAAATTCATATGTTTCCTTTCCCCATGTTAGAAATAAAGGTTTTGAGTAGGATCACTGAAGGGGAAGATATTTAGGGTACTTTTTGAATATATTTCACCAAGATAGAAGATTATATATCCATGTTTTCAAATACACTAAACTATTAAATTTCTCGAGCATGTTCTTTTTTAATGTTCTTAATATTCATCTAAAATGATGTAATATCCATGTATGTTGAGCCTGGGTCACTATAGTTGGTATCAAAGAAAAGGTTTATTTAACCTTTGGAAACTATGATAAGAAATCTTTAGTGATATACCTAGGAATATTCCTAAGCATTTGTCTAGGGATTCCTCTAAGGATAAATCTAGGCATGAGTTAAAGTATAAGAAAATTTCCTAGAATTTTGGTAAAGTATAAAGAAAGAAATTTCTTAGAAATACATCCTTGTGTGGATAATACAAGTGGATGTGGATTTGGAAGAAATGTACAACGGGGTAACAACCCCGAAAACACCGTATTGAGATAGAATCGATCGGGAACTGGTGGAAAATAATGGGCCTTGCTTCACACCTATTTTGACACTCTCAAGGGATATAATTTGTGAATTCACAAACACTTTATGAAGCAACATGAATGATTTAAATAGATAGTGACATTGAATGACCTAGTATGGACCTAATGATTCATAGATTAATGAATAAGGTGTCATTATTTAGAAACCATATAAGTAATTTTTCATGATTATGTGGTTTTCCTCTATGATAAGTATTGCTCACACTATTATTTTTGGTTTTAGTTAATGGTTAGAAACTAAAGGAACTATGTTAATGTTGAGTGTAATGGAAAGTGTGATGATTATCCTCCTGAGGAACCAAATTATATGGGAGCTAGAATGAAATGTCTTTTTGATATTCTCTAACAAATTTATCAAGATATGAAAGATGTAAAACTTCTATGAAAGTAAAGGAGGAAACAAAATTCCATTGATTCCTTCACGAGGAAGCTTCTACCTTCTTTTAACGGTTCCATTGATCCACTAGTTGCTGAACAATGGATTAGTACCACTGAAAAGATATTTCTCATTCTTTAGTTCTCAGAGTTTGAAAAATCCATATTGGCTGATTATCATTTAGAATGTGAATCAGATCAGTGGTGGAATCATATTAAGAACATTAGGAAAAAATATGAAATTGAATATATGGAATGGGAAGAGTTTAATGGGATATTTTCCATTAAGTGCATCCCCCGTATTCTGTGAAAATATATGAAAAAATAATTTTTTGAGTTTAATAAAAATGATTATGAATCTATTGGTACCTATAAAGATAATTTTAGAAGGATTTCAAGGTATGCTTATTGTTTTGATCATCGTCATTGAAAGAAAAATCGATCGATTGTTTTCTTTCCTGAAACCAAGTCTTCAAAAGGCCATGGATATAAGAGACTTTAATAGTTATGAATAAGTCATTTGATGTACCCTAAAGGTAGAATTGAAAATTTGATATTCCCAATATTCATTTTGTTTTGATAATAAAGGAATATCAAGTATCATGAAAACTAAAATGGTGGAATGAAATTCTAGGAATCAGTGTGCTAGAAACGAGGGAAGAAGAATCAAGGGAACTGATTGAATGGAAATGGGAGGTGCTTTAAATGTGGATATGTAGGTCATAAATGCATGAATTCCCAAATATGATTAATAGGACAATTAATGAAATAGAGGAGAAGTTAATTCCAACTAATTTACCAACTACATTTCAGTGTTTCTAGTGCTAGGAGTTTGGTAACTATGAAAATCAATTCCCCAATCAAAGGGAAAATATAGATGATGATCCACAAAAACCTATGAGGAGAAATGGATAAGAAAAAGATTATAAAATAACAATGTATGGAGAAAACCATGATAATTAGGGAAAAATTAGCGTGCTCTCATTATTTAAGGAATTTCATGTTTTATTTTGTATGAATAATCCCTATGAAAGTATTATTGTTCATCCTTTAGTGATGTTTAATGTGATTATATCCCTCTATAAGGATTATAGAATATTAAAATAACATTTTATATTACATCCATACAAGGATAGACCCATGTTTCCAATGGAAATGTTTTTGATATAAGATAAGATCTTATTTAAGGAATAATGAGTGAGTTTTACTTTGGAAGGGTTATAATATTAACTATTTATGGAATGGTTTATCTTAAAATTCCGATGAGGTTTTAGAGATTAAATTATTATCTCACCATATAAGGATTTTTTCATATTTGATAACTTTTACTAGACATTTTTTTGTGATAAATACAAATTTAATGACCCATAATTATATTTATTGATATCATGATCTACTAATTGTTCAAGAATGAAAAATTCACCTTCATTTATTGGAATAAGAGATGAGGTATAAATTGATCAAGACAAAAAAATGTTGATATTATGATGAAATCAAGTAAGTATATATCCTTGTAAAATTTTTAATCTTTAGGAAAAGGGTTTTGAAATAAAAATTTGTCTAGTTATCATCATTTTTTATGATATTAATGGACTTTTTGAAGCCTCTTTGGGTTATGCATTTGTGTTTTTTAATTTTATCATATCCTTGTTCTTTATCACTCTCCAACAAAACTTTATTGTTATATTTATCTTACATATCTATGTTTTCACTTTCTACATATGTTCTACGATGTGGAAAATTAGTTATGAGTTACTTTGGGTAACTTTTATATTCCTAACATTGATTTTAAAAGGAAGTTTTAGTATTAATTTTTACGATGTGGGTTTCTATAAAAAGAAAATTTATGAAACCATAGATAACAAAAACTAATTTAAATGGATAAATTCATTTTAAGGGGGGTTGAATATAATACCCCAATATTTTGTAAAATATTTTTCTTCAAATTAATTTATACTTTTTGATATTTTTCATTTCACACAACACTGAATATAACTTGTGTTATATGAAAGCACTATGTTTGGTTTTCATTGCACATAACACCAAGTAATTCTTTCACTACACAAAATACTTATATTACCTTTAGGTACATGACATACTATGTTTTTATTGTATTATACACGACTCTTAGTTCCTTTGATATCTTTTACTACACTCAAGACCTAGTTTCACCAAACTACAATGTATTATTATTATTATTATTAAAATATAATTATAGTTTTTACCTATACATTGGAATGAAGGTTATGAATAATATTCGTTAAATTATGAAATTATGGTTTACACATGTATATAATAATAATTATTTTGTGACCAATTAACTATATATTAAAATAAACCCCTTTTTAAAATATAGAAAATCTTTTACCGGAAAACTATATTTATTCAATCAGACAAGTTTTACCTCAATAAATTAATTAATCCAATTTTGATAAATTATTTAAATGAAATATATATATATATATATAATATTCATTCAACTATTTAATGTTCATCGTATGCGTTTTCTAAGGAATAGATAAGAATAAAACCAATTTTACATATTAAGGTATTTTTCTTCTTCTAAAAGGCAATTTTATCGCCTTTTAATGGTGTCCCTATTTTAAATCTAATTTTTGAAGTTTTATAAATTTAATTTTAAAAAATAAACTTAATTTTAGAATTATGAACATCAAAATTATCTTATGGTCAATATTTTGTATTTTTCTGAGAAGTTTCATTTTTGAATGAATAGTAAAAAATACAAAATTTTAATTGAAAACAGTTTTTTCATATAATTTTTTTATAGATAAATTATATTTTAATTTTGTTTTAAAGTATATTTAGATAAATAATACATAAATTAATAAAATTGAGTTCATTTTAATCAATTTCACATTGAAATTAGATATAAGAACATTTCAAACTTTTGAGTATTTTTACATTAAAAACTTGTTGTCTCATCCCGTTTGTAGGATTAATTTTAAATTAATTTATATATATTATTTGTTTATAATTTTTAAAAATGGATTAAATATTTTTAATCAACATAATTTATAATTTCTATTATGGTAAACTTATTTTTTGATCAAAAATATTAGTGAATGTAATTAAAATTAATTACAGCGATTAAGGTAAAAACAAGTTTACTTAGTGGGTAAAATTTAACTAAGGGGGAAAAATAACTAAGAAACATGTAAAAATTAGATTGTATATAAATATTTAGACCATATACTTAATTTTATTTAAAATGTACAATTATTTGTGTCACATGATTTTTAGAATACCTCAGAATAGTGTTTACCTTTTTAAATTTACAAAAGGCCACTCCTCCTCCGCTATAAAAGGGAAACTCACCCCCTCAATTATTCACACATATCAAGGCATTGGATGGTAAAAACCGAGAACAAATAATCTTAACAATTCCCTACTATCATCCTAGAAGTATGAATTTTGGTAGAAAGAAAACCAAGTCAATCCTTTTGCGCAAACCAAAATGAATTACCAAAAGAAGAGGTAACATCCTTCAACAAGAACTTTTGTTTATGTCCTTATCCACCCCCTATGTTATTATAATTAAACTTTTATATAATTAAATTAGTATCATTAATATAATAATATTGTTTATTCTATTTTTCAACCTACACATAAACACACATAAATTAAATGGGACACACAATCATCATTTACATGTACAACAGACTACCACATCACGAACTGATGTCATTCATTCTCCCATTAAAACATATCAAGGATGGTAATAATGATGGAATTGATATTTTTATATTCTATATATAAAATGTATTTTGTATTTATGATTATTTAATTATTATATAACCCATACATTCATGATTTACATTTTTTGGGAATATGATAACTACATTTTTGGATGTGTGGATTACCGCCTCCTCAAAGCGATGTGATTCGTTCATGATATACATGGAAAGTACTAATGATGTATTTAATAAAAATATTTGTTATATATTAAATTATAATGACAATGTAATTATAATACATATATATATGTATGTACGTATTATTTAGTTTTATTTCTTTTAACATGATAAGAAAATTGAAACAATGTTCATGCGTACGTACGACCTACCGTCTCCCTAAATGACATATATCATTTTCTATTTAATTATTTTATATATTATTATAAATACATTTATAATGAATATATATGATATTTATATCATGTTTTACATTCTATAAATAAGTAAATCATGATCTAAGTAAGAGGAATAAGAATAACAAGTCAAAACATGTTTGAAAAACAAATTGGTTCATACCCAAAACATAACATTAACATGGACTTATTAATAAATAGGTGATATAAATAAATAAATAAATAATTAAATTATATATGGTATTATATAAATTAATATGGCTCTATGATAAATTTATAATAAACCTATATTTATTATATTGGAGGTTTAAACAAGTACAACAAGAATCAGTACTTAAGGTAATGGATTTCATCTCAATTTCCATTCATTGAGGCATATTATGATGTTAGACACCCACATTATTTTATGATTCATATATAAATACCATTTTACATATGGTATCATGAATTTAATTTATTATTATGTTATTTAAAGTTTTGTTAAATATATTTCTTTCATGGGGATTTTGATTCAAATATTTTACAGTGATACGAGACACATTGATTTAAAAATTTCTTTTTAATTGTTTAAAGATTTAATTTAAAAGTCTTTTCATCCATGATATTGTTTTATATGATTATTTATATAAAATAATTATAAATTAAATTTTATTTATCGTTTTAATTTCATTAAAAGGTTTTAAAAAATGAATCTTTTCACATGTTTTATACGTAACATTTTGACAAATGAAAAATTGAATGATCTATTCTTAACATACACGACGACGTTGAATTTTACACCAATATAGCCATTACTTTATTTCTATATTCCTTTCAAATATTACACATGTTATAAAATGAAAATCTTTCTTTACATTTTTGGACATTTTGGTATTAAAAGTTGTTTTTTAAAGAAAAGGGTGTCTTAGTATTGAAAATATGGTTTTTAAAAAATTGTATTTTTATTAGAAAGTGTTTTAATACAAGTTTAAAAGAGTTTTTATAAGGTTTTTATGAGGAAAGTGCTTTATTAATGAAATATTACTTGAAATTACATGATGGGGTGGCCTAGATAGCACAAAGAAATCGTGCAATAATTATATGATTGGGTGGCCCATATAGCCCTAGGTAAGTTCATTACAACTTATATGATGGGGTGACCTAGATAACACTAGATAATCCCATTATAACTTCTATTATTGGGTGGAACAGATAGCTTTAAGTAATCCATTTACATCATATATGATTGGGTGGCACAGATAGTGCCGAGTAAGCTCGTTATAACTTATATGATGGGGTGTCCCAAATAGTTCCAGGTAAGCCCATTATATCTTATATGATGTGGAAGACTAGATAGCACTAGGTGAGCCTGTTATAGCTCTCCAATGCATTGGGTAAAGATTTATATCTCATAATATAATTATAGGAACAATTTAATGGGTTTTATGAGCTATTGGAAGAAGGTGTAACCTGATACCCTATAAGAAAAGAGTTGGGACTAGGGATGGTGGTGTGTGTCACCCAGTAGGTATAGTCCCCATGAAACGCCCTGATAAGTTTTGGAAATAATCCATGTCTTATAGGGAATTATTTTATAATCTTATGTTGATTCCAAAAATTATATGTCTTAATTCTATGTTAGGATTTCATAACTTATGATCTTGATTCCCTTATGATTAATTTCTTATAAACTCTTAATAATTATCCCATTAATCTTTATTATGATCTTTGAAATATAGGGTACGATCTTCTGATGTTATGATCATGTTATCATACCCTTATGATCATGTTATGCTTATATATCTCACCTGTTTACCCTTACTGAGCATTTGAGCTCACCCCTTTGTTATTTTTCAATTCCTCAGGTTATAAAGATAGGTTTTAAGTAGGTGAAATTAAGGGGAATATATTTAAGGGATATATTAAAAATCTTTCACCAATATAGAGGATTATGTTTCCATGTTTCGAAAGAAACTAAAATATTACATTCCTTAGGCATGTACTTTTCTAATTTGAGGAATATTCATATAAAATTATGTAATATCCTTGTATCTCAATCCTAGTTTGATATAGGGAATCCTCATTCTCTCTATATTTATGCTCATGCCTGTGGATTTCATGATTTTTCCATCCAATGGGTGAATTGTATTGGCCAAATTAATAAAGATAATGAATTATCTAATCTAAAATTGTTAGGAATGGGGATAAATCACATGTTTTACTACTTCAATGATATTTTTTATGAGAGTATGCATTATTGTTTCCATTACTAAAATTAATGGATTTTTGGATCCTTGTTTATGTTGTAGTTGATATGTATGTGAGACCCTTTCTATGTCAATTGTTGATATCACCCTAAATAAAAAGGATAAGAACATATATATGGATAATTAATTGGTTATTGATGGAAGTATATTTTGCATGATAATACCCATGCTAAATAAATAAGAAAATTAATGTGATCCCTTGAACCTAACATTTTGGAATTTGGGAAGTGATGCTTCATGTGGTTACACATGTTGTGTTTCCATATGTGATGTGGGATGATGTGTGGTGGTGGTGGTGGTAGTGATCGGTTGGGTTGTGATGTGATGTGGATAGTGGTGTGATGGTTAGATGGCATGGTATGTGATGTGGGAAGTGGTGTGGTGGTATTGATGTTCAATGGTTGTTACATATTGTTCTTGTGATGATATGGCTTAGTTATTTGTGGTGTGGAAACTATAAAATTATGTGAGATGTGTGAGATGTTGTGTGGTGTGGTTGTGTTAGTTTCCCAGTTATCCATGAAATAAATGGTGTTGCTAAACATAATGAAATGGGTTGATAAATGAATAGAAGTGGTTTGAAGTTTCTTATGTGGTGATTGGATTAAATAATATGAATTATAAAACAATATTATGTGTAATTTTTAAATAAAATGGATATGTAAATAAGAGTTAGTGGAAACTCATTAAATCTTTAAAAAGGTGGAACTTGTAACTAACATTGGGCTTGTGTGGATTTATATTCTGGTCAGGTGGTGTGATGAATTAGTTGTGGTAGTGGTCATGATAGATGTTGTGTGGTGAATCCATTGTGGTGTAGAGTATGATAGTAAAATTATTGCAGAACCTTAGGTTGGGTATTATATGAAATCAATATATTATGTATTTTTTTTTTCTATTTCTAGTTTCACCCCACCCATGTTCTATAACTAGGCTAATTCCCAGAGATTTTGGATTTTGGGTGTTTTCCCCAACATCTAGGTTGGTGTTTGTAATGACCAGCTTATTATCATTGGCTTGAGAATACAATGAATCATTACTAGGACTTAAGAGACATCCCCAAGATTCCAAAGGATGAAAATAAATGATGAAGGGATTAAAATGTAAGAGTGGGAAGATTTTCCCTTTAATAACACAACCATTAACTCAACAAATCATAACCAAATACCTCACCATATGATGTATGAACAAATTAAATACAACTCAAACATTCTATTCATATCAAACCACTCTAAAGTGTGAAATATCCAAAGACTAATAAAAAATCAATTTAAATAGTGAAAAACAACTAAAGACTCAAATAAGACCTCAAGACTCCATGTTCAACAAGCTCCAAGGTCCAACATCCCCAAACAGTCCAAGTATTATGAGGTGGTTCTAAATACGTGTGATACTTTATCTTTTCCCATGTCCTAGAAGATAACATCTACAAAAGCACCAAAGTGAAAAAATAGTGGTGATTATAAAACATAGTAGGTTTTCTCCAATGACTTCTCTACTCATTTCACTAGGATAGAAAAGTTGGAAACATTTATATAAAATAGTTTATATAAAACAATTTCCCAAAATAACTAAATATAGACAAGCTTCAAAAAAATTTAAAATGAAAAGTGCACACGTAATATTTCAAAAAAATTCTATCCATTCATATTTCCAGAAAAACAACCAAACAAGACTTTAAAACCATTCTTCCTTAATGTATTGTCATAACCATTCCATTCAACTTATTCACACTTTCAACCATATGTGCTTCGTTATGATAGTTGCATACTCAGGAGTAGTCTCTCATTGATCTACCATATCGTTGCATGATAATTACACCCCATGAGCCATTACACTTTTTGGAACCATGAACAAGGTTATATTATAACCAAGCCTCATAAATGTGATCTACACACACTACTATTATTCAAAAACAATTTCAAATAACCAATTCAACCATTTCAATGAAACCGTTGTTTTATTGAAACTCATTTAAACAAACCAATTCCAATCACATCGTTAATTTAAATAAAAATAATTCTTTTATTTTCATCCTTTTTTGTCAAATACAATCACCATTATTCAATAGAAATACCATTTTAACATCCACATTTTAAAATAAAGAATGAAACATTTTGATCAAAACACCCATTTTCCTTATTTTCCACAACCATCAACAAAGAGGGTTTATATCTATCACAAATCATAAAATTAACCATCAAATACACAAAATGAAATCAATTTGAAACCATGGAATTCATTTCTAATAATAGGAGTCGAGAGTGAAGCCACCTACCCCGAAGGTATTGACGAAAACCGAAAATGGACGAAGAACACTCAAGAAAACTAGGTTGATTCTAAACGAAACCGCCTTATATCTCTTATCCAACCAAAAGAAGACAAAATATCATCATATTTGGAATTAAATATCTTAGATATATCCATAATAGGTGTAGATATAAGAAACCTAGAAAAGATGAGAAGTAGATCTAATTAGATCTAAAAACCCATTCAAGAATGATGAAGAACAATCACATACCTCAAGAATCTAGTTTCAAATCCCCAAGGTAAGACTTTAGATTACCTCCGAATTGATGGGAGAATATTCTATGGACTTAGGAGAAGAATAATCTTGAGTTATATCTGATTTGGGAAAAAACAAGTTGAGTAAAGGCAAGGCTAGCCCAGATCTACTTTTTAAGGATGGGGTTTTTAACCCACCCATGGTTAGTCTGCATGATTAGCCAAAAAATACACTGATCATGCATTATCCACTACCATATATATCACCCATAATTTCATCCTTTAATATTATTCCTAACCATACACACACTGTGTTGAAGCTATTGTCTATAATCAGAAACTTCACACAGTATCTACTAGGATTTCCGCACGGTTTGGAAAAACCGTGCACATCCCGTGCACCTTACCTTTATCCAACAAAAACTCTAAAAAAGTTCTCCAAACTCTCCCAAATTTTACCCATATAATTTATAAAAATAAAATCAAAATCTAATGTTTACATACTAGAATCTGGGGGTACTACATTCTCCCCACCATTGGCCTTTTCGTCCTCAGAAAGTAGAAAACCATCGCTACCATGAAAGGGTTCCAGGCATTGATCTCTCATTTCTTTCTCACGTTCCCAACTATCTTCTTAAATATTACCATGTTTCCAAAAAAAAAACTGTAGTAGACTGATGATTTTTCCACGAAATGATTTATCTATCCTATCCACAATCCGCACCGAGATATGTACCAACAAAGCATCCAACTCCAGGTCAACATGATCCCATGTGATCACATGGTCAGGATTAGGTTGATACATTTACAATTGAGATATGTGAAACACATTGTGCATCGAACTAAACCATGGTGGAAATGCCATATGATATGTCACCTCTCTAACCCATTATGGTATCTCAAATAGGCCAATATATTAAAGGGATTACTTTCCCTTCTTCCCAAAACTATGATGTCTAATCCTTGGAGAGATCCTAAGGAACACATGATCACTCACTACAAATGAAAATGGTATTCCATGATGATTCAAATAAGATTTTTGATGAATTTGATCCATCTCCATCCTTTTTCTGATCAACTAAATCTTCTATGTTGTTTCTTAGACAAGGCTTGTCCAAACTAGTAAAGTATCACATGTTTCCACAAAATACAGTAGAAAATGACAAGTAAGCCTATGCTATTCTTCAAACAGATCCATATGTATTGAGGCCTGATATTTATTATTATTTGAGAACTCCACTAATGGTATATGATCCTCACATGAGCCACCAAAATTAATTATGAAAGCCCACAACATGTATTCCAATGTCTGTATCATCCTTTTAGATTTTCCATCCATCTGGGGATGATACGATGTACTCATAGTCAATTGAGTTCCATTGGATTTCTGTAAGGATTTCCAGAAACGAGATGTGAACCTTGGATATCTATCTCACGCGATCAAAACTTGTATTCCATGCCTCTTTACCACTTCTAGAGTATATATTTTTAATAGATTCTCCATTGTATGAGTTTCACGAATAGGGATGAAATGGACGGACTTTGTGAGTCAATCCACTATCACCCATATGGAATCATGTTTACAAACTGTTCTTGGGAGTCCTATAACAAAATTCATGGATATCTTCTCCCATTTCCATAGTGGAATAGGTAAAGACTGAAACATACCTACTGGTCATTGATGCTCTTCCTTAACTTGATAACAAGTTAGCTACCTTGAAACAAACTCAGAAACCTTCCTTTTCATGCCGCTCCACCAAAACTACACCTTTAATGCCTTACACGTCTTTTATATTCCATAACATACCGCCTATCTTAAATTGTTGTAATAATAAAGAAGTTTCTCTTGAAAATACATAGGTACAACCATATGATCTCTAAACCACAAAACCAAACTTCCATCCAGTTTCAATCCCTCAATGGTCTCCCCACCATTGAGTTTTGAACTCATAACTAGGCATTCCACATCAGATATTTGCACCTCTTTGACCATATTTACCAAATTAGGAACCACAAAGACTGAAAAGAAAACTGAAACACCACATTGGTCTTCACATTGAACATGTATATCAGCTAAGACTGACACCAACTACCATTCATCAAACACTTCCTTCGATAACTGAGCATATGACTTTCTGCTTAATGCATTAACCATCGAATTTCCTTTTCCCGATGTATACATTATGTCAATGTAAAATATCTGGAGATACTTCATCCATCTCCTTTGCATCAGATTCAAATAGCATTGTGAGAAAATATGTTTTAGTATTTTTTGTTCCATGAACATAGTAAATTTATCAGAAAATAGATAATGACTCCAAGTCTTCAAGACATGAAAGACCAAAAATAACTCCAAATAGTGAGTTGGGTAATTATTCTCTTGAACTCTCAACTAACTTGAACCATAAGCAACCACATGGTCTCCTTCCATGAGATCACATCCCAACATATATCCCAAAGCATCACGGTACACAACTTACCCCTATAATGATTCTAGAAAAATCAATATAGGTGCTGATGTAAGACGAACCTTCATCTCTTGGAAATACTTTTAGAAATACTCAGTCCATCTGAATGAAACATTATTCTTTGTCAAATCTGTCATTGGTGAATCTAGTCGTTATAAGTCATGAAAAAATAATCGTTAATAACTATTTATAAAAAGAAAACTTTGTATCTCAAAGGAATTATTTTGGAGTTTCCAAAATATAACAGCTTTTATCTTTTCAGGATATATTGAAACACCTTTTTCAAAAATCACATGATCAAGAAAGAATACCCATTTTATAAAAAAATCACACTCAAATAGTTTGACATACAAATCATGGTCTCTCAATATTCACAACACTATGGAAAAGTGTTTCTTATGCTCAGCCTTTTTTCTTGAATACACCAATGTTTTATCCACATACACCACAAAAAAAGAATCCAGATATCACCATAATATCTGATTAATCAATTCCATAAATAATTTTCGTTCATTCTTATCCTCGAAAGGAATTACTACATATTATTAGTCGATATATCTTCTTCTGAAAGATTTTTTTGGAATATCTTCCTTTTAAACACTCAATTGATGATATCCTAATTGCAAGTCAATTTTTGAGAACCATTGTGATCCTCTTAATTGATCAAACCGATCATCAATGTGTGGAAGTGGGTATCGATTCTTTATCATAACTTGGTTAATATTACTATAATCAACGAACAATCGAAGAGTTATAGATACTTTATTTAAGAACAATACCAGTGTTACCCATAAAAGTTTACTTGGCCAAATGAGACCTTCGCTTTCTTGTTCCTCCAACATCAGTTTTTGTTCCCTTAACTCTGTTGGTGCCATCCAATAAGACAAAAGGGAAATAGGACTGATCCTTAGGAGGAGATCAATTGTAAACTCCACATACCTTATAAATGGTAACCATGAGAAGTAATTAGGAAAGACATCTAGAAATTGATCCACAATTGCTGAAAAATGGTATCCTTGATCTCTTCTATCGATGCCAATGTCAAAATTTCTAACAGGTAAGAGATCTTTCCCACTACTAGTTCCAAAAATCCCATTCCAATGATCATTGAAACCCTTTTTCCTCTAAATATATGTTCAATGAAATCCTCCGTTGTGAAATTAATTGTTCTCTTATAACAGTTGGTGTGATTCTTGAACACTTTTAACCAATCCATACCCTGGATTAAATCCAATACATCTCTCTCCAACACCGATAAGTCCCATTTCATCTCAGATCCATCCACATTTATAGAACATTCTATACATAGAAAGTCTCTATATTATCTTTCCCTCAGAGGAGTTTGATGTTTTATCATATGGGTAATCATCTCTGGTTTTAAACTTATAAAATCCATAGAATGATAGGTAATGCAATAATGAGATGAACCGATATAAAATATCTCTTTTATAAGGGCAAAATTCAATATAATCATACCTGTAATCATAGATTGTCCAGCCAGATCATATTCAATCATTTTCTCAGCTTTGTACAATTGTTTCATCACTACACTCTGCTCCTTGTTTCATTGCTGATATTGAGCTGGTTGAGGAGTTATTTTTTTCCTAACATCACCCTGGATAACTATGAACTTTTGATGAGATTGATTCTATTGTCCTCATCCATTTAAAGCATATGATGCATGTGACACCGTTGAACTGTCTCTAGGACCTGACCTTGAGGTACTTTGACAATAGCACTTAAGATGTCCCATATTATTGGAATTATGGAACGATCTTGGTTAAACTATACATTCTTGTTTCATGTGGTCAAACAAACCACACTGGGAACATCCCACTTGGATATTTGGTCATAGAGGATGGTTCACTGATCATGTTTTCTGATTTTGCATCTTGCATCCTCCTTGAAAATAGTTGTCCCTCTTCTGGTTTCTCCTAACATTAGAGTTACAACCATTTCCTATTGGTATTATCATACTTCCTCCTACAGATCCTAAGATATCATGTAAAACCACTATCACTCTGTTCACTATATATGTATAATACGTAATACATAGTACAACAATCTTCGAGAAAATCTCATTCCTCAGTCTTGATTCTAAGATTCATGCCTTCAAGGATGAACTATCCACAACCTATAGAAAAAATCACACTATATACATGAATTTAGCCTCATTTTCTATGACAGAGATATTTTCATGCATTAAAATGAAGAATTCCATCATTCTCCAGATGTTGAATGTTTGAGGATAGAATTTTTTGATAACAAATTCCCAAAAATCTTCCCAACTAAGATCGTGATCCATTTTAGCCTACACCACCAAATACAACCACTGGCATGCGATATCCTCTAGCATATAATTTTCTAGCTTGACTTTTAGCTTTGATGGTGCGCCAATGAAATTGAAGATACGATTCATCCTATTCAGCCACACCTCTACCTTTTCAAGTTTAGAATCACCTTAGATGATGGGTGGATTTTACTTCTTGAACTAGATGGAATGATCCAAATTCCCTGGCTCATCCCTCCGGTTCCCCATTTCCATTGCTTGAAATGATTATATGATACTCTAAACCAGCTCTTGGTTCACCTATGGCTCAAGTGAAACCAGAATCTCCAAATCTTCTTCCATTGGTTTCAATAACTCCTACCAGGTTCCATTTATTTTAAAAACAACAAACTCTATAAGGATTAGTCTCTAGCAATAATATTCTTAGCATTTAAATTCCATCACATAAATTATCACAACATTACTTTTCCGAAAATAAAATTTTCTAAATTTAACCATTTTTGAAAAATTTCTTCTTACTTTTGAAAATCAAACAATTTTCAAAAAATATCAACCATGATGCTTTCAAAGGCTTTCATTTGATTTTTTTTGTCATTCTTAAGGAATAAACACAATTCATCAAATCATATATTATTTCATAAAATGAAATATAAAATCCTAGTGGGAATTCATTCCTCCTTAATGCATGTCATGCTCATCTCATTGGATAAACACATGAAAATTAGATTCCAATATCTTATAAGTGTCTTCAAAACACTAATGTACCCAATTACCTAGTAACGTTAAGTTCAATATAAAGAGGTCAGCTATGTTTTTTTATTCATTATATTTCATGTCCAGAAAATCCTAATCCTTTCAAAGATCATAACCCAAGGAATAGACAAGAACAAAATTAAACTCCAAGATCAAGAAAAACTAATGATTACTTATTCCGCAAGGGAAGGAAAAATCTGATACCATATATCTCAAAGAAACTTTTGGATCAAACAAGATGATACCATTTATAATGACCCACTTATTCTCAGTGGCTTAAGAATACAATGAATAATTACTAGGACTTAAGTGACATCCCCAAGACACCAAAGGCTGACAATAAATGTTGAAGGGATTAAAATTCAAGTGGTGGATGATATGCCCTTTAAGAACACAACCATTAACCCAAAAAACCATAACCAAACAACTCACAATATGATGCATGAACAAATGAAAGATAACTCAACCATTCTATTCATATCAAACCACTCTAAAGTGTGCAATAGAGGAACACCAATCACATATCAAAGTAAATAGAGGGAAAATAACTAAAGAACCCAAGAATACCACAAGACTCCATGTTCTATAAGCTCTAAGATCCAACATTACCAAATAGTCCAAGAATGATAACATGGTTCTAAATATGTGTGATACTTTACCTTTTCCCATGTCCTGGAAGATATAATCTTCAAAACCACCAAATTTCCAAAGAAGGGGTGAGTATAAACCTTTTTAGTTTTTACCCAATGACTTCCATAATCACACCAATAGGATAGAAAAGTTAAAAACATTTATATAATTATTTTATATAAAAAGATTTCCCAAAATAGTTTATAACTAAATAAAAATAAGCTTCAAAACCATTTAAAACCAAAAGTGCACAAGTTTGATTTCAAAAAATTTCCAACCATTCATATTTCTAGAAAAACAACCAAACACAGCTTTAAAACCATTCCTCATTAATGTTTTGGAATAACCATTCTGTAACACCCTGAAAATTTATGAGAAAGATTATTTTTAATTTTATTGATGTCTTATGTTGTATGCTACACCATGATTAGCTTGTGCTATATGCAACACAGTATTAGCTTGCAATATACGCCACACTATTATTGGCTTATTTTACACACAATTTCAAGTAATTTTGATAGAATTCAACATTGAATATAGATTATGTTCAATGAAATAAGATTATATTATGTTATATTCAACACCAAAGTAATATTTCACGCAACACTAACTTGGATTGCGTTACACGCAAAAAAACCTTCCTCGATGGCTTGCGTTGTATGCAATACCGAGTTTTACTAAACAAAAATATATTATTATAATATTGTTATGAACTGGCCATTATGAATAGTATTAACCACATTTTTAATTTTTTAACATTATCATTCATCTTACATATTTTCTAGAACATGTTATTAGAACAAAATTATTTTTTTGGATAAAAGAAGTATTTAAAAAAAAGCAGTTTTGCCACATTTTGATGACACACCCACTTTAAATATAGTTTTTGACATGTTCATAAGTTCAATTTGACAAAATAAACTTATTCATTACAATAAGGATATAAAAATTTACTTGGGATGATTTTTTAATATTTATCTGCTAACTTTCATATTTTGATGAATAGTAAAAATATGCTAAATTTTAATTAAAAACAAATTTTATCATCAAGGTAATTTATATGGTTAAATTATAATATTTAATGGTTTTAAAGTATAAATAGAATATATTTTTACCATTTAATATAATTTATGTCATTATCATTAATTTTACATTGAATTCATAGGTAAAAACATTTCAATCTTTTGCAATGGTTTAAATAAAAACCTTTTTTTTCGACAACGATATTAATTTTGAATTAATTACTACATCTTATGTGTTTTGAATTTGTAAAAATGGATTCCATATTTGGAATCATGAGCTTATAATTGTGTAAAGAGATAAATTTTATTTTTAGGCATTATGAATAGTTATTACGGTAAATTTTATTTACCACAATTAAAGGTAAATCAGGAAATTAAGGGTAAAAATAATATCATCAAATTATACTAAAACTTTTCTTGATATCATTGGTTGATTATATTTCTCTCTAAAAAATACTTGCGTAGAAATGGAATCTATTGGAACCCACTTGGATGAGATTTAAGCCCTTTAAATTATTTTATTTAAAGGAAAGTAAAATATGTCTCACTCAAACTTTATTAATTAAATTTTTTTTAATATAAGGTTATACAGAATATAAATTAGATTATAAATACTAATTTGAAAGATAAATTTTTTTTCTTTATCATGGTAATTTATTTGTAATTTTTAATAAATATATAATTACCTTAATATCTTATACATTAATGATGCATAAATTATTTATTTAGTGAAAAATAAATAATATAGTTTTTATTAAAATAATAATACCCATAAAATGGCCCAAAAGCTTGAAAAAACTTTTTTGGTAGAGTATATATAAACCTTAAGCATCCAAGGGTGGACTTGTGGACCATTTGGAGTCTTATAAAATAGATTATGATATTTATATTATTTTATTTTAAATGATGTAAAAGTTGTCACTTTCATAATTTAATAAAGATAAAATTTTACAATATGGTTGTTTTAGAAGATAAATTAGACTAAAAGTGTTATTATGAATGATATTAGATTTATATTAATCATAGTATTTTATTTATAATTTTTATGCAAAAAATAGGTATATTAATTAATTATACAAAAATAATATAGTAATTATTTTATTAAGAAAAATATCAAATAAATGGTTTTAAATATATTAAAATAAATATTATATCAACTAATTAATGTTCTATACGAATTTTATAGATAAATTGGACATGTTAGTAATCTATTAAATATTTTGTTCTTAACATATCATCTGTGGGGATTTTATTTAAATTAAAATAATTGAATAGTGTCAAAATTGCCACTATTGGTATTTTATAAAAATAACATATTAATAAATTGTTTAAAAATCACAAAAATATTTAAAAATTACAAATTTAAAATTATATGGTCTAAAATTTCATAATTTATATAATTATGGACAATTCACAACACATAATTAAGTATTTATAACAATTTAAAATTTAGAATATTATTACCACAAATAAAATCCAACAGATTAAATAAGGATAAATTAAAATGATAAGGTTTAAAATAATTTCCAAACATGTATAAATTTTATTTGTTCATGATATTACCACCCTATATCATCTCATATTCGAGTTTGAGTCACTTTTAATGGTTTTAGAAGGGATTTGAGTTTATTATAAATTAATATTTTGGAGGTTTCCAAAAGTGACCATCTACTCTCTTATAAAAGGGAACCTCCTCCCTCTCCTCTTCACTCTATTTTAAGATTTCAAACTCAGCAAAAACCTGACTATTTACCTTATAAACTTATCTATAAACATAATATAGGTCCTGGTCTTCTTTAAATATCAACTTTAGTGCCCTAAGAGGAGATTTAGAAGAGGCGTGTCGAAGAAGAGGTAATATCCTTTACCGATTCATTCAAACTTATTTCTTCTTCTACTTCCTATATAAGATTTGTTTCATTATTAAGTAATAAATACAGTATAAATTTTATACTGATATGTTTTTATTCATATTAAAAAACCATATTTTACCTTCTATCCATCATATGAAAAACAAAATCACCACGCGTGCGCACATACATCTTACCGTCTCCAAGTCGTGGGGTAATCTATTTTTCCACCACCACCTTACTTGAATGGGTATAATGGTGTAAATAATAACTATATATGACTATTATAACTTTATAATAATTATGAGATATTATACCATCAACTCCAATTCCATTCAATAGTTATGGGAATGATATCATCGCTCGTGCGTACGTACGGATTACTGTCTCCACGACGCGAGGAGATTCATTCTCCATGTTCACAATTATAGAATTATTATAAAGTATATATAATGAATAATAATGATATATATGACATAATAATGCTACTAGATTTATATATATATATATATATTTGTGTGTGTGTGTGTGTGTGTGTCATCTACTTACTTCCATTCCAGTCAATAAGAAAAGGAAAACAACATTCATGCGTACGTTAGACCTTCCGTATCCATGAATGTTGTATTTCATTTCAACTATCTATATATTTTATATATATATATATATAATGAGTGTATATATGTTATAAAAATAATGTTTTACATTCTGGAAGTAAGTAAATCATGATGATATCAAGAAAAACAAGTCCAAACATGTACGATAAATGAAACGATTATTACCCAAAACGTTGCTTCAACATGGAATTGACAAATGAACATGTGATATAATGTAGTATGTGAATCATATATGATATCATAAAAATTACTATGATTATTGAATAAGTCAGTGACATTACTTAAATCATTATACATGAGTTTCATATATGTACAGAAGAAATTGGACCTAAGGTAAGGGATAATTATGCCAATCTCGTTCTTATCTGAGATTGTTTATTCATAAGTATTTACTGGGGTTATATTTGTCATCCATGTCCATGTTTTATAAAAAATGTTTTTCATAAAGTTTTTAATATTCTTTAATGAATTTTTAAAGTCATGTTTACCTCTTTTTGACTATTACTATGTGGTATGGAAGGAATCTTTCTTTTGTTCAACATATGAGGAACTTTTTGACTTTTCCTACAAAAGTACGAGGAGAATGTTTTATTTTAAATTATATGGTGTGAATAGATTTTTATGATTTAATAACACCTTATTTACATAAATATTCCTCTATAAGATTTCATTATTATTTTCCACAAAATTATTTTCTTTTAAAATTGCATGTCATTTTGAGAAAAGAAAATGATTTGAAAAAAGAAAGGGTATTTTTCTCAAGAATTCTTTTAAAGTGTTTTATCAAAACTATTTTCCATCTATGATGACATTCTTAAATATGGTTATGTTTCAAGTATAATTTCACTATTATTTATATGGTTTGATTTTGGTTATGATGAAATTATATCCATTGTTTTATATGGATTATGTAATGATGGGTTGATGTTTATGAAACCCATTTTATTCATTGGGTTATGATGAATGATTTATGTTTATTTTGTGGCACATGAAAGAATGATTTCTTTATGAGATGGGTGGGACCTATATAACCAAAAATTCATTGGGTAATGATTTATATCTCATGAGATAGACATGGATGTAATGACAAGTCAATATAGTTTAGTAATACATGGCTAGAACGGTAGGTAAACCCGGTTCAGTAATGGACTTTGTCCACTATGATGGTCTTGGTAGCAATGCCTTGGCTACTATGGAATTAATATCATGTGATTAATGGTTTTTCTTAGTTACATGTTTTATTCCCATGATATTTTATTATGATTATTGTTCCTTTATGATCTATGCCTTACGTACTGCGAAGATTTATTTCACAACTCAAGATTTTGATGTTTAAACTTTATGTTCATATTTTTAAGTTCAAATGTATATGGTTTGTTTTATTTTCTCCATGATTACCCTTACTGAGCATTTAATATCACCCTTTTTATGTTTTCTTTTCCATAGGATATAAAGAAATGTTTTAGGTAAGAAAACAAAAGGGGAATATATTTATGGGAGATGTTGAAGATCTTTCACCATGATTAGAAGATTATGTTATGAGTTTCCAAAGAAACTAAACTAATAAAGTAATTGGGTGTCTATTTGTGTCATGTATTAAGTTTTCTGCAAAAATAATGTAATTTCCATCTATTTCAAGCTTGGGTATCTACAGTAGGTATCAGAACGAAGGTTTAGTTAACCTTTGGAAACTAGGATGCAGAAACTTTAGTGAGATCCCTAGAGATATTTCTAAGGTATGTCTAGGGATGTACCTAAGGTTAAGTATAAGTATAGGCTATTGTCCTAGAATTATAGTAAGAATATTAGAATTAAACCTAATATGATAGATATTTAAGTTACTCCCCCTTTATTATGTTGTTTTCCTATAATGATTTTGTCATCTCACACTATTTTTTTTGGGTTTTAGACAATGGATGGAACCCGAAGAAACCATTTTTATCAATGTAATGGATAATTTAATGATTATCCTCTTGAACAAACCAATTTTTTGGGAGATGGAGTGAAAAATATTATTTCTATACTTACACAAGTTATGAATCATTCTGGACTTCCAAATGAGCAGAGAATGGAACAATATTCTATTGAGTCTTTCATGAGGCAACGCCCACCTTATTTCAATGGGTCTTCTGATCCACTTGTTGCTGAACAATGTATCTGTTCCATTGAAAAGATATTTTCCATACTTCACTATTCAGACCATGAAAAATTCATTTGGGTTGTTTACCATTTAGAAGGTGAAGCAGACCAGTGGTGGACTCTAATTAAGAATACAAGGCCCCAAGATGAAATTGAATCCGTGGAATGGGACGAGTTCAAGAACTTATTTTTCAATAAGTACAAACCTCATATTATTCGAACAAAGACAAAAAAGGAGTTTCTTGAGATTAAGCAAAATGATGATTAATATGTTGGTATATACGAGGCAAATTCTACAAGGCTTTCAAGGTATGCATCTGGCTTTATCATCCAACCTGAAAGTAAAGTTGATCGATTCTTCAGTGGCTTAAAACAAGTCTTCGAAGGGAATTAGCTATAAGAGACATCAATAGCTATGAAGTAATTGTGCGTTGTGCTATCAAGGTATAACTGGATGTTGGTGTTACATATCCATCTCATGGTTTTGACAAGAAATGAAAGATGGAGTTCAAGGAAAAATCTCAAAATAATGGTGAAAATAATAATAATATTTTGTTATGCTCAAAGTGTGGAAAGAAGTATAGTGGATATTGTCTTAATGTGACTATAAAATGTTCTAAGTGTGGAAAATAAGGTCATTGAGCTGCTGAGTGCCTAATTAATGGAAAAAAGGTATCTAATGATGAGAATAGAGAAAAGACTACAGCGAATGCACCACCAACACATCAATGCTACAAGTACTAGGAAATGGGGAATTTTGATAACCAATTCCCTAATCCAAGGGTTAATGACGATCAAAATCAACAACCTCTTAAGGCAAAGGAAATATGGAAGTCACATGCGATCACTATTGGTGATGTTGAATATGAAAATGAAGTGGTTGAATGATTAAGTGTTTATGTAACAAGATTCCAAAATAGTGTTGTGGAATCTCATTTATAGTATCATTGAATATTGGAATATCTATGTATTGGTTTATTGTGGTTATCAATAATTATAAGGTACCGATAACAATGTAAAGTGATTGAAATATTTTTGGAAATCTGATGATATGCGCATAATTAAGGGATAAGGAAAAAATAATATGTTGGATATTATTAATGAGCTCATGACTTATATAAGGACAAAGTCATATCATGGTTTGAGTATATAGAAATTTTGGGATTTTGGTATGTGGAAAGACTTAACTTTTGATAGCATTCATGTTTTCACTAAGGTTCTATCGTAATTTATGTTTCAAGAATACATGATTAAGGTATTCACATGTTTCAAATGTGACCAACAAGATATATCTTATGATATATGGGGAATAAACGATGATATTCACTTGATTGTTATATGACCTTTATAGAAATCATTTTATTTATACTGTGAGTTTGGACAGAAGTATTTTGGATAAGCCTAAATGTTAGAATGGATTAAGTTGGACATCAGATAGTATTGTTTAAGGCTAGAATTTTTTTCAATATTATTTCTGGAAAGTTATAATGGTGTAGTTTTAGAAAAAGGACAATCTGCAGGATGAGCGACAACCCATCGTGTCAGACAAGGTTATGGGAATCAAACCCACAACTAAAGATCGATAGAACTTTATCACCTACCACTGGGCTACAAGAAGTCCCTGGTTAGTAGAAATTTGTTTTATTTTATTAAGCGGTATGATAGATGAAGTATAAGTCCGTTTTTGGAATCATATATGGTTAATCTCACTATAGATGGACTTATGTATATTTAATAATTTGTGCTAACATTTTGGTGATAAAGACAGATGAAATGACCTATCATTCTCTCGCATGATCTGCTAACACATCAAGAAAGATAAATTCATTTTCATTTCATTAAATAAAAGATTAAGTGTAAATTGTTCACGGAATGACCAACAATGATATTACACTAAAATCGAGTACGTATTTCTCCTTATGAAAAAATTCATCAGCTTTAGGGAAATGTTCTTGAAAACCAAAAATGTTGTCCTATTACCCTCATATCCAATGAATTAGAAGGTACCTTAGATCATAAAAAATTTATGGCTTTGTGATTGTTGGATTTTTCATAGCTATGTTCTTTACAACTCTCCATCAGAACTTAGTGGTTAGATTTTTCTTCCATATCCATGCTTTCACCTATGTTCCCCTATGTGGAAACCCGGTGATGAGTTAATTTGGGTAACCATTATATTTATTAATTTAATTTTTAAAATTAAGTTTTATTATTATTTTTTACGATGTGGGTTTCTATGAAAGAATTTTTCATGTATTAAACCATTTATAAGCCCGAAGAATTTCGGGGGCGAAATTTATTTTAAGGGGGGTAGAATTTAACACCCCAAAATTGTATGAGAAAGATTATTTTTAATTTTATTGATGTCTTGTGTTGTATGATACACCAAGATTATCTTGTGCTATATGCAACACCGTATCATCCTGCAGTATACACAACACTATTATTGGCTTATTTGACACACAATTTCAAGTTCTTTTGATAGAATTCAACACTAAATATAGATTTTGTTCAATGAAATAATATTATATTATGTTATATGCAACACCAAAGGATTCATTCACACAACACTGACTTGTCTTGCATTACATGAAAAAACAACCTTCCTCGATGGCTTGCATTGTACGCAATACCGAGCTTCACTAAACAACAATAGATTATTATAATATTGTTATGAACTAGTAATTATGAATAGTATTAACCAAACTTTAAATTTTATAACATTACCATTCATCTTGCATATTTTCTACAACATGGTATGAGAACAAAATTATTTTTTTGGATAAAAGAAGTATTTTTCAAAAAATGCAGTTTTTCCACCTTTTGATGGCACACCCACTTTAAATCTAGTTTCTGAAATGTTTATAAGTTAAATTTGACAAAATATACTTATTCATTGCAATAAGTAAATAAAAATTTACTTGGGAATTTTTTTTAATATTTTTCTGTTAACTTTTATATTTTGATGAATAGTAAAAATACGCTAAATTTTAATTAAAAACAACTTTTATCATCAATATAATTTATATGGTTAAATTATAATATTTAATGGTTTTAAAGTATAAATATAATATATTTTTAATATTTAATATAATTAATGTCATTACCATTAATTTTAAATTGAATTCATAGGTAAAACCATTTCAATCTTTTGCAATGTTTTAAATAAAAACCTATTTTTTCGACAACGAGATTAATTTTAAATTAATTACTGCATATTATGTGTTTTGAATTTGTGAAAATGGATTCCATATTTGGGATCAGGAGGTTAATTTTTTTTAAATAGATAACTTTTATTTTTAGGGATTATTAATAGTAACTATGGTAATGTTTTTTTTACCACAGTTAAAGGTAAATTAGGTAATTAAGGGTAAAAATAAAATTATCGAATTACCCTAACACTTGTCTTGATATCATTGGTTGAATATATTTCTATATAAAAAATACTTAAGTATAAATGGAATCTATTTGAACCCACTTGGAAGAGTTTTAGACCTTAAATTTATTTTATTTAAAGGAAAGTGAAGTATGTCTCACTCAAACTTTATTAATTAAATAATTATGAATATAAGGTTATACAGAATATAAATTCAATTATACATACTAATTTTAAAGATAAAATGTTTTTATTTATCATGGTAATTTATTTGTAATTTTTATGAAATATATAATTACCTTAATAGCTTTTACATTAATGATACAGAAATTATTTATTTAGTGAAAAATCAATAATATAGTTTTCATTAAAATACTAATAACCATCAAAAGAACCAAAAACTTGCAAAAAACTTATTCATTGGGTATATATAAACCATAATCATCCAATGGTAGACTTGTGGACCATTTTGATCCTTATAAAATAGATTATGACATTTATATTATCTTATTTTATGCGATTTCAAAGTTGTCACCTTCATAATTTAATAAGGATAACATTTTAAAAGTTGTTTTTTTAGAATATAAATTCGACTAAAAGTGTTTTTACAAAATATATTAGATTTATATTAATGATATTATTTTATTTTTACTTTTAATGCAACAAATAAGTATATTAAATAATTATACAAGAATATTGTAGTAATTATTTTATTAATAAAAATATCAAATAAATGGATTTCAAAATATTAAAATAAATATTATATGAACTAATTAATGTTCTATAATAATTTTATAGATAAATATGACATGTTAGGAATATATTAAATACATTTTTTTATAAAATATCTTCTGTGTGGATTTTATTTCAATTAAAATAATTGAATAGTGTCAAAATTAACACTATTGGTATTTTATAAAAATAACATATCATTAAATTGTTTAAAAATCACCAAAATATTTAAAAATTACAAATTTAAAATTATATGGTCGAAAAATTCATAATTGATATAATTATGGACAATTCACAACACATAATTTAGTATTTATAACAATTTAAAATTTAGAATATTATTACCACAAATAAAATCAAATAGATTAAATAAAGATAAATCGAAATGATAAGGTTTAAAATAATTTCAAAAAATTTCTAAATTTTATTGGTTGATGAGATTATAACCCTATATAATCTCATATTATAGTTTGAGTCACTTTTTAAGTTTGTAAGTGGGGTTTGAGTTTATTATAAATTAATATTTTGGAGGTTTCCAAAAGTACCCCTCTACTCTCTTATAAAAGGGAACCTCCTCCCTCTCCTATCACTCCATTTTGAGATTTAAAACTCGGAAAAACCCTTCCCATTTCCCTTATCATCTTATCTAGAAACATACTATAGGTCCTGGTCTTCTTCAAAGACCAACTTTAGTGCCCTGAGAGGAGGTTTAGAAGAGGCGTGTCGAAGAAGAGGTAATATCCTCTACCGATTCTTTCAAACTTATTTCTTCTTGTACTTCCTCTATATGATTTGTTTCATTATTAAGAAATAAATAAAGTATCAATTGTATAATGATATGTTATTATTAATATAAAACAACCACATTTCACCTTATATCCAACCTACGAAAAATGAAATCACCGCACGTGCGTACGTACGGCTTACCGTCTCCACACCGTGGTGTAATTTGTTTTTCCACCACCACCTTACTTGGATGGGTATAATGGTAGAAATAATAACTTAATGTGATTATTATAACATTATAGTAATTATTATCTATTATATCATCCACTCCGATTCCATTCAATTATTATGGGAATGATATCATCGCTCGTGCGTACATACGGATTACCGTCTCCACGACGCGATGAGATTCATTCTCCATGTTCACCATTCAATAATGATTATAAAGTATATATAATGAATAATAATGAGATATATGACAAAATAATTCTAATTTATTTATATATATACATATATATGTCATCTACTTACTTCCATTCAAGTCAATAAGGAATGGAAAACAACGTTCATGCGTACGTACGGCCTACCGTCTCCATGAACGGTGTATTTAATTTCATTTATATATATATTATATATATATAATGATTGTATATATGACATATAAATCATGATTTACATTATTTAAGTAATTAAATCATGATAATATCTATAACAACAAGTCCAAACATGTATAATAAATGAAACGATTATTACCCAAAATGTTGCTTCAACATGGAATTGAAAAAAGAATGGGTAATATAAAGTGGAAAGTGAATAATATATGATATCATAAATATTACTATTATTCTTGAATAAGTCTATGTAATTATTTAAATCATTACAGAAGTGTTTCAGATACGTACAAAAGAAATTGGACCTAAGGTAAGGGATAATTATTCCAATATTATTCTTATCTGAGATTGTTTATTCGTAAGTATTTACTGGGGTTATATTTATCATCCATGTACATGTTTTATAAAAAATATTTTCATAATGTTTTTACTATTCTTCCATGTATGTTTATAGTCATGTTTACCTCCATTTGACTTTTACTATGTGGTATGGAAGGAATATTTCTTTTGTTTACCATACGAGGAACTTTTTGACTATTCTGACAAAAGTATGAGGAGAATGTTTTCTTTTAACTTATATGGCATGAACAGATTTTTAGGATTTCAAAACACATTATTTAGATAAATATTCCTCTAAAATATTTCAAGATTATTTTCAACAAAATTATTTTCTTCTAAAATTTCATGTCATTTTGAGAAAAGAAAATGATTTAAAAAAAGAAAGGATATTTTCCTCAAGAGTTCATTTCAAGTGTTTTATCAAAACTATTTTCCATCAATGATGACATTATAAAATATGGATATGCTTCATGTATAATTTCACTATTATTTACATGGTTTTATTTTTTTTATGAAGAAATTATATCCATTGTTTTATATGGATTCTGTTATGATAGGATGATGTTTATGAAACCCATTTTATTCATTGGGTTATGATGAATGATTTATGTTTATTATGTGGAACATGAAAGAATGATTTCATTATGCGATGGGTGGGACCTATATCTCCCTCCAATTAATTGGGTAATAATTTATATCTCATGAGATAGACATGTCTGGAACGACAAGTAAATACGGTTTTCTAATAAATGGTTGGAATGGTAGGTAAACTCGGTTTAGTAACGGACTTTATGTACTATGATGGTCTTGGCAGTAATGACTTGGATACTATGGAAATCATATCATGTGATTAATGGTTTTCTGAAAGTACATGTTTTATTCCCATGCTATTTTATCATGATTAATGTTCCTTTATGATCTATGCCTTACGTACTACCAAGATTTATTTCACAATTCATGATTTTGATGTTTAAACTTTATGTTCATGTTTTTAAGTTCAAATGTATATGGTTTGTTTTATTTTATCCATTATTACCATTAGTGATAATTTAATCTCACCCTTTTTAGGTTTTATTTTCCCCAGGATATAAAGAAAGGTTTTAGGGAAGAAAACAAAAGGGGAAGATATTTATGGGAGATGTTGAAGATCTTTCACCATGATTAGAAGATTATGTTCTGAGTTTCCAAAGACACTAAACTAATATGGTCATTGGAAATATATTTGTGTCATGTATTATTTTTTCTGAAAAAGTAATGTAATGTCCATGCATGTCAAGCTTTGGTCTCTACACATTCCATTATACTTATTCACGCATTTAACCATGAATGCTTCGTTATGATAGTTCCATAATCATGAGAGGCCTCTCATCGATCTATTATGTCATCACATAATAACTACACCCCATGTTCTATAACACTTTTGGCACTGAGCATAAGGTAATATTACAACCAGGCCTCATTAATGTGATTTACAAAAACTCCTATTATTCCAAAACCATTTCAAATAACCATTTCAAACCATTTCAATAAAACCATTCTTTTATTAAAACTAATTTAAAGAATCCAATTCCAATCACACCTTATATTTCAGTAAAATCATTAATTTTATTGAATTTTTTTTATCAAATTCATTCACCATTATTCTATAGAAATACCATTTTAAAATCCGCATTTTAAAATCAAGAATTAAACAATTTGTTCAAAACACCAATTTTCTAGATTTTCCACAACCATAGAAAAGAGGGTTTCTAGAAATAATAAATAATACAATTCACTATCAAATCCAAACAAAAAAATAAATTTGAAACCATTCCATTTATTTATTCTAATAGGAGTCGAGAGTGAAGCCATCTACCTTGAAGGTATTGACAAAAACCAAAAACGGACAAAGAACGCTCAAGAATACCAGTTTGATTCTCCATGAAACTTCCATATATCTCTTCTCCTGCCAAAAAAAAGACCAAATATCATCATATTTGGCATTAAATATATTTTATCTAAACATAAATAATTTAGATCTAAGAAACTGAGAGAATAAGATAAGTATATCAAAGTAGATATAAGAAACCAATCAAGAAAGATGAAGAATGATCACATACCTCAAGAATCTGGCTTCTAATCACCAACATAAGCCTTAATATTATATCTATATTTATGGGAGAACATTATTTGGACTTATGAGAAACAAATCACTATTTATATATGGTTTGTATAAAAAACAACTGGATTAAAGGAAAGGTCGGCCTAGATCCACTTTTTAAAGAGGTAGTTTTTAACCAGAGCACAGTTAGTCTGCGAATTTTGGAAAAAAAATACACTAACCATGAATTATCCATTGCCTTAAATATAACCCCATACAACCTCCTCATATGGTCTTCCTAACCGTGTTCACCCTATGCCAAATCTACCATCCAGAATCTGTAACTACCCATGGTTTCTATTATGATTTCCGCATAGTTTGGACAAACCGTGACATCCCATACACCTTACCTTTAGCCCCAAAACTATCAAAAAATTCTAAAAAATCTCCCAACTTTCACCCTTATACATTATAAACATAAAATAACAAATTTAAGGGTTGCATACCAGAAAAAGTGGGTACTACAATTTTGATATGGATGGTCAGCTACCCACTCTTCCCTTCTATTTCTTCAATAATGTTGATACAAATTGGCATTGGAGATTACCTAGTGGTGATGAGTATGTGACATGTGGTGGGGGTAATGTGTGGTGGGAGGAGGGTATGAGTTTGATGAAATTTAAATTCATGATACCCTAATAGCTTGGTTGTGTGAGGAGATGTTATGTGATGACCCAAGTGTCTTTGGGAGAGATGTGGTGTGATGAGGCTGTGATGGGATGTTTTTATGGATGATGCTAACAATGGATACTGGAAATTTGAAGGGTGGGGTAGGTATGGATGAATCCCAAAACCAACTCAATATGTATAGATATATGATGTGATGTGTATAGAAGGGATGTGAGTACATGACATTAGATGTTGGGGTATGAGAGAAGAAAATTAGCGGGGAGGTGGCATCATGGATCCTCTGTTATCTTTATGTTACTATGTAACTATATTTGATGTTTGATTTGGTGAGAGGGATATGGTAAGGTTGATATTGGTTAGTTAACATGTTTACATGCTTGTTGGTTCTTCTGATTATTCGCTAGGGTATTAGTGTTCTCTTTTCTTATGTACACTAGAGACCTTGAGTATGTTCCTATTGATTATATATTTATTCTCACCCTATGTATATAAAATGTTTTTCCAGTTTCCAGGAAGACTTTGGGGACCAAGATGGAAGTTACTATATTTATATTTGAAGTTGTTTTTGATTACTTTCTATTTGACCTAGGTTGATAGACAAAACTGGAAGGGGATCTTAAACATTGTATCAGTCTAGTATCTAGAGTTCTACAGGACGCACTGGTCGGGGTGGGGGATGAGGTAATCTTGGAAATAAGTGATCATATCGGTAGATTAGTGTGGAACATGACACTCTGATAGGAGTTTAGGTTAGATGGACTGGTTAGCTGCATATAGTTTAATCTGCACTCATTCATAGTGAGTTTGGACTATCAACTATCCATGGTTTGATTCTTATAGATTTTACGCTTTCTAGTGTTTTATTTGATACATTATCTGAACATTATTTT
The DNA here is from genome assembly GCA_963277665.1 of Viscum album. NCBI lineage: Eukaryota > Viridiplantae > Streptophyta > Magnoliopsida > Santalales > Viscaceae > Viscum > Viscum album. The sequence continues at coordinate 1,328,987,206 of OY728163.1, forward strand.
ATTTCTACTTAGTTTGAGAATGGTTTGGGTATAGTGGCAGAGTTCATATTTGGGGTTATGTTGATCGAAACACAATTAAGGGTGTGATAGGAGGACATCAATCTTTGTAAGAGTTGTTCCCTCATTGTTAGGGAGTAAAATTTTATTTGGGAATTTTTTGTCCTTCATAATTTAGATTTTGACTTGATAGTGGGTATGAAATAGTTGGTTTCATATCAAGATCAAATTGATTTGTTACCATATGAGAGTGAATTTCACGTCTCCTGAGGATGATAACTTTGTCCATCATGAAGAATGGGATATCCAAGAAGGTCATTCTGGTCCAATTCATCATCAACAAGATGAGATCATAAACCAAGTTATGAGTCTATTTATATATGATGGGGAAGTGAACCATGATGTATTTCCTCTTATAGTGGACCATTTTCAGTATCTGTTTCTTGAAAAGTTATTAGGGCATTCAACTGAGAGAGAAATTAATTTTATGATTGATTTGGTTCCTATGGATAAGATAATTTCTATTAAATCTTATATAATGGAACTAGTGTGTATTAAATAGCTTAAGACATAGTCGAAGGATTTAGAGCCTAAAGGGACCATCTATCTAAGTACGTCGCCTTGGGGTTCTCTGATCTTATTTTCCAAGAAGGCGTAAGGGATGTTTCACTTGTGTATAAATTACGAGAAGTTGAATCAGATAAAGATTAATAATTAGTATCCTCTTACTTGTATTAATTATCTTTTTTACCTGCTAAGGTGTTCCTATCTGTTATCCATTATTGGTTTAATATTAGGGTATCTTTAGTTGAGGGTTAGACAATCTGATATACCACATGATACTTTTAGAATAAGATATGGCTTTTATGAGTTCTTTATGATGTTATTTTGACTGAAGAACACTTTTTTTTATGTTTATAAGCTTTATAAACTGAAAATTTCACCTCTACTTGGATCAATTTATGGTTGGATTTGTTGATGATCATAGTGTACTCCTAAACTAGAGATGATCATTCCAAACATCATGACATCATATCTTGTAAACTGACATAGAATTAGATATATTCCAAGCCATATAAGTGTAATTTAATGATAAAAAAGTACATTTCTTAGGTCACATAATCTAAGAATAAGGTGTGTTAGTAGACCATGATAAGATCTAAGTGGTTTTTTCTCGGATGTATCAAAATAATGTTTTTGATATCCAAAGATTCTTGGGTTTAGCAAGTTACCACAAAAGGATCATCATGTAATTTTCTCACATGGTAGTGAAGCTCTTAGGCATGACTAGGAAGGGTGCAAAATTTTATTGGATTGAATCATGGGAATATTATATCAAATAACTAAAGATTCATTTGACCACAACATCAATTATGATCTTATCTAAATCAGGTAAGAAGTATACGATGTATTGTGATGCATCTGAGATTGGACTTGGTGAAATGCTGATATTGGTAGATCAATTAATAGTGTAGGGATCAAGATAATAAAGGACACATGAATGGATATATCCTATGCATGATATTATTTTATCCACAGTATTACATGCCTTAAAATTTTGGAAACATTATCTTCAAGGTGAGATGTTTACTATTTATACTGATCATAATATACTTAATTATATCTTTTCTCAGTGTGTTATAAATATATGAAAACATATAAGGGTTGATGATATGAAATTTTTAGACATTGATATATCTTTTATGTCAAGGAAAGGAAACAATATTACTGATTCATTGAGTCAAAACACACAAACTTAGTTTGTTAAGGAGTCATGTTCTAGGTGGAATATTATGGCCTTTTTATCTATGAGGTACATATGTATTTAGAAGGTGTAGGAACTGGTTTTGCACATGAATTGATCTTTTATTCCATCTTTTATGAGCTAGATCAATAGGAGGTAGTATGAGGTTCCAGAGTTGCTGGTGTCGATGAAAATATTTGATGTCAAGAAGATACCTCTCAACTGTACTATCGATGGTGATGAGATTTTTCAAATTCATTATCGTGTTTGTGCACCAAATTTTATGTGGGAGGAGTCAAGGAATGCATTTTATGATTTGAAGTGAGAGATGAACCTTGGTTTAACCAAAATTTATCATGATATTAATAGAAAATATTGGTGGATGGGAATGAAAAAGGAAGTTTCAGGTTTTGTGACATGATGCCACACCTATCAGTAGGTGAAGGCTGAGCATCAGAGGTCCATTGGGTTTTTATATCCATTTCCAATTCTATAATAGAAGTGGGATTATATTACCAAATATTTCATTGTGGGTATTCCAATTAATCCTTAGAAGAGTTATTCACTATGGGTAGTTGTGGATTAGTTGACAAAAGAATACCATTTATTTCCAAATTGGGAGACTTTCACCATCGATCAATTAGATGACTTTTATATTCGAGAGGTAATAATCTTACATGGGGAGATATGAAGTATTATTTTATATAGGGATCCTAATTTTAATTAATTATTATAGTATGGTTATCAGAAGTTACATGGTACTTGGTGCTTATGAGTACAACCTACTACCCACAGACATATGAGTGATTAGAGAAAACTATCTAGGTGTTAGAGGAAATTATGAGATCATGCACCCTATATTTTTATAAAAATTTGGTGATGCACCTAGAACCTATTGATTTTACCTATCATAATATTTATTATGAAACTATTCATATGAAATCATATGAGGCACCATATGGATGTCCATATAGATCACCACTATATTATATGGGAGTCGGAGAATTAGAGTCATTGGGTTTGAGTTTTGTGCAGGATAGGTCAGAGAAGGTATAGTCTATAAATAAGTGTGTGGATACATCCCAAAGCAGATAGAATTCATACAATAATTGAATGAATCAACCTTATAAGTTTAAATAGGGTGACCATGAATTCCAATAAATGTTGCCGAGATTGGGTCACCGTCTGATTTAGAGGCCAGTTAAGTTACCATCAGGGTATATTGGGTCATTCAGGATTGCGGAGAGAATTAGTTTGGTAAAATATTGACTTAATATTCTATAGTGGTATAGTTTTATTCATTATGTTTTTCATATGTCACAACATAATAAGTATCACCATGATTCTTCTTATGTTATTGATAATGATGACGTTGATGTTGAGGGTAATGGGTCCTTTTAGGATAATTTGATTTGTACTATAGATCATAGTTAAAAAATTCATTGGGTTAAGACCACACTGTTGGTCTAAGTGTTGTGAAAAAATTTATGTGTTTAGGAGGTAACTTTAGATATAGAAGATAATATTCATTACCAATGTCTTGACTGTTTTACCTAAGAGGCTTACTAATGATGGGGAGTTTAGATCAAGGATGATCTTTTATATGGTTGTGAGATAGTGAGATACCAAAACTTTGATGAGGTGTGTCTATTTTTAAATTTTTTTTAAACTCATTTTAAATTAATTATTTAATTCTTATAAAGATTAAGAAATGTCTTAGGAGTGTCCTAAAGATTTAGGACATAGAAAAAATAGAAAATAGAACATAAATTGTAGAGCGCATAGTTTGAAAATGGTTAGTATTAACCATGAACCATGACTATGCAACATGGTTTTAGTTGTAAACACAATTTTGAAAACCATGAAAGGTTTCCAAGATACCATGTGGATTAGAACCAGATCCATTCATACATCTTCATCATAGTTTTCCAAACCATGTTGGTGTCCTAGAAAACTGTGCGACTTGAGTTTTCCATGGACAGAGGAGCCCACATGATTAGTGCATGGTTTTGAAAAATCAAGTGACCATGACATGGTCCTCATTAAAAGTGTAAATTATATAATTTTAAATTCCTGATATTATATCCATCCCCCCTGATTTTCCCCTCATTTCACTTACAGTAGCCTAGGGTGTGAACCAAACTCTCCATCCTCTCCCAATGGTGGATTCCTTCGACTCGAGGGAATTTGAAGAGATGTTTATTATGATTCAAATACCTGAGTAAGTCTATAATTATTTTTTACTTATATTCTGTAGATGATTTTTATCTTGGTTATTCCTCTTCTCCTAAGTATCATGATCCCTATTTTGAGAGAGTTCTTTGATTTTGTGGCTGTGTCCATTTTAGCTTGAATCAAATGTCGGGGTTAGATGAGTGGTTATCTATGAGCATAAGGTAGGTGTTATACAAAATATTTTACTATAGTCTTAATTACTTTCATGTGTATGTGGTATGTGATATTGCACTAACATACTGTACAATTTTTCCCTTGTTTAAGAATAATAGACTATGCTTTTAAATGTTTTCTTAGACTATTCCCGGATATCGTTGGGCCCATCTAAGACTATAAGGCAAGGATTATGGAAACTTATGCGGTGTTTTTATCCCTTTAAAATGGTAAAATTTGCTGTAAATGATGGAATAAAGGGTTTATGAGTTAAACTAGTTAGGCTTGTTGCGTAGCTTGTTACCATTTCACAAGGGGATGTTTGGATTTTATTTGGAATTAAATGGTCTATGACTAGATAAGGGAAAACATGGTAAATGATTAAATGGGAATTCTTTAATTGTTAAATGGTGTAAAATAACATTTAATGAATTTTATATATGAATAAATTATGAAATTGTTGAATGGGAAGTCGGGTAAAAGGTGTTGGGTATGTTAGACCATGGAGAACAATGATTGTTGGAACAGAACACCCTTGTCATTGTAATGTGTAAAAAAGTCAATGACGATAAACCTTGGAAATTGTGAATATTGGTATGTGTGGGGATTTTGGAATGAGGCTCTTGATATTTGGGTTGGTCCATACTTATGCTTTGGGAACCTATGATGTTATGCATGTCTTGTTTGTTGGACTGATATTCAGGGAACTGATGATTTTGATATGGGTAGGTACTTGGATAGATTATCCTCAGTACCTTGAATTGAAATAATTAATAAATTAAACTCTATGAATTAAATTTTTTAATCTCTATGGTATATCATTCAGGGTTCTAGTGTGGCCTGAAGTAGGTTTGGTTGGTTGGATTTCACGATTGAACCTGAGAGCCTAAGAGGCTAATTGAAAATTGGTTATTTCAAAAAAAATTGTTTCACATTTATTTCCTTGTATATTATCAATTTTACATCCAAATACACTATTTTTTATATTGGATATTTCATTAAACACCATTTTTATGTCCTATTGAGTTGTACTTAAACTTTACTTGGGTCGCAATTGGTACCTGAGCAGATTTCATGTTTGTAGGTTTGGATATGGGAAAATGTTGTTTGATTGATATATGATTTGGGACATGAGATATAGTATAAATGAGGTGACTAGACATGATACAATGACCCATTTTGGATAATAATTTGGTTCATTATTTTGGGTATACTTTGACACATGGTACTATCCTGACATGGCATATTTTTTTGTATTGGTTAGTGGGTACTTACCACCTAGTTTTTGGATTTTTTCATATGTTGTATGGTTTTTTCTGAATATTGTTTCTCATTATTTAATATTAATCATACTATAGATTTATTATGATAAATTGGGTATAGTCTCCCCACATTTCTCATTAGACCCTCACTGCAAGTCAATGACCTTTTTCGTACTGGGAGTCGCGCTTGAGGTCATTTGGTGAATCAGTTTGGCTGCTAGTTAGAGTGAGCTGGGCCTGAGTGCTATAGATCCGATGATTGATTATTTTAAGGTGGTACACATATTTGTGGACGGATGATAGGTAGGGTCCTATATATCTCTTTATTTCATTGGTAAAGTTCATATCTCATGAGCTCCAAAGGGTACATGAGAGGATTTATCCCAAGAAAAAGTATACGCAAGATGATTTATCTCAACCCAAAGGGCACACAAGATGATTTATCCCTATCCAAAGGGTACACATGAGAATTTATCCCAAGAAAGAAGGTATAGAAGAGGATTTATACCCAACGAAGGGCTATAAAAGATGATTTATCCCAAGTCAAAAGGCATAGGGAAGGATTATCCCAAGCCCAAGGGTACACGAGAGTATTATCCCAATCCCTAGGGTATAAGGGAGGATTACCTCAATCCCATGATGGTACATGGGAGATGGGACTGATATTATAATGTAATGAATGTCTTGGAAGGTAGTCATGACATATAATATATATTCTCATGCTTCTACCACACTATTATGTCACAATCTTATGCCTATTATTCTAACCCTTGACTCATGTTTAATGTATTAGAATCCCATACACTTTTTCCATGGTATATGTTCGTTAATTTGTGATTATATGTCATCCTATAATGACTTATGAACAACTCTTATTGTTCAATTTTATTTTTATAAGATATGTCTCCCCTAATAATTTTTCTCATATTCTTATGATCTAACCCTTGATAAAACATTTATATTTTTCCCTTACTGATCATTTGGGATCATCTGTTACCTTTCCCAAGGTCATAAAGATAAGTATAACTTTTGGGAAGTCTAGAATGGATTGTAGAGAAGTTAGATTATGGATAAATATTCACATGTATTTTAATATAAATTGTTTATTTTTCTAGTCCTCTAATACATTAAAAGAAAATATTCTACAAGTTGTGTGGTATTATTGTGAGATGTAATACTAATGTGAAATATCGTAACGTTTATCTTGGATCCTCTCACTTGGTATCAAAATAAATTTATAAAATTATATTTTTAGCATTGAAACTAGAGTTCAGGTAGGGGAACCTCAATAATATACTCTTTATGTACTCTTATTATTAATTTGTGAACACCTATCTCACATAAATAGAGAAACTAATAGTAAATTAACAATAAAAAACATAGAATGAAATCTAGAAATTTATAAGTTAGGATATATATGGAATTTCTTATTTATCCTTTTTATGTAAATGTTTTTGTATTATTAGATTAAATATTATCATCGCTAACGTTTCTTTATTTATGAAATGGATGGAGAAAGGAGAATTTGGGTCAAAAATGAGTCTGTTGGGAAATTTGATGATTTCCCTAGTGAGAAACCAAATTGGATAAGAGCTAGTGTTAAAAATTTTGTGTTTATTCTCACCCAACTATCTCTAGTTATGATTAATAACATATTATTTTTGAGCTACAAAAAACACTAAATATGTGAAGGATGAAGTTTCATGGATGTTCATCTGATAATGACTATTAAGGAAAAAATATTCAACATTCTATGTGTCAAAAATGTGGGATGAAGAACCTTGGTAATTGACTGAAAGGAACAAGGAGATGTTTCAATTATAGTAGACCTGTACATATATCACCCAACTTCCAAGGATAATGGAAGATTTTAATTAACATGATGGAGTAGAATGATGTTCTTACTAAGGATCCACTATCAATTTAATTATTTTAATGTGAGGAATTTAGGCATTATAAAAACTAGTGCATTAAACCAAGTGATTAAGATGAAAGTAAAGACTAACAATGTCCCATGATTGGGAGAAAAAATAAAATCCTATTAAATATATACTATTTAAGTGGATAGTCAATGTTAAGTGGTGATAGGTAGACCTATTATTCACTTTGTAATTGTGCATTTCTTATGTAATATAAGTTTTTACTAACTATTAAATATTTAATTAAATAAGTACACATGGTGGTATCATTATTATATCCATGATATATAAACCTTATTCAAGGTTTGTGGGATTATTATTAAAGAAAGTGTTATTATCATTCATTTAATTTTATTTTATTTTGGAAATTTATTGGATATCTTTTCATTATTTTCTTATTGATCAATGATAAAGGGAAATCACATTTTATATTTCAAACCAAACTATGATCATATAATAGTGAAAGGATGACTATGATATCTCTTTTAAAAAAATTTATATTATAGGATTTATGATACCAAATAACGGGGGATGTTTAAATAAAATGATTTGTGAAAACTCAATAATTTAATTGACCTTTTTGGGGAAAAATATATATTTTAATGGTTAAAATCTCTTTAAAAATTATATATTGAGTCGTATATATCTTTTATACAACCTTATGTTTTTCCAATGTCAAGTGAAAATTAAAAATTATGAGGATATAATTTATTTAGGGGGTAAATAATGTTACACGCCCAGGTTTTATTTTATATATTTCCTTTGAGTAAATCTAATGTTTTATAGCTGTATTCACACAAAAAAATGAAATTAAAAAAACATCATGAGATATTTAATTTAAATAAAACTATAAGTAATAAATATAATTGTTATAATGTTGTTGTTAAGCTATTGGGAAAAAATAGAGGTATCTACTAAATAAGATATATGTAGAAATAAAAATAAAGGTCATTTTTAATACTAATGAATTGATAAAATTCAATTAGTGTATCTTTATAAATAATACGACCAACTTATGTTTAAGATTATATTTTATCTAAAATTATAATTTTATTTAGATTATTTTATGAAACTAAATATATTGTAGATGAGGTATATTCTTGATATAAATAATATTTATTTTTGATATAAATAATTGATTAACACTAATTTTATTAGTAATTTATAGAAAATAAGAATATGAATGTTCAATAATTGAAATGTTATTTTCCAAAAAAATAGTTTTTCATTTTATTTTATGGTTTTATTATATAGTTAAATCCTCAAATTTTATAATTTTTATTTGAAAAAATTATATTCATTTTCAAATTCATCATAAGAATATTATTATTATGGTAAATTTTTAGATTTTTCTAAAACAAATAATATTTTTGTGAATAATGAAAATATTGTTTTTATGAAAGGTGTAGAATTTATGACTATATAACGAAGTAAGTTTATAATAAATATTTTTAAAAAATTTTAAAGAATAAAAATTTATTAAAGGAATAAATTTATTTAACTAAAAATGCTGTGTAGAATTTAGAAAACCCATGTATAACATTTTGAAACTTATGTAATCTTTTATTCTAATAAAAAATTATTTTTCATCTTTTTCTTTAATTATGATATCATAATGTATAATTCTATTTTAATTTTATTTTTGAGATATATAATTATTATTTGTTTAATAAAAAACAAATTAATTTCATTAATATCAATAACACTGATAATTTGTTCATAAACATTACATTTATGCTAAAAATACCCTTTTTTCTAAAAATGTGTTTTAAGGCATTACATGAACTAATGTTAAAATTAATTTTTCATACAAACAAAAATTTTATTTGATAAAATTTATTTCATATTATTAATCACTAGGAAGAAATTATATAATAATTATCATTTTATTTTTAGGTATTAAAATTAAATTACCTCGGTAAAAATTAGTCTCCACACTAAAAAAAAGAAATGTTAAAAGTCAAAAATATATGAGTAAAATATGATAAAACATGTGATAGAATGTACATTTGAGGATTTATATACCTTAAATCTTCCACCAATCAATTATTTCCCATTATTGGATTCACTTTATATTTGAATAGTGACTTTACTATTTATATTTACAAAAATTTCCCTTCTCTCACATATAAAAGGAGTCACAATTTTCCCACTTCTCCTCACACCCCAAGACTTTTAAATTTTGAAAAACTATACCCAAATAAATCCCAAAACTCATATACACTTCTAATATGTTATTTTATTGTAAAAATATCTCCACTTAAATTCTTAATCCTTTTTAAAGGAGCACTTACAAGGAGTATGGTAAAATTATCAATTACTCATTTTTTACTTTCCTTTTAACTTTTTTCCTCATTATACCTCCACCAAATAAATCCTAAAAACATGTAAATAATTTAAAAATTATCATAATTATATTTAAATGTTATTATGTTTATGGGATAACCTTTTCAACCCTCATTCCAACAGTCCCAGAAAACAAAAATGCAGATTTTGTTACATGCAGATTACAACATCCATAAGTGACATTATCTGTTTTTAATAACCTACATATATGAATTATTAAAATGTGGAATTTAAGGAATAAATATCATACATAAAATATTATTAAAATTCTGAATATATTAACCAATTACTATATTTTTTATGTTTTATATAAAACTAGAATGATACTAGTGTGTATCCGCGAACTATTGCCTCCACGAAGCAACATATTTCATTTTTCATCTAGAGTTTGATTATTCATATAAATTTATTAAAATATGATTCATAAACTCAGTAAAATAAATATAATATCATTATAATTTTTTAATAATGATATAATTCTAATATAATCACTTTCTTAACCATACACACCCATTAATTATTGCTTGCTATTGTTTTGGTCGGTTTAACCACCCACGCGAACAATGGTATAAATTTTTATCATCGATAAATATGGAAACATAAATTATAGTTTTATTATATATTAATGATAAAATAGATTTTTATTTATGTTTCTATAAAGTTTATATTAATATTAAACTTATTATTATTGTCACACTTTTTTGTTCGTTATAAATTACAGAAACAAGATCATCACCAAATTATTTTTCATGAATCATAACAAAAATACTTATGAAATGAAATAAAAAAATTAAAAATAGTTATAAAACATATTTTAAAATACATATAATTATCTCATAATGATGAAAATTTAATCTATAAAAAATAATAAACACCTCCATTATGAAACTAGTACTAAACAAACAATCCCATGTAATAACATTTGATTCTAAAAATAAAATATAACTATATAATATATTCATAATAAATGACTATAAATTAGGTTTATAAAATCTTATAAGTATGAATAAGTTTATTAAATATGTGATTAATATATTTATTTTAGTTATACAAGAGGGTATATCATGTTCAACTAAGTGGTATTAAAGGCAGGGTGTGTCATCTCAATTTCTTTTCATTGAGACAAGTTTTGTTTCATGGACATAATTAAATTCAAGTGTTTTGTATAATGAATGTTTCATATATAATATGATAAATTACCTTCAATTTATGGTAAATTAAGTTAAATTTCAATCTCTCTATTTCAATAGGTTTCTATTAAAACATTTCGTAAGCTGTAAGAGGTTTTTTCTTGACTCAACTTCTTTTCTTAAGTCATAATTATTCCTCTTTGTCCACGGTTTCACAAGTTAATTTTATTATATTATTTTATAATAGTATAATACCTTATATATTTTGTTAATGTGACATTTTTCCTCTCATTTTTCCAATTCATTTATCCAGTGATATTAAAAAGTTATTTTTCATCTATGTCAATATCATTAATAATACTTATGTTATATTGGGATTAATTTTAATCCACCATCTAAATTTATTCTTTATATGGAATATAAAATGTTCTTGGAATATTTTTCATGAAACTCTTCACTTTTACATGGGTTAATTATGTGATGTTTAAAGTATGAATTTTTATTCATTTTATATTGGAACAAATATATATGGATGATTTTTATTATGATGTTTGGGGTCCTAATATATCATCCCATATCTTTAATAAAATTTATTTAATGATATATTACATAGTTATGAATATAATATAATCCCATAAGAGAGACATTCCTAGTGTCTTTAGGTAATAGGACACATAGCACAATAACTTGAATCAGAGATACAATAACATTATTTAAAACATATTAACATGACCTTATATTCCACCTATCGTCTAATACTGCATCAGATAACCTAGGGATGTACATAAGAGAGGGGTGAACTATAAATCCAAAGAAGTGAATAATCATAGCATCATATGATAAAAGTTATGCATGCGAGTGAACAAGCATGCCAAGATGATATAAAAGGGTGAGAATCAAAAAATGAACATAAAAACATGATATAAGATGATATAATCAAGATGGAATAGGGATGTGGAAATAAAATAAATCATGAAATCATATTTATATTTCAAGTATAGCTACTAAGTCATAATATTATTTTATTCCTATGTTAACCACCTGTGCACCATACATGGTACCTCGTGAGATAAAAACATCACCCAATTCATTAGAGGGATATATAGGAGTAAATATATTTTAAAATAGGTATGTATGATTACCTAATCAGTTTTATTAAATCTATAAGATTAAATAGAGAAGTCTGAATCCCACATATGAAGAACTTCAAGATATGTAGTATTAAATTAAAAATATTATGTTTTAAATAAGCTTTATATTGGTGTGAATTTTCTATGTGTGAATAAACAATTTTATATATAAGCAACGGTGTAGGAAAACTGTGTAAGATTAATGTGGAAATTATAAAGGTCACATAAGATTAAACTAAATCTAAAAACTATTAAACATAACCTATAAGATATAAAACTAATATTTAAATGATATTTTAAAGATTAAATGGAACTTATGAATAATTAAAGTTTAACCATAAGTAGATAAAGAAGATTAAAAAGAGTCCTATGAAGAACCATGAACCCCCAAAAAACATTAATTTCTCACCTAAATACAACCTCATGAATCAATATGGAACTACATTAAGAAGACACCACTACTTCATATTTGTTACATCCAGGATCCACCACAAAGCATTCCCATAGAAAATAAAGGTCATTCCAACCATGACCATTAATTAAGAATGGGGATGTTTTGATAAAAATAATGACCTGAGGGGACCATATAGGATTCCTCATAAATATTTATTAAATAAATTGGGTAATATATCAATGAATTTTCTATCTTAAGGGAGAAGTATGAAAAAATGAAATATTGTGATTATGGGCACTAAAACCCCTAGAGCAGATTATTTTGGGAGAAGATATAGAAGAAATTTTGGGAGATAGAATAAGATTGATGTAGCTATTCATATATTTCATCCTCAATCACTGTATAAATGGTTACCTTATGGAGGATTTTTAATTTTTTTAGTTTATTTTTTAAACTTGATATAATATGTTTAATTTTAGTTCAGTGTTACTTATTCCTCTTGATGATTATTTTCTACTCTCATGATAATGAAAGGTTATCCTCATGATTTATTCCCAAGATGAAGATACCTATCAATCAAATCTTCTAAAATTTTCATTTTTCTCCTTTCTATTCAAAATTAAAGGATCTCAAGGATGGACAAGGTGGGATTGGTGATACTACCCTTATCCTTTTTTATCCCTTGATTTCTTTCTTACTATAAAAAATAATTATATCTTTCTTCACTTAGGTATTGGTATATGATTGAACCAATGCTCGACTGATTAATTGGAGAAGATTAAAACAAAGATAGGTGTGTGATATATTCACACTTGGTTGAGGTTATTATCTCTGATAATCCTAGGAAAAAGTGACATGAGGTGCACTAGTAGTTTTTAATTGCAGTATGTGTTCACACATGATAGTCATTAATATGGAAAAGTATGATAACATGGATAGATTAGGAATATTTTTTGAATAATAAAAAAGAATACATTATGTTAATACTTTGATTATTTCATATTCATCCATGTCTTTAGTTATCTTCTTTTCATTTTTATTTTCCATTTTATCATACATTTTTTTCATTTTTATATAATATCTACTTTATTTTTTTTAGTTTCTAAAATTTTTCATATAATTTAATAAATTAAATTATAGATAAGTGTGATTGAGCGACTCTCATTGGGAGACGATAATGGTATACACACATAATATATTCTAGGATTAATAAAAATTCAATTGAACAAGAGTCTGAGAAAACAATCCTTTTATCAGTCAAGAAAAAACATTCTCTATTAAGAGATATGAATGATGTAATGCATAAAAAAATTAACTATGATAATTATAACTGATAGGAAATTTGTTCAACTTGTTATAATATATCAAAAGTGTTGATATATATTAAGATTGGTTTTACCTACTCACCCATTCATTGGTGACCCAACATTGTTGAAACCCAAAAGAAGACATATTAACCCATTTTGAATTATAGGAATTTTATATATTTGATGAAAATAATATTATTGTTAGATTTGGGCCATTATAATTTTTTTTGAATAAGTTTCACATTTTTTTTCATGTCTTGGACAATACTATTCCTGATTTCTTTGGATTCACATATCTAGTTCTATCAAAGAAGAGAATGATATGTAATTATACATAGAGAACCAAAATTTTCATTTGAATAGAATATTAAAAATTATTATTATATTAAAATACCACAAAAGAGAGATGATTCTCCAAAGAGCCACTAAATTCAAGAATAAAATCCTAGAACATATCCTCTAGGATACTATTGGAGATCCCTTTTAAAAAAATGGATAGAAATAGAAGACCTATAATTACCTCTAGGTGCTAGGTTGGCTCCATCCAAGCCCCCTATGGTCACTGGTCTTGACTTTCCAAGTTTCTATTTTGAAACCTAACCTAGCTTGCTTAGGTCCCCATGGATCACTATGCCTACCTCACCAAGATTACCTACACAAATCACATTCCACACTTGGACTAATCTACCCAACCTTTAAATTTTACTTTAAAATAGACCCCATTAGACCCTACATAAAGCATGACATTCCCACTTTTGTAAGAGATAGAAATATTCCCAATGACACCTTGTTAAAGACTTCAACACCCTGTTAGGTATCCCAAAATAATATATCACATTGGAAAATTAACTTAAGTAAGAGTTCTTTTTTATCTAAATGTATCACCCAAACAACTAATTCCCCGAGGCTTATCACTTGGTTGGATAACAACCCAAGGGTCCATTACCTGGGTAACCGACCACCTAGGGATCCTCTCTTGAGAAATTGACCACCCAAGGGTCCCTTATTTGGGAGAGTAAAACCTGTATAATCCTAACACAGTGACCCATTTTTTATGGTTATCCACTTCAGTAATTATCCACCTTGGACCACCCAACTTAGAGATCAATCACTCAGGGTTTCCCACCTAATTTTCTTATCATCCATTTCTATTTATTCGCTAAAATGACATCCACCTTTACCCAAATCTTCTATTTGTGGATATTATGATCAGGAAATCCTCCATAGCCACCATAATTATATGGCTAGGGTATGTGTCACACCAGCGTGTACCCTTTCATTCATGATAATTAGTAATACAATCCTATATGCAGTGGTATAAATATTTTGATTCTTTCAGTGACACTTACTTTCCACTTGCTGCATAAAATGTGAAGCGAATCAGCAGTTCCTGCACTTTTTCTTTTCCAAATCGGTGGATCTGTAATACTGAAACTGAGGTTTATAAATAGATAAAAATATTATAATAGACATTTTAAATAGAGTAATACCTTAGTATTTCTTTTTGGTTATCCCCCATATCCCCACCATCATCGATCAGTAGATAGGGGTGAATTACTATAGGGAATCCCTCTTGGAGTAATCCTCAAATATATCTTTCAGGAATTCATATCCCCTTTTCTCTTTTATCATTCATTAATGGATGAGGAATGAAATTAAATCATGGGATTCCACCTTAAGGATAAGTCCCGCACAATTATTAATTCTTTCAATATGACCGACCTTCTTCTATCTCTTATTTCTCACATCAATCATGAGTCATGTGGGCTTAAGGATACATGATAATCATGTCACACAAATGATAAAAAATTTGAATCCTTCTTAGGTACAATCCCCATCCCTACATCTAACTACATGGGTTTGATTCTTATCTTGATGGGATGCATAGGATGCCTCCCTGAGGTTGAAACCCAACATCATCACCATTATATTAATCTCATGGGGCTATATTTCCTTCTAGGATAACCAAAAAGGGATTATCATGAATAATTCACACTCCAACCATTTTTAGGGACCTTTCACCTCGCCATCCTTGATATATGAAATTAAACTAAATAGACCAGTCCTTGTCACATGACCTTAAAAGGCATAGAGTGTCCCATTATATTACACTAAAATATGTGGGTTTTGATTCCTTTTGTATGGAGATGAAGAAATACTTATCACGAAATCAATCCTAACACAAGATTAATCACCATATTCCTAGATTATTATAAAATCCATAACACCAAAATGAATGCATTTAAATCATATTTCCTTAAAACAATATATTTCCATGTAATAACATAACGAGATAAAGAAACTTTGATATATAAAAATGGTTCTGTTGATGGAGAACCTCTAATATACACAGATGGTTCATGTCAATACAGGATAATAATCGATTACTAATATTGGAGGGTAACCATTCCCCAACTAGGATTTGGGAAGGATTCATGATTATGTCTTAAATCCAAATGAGAACGCTAGAGTAGGTAATAATCCACCTTAAAATGGGTGGGATGATACTGACCTCCCATCAACTTGAGCTACATGTTTTTTTAAGATGAATCTAATAAAATCCCAAAGGAAAATTACCTTTTGTACTAAGGTATACATTATATCAAAATAAGTTTGGGTGTGAAATCCAACTGAGAATAGAAAATGGTATAGCTAATGTGAATCTCTCATTAACCAAAATGACTGAGTCACCCACATGGTAGTACATTTTTAATTGCATATTTTATGAAACAAAAATGGTCCTAACATGGATCCTTTTAAGAGATGATGACATTAATGAGTTCTTTTACTTATTATGATAATTTGATTGGTATTATTGTTTTCTTTCGTTATCTATAAATAGTGTATCCACCATAACTATATTTAGTCAAAATTTCAAAAAACCAATCATGATGAACTTATAAATATGTAATTGTATGGTATTGGTCCCCAAGAAACCACAAGACACCATCAGCCACCGAAATCCTTCAATATAAGGTGTAAAATGAACTAATTAGGGAGTACCGACTGAATGGTACTATATCCACACTAGAGGTTACATAAAAATCCATTGAGGACATGAATCCCCACTAATTCTCTTCCCAATGAATAGAGGTGGTGAAGAGAGAAAAGAAACATGTTTCAATTTCAAATTATTTTGGGAGGATTTATCTTGAATGAATCAATAATTAAATCCCTTATATTAGATAGGTAGACCAAGAGGTTGATAGAAATATCCCCACAGTATAGGAGTCACCTAAAATTGATCCTTCCAATAATCTTTCCCAACAATGCCAAATATCACTAAACACTCAACCAATTGAGGATTCCACCCCATGGGTCCAATCTAAATCCACCCAAACCAGAGCACCTAGGAAATCTTATCAAGGGAGGAAACCTATTAATAACTTGGAGCAGACTCATTTCCTCACTTTGATCAGTGAACCCCACTAATATAATGTTGTAGAATCCTGTGAGAAAAATCACATTCCTTCCCACACCCAGTATGCCTGCTAGTACATTCTAGTATCACCCATAGAATCTTTTCAATATATCCTGACATCAAATAAGGGGCATGCACAAATTACTTCCCCAACACATGAAGCTAGTTAGTGTACTCCACTATGATCTATACGATAAAAGAATTTACAAATCCCTAATCCAACTAAAAAATAGCCTAACATTCCCATTATATCAGCAAAATCTCATCCACATATATTGCTGAAAATAAAGTGGTAGAAGTATATCTCTACCCATGTTTGAAAAATACATCAACTTATCTTGGTTACAACATTAGTTAGGGGGAAATAAAGCTTTCCCACCCCCACCACCTGAGTATCTCATCCACCCAATTCAAGAGTTACTCACAAGAAAGAACACATTCTTAATCCCTTATAGGAGGGTTTTTGGTACACTCCTACGATATATGACAACATGATTATGTACAAATTCCTGTTCCAACTAGAGATCATTATTCCATTCCATCAACCACTTTAGGGAAAACACACATTCATGTAGGAACTATAGAATTTTTTATATCATAACAATAGCACATGAATTACCCAGGAAGGCTCTCATACATAAAATTCATTGTTCCAAACATGAATCTCTAACCACCCCTTGATGAAAACCTAAAAATTACTCTCCCTGTGGTTGATTTAATTTATATCAGTAGGCCCATGTACATTCTATGATTAATTTTAGTGTTCATGAGTCCCTCAAACATTTTTCAATGAAAAAATAATATCCTATTGACTCATTTATAGATTGGGGAAGAAAAAATATTTTTGTGAAGGCCCTACCAATAATTTTACTTTTATTAGCTCCAGAGGTCCTCAGTAAAACTTTTATAATTAATTCCTATTTCATGTTCATATTAAGATTGATCATTTTAATTTTTATCATGATGAATACAAAGAAATATATCCGCATAATCAAAATATAATAATGAAAGAAGGACCTTTCCTTTATATTATCCACCGTGAAGGTCCTCTTTAGGGAATATGATGCATGACTCCCCACTATGGACAAATGATGAGCCATAATGGTAGTCCCCCCCATAATGTTATTATCTATGTACTCCTCAAAGTGATATTTCATTTTTATATGAAGGTCCTCCACTTATTGAATTGACTATGAGAAAGACCTCATACCATGAGGAACTTGAGAAGATGTGGTCATCCATACATGATGCATTTTCTTTAAAAAGTGATATTATTTCATATCCAAAAGATATCCCAAGGAAATGATAATTCTATGAACCACCATTATACGACATAACTTATAATATAATAAATTATATTTCTATCAAACTTTTTTTCTATAAAAACGAATCTATGAAAATACCAATTTAGTTAGAGAATGTGAATAAACCTCTCCCAGAAGACAAATAGTAAACATTAATTATGATAAAACAATTATCCAAAGTTAATACGCTGGCCATTTTCTCCTCATGCACTCGTCATTATGAAATTTAGAAAAATATTATAGAGGAATGCATACATCATATTCATATAAATATATATAAAAATATTTTCTATTTGAAATCAAAATTCTAATTATGATGAATATTTGAATCACATCAAGGAAATATAATAATTTATCCAATAGATTGAATTGGTTTCCATTTCAGTGACAAGTTTACCGAAATTGGGAAGGTAATTTGAAAATATTCAACTTGGATGACTTGATGCTTTAGAGATCAATGTAAGTTGATTATTAGTTCTCTACCCAGTGTACATATCATAGGATGTGGAATACATGGGGTACTTCATTTCACCTAGCCCCTAGCTAGCTAAGCTCACCAATAGTGACGACATGTAATGCAATTTCTTTGAGACAACTCTTGGAATTAAACTCTTCCCACAATATATTTTATGTTTAGCATAGATTGTCCATGAAGAATCAAAGAAACGTTGAAACTGATGAGTTCAAGCCATTGAAATGCACTTAAATCAAGTATATTTGAATATTGTGGAAGATGTTTATTTGATAAGTGAAAATTCTTGGGTGGCAGAACTACCTCGAGTAAAAATAATATCTTATTAAGGGCATGAATTAGACCTAATTCATTCTTGTACAAAAATTAAAAATATAAAGAGGGTATCAATGATGGTCATAGAAGCAGCAGTTAGGGAGAAACCCCGGCCTGTTGGGCTAAGGAAAATTTTACCAACACAATACACCTCAAGGTAATTACATTTTTGATGGGTTCAAAGAATTGTATCAAGGGAATAATATTATCCCTTTCCTATAGGGCAGGGGAATTTTTACCTAAACCTATTTTATCCTAATAGAATTTGAACTTTCCCAATTAGGAGGTTCCTCAAAAGATAATTATTTATGGTTTATTTCATCTCATGACCCTTATTTATCATTGGGAATGAATAAAACATGGTTTTTAGGAGATGCTCTATGAGTTACCCTTAACCCAATAGGTCTGTGTGAATCATAGAGGGAAAATTTGAATCCCCATAAGTGTAAATAATAAGTGATTCATCAAGAGGGAAACCACTTCAGAAGAAGAAAGTGGATGGAAAGAAGTCAAAATTAAAAGTGAATAGATGTTTGATAACTCGATAACAATAAATATGATAAAAAGAGATCATTATATCATTATAAAATAGAAAACCTACTGGTCATATCTTAGTTTCTTAAAATATATGGAACTATATTAATAGGAACCAATGTTTTCAAGATCCTGTATTATAAAAGATGTTGAAACCAAAAATGAAAGAGTCAAGTACTAAAAGATGAACCTACACTAATTCCCACACTTGAACCGACCCTCTCATATTTCATGTCTACAGTACTAAGAGAATGGGAAACACCTTGACAAATGTACACCCATAGGATAAAGATGTAATCTTAAACTTTGTTAATGTTATTAACTTATTAAAACCTTTTGTTAGATGAAGAGTATTAGTAAAAACAAGAGTTCCCCATTCCAGATCAAGGATCTGTAGATAGAGATCACAAAATCCATGGAAATAGGGGAAAACATAGTCATGGACATGGATAATATTCTTTTAACATTCCTACTAGAGCTATATATGTAGTCGAGACCCATGGGAAGGAACATCTGTGATCCTAAAAGAATCATGGGGGCACCCCATCATCTTTCATGATTTATATAAACTGACTAAGAAGTGTGAAACTATTTGATTATGACCTATGAGTGGGAAGAACGGGTCGAATAAATCCATCAACAATAAGTGCACCTTCAAATTCTTGTCAATTTCCAGACTCGTATAACTTAAAAAATTCATCGCCCAAGGCACATTCTAATGAGATGCCTCAAACCGATGATGGTAAACATATGCATCTATCCTAGAAATATGATATCAACAAACAATTTTATATGGTTCCACCAAATATTTCAATCTTGAGTTTTCTTAATTTGGAAAAAGATATCTAGGGAGAACATATAGAGGGTTTGTTAAGCCCTCTTGAGTTCAGATTTGAGGTTACTACAACTAAAGTGTATCATACAAAAAATGATCCTATGGAGTTTCATGAATTCATCGCTTTTATAGAGATGGACATGAATAATATTATGTAGTGACACATCAGACCCTTCTATGTATCTCGAAAATTAGATGACATTGACAATTGGAGAGCCTTTAATGAAAATGTATCAAGAATCAACCACATTCTAGTCCGTATGATTCATCTGTTGGGTTATAATAAATCCAATTTGTCTTCCACTACATTAAAACTTCATGTTTATGAAAAGAGTTAGTAAAAACCCCTTAGAAATATCAATCTTCAAGCCCAATTTGGAGACCTTATCTCTAAAATAGAATTCTTAGTTTTCTGATAGGATACAATATTCAATGTCATGGTAGGGATACATATGTCATGACCCGTCCCCTGGGGCCCGTGCCGTGACTTCCCCAAGCCCACCTTCCATAGGCCAAGGGATGGTCACTAGCACCAAAGGCGTAATACCTAAAACTGGGAAGGCATTTCCTTTATAATCTGTAAACACACACACAAGCAAGCACACAGCTGGATACGAAACACCAAGTAAAAATGTATAACAAAAGAGTGCAGAAAGTAAAAGGGGTCCGAAATACAAGCCCAACAGTAAAGTACAAGAAATTGAAAGTACGTGTACAACTGAAGAAAAAGGAAAACAACAATTAGGTTGTCCTTCGATATTCCTAACTGAAGGGTAGGTACAGATCAGCACCTCAACACACCTCGCCCTTCCGCCTCCTCCATGTACCGACTTGTCGTAAGGTCCACCTCTAGGTACCGTCCACTCCTGGTACTCTTAGCCTCAGTCAGCGATGTCTGACGTCTACATCCAACACAACAAGGTGTGGGAATAGCCCATGCAGGGGTGAGTATAACGATACTCAGTAGGGATTCTGAGACCCTCAAGGTCTCACAAAATCCACCAATGATAAACCACAAAGAATGAAATCAACAGATAACCCTAATTAGGTATATGTTCATACATATACCTATGTTATTAAGTGATCCATCTCAATGATGATGAAAACACAAAAAAACCAACTCAACTCAAACCAGGATTTTATTCTAGGGGTAGTACCAAGTAACATCCCCAGTCACATTGTCGAAACCTCGGCTGCTAGAAAACTCCTCCTTTATCAAGTACAGTGGGCCTACCATGACACCAAGCGTGCTTCCCACTATCCTTGTTCTACTTAGGTACTCCTCCTGTCGAGTATTGTGGATCTTCTATGTCACCAAACACACACCCCACTGTGGGTCTGCTGCGTCATCAAGAACACTCCCCCTCAAAGCCTGCTGAGGTACTCCTTTTGTCAAGTACCATTGGTCTGCCACATCACACAAAGGCGCTCTGCATTGTGGGTCTTCCACGTCACCAAGGTGCTCCCCACTGGGCATGTCGAGTCACTCCGAGTCAAACAGTCAGTAGTCTTCAGGTCTCAGCCATCCACTAGGTCTCCGCACTATGCTTGCTTGTCTTAGAAGGGATTCACTCCAAAACTACTGGTTGATTCTTATACTACCTTGAAGTCCTGCAAAGAAGTATCTCAAAGGTACGCCACGTCATATGGGTCTCAATTCAACTGAAAAAACATCAATCAGACATCCGGTCTGTGAGTTATTGGCTTTTTAGTCTTGGGGGCCCGATTGGATTTGTACTCGATCCAAACTAACCATTTCTCATATAAAACCAAAACCCTAGTGGAGTATACTCAAGGGGACCATCTCGCTCCAAGATTTCTAGTGCTGTAGATGGTTCTTCAAACAGACGTCTGGTGAAAAAGATATGACCGAGGGAGCGTAAATAGGTCGTAGTGGCCTGGGTCTGGTCCGACCCAGCCTGACCTGGCATGGGTCAACTCAGTTCAAGTCAACCGACCCAACCTGCTGGGTTAGCCCTAGCCTGTGATGTGGCCCAGTCCGCTGGGAGGTCCAACAGGCCGCGAGGGGCCGCAGAGCCTGTGGGTACCGTGGGGCAGGTCAACCGTGGGGGTACAACGAGGGCGCAGGTTTGGTTCGGGCAAGGTGTTGCGAGGGAACAAGGTCTGTTCAGCTAGGGCACCAGGAGGGGGCACAAGACGGTCCGGCCGGTGCGCTGCAAGGGGCACTGGCCGGTTTGTCCGGGGCGCTGTGAGGGGCGCGGGATGGTTCGACCAGGGCACCGGGAGGGGCGCGGGCTGGCTCGGCCGGGGTGCCCCAAGGGGTACGAGCTGATTTGGCCGGGGCGCTGTGAGGGGGGTGAAGGCAGCTCGGTTCGGGGCAGCAGCTCGGTTCGGTGGCTCGGCCCGACCGCCGTTTGGCAGTGGCGAGGAGCGGCGAGGCTATGGGTGGCAGAGTGCCATTGCCTTTGTCACCTTCCTCCATTTCGAAGAACACAGCAAAGAAGAATAGTGGAGGGGTCAGGCCATGTTAGTTTAGTCTGCACTATCTGTGTTAGTGTGGTAGCAAGCAGTTCAATTCCTTCTTGAATTTCAAATAATTATCAAGAATGGAAGAGAGAAGAATATTAATCAATCACACTACATCTTCCCGCAAATAATTAAACTCAAATAAACCCCTACCTCGGGTTGTTCATTGTTGGTGTTGGTGCAAGAAAAAAGGTGTAGTCATTGACGTTCATATTTCCCACCACACACCTCCAATCCCGGGATTGTGCATCGATTTGTCTTAATCAAAGGCGTTCTTCATCATCAAGAGTGTTCTTCATTGGAGAAGCATAATTTTTCTCCAAGTGTTGGGCGTCATGGAACTTTACCGGCGCTTTGTTGCATGGTGAAGCCGTACCAAATCCTCCTCCCAAGCTCCTTACTAATAGAAGAGTGGGGAAGGTAAGTAACAATCCTGGAATTTATGATGGCTCATTTATTAGGAACCTTACTAAATTCCAACGACACTGTTACTTAGTACTTAAAAAGGGTCCAACAAATTAATTTACGTTGGCGCAATTAATTGGGAGGATTCCATGGGACTTACTCACAATTAAGAGGGGTTTGGGTGGTCCTTACAACCATGAATTCACAAAAGGGGTTTTAATTCAGGTGGTCCCCACCGCTTTAAAAATAAGTGGGAGGTCGTTTTTCAGGTGGTCCCCACCACATCCATATGGGAGGTTTCTACAAATAAAAATCGTAAAAAATTTTATTTTTATTTTTTCCTTCATGAAAAACAAAAAAACTAACTTTCACCCTCGACCAACTACCATCGAGGTGAAAGTCTTGTTAAGAGAATATCGGCGCTACGAGTTCAACAGTGTCCTCCGATTTCAATTCCGAGCACCGGTTCAGAAGTTACCAAAACCTTTTTACACATTTACTGAATGTTCACAAATTGTTTTTTAGAAAATTATTAACAGTCACTCTCGACCCGCGCCAGTCAAGTTTATGCTCTACCCAAGTGAAACACTCCCCAACAAACCCAATGATACTTTTAGATTTCTAATCCGAGTTACTGTTTAAAAGCTATAGATTTACAATAAAATAATTGTCACTTTATTTATGGACAAAATATAACATTCACTAGTGGCCCGTACCGGCCAAAGTTAGTATCTTATTAAATAAAGCATACCCTCATGAGTTCAGTGGTGTTCTCAGATTTTCAATCCAAGATACCGTTTTTGAGTTATAAGCATTGGAAAAATAAAATAATTTAGTTAATTAGTTTATTTATGATTATTCCATTTTTTAGTTTTCCCACATGAGGCTCACGCCGACAGAATTTAAGTCATGCCTTGGGTACACCCACCATTCTAAACGCAATAGTACCCTCATATTTCTGATCTAGGCAACCGTTTAAGAGTTATCCCACTTTTTCAAGAAAAATGTTTACACATGCTAATTAAAGTGTAACAAAACATCGAAGGATCATTCCGGGCACTACAAGCCTCGGAATCGCACACCATCAGATTTCACAGTCTCAAAATAATTCCATACAATTAAAAATAATTATACAGAAATTACAAGACATGATAATCTCCGCACCTTTTGGGTTTATGTCATTGAAAGCCAAAAAAAGGCAAAACAAGAAAAAAAGGGTACTAAGCACGAATCTGAGCCTCCTTCTACCATGTTCTCTCTTGGAGTTTCTCATGCTTCCAGTGTACGTGAACCAAAGTTATCGACCACCCATGAAGTACCCACTCTTTTTGATCCTCAATCTCCATTGGAACCTCGGAAAATGTTGCCCCATCATCGATGTCCAGCTCACCGTGGTCGATGATGTGAGAAGGGTCATGCACATATCTCATCAGCTGGGATACGTGAAAGATGTCGTGCACCCAGTGCAACTGAGGGGGATGTGATAAGCGGTAAGAAACCTCTCCAACTCTACTAAGGATCCGAAAAGGTCTTATTAACCTTGGAGATAACTTTCTACCTCAACCAAATATCTATAAACCTCGTCGGGGTGAGACTCGTAGAAAGATGTGGTCTCCATTCTCAAAATCCAGAGGTCTCTGTATCCTGTCGACATAATACTTCTTCCAACTATGTGCTGTCTTCACTTGCTGACAAGTGAGACATCGTGATACAAATCCTTCCACTGCTTTCATCATCCTTGGCCACTAGTATTGGCGCTGGAGGACCTGGTACATCTTCCCCACACCAGGATGTACCACCATAGGATTTGTATGGAAATCCCTCAACACCTCCTCCCGAAGCTCCATGGGTACCATGGTACATCCTCTGAAGAGGATTACGTTCTCCCCACCTTCAGAAAATCCATCAGGTGCCTACCCTGTGGATTTATGAGCATGTTGAGTCTCTTAGTCAGCGTCCCCACGCTGCGCCTCCCTGACACATTGAAGAAGTGGGGGATTGACAGTAAGATACTGAAGGAAAGATGATCCATCCAAATCTAAAAAGGATATCTTCAAATCCGCCAGTTGCTCTGTCGCTTCACCTAGCAGCTGTATACCAGATCTCCTACTGAGTTCATATGCTACAACGTTCTCCTTCCCTGGAGTATAGACTATCTTGAAGTCATAGTCCTGGAGGAACTCAAGCCAACGTCACTGTCTCAGATTCCAGTCCTTCTGGGAGAAGACATACCTAAGAATCTTGAGATCAGAGTACACTGTAAAGTTCTCTCCCATCAGATAGTGTCGCCACATCGACAAGGTGAAGACCACAACTGCTAACTCTAGGTCATGGGTAGTGTAGTTATGCTCGTGCTGTCTCAGCTGTCAAGAACCATAGGTGATTACTGCTCACTCCTACATTAGGACACATCCGAGTCTGGTCCCTGATGCTACATAGTAGACTATATACCCTACACCTTCTTTTGGATGCCTAAAGATGGGGGCACTAGTCCACCTTTGCCTCATCTCCAAAAAACTCTACTGGCATGTCTTCGACAACACAAAGGGTTTCACCTTCTTCATCAATGCTGAAAGTGGTGCTGTAACTCTAGTGAAGTCCGGAAAAAACCTCTAGTTGTATCCAGCCAAACCTAGGAAACTCCGTACTTCCATTACACTCCTAGGTGGCTCCAAAGCAAGTACCACCTCAGTCTTTGCTGGATCCACTGCAACTCCATCCACTGAGATGACATGTCCCAGAAAGTGAACCTCTTGGATGCAGAACTAGCACTTCAAGAGCTTACCATAAATACGGTGCTCTTGGAGTGTGTCCAGTACTACATGAAAATGATAGGCATGAACCTCCTAAGTAGCTGAGTAAATCAGAATGTCGTTGATGAAGACCACTACAAACCGATCAAGGTAAGGCTGAAAGATCCAATGCATGAGTCCCATGAACACTGCTAGAGAGTTGGTTACATTGAAAGGCATAACCAAGAACTAATAGTGGACGTACCGACATCTGAAATCCATCTTATTCACATCCTCATCTTGAATTCTGAGCTGGTGTTAGCCTGATTTGAGGTCTATTTTTGAGAACCACTGTGCTCCCTTCAACTGATCAAAGAGGTCATCAATCCTTGGGAGTTGGTACTTGTTCTTCACAGTCACCTGGTTTAGGAGCCGGTATTTGACACAAAGCCTCAAGCTCCCATCCACTTTCATGGTGAATAGAATTGGGGCTGCTCAAGGAGAAAAACAAGGCCGGATGAATCCCTTCCTCTGCAAGTCCTCTAGCTATACCCGCAACTCAAAAAACTCTGAGAGATCCATCTGATACGCTGGTGTAGATATCGGGGCCATCCTAGGGTACAGTTAAATGTAAAATTCCACCTCTCTACAAGGAGGTAGACTTGGGACATCATCAGGGAAAACAACCGCGTACTGGTCCACCACTACAGGATAGCTCAGAATCTCCAGTTCAACTTCTCAGAGGGTAAGGCTAGCCGACTGATGATTAATCGACAGCACCCTCCTCCGGGTAAGTCCATACTATGCTGCAAAGGATCCCTTCTCACCGGTGAAGGTAAACCTGGTCCCATCCATGAAGACACATCACACATTGCACCTAATACATTCTATCTGAGCATGGACTATAGATAACCAGTCCATACCCAAGATAACGTCGTAAGGCCTCGACGCTGCTACTAAGAGATCCCATCCAAAGCTCTCACCTCCTAAAGTAATCTCACACTACCGGCACCAGTGCGTAATAATCAAATCTTCTCCCGTAGGAGTCTCTATCCATAAGGATTGAGCCAATGGATCCGTCAGAATCTATGAGCTCCAAATGAGGGAAGTGGAAATAAAATAATGACGTCCACCTGTGTCTATAAGTACTGCAGCTAAGGTGGAGTAGACCCAAATCATACTTGTATCATCTCCGGAGCGTCGTGGTCATAGGACT
Organism: Viscum album; assembly: GCA_963277665.1. Taxonomy (NCBI): domain Eukaryota; kingdom Viridiplantae; phylum Streptophyta; class Magnoliopsida; order Santalales; family Viscaceae; genus Viscum; species Viscum album. Next base: position 1,329,014,544 of record OY728163.1, read on the forward strand.
CAGCTTCCTAGAGCTGAGCTCTCCCCTTTCCACCTGTCCCCTGTGGTCAGGGTAGACCTCCTAGTGGTGGTGGTGGTAATATCTCGAATCATCGTCGACTGCCAGCTGCACAACCTTATCCTCTGCCACGCCCGCCTCCAGCCTATGGATCTCCTTGATCAATCCTCTATCTCTTCCTGGGCAGTCCTTTGAGTGTCTGCTGATCATCTCAACGGCATGTCAGATAGTCACGAGACATGTGACCTTGTCCGCCGCATATGAAACACTGCCCGCTACTGGCATGTCTTTCTCTTCTTCGGGTTCCCCACACAACCGATCCTGAGTCACATGGTCATCCACCTATAGGTCAGGTCATTTTAGACCTCTGTGACATCTGTCTGCTGCTAGCTGCATAAGACTCCGCTATGTGATGACTGGTAGTGGGTCTCACTGCTGGTGTCTACTCAGCAAGGAAACTCTCCACCAAGAGGGTTCTCTCTAACACCCTTTCCTTTGTTGGGATGCTAAGTGAGATCATCGAATCCCTGATCTACCACCTGAGTCCCAGATCGAAGGTCCGAGCCCAAAATAATGGGACCCACACCATGTTTGTGGAGTGGCATGAGAGGTCAGTGAACCTTGCTGACTACTAAGCCACAGTCATGATACCCTACTGCAGATGAAGTAGCTGCTATATGTACACTGCCTGAAGAGTTGATGGGAAAAACTCTGCCCGAAAGAGGATCTCGAAGTTTGACCAGAGAAACATCACCTCATCGTGGACCTAGAGCATCAAGCTCCACCATCTGTCTATTGCTTTCTATAGAAGGATGGTGGAAAGGATCACCATGAGATTGGATGGTGTCCCTACGAGTTTGAAGACTCTCACCATAGCCTCCAGCCAATCCTCAGCCGCCTGTGGGTCCGTATCTCTCCTGAACCTGGGTGGTCTTTGGCGCTGTAAATCATGCAACACTCACAAGCGGCGTGCACCGTATGCTACTGAGGCTGGTGGCATCGATGGTCCAACAGAGAAAGGTATGGCTGGTGCCTCTGTTGATGCCTCTACTGGAAGAGGTACCTGCACTAAGGCCTTGTCGCTCGATGGGCTATCAGTGCATACAACTCTTGGAACTCTAGCAGTCTATCTGCGTGGAGGCATCCTGAAAAGAAACAGGTGCTCTAGGGTTAAAATTCATACCTGGTGAGATGACCTGGTGAACTAACTTAAAGAAAACTTTTGAAAACACACATGCAATCAATGTTTTCATGCACTGAGTCGGAAATTAGAAGTCAGGGTCCTGGTGTATGGATACGTCGGCTGCCGCAACAACACTGGACTCCCTGAACTAAAAACCACACTCACTACACTTAACACTATTGCTTCACAGAAAAGATAAGAGACCTAAGTTCTACGGTAGAACCGACTCCTCTAATACCAATTTGTCATCACCCGTCCCCCAGGGCCCATGTTGTGAGTACCCCAAGTCCAACTTCCATAGGCCAGGGGCTGCAAACTAGCACCAATGGTGTAATTCCCTTAAAATGGGAAGGAATTGACCTTATAATATATATAGACACGCACAAGAAAGCACACAACTGGATATGAAACACCAAGTAAAACTGTATAATAAAAGAGTGCTAAAAGTAAAAGGGGGTCGGAATACAAGACCAACAGTAATGTACAAGAAACTTAAAGTACAAGTACAACCGAAGAAAAAGGAAAATAACAACTGGGTCATCCTCCGAGGTTTTTACATGAAGGGTAGGTACATATCAGCTCCTCATCACTCCTTGTCAATCTATATACACTGTGAATCGACTCATCGTAAGGTCCACCACCGGGTACCATCCAGTCCTGGTACTCTTTTCCCCAGCCAGCACTGTCCATTGTCTGCATCCAACACAACAATGTGCGGGCATAGCCCGTGCAATGGTGAGTATAATGATACTCAGTAGGGACTGCAAGAACCTCAAGGTCTCACAAAATCCACCAAGGATGAACAAAAAATAATGAAATCAACAGATAACCCAACTTAGGTATATGCCCATACATATACCTAAGTTATCAAGTGATTCATCTCAATCATGAGGAAAACACAAAAAAACTAACACATCTCAAATCAGGATTTTATTCTAGGGTGTAGTATCAAATAACATCCTCAGTCACATTATCGAAACCTCAGCTGCGAGAGAACTCCTCCTCTATCGAGTATAGTGGGCCTACCATAACCCCAAGAATGCTTCCCACTAACCATGGATTGATGAGGTACTCCTCCAGTCGAGTACTGTAAATCGGCCGCATCACCAAGCGTGCTCCCGACTGTGGATCTGCCGCATCACCAAGCGTGCTCCCCCTCAAAACCAGATGAGGTACTCCTATTGTCATGTATCATGGGTCTGCTGCGTCACACAGAGGCGCTCCCCACCGTGGGTTTTCCACGTCACTAAGGCACTCCCCACTGGGCTTGTCAAGTCACTCCGAGTCAAACGGTTAGGAGTCATCAAGTCTTAGCCAGCCACTAGGTCTCCACACTATGCTCGATCATCTCCAGTAGGATCTTCTCCACAAGCTACTAGTCAATGCTCTAACATCCATGAAGTCCCATGAAGAAGTATCTCAAAGGTCCACCTCATCATATGGGCCTCAACGCAACTGACGAAACATCAATCAGACACCCGGTCTGTGAGTTATTATCCTTTTAGTCCCAGGGGCCCTATTGGATTCATGCTTGATCCAACCTGACCATTTTTCATCTCAAACCAAAACTCTAGTGGGGTATACTCAAAGGGACCGTCTCGCTCCAAGATTTCCAGAACCGCTAACAGTTCGTCAAACGGGCATTCGGTGCCATAGATATGCTTGAGGGAGCGTAAATAGGTCGTAGTGGGTCTAGGTCTGGTCTGAACCGGCCGGACTAACCCAGCCTGACCTGGAATGGGTCGACCTGGTTCAGGTCGATCTAGCCTGACCCACTGGGTCAGGCCCATCCCGTGATGCAGCCCGGTCCACTGGGAGGTCTAGCAGGCTCCGAAGGCCCGCAGAGCATGTGAGTGTCGCGGGGCGGCTCGAACGTGGGGGTTCCGCGAGGGCGCGATGCTGGTTCGGGCACGGCGCTGCGGGGGAGAGGGACTGGTTCGGCCAGAGCACTGTGAGGGGGTGTGGGTCTGTTGGGCTGGGGCGCTGTGAGGGGAATGGGCTGGTTCGGCCGGGGCGCAATGTGGGGCGTGGGCCGGCTCGGTCGAGGCACCACGAGGGGCGCAAAATGGCTCGGCTGAGGCACCATGAGGAGCGCCGACCAATTCTGCTGGGGCGCCGTGAGGGGGATGAAGGCGGCTCGGTTCGGGGTGGCGGCTCGGCTCGGTGGCTCGGCACGACAGTGGTTTTGCGGTGGCGTGGAGCAGCGAGGCTGCTGGTGGTGGAACACCATTGACTTTTTCACCTTCCTCCATTTCAATGAACACAACATAGAAGAACGATAGAGGCGTCGAGCCATGTTAGTTTGGTATGCACCCTCTGCATTAGAGTGGTAGAAAGCGGTTCAATTCATTCTAGAATTTCAAATAATTATCAAGAATAGAAGAGAGAATAATATCAATCAATCACCCTATATCTTCCAGAAAATAATTAAACTCAAATAAACCCCTACCTTGGGTTTTTCATTGTCAGTGTTGGTGCAAGGAAAAAGGTGAATTTTTCGATGTTCGTCTCGCCTTCCACACACCTCCAATCCTGGGCTCGTGCGTCGGTTTGTCGTAGTCGAAGGAATTCTTCACCAGAGAGTGTGTTCTTCATTAGATAAGAGTAATGTTTATCTATGTGTTGGACATCGCAACACTTTACCAGTGCTAGTCGCATGGTGAAGCCATCCCAAATCCTCCTCCCAAGCTCCATAAAAATAGGAGAGGGGGGAAGGTAAGTAACGATCGTGAAATTTATGAAAGTTCATTTATTAGGAAGCTTCATAAATTATAACGACGCTGTTACATAGTATTTAAAAAGGGTCAAGCCAATTAATTCATGTTGGCATAATTAATTGGGAGGATTCTATGGGACTTTCCCACATTTAAGAGGGGTTGGTGTGGTCCCCACCACCATGAATTCACAAAAGGGGTTTTAGTTCTGGTGGTAACAAACTTAAGTCGTGGCTAGGGTAAAACCACCATTCTAAACGCAACAGTGCCCTCATATTTTTTACTAGAGAAACCCTTTAAGAGTTATCCCGATTTTCAGGAAAACTTCTTACGCTCTCTAATTAAAGCCTAAAAAATCTTCGACGGATCATTCCGGACACTCCAGGCCTCAGAATCATGCACCGTTAGATTTTACGATCTTGAAATAATTCCATATAATTAAAATAAAATTTATATGGAAATTCTGGGACATTACAACACAGGTTACATTAGTATCTGGAATATACCTCATCATACAATCTATGTGTCGATTACCAAGTTTATGGGAAATAAAGACATTTCATGGTGATAGGGCTCCATTTTAATCCTATGAGTCCCAATACATTAACATAGGGTTATACCAGAGAGAAGGAAAATAACCCTTTCTTGATGATATGACTTGGGTTAATACTCCAAATAGTTTGAAAATGACCCCAACTAACACATATAATGATCTTGTAAATGAATATGTATTGTCACTAAATCTAATTGAAGTAATTAGTTCATATTTGGGTATGTATTCATTATCTATAAAGATATCATTCAAATCATAAAAACCCAATAACATGGGTAATTTTTTTGATCTACACAAAAATAGAGGCAACCTAGGGGACAATTTAATCACTTTATCCCAAGAGTCTCTAAAAATCCTTATATTAGTAGGTGAATCATAATAGACTCTCATATCACCAATAGGGAGTGAGAATGACCCTACTTCATTTTTCAAATTACGGGATATTGAGGCTTATATTTCTTGAGATTCCTCTTCATCACATATTCCTCATAACATTAGAAAAGATAGAGAAGAAGAATATCATATATATACCCCTCTAACATTTGAGGAGGGTGTATCCACCACTTTTGATGAGGTCCAAAAAAAATCTAGACACAATAGAAGATTCATAGAACATGTTGATTATTGAAACCATGTATTTTGAATAATCAGAGGTGTATACTTATTTTCTAATTTAGTACCAAGATGTGATCACTTAGAATTACAAAAAATTCCATTTCTTGATCTTGATGCAACTATCTACCACTTAGGATTACCATAGGGTCACCATGGTTATATACAAGAATCTGAAACAATGCATCTGACTCATGCTGATATGGTTGAATTAAAATATGATTATATTATCAAATCCAACATCATTTGGGTGTATGAATATCCGAATTGGCTTTCAAACATTGTCCTGGTCAAAAATAAGAATGTAAAGATCAATGTTTTTATCGACTTCTGAGGTCTCAACCAACATTGTACAAAAGATGATTTCCCTTTCCCAGTCATGGAACTTCTAATTGATGCAACTACTAGATATCAAGACCTTTACTTTATGGATTCATATTTAGGATATAACTAAATCTTAATGGATTCCAAAGAAAAATAATCTATCACTTTTAGAGAACCCCAACTAATATACTACAATCAAGTAAGGATTTTTGGATTGAAGAATTTTGGAAATATATATCAACACTCCATGAAATGTATTCTAAATCCCTTCTTAGGGAAAACTATCTAATGTTACATAGATGATGAGGTGTTAAAATTCCTATAACATTCTAATCATCTTGTCAATTTTGAGACAATTTTTAACATGTTACACTGGAATTTCTTGAATATAAACCCATTGAAATGTGATTTTAGGGTTAACCCAGGAAGGTTCCTTTACTTAATAGTGCCCAATCATGGCATTGAGGTTGATGTTGAGATAATATATGGATATCCTTAACATGTCTCCTCCCATAAACCTCAAGGATTTAAGAGGGATTTACTGGAACCTTAACTATATCAGATGATTCATAGTGAATCTCACAGGTTGGTGTTTAGATTTAGCCATATTGATAAATAATGGTTCCACCTACCAATGTATTTATTATTTTGAATAATATTTTGAAAATATCAATTAATTCCTTTTGAGTTCACTGGTGATAAGGCCCACTATAGAAGTAAATCCACTCATTTTTTATGTGAAATACTTGGAGAGATCACTAGGTTCCTTTCTTATATAGAAGAATGACATAGGGAATGATAATGTACATTATTTACACATTATAACTATTCTTATCATTGACTCTTGATATTCATATATCAAGAATAATTTATTTAAAATAATTTTTCAAGAATAATTTATTTAAAATAATTTTTATTATTCGAAAATTGAGGCTCTACGTACAACACCATGAGGTCAACTTGGTATCTTTTAATGATCCACTCAAAAATATATTGAATCATCCTATAGTTATTGGACACTTGTCATGGTGGGGGGTCACATCATTACTGTTTGAAATTCATTTGATACCATAAAATGAAATTAAAGGAGATGCATTAGAGTATTTTATATAAATGTATCCTTTTATAAAAAACATAGTATTAGACATTGAGTTACCCGATGAAGAAGTATTATTTATTCAATAATTCCCCCAGATATGGTAAATTTACTTTGACAACACTTCTATAATCCCGACCATGAAAGGAATGGAAGACCCAAAACTCAACAAGGTTAGTTTGGGAATCATACTTATCTATCCACACATGAAGTTTTTACATATTCCTTCTTGTTTTCAAAAGGTTGTAGGAATAACGTGGAAGAATACCAAGCCCTTATTGATTGTTTGGAATTGGTGTTGTAGATACTAGTAGCCCATATAAAATTCAAATCAGATTTAGATTTGGTTATCAAATAGATCAATGTTTACTATTCCATAAAAAATAAAGATCTTATTCCCCTTTTTGACTCTATATGAGGATTGATGGTGGAATTTCCCTCAGAACCAATTCTAACCCACATCCCACATTCATAGAATGGACATGGAGATGCATAAAAAATATGGCTTTAGTCTTGATATATCTAGACCAAGATTAAATATTTTTTGACATTTCACATCAAAAGGTGGTGTCACCATTAATTGGTAAGAACTTGATAGAGATCAATGAGGTCAAATCCACCCCAATTTTGATGATTCTATAAATGGATATATGTCAACCATATAGGAATATATATAAAACATGATTCTTATATTGGATAGAGAAAGTAAAGATAAAATATAATGATGGATATTCTACTTTACACATTATGATGGATGATGTTCTCAAAAGTTTCTTTATATATGAGGCTTTAATGGAATTCTACTTAGTTGAATTTAAGGAGAGGAAACTCTCACTCGCATGAAGAAAGTCCAAAAAAGTGCCTATGGTTATCATCAGTTTGGGACTGATCTTTCCCACTAGATTAGGAGGCTTGGGTACTTATGTCTAACAATGAAAAATAATTGTTTGGTGTTCACCAAAATATTTCATTATTGTCAGATACATTCCAACTTCATTCATCAACCCCCAAACTCTTACTCACCACCAAATATTAATGGTCATTTTCTTTATGGGAAATAGATGTCATGGGTCCTTATCCAATAGAAACATCTATGAAGTTAAATTACATCATTACTACTACTGACTTTTTCTCAAAATGGACCAAGGATATATCCCTAAATTTTTTTGGAATGAAGGCTATCATTGATTTAGTAAAGATGAATATTATTACCATATTTGGTGTCCCTCATACATTAATAATGTATAATGGATCTGAATTATATTCTATTGATATGAAAAGGCTGTATTATTAATATGGTATTCAGTTCAACCTCTCGTCCTACTACCATGAAATGGAAAATGAAAAGGTAGAGTCTTTCAATAAAACTTTATCTAACATAATCTAGAAGATGGTGGACAATGGTAGGAATATGAGCCTGAAAAACTTATTTATTCTTTGTGTGATTATCGCACCATAACCGATAAAGCTACACAAGTGCCCCCGTATTCACATGCATATGGGGAATAGGAAGTTATACACATTGAGGTCTAATTACCCTCTCTCAACATTTCCATTTTCAATCAACTATCCATAGAAGATAAATCTCATAAGTAAATGGATGAGTTGGAATTGATCGATGAGAAAAGGTTGTGTACTCTGCACCATTTACAGGTTCACTAAAATAATGTTGTGTGAGACTTTGGTAAGAAAGTGTGGTTATATTCATTTTTCCATGGAGAATTGGTACTATCTCTGAGAACCCTAATGATATCTAAAAATAAACCTTGAATATTGAAACTAAAATGGGAAAAATCTTATGTTATACACAAGGTATACTCCAATTAGCCTTTTACTTGATAATAGTATATGGAGAGAATATCATAACCCTTACTAATGAAAGGTTAATTAAGAAATACTTAGTGTAATTTATATAAAAAAATACATCCCTGTAGTATGACATAAAACTAAGTGCCCAACATCTTGGTCACATGAAATTAAGCTATAATAAATCATAGTCAAAGATGCATTACATTAAAATTCATAGTACAAATCTTAGTCACATGACATAAAACAGCACAATAATGTCATTACCATATGAAATTAAATTGCAGAGTTACAGTCCCCACCACATGTGATTAAACTGTGAGTTGTAAGTACATCCAACATGACACTTAATTGCTCAGTGTGGCCCATTCCATGGGGCCTCTCTCTCCCATATAGGAGAGACCAATACATGTTCAATTATTTTACACACAAACCTTTTTTCTCATTCCACTAATATCCTCCTTATGTATGCGATCCAAATATACACATGGTAATCCAATGCATATTCTTTCATTTATAAGCTCATTCTTGAAATAAAATGCATCTTTTCATTATATATGAGTCAGATATATGAAGGGTAATTTTTCTTTACTAAAACCATATATGGCTTGATTCCGATCCATATAGGATAGGTAGAGATTCCAAGATACCCTATACTAGGACCAGTTGAAAATTTGAAAAATTCACCTCCCTATATAAGAACCAGATCAATGTAGGTAATTACTTATAATGAACTACATATGGATTGATTCTTGTCTTGATAAGATATGTAGAAACACTAAGATACATTATCATAGGTCCAAATATACACACACACACAATATAAACCTTTACCTATATATAATCCATAATTATATAGTATAATGATCACCGGATCCATATGAAGTTTAGTATTTTCCTCTCGATAAGATAAAAATCACCCAATCATGTAAATATTGAGCCTAAATTCTCCAATATTGCCTTCTGGACATCTTTATTTCATAGACCAAACTTCATTTCATGAGAAAATTAGATCATCTCAAGCCTTTATAGGCTATAAATGACACATCTATTTTGGATATTCACACTATTCCCCCAACATGGATCTGTATATTCACACCTAAATATGGCATGTAATCTAGAGTAATCTACATATTGAGGAGAAAATCATCTCATATTCTTATGACCTAATAACATCACAATGAAATTTTCATTTCTAACATGGTCCATATTTGTTCCTTGAATACCTTTCATGTACCACATATTTATATATGAGAGCCTCAAGAAATGATTTTAAATTACTCTCCTCATGCTCAAGAAGGTGTCAAAGCATTCATATCCTATGAACCTTAATTTGATTCATCATTCCCATTTCATTGGTCTAATAACATTGACATTAAACTTTGGGAACACCTTCACAGGACTGGTTTCATAAGACATCTTTCCATCTTGAATATATTTTTAATACATAGTGATGTTATTATTTAGGGGCATGAAATATTCACTAATATTCTAGTCCTCAATGAACCCACTTAATATTTCTAATGTTCTCTTCAACAATATTCAGTTCCTTGAGTCAATATACCTCTCTTGGAATCTAATAACCTTGATTCATTTAGTCCTCATGGTTTTCTCTTTCATAGACTAATTGGTTAGAGGGATTGATTGATTTGAAGGGACCCCAGTTGTATTTGATGGTGAATATAATAATTTTAGATTGATATTTTGAAGTAAACCCTATAATATGTTATGTTCCCAGAGAAAAGATCCACGAAATCCCATGTTCTACCCCTAGATTGAGTGCAGTAATGACTATTCTATGACCACTAGTCCACATTGACTGAGCGTGGTGTTATTTGTTTCTATATGACTAATGGTTATTATATTCCCAATAGTTTACATTTATAATTAACACATGTATTTATATGTTATGATTTAAAAATTACCTAATCCAATTATTCTAGTATATTCAAAATCCTCAATATTGTACACATGTGTAATGTACCCATTTTCAGGAGGAAAACCATTGGTCAAATCTATACAAACTTAAATTTCTACAAATATTGGTGAAATATAAATGACCCTAAACAACAATAACTATTGGTCAAAGATAAATGAACTCAAACTGTAACTATATTTTTCTAAATTGAACGACCTTAAAATACCAAAGGGAAGAGACATTGAACTCACCAGAATGAAAACCATAAAATGGAATTCTAGAAAATAATTATTAGAGTGAGTATCAAATAAAAAAAACTCAATCAATTAATCATATGATAATAAAAATCAATATTTATATTACCTAACCTATGAAACTATCCTTCCATCTAATTTCAGTGTGGGTTAAACTTATATCACTATTCATACATCTTATAAAACACTCTCTTGGTCCAACCTATTTTTCTTTAGGTTTTACCCTATTATTCTTTATAACATAATCACCTAAATTAACTGAACCCCACTTTAATATCAACTATGATGAACCAACCTCAAAAAACGTACATAATACATCATTGTATATGATTTTACATTATATATCATAATAAATCACACCCCAAACTCTATGAATTTACTATCTTTATAGATTAACAACAAAAGAATCTTATTTTATAATGTTATTTACATTTATTTCATAATTTTGCAACACATAAATCACTTGTAGACATATCAAAAGTAATATTATTCTTTATAGAATATTAAATGGAAACATGAGAAAAGGGTGATATCAATTGCATAATAAGGGATAAAAAATATGAGATACCAAGTATAAGAACAAAATAGACCAAAATTAACATCCTAATTGGGCATGATATGAACTTTTGTGTTTGATATCATAATAATGGTATATGAACCTTATATAAGAAAACCATATTAAATTTAATTTGAATCATAAAACAGAAATTGGAATCATAATATAATGATTTCAGTATAACATATTAAATGGTGTATAAGAATGTTCATGACAAACACACACATATATATATATAGAAAATTCCTAAGCATAGAAAATATTATCATATTTTGAGGATCACTACCAAGTACATGATCACATAGTGGAAAACTATTTCCCATAATGTAGTGTAAAAAGATAACTTACCATGTCCCATAATATAACATCTCATGAGATATAAAGCTTTACCAAATTCATTGTCTAGATATATAATTTTGGTCTTACCCATCACATAATGAAAACCATACATGTGTCCCTTGTGAACATATTCATAAATCTATTATTGCATAGTTAACCCATTAGAGTGAATGATTTTAATAAAAGATCTCAATGTTATAAATAAAGAATCCAGAGAAATAAAGTGCATAATTCAATTAAAAAATATCCATAATATTTTTGAGAACTATTAAATAATTATTTCATAAAATGATTTTATATTGATGAAAATCACTTAGAAGACACTAAATAAAAATTATTTAAAGTTTAAAAAGAAATAATCATTTATTGTTTTACCCCATTTGTTTTAAAAAATATTATAAGTAAATAATTTAAAAATATGAGAAAAGTAATAAAAACATTTTTAATGAATTTATAACCAAGAAAACATTAATGGAAATATTCCTAAATAATATTTAGGAAAGTAGTGGAAGAAAGTTATCAGGATAAAAACATAAAATAAGAGAGTTAAAAAGATTCCCTTCATACTTTTTTATATAATTTTGAGTTGTTAGAAAGGTACATTAATAATTCATAAAAGTATAAATAATGATATATATAAAACAATATAAATAATATGGGCAAGAATGATAATTATTCCTAATATAAAAAAGTGATAAAGATAATTCCATGTATAAACATCATTTTAGTAGAATTATTAATCAATGATAGGAAAAATGGTGAGAGGAAAGGTAAAACCAACAAATAACCATATAAGAATAAAAAAATGAGGTTTATGGAGAAGTATATAATAATTAACCCAATAGAGATTTAGAGATAGATAATCTCAATTTCAAAGTGAGTTTGTAATAGAAACCCATAAGTTAATGTTAATGTTTGAAGTACAATTTTGCAAAATAGAGAACATGAGATGGATTTGTAAATCCCATGAATTATATAAAACTTATTATATAATAAATCTATGTCGTATCATATAAAAAACATTAATAAATATTTTTAATGATTACAGAACATATCTTAATGAAAGGAAATCGAGTTAAGAAACTCTTGCCTTAAATCCTAACATCCACGGACATGATATAACCCATTATATAACAAACATGTCCATTTTAATAACTTTTTTAAAATTTATTAATATATATTATTGTTGACGCTCCTTTCATCACATAATCTAAAGATCGGAAAAGGGAATATCCGATCTCAAAGTGATTCATCCTTTGAAGAAAACATAAAAAAATCAACAAAGGAAGGAAGAAAGGATCAAAAGCTACCTCACCGCGCAAGTTATCTAACTGGCGCGCAAGTGTACTTGCGCGGCTACCTTGGTCGCGCAAGTGACTTGCGCGACCTAAGTGGTAACCACCCGGTAACTGCCCAGGGCCTTCTTTTGCCTATAAATAGACCATGTGGGCCCCCCATTCGAGGAGGATCTTTTTCCAGAAACTCGGATTGAAGCTCTCGACGCCCAAGTCTTTTCTCAAAGCTTTTGGAACACTTCTAAGGTAATTTCTTACCTAGAATGGAAGATCTAAAGAGAAGAAAGAAGGCCTAAGTGTTGAAACTTATCTACACTTGCTCGCCGACTTATTTCCTTCAATATAACTTGCGCGTCCCTTTTCTGGAAGAATCTCAAAAGGATTCTAAAGGGTTTAAAAAAGAGTCGCTCAAATATTTCAATTCTGGTTGAAAATCGCGCAAGTACACCATGTGTCGCGCAGGTATACCTGCGCGACCAAAACTTGCGCGCCCACGAAGGACTTGCGCTCCGTTCAAGACTTGCGCGCCCCTACCTTTTTGGGTTCCCATCTTGCCCATTTTACCCCTCTTAAGCCATCACACCTTTCCTTTTCAAGATTCAGTCTTCAAGACACTCTTCAAAGCTATTTATGGAATGATTTCTTGATTTGACTTCCTTATCTGAAAGGAATTCTGTGGAATATCTCTCAAAACCTAGTGATTTAAATATCCTTATGTCACTAAATATAGAGATTTCATTCATTCAACCTCATCCTTTATGATGAGAGAATCCTTAAATTGGGCATCCTCCTCAGGAGTAAGCCCCAATCATAATCCTTTAACTTGGGCATCCTCCTCAAGAGTAAGACCCAATCAAAATCCTTTAACTTGGGCATCCTCCTCAGGAGTAAGCCCCAATTTCAAATCTGGGCATCCTTCTTTAGGAGTAAGCCCCAAATTCTTAAAGTTCCCAAACTTGGGCATCCTCCTCAGGAGTAAGCCCCAAACCTTAATCCCTAACCTGGGTCTCCTTTTCAGGAATAAGACTCAGTCATAATATTGGGCATCCTTCTTAGGAGTAAGCCCCAAGTCCCCTAACCTGGGTCTCCCTTTTAGGAATAAGACTCAGTCATAACCTGGGCCTCCTTTTTTAGGAGTAAGTCCCAGTCATAATCTTGGGTTTCCTTTTCAGGAGTAAACCCCAAGCCCCCCTAAATTTCTCTTAACCAGTCCTAATTTACCCTTGATTTGGGTTTCCTTTTCAGGAGTAAAACCCAATCATAAGTCCCCTCCTAACTTGGGCATCCTCCTTAGGAGTAAGCCCCAAGATTAGAGTATTCAAATCTCCATAAAGCACATATACCTTTATGGACCCTGTTCCTGGATTTTCTCCCTAAAAGTGAATCCTAAACCTTCATCTATCTGGGCAGTCATACATACCTAAGCCCCAAACAATTTCTTATGATTGCATCTTTCATGGCACAATTGTCTAATTTTTACCAATACCTCTTGTTTCTCACACCGAGCATGACTCATGTGAGCATAGAGTGTAAAAGTAATTATGACATTCTTCTTTGAGCCATCAATCATAAACATCATACTCCATTACTCAAACTACGTGGGTTCTGATTCCTTTTCCAAAACAAAGGATACGTAGGTAGCCCATTTATGGGTTCAATCCCAACTTTGAAATAATCCCTATCCTTCTGAATGACGATAAACTTCAAGTGCCCCACTGAGTGGCTTTAAAACCAGCCTGGTCATCATAATGACCAAGAGACTTTAATATAAATGTTTTGAAGGATACCATTGACCAAGAATCTCTAAACAGATATAAATGATTCGCTATTGATGAAGAACCTCGAATACATATAAAAGATTCTCTAAATTTCTTGCATATTTAATCATTGATTGTTAAAACTAAAGGAAAGCACATTTTATACTTGGTAATGTAATAAGGATTCACGAACATAACTTAAATCTATAAAGAGAGTCCCGAAGTAGACAATAATTCCCCTCAAAAAGGTGTGATGAGTCCGACCTCCCATCCTCTCGACCAATGCAAATTCCTAAGCCTCGTCAGTCCACAAGCTAATGAGCGCCTACCTTTGGAAAGTGGGTCCAAACGGATGTGGAATCATTGGATGTTTCCGGTTCTATGAACAAACCCGCTAGAAACCGATCAGAATGTTTGAATCTCCCGTCAAGGAGGTCATCCCCGAAATCCGTCGGGGAAACAAAAATGGTGAACCCGACGTGAATCCTTAACCAAGTTAAAGTGATGTTCTTCTTATTTGTTAGGCCCCTTGGGCCAACAAAGCAATCATTGACATGTGATCATCCAAAAGATGCAGTGGCCGGATTCATCTTGATTATGTCTGTTATATGGAACAGGCACTCTTTTCTCAAGATCTTCTGCAAAATGGCTTTCCTTAAATTCACCGCTGTGAATAATGCTGCTGTGAACACCTCTACTGTGAGGTCTGATGCTGTGAAAACCAATGCTACTACTCCTGCTGGAACGTCATCCGCTCTTAGGATGACATCACCAACTCAGCGTCTTCAACGCTGGGTTTCTAATGCACTGGTTAAGGAGTACCGTCGCAACAGTACTATCCCAACTCTGGAGGCCGCTCGTCAAGCCCTCCAAGTTAACAACTCTACCTGGTCATCCGGACAACGGCGGCCAGCGATCAAGAAGCAGGCGGTGCTGACTACCGTCTCCAACCATTTCGGGTCGTTATCCCCGGAACACAATTTCCATTCACTCCCTTACTCTGAGGAAGTGAATGAGCAGGTCCCGCAGGACCTTAATTCAAAAAGACAGGATTCCTTCTCAAGGGCTCCCATCAACAATCGCCGCCAGACTCGTGCGGTAGTGCGCCCTCAACATGATGAGGGTACCGAATCCAGGCATTCAGCTCAGGTTCCTCGAACCCGAGCAGGCAAGATGAACCGCCAGAGACGGAATCCGGTGAACAATGGGCAGGTTGTCATCCCTGCCATCTCCGGAGAAGTCCACCAACCTAACTTGGTGGCAAACAACGAGCAGGCACACACACCTGCCCGTTTTAATTCCGCTGTCCAGCAGACTCGTCTGGCAGCATCAAGCCAATCCCGCCAGGCAATTCCGGCGGAGTACTGTAGGCAGGAACATACACCTGCTTATACATCACCAGTTAGTCAGCAGGCTCATCTGACTACATATGATGGATCTCGTCAACCGCGTTTGGCGAAGTGTAATCAGCATGCACATACACCTGCTAATACTAATCAAGCCTACCAACAGTCTCGCTTGGTAGCACACAGAGAAGTCAGTCGGAAAGTCCCGACGACAAACAGGAGGCAGACTCAACTCTCTGCCTCCACACTTGAGTACTGTCAGGATTCACTGACAGGAAAAGGAGGACAGGAGCAGGCACATACACCTACTCTAAGCCCGGAATGGACGTATATCCCCGTTCCGGCGACTGAAGTCACCAAACATATTTTGTCAATGGTGAAAGAGAAGAAGCAAATTCCTGCTCATATTCTGGATGCTTGCCAGGATATCATAACAACTTCAGCATCATCACAGGGACAGACACATAAATCTATCCCTAGCAGTGGAGTGACACATCAACGATTCACTCCGGAACAGACACACACATCTGTTCCAGTCCAAGAGGGTTATGGGGCATACTCCCCCATATCAAACGGACAACCAAGTCAGGCACATACACCTGATTTGAGTGGAGATCGTCAGCCTAACCTGACCATCTTTCCTGATCAGTCACATACACCTGCTCAGAGTAAACACTTTCATCAACAAGTGGTTTCTAAAGTGAGTAAGAAGGCATCTAAGAAAAAGATCTGCCCAACACAGTCAGGAGATCAAAGGCCAATCTGCAACAAGGCCTTGCTCGATGCTGGAGTTCTTGAAGCCCTCAGAAATTTATCTGTCGGAATTCAAGATTCTACTCCCTCAGTTCTCAATAACGAGAACATTAATTTTGAAGGTCTTCAACAGACACTTCCTCATGAAGGCTTGCTTCATGAAAGTTCGGTCAATCTTGAAGTTTCTTCTTCAGATGAGAGCCACAGGAACCCTCTGTGTGGTCAGAAGACCAAGGAGCAAGAGATTTCATCTTTTGCTGTAACCCATCATGATGGTCCTCCTCATGGTGATGAAATTCGCTGCGAAAGTCCTCTCCGCAGTAGTGATTCACGTTGTCTCGCAAATTCTTCAGAAGGAAATGTAGTGACGAGAAAGCCCTCCTATCTTGAGGCACTTGCAAACGTAAAACCAGTCATGTCTGATTCTTTACTATCGGCAGGTGAAACTCTTTCTCCATCAGAAGATAGCCTGGGGTTCAGGTTATTCTCCGAACCATCCCTAGGTCATTCATCTTCCAGCATGAATAGTGATATCTCTACCAATCTTGTTGAATCCGATGAAGCAACAAGGAAACACCAACTCTGGTCCAAATAGGTAGAAGAATCTTCATTTAATGATAAAGAGGAAATGCTGAACATGAGGAAAAAACCGGCAAAAGGTGAAGTACCAGTCATGTTTTGGCCTTTGGCTGACTCCCAGTACGACATTCCAAAGATGTTGACGGATGATGGAATCCATGATATTCGTCTCAACATATGGAAGACTCTTTTTCAATTGAAGAAGAAAGTATTATCTTACGGTGATTATGAAAATCATATTAAGATAATAGAAGGGTTACAACGCCAGATTGATTTGGCATCTCTATCAGTCTCTCGGTATCCGAAGGCTGAAAAGCAACAAAGAACCTTCAACATTCATGCCTTGGCGCACTAAGAAAATTGCGTCCGTTAATTGCCAATGCTCCATCTGATGTTCATATCAGAGGATGGGGTGTTCACAGAGCACTACATTTCACAGTTCTTTCCAGTCAGCAAAGCCCGCCGAAAATGGTCTCATGCAATGTTATTTTCCATGGTCGGCCACAGTCAATGGGCTTTGTTCATAATCAAAAGCTTTCTCAAGAATAGGCTTCAACTAGTTCCTCTCAAAATCAAGTATATAGAGAACAAGTTGTTGAATTGCTCCTACATCAAGCAGGCGAGAATATTGCACAAGCCTCTCGTCTGGAGCAAACACGTCATCAAATGACAGAAGTTTCGGAAATCATCCAACGATCTATTGAACCAGGTGATAAAAGTGGATACAGGTTAACGCATCCAGCTAATTTCTGAACTAAGATTTGCAAGATCAAGAGAGATTTTAAAAAGATCTCAGACATAGCATGTCAAGAGACACCCCAGCTTGCCAGACTGGGGACTTCTCTAACCCAACCCTCAGAGTCAACAAATGGGATTCGAGGAGTTGAACGGAAGCAGCAGGAACATCCCCAGTCCACCGGACTGGGGACTTTTTCAAATCCTCAATCCCTCCCTCAGATAAAGTCAGTATTCCCTCGATTAGGTAATAAGCCTCAAGAGGAACGAAGAGCCAAGCTATCAGGAGATTCTCTCCAAGTGACGGTTCTCCAAGTGACGGTTCTCCAAGAAGTTCCTGAGGGATCAAGTCAACAAAATGCCATGTCTCATCATGGACATAGAAGAAGACAATATCACAGAAATGATGATAGAAAGGATTCCATGCAATATGCATCCATTAATGCCATCAATGCCGTTGCTGCTGATTCACCAGATGAGGCTCAATCAGAGGGATCAGACGAAGAGGTTCCTGCTCAAGAAGTTGCGCACACAGACTTAAATGAATAAGGTGTGCGCACACGTAATCAAAGGCTTACCCAAAATCTGGGTATTCCTTCAAGTAACCCACTTCCCCCTCTCCGAAAAGGATCCAATAAGGGGAAAGGAAAGAATTAGGTTACTTCTCACCCTTCCTCTGAAGGAGGTCAATCGCTCTCATTAGAGCAAAGGTTTGCACAACAGGAGGAAGAAATGAATGAATTAAGAAGGTTGAATGCAGAACTACTTCAAAGTAGTATTCTTCTTAAGAATGCTGAAGTCCGACAGCCGAAGGAATTTGTTGTAACTATTGAGATGGATCAGGAATATCCTCCTTTATCAGTACACCCTCAGAGGTCTAATCCTACGGGTCAAACGCAACAACGGTTGGAAGCACTACCATCAGTTGTAGCACCAACCACCACGTCTGTCCAAGCTCCATTTATTGCACCTACTCAAAACCAAGTTCAAACTGATGTTTCTCAAAAGTTAATAACTACTATTGAGTCATTAATAGCTCGGTTAGAAACTATGGAAGGAAAACGGGCGCAAGTTCAACCTGAAAAGAAAGTTTACCCTGAATGGGTAGATTCAATTTCTCCTCCATCCAGTTTTGGAAACCCTGTTTTCCCTACTTTCAATGGATCAGGCGACCCTGAAAAACATTTGACGCATTACGTGTCTTGTTGTGATCCTATGATGGGAACTCCAGAGCAGCAAGAAGCAGTGAAACTCAGATGCTTCGTGCGAACCTTGCAAGGACCAGCTTTTGTCTGGTATACAAGCTTGCAATCCCGGTCAGTCATCGGATGGGAGGATCTTCGTCAAAAATTCCTTCTTCAGTTTAGCCCAACTTTGCCAAAAACGACAGTTTTCGATCTTACAAACTGCAAGCAAAGGGAGAATGAAAGAGTCTCTGATTTCATTGCTCGTTGGAAGGGATTAACATATTCCCTGAGTTTAGCACTCCCTCAGGAGGAATTGTTTCCAATCTGTGTGACAAATCTGCGTGACGAATTACGCACGCCATTGATCCCAGTGAAATACACAGGAGGGTTTCGAGACCTTACTTCAATCGCTCAGCAGATTGAAGATTCCCTTATACAGGCTAAGGTTAAATCTCGTATAATTCCATCAGCTCCAGGAAGAAGAATGGGTAAAGCAGAAACTGCTACAGTTATGCTTAAACAAGCACCTGTACCTATATCTACTTCAAAACCTTCATCTTCTCGAAGTACTCCACCTCCTGAACGCCAACAACAAAGGCCGTTTCGTCCAAATGATCAAAGAGATCAACGACGAAAACAATTTGAGGATATGAAGAGTAAAACATACTCTTTCCGAAGTGAGAAAGTTCCTGGTTACTTCATTTCAGCTCTGGAAAATAATTTGGTTCAATTACCAGTGCCAAAGAGGTCAAACAAGGAAGGAGATGAAGACCGTCCCAATTATTGTCCCTTTCATCAAATGTTGGGGCATCCCATCCAGGAGTGTTTTGTCTTTAATGACCTCCTGCAAAAGATGGTAGACTTGGGACAAGTTAAATTGAAGGGTTCTTCAGCTCATGTAGCGTATATTACCGCTACAGATCCAGAGGAAGAAGGCGAGTGGCAGGAAGTCAAAAGAAAAACTGCGAAAAAATATGATGATTGGATGGTCAGAAAGACAATCAATCGGACCCATTCCATTTTACGAACACAATTGAAGAAGCCAATTGTGTCTCCTATAAAAGTTGCAGTAAAGCCTCCATCAAAAGATAAATCCTCAAAAGGGCAGCGCAATTCAAAGAAGAAAGAGGAATCAGGAGAAGATGAGTATGTATCAAAGCCTAAATTGTCTTTGACTCTGGCAGATTTCATGCCATCTACTTCAAAGCCACGGGCACCGCCCCATCAAACGGCACAGCCTAAACAGGCTAACCAGACAGAGTCTTTATCAGACGAAGAGTTAATCTTTGGTTCTGTTAATATGATTCAATTAACAGATTCATATTCCAGTCTTGATGAGCCTGAATTCCCTGTATCAAATAAGGGAATCCGAAGAGGTTCTATAGGTTCAGGATATAGGGGAATACGTGGATCTTTCCAAATCCACTACTCTAATTTTACCCCTGCTAGCACTGTATATGCAGCAGAAACTCGTGGTAGAGCCCTTCAGTGAGCTCAAAAAGAACAAGCAAGTTCTTCTGCCAATGGCCAACTCAGTTTTGGCACAGTTATTTTGGAAGACCGATTAAAGGTTCCATCTTCTTTATCTCATCAAGTAAATGGATCTAATCAGTCTAATCTTCCAAAACCAAGGATGTTGCCAACTTCAATACAAGATGCATCAGCTTCCAAAGCATCTGCTTCCAAGGTACCTGCTAAACCGCATATTCCTATTGGGAAACGCAGAACTCTAGATCAAAAGTATGATATATTGAAACACTTGGCCCAAGTACCATCCAAGTTATCAATTTTGGATGCTTTGAATCTGTAAAAAGATCTTCGGGAATCACTCATCGAAGCTTTGTCAAGTCCTCAAGAGTTTGAAGCTGAAATTGCTGCAGCTGAAATCTATCACATAGAGAATAATCCTGTAGAATGTCATGCAGTGATATCTTTTACTGATAAAGATAAAGATGATGTTGTGCATGGGCACATAAAACCTTTGTACTTATCTGGCAAAGTCAATGGTATAGATTTTCGAAGAGATTTCATTGACAATGGTTCAGGAGTCAACCTCATGCCCATTCGTACACTTCGTCGATTGGGCCTCACGGAATCTGATTTATCTCCTTCTACCATGATGTTGCAAGGATATGATAAAAATGAACAAGAACCACTGGGAGAAGTTACACTCAGAACTCAGTTTGGAGATCTTGTTTCCAATTCGGATTTCATGATTGTTGATCAGGACTCAGCTTTCAATATCTTTCTTGGAAGACCCTGGCTACATCAGCATGCAGCTATTCCGTCATCATACCATCAATGTCTCAAATACTGTTTCGATGGTCAAGTTGGAACATTGTATGGTGATAAGGCCCCGTTCAAGACATGTGAGTCTCAATACATTGAGGCGAAATTTTATCACATGAAGGGAAGAGAAAAATCTACAATGAAGGAAATTACCAAAGTTAATTCTCCATATGGTTTGGAGAAAATTCCAATAAATCCATTTTCACATGTGAGTACAGATTATGTATTACCTATCAGTCAAATTGACGAAATAGGCCCAAATCAAAATACACTTATGGAAAGATCCATAATGTCAATTACGGCAATCGAGCCAGACAACATAGGAGAAATTGGTAACTTACCAAGCAGTGATGAAAGCATAAGTGGTGACGTTTTCATTTCGTCTACTGAAATCCAACAAGTCTATACTTCGCTAATCAGGCCAGAAGAAGTTATAGCAACACCAGAGGTGAATAATGATGTCGATTCTCAATCCATCATCCCCTCTTTATTTCCCAAAGAAGACCCTTTATCATCAATAGGGTCGGAAATGGAAGCTTCTTCTTCAAAATGTGAAAATTTTGACATCTCTTATGATCATGAGAATTTCGTTTTTTCATCTACTTTGCAAGTAGAAACGGAAGAAATAACACATGATGAAGAGGAAGAGGAAGATCTTAGAGATGCTCCTCCAGCATTTAAAGAGGGTATCTCTACCACTGTGGATGAACTCAGAGAAGTAAATCTGGGTACAGAGAAAGATCCACGCCCCACTTTAATTAGTGCGGCCATGACCCTTGAAGAGCAAGAGATGTATATTTCTTTTCTAAAGCAAAATAAAGATATTTTTTCTTGGAATTATACAGAGATGCCTGGCCTTGATCCTGATGTTGCCACCCATCATTTGGGTTTTCCAAAAGAACATCGAGGATTCAAGCAAGCCGCGAGAAGAACACACCCAACCTATGCTTCCAAAATTGAGGCTGAAGTGGATAAGCTTATCAAAGATAACTTCGTCAGAGAAGTTCAATATCCCAAGTGGTTGGCTAATATTGTCCCTGTAAAGAAGAAGAACAGACAAATTAGGGTTTGCATCGATTTCAGAGATCTTAATCGGTATTGTCCTAAAGATGATTTCCCAGTTCCGATTACAGAACTCTTAATTGATGCGACAGCTGGCTATGGAGTACTTTCTTTCATGGATGGATATTCTGGATATAATCAGATCCGAATGGCCCCAGAAGATGAGGAATATACAGCCTTCAGAGCTCCTCAAGGTGTGTTTTGTTACCGGGTGATTCCCTTTGGTTTAAAGAATGCAGGTGCAACATATCAACGCGCCATGCATCGTATCTTCAAATCTCTTTTAGGGAAGTTTGTTGAATGCTATGTAGATGATTTGGTGGTTAAATCCAAACAACGTTCTAATCACTTGGCTGATTTGGAAGTCATATTCCACAAGCTTCGGCAACATAATTTGAAGATGAACCCCTTAAAATGTGCTTTTGGGGTAACCTCAGGAAAATTCCTCGGCTTTGTTGTACGCCATCATGGTATTGAAGTCGATCCTGAGAAGACCAAATCAATCCTTGGTATGTCACCTCCTCAGAATTTGAAAGAATTAAGAGGACTTCAAGGACACTTAGCCTATATTCGGCGTTTCATCGCCAATTTGGCAGGCAAAAGTTTACCCTTTACCAAATTATTGAAGAAAGGAGTCACTTACCAGTGGAATGAAGAATGTCAAGAAGCATTTGATGTCCTCAAGAAATACATCTTGATTCCACCAGTACTCATGCCACCTGTTGAGGGTAGACCTCTTATCCTCTATGTGACAGCTTTAGAGCGATCATTGGGTGCCTTTCTCGCTCAAAAGAATGATGCTGGGAATGAAAATAGTCTCTACTATCTCAGTAGAACTATGATTGAAGCAGAAACCCGGTATTCAAGTATTGAAAAGTGATGCCTAGCATGAATCTTTGCAGTTCAGAAACTGAGACACTACCTGCAACATCATGAGGTCCAATTGGTATCTCGTAATAATCCGCTCAAATTCATCCTTAGTCGTCCAATGCTTACAGGACGTCTGGCAAGGTGGGCGGTTATTCTACAGCAGTTCGACATTCAGTATGTGTCTCAAAAGGCAATTAAGGGCCAAGCTCTGGCTGATTTCCTGGCTGAACATCCTTCAGTGGAAGACACGTATTCAGATATCGAACTCCCTGATGAGGAAGTTTTCTCTATTCAAGAGAGCCCTCAAACATGGGAAATGTATTTTGATGGTTCTTCTAGAAGTCCAACAGGGAAGAAAATGGAAAATCCTAAATTCAACAAAGTTGGTTTAGGAATTGTGCTCATTTCTCTAGATAAGGCAGTGTTACCTTATTCCTTTTTGTTGTGGGAAGGTGGTACCAATAATGAAGCTGAATATCAAGCTCTCATTACAGGCTTGGAGTTAGCGCTTCAAGCACAAGTGAATCACTTAAAGGTGAAAGGTGATTCAGACCTAGTAATCAAACAAGTCAATGGGGATTATGCCATAAGAAAAGAAGAATTAATCCCTTTGTATGATTACATCAGAGAGTTAATGTCGGAATTCCCTTCAGAACCGACATTTTCTTATGTCCCAAGATCACAAAATGCTCAAGATGATGCACTGGCTAATATAGCCACAACTTTAGCAGATCCAAATCGGGACGAGACAACCATCTGTATTGCCCACCATCGTGCAATTTCACCTTATGTTCAAGTCAGAACAGAGGAAATTAATGAAATTAGTCCCATTCCTGAACCAGATGGTCATACTACAGTATGGATGTCACCTATCAGGGAATACCTTCAAAATGGAACACTTCCACCTGATAGAGCCGAGAAAGAACAAATTCGGCGACGTGTGGTCAATTTTACTCTTTATGATAGCCCAAACCACCTCGAGAAAATTCTTTACAAACGTGGTTTTGATGGAGTTCTCTTCAGATGTATTGATGGTGAAGAGACAATGTCTGTCATAAAAGAAGTGCATGCAGGAGTTTGTGGTGCCCACTAGTCTGGACATAGACTGTATGATCAAATTCGAAGGCTTGGATACTTTTGGCCTCCAATGATACAAGATTGTGTTAATTTCACAAAGAAGTGTCATTCATGCCAAGTATATGCCAACTTCATTCATAAACCTCCAGAGTTTCTTCATACAGCTAAATACTCATGGCCATTTTCCACATGGGGAATGAATGTGGTGGGACCTTACCCTTCAGCTACGACCAAGCAGTTTAAGTACATTCTTACTGCTACTGATTTCTTTTCCAAATGGGCAGAGGCAGTACCTCTCAAAGAAGTCAATTCTAAATGCATTGTTAGCTTCATCAAGTCTAACATCATTACTAGATTTGGTGTCCCTCATACCATATTGACGGACAACGACACCAACTTCTGTTCTTCTGAGGTAAAGAAATTGTATCAAGAATACAACATTAAGTCCAACCATTCATCTCGATATCATGCAGCGGCTAATGGCCAGATAGAGGCCTTCAACAAGACTCTTTCAAATATACTGCAAAAGATGGTGGATAAAGATAAGAAGTCATGGCCTGATAAACTCTTTCATGCTTTATGGGCTTATCGGACTACCACTCGCAATGCAACGCGGTCAACTCCATATTCATTGGTATATGGAACAGAAGCAGTCTTGCCAATTGAATTTCAATTGCCCTCACTCAGAATAGCCATTTGTGATCAGTTATCTACAGATGAGCAATCCCAAAAGCGGTTGAATGAATTGGAACAGTTAGATGAGAAAAGATTGTGCACTTTTCACCACTTGGAAATCTATCAGAATCGAATAGCATGAGCTTTTAACAAAAAAGTTCGTCTTCATTCATTCATTCAGGGAGAATTGTTATTGGTTATCAGAGCACCAATGATACCAGGAAAGAAGCCTCCCAATCTTGAACCAAAATGGTAAGGACCTTATTCAATACATAAGGTCTACTCCAATGGAGCATATTCTCTAATCTCAATGGATGGAGAACACATCACGACTCCAACTAATGCCATATTTCTGAAGAAGTATTTTGTATAAACACAAAATATTGTTCCCAGATCCAAAAACAATCACATTGGTCCATATTATGTCCTACATGACACTAAACTATATTATGTTCTATCTACATGACATTAAACTGTACAGAAGTTCCATATTTTGTCCGAGATGACATTAAACTATATTGTGTCCTAGTAACATGACATTAAACTGTGTGGCACTTCCAACGTCCAGCATGACGATAAACTGTAAAAAGTCCCCAGAACTAATATCCTCGTATTGGTTCACCTTAGTCCTAGCTACATGGCTTTAAACTGTACAACACCAGTTCGTCCTTGCTATATGACGTTAAACTATACAGCAATGGTCCAGTATGACTTTAAACTGCAACTTCGTCCCACACGACATTAAACTGTGAAAAAGTTCCCTAAACCGTCCAGCATGACCTTAAACTGCATCATCCCTGGTCCATGCATATGACCATAAACTATTTTCAAATCATTTATGTCCAGCATGACGTTAAACTGTGATGTCCTAACTACATGATGCTAAACTGTATAAAAGTCCCTCACGTCCGGAAAGACGTTAAACTATATAATCTCAAAAGTCCAGTATGACATTAAAATGCACCATTCACGGTCCATGCATATGACCTTAAACTATTCGCACTTTCGTCCGACATGACGTTAAAATGGTACACTCTTTTGTCCTTACTGCATGACATTAAACTGCACAGTCCCCCTTTCGTCCAATATGATGTTAAACTATTTTGTCCCCATCTTCCTAACTACATGATGCTAAACTATACAGAAAGTCCTTGATATGTCCTACATGACATTAAACTGTGCATCGTTAAGGCTGTTATTACCTCTTGTTTCTCACACCGAGTATGACTCACGTGAGCTTAGAGAGAACAGCAACCATAACACTCCCTTTGGGCCACTAACAATGTATAAGTCCCAACAACATTTTTTATTTAGATCATTGTCCACAAGAACAACTTGATCATTAATTCCTTCTTTAATTTAACTACATGGACTTTGATCCTTGCCCTCCAGGCTGGGTATGTAGGCAACCTCCTAGGGTTCAATCCCAAAAACAATCTCTTCACATCGGTTCACCACCATCTCATATGATGTTGATTTGTGAAACCGCCCCTGGAATCAATATCTTTACATTGATTCACTTTCGTCCTTGTTATATGACGTTAAACTATACAACACTTTTGTTCGGTATGACAGTAAACTACAATATTCTTTGATTTCCTCATTTGAGAAGGAACCATTATTGACATTGATTTTTTCAATCATGTTTCATTTCAAAAGACTACATGCATACATGGTAATGCCTAAACTTTTTATCTTAGGTTAAACCATCATTGCACTAAAGTCCCCTTTCACCCTTCACATGTACGAACCAAATTTGTACAAAGGGTAGTCCTAGAACTACATGGACTTGATTCCCATCCTTATGGGATACGTAGGAACATTCGAGTATCCCTCGAATCCAGTCCCAAGTCTTTTGGGCCTAACCCCAAATTTCACTTTCAGTTCCTTGGCTGAAAAGTCCTCATGAAATCACACACTGTGTATTCATTATTATGGTCCGAATTCTATGACCCTAAACTAAGATTTCTCATACTTTTGTCCTGCATGACATTAAAACTGCATTTCAAGAACTACGTATGGCTTGATTCTCATTCTTATGAGATACGTAGTGAAGTCCAAAATTTCAATTCATGACCCAGCCACAACATGATTATGGTTTTCATTGACCTATGTATCTCTATATACATTGGAAAATACCCATCTTTTTGTGTTATAATCCTAACCTTAAATATTTTCAGATCTTCATAAACCTTTTCATGACTTCTAGTCACAAAAATGTCAAACTTCTGAGAATTCTTTTGCCTGACTATACAGCATGTGCCCATAGGTGGCCTTGCATAAACAGTCCACATAAAAGGCTTGTCAGCCGAAAGATACTATTTATTTGACCATGCAGCCAATGCCCATAGGTGGCCCTGCATATTTCAACCCCCTAACGGGTTTTGTTAAATAATAGTAACTTCATTCTTGGGAAGAATGCCTCTTTTGTCCTTATTTGTCTTAAACGACAGTATGTAGGGATCCGCAAAAAAAATAGCCATCCTTAACATATTTGACCCATATCCTTTTTCATGATCTGAAAGTATTCAAGTCTATGGTTTATTCTTCTTCCCTACGTTTGGGTCAGACCTTCGTAGGAGTGATGTTCATCCAGTTCTTCGATATTCTTGTTCGGAAATATCTTCTCCATATTCGAGTACCTCTTTCCATACAACAAACTCTATACTTTAGAAAATTTGAATCTCCATAAACTTTCACTGGCTTTAAACACTAGGAAAGTAAATTTCTGGGAGTTCTTTTTCCTGACTATGCAGCATGTGCCCATAGGTGTCCTTGCATAAACAGTCCACATAACAGACTTGTCAGCCAAAAGATGCTATTTATTTGACCATGCAGCCAATGCCCATAGGTGGCCCTGCATATTTCAACCCCCTAACGGGTTTTGTTAAATAATAATAACTTCATTCTTGGAAACTACTTCTTCTAATGCCTTTTAGCTCTTTTTCATATCATTCCTCAGATTCAAATATTCTTAAGCCATAGTTTACATTTTTTCTCTCATACTTGAGTATGGTAATATGTTTTCAGATAAATTGTCAAGAAATTGAATCAATTTTAATCTATTTTGGTCAAAGCTATTTCGACCTTAAACATTAGCCCCTTTATGTCCGGCATGCATGACTTTAAACTGCCCACACAAGACAAATGAACTCTGAATAAAAGTCAAGTTCCAGCTCACTAAATATACATTTTTTTGTATGATTTAGGTAATATTGAGCAATTAAAAAAGTTCAAAGTTTGTAGGATTATTTGTAATAATCCTAGTAAAAATCAAACTATGCTTACTAGGCCCATTGGCTTATGTAAATTTGAAGCAGGTAATGAAAGAATGAAGGTACAAATGATTGAAGACGATAGTGTTTTTCATTGATATACAGGAGATAGAAAGACATCCACAGACTGGAGTCTCTTCTCTTTTTCAAGAATTACAGATGATTGTCTACATAAGTCTTCATTTGATGTATAGCATCCTGAGCCTTATCAGCAGTTACTTGAAGCTCGTGCACTTGACCAGCTTCACTCTTTTCAGCTTGCTGAAGTGCCTTCTTAGAATCTGCGATGGCTTTCATGCCATTCATATGAGTTTCATCCAATGATTTATTAAGCTGATCAAGTTCCCCAGTAACAACATCTAACTGTTGCTGGAGTTGAACCTGCTGGACGACCTTTTCTTTGATTTTTTGCTTCAGATCCTTCATCTTGGCAGCATAATCAGCTTCAGCTTGGGATATCGCAGCCTCAAATTTGCCTATGTTGACTGACAATTTCACTCTGGTCAAATCTTCGCGACTTGTCTGCACTTTCTCCCTCCTGAAAATGATCTGTTTCACCACAGCATGGATCTTTTCATACCCAAAACCACCAAGTCCCAGTATAACAAATTGGGATGACAATCGAGAAATTTTTGATGGTAGCTCTTCTAAAGGCACCCCAGATATGATGTTCCATATGTTGTTCCATGCCTTACGTCATGAAAAGCTGAATGCTTTAAGCATCTCTGGATCTGATTCAATATCATCGTCAGAAGGGGGTATGTAATCTGGAATTAGCGCGCTTAGGGAAGTGCCTTGTCCTGCTCTTTCCCCCGTGACTTGTGCTTCTTCACTTTCAATTCCCGTTGGGGCAGAGGCTGAGGCCTCATCTCCGGATCTAGCCATTACAGTTGATGGCCCTGCATGATTAATTGAAAGATTTAAGTTAGCCTTAAAGGATAAAAAAAGAATGGATTGTCTTGAAAATAAAGTACAATCACAAATATTGTTATCCCTTACCCAAGGGTGGTTCAGTAACCTGAGAAGACTTCTCCCCATCTTTCCCGGTTTCAACAGGATTTTCAAGATGGGTCTCAGGAGAGTTTATTGGATTTAGCTCTACTTGAGTTAAAGTTTCTGCAATGATAAGGTTGACATCAGTGTCCACACCCTCATTGGGCATTGGCAGTTCAGCGGCTTCTACGGAAGAAACTGCATATTATTTTCCATCATGGTTAGAAGTATATTTTTTTTAAAAAAAAATTGGGCGAAGGGTAGCACTCACGCCCAAGGTCTTCTAAATCATATGACAACTTAGAATGATCATAAAATTATTTAAAAGTCATTCCTTGATTCATCATTTCATCCAATGATAATTCAGAATCTTGATTAGTCTCACCAGTGGGAGCATTTGCTACATCTTCTTGCCGACTTATGTCCTGCAACCCCTGACCCTGGACAGCATCTTCAGTAGTAGGAGGGATACTGGGAATGGATGGTAGCGCTTCTCCAGGAGCAACCAAGTCAGCCTGGGTCTGTGATTGTTATACAACACCCTCCACGACCTTTGAAGGAGGTTCAGTCCCTTCCCTCAAGGGGGAAATTGAAGAAGCCCCTACAATCCTCAGAAATATGAGTAACCATATGATTATGGGTATAAACTCATGATTGTTCGAAGGACTTACCGCTTCTAATGAAACGTTTAGCTATGGACTTCCTCCTTCGTTGCCTTGGCTTCTTTTGTTTTTTCGGAGTATAAGTAGTCTCCCTTATTGGAACTTGGATTGGCGAATGGAAGGTTATGTCCAGTGCCTCATTCATGGCCTGCTGGCCTGGAGATATCTCGCCTTGTTCACGAGGAGAATCAGCAGCAGCCCCGATAGCAGTACCACCAGGGCTATATTGTGGCGAAGGAACCCCGATCCCTTTCTTTGCAAGCTGCATGATGAATAAAATAACTTCCTTAAGTAACAAAGCTTCAACTGAAATCAAGTTGCAAAGAAAATAAGGAAAGAAAACTTACATCTTCAGGAGCCATGTACTCTTGCCATTCCTCATCTCCAGAACCATCAGCCCCCTCAGTGGCGCCACGATCAATCATTTCCTTCACCCACCTGGTGATAGGAACCGAATCATCAGTGGCATATATGAGCATTTTTAGCTCTCTGATGTAAGCTCGCACTTCATTGGGGTTATCTCCGTATTGAAGGTTTTTAAAAGCTACAAGATTTCCTATTCCAGGAAGTTGTAGGCCCTCACACAAATCCAGCCAGGCGGTCTCAGTATCACAGTATAAGCTCTGCCATAGCTGAACAGCCTCTGGTCTTAGATATAAAGGCTGTGAGGAAGGTCCTACAATTTTTGATTTTAATCTCTTCCCAGCTCCTGCAACTACAAATAGAGAATAAGAATGTAAGACTTATTACTTTATAAAGTAGTAGTGATTGAAATTTCTACAATGAAATAACTCACCAGGAGTTTATGGAGTGGGTCTTTTAACTCTGGCCGGAGGATTATATCGGGAACGAAACCGCTTTGCTGCCGATTATGCCTCATCATCCCCATCGTGATAATCCGATGAATCAGTTCTAGAAGAGGAGTCTGTTGAACCTATTTCAGGTGGAGAAGCGTCACCTTCATGAGGAAGGGTTTCTTTCTCTACAGTCCTCTTCCTCTTTCCCACTTGATATACTGGGTGATTCAATATACCTTTAGGGTATGATGCTATCCAGTGTTCGGCATAAAATGTAGTCAGATTATGTGCCGCTTTTTCAACCGGTAGATCAAAAACCGCCCCAGTCTTCTCTCTTGATGTCAGCAACCATAGTTGTCGAGCAACCATAGGATGTTGCTCTAACCTGACATCTACCGGAGGGGATACAACAATCTGTTGCAAACATTTGAATTGGCGTGCAAATCTATATGGAGCATAGACCTCACATATGATTTCTCCATCAATCTTGGCTACTAACACGCCATCCCTGCAGGCTAGCATGTATGCCCTCAAATCCAAATGGGTTGTCCCATCATCAACAAACCGCCCGGATGGCGGACTTCCATAGGGAAAGAAGTTGAATTCCTTAAAAATGCTCAGTCTTACTTTCATGTCATAACCATTAACATCTAATGGAGAAATTCAAAAGAATGCTTGCACTGACGGTCTGAAAGAGCTTCCAGGAATTTGTAATCCATTATGTACATTGTAAGTCCTGAAGTGAGTGGCGATCCATCCCCACAAAACCTAGAATGGTCCCACTATTCTTAAAGGATATTTACCCTAGAAGACGTGAAGTAAACTCCTATGAATATTTGCTAAAATGGGGGTAGCTAACCCAACCATTTTTCCCTCAGCCAACTTTGCCGCAATGACGAAGGTCCCTGGCCTAACGCCTCCCTTCGAATCCCAGACCGGCAAGAGATAAACACTGAGCCACATTTCTAAGAAACCCGCCAGATGAGTTTTCTTTGGAATTCTTTGATTCACTTCATATCCCCACTTTTCAAACTCTCCTGCTTCTAGAGTTGGCCAGAATGTGCCAGGAGCTCCTCTCTTCTCAGGTTTTGGACAAGTGGTAGGACGTCTGGGCCTGGTATCCTTGGATTTATTTTTCTTGGATCCTTTTTCTTTTGGCTCCATCCTTTTCTTCTCAGTAAGAAACACATTCATCCATTCTTCTGGATGAATATCTTTTCTAAAATGAGTTAATGAGGTCTCTGAACTCTTGAGCCTGTGAAAGATTTTAAATAATTCTCGATCTAAAGCAGGAGTCTTCTCTGGATCATTCCAAGTCACCTTGGGAGGAATGAATTCATCATACATATCGCCCAAGATTGGAGCTCCTGAACTCTTGTGGACATCCCACAAACTAATACCTACTTCTCCATGAGTCAAATGGAAATAATTAGTCGCTGGGATCCAGTGGCTGAGTATCTCTGGCACGAAATTATCATGTCTGTAAACATATGTTTGCCCAACCCAAATAGCCTCATATATTGCATCTCTCTTTAGGTCCTCGATAAACTCTGCGCAAGTCTGTCGCACCCAGTATGCCCACATCCAAGTTGGCTTCACACCTCCCCCGGGACGGAAATCCCAACTTTTCTTCCAGCCTTTGGATTGATCCATCTGAGCATTTCAGAAGATTGAAGGATGACAATGTGGTTGAAGCTCAGGTGTATGTTTTTTCAGATCTGGTGTGCAAGGGCTATGATGCATCACATAAGCCTTCTCCACTGTTCCAGCAGTTAGAAATACTCCTCCACCTGAGATATTTGCTGAAGCAAAATTGGTATAATTCTGAAACCACGAAAATGGAAGATAATTCTTTACTTCTGGAATAATGACTTCTTGTAGATGACCATAGCCATACAAAGGTAGATAAGTGCAGTGAGGAAAGTTGCGATGATATTTCTTCAGATACTTAGCCAAATATGGAAGAGTACTATCTTTGACAGTATAGTAATCAGGGCCAATGATGTCCATCATATCATCTATCCACTTGCTATCCAGTTCATCAATTAATCCAGGTCTAAGAGCCATTGAATCTGCACAGGAGTTGAATAAATTAAACTCTTAAATGGGTTTATTTTTCATAAAATTTGTGAAAGAATTTGGAAAAAATGGCTAAGGAATTAAGGCGCGCAAGTATGGATATTTCGCGCAAGTGATACATGTGCCGCGCAAGTTTTTGTCGCGCAAGTATTACCGCGCAAGCCCTATTACCTTGAGAGTAGCGCGGCAGCGAGGAAATAGTGGAAAAAGAGACCTGCGCGGCGAGAGCTCGAGAACTTCGGGATCAGGTGTTATCCATGGCAAAAAATGGTGTATTTATAGGCCAGGAGGCCTATCTCCGCGCCGCACTCAGAGCGCTTAAGGCCTGCGTGACGCAAACTTGTGCACCTCTCTCTGTGCACTGAAGACTTGCGCGCCTCCCTTTTCCTTTGGAGGAATTATATTTCCTCAGAGTCCGATCCTCTTTTATCTCCGGATCCAACTCTGAGGGGGGACTTTTGTTGACGCTCCTTTCGTCACAGAATCTAAAGATCGGAAAAGGGAATATCCGAGCTCAAAGTGATTCATCCTTTGAAGAAAACATAAAAAAATCAACAAAGGAAGGAAGAAAGTATCAAAAGCTACCTCACCGCGCAAGTTATCTAACTGGCGCGCAAGTGTACTTGCACGGCTACCTTGGTCGCGCAAGTGACTTGCGCGAACTAAGTGGTAACCGCCTGGTAACTGCCCAGGGCCTTCTTTTGCCTATAAATAGACCCTGTGGGCCCCCCATTCGAGGAGGATCTTTTTCCAGAAACTCGGATTGAAGCTCTCGACGCCCAAGTCTCTTCTCAAAGCTTCCGGAACACTTCTAAGGTAATTTCTTACCTAGAATGGAAGATCTAAAGAGAAGAAAGAAGGCCTAAGTGTTGAAACTTATCAACACTTGCGCGCCGACTTATTTCCTTCAATATAACTTGCGCGTCCCTTTTATGGAAGAACCTCAAAAGGATTCTAAAGGGTTTAAAAAAGAGTCGCTCAAATATTTCAATGCTGGTTGAAAATCGCGCAAGTACACCATGTGTCGCGCAAGTATACCTGTGCGACCAAAACTTGCACGCCCACGGAAGACTTGCGCTCCTTTCAAGACGTGCGCGCCCCTACCTTTTTGGGTGCCCATCTTGCCCATTTTACCCCTCTTAAGCCATCACACCTTTCCTTTTCAAGATTCAGTCTTCAAGACACTCTTCAAAGCCATTTATGGCATGATTTCTTGATTTGACTTCCTTATCTGAAAGGAATTCTGTGGAATATCTCTCAAAACCTAGTGATTTAAATATCCTTATGTCACTAAATATAGATAGTTCATTCATTCAACCTCATCCTTTAAGATGAGAGAATCCTTAAATTGGGCATCCTCCTCAGGAGTAAGCCCCAATCATAATTCTTTAACTTGGGCATCCTCCTCAGGAGTAAGCCCCAATCATAATCCTTTAAATTGGGCATCCTCCTTAGGAGTAAGCCCAAATTTCAAATCTGGGCATCCTTCTTTAGGAGTAAGCCCCAAATTCTTAAATTTCCCAAACTTGGGAATCCTCCTCAGGAGTAAGCCCCAAACCTTAATCCCTAACCTGGGTCTCCTTTTTAGGAATAAGACTCAGTCATAATCTTGGGCATCCTTCTTAGGAGTAAGCCCCAAGTCCCCTAACCTGGGTCTCCCTTTTAGGAATAAGACTCAGTCATAACCTGGGCCTCCTTTTTTAAGAGTAAGTCCCAGTCATAATCTTGGGTTTCCTTTTCAGGAGTAAACCCCAAGCCCCCTTAAATTTCTCTTAACC
Organism: Viscum album; assembly: GCA_963277665.1. Lineage (NCBI taxonomy): Eukaryota > Viridiplantae > Streptophyta > Magnoliopsida > Santalales > Viscaceae > Viscum > Viscum album. The sequence goes on from OY728163.1 coordinate 1,329,049,105, forward strand.
AGTCCTAATTTACCCTTGATTTGGGTTTCCTTTTCAGGAGTAAAACCCAATCATAAGTCCCCTCCTAACTTGGGAATCCTCCTTAGGAGTAATCCCCAAGATTAGAGTATTCAAATCTCCATAAAGCACATATTCCTTTATGGACCCTGTTCCTGGATTTTCTCCCTAAAAGTGAATCCTAAACCTTCATCTATCTGGGTAGTGATACATACCTAAGCCCCAAACAATTTCTTATGATTGCATCTTTCATGGCACAATTGTCTAATTTTTACCAATACCTCCTGTTTCTCACACCGAGCATGACTCACGTGAGCTTAGAGTGTAAAAGTAATTATGACATTCTTCTATGAGACATCAATCATAAACATCATACTCCATTACTCGAACTACGTGTGTTCTGATTCCTTTTCCAAAACAAAGGATACGTAGGTAGCCCATTTATGGGTTCGATCCCAACTTTGAAATAATCATTGTCCTTCTGAATGACGATAAACTTCAAGTGCCCCACTGAGTGGCTTTAAAACCAGCCTGGTCATCATAATGACCAAGAGACTTTTATATAAATGTTTTGAAGGATACCATTGACCAAGAATCTCTAAATAGATATAGATGATTCTCTATTGATGAAGAACCTCGAATACATATAAAAGATTCTCTAAATTTCTTGCATATTTAATCATTGATTGTTAAAACAAAAGGAAAGCACATTTTATACTTGGTAATGTAATAAGGATTCACGAACATAACTTAAATCTATAAAGAGAGTCCCGGAGTAGACAATAATTCCCCTCAAAAAGGAGTGATGAGTCCGACCTCCCATCCTCTCGACCAATGCAAATTCCTAAGCCTCATCAGTCCACAAGCTAATGAGCGCCTACCTTTGGAAAGTGGGTCCAAACGGATGTGGAATCATTGGATGTTTCTGGTTCTACGAACAAACCCGCTAGAAACCGATCGGAACGTTTGAATCTCCCGTCAAAGAGGTCATCCCCGAAATCCGTCAAGGAAACAATTATGTTTTATAATTTTATATTATAATCATTTATTACATATAAATTAGTTTTTATAGTTTATTTAATCATTATATACTAACTATAACATCCCAACCTAGATGCAACTGAACCAATGCCTCGAGTCGGTTCACCACATAACCTCTAGCACACCTCCTAATGCACCAGAGGTTATAGACTAGTATCTAGGATAAAATATGGAACTATAAAGAGACTATAACCCCATATCATAGAATATAAACATAAATAAATAACCACGAATTATTCACATAAGATAATGCAAAAATAATAAATAAAATGAAACAGAAGCATGTTTTAATAAGATGAAATACAGTAACGACCCTAATAGTCATGAAATACATACAAAAATTAAATACCACTAGGATAATCACATATAAAAAATAAAAAACTATAAAATAAATACATCATGATCTACTTCTAACTCTGAACTATGTCGCATACCCGATCTCTATTACCCTATTGAGGTACTCTAGCTCGATCACAAGACTCCACACGAGTGAAAATAATTTATCAAGTAAACATGGGCCTCTTTATTATATTTTGTGTATCCATGATCAACTTCAAAGTAGACATATGGTATGTACACACACCATGGTTTACATATTGGGGGTGAGAAATAAATATTAGTAGGCCACTCCCAACATTGATCTTATAACTTGCTTCCATAAGTGCATGTTCATACCATATGCTCAGCCTAGCTAAAACACAACTAAAATGAAGAAAACTAAAATCACCATCGAACCTTACGTTCGTGATGTCTATCGACCATACCTTCATAATACAGTCCCATGGTGTCTCCAAGCATGAATTTATGACCATGCATCCCAAGCGACATATATTATCCACATCCAAGGAAGCCCTAACCAAACATCATGACTTCACCCATTGTTCCTCACATAGTAATTAGACACATCATTCTCAATTACTCATACCACATTAAATTATGACCTACTTCTAGTGCATTAGTAAAACTTTAATGCATGTATCATAAATGACAGTTCCTAGATAATTAATTTAGCACATAATTATCAATCTATATTGATGGTTTTGAGAGCCTCAATTTGAAACTTAATATGAAAAATATACTACCCATGACCCAAGCCTCAATCCATAATCTTAACCACATATTCCGTACACCATGTACACTATTCGCAACCATATATATGGATCACCTTTTCCACCAATCTAATCCATATACATGTAATCCCATTTACACCAACCTCATCCATATCTATGGAACACCATGTCTTCCAATATCTTCCATATATGTAGAACATCATGTCTACTAATCTCAAACAAAACTTTGGAATTCCATGTCTACTAATCTCTATCAGAACTGTGGAACACCACATCCAATAATATTAATCATAACTACATAATTCCATGTACACTAATCTCAATCACAGATGTGGAGTATCTTTTTTAACATCAAAAAAATATACATGGGAAGAATCATGTCAAAATATCTCAATCAAAGCAACACACATCTATAAAATAGGTTCCACATGTGAAAACTCAACCATATCACCACATCCCATGGAATAAACTGAATCTCAATATAAAAAACAAGAGGAACCAGATGAAGGTCTGTTCGAGTACCCATTCCTGTCATTACATCTCATCCCCAATGATCCATACATTGTTTCGGGTCCTAAGGGGACACCTTCAACCTGTACCATCCAAACACACATACCCAATCATGGATGATTTAATAATCATGCACCCACTTAGTTCTTATGGTCAACACATAAACATAGGCATCTTTCATGGGATCTTTAAAACTAGTACACAAGTATAGGAATCCCACTTGGGATCCTTAGTCACAACTAAACTCATGGTCTAACACCCATATCTTAGGGGTCACGCATCCCACAACCCAGTCACTAGTATGTCAAAGATTGTAAAGACCCGGAAATTCCATGGATTTTTTTAAAATACACAGGAATTTTATGAGTTCGCAGTTTCTGAAGGCATTTGATTCTGAGGCCTGGTGTGCCCGGAAACTTTTTCAGAATTTTTGTTTAGGTACATTCAGTAGACATATGTGTAGGATTTTATATCTTTTGAACTAGTGCTTGAAATTGAAATATGAGGGAACCGTTGAACTCACATCACCGTTATTCACTTAAGGATACCTTTACCGCAGTTGCGTTTCAACATGAATGGAAGTTATTAATTGGGGTTCCTAAAAAAATTAGATAAAAATATGTGTGACATATTTTTATTTGGAAGGTAGTTAAAACCTCCAAAGGGAGGTTGGACGTTGGACCCATTACACCCTAACCACCCATGGGAGGATGTATTAGGGTAGGGCCCACCCAAACCCTTTAACTCCTCTAACCCCCTTTAAACCTCTTGAACTCCCTATAAATGGAGGAGCCCTTGAACTTCCCATTAATGTGCCAACACTCCCTTGTAATTAATTAATTGAGTCCCTTGAAATTCTTTACAACTCTAAAAGTTTAATTAAGTGAACCAACTTAATTAGTTTGAATTATTTTGAACTCATGCCAACCATTAAAATAAAGGATAAGCTTATTTTATTTTGGTTGGCATAAGATTTTTTGGGAGAACTCTTGGAGGAATGAGGTTCTCTCGATGAAGAACGCCGTCTCCACTAAAGAACGACGACTCCATCTCCTTCCCTTCCAACCGGGGCAAGAAAGGGAAGATGCCTCCCATGAATATCGTTGCCAACGGAAATGATATCCCCTCCCTATGTCAAAAAAATGATGCCGTCTTCCCGCGACACCATCAAGAGATAACCTACTGCGAGGTAGGGGGAATTTAGATTATTTTTACGTATGAAATATACCAATGTACTTCGATGTTTATTTTTGGATTGACGGTGTCCAAGTTGATATCACCTAATGTGGAGGGAGTGTGCCGAACAAACACAACCCAATTCCCCTCCATTGAATCTTGTTTGGTTGACATCAGAAGCGGAAGCAAAAGGATGTGGTGCCGTTGCACCGCGCCGTAGAAGAAGAACGACAGATGAAGAAGCATGGCGCCACGTGGTGGAACCGAAGGCCACGACCAGGTCGGGCCGCGACGGTGGTGGCGCGGCGCCGTCGTGCCACGCGGAGGGCAGTAGGACCGTGGTGCCGTTGCGCCGTGGTGGAGGTGCGTTGGCGGCTGGCCGAGCTGGCCGCCGTGGATCCAGACCGCGGGACGACGGGCCGGTGGACCGACCACTAGTGCAGAAAACGTTTTTTACGTCACCATTTTTTACGTCGGTTATATAAAACCGACGTCATAATATGTAAAACGAGGTTTTTTACGTCGGTTATTTAATAACCGACGTAAAAACCTGTGTTTAGTACACCTTTAACGTCGGTTATTTTTATAACCGACATTATTAATCGCGCGGCTTCGTTTTTTACGTCGGTTATACATTAACCGCCGTAAAAAACAGAAGCGGGGGGCGTTTGTTACGTCGGTTATTTTATAACCGACGTAAATAAAGAATCCGCAGATGTTTTTGACGTCGGTTATGGAATAACCGACGTAATAAAACGCGGATTTTGAGCCCTTTATAACGTCGGTTATAGAATAACCGACGTAAAAAAGAATCGGAGGAAGGTTTTTACGTCGGTTATTGAATAACCGACATTATAAATGTTTTTTAAAAAATTATAACGTCGGTTATTGAATAACCGATGTGATAACTCATTTAAAAATTTACCCAGACCCGTGGATTGTCATTCGCGAGTTTACCTTCGACAGTCGCGACTCGTCTCTCTCGCGCGTAAACCCGAATCGGCTCGTCCATTTCGTTGGTTTAGATTCGTTTTGCGATCATCATTTCTCATATTTAATCTCCTGGGATCAATCATCTAAACTCGCAGCACTCAGGTAATCCTCCCACTCGTTCGTTTTTTTTTCGCGGATAGTATATATATATGTGTTGTGATTTTTTTGTTGAAACTAGCTAAGATTCTTCGATTGCGAACCCTTTTAACTCGTTTTGGCACCATAATCTTATTTATCATCCCTAGATCTATTAGTTCGACTTGCAATATTGACTAATTTTATGATTTCACTAATTTTTCATCGTTTTCTATAAATCCCCGAGAGGGTTGGGGCGTGTCCATTTGGATGGGTTGCCCTTTTACAGTTGTTACTACTTTATTCAGTTATTCCAGAGGGGTGGGAGGGCTATCAAGAGGGTTGGGGGGTGTCCAGGGGGGTGTCCAAGGGGGTAGGGTGTGGGGGGTGGTGTCCAGGAGGGGTGGGGGGCTGTCCAGAGGGTCGGGGGGTGTCCAGGGGGGTTTACAAGGGGGTGGGTGGGTGTGGGGGGATGTCCAAGGGTGTGGGTGGGTGTTGGGGGGTGTCCAGGGGGGTGTCCAAGGGGGTAGGGGGTGGGGGGGTGGTGTTTAGGAGGGGTGGGGGGGCTGTCCAGAGGGTTGGGGGGTGTCCAGGGGGGTGTCCAAGCAGGTCGGGGGTGGGGGTTGTGTCCAGGAGGGGTGGGGGTGCTTTCTAGAGGGGTCGGGGGTTGTCCAGAGGGGTCGGGGGGGGGGGGGGGGGTGTCCAGGGTGGTGTCCAAGGGGATGGATGGGTGTGGGGGGCTTTCCAAGGGGGTGGCGGCCTGTCCAGAGGGGTCGGTGGGGTGTCCAGGGGGGTGTCCAAGGGGGTGGATGGGTGTGGGGGGCTGTCCAAGTGGGTGGCGGCCTCTCCAGAGGGTATTTGGGGTTGTCCGGGTGGGTGGGGGGGGCTGTCCAGAGGGTTGGGGGATGTCCAGGGGGTGTCCCAGGGGGTAGGGGGTGGGGGGTGGTGTCCAGGAGGGGCGGGGGGCTGTCCAGAGGGGTCGGGGGGTGTCCAGGGGGGTTTACAAGGGGGTGGGTGGGTGTGGGGGGCTGTCCAAGGGTGTGGGTGGGTGTTGGGGGGTGTCCAGGGGGGTGTCCAAGGGGGTAGGGGGTGGGGGTGGTGTTTAGGAGGTGTGGGGGGGCTATCCAGAGGGTTGGGGGTGTCCAGGGGGGTGTCCAAGCAGGTCGGGGGTGGGGGGTTGTGTCCAGGAGGGGTGGGGGTGCTTTCTAGAGGGGTCGGGGGCTGTCCAGAGGGGTCGGGGGGTGTCCAGGGTGGTGTCCAAGGGGATGGGTGGGTGTGGGGGGCTGTCCAAGGGGGTGGCGGCCTGTCCAGAGGGGTCGGTGGGGTGTCCAGGGGGTGTCCAAGGGGGTGGATGGGTGTGGGGGGCTGTCCAAGTGGGTGGCGGCCTCTCCAGAGGGTATTTGGGGTTGTCCGGGTGGGTGGGGGGGGGGGGGGGGGGCTGTCCAGAGGGTTGGGGGTGTCCAGGGGGGTGTCCAAGGGGGTAGGGGGTGGGGGGTGGTGTCCAGGAGGGGCGGGGGGCTGTCCAGAGGGGTCGGGGGGTGTCCAGGGGGGGGGGGTGTTATATCTTACTATATTTTGTTTAAAAAATAATATTCAAGCATATTTTTTTAAATACACATCGATTTGTTTTATATTTCAAAATTGTTTACATTCAAATTATGATTTTTTTCATATAAACATATATTTGTCTTATCTAAAATATATATATATTTTTGCTATTTGTTATAGGTAATAATGAGTCGAAGTTGGATTACGGCACATCGAATGAGCAATGAATATGAGGAAGGTGTTGATGCCTTTTTGGAATTTGCTAAACGAAATGTTCCAAGTAGTGACATTTTTTTCTGTCCATGCCTGAAATGTCTGAATATGAAGAAGTTGAAAAGTAGAGAGATAAAAGATCATCTGATTTGTCATGGTTTAAATCCGAGTTACAACCCTTGGATTTGTCATGGCGAAACTGGATAGAATGTCACTGATGATAATGAATCGCAAGATGGTAACTCCGATGGAATTGAAGAAATGATTCGCGATATTGTAGCAGAACAAATTGAGATAGAACCGACAGTTGCACGTCTATATGGTGATGCCGAAAAACCATTATATCCTGGTTGTACAGATTTTACGGTGTTGTCGACGGTGTTAAGATTGATTAACCTGAAGGCGAAACATGGATGGAGTGACATAAGTTTTACAGAGCTGCTACAATTGATGAAAGACATTCTTCCAAAAGATAACGATCTTCCAGATTCACATTATAAGTCCAAAAAAATATTATGCCCGATGGGATTGGGATACAGGAAAATACATGCCTGTCCGAATGACTGCATTATATATAGGAAGGAATATGAATTTCTGAAAGAGTGTCCTAAATGTGGGACATCACGGTATAAGGTGAATGAAAAATCACAAGCTGATGTAGAGATTACAAAGCTCCCTTCAAAGGTATTTTGGTATCTTTCTATAATTCCTCGTTTCAAACGTTTATTTGCTAATTCACATGATTCAAAAAGGTTAAGATGGCATGCTGATGAGCGGGTATGTGATGGAAAAATACGTCATCCAGCTGATTGTCCACAATGGAAGAAAATTGATGCCCAGTACCCTACATTTGGAAATGAAATTAGAAATCTGAGACTAGGCCTGTGCACAGATGGAATGAATCCATACCGAACCCTCAGTAGCACACATAGTTCATGGCCTGTCTTATTGGTAATTTATAACCTCTCTCCTGAAGTTTGTATGAAGCGCAAATATGTCATGTTGAGTATCATGATCTCTGGTCCAAAGCAACCCGACAATGATATTGATGTATACTTGTCACCGCTGATTGATGATTTGAATATGTTATGGGCTGATGGTATTAGGGTGTATGATTCTTATAAAATGGAATATTTTCAACTGCATGCAGTGCTTCCATTCACTATAAATGACTTCCCAGCATATGGAAATTTGTCTGGATATAGTGTTAAAGGGCATAAAGCATGTCCAATTTGCGAACAACAGACGTCATATTGTCAATTGCATCATGGGAGGAAAACAGTGTACATGGGTCATCGAAAGTTTTTGCCTATGGATCACCCTTATAGAAGACTAAAAAAGGCATTCAATGGCTCACAAGAATTTGATACTTCTCCAAATCCTTTATCCCCAGATTTTTATTTTGAGAGGGTGAAAAACCTTGATGTGACATTGGGAAAGACACAGAAATCTGGTAATGATAGACATATTTGGAAGAAAAGGTCAATATTTTTTGAGCTACCATATTGGAGGTATCATGAAGTCAAACATAATATTGATGTCATGCACGTGGAGAAGAATATCTGTGATTCTTTGATCGGAACATTGCTAGATATTAAAGGAAAGACAAAATATGGGTTGAATGTAAGGTTAGACCTACTATCAATGGGAATACGTTTGGAGTTAGCTCCCACTCCTAAAGGAAGACGAACATTTCTTCCCCCGGCTTGTCATACATTATCGAAGAGGGAGAAAAGTAGCTTCTGTCAGTGTCTTCATGATATCAAAGTGCCTCAAGGTTATTCTTAAAATGTAAAAAATTTTGTCTCATTGAAAGACTTGAAGTTGATAGGTATGAAATCACATGATTGTCACGTCATGATGCAACAAATTCTAACAGTTGCACTGCGTGGAATATTGCCCATCCGTGTCAGAAAGACTATAATGAGGTTGTGTTATTTTTTCAATTCAATTTGTAACAAGGCGATTGATGTGAATGCTTTGAACATTTTGGAAAAGGATGCAATTTTTATACTTTGTCATTTGGAAATGTATTTTCCTCCAACTTTTTTTGATATGATGGTGCATTTAATGATTCATCTGGTTCGAGAAATAAAGCTTTGTGGACCTGTATATCTTCGTTGGATGTATCCTTTTGAAAGGCATATGAAAATATTAAAGGGATATGTTAAAAATCCATATCGACCTGAAGCCTCCATTATTGAAAAGTATATTTCTGAGGAGGTAGCAGAGTTTTGTATGAGCTACTTGGCTACGGCGCAGCACATAGGTTTGCCTCCATCTCGCCATGAACTGGTTAATAATGAGGGAAAGGGGATTCGTGGCTTGAAAGTCAAATCACTGTCAGCTGAACATATGAAGAAGTTAGAATCATACATCTTAAATAACATAGCTGATGTTCAACCGTATATCACATTGCATATTAATGATTTGAAACAATGTCATCCAAAGAAGAAAGAAATGTGGATTTTGAATGAGCACAACAAAACTTTTTTGCCATGGTTTAAAAAGACCTTTCTTGGTAGATCAGATGTATTAGAGACATTAAAATGGATAGTGGGTGGTCCATCTTTAAATGTGATAACATGGTCCACTTATGACATTAATGTCTATACATTTCATACGAAAGCTCAGGACAACAGAAGTGCAGTTCAGAATAGTGGTGTATTGGTGTTTGCAGAAGCAATGCATTTTTCGAGTGCTAAGGACAGAAACCCAATTTCGACATCAAGTGCATATTATGGAGTGATTGAAGACATATGGGAGGCTGATTACTTTAAAATTAAAGTTCCTGTTTTTAACTGTAAATGGTTTATCAGTAACAACAGTGTCAGACAAGATGAATTTGGAATGACACTTGTTAATCTGAATAGATTGGAAGACACAACTGATTCTTTTATAATGGCAACACATGCCAAACAAATTTTCTATGTAGTAGATCAATCAGATATGCAGTGGGATGTTGTTTTACAAGGGAAAAAACAATATGTTGGTGAGGATGAATTTGATGAAGATGCTGATTTATGTGAGATCCCTACTTCCATGGAAAGATTAACAGAACATAATGATGAGTATGTTGAAGACATGGTTTGTGCCATAAGGAACGATCACGACGAAGGAATTTGGGAAAACAATCCAACTGTACATTCCTAAAATTACAGGTAACACATGTTTATTTCATGTTTACATTTAGTTTTTTCATATAATGTTAGATATTGTAAATTTTTTACTAATTAAAACATGTATCAAACCAAAACGATAAAACAATAAAAACCGTAAAGAGGAGAAGTCCTGGGCGCACCGGCTGGCCGGTGGTGGATCACCGGTTGGCCGGTGGTCCAGAGCAAAGCTCTGTCTGGTCCACCGGCCGGCCGGTGATGAGCCAGCAGCCGGCCGGTGGTGATCCAGCGGCCGGCCGATGGTCCAGACAGAGAGAAAGGCTCTCTGTCTGGTCCACCGGCCGGCTGGTGGTGATCCAGCGGCCGGCCGGTGGTCCAGACAGAGCAAGGCTCTGGTCCACCGGTCGGCCGGTGGTGATCCAGCAGCCGGCCGGTGGTCCAGACAGGAAGGCTCTGTCTGGACCACCGGCCGGCTGGTGGTGAGCCAGCGGCCGGCCGGTGGCACCAGGCAGTGGGCAAGTCTACTGCCTGGGTCCTCCGGCTGGCTGGTGAGCTCACACTGGCTGACCGGTGGCTCAGTGAGTCCATTTTTCAGCTTTCTTGGGCCAACTCCTTGGCAACCTTTTGCCTGTGTTTACCATGTTTATCATTGTTTAACATGCTTACCATATTACCAATGTTTACTATTATGTAATTTAGTACACTTTTCTATTTTCTGATTAAGTAGTACTACAATATTTGAATTTGTATATTTGTGAACTAATGTTTGTTTTTTTGATTTGAAGGAAAATGACAGATCAATCAGTTGATCAGCCACATGATTCTGGAGATGAGCATATTGGTCATACATCTGGGGAGGAACATTCACATGCTCCTATTACGAAAAAGAGTTCAAAGGTTGGTAAGCGTGGGTGCACACGTTTACCAAAATTATCACTTGCCCGTATGAAGGAGGAGAGGATAGTCATGGAGTTTGATGATGATGATCTTCCTAGAGGTCCAAATGCTAAAGATTTTAAGGGTTTTGTAGGAACTCAGGCTAAGAGCAAAGTAAGCATTCTCTATGATGATTGGAGAAGTGTGGATAAGGCGATAATTTCTCAGCTGTGGGAGACCATTTTGGTAAGATATTTTGCTATTGTTTGACTGTTCTTTAAATGTTTCTAGTATATATATTATTTTTAACCTCTTTTTTATCAGATGACATTTGATATTCCTGACACTAGAGGAGTCAGGAAAAAATGCTTATCGTTGGCTGCTAGGAGATGGAGGGATTTCAAATCAACCCTCTCATCTGAATTCATTTATGGTCATATGAGTCGTGAGAATCCATGTCGTATATATCCTTTTATAGATGAAGACACATGGAGACAATTTTTTGAAAGTAGAAGAAAAGAATCATTTTTGGTAAGGGAAATGTAAACTTTTATAAGCTTTCTTATATAAATGATCTTATTATTGTTTTGTTAATGATTACTTATTCTTAATTTACAGAAAACAAAGAAAGCTCATCAAGAGATCCAATCTAAAAATGTATACCCTCATAGTTTATCTCGGGGAGGATATGCATTATTGGAAGAAAAAATGATTGCAGAAAAATTTCAACAACTAAGAGATGAGTCTTCAAGATCTGGAGAGGTGGCCCCTCCATCCCCTCCATCTAGACATGAGAAATGGAAAAGAGCTTGGAAGGGCAAAAAAGGGCAATATCTTTCGGAAGAATCGAGACTCGTAGTTGAGAGGATTGTAAGATATCTATTTTATTTATTTAAGTTTACTATTTTCGTCATATATTTCCAATCATTATAGAAATGTTCAATTAATTATTACAGGACTCTCTTGAGGAGCAGAGTTCACAGGGGACATTTACACCATCTGGGAGGGAAGATATTTTATCTGTGGCATTGGGAAAGCCCGAACATCCTGGCCGTGTAAGAGGATATCCGGTAGGTGTATCGGTAAGAAAAGTGTTGCCACGTTCCTCAACTTCTAACGTTGAGGTAGTTTATAAAAAAAATAGAATCCTTGGAGGCTGAAGTCCATAATATTAATGCGACAATGGAGGAAAAGATTAGAGCATCGGTGCAGTTTATGTTTGCAGACTTGCAAAGACAATTTCAGGGTGCAGGTCCCACTCCACCTCTCCCAGTAGCTCCCACTCCCCCACCTCAGCCTGCGGACCCCATTTTTGATCCTCCTCCTCCGCCGCAGCTACCTACTTATTGTGAGTTGTATGTTGATGATCCTCAACATCATATAGTTGCATATGGGATGGTATATTGTATAGGAGATACAGTTCATCATCAACAGTTAGAGGTAGAGAATCAGAGGGTCACTGTACAGGATATTATAGATAGATCATCTCGGATACCATTACCTACAGATGAGGTGACGACAGTTGGACATAGTATCGGCCATTTTTTACTTTGGCCATCCGGACTTCTTCGACTCATTACCATAGAGGTATGGATGTTATATCTTTTATTTTATATTTTTATTAATGTTTTATCATTTGGAAACTAATATATATTTCAATTTATTTTTACAGGAATACTTCAAAGGTAAAGAAATACTGTATAGACAACAACAAAGACATATAGCTATGACATCAGATGCAGATACTAGCAGTGTTGATAAATTGTCAAGATATTCAAATTTGTTGGTGGATCATTATGACTTTACAGTGGAAGCTCATGTCTGTGGACGTGAACTAAGTGTGGGGATTATGAAAACTGATATCATGGAGTTTGTCACTGGAGATAAGTTGGGCATCAACGTGGTGAAATTTTTTATCATGTAAGTCTTAACACCTTTTCCTTGCGTTATATTTATTAAAAATGTATACTTATGTCTGCTTTGTATTAGGTATCTGTATAAAATTTGTGAGAGGAATGAGCTGACAGATGTATATGGATTCGTGGACCCACAATTGATTTCCCCTGAAGCATGTGCATTGGATGAGGAACAAAGAATGCTTTATATTGCTGATAGATTTGAAAAGAATGTAATCACACAGTGTTGGATGATGCCTTTTTGTGAGAGGTATGAAACAAATCCCTCTCAAATAGTTAATTATCTTTTAACATAAAAAACCACTAACGTTAAATTTCCTTTTATCATGGATCATTGGATGTTAGGGGTTTTTTGCCTTAGGGAGAAAACACTTTATTGGATATGCTCTCTCCATGATGATGTGCGAGAAAGTTTTAAGAATACATTGGAAACGTAAGTTTCAATTTCACAATAGTTTTATATATTATAATGAATTTTAAATTTACCCCATTCGTATTATTTTCTAACAGGGCATGGGTCCACTTTCGAAAAAGCACAAAGAAAAGGAATTTCAAGATCAAATATGTACATGCGAAGGTAAATATCCATTTATAATTTGTACATTTTTATTTATTACATAAAAATAATATATTGAATTTACACTCATTCAAACAGAAATGTCATGAGCAACAAGGCATCATCGAATGCGGATATTACATGTTAAGATTTATGTATGAAATAATAACAAGTGGGACAATTCTGAGTTTTGACCGGGTAAGATTTCCTCTTTCTCATAATATTTCAATTTGATTTATTCATTATACACGTTGACTACTATCCTTTTCCTTTGTAGCTTTTTGATGACCCTCAACCCTTTACTGCTGAAGATATCAAACACTTACAAGTGGAGTGGTCAAATTAGTTTACAGGTTTGATTGACTTTTAGTTGTTTGTAATGTAAAATGTAATTTTGAATATTGTCAATGTAATTGTGTATTTCGTAGTCGTTTAGGTTGGATTTAGTTTTTTTTGAAGTTGACAGTGTATATTTTGAATGTTATATAAGTGAATGTTTAATTTTTCTCTACTTCTTGTTTTGGTCTACTGTTGATGGTTTTTCTGGTCTGGATTTTGGTATGGGGGGAGAGGTTTCCAAGGGGGTGGGTGGGTGTTTGGGGGGTGTCCAAGGGATATGGGAGGGGTGTCCAAGGTGTGTTTGGGGATGTCCTAGGGGTCGGGGGGGGGGGGGTGTAAATGAGGGTGGGGGGGTGTCCAAGGGGTGGGGGGTGTCCAAGGTGTGTTTGGGGCTGTCCAATGAGTCGGTTGGGTGTAAATGAGGGTGGGGGGGGGGGCTGTCCAAGGGGTGGGGGGGTGTCCAAGTGGTGGGGGGGGGGGGGTGTCCAAGGAATATAGGAGGGGTGTCCAAGGGGTGTTTGGGGCTGTCCAAGGGGATGGGGGGGTTTCCAAGGGGTAGGGGGGTTTCCAAGGGGTCGGGGGGGTGTCCAGGGGGTGGGGGGCTGTCCAAGGGGTGGGGGGTGTCCAAGGGGTGGGGGGGGGGTGTCCAAGGGATATGGGAGGGGTGTCCAAGGGGTGTTTGGGGCTGTCCTAGTGTTCGGGGGGTGTAAATGAGGGTGGGGGGGGGGGGGCTGTCGAAGGGGTGGGGGGTGTCCAAGGGTGGGGGGGTGTCCAAGGGATATGGGAGTGGTGTCCAAGGTGTCTGGGAGTTCTGTCCAAGGGGCCGGTTGGGTGTAAATGAGGGTGGGGGGGGGGGGCTGTCCAAGGGGTGGGGGTGTCCAAGGGGTGGGGGGGGGGGTGTCCAAGGGATATGGGAGGGGTGTCCAAGGGGTGTTTGGGGCTGTCCAAGGGCTCGGGGGGGTGTCCAGGGGTCGGGGGGGGGGGGGGGTGTCCAAGGGGTCTGGGAGGGCTGTCAAGGTGTGGGGGGGTGTCCAATGGGTGTTTGAGGCTGTACTAGGGGTCTTGGGGGTGTAAATGAGGGTGGGGGGCTGTCCAAGGGGTGGGGGGTGTCCAAGGGATATGGGAGGGGTGTCCAATGGGTGTTTGAGGCTGTACTAGGGGTCGTGGGGGTGTAAATGAGGGTGGGGGGGATGTCCAAGGGGTGGGGGTGTCCAAGGGTTGTGGTGGGGCTCCAATGTGGTGGGGGAGGGATGGCCAGGTTGTTAGGTGGGTATAGATGAGGGTGGGGTTCAGTTGGGGCTTGGGGGAGGGCTGGCATGGTTATTTTTGTTTGGTTTTTGGTTGCTTTTTGGTGAGAGCAGTGCAATTATTTTAAAAAAAAAATATCGCTTTCACGTCTGTTATTTTATAACCGACGTGGTAAATAAATCGGTAGGGGTTTATCACATCGGTTTTTTCGAGAACCGACATGCTAAACCGTTCCCCGGGCCTTTTATCACGTCGGTTCTTAATATAACCGACGTGATAAAAGGCCGGGGAATCGATTTACCACGTCGGTTATTGGATAACCGACGTGCTAAAACGTTTCCCAGGCCTTTTTATCACGTCGGTTATTTAAGAAACCGACATGATAATAGGCCCGGGGAAGGGTTAATCACGTCGGTTATGTCATAACCAACGTGATAAACGATATCCCATGCGTTTTATCACGTCGGTTTAGAAAATAACTGACATGATAACCCCCCCCCCCCCGCGCATATTTATCACGCCGGTTATTAATGAACCGACGTGATAAACACCGTGATGTTAGGGATGTTACGTCGGGTTTTAAATAACCGACGTAAAAAAGTTATTTATAATGTCGTCCGTATTAACTTCGCCTAAAAACCGACGTAAATAATGAAAAATAACCGACGTAAAAAATGTTTTCTGCACTAGTGGACGGGCCGGCGGACCGACTGGCCCGCTGGAGGACCGCGGTGCCCGCAGGCACCTCATGGAGGAGGACGTGGCCCCCGTCCATAGGAAGATCTTCCAGATGAACCAGTCGGCTGCGTGACGGCTGGTCTGGAGAACCGTGACGCTCACAGGTGCCGCTTGGGGAGAACCGCGGCCCGCAGCGCGGGCTGCGTGCGCCGGGCCGAACAGGCCGGCTACGGCCGGCCGGGCAGAGGAGGAGGCGGTGCCGCATGGCGCGGCTGGGCGAACCGGACATTCCTGCTACGCGGGTTGGGTCCGTAGGGGGGCAGCGCCCCACCGGGATGGGCGGACCCCCATCCGGGTTGGACCTACCGAGTCGGGTCAGGCTAACCCGCCAGCCCACTAGGCTTGACGGGCCGGGCCCATCTTCGCTTAAATACGAATAACTTCAAGACCACGCATCTGATCGATGCGCTGTCTATGGCACAAGGGACCCTCACAACGAGGCGGTCCTTTTACGATACTCTAAGTGAGTTTTGGAAAAATTTGGAAAATGGCCGGGTTGGATCGAACGTAAAATCCAACTGGGCCCCTGGAATAAAAATGCCAATAACTCTTAGACCGGGCGTCCGATTGACACACTGTCTATCGCGTTGGGTTCCTTATAATGAGACAGAACTACGTGATACTTAAACTCAGAACTTCGTTATAGTTGATGTATCAACACTTGGCTCAAGGTGCGGACCCTCTCGGAATCGAGCGTGCTGTGTGCGGGAACCCTAGGGCTGGCTGCGATGCTGCTGTACCGGAATCCTCTGTGGGTTTGACAATGAAGACTACTGAACCGGAATCCTCCTTGGGTTCGATAGGGATGACTACTATATCAGGATCCTCCGTGGGTCCAAAAGTTCTCACTTATGTTCCTGTATCCTTTGTGGGTCCAACAGAATAGCTGGTCTTGAAACCTGTGTGTGTCCGAGAGCTTAGCTGGTCCTGTATCCTATGTGGGTCCGACATCTTAGATGAATTAGTGACTACATCTGATCATCACTATCACTCTACTAAATATGTATACCTGTGTGAGATGAGTCATATATTTCAACCATTATCATCGTGGTGATTGACTTTACTTCCTGTGTGGACTGTGTTGTGCTTGGGCTCGAGAGTTAGAGCCGGACTATGACTGGTAACTTAGGTATATGTATGGGCATATAACTAAGTAGGGCTGGCTGGAAATTCAGGATTGTATCTTTCTTCTGTGGTTTATCTTTTGTGGATTTCAGGAGACCTTCAGGGGTCTCGGGGTCCCCTACTGAGTATTGTTATACTCACTCCTACACGGGCTTCGCCGAGACCTTGTTGTGTTCTGTGCAGACGACAGATGACAGTGATCGAGGCTGAGGGTGACAGACGAGAGACTGCTCAGATCTGGACTAGACGGGACATACCACCGGGACGAGTTGTTCGAGTTTTGTACCTACCCTTCAGGTAGGATTCTCGGGCGGATGATCCATGAGTAGTTTTACCTTTTTACTTGTACTTGTACTTGTTTTTCCATTGGGTTTTTATACTATCCCACTTACTTTCATCACACCTTACTTTTCTATTTTAGTAATTTTTTCCTCTACTTATTATGTTCAGATTATGAGTGTTACAGGTTTAAAGGCAATGCCTTTCCTTTTAATCAGGGATTCGCCTTTGGTGGTAGTCGCCATCCCCTGGCCTATGGAAGGTGGGCTTGGGGTAGTCACGACACGGGACCCGAGGAAGGGTCATGAAAAATTGGTATCAGAGGAGTCGGTTATACCGCAGAACTTGGACTCTGATTCTTTTAACGGCAATAGTGTTAAGTGTTTTGAGTGGGGTTATCCGTTTAGGGAAATCGGTGTTGGTGCGACGACTGACGTATCCATACACTAGGACTCTGACTTCTGATCTCCAACTCAGTGCATGAAAATAGTGATTGCATATTTGTTTCCTTTGAAAAAGTTTTCTTCATGATTACATTGTGTCAGCTCACCAGGTATACTATTTTAACCGTGGCACACCTGTTTCTTTTCAGGATGGCCCCACGAATGTAGCCAACTAGGGTTCCGAGATTCATACGAGATGGTAGCCCACCGAGCGATGAGGCCTCGATGCAGGGCCCAATTACAGTGGATGTACCATCGGTACCACTACCCGCTGGGCCACCGATACCACCAGCTGCAGCAACAGAGAGTGAACGTCGTCTGAGTGCCTTGCACGAGTTCTACTGCCAGAGGCCACCTAGGTTCTAGGGAGAGATGGACCCACAGGCAGTTGAGGATTGGCTGGAGGCTATCGTGAGAGTTTTCAGATTTGTAGGGACACCATCCGACCTCATGGTGATACTTGCCGCGAGTCTCTTGCAAGCAAAATCAGGAAGATGGTGGAGCCTGATGCTCTAGGTGCATGACGAGGTATCATTACTCTGGACAGACTTCAAGATTCTCTTTCACTCAGAGTTTGTTCCAGCCACCCTTCGTGCGGTGCAGATTCCAGAGTTACTTCATATGTAGCAAGGAAACATGACAGCAGCTCAGTACTCATCGAGGTTGACCGACCTCTCATGCTACTCCACAGATATGGTACGAGACCCGTTCTTCAGGGACTGAACCTTCGAGAATGGGATCAGGCTTGAGATCAGGGCTTCTATGATTCCCCTCATCATCCCGACACAGGCAGGGGTGATGGAGCGAGCCCTTCTAGTGGAGAGTTTTCTCGCTGAGAAGTCACCAGTAGCGAGACCCACCACATGGTGACACGTAGCTGAGTCTTCTGCATCCGGTAGTAGAAAGATGATGTAGAGGTCCAAGAAGACCTCAACATTAGGTGGGAAACCCCAAGATACAGTTTCAGTTGTGCGGAGAACATGAGACAAAGCCAGCTATATGAGGAGCATGCAATACTATATATGCAGCGGGTAGGTCCACATGGCTCGTGACTGCCTGACCCTCCATGCAGATGAGCATCATACAATATAAGGACTTCCCAGGAAAGGGAAGAGGTTCGAACATGGTGGTCTTCTGGGAGCAGGTCAGCGTGGAAGAGGAGCTGGACGAGCTGCGGGTGGTGGATGATGTTTCGAGGATCTACCACCACCACCATGAGGAGGTCCACCCCAACCATAGGGAGGTGGCGAACAGAGGCGGGCTCTGCTCTAGGTTGTCGAGGCCTACAACCATGGCACACGTGAGATGATTCGAGGTACTATTTTTGTATACTCAACCCTTGTTGCAGTACTTATAGACATAAGTGAGAGTCATTATTTTATTTCCACTTCCCTCGTTCGGAGATCGAAGATTCCGACGGAGCCGTTGGCTCGATAATTACGGCTAGCGACTCCTATGGGAGCGGACTCGATGATTACACACTGGTTCCAGAAGAGTGAGATTACTCTAGAAGGTGAGAGCCTCAGCTAGGATCTCCTCGTAGCGGCCTCAAGGCCTTAAGTAATCATCACGGATATGGATTGGTTGTCGACAGTTCATGCTCATATTGACCGTATTAGGCGCAAAGTGCGGTGTATCCACACGGATGGGACTGGGTTCACCTTCACTGGCAAGAAGGGGGACTTTGCAGTGTAGGATGGACTTAAACACAGGAGGGGGCAATCGATCACACATCAGTTGGCTAGTCTCATACTTGGTGCGGTTGATGTGCGGAGTCTGAGTTTTCCTTTTGTGGTGGATCAGTACATGGATGTTTTCCCTGGCGATATTCCAGGACTACCTCCACACAGAGAGGTAGACTTCTACATTGACCTATACCCTAGGACGACACCAATATCTACTCCAGCATATTGGATGGCTCCTACCGAGCTTCGTGAGCTACAGGTATAGCTGGAGGACTTGCAGGGGAAGGGATTTATCCGACCTAGTGTTTCACCTTGGGCATTTCCAATTTTGTTTGCCAAGAAGGCGGATGGGAGCTTATCACAATGTGTTGACTACCGTCGCCTGAATCAGGTGACCATGAAGAAAAAGTAACCACTCCCAAGGATAGACAACCTCTTTAATCAGCTCAAGGGAGAACGATGGTTCTCAAAGATAGAACTGAGGTCAGGCTATCACCAGCTCAGAGTCTGAGACGAGAATGTGCAGAAGACGACCTTTAGGTGCCGGAATGGCCACTACGAGTTCTTAGTTATGCCCTTCAGCGTAAGCAACGCACCTGCAGTGTACATGAGTCTCATGAACAAGATATTCTAGACTTACCTCCACCGCTTTGTCATAGTCTTCATCAAAGACAAACTGATCTACTCAACTTCTGAGGAGGAGCATTCCTACCATTTGCGGGTAGTACTGGACACACTCCGAGAGCACCAGATTTATGGTAAGCTCTCGAAGTTCTAGTTCTGGATTCGAGATGTTCACTTTGTGGGACACATCATATCAAAGGATGGAGTTGCAGTTGATCCAACGAAGATCGAGGCAGTACTTTCTTGGGAGCCACCAAGGAGTGTGACGGAGGTACGATGTTTTCTGGGGCTGAATGGGTACTATCAAAGATTTGTGCCAGACTTCTCCATAGTTTCAGCACATATCTCAGTATTGAAGAAGAAGGGGTAAGCCTTGGTGTGGTAAGATAGATTCCAATAGATCTTTCAGGAGATGAGGCATAGGTTGACCAGAGTGCCCATCTTGAGGCTACCTGAGGAGGGCGTTGGGTACGTAGTTTACTGCGACGCATCAGGGACTGAACTTGGGTGTGTTCTGATGTAGGAGCGAGCAATGATAAAGTATGGTTCACGGCAGTTGAGACAAAACGAGCAGAACTTTGCTACCCATGACCTGGAGTTAGCAGCAGCGATATTCACCTTGAAGATGTGGCAGCACTATCTGATGGGTGAGCGTTTTATAGTCTACTATAACCACCAGAGTCTCAGGTACATCTTCTCACAGAAGGAACTGAACCTGAGACATCGATAATGGCTCGAGTTCCTCCAGGATTATGAATTTGAGATAGTCTATACTCTTGGGAAGGGGAATGTTGTAGCAGATGCTCTCAGCAAGAGATCAGAAATTCAGCTGCTAGGAGAGGCGACAGAGCAGTTGGCCGCATAGCAGATATCCTTTGCGGATAGAGATGGAAGAACCTTTCTAAAGTCTCTGACATTCACTCCTCCACTTCTTCAGCAAGTCAGAGATGCACAACGTGGGGATGTTGACTGTGAGACATTATGTGCTCAGATATCCTCAGGGCAGGCACCTGATGGGTTTTCTGAAGGTGGGGAGCACATCATCCTCTTCAGAGGACGTACCATGGTACCAGTTGCACTACAGGAGGAGGTGTTGAGGGAGTTCCACACTTCCACTCTAGCGGTACATCCAGGAGTGGAGAAGATGTATCAGTACCTCAGATGACAACACTGGTGATTGGGTATGAAGAAGGCGATAACAGTGTTTGTCTCGCGATGCCTCACTTGTCAGCAAGTGAAGGCAGAGCACCAGGTTCCAGCAGGCTGGGTTCAGCACTTAGAGGTCCCAGAGTGGAATTGGGATGAGATATCCATGGATTTAATGATGGGAATTCCACATATATCCAGAGGACATGACTCTATTAGGGTGATTGTCAACCGACTCACAAAGTCATCCCACTTCCTACCGATCAGAGAGTAGGGCTCGTTAGAGAGCTTGGGATGCCTCTACGTACAGAATATCATACAGATTCATGGTGTTCCATCGATGATCGTCTCCAATCGAGATTCTCGTTTCACTTGTCATCTATTGAAGGGGTTGCAGGAGGCTTTTGGGACACAAATTCGCTTGAGAACCACCTTCCATCCTCAGATGGATGGCGAGACTGAGAGGACCATTCAGACTTTCGACGACATGCTCCGTGCATGCGTCCACGACTTTGGTCGCAGTTGGGAGGATCACTTTCCATTATTAGAGTTTGTGTATAATAACAGCTACCACTCTACTATCAGGATGAAACCTTACGGGGAACTGTACAACTGACCTTGCAGATCGCCTCTGTGCTAGACTGACCAAGGGGAGTCATCACTTGTAGGACCAAAGATGGTGCATGCTACGACAGAGAAGTTGCAGATCATCCAGGAGCAGATGAAGACTGTACAGAGTAGACATAAGTCCTATGCTGATAGGAGATAGAGACCACTGGAGTTCAAGGATGTCAACCACGTCTTCCTACGGGTCTCACCTAGATGAGTTCTACGAATATTTGGTTGAGGCGGCAAGTTGTCTCCGCTATTCATTGGACCGTTTCAGGTCCTCAGTAGAGTAGGTGAGGTGGCTTAAAACCTGTTCCTTCCACCTCAGTTGCACTGGGTGCACGACGTCGTCCACGTATCTCAGCTGAGGAGATACGTGCACGACCCATCCCACATCATCGACCATGGGGAGCTGGACATCAATGACTAGGCGACATTCACAGAGGTTCCAGTGGAGATTGAGGATTGACAGGAGCAAGTCCTACATGGATGGTCAATTCCTCTGGTGCGTGTTCGCTGGAAGCACGGGAACCTTTAAGAGAGCACATGGGAGCGGGAGGCTTAGATGCAAGCTATGTACCCCCATTTCATCCCTTAGTGTGTGTTGTAGCTTATGGGGACATAAATCCCTTAGGTGGGGAGAATGTAAAGACCCGAAAAATAGGTGGATTGTTTTTAAAATAAACATGAATTTTACGAGTCCACAGTTTCTGACGGTGTTTGATTCCAAGGCCTGGTCTGCCCAGAATCAATTTCAGAAGTTTTGTTCAGGTATGTTTAGTAAACATAGGTGTGGGATTTTATATCTTTTGAACCGTTTCTCGGAATTGAAATCTGAGGGCACCGTTGAACTCACAGTACCAGTATTTTCTTAAGGATACCATTACCACAGTTGTGTTTCAACATGAATGGAAGTTATTAATTGGGACTCCTAAATAAAAATTAGACAAAAATATGTGTGATATATTTTTATTTGGAAGGTAGTTAAAACATTCTAAGGGAGGTTGGAGGTGGGACCCATCACACCCTAACCAAACATGGGAGGATGTTTTAGGGTAGGGCCCACCCGAACACTTTAACTCCTCTATCCCCCCATTTAAACATCTTGAACTCCCCATAAATGGGGGAGCTCTTGAACATCCCATTAATGTGCCAACACTCCCTTTTAATTAATTAATTGAGTCCCTTGAAATTCTTTCTAACTCCATACATTTAATTAAGTGAACCTACTTAATTAATTTGAATTATTTTTAACTCATTCCAACCATTAAAATAAGGGATAAGCTTATTTTATTTTGGTTGGAATAAGCTTTGTTGGGATAAATCTTGGAGTAACGAGGTTCTCTCGACGAAGAATGACGTCTCCACCGAAGAACGATGGCACCGTCTTCTTCCCTTCCAACCGAGGGAAGAAAGGGAAGATGTTGCCCGCGAAGAATGTCACCAATAGAAACGACTTCCCCTCCTGAAGTCAATGAAATGATGCCATCTTCCCGCGACACCTTCAAGAAATCACTGATTGTGAGGTAGGGGGAATTTGGATTATTTTTATGTATGAAATATACCCATGTACTTTGAAATTTATTTTTGGATTGATGGTGTCCAAGTAGCTATCACCTAAAGCAAAGGGCATGGGCCGAACAAACACGGCCTAACGTCCCTCCATTGAATCTTGTTTGGTTGATGTTGAAGGCGGATCCGAAAGGTCATGATGTCATCACACCGCACTGGAGAAGAACCGCAACGGATGAAGAAGCGTGGCGCTGACGCGCCACGCAGTGGAGTCGAAGGCCGTGGCTAGGTCGGGCCGCGACGGTGGAGGCGCATCACCATCATGCCGTGTAGAGGGATGTAGGACCGCGGTGCTGTTGTGCTGCGGTGGAGGTGCAAAGGTAGCCGGCTAAGGCCGTCACTATAGAGCCGGACCGTGGGATGACCGGCCTGCCGACCGACCGGACCGCTGGAGGACCGCGGTGCCCTCAGGCGCTGCGTGGAGGAGGAAGTGGCCCGCGTCTACTGGCTGCTCAACTAGATGAACTGTCCAGATGCGTGCCAGTCGGTCTAGAGAACCGTGACGCCCGCAGTCACCGCATGGGGAGAACCGCGGCCCAGAGCGCGGGCCGTATGTGCCGGGCCGAACCGGCTGGCAACGGCCGACCGAGCAGAGGAGGAGATGGCACCGCTGGGCGAACCAAACCGGCCTGCTGCGTGGGCCAGGTCTGCAGGTGGGCCATGCCCCACTGGGTCGGGCTGACCCCTAGCAGGGTCAGACCCGCCATCCCAATAGGCTTGACGGGTTGGGCCCGTCTTTGCTTAAATGCAAATAACTTCAAGACCGTGCATCCGATCGACACGCCGTCTGCGGAACTAGGGACCTCACGAGGAGGAGGTCCTTTTTCAATACTCTAAGTGAGTTTTGGACAAACATGGAAAATAACCGGGATGGATCGAGCATAAAATCCAACTGGTCCCCTGGAATGGAAATGCCAATAACTCTCAGACCGAGCGTCTGATTGACGCGTCGTCTGTCGCGTTGGGTTCCTTATGATGAAATGAAACTATGGGATACATCCACTAAGGACTTCTTCATAGTTGATGTATCGACACATGTATCGAGGAGCGGAGCTTCCAGGAATTGAGTGTGCTATGTGCGGGAACCCTAGGGCTGGCTGCGACGCTACTATACCGGAATCCTCTGTGGGTTCGACAACGATGACTACTGAACTGGAATCCTCCATGGGTTCGACATCAATGAATACTATACAAGGATCCTCCGTGGGTCTGCCATTTCTGAATTCTGTTCTTGTATCCAATGTGGGTCTGATAGAATAGCTGGTCATGTATCCTGTGTGGGTCCGACAGCCTAGCTGGTCCTGTATCCTGTGTGGGTTCGACAGCTTAGATGAATCAGTGACTACATCTGATCATCTCTATCACTCTACGAGAGATGTATACCTATGTGAGATGAGTTATGTCTTTCAACCATTATCGACGTGGTGATTGACTTTACTTCGTGTGTGGACTGGGTTGTGATTGGGCTCGAGAGTTGGAGCCGGACTGTGACTGGTAACTTAGGTATATGTATGGGAATATACCTAAGTAGGGTTGGTTGACACTTCATGAGTGTATCTTTCTTCTGTGGTTTATCCTTTGTGGATTCTGGGAGACCTTTGGGGGTCTTGGGGTCCCCTACCATGTATTATTATACTCACCCCTGCACGGGCTTCGCCCGCACCTTATTGTGTTCATTGACGATGAAAGAAGGCAGTGATCAAGGGTGAGGGTGATGGAAGGGAGACTGCTCGGAGCTGTACTAGACGGGAGGTACCGCAGGGACGAGTTGTTCGAGTTCTGTACCTACCCTTTAGGTAGTATTTCCAGGCAGACAATCCAGGAGCTTTTTCCCCTTTTTACTTGTACTTGTACTTGTTATTCAGCTGGGTTTGTATACTGGCCCACTTACTTTCAACACACCTTACTTTTCTATATTAGTACTTATTTACTATACTGCTTGTGTTCAGACTGTGTGTGTTACAGTTTTAAAGGAAATTCCATCCCTTTTTATCATGGATTCACCTTTGGTGCTAGTCGCTAGCCCTTGACCTATGTAAGGCGGGTTTGGGGTAGTCACGACACGGGCCCCAAGGATGGGTCGTGAAAAAGCTCCACTGAACCAAAATGGGTAAACCTTATAATGGATAAGGCCTCATGACCATCTCCTTTCTATGATATCTTAGTTTGGTCTATATTCTCAACATATCAATCAACTCAATTCAAAACCTAGTCTCGATAACCACGGATAGTATTAATCCAACACCAATCTAGGATGTTGGCATTACATTCTATCTCCTCAAATATTAGTCATGGTCTTCTTCTAGGTCTCATCCCATGTCACATTCCTAGAAGTTAACTGGAATCAATTATTAGAAGAAAACCTCTCTATTATAAGTCTTTCTCCCCATAATATCTCTTAGAAGTCCTCAAAACGCCTCAAAGGGATCCACCATAAAATTCTATTTAATAAATAACTAAAAAATGTATTGTTCTTTTGTCTAATTTTGAATTGAAGGAAAAAAATCACCAAACCCTCAAAAGGTTTACAATGGGGCAGTACACATCATGTACCCCAAGTAAAAGACCTATACTCCAAAACCACTTGCACGTACATGAACATATACATGGTCTAGAACACATGGGGTCTAGTCGTGTACTAATACACAACCAAGGAATACATGGGGTTTAGACATGTAATTACACACAACCATGTCCACCCATACATGGGGTTCCTAACTATGTACTCAACCACATGCCCTTTCCCCA
This sequence comes from Viscum album, assembly GCA_963277665.1. Classification (NCBI taxonomy): domain Eukaryota; kingdom Viridiplantae; phylum Streptophyta; class Magnoliopsida; order Santalales; family Viscaceae; genus Viscum; species Viscum album. The sequence goes on from OY728163.1 coordinate 1,329,074,751, forward strand.
CTACATAGTGTGTACTCAACATGAACATCATGTACTTCCAAAAACTCCACCTTACCCAAAATTCAAACGGCTCAGAATTCCACCAAACCCCCATACTATGGTAAACGTCCCATTCTAGGACCAAATCAGTGGTTAATAATTAACTGATATAATATTCTATGGAAAAATGTTAAGGTTACCCTTCATGATCACCTGAAAGAAATAAAATCCAATTTCTTATGAAATTTAAAATCTAAAAGAAACAGTTTTTTACAACCTCCCCACCATAAAACATCTCATTCTCTAGAAGGCTTAGTGGTCTTAAAAACACACATCACAACCGACATTGGTTTTCAATTCCTTCTCAAATTGTTGCATTCAACTTTATAATGAAAACCACATATCTTTAATGATAAGGCATACAACCCATCAAAGGCTAAGTTATCACTTTCCACCAGTATAAAACTACCTAGATGTTTCTTGAATGAACCTGTATATCCTGAGATGTCATAGTTTTATCCAAAAATCACTATCAGGATCATAATTATTCCAACCATAGAACTCAACATATTGCGGTTGATTATGATCCATGGTTATTATCACTATCAAAATCACATATAAAAACTCATCCATAGTGTTCATAGACCTAATTGGTGTGATTATCAATACATCCTTAACCTTACCCACACCAGGGCCATGTCACCATGTTTGATTTGATACTCACCACTATAGGATTATCCTTATTTTCAACTCAAAACCCAAACAAAACTCCACATCCCATGCTCCAATCACTAAAGAACCTCATAAATAAACACAACCATCTTTCTCTCACATGAGATACAAAATGAAATATCAACTATCACCTATTACCGACGATTGATAATTACACACATGGAATTCACCAACATCCAATCCATAATGAGGACCTAAATCATAGATACCTGATGCTGCACTACCCACCCTACAACTTCACATAGACTGCTCCACAAGCACAACCTCCAAGGAGGTCCTTCATCAAACAAGAAGTAACATTTAGATATCGTGTCTATAGTCGATGCTCTCTTATCCTACCTAGGATGATGTCAATATATTGGGAATGATCATATCTCAAATAAGAAAACAATAATATTTATTTGGAAAATATCACAAAAAAATATTCCATTTTTGATGTAACCTCTAATTACAGGGACCTTTAAAACTTTTCAAAATTCTCAGGCCACCCTACCCACCAGTATCTCATCACACCCACATCGGTTCTCAGTCCACTCATAGTTTCTTGCTTAACTAATGGACCTTAGGAATACACTCATATAACATTCGATCCGTAAAAAATGATACAGTGTATCACCAGTGATCGTGTCACAACGATTTTATTAACATTTAACCATTACACACTCTTGCATAACCCAAACACAAAGACTGCTTCGACTCCAGTGAGTCACACCCCATGAAAACTCTTGTCACAAGCACTAAACCCAAACCCTCAAGAACTTACCATTCCCCCAATCCATCTAATAACCACTAGGACCAATACACCTTCAAAACCATTACCTAGGCTAGGAACTAGAATGAACCTTCACAACTAGAAACCAACATCAATGATGAAGCACTAGAACACAAGTTCTACCTCTTATAACAAAAGGCATCTAACCTGCCTAAAACCCATACATGGATGCACTATTTATTCACCACATTAAAAATTCCAAAGAATCCATCAATACCACACATTCCCAAAGTAACTCAAAACTCAGCTGAACCCTCTCACAGGTTACCATCAAAAGTTAAATAGAACCAACTACCAAAATTAGAGTCACAATAAGAAGTTCACTAGGATCTCCCACCTAGTCCCCCTAGTCAAGTCTTGTTTCATGTTTCTAGGTCCAACCACCACGGTATTATCCCCATCTTTGAAGGACACAACTAACGTGGTGAAAAAAACTCTCATATCACAATTAAACAACATCAACATACCAAAACACCCATATATAGGGCCTCTCATATGAAATAAGTCATGTGCCAAACCAACCATCCCCAATCAGGGAACTCATCCTCTTCCAGCCTATACAAATCATACTGTTCCCTATCGAACTAGACCACATAAATTATTCTGAACATAAACCACCTATATGGGTCAAAATGTCTTATTTATATACCGTTTTGACCCACTAGGGTCACTACACTTGCTGTGCATGGGGACCACATCAACATTCTCATGATTGAGTATCTCACTATAAATCAACATAACCTTTAATCAGAAAGAGATCCATGTAAAATTCATCCCCAATTGAGTAGAACACCACCAAGTACTTATACAGGAAAACACCATATTATAACTTTTCAAAACTTTAAACAACTAAGCCTCTATCATCAAGAAAATTAAACACTTGAATGTCTATAACATGTGGATACTACAAGCCTACCATGATGCATGAGATGCTTATTTTCTATTATAGTTCAAGAGTCAAAACTAAACCATATGCCTATTACTAATGGGCCAAGATCAATTAATATATCATAAATAAAAAAATCTAAACCACATCTGTGTCTCCTAAGGAAAAAATCATATACAACCATAACATAAAATACCAAGAACATAAATCATAGCCCCTAGTAACATCGATTTCCTACTAAAAAATGTGTTAACAATGCACTAGATAGATATATATCCTAGGCTCTGAAAACATTCTTATATTTATATTATAACAATCCATAAAGAGTAAAATAATAATGTAACTCCTCTGATACCAAATTTTAACATATTGGCATGAATTACACTAAACTAATTCCCCAATCCAGTTCACTACATGACCTAAGGCATGACTTCTTGTATTTGAGAGGCTACTTACTAGTAGCGGGGATTCAAGATGGTACTATAAAGAGAATATAACCCCATATAAGATAGAGAAACCATAAATACATAACCAATAACCATCCAAACCATAGTACACATAAATAATAAATAAACTAAAATAGAAACATGCTATAATAAGATAAAATTCAGTAACACCCCAAAAATTCATTCCATAAATATAACAATGATCGACCACTGGGCCCATCACATATAAAAAAACAATGAAATAGAAAATAAACATATCAAACACAACTTATAACTCCAATAAATTCCACATACCTAATCATCGGTACCCAATCAAGATATTATAGCATGATCAAAAGACATGACAAAAGTATCTCTTATCGATGATGTAACACTTAGTCTCCACCATATCCATAATTATTCCATGATCAACCTAAAGGTAGAAAAATGGTTTTTATGAAAAAAAGATACACATGTAGGGGGTGAGAAATAAATCTTAGTAACCACCCCCAATGGTGAGTCTATAACCTACTACCATAAGACCATACCCATTTCATACGATCAGCCTAACCTAAACCAAATTGAAATAAAGACAAATAAAATCAATTTCAATCCTTAGTTCTATGATTTGGATAAACCAAATCTGATTCTTCTTATTCCAGGTTGTCTCTAAGAACATATCAATAATATTTCGTCCTAATTAATATAGCAGCTTCACATACTTGGTTGCCCCAACCTAACCTCATAAGTTCACTAATTATTCCTCACTTGTTACCTAGATGTATCATACCAAGGCACTTACACGACATTAAATTACTACTATTACCCACAACATCAGTCCAACATTTAAACCACAGATCATAAATGATAGTTTCTAGAGAATTAGTCCATCACCTAACTATGCATCAACATTAGTGGTTCCCAAAGCCTCAGTCTGAAAGCTAATCCATACAGTATACAATCAATTCCTAAAGCCTTAGTATGGAATCTCAAAAACATATGAAATATTCCATTCCCACTATTCTCAACCATATATGTGGACTAACCTATCCACCAAGATTACCAATATATATGAAACTTCATACCCACCAACACCATCCATATATATAGATTTACATTTCCACCAATATCATTCGTATCTGGAGAACATCATGTACACTAATCTAAATCAAAACTATGGAATTTAATATCTACTAATCTCAACCATAACAATGGAATGAAATGTACACTAATCTCAATCATTTTTTAGAACACCATGTCCACTAATCTTAATCAAAACTACGAAATTTCATGTACAATCATCTCAATCATGGAATTGGAGTATTCTATCTAACATTTGGAACCACACATGAAGAGAATCATGTCCAACTCTATCTACTAGAGGAACCCATATCGTTAAAATTGGATGTAAATATAACAAATCATCTATATCATAAAAAAGAACTGAATAACATAATTATCAACATAAAAAAACAAGATGAAACATATCTAGGGTTGGAAATGCCCCCATTTCCATCATCACATATTGGCCTCATTTGTTCATAGAACAGTTTGGATCCCATGGGTATACCTGCAACCCGTACTACCCAAACACATATACCCGCTCAGGGAGAATCTAAAAACCAGGTACACACTTAGTCCTCTCAGTAAAAAAATAAATAGAGGCATCCCTCTTTGGATCATCTGAACTAGTACGCAAGTGGAGGCATCTATATTGGTATCCTCGATCACAACAAAATTCTTTGGCCTATGCCTATCTCTCAAGGGTCACACATATCACAACCTAGTCTCTAGAATCCCAAAGCCTCACTGGCCAAAAAAGGGGGTAAACCACACAAGGTATATGGCCTCAAGCCCATCTCCTTTATATGATAACCTAGGTTGGACTGTATACCCAACACATCTGTCACCTCAATTCGCAACCCAATCCCACTAACTAATGAAATTTATAATCCAACACCGACCAAGGACCCTGGTGAACCCATGCTATGCCTTCCAATAATCCTCATGACCCTCACCTGGGTCATCCCATGTCCCACTCATAGAAGATAGCTAGATTCAATTATTGGAGAAAAACCTCTATATTATAATTTTTTCTCACAAAAAAGCCTCTTAGAAATCCTCAAAATTCCTCAAGGTCTCAAACATTGCATTCCATGTGAAAAAGTCAAGTTGGACACCTATTGTGGCTAATTCATACTACGAGGCACAAAATTACCAAAAACCAACAATAGGGTAATAAAGATTAATTACACAACATGTACCCTGAGTACACAATGTGTACTCAAAAAACCACCTACCTAGCCATGTAATTCTATATGGCCAAGCACACATGGGGTCTGGACATGTACTACTATATGGTCGGGTTATACATGGGGTCTGACCATGTACTTCCACACGACCAAGTCCCCCTACATGGGGTGTCTACTGATGTACCTGACCACATGCCCATGTCCCACTACATGGTGTGTACTCCATGTACATGATGTATACTTCTAGAAACCCCATATTCCATAAATGGGAAGAACAAAAGACAAGTTTTTTTCAAGCCACATGCTGTGTTGCTAGTAGTTTTGAATGGGAAATCCCTATGAACCTCCATAAACCCCCCTTTTCCCCTAATTAATCATAGATCAACCCCAGGGTGTAATTAATAGTCATAATAGGGATTTAAAACTAAAAAAAAACATATATGGGTATCGTGATATAAAAATAAAAAATCGGCCTACATTGTGGTGAAAACACTAAAGATTCGGGTTGAAATCCACATCAAAAACCCTTTGCACCTCATTCTAGTCTCGATAACCATTATGGATAATGTTAAACAAGACATATTCCCCCTTACCTCTTGGTTTTTCTGCCACATGGGGGAGAAGCACTCTCCCCCTCCTACCATTCATAAGAATCCCAAAATGGGGGAGGGGATATTTTAATTAATTAATTATATTAGTTAATTAAATTAAATTAAATTCCCATTTAAAAAACTAATCTTGAGTATGAGAACCTATAGTGGGTTAGAAACTCACTTATGCAGAAACCACCTTCTTAGACTCAACCATAGATTCAGAATCACAATCTGACACTCCTTCCAAGATCTATCACCGCCAAAACCCCCAAGAATAATTTAATATTTAAATAATTAAATATAAAATATTTTCCAAAAATTGAATGGATTATAATTCCACTAAACTATGATACTAGGTAAATTCATTATTCCTGGATGAATGGAGTGGTTTAAAAAACAATCTAAGATCATCTAGTAGTGTAAAATGACCTTTTTACTCCTCATGAGAACATAAAAGTAAAAATTCAAAATTTATCCTCAAATTCAAAATCCAAAAAATATGGATCTTTACACCAGTTGTTCTGATTGTTTATTACCCATTTTGGTATGAAAATTTATATAATAATTATTTAACAATAAGTTCATGATTCCTAGATTTGAGATGGTAATTAAATAATAATTTTATAATGATTTATATAGTTTCATGCTAATTTTGTTGAATAAATATTTTTTATTTACATGAATAGAGTTCACAATGTTCATATTTTAGGTAATTTTATCTAATGTAATGAGAAATTATAATGAAATTTCATTTTAGTTTTAAGATTCTAGAACCATGGTCATAACATAAATTACACATTCATATCAAATAATAGTATTATTCAGGTTTTATACCCATTCATGATGAAAAAGGTGAATATTGTATAGTGTCATTCATGTTGGTGGTTGAACAGACAATAAAATGAACATGTTATGAAAATGAAAGAGTAAGATTATATAGTTATATTATAATAATATAATTTTCATATAATAATAATTATTTTAATATTATTGACGTTCCTAGTTGATCATTCAGGGTCACTGGGGGGGGGGTTGAATCAGCGAACCCAACTTTTATTGAATTTTAATTTTCTTTCTCAGTTATATCCTTTTGTAACTCTAACCTATATCCCTATTAAGAGATATGGATATTTTGAGGCACACTCAACCGTAATCCAATGAGGAAGCCAACTTTGTATTGGGTTCAAATCCCATTGATACATGTATTAACACTATTATATTATAGGGACTATAAGTTCCTAACAAAGAAGCACGTAAGGTATAGGAAGTTATCATCAGCAATCCCTAAGATAGTTACAATTCAATTACATATCCTTAATAATAAGCACATGTGAATAAATGCTTATATTTCATCACATAGTCTTTAACCTCCTGCTAGTATAAAATCCCCTGACAATTAACTACCTCACAAAGTACAAGAATGGATCCTTTCAAGAAACTTCAAGTATTACATTGAGTGATTCAATATTCTTGGTATATCAGAATTTTGGTCTTTCTATTTTCCTTAACCGGCTTCAAAAATTTTCTCAAAGTCACCTTCTGTGACATAACTGTATTATAGGAATTCATCTCCATCTTCATAGATCACTACTACAAATCATGCCTTTAATAATTCTAGTAAAAAAGGATTGATTAGATATATAGAATAAATGGTAACATGGGAAATGTTAAATGGTTGGCTATAACAATACTCCTAAAAATAAATCATAAAATCCCACTTTAACAGTGCTAAAAAGAGCACTAATAAAAAGGGACTTTATGAGTTCTTTTTAGCATTGTTAAAGGATCCATTGATAAAGGAAATAATATTTTCCCCCAAACCTTTTTATCAGCACTCCCCCCATTTATCAACACTTCACACACCATTTATACATGATTTATATAATTCAACTCTCCCGCACACACCAATGCCTCCAGTGAGTTTCAAACCTGAGACCTCCAACCCATACGCCAATGCCTTTCCCACTCACCTATATTGTTTTGTTTTCCATTTTATTATATGTCAATATATTTATTTACAATTCACTATATTTTTTATACATATATTTATACATATTCTTATATATATATATATTTAAATACATATACAATATTGTGTGTGTGTGTGCGCGTGTATGTGTGTTTATAAATACTTACATACATATACACACATATATATATATATGTTCATCTATAAGTATAATTATACGTATTTCTATTTATTTATATATATTATATATTAATATTGATATATATTTGAATATATAGAAAAATATACATCTCTTTGTCAATGCACACAAATATATATATATATATATATAAACATTATATATGTATTAATTGTATAGGTATATAAATACTCATAATTTTTTATTTTAAATAAAATGGATATTAGTTTTCATTTATATAAGGTTTATATATTGATAAATATATTTTATATATAAATATCTTTAAACAATTATTTATAAAATTAAATTTTTATGTGTGAATATATAAAAAATGTGTATATATTGTTATATATTTTATTATAAATAATAGTACATGGTAAAAAATGATAGATTTTTAAAAAAAAAATATCAATATGATTGTAATGCTTGGGAATAAATTGATTCCCCAATGAAAAGGGAAAAAAGACCACCTTAAATGAGGCAGAAAATCCATCGAATATTAAAAACCTGGGGTACATTAACTAAAAAGACTATTTTGGAGGCCATTTACGTCTTGTTCGCCTAAATCAAACATGACACTGGGTTTCCCCATGCGACTAGATCTTAGATCTTTATGTGGGAATAAATTTTATATGTGGTACAACCCAAACAGACACCCAAATCAAAAGTTATGACCATTTGAAGGTCAAGTTATGTTTTCAACTTATTCTAAATATTTTATTATTTTTTGGATTATTTTTTTCTTCAAATTGTTATTAAATTACTATTACATGATTATAATTCTAGAATTATTAATTAAAAATATATTTTTTAATTATTTTATAATCCATTTCACTAAATATCTATGTATATTATGTGTAAATTCCTATTTAGACTTATCTAAAACGTTTTTTAGAAATATATATATTATATTTATATCAATATTAATATATAAATATGTTAATATATTATTTTTAATGATTTTTTTGAGATATTCCACTTTTCAATTCTTGTAAAAAAGAACTGATAAATGTGGGGTCTTTATCAGTTCTTTTTTACAAGATTTTTTAAAGACCCCCATTTATCAATGCTTTTTTAGAATCACTGATAAAGACACCTCATTATTAATGATTTTTTTACAAGTGATGATAAAGGACCCTCCTTTATTAGTTATTTTTTACTAGGGATGATAAAGGGGGCCCTTTATTGGTTCTTTTTCACAATAAAAAATAAAGCTCCCCCCTTTAATAGTGATTTTTATAGCACTTAAAAGGGTGTTTTAATAGTGCTTTTATCTTTAACTGTTAAAGACATTACATCGGATAAACCCATGTTTATAGTAGTGGATGCATAGAGTAGTCCAAAATATCATCAGGTTCACATTCTTATATACATGGATGATATTATGATCACAATCGTATTAGGGTATTTTTCTCATTCAACTACATGTGTTTCTTTAGAATAATAGTACCATTGAATGTATCCATAAAGCACACAATGTTTCCTATTCATTTCCTCATTTTATCTTCGCATTATCTCATGAATATTCTTCTTATAATTTAAAATATGGAAATTCTTTATTCCTTATTCAATAGGTGATCTTATCATTTCAAAATGGTAGATATTTTCTGGTTTAAAATACCTAAAAGCCTTTTCAAAATCCTACTTAATATATTTCATTCAAATCACTAGGAAACCTTAGATTAATTAATTATTTAAATCTCCATGAAAACCACTACATTTAAACTTTATTGAATTTTCCTTCACATATGCATGGACTCATGCTATCATGTTGTTGAACTTTACTTACAACATTGAGCTTTAAATACTTCTATGATAGAATCATAATTTATTAGAATTTTTTTATGTTTAATCCATGCAGATTAGTGTAAAAATATCATATAATTTATCCCCATTTAATATAATATTTATTATAACTATATCATGAAATTTATCATTTCATAGAGTTCTTCTGAATTATAATCCATGAGGTATAATAGGAACCTTAGGAATATATTATTAATTTATTCATTATATTTATAGGGTTAGTTGAACACAATGGTTTTTCCCATGGTTGGTGGAACAATACACATAGCTTGAACTCTATGAAGTTGAAACCTATTAAGATATAACTTATGATGTACTATTCTTAACTATATGAAGTCTCAATGTACCATATGAACTCAAATATAGGTTTTGTAACTTTACAAAAAAATACTTGAATCAATATCAAAATTAAGAACATTTTAAACTTTGTGAATTAACAACAGTGTAACTATAAAAACTTCTCTTGAACCTTATAAAGTGTTCAACCTTAGTATTTTTAAACCTTACGAAGTATATAACCTTACGAATTCTTTTATTAAGATTGAGAATTGTTTTTTAAATAATATTTACCTTACGATGATACTACAATGTAACTTTAGGATATATGGGAACCATAAAACATTGGTAGGGTTTATGAATTTATCGAAATTTACATAAATACTACAATTATATATTTAATCATCCTTAAATCAAATCATCTCATAGACTTTTACAACACCTAAAATGAACTTAGATTCATTATAAAAAAGTTCTTTACCAAAAGTTGACACCATATTTGTTTTACCAAATCCATTGTATGGTTTCTCACAACATTATCTTGCATTTTCCTCTTTAATATATGTTCTTCAATCAATCTATTAATCTTAAAACTAGATGTATTCTTCCAAGACACATTCAAAACCGTTGCATAAAATGATTCTCCATCGAAAATTTTCTTTAACTTAAAGAATAACTCATTAATCATCACATGTCGAGGTTATATATATTGAAACTTAAAAATCAAAATAGTATTAGAAACAACTCATTTTCCTTTTCCATTTATGATTTGAACAAATTACTTCATCTCAATTTACTTTAACGCTCATTTATACAACAACAAAACTTCCAAATATTCCAAACACATATTGATAGCTCTATCACAATGAGTGTGAACGTTATTAACAAAAAATACAATCCATAACTGGTCTCTTCAATCTCATCCTTTATTTATTGTCAATACCTCCAAATATTTATGTCAATATGTGTGCCTTTTGTTTTCCCCCTCATTAACAATAAATGAAAAGGAAATATATGGGAATGATCTCACAACTTCAATAACCTTAAATGGGTTTTCAAAACAACATATTCACTCAAATTTCATCTAAAGAATATTGTGCTACAAAATTTTGAGAGAATAATGATACCACACACCTCTTAGAATTTAATTATTAGTTTATTCCCTCTAACTCTACATGGGAAAACTAAGTATAAAAATCAAGAGAGATTGAACAAGATCATAAAGCTATCCATAATTACACCTAGTATGTGATACCACTTCACATTTCTCATTCTAGAGGTTGTTTAAATAGATTTATCAATGAATATATCCTATACCAATATTCAAATTATAAATCAGAAATATTAAATTATAATACATAAATATCACATTTTTTAATTCAATATCAACTCCCCTTTAATGAAATGTTCGATATAATCTAGAATAGGGAGTAGAGAGTTATTATTTACCTCAAAATTTAATTTTTATTGTGACTTATCTTGAAATTACTGATTATTCATATTTAGTTGAATGTAGACAACATTATCTTCATGTTGTCTTCCCCTTGTGGGATTCAATCCATTCCCCTTCACCATGTAAGTTAGAAAAATTCATCCTGGTATGTTTATTTTACTATATAGTAATTATAGTATCATATAGTTCACCTTTTTAAATATCAATTGAAATTCTATGAAAGAAAATAAATTAAAAGGAATTCTAGGAAATATAGAGAGATATTAATTAGTCCTTAAATAGATAAATTAGGGAGGAGATTTGTATCTAAACCTAGAACATATCTTAAATTAAACAAAAAATTTAAGAGAATTCTTTATTCTTGATTCACTTTGGGTTTTATAATTCTATACCTTCTTTATAATCATGGACTTTATCACACCTTTAGATTTATTCTTGTGTGAAATATTCCATTTCACATGTTTTAATAAATTATTTTCTACCAATGGCTCTTTTCCATCTACTTCAACATTTTTTTATCATTTCCTTTTTAGTTGAAAAAATAGACATACAAATTTCAATAGTATGAAAAAATTATTTGCACATTCCATATAGATATTAATGAACTCTTGGGTATTAATCATTGGATAACCTATCATGAAATTTTAGTTATTATTCATGTAAAATAAACTAATTTTCTTTATAATTTTCACTAAATTTTTATTTATCTATCTATTTAGACATTTTAAATTTTTATGGACAAATAGTTAGTCACTCCTTTCTAACATATTCAGTCATTTTATTTTTCAAATATTTTCCTCACAATGATGGCATTTGTTTTCTTATGTGACTATATCACCTCTAATTTTGAATGGAATAAAAATAAGAACCTCTATTTAGGTTAGAAATACTTATTATATTCCTTTTAAGACACATTTGGTAGTGGTTTTTTCAACTCTCGTATTTTTTTATCACCTTTAATCACCTACTTTTCACCCAAGGAAAATTGTTCTATTTTACTCACCTGATTTTTTTTCTATTTTTTTCTTCATATCAGTAAATAATTTATTCTTGGTTATTACATATAAGAGATCATTATAAATGTTTAAATTTTTTTATAAAATTTTTAGAAATTCTCTAAGAAATCAAATATATTTTAGCTAATTTTTTTTTTCACTCTCTGTTATAATTTCTTATGAATATCACATGTTTTTTATAAGATCCTATCCCCATTATTATGCAGTCCATTTTTTTATTTTATTGAAAAGAAACATTGATGGTATGTGGGGACTAACAGAACCATTCCTATAGTATCAGGACACACCCTCATAAAACCACACATTACAAAATTCAAATATCAAACTAAAAAACAATACCAAATCACCGTGCCAAGACCTTCATCACACACCCGTATTCAAAATTCAAACCATCATCACCAAAAATCATGAAAATGTTGAAATATTATTCCAAAATTCCATGGATTTGTGGAAAATACATTAACCGAACCATAAACTACCAATGCATATTATTCTTTTTCATGTGGGCACAGTTTTTCCAGATTTAATTTCATGCTATTTTTTCATAGAAACACTATGATTTTTGATATTATTAGAGGGTTTATTTTATTGAATGTCTTAACTTATAACTTTTATGTGATGGGGGAATTATTGTCATTTTTACTCACTAGAACATGTCCATATTTTGATTTATATTTTTCAATAGTATAAAAAACTACATTAGTAAAAATAGAACTATATATAGATTGAGTCACCTATCTCCAATATCTTGTTATAGGATTACTATGGGATGATTTCATGATATTATTTCCCCGTATAAAAGTCTATTTTGATCCCTATATCTTAATAAAAACTCATGCAGTAAAATATATATTTTTAATAGTTTGGGAAGTTCAATATTTCATTCATTTAAGATACTTTAATTTCACTTCTAGTTGAACTTGATGATTGTAAATAGGGGTAATGGACTCTCTATAGAAGATGTATCTAAAGGGAGAATAAAGAGATAATAAGATAGGTATTCAATATGAGGCAGAAGGAGTGTGAGTCCTGATTAGTATTATAAATTTTCATCCATGGGTTAACCATGTGGGATTTTGGGTAGTCTACTGGTGGCAATAGTGTAAAGAAATATTGAGAAGGAGGACTGTTTGTATAGTGAGACCCCTTAGGGAGTGGTTGGATATAAGCTATATGCTAGGGTCATACTAGATATTTATAGGTTTTTTCATGAGTCCCTCCAAGTTAGTGCATGGCCTAACTGAGAGTATTTATGGTTAGTGTGGCTAGGTGTAACCTAAGGGTTAGGATTGTGACTGGGGTTTGGTTGTGGGAACCAGAATCAATGTATGTTTTGTTTATCTATGGGCCGAGTTGATGGTTGGGATAAAAAGGTTCAACATGATGTTGATGTTAAGTTATATTTTCTACCCTCTAACTTAGAGTGTGGTAGGGGGTGGGGGTTCTGGTTAATATAGGGAGAGACTATGACCTATGTCTTCCTTGTATTTTTTATTTATGCTCTGACTATGTTGTTCAATAGTTCCAAACCCATACCTTGAGAAAGAGATGAGTGGTCTAGAAGTGATACAAACCTTACCCTTAGAGATAGGGTTGTGGTAAAAATGTGATACAGAACCTTACCCAGAGTGAGAGCATAGTGGTCAGGATGTAATATATAAACATACCCCGGATGAGAGGGTAGTGGCTGGGATGTGACATAGGAATACTACCTGGAGTGAAAGGGTAATAGTCAAGATATGATACATGATCTTACCTGGAGTGATAGGTTAGTGGTTAGGATTTAATAAAGGACTTTACTCTAATTTATAGGGTAGTGGTTATGTTTTAGAACATAAAATTCCCATGAGTAAGAGGTTAGTGATCATGATGTAATGTAGGACCCTATTAGGAGTGAGAGGTAGATGTAAGGAAATGGTACTGAAGATAAACCTGAGTGAGAGGGTGGTGGCATGTGATTGGATATGAGATCAGGACTTGGTGAAGGAATTTCTCTTGATCCAGAGGGTATATGCCACAAACCGATCTAGATACCCTCATGAACCAGTACCCACCCTGACCTCTCACATAACCAAAGAGAATTCTTGATCCCCACGGGATGTCGACTGGCACCCCAGAATCAACAAAAACCAGAGGAAATGATTTCTACCAACCCAAAGTAGAAAAAATAGAATATAAATATACACATATAAATTTATAACATATAGAAACATAAAAATACAAAATAAGAATAAATATATATATTCTATTACTAAAAGAAGATAGTATAATTGATATAAACCAAAATCAGTTAAAAAATACAAGGTATGAGTCCAAAAAACAAAGGGAAAAGCAAAAACATGAAACAAATACTCCATGTGATAGTGTTTACAAACACCCACCATCTCACAACTAGCTACCTAGACACAGCTGACAAAAACCTCACTGCCTCAATGCTGCATAAAGATACACAACAAGTTTTACACACTACTGAAGGTGTACACAATGTGTGAGATAAATGGTCATAGTAGGTTCCCAACCATGTTTTCCATAACAAGTATCTATAAAAAATCCAAATATTCTAAACTTTAATGAAAAAATCATGATAATTAGTGAAATAATTTTTATATAAAAATCATGGTAAAATATTCATAGTTTTCTATTGTTTCAAATAATCTATGTAAAACAATTTCAAAGTATATTTTTTTAAAATTTGGGGCTGGAGCCTCATTTTTATTATTAAATCAAAGCAAAGACCTCTTTTTAACTGGGTAGAGGGAAACCCATTACATATCCCGAAGGCCCAGTGGGCTTGTAGCCCATTACATAGCCCGAAGGCCCACATTCTAAGGCCAATTCACATTCTGTGAATAGTAACCTGCTGCTACAGTATCGCCGTCGCTACAGTGCCCTGCCGCCGCTACAGTACCCGCTGATGAACAGTGCCGCCGCTGCTACAGTACCGCTACAGTACTGCTACAGTACCTGCGCCCCATGGGTTTTGAACCCCCATTTTCCATGTAGTATTACGGGGTTCTTACCACTAATCCAAACCCCAACTACACAGTTTCAAAGTATATCATACATATCAAAGTAGTTAAATCATGTACCACATATCATATCAAATTCAAAACAGTACAAACTAAAATCATAGGAAACTTCACACCAAGGATCACTAGAGGTTTGTCTATTTAGAATACTCATACCCAGATATAAAAAAATCATGCGTATAACGTATCTAGACATATTTATCAAATCTATAGTGAAGAGGAACAAACCAACAAGTGATCCTGTGAATAGGTCTAACAAGTCCCTAGAACAATGAACATAGGGAGTAGAGGAACAACCAATAAGTGTACTCCTCAACAGTATCTGCAAATGAGGCTTATTACCACACCTTTTACCTAAGTACCCATGGATTCCTATGTGATAAAAGTTTCAAATCATTTCACCAAACCATGATTTGAGAACTATTTCAACATTACATTTCATAATGATTTAAAAATACAGTTGTATTTTAACGAAGCAAGGGGAAATCCATGTTTCTCAAACACCCATTTTCACACAGACACAAATAAATCAATCAGTCATTCTGTTTTATTTGTAAAATAATTTATAAAACCATGTAAATTAAGTTTCATCCAACAAAGGACAAAGAAAAACCCACACACCTCATCTTGGGTCGTACATACCAACAATAGAATCATCCAATAAGGAAGGAATGAAAAGGCAACACCATAAGCCATAGAATTTATTCCCATATATTATAATCAATTTAAAAATTAAAGTAGTTAATAGAGAATATAGACAACACACACTTCAAGAAACAACACATTGCACCAAAACCAATATAAGGATTAGCCTCTTAGAGAATATTTCATGATGGATCTAGAAAGGACCAAGAAGAACTCACCATAATAGAAACCAATCCACAAACAAGGCACAATAAAGCTACCATGATTAATGTAAATGAATAAGTAGAAATATCAATAACCCAAAGAGACACAACACAAAAAAAAAGAATATTGTGCACCAGATGATGCGATATTGACGGATCAAGGTGCCTGAAATTATCTGGGAGAGATCCTATGTTTTGAAGGAGAATACTATATATCGAATGAAAAGATTAATACATACAACTTGGTAAAAAACACTAGTCTCTAATCATCCACGATGTAAACCCCTTTTATGATTTGGATTTCATGATTAATAAGATACATCAGAAAAGGCATCGGGTCAGATTAAAAATCATGATCCCAACCATGTCATAATGTGAAACAGTTTCATGACCTGTAAACTTTTCACACCCTAAAATATATCATGATATCTTCCATACAATGAATTCATATTGTGTAACTAGTTCACGATGTGAATGTTTCCAGAAGGAAGATTCTATAGAAAAAAATAAAAAATACACCAGTCCAACTCATACCCCAAATGATATCCTCTTAATCATTTGAAACATTTATAGTTGGACTCTATTAATTCAAATAAGCATACATTCCCAAAATTTGGGAAGAATTTCTCTAAAAAATTCTCTCTATCATCAGAAGGCCCCAAACACATCCAAAAAATGATGGAAACAAAAACAGAGACAATATGTTCCGGAAACAAGGTAATAATATTTTACAAAATACCCATCATAATACTTTCCATCCTAAAGAAATAATTTGTAAGAATGTTTATCTGGAAAAAGGTGAGGCCACTACTACCTCATTGAAGTTTCATGATCACTAGTTTTGTGAGAATATGATCTTTGTCTCCATAACACTCTAACTAATGTAATATACTTCACACATAAAACTCTCACCTAAGTGTCAGTGATCTCCACAGGATACTCTACAATATAAATTTCAAGCTCTAAATAACTCTCTTAAAAACTCAAAACATGAGAGCAATCATGATGATACTTCCTAATCTGAGATATGTGGAAAATATCATTAATTTCTATCAAATGAGATGATAATTAAATTTGATAATAAACCTACCTAATATGCTCAGTGACCTCATTGATTCCAACATATAACAAATCCATCTTTCCCTATTTTCCATGTTGATGGTGACCCAATCAAGGAAAAAACCACCAATAGAAAATTCTAATGGGAAATGTTAATGATCCACACATGATTTCTACTAATTTTGAGATGTTACAAAGCTATAAAATATATCCTCAGTCCTCTCTAACATCTCATGAATTGGATTGGGCCCCACAACAGTATAATCAAAAACCTTTTCTCCAAAAAGAGTTGACCTTCATGAGAAACCAAAAAAATCATCAAAGTGAACTATTCTAAATGTTTCTGATAGCTGTTGTTATTAGAAAACTCAACTAGTCCCAGATTTCTATCCCACGATCCACCAAAATCCAAGATTCATGCATAATTAATTTCTTCTTGTATTTAAATAGCATTCTCCATCTTATCATCTGTTTTTGGATGGTAAATTACACTCATCCCAACATGAGTCCCTATTGCCTCCTGGAGACTCTTCAAGAATCGAGAGGTAAATCTAGGATCCTTGTCCAAAACAAAATCAAATTTACCCCCATGTAACCTCACAACCTCTTACATATAAAATATACCTACATCTTCAAATTTAGTGTTGTAACACCCCAATATTTTCTAAACTAATTGTTTCGAATTAACTTAATATTTTTTATGTTTTTTACTTCACAAAACACTAAATATAATTTTTTTATACATAAGAACTAAGTTTTCCTTGAGTTATACACACCATCACGTTAATATTGCACTAAATGAAACTATTATATTATCATTCATCAAACACAACAAAATGTTTGTATTGTGTTATACACAATTCCAAATTCATTTGATAGCATGAATTATATTCAAGATCAAGTTTTACAAAACTATAATATACTATTAATATAGTTATTAAAATATTATAATAGTCACCACCAAGTAGTTGGAATGGAAATTAAAAATAATATTTACTAAATTATGAAAATATTATTTAAACATGAATATAAAATGAATAATTTGGTTTTCAACTTACTAGAAATGAATGTATGAACTATTTGATAACAAAAACATTTAATTTTATAGGAAAATAATTATTATTTGAAACAAAAAATCTTAATAAATTAAAAAAACTACTATTTATGAATATTTTTAATAAAATTTATACATTACATATTCAATCAATTTTTTGGATGCCCATCCAATAACTTTTATGGGTAAAATATAAGAGTAAATACAAATTTATGAATAAAATAATGTATTTTTCAAAAAGGGTATTTTTTCTCCTTTTAACAGAGAACCCATTTTAAATATAATTTTTGACAATTTTATAATTTTTATAAGTGTTATATAAAATTTACATTGGTTTAAATTTTGGTGTTTTTCTGATATGTTTCATGTTTTTATGAATATTGAAAAATACTAAATTTTAATTGAAAATATATTTTTCATTGAAATAATTTATTTTGTTTAGTTATATATTTTTTTTGGTTTTAATGTATAATTAGATCATATTTTTATGATTTAGGTCATTGGAGTCAATTTCACTTTTAATTTGTATATAAAAACATTTAAATCTTTTGGACGATTTTATTTTAAAACTTGTTTTCTCGATCCATCAATGATATTAATTTTTAATTTATATACGGAAATTATGTGCTTTTAGTTATAAAAAATGAATTTAACATTTGGAATCATAATGTAAAAAATTATTAAATAGGTTCATTTTATTTTTTGACAATATAACTAATAACTTTAGTAATTTTTATTACCATAGTTAAGGGTAAATCAGGTAAATAAGGGTAAAATAATATTATAAATATTATGAAACTACATTAAGACTTTCCAAAATTTTATTGGATGAATTTAATTCAAAAATTAACATATATTTATCAAATTTTAATAATTTAGTTGACATTTATTCATGAAAATTACTTAAATATTATTAAACTCAAAGGGAGTGACAAAATGTCACACTCTTACATTTAATATATATAATATTTTTAATTGGGGTTTAAATAGAATATATATTATTATGGAATCTAAATTTTTATCTACATCATTTTTTTATTTTTAGTGAAGAAATAATTATCATAAATAATTACAAAATGATGCTACTGAAATTACTCAATTTATAAAACCATCAATTAAATGATATTGTAAATAATAAAAGAAAACTAACTTGAAAAAATTAAGGTGATAAAATAATTTTACAAGTGAATATTACATAATATTGATATATTAGAATAATTGGTTCTATGTAAGATTGATGAATTAAGTTTATTAAAGTCAATGTTATGATTAGTGTCAAAATTAACACTTATGATTTTTTATGAAAATAAAATATTACTAAATTATTTTAATATCATAAAAATATTAAATAAGAAAAATTGGATTCTATATGGTCTAAAATATCTTATATTGTCAATTAATGGTTCAATTTACACTTTATATGAAAAAATTACATCATCTTAATATTAAAAACATTGTTAAAATTGTTAAAATTAAAATGTCTTAACTAAGGGTTAATCAAAATGATAAGGTTTAAAATAACAAAAAACATGTCCAAAATCTATTTTTATATGATTTTAAAACCTTATATCATCTTATATTCTAATAAATATAATTTTTAAGGTATTTTTACTGATATTTAATTTATTATAAATTAATATTTTGAGATTTTTCAAAATGACCCTCCCCTCTCTTATAAAAGGAAACCTATCCTTCTCTTTTCAACACACCTATAAATCCCTTTTTATGGGACCAAATATACCCAAAAACCATCACAAGTTTCATACATTCATTTTAGAGTCCTTACTTTTGTATTAAATCCAACCAAACAAGTCATTTTTTGAAAATCAAAAGGAGATACCCCAAGAAGAGGTAATGTTCATCAATAAATGTTTTTGTATTATTTCTTCCTTGAACCCCAAAAATTATTTTTATTTAATGTTTATATAATAATATAAATATACTCAAAATACATAGATGTTGTTATATTAATGGTTCAACATAAAATTTCACACAATTCTATCTAACGGTTAACTAATTTACTATTCGTCTGCACAGAAGACTACCGCCTCGCGAAACGATGATTTTTTGTTTTTCCGTTACCACCCCTAATAGTTAGAATAATTATAGGCACTATGTTTTTATAGGATATTTATGGTATTTATTTTTTCATTATAATTATTAAAACATTATATAAAATATAGGTTTTTTCTTTCTATTTTGTGTAAATATAATAACTTCGTTTGTGGTTGTATGGACTACCGCCTCCTCAAAGAAATTTGATTCAATGAAAATTTACATGGAATGTATTAAGTATGGGATTATTAAATTCACATTAAATATATTAAATTATAATTATACTATTATAATATATTAATATTTCATTTACTTTCTTCGCTTCAATATGATAAGAAAATCGAAAAAACATTCATGCGTACGTACGACCTACAGTCTCCATGAACAGTGCATTCCATTTCATATATTTATATTATATATATATTTATATAATTAATATATATGATATATAAATAATTTTTTATTTTCTGTAAATATTTAAATAAAAATCTAAATAATAGGATCAAGAATAACATGTCAAAACATGTACGATAAACATAACAGTTATTACCCGAAACTTTTCTTTAACATGGAACTATTAATAAATGGGTAATATATAGTCATAAGTGAGTTATATATGGTATGAAATAAATCAATATGATTCTTTAATAAATGTATAACACATTTTTGTTTATTATATAGGAGGTTTTTATGAGTATGATGTGAGTTGAGATATAAGGTAAGAGAATTTCATCTCACATTTTATTTTCTTGAGATACATAGAATATTCACCACTGACTTATTTTGTATAGTTTATATAATGATATATGAAATGTTATGTCAATAATTTAATTTATTTAATGATATAAAAATATTTAAAATATTTAATTATTTTATGTGGTTCACAATTCTAAAGTTAATCAAGTAGTAAGGGAATTTTGTCTTACTTTTATTTCAATGGGACTCATACCTTATACAATACTTATTTCTTATGCGTGGTGTATATAATTTCCATGAATGATTTTTTTGGGTATTACCCTGAATATTATGTTCATTTAAAAATACTTTTTATGATCTCTATTTCCTGGGTTTTAGGAATCAAAATTTACCCAATCGATAACATAATTTTGTATCAATTTTTATCTTTGGTACACATGGTACCTTATGAACATATATTCCTTTATGAGGTGTATATAAATAATTTTGAAATGTATTATAATTAATATAATTATTTTCATGATATTGTTAGCTTCAAGTAATGTTATTACTTATTTGGTCATAAATATTTGTTCCTTCAAGATAATGTTTTCTAAAAATGTTAAAAGTGTTTTAAATGATATTTTAATCATTTTTTAGAAAATGGTTTTAAAAGATGTTTAAAATGGTTTTAAAAATTCCCTTATATTTTTTCAAGGTTATTTTCAATGAAAAAGGTTTGATAAATGTTTTATTATTTTAAAATCATTTTTCAATGGGGAAAGGATATTTTCTTCACGAAATGTTTTAAAAAATATTTCAAAAATATTTTCCATTTAAGATGACATGATTTTTCACAGTTTATATTTTACTGGGGATATAATCCTAGAATAACATTCATAGTCTTTCTAGAATGGTTCATTTTTATGATGGAATTTTTTTATTAAACCTATTTATTTTCCATGTTTTATGGTATGATTGAATGATTCTTATGAAACCCATTTCATTCCATGAATTCTGATATTATGAATTATTTATGTTCTTGTGGAACACATATGTATTGTTTTCATTATGTTATATGTGGGACCTATATCTCCCTTAAATGAATTGGGTAATGATTTATGTCTCGTGAGATAATTATGGGAATCAAGTCGACATAATTGATCCACTTTGGAAGATGAAAAAATCTGATACACTATGGGAAGACGAGGAAACCTAATCCTTTATAAGGAAAGGATTATGACTGGGGATGGTTCCTTGTCCGACCCAGTAGGTGTAGTATACTTGAAGTGCCCAGTTATTTTTTGGAAATATGCATTGACTTATAGGAAATGTTATTATAAGTTTATGTTTCTAGCACAAATTCAATGTCATATTCTCATCTTATGATTTCAATGATTATTCTCGCGATTCCCTTCTAATTCATGTCTTATGAACTATAATTATTTATGGAATGACATGAGTATATGATATTTTATATGTATGGTATGATCTTCTATTTTCATGATCATGTTATTATAACCTTATATTCATATTTATGATTATATATGTCCCTTTTTACCCTTACTGGGCATCTGATCTCACCTTTTTCATGTTTCCTTTACCCAGGTTATAAGAAAAGGTTTTATGTAGGAATAATAAAGGGAATGATAATTTAGAAAACATTAAATATCTTCCACCAGACTAGAATATTGTGTTCCAATTTTTATAAGGCAATAAAATAACACCATATTTAGGTGTGTGATTGTATAATGAATGAAATGTTCATAATAAAGGATGTAATATACCTATTTGAAAAGCCACAGTCATTATAGTTGGTATCAAAGAAAAGGTTTATACAAAGTTTAGAAACCAGGATGAGAAAAATTTATGTAGATCCATAGAGATATTTCCAAGGATTGGTTTAGGGATGTCTCAAAGGATAAGTCTAAGTATAGGTTAAAATCCAATAGTTTTCTTAATAATAATGAATAACCGAGGATTAAATCTTCGGTGTAATAGATTGAAATATTATAACTAATTTCTTTTGATTATGTCACAAGATTAGTGTTTCTCACATTATTCTTAATGGTTTTAGTTAATGGCTAGAACCAGAAACTACCTTGTTAATGGGGATTGAGATGGGAAATATAATGATTTTTCTCTGAAACAGCCAAATGTTATGGGAGAAGGAATGAATGATATTATTACGATACTCACACAAGATTCTCAAGCTATAAATCATGTTGTACTACCAAATGAGAAAAGCAAGAAATAAAATTTTGTTGAGTCCTTCATAATGAAGTGACCAACTTCTTTCAGTGGGTATACTGATCCACTAGTGGATGAGAAATATTTAAGTACCAATAAAAAGACAGTTTTAGTTCTCCAATGTTTAGAACATTTGAATGTCTTTTTATATGTCTATCATTTAGAAGGTTAGGTAGATCAATGACTGAATCTTATAAAGAATACAATACAGTATGATGATATTGAATCCATGTAATGGGATGAGTTCATGAAATTATGTTTTTAATAAGTACTTTCCTAGTATTATTCAAACAAAAAATGGAAAATAGATTCATTGAGTTAAAGAAAAAGGATGATAAATCTATTGGAACATATGAAGAAAATTTTACAAGATTGGTGAGTTATACTTTTGGCCTTATCATCCAACCTGAACGTAAGGTTGATCAATTTTGCAGTGGGTTAAATCAAAGTCTCAAAATGGTGTTATATAGAAGAGAATTCAGAATCTATGAAAATATTGTGTTTTATGAAACCAAGGATGAAATAGAGGTTGTAGTTATGTATCAATATTTTTATCTTAATAGGAAAAGGAAGATGTATTTCAAAGGAAAATCTATAAAACCATAGAGAAAAGAATATGGATATTACTTTATGATTTAAGTATGGAAAGAAGCATAATAAAGATTTTATTAAGGGGATTGGTAAATGTTTCATGTGTAGAAAGGTTGGTCATCTTGAAAAAGAATGTTTATGTAGTGAGAAGAAGATGGCTAATGATGCGAATAGAGAGAAGGCTACACTAAATGAACCCCCACACTTTAATGATTTAATTGTAAGAAATATGGAAATTATTCTAATTAATTCCAAAATCTAATGGTTAAAAATGATGATCAACATTAGAAACCTCTTAATGAAAAATAAAAATGGAAATCTCATGCGATCACTATTTGCGATGTGGTGTATGAAAATGAAGTAGTGGGATGATTGTGAATTTCTGTAATAGAATTGAAGAATAATTTTGTAGAAATACTTTTTTTGTATTATGGTATAATGAAACATCTATGTATTGGCCTACAATAGTTTTTTTTCAAAAGGATTTAAGAGAATATACTGAATGGTACTGGTTACTATGAAAAGTGATTGACATGGTAAGATGATATATTTAGAAAACACATGATCAAGGGATGGATAACCCTTAATATGTTCATGATGTTTGGATAATGAAATACAATGATGTTTGATTGTAATAAAATAAGTGGTATAATATTTTTGACCATGGGGTTAATAAGTTGACTAGGTGGTTTATGATATCAAGGATTGAGTTTATAGAATTTTTGGATTTATGGTATAAGGAAAGAGTTAATTTTGGAAATAATGCATGTTTTCACTAAGGTTTTATGGTAAATCAGGTTATTAATTTGTTTTAATAGAAAACGTGACAATAGTCTTTACATGTTTGGTATATGTAAATTAAGAGAAACATCATGTTTTTAGAGATAAATTCTATTACTAGTGACATTCTTTAGAAACTGTGGGATTTTAATCTTTTTGAAAGTTTATAAGGGTAACTATTTATGAAATTGATTACATTGAAATTTGATTGAGGTTTTAAAGATTAATTTTTCTATTTATACCATGTGATAATATTTTTTTTGTGATTATAACCAAAGATATAAGGAATGACTTATCATATAATTATGGATCTTATTATCCACTAGTCATTCAAGTATTATAATTTCATCCTTATTTATTGGAGTAAGAGATGAAGCTAAAATAGATCAAGGAACAATTTATGGATGAGACCATCCTTAAAAAATGGAATGAAATCAAGTAAGTTTATCTTATTATGAAAATTATAAAACGTTATGAAAAACTATCTTGATTTTTTTAATCCCGATAACTTCATTTTTTATGAATCAAATGGTCCCTTAGATCATCACTAATTTATCATTCTGTGATGATTTACTTTATAATGAACATGTTCTCTGTCTCTCTCCATCAGAACCTGATAGTTTGAATTCTCTTCCATGTCTATGTTTTCACATTCTTCTAATCCTAGCTATATAGTGATCTTCAAATTTCAGTTTGCCTATATTTTTGAGGATTTTTTATAAACAATTTTTAGGATGTGGGTTTCCCACAAATAAATTATCAGACATCCAACTTTGATTTTTGATGTTCAATTTGAAATTTGAAGGATGAAATTTAATTTTTAAATTATTGATTGTATTAGAATGGTAGCTTATCCATTGAAAATTCCACCAAATATCTCTCATGTTCATGATATGTTCCATATATCTCTTCCAAGGATGCACATACCTGATCCTTCACATGTACTAAACTCATAGGTCATACCGCTGGAGCAAGGTCTTTATTATAATGGACACCTAATAGATATTCTAGATTACAAAGATAATGTTCTATGAAATATTATTACTTTCTTGGTTAAAGATTCATGGTGGAACCACTAATTTGAGGAAGCTTTGTGGACACCTAAGGATTTTATAAGGTAGAGGAATCCTAAAATGTTTGTATCCATGGGAATAATATTTAGGAAGAAATTCATTTTAAGGAGGTTATAATGTAACACTTAGAGATTTTGTGAATTTTTTTTTTCAAATTAAATTAATATTTTCAATATTTTTCCATTCACAAAACACTGAATATAGATTTTTTATACAAAAAATATATTTTACTAGCATTATATACACCACCAAGTTAACATTTCACTACATGAAACACTTTGATTAGCTTGAGGTACATGTAACACTATTTTTAGTTTGTTTTATACACAATGCCAAATTTTCTTGATCGCTTGCATTACACACAAGATCGATGTTTACCAAACTTCAATACACTATTAATATTGTTATTGAAATATTTTATAGTGACCACCTAGGTGTGGAAATTGAAATTAAAAATAAGATTAAAAAAATTGTGTAAATATGATTTAAATATGTATATAAAATGAATTGTTTGGTTATCAATAAGAGTTAAATGAAAGTATTCACTATTTGAAAATAAAGAAATTCATTTTCAATAAAAGATATTTATTTTTGTACACAATAATTTTATCTCAATAAATTAAACAAACCAATATTGGTGACTGTTTTTAATAATATATATATGAAATATTCACCAATTGTTTGAAACTCATCCAATAAATTTGATAGGCATGAGATAAGAATAAATCCAATTTTATGAATAAAATGATGTATTTTTTGAAAAGGGTTATTTTTACATATTTTAAGGGAGAAATTTTTTTTAATATAGTTTTTTAAACTTTTATAATTTTATATTTTGGATATCAAAATTTACTTTTATTAAATGCTTGGTATTTTTCTGATAAGTTTCTTGTTTTGATGAATAGTAAAAAATACTAAATTTTAATTTAAAATATCTTTTTTCATCAAAATAATTTATAGTGTTTAATTATATAATTTTCTGGTTTTAAAGTATAATTAGTAAAAAAAATTATCATTTAATTAAATTTAGGTTATTGGAATAAATTTCACATTTAATTTGGATATAAAAACATGTTAATCTTTTGGATGTTTTTACTATAAAAACTTGTTTTATCGATCCATCAATAGGATAAAATTTTAATTTATTTCTGAAAATTAGTTTTTTTAATTTTTAAAAATGAATTAAATATTATGAATTATAATTCCAAAATTTATAAAATATCATCCTTTTATTTTTAGACAATATTAATAGAATCTTTAGTTATTTTTATTACCACAATTAAGAGTTAATCAGTAATTAGGGGTAAAAATAATATTTTAAATTATAGAAAACAACCCTAAAACTTTACAAAATGCTATTTTATGACTTTATTTTGAAAATTAACACATTAAAATATCATTTTAATCATTCAGTGGATAATTTTCTCTGAAAATGACTTCAATATTATTAAACTCAAAGAGAGTGAAAAAATATCACACTCTTACTTGGAATATATATAATGTTTTTTAATATGGGATTAAATAGAATATATAATAGAATATATAATTTTTTTAATAAGATAAATTTTTTTCATACATCATAGAAATTTATTTTTAATTTTTAGTGAAAAAATAATTATCTTAAATATTTAAAAAATGATGATGTTGTAATTAATCAATTAATGAATCAATAAATTAAATGACTTTATCAATATTATAAGAAATATAATTTGGATATATTAAGGTTATAAAATAATTTTAAATATTAATATGACATATTAGATGTGTAATAAATGTATTTTTTTTGAATTAATCATACCAAATTGATTTTACTAAAGTCAATGTTATAAATAGTGTCAAAATTGACACTTACGATATTTTATGAAAATAATATTTTATTAAATTATTTAAAAATCCTAAAAATATTAAATAAGAACAAGGGGATGATAAATGGTCTAAAATATATCAAATGTTCAATTTATAGTCCAACTGAAACACTAAATGTAAAAATTACATCCCCTTAATTAAATTTTTTTTGTTACCATAGTTAAAATTTAAATTGCTTAACTAAGGGTTAACAAAAATGATAAGGTTTCATATAATACCAAAACAATATATAAAATATATATATTTTTTATGATATTAAAACCTTGTGTCTTCTTATATTTGAATAAATTTTATTTTAGAAGTATTTGTACTAATATTGTATTTATTATAAATTAATATTTTGAGGGTTCCCAAAAGTACCCCCTCTCTTATAAAAGGGAACCTATCCATCTCTTTTAAAAACACCTATAAATCATTTTGTATCATACAAAATCAACCAAAAACTCCAAAAAAATTTCTTCCCTTAATCCTAGAATCCTTAAATAGGGAATAAATTTAAGAAAATAAGTCATTTTGTGCAAATCAA
Source organism: Viscum album (assembly GCA_963277665.1). Taxonomy (NCBI): domain Eukaryota; kingdom Viridiplantae; phylum Streptophyta; class Magnoliopsida; order Santalales; family Viscaceae; genus Viscum; species Viscum album. Next base: position 1,329,102,894 of record OY728163.1, read on the forward strand.
AACGATATACCCAAAGAAAAGGCAACGTTCATCAATGATGGTTTTTGTTTTATTTCTTACTTGAAGCCCCTAAATAATTTTTATATAAATTTTATATAATAAAATAATTATCCCAAATATAATGATATGTTTTTATATAAATTTTTATACCTATATTTTCACATGATTAAATCAAATTGGTAACCAACTTATCGTTCGTGTGTAGGGCGGACTACCGCCTCAAAAAATGAAGATTTTTTATTTTTATTTACCACCTTACGTGGTTGTAATCAGGATGGAAACTATATTTTTATATTATATATATATTATTAATGATTTATTTTTTCTTCTTGAATCATTTAATAAAATATATCTTCATTGTTTCCATTTTATGTAAATACGATAACATTATTTGTAGACGTGTGAACTACCGCCTCCTCAAAGCAATGTGATTCATTGAAACTTAACATGGAATTTATTAAGGGTGTATTTAGTAAAAATATATTAAATATATTAAATAATAATGAAAATTTAATAATATAAACACACACACATGTCATTTACTTTATTTCTTTCAATACGATAAGAAAATAGAAACAACGTTAATGCATACCTATAACCTACCATCTCCATGAATGGTGTATTACATTTCATATATATATATATATTAATATATATGATATATAAATCATGCTTTATATTTTAGAAATAATTATATAATGATATAAGTATGATGATTAAGAAAATAAAGTCAAAACATGCATCAGACACAAAGTGGTTATTACCCAAAATGTTTCATTAACATGGAACTATTAATAACTGTGTAATATAAAGTCATAAGTGAATCATATATGGTATTATATAACTAAATATGGTTCTTTAATAAATTTATAATAAATATATATTTATCATACAACAGTTTTGTATGAGTATTATGAGAGTTAAGACATTAGGGAAGATAATTTCATCTCACATTTTATTTTCATGAGATACATTCCATATTCACCACTAACTTATTTTGTATTGTGTATGTAATAAAATAATAAATGTTATATAATTATTTTAATTTATTTAATTATATAAAAATATTTAATTATTTTATTCTTTTATGGGGTTCATGATTCTAATGTTACTCATGTAGTAAGATATTTTTGTCTCAATTTTATTTCTGTAAGATACATGCCTTACACACAACTTATTTATTCTAGGCGGTGTATATAATGAAACTGAATTTATTTTATGTTAATACCCTTAATATTAGAGGTATATAAAAGTCAATTTGATGATATATCATTCTTGAGGTTTATGGAACAAAAGTTACCAAATTGGTAAGGTAATTTTGTCTCAATTTTCCTTCTTTGGGACACATGCTATGTTATTAACCTATATTATTTTTATGAGGTGTATATACTACCATTTGATATGTTTTATCATGAATATAATTTATTTTATGACATTTTAATCTTCATGTATTGTTATTATCTCAATGTTCAGAAATATATTTTCTTTTAAAATATTGATTTTTAAAAATTTTGTAAAAGTGTTTTAAATGATATTTTAAAAATTTTCAAAAAAATGGATTTAAAATATGTTTAAAATGGTTTGAGTGCTTAATTTATAAATTTTCAATGTTATTTTAAATGAAAACGGTTTGATAAATGTATTATGATTTTAAAATCATTTTTCCAATAATAAAATATATTTTCCTCAAGAAATATTTTCAAAAGATATTTCAAAATTAATTTCCATTTAAAATGAAATAATCTATCATAGTATATAATTTAATAGGGATATGATCCAAGAATAACATCCATATTATTTCTTGAATGGTTTATGTTTATGATGGAATTATATTTATAAAACCTATTTCTTTTTCATGGGTTATGTTATGATTTAATGATGTGTATGAAACCCATTTTCTTTCATAGATTCTAATATGATGAATGATTTATTATCTTATGGAACTCATATGTATGGTTTTAATTATGTGATTTCTGGTAACTATATATCCAACCAATTCATAGGGTAATGATTTATGTGTCATGAGATAATTATGGGAATCATGTTGAAGAGATTGATCCACTATGGAAGATAGGGAAACCTGATCCACTTAGAGAGATGGGGAAACCATGCCCCTTATAAGGAAATGATTGTGACTATGGATAGTGGCGAGTCCCACCTAGTAAGTGTAGTCTCCATGAATTTCCTTGTTAAGTTATGTAAATGTGCCTTGACTTATAGGGAATTATATTTCATGTTTATGTGTGTTCCACAAATTCCATGTCATATTATTATGTTATGATTTCATTGATTATTTCCTTGATTCCCTTATGATTCATTTCTTATGAAATACCAATATTTATTCCATTAATCTTGTATATGATATTTGATATGTAGGGTATGTTCTTCAATTTTCATGATCATGTTATCATACCCTTATTCTAATATTTATGATTACATATGTCTCTTGTTTACCCTTACTGAGTATATGGTATCACAATTTTCATCTTTTATTATACCAAGTTATAAGAAATGTTTTTAAATAGGTGTAATAAAGGTCATGATCATTGTGATAAACATTGAAGATATTCCATTAGACTAGATGTTTGAGTTCCATTTTTACAAAGGCACTAAACTAATATGGTCTTTGGGTGTGAGATTGTATAATTTATGAAATATTCCAAAAATTATATAATATCCCTGTATGAAAATATTAGGTCATTATAAGTGGTTTCCCTAATCAGAATGAAATGGGATGACTTCATCAACAGATCAATCATCACCCATAGAGCATTCTTCTCTTAGGGAGTTTATGGTATTCCTAGAAAGATGTTCATGGACAACTCATACCATTTACAAACTATCACCAGAAAAGGATGGAGGAATCTAGAGGGTTTTATATTTCATTCCATTATATTTTGGTAGGTGTAATATTTAGAGACATAATATACAATGTCAAACTTCATACCTAGCCACGTGAATCACCATATCATGTCATAATACATATTCATAGTGCCTGAATGAAAATACCCTAAATAAATATAACATTCAATAAAAACTGATCTCCTCATAGATTCTAGGATGAAAAACCTATCCCTATAGTGGATAATACCATCTCAAGAGAGAGACCAACTAGAAATGGTCTCCCCGCCATAAAGGGTTCCTTAAATTCATCTGAACTCATAATACTTCTAACAACACAACAAAAAATATTCGAGGATAGATGATGATAACTAAACACTGGTCAAAACTATACCTAAACAATTATCCTAAGAATCCAAATGAAATCTAGTGAAGAGTCCCATAAGGTTCCACTCTTCCTTTGATCAAAAAATAGCTTGTGATGTCACTTTCCGGCCAATGCATCTGTAATGAAATTCCAATTCCCTGAGATTTTGGTGATGTCAAAGTAAAATGTATTTATGCATTCCTCCCACCACCTCTATCTAAGATTCAATTATTTTTTAGAAGAGATATAACTCAAAATCATTTATTTAGAAAATATTATGAAACTCTACCTAAATAGATAGTTCATCTACCAATAATGCACATGAAAAACATAGAAAAGATCTAAATCATGAATGGGGGTAATTATTCTCATGCAGCCGATGCCGATGAGAGACATATGCCACAAAATGATCAATATACATAAATAAACAACCTAAAACAACACCAGAAGAATCAAATTACACCACATAACTCTTATCAGGCTTAGATAAGATCACAATAGGAGTTGATTTATGAATCCATTTAAATTAATCAAATGAAAAATTAAAATTTTCATCCCATGTAAATTTCACCCCCTTACTAGTAAGATAAGTCAAATGATATTCCAAATTCTAGATATATTTGATGAACCATCGATAATATCCTTTAAGTCCAATAAAAATCTGAATCACAAAGATGTTGAGTATCTCCTCCCAAGACATGAAAACATTTCAATTATCAGGATCAACTAATATGCCATGATCAAAAATCACATTCCTTAAAAACATAACTTATTGGATACGAAAGATATATTTCAAAATATTTCTACACAAACAGTGACTTCCGAGGATTTCTAAAACCAAAATTAGATGGTTCTCCTACACACACTCAGATATGGAATAAACCAAAATATCATCATGAACACTACCATAAAAGATTCAAGATACTAGTGGAATATACAGTTCATCAATTCTATAAAACCATATGAGTGTTAGTTAGACCAAAAGATATCATAATATATTCATAATGGTCATACCTCCTCCCAAAAGCTGTCTTCGGTTTATCATAATCCTAAATACAAAGTTCATGATAACCCGACCAAAGATCAATCTTTGAAAACCCCTTTTCTCTCTTCAAGTGATCAATCAAATCATCCATGTAGGGTAGAGTATACTTATTCTTAACTGTCACCTGGTTCAACATTTGATAGCTCAAGCACAATCAAAGTGAACCTTATGCCTTCTTGTAAATGAGTATTGGGGATTTAAAAGTTGAAACATTGAGAAGAATGTAAGCTTTCACCATTAGATCATCTAATTTAATATTGATATCTTTCAACTCCACTGTTCCCATAAGATAAGATGGTATTGAGATTATTTTCATACCCAACAACAGATCAATCATGAGATCTACCTACCTCTTTGTAGAAATAGGGGAGAAAAAATCACGAAAAAATTTGGAAAGTCCCAAACAAAAATGGGAAGATCAATAGGAGAAGAAACATCATTGGCCTCAAATATAATAGTAGATAAAAACTACAGAGCTTTGGGAAGAAAGGTCCAGCATTACAAGACCTCAAACTCCACTCTCCCTAAAACACCCTTGATCTCCCATGTACAACATGGAATGAGACATGATGATGATTACAATCAACCTCTTCATGATGAGTGAAAATAGTATCCATCCTAATGATAATGTCAAATAGATCAATATTGAGAACAAGGAAAATCCATATTAATTTATCATCACCAATCGAAAGAGAATAAGTACAGAAAACCCCTCCTCTTTCAACATACCAAGAGGTGTGACTAAGTCCATAAAAAAGGACATGATTTAAATTGAAATTTTAATAACATCAACAAAATAATCCTACATAATTGAGTGGGAGGAACCAATATTGAATAAAGAAGTCACTAAAAAACATGAAAGAAAGATGGTACCTCTAAATATTGTCAGAACCATTTCAACCTCCATTAGAAACTCATCCACTATGTGAGGTGATTCTTTCCCGAGGCTTGTGGCTAGAGCCTTATAGTAATTAAAGAATCTAACAACACCATAGTGACCTTTATAGAGAATGACCTCTAAATATAATGGGGAGTATAAATCCCCTAATAGAAACTCCAAAAATTGATGTAGTGGCCTAAACCATTGTACATTTTTATTTGTATGAAACATGAACATAGAGTATGCTAAAAAATTCCACATTGATAGAAATTCTGGTGAATAATATAGGCTATAACTAATTGTTCATAGGAAGCCTGCTGTAGAGAACCACCTCCACCACCTCTATGATGATCATGCTACTTTTTCTTCCCATGTGAACCATTGAATTCATAACTTCCTGGAAAAGAATTACAAGAAGATCAAACCATTCCGGTTATATCCAACTCTACCATCATTACCCTATCTAATATCTCTTCCAATGTATAATGATTTAAAATTTATTCCAATGATATGACATCTCCTTACAAACCATGTAGGTACTTATGAGATTTAAATTTATCATTCTTCACTACCTTTTGAGAAACAATAATCAAATCTGTGAACCTATTTGGGTATACCAACACCGATCAATCTCTCTAAAGAAAATATGGGAACTCCAAAGACAATTCTATCACTAGATACTCTAAAGAAAAATTCTAGAAGAAGGGGGACTTGAAACCCTTCTATTCCAATCCCACGTGCTTATCTTCTTGTACTATGAAATCCCACCATTTCTTGCAGGGACCCTCGATCTTGAATGCTATACACTCAACCTTAATATTCTAATGTGTATCCAAGAAGTCAAATATCTGGTCAATATTTTACGTCTTTCCCTACTCCTATGAGTAATCATTAAAACCCTTAAATGATGGTGGTTTCTCGTATAACAACTCCCAAGATCGAACCCTATATCCTATAGTTATTAGATATACCTAAAAAACTATGTTCTGGACAAACAATTTATTTTGGTACAAGACACAATAGTAACATGATAGTTTTATAATATTTAGATCCAAAGGTAGGATCCCTTGAGAAGCATCCATTGCACCCTCCTATGGAACCCATGGAAGACATCCCAACGGTATATCACTGTAGACTAAAAATAGAATAAATGATAAAATGACTCAAAAATTATAATTTTAAAAATATAAATCCATAAGAAAAACTAATATTAATATCAATAACTTAAAAAAGTAGACATAAATCCCAACATCCTGTTGTAACTTGAGTTTATTCATAGTAAGAGCTAGCTAGATACTCACCACAACCTACCTCTCATGTTTTGAAAATCCTATATCCATTCTACCAACTTCACATGACTGTGTATAACCATCATATGAAACCCAAATATGATGAACTGACCCAAATACTCTCATAAATCGGTACTTGAACTGACCGATCACATTCCCAAAGGGCACTCTTGATCCCCATGGGTTGATGACTAGCACCCGAGCATAAAAAAATAAGTGGAAAAAATTTCACCCAACACAAAGTAGAAAACACGAAACACCCAAAAATATATATATTTATATAGCTTATATAAATAGAAAAATAGAAAATAGGAAGAAATATATATGCCAGAACTAAAAGAATATAGTGGAAACAATACAACTCAAAAATTATCTAAAAAACTCCAAGGTACTAATCCCACAACAAAGGAAAAAGCCAAAATGAGAAACAACTACTTCATGTGATAGAATGAGAAAACTCCCACAATATCACCAATAGCTACCTAGAAATAGATGATCGATACCTCACTTCTTCATAGTAGTGCCTTTCTTTTCCCCTTATCAAAATACATAACCAGGTTTACGCACCACCGAAGGGGTGTGCAAGGTGTGATCTAGATATGCTCAGTAAGATCCCACCTAGGTATTCCTATAATAATTCTCCATAAAAAAGTAAACAATCTCAAATTTAATAAAAACTGGGTAAGATAATTAATGAAATAATTTTTATATAAAAAACATGGTAAAACGTCCCCTTTTTCAATAGTTCCAAATAATCCAAGTAAAGTAGTTTCAAATTATATCACGTTTATCAAATCAATCAAAGAATATATCACATATCATATGAAATCCAAAAAATATTACAAACCAAAAGTATATGTAACATCACAACAAGGATCAATATAGGGTAGACTATCTAAAAAATCATATATATAAATAGGCAATCACACACATTAAATATCTATAAATATGCATCAAATTTAGAGAGAATTGGAATACCCCAGTAGTGGACCACCCTTTATGTCTAACAAGTCCCAAGAACAACATTCATAGGGATCATATGAACACCCTATGAGTGAACCCCCTGATAGTATCAATTAATGAGGCCTATTAACACACATTCCACCAAAGTACCTAAGGAGTCGCATGGTCTCCATTTCCTAAATTATTTCATCAAATAATTCTTTGAAAAGTAGATGAAAAATCCATTTCAATTGTTTAGAAAATAACCTTTATTTTTACCCAAACAAGGGGAAACCTATCTTTTCTAAAAAACTATTTTTTTTAAAAATAAATAAATAAATCATTCATGAAATTATATATATAAAAAAATTTATAAAACCATAATAACGAAGGTTTATCCAACACAAGATAGAGATGGAACCACCCACCTCAACTCGTGTTGCACATGCCTATAATGAAATCCACCGACAATGAATGAATGAAAAGAAAACACCATAGGTTCTAGAACTAATTATCATATTTATTTGAATCAATTTAACAAGTGAAGTAGTTGAAAAAATAGAAAAACGATACATACCTCAAGGATCTCATGTGCCACACTACAACTAACACATGGATTAGACTTATAGATAAGTTCAAAAAATGATTCTAGAAACTATCAAGAAGAACGTCAACACAAGATCAATGGATCCTGAAATATAGTACAATGCCACTTCCACCATCAATGGAAATGATGAAGTAAAAATATCTCTTAATTGGAGAGATACAACACACCTATAATGAAGATCAATAATTGCATGTATGTTCCCAAAGTATTGGATATCCCAATAATCACCCGAGTGAGATCTTAGGTATTAAATGAGATACCTTCATGTCAAATGAAAAGAATCATACATGTAGTGTGGTAAAAAAATGGCCACGAACCATTCATGATGTGAAACCCTTTCACGATTTGAATTTCATGATTTAAAAGATGCACAAAAAAAGTTGTCACTTTGGATTAAAAATCATGATCCTAACCATCTCATGACATGAACCAGTTTCATGGCTTGTAAAATTCTCATATTTTAAACCAGATCATGACATATGCACTGTATTGAATTCATGTTGTGTAACTAATTCATGATGCGAATGTGTAAAACTTGAATATTCAATAGAAAACATAGAAAATACCACAAGTCAACCCATAACCCAAAGAAAATCCTCTTAATTCCTTTACACATCGATAATTAGACTCCATTAATTTAAAAAAACATACATCCCCAATATTTTAAAATATTTTATTTGAAAAATGATCTCTATCCATAAAAGGATTGGAATAAACCCAAATGAAGTGGGAAATAAAAAGAGATACAATAAGTACCTGAAACAAGAAAATGAGATGTTATAGTGGAGGTTAAGGATTCGATGTATTACTATACCCTGAGTGATAGGGTTTGGGGTTGGGGTTGTGGTTGAGATTAATTTACCCCCAAAATTGGATAACATAGGTGAGGTCAGGTGTCAGGCTAGCTTGGTTAGTACTTGATGACCCAACATGAATTATTTCATATTGTACATTACTACCTAATTTATTTTACATGGATTAATACATTTTTTATGATTTAATATATGATGGGAACATGGTGATACCTACCTAAGTTTTATTCTCACACCCCATAAGGGCACGTTAGTGCACGAGAAGTCCTTTTGTTTGGTTTCAGATGAAATCCCGTATGTGAGATGTAGCTAGAGTTACTAGATGGATTTTGGGAGACAATATGAGGAGGGACTTTGGTTTTATAGTTGAATCTCTATTTTTTTCTTTTTTTACTAGCCATTATGGTGGGTGACCCTTAGAGAATGTTTGTATCTTGAGCATGGGTATCATTATATTATAACATATTGTTGTTATATATTATTGGTGGTTGTAATTTAGATATAATTACATGAAAACACTCTAAAGTAATTAGATATTATAGTTATTAATATGTTATTTTATTTGATGGAACCAACAGTAAAGTCTCCCTATATTTTTTAGACTCTCATTACTAGTTGAAATCATTTGGTATATGAGGATTCACACCTGAGGTCTTTTGTAACTTTGGATAGGCAGACATTCAAGTGAGATGGTGATATAGAGTGTCTATAGAGGAGAATTAGGGGTATGGTTCACAGTTATTCTTGATGGGATGGTGGTTATGGTTGGTTTTTATGGGTTTGTTATCCATCATTTTTCTTTATAAAAAAACGAGTGAGTATTTCATGCGGATAAAGGTTCAAGGGTGGATGCAGCCATGGTTGATAGGATCATAGATTGATTCTTGGATATTAGAATGATGATTGATCAATGGGACTGAGTTTTTAGTTTTGATTAGGTATTACCTTGGGTATATTGGGAATAAAGGAACCATTAAAATTTCATGAGGTGTAGTTTGAACTCATAGTTTTTGTTAGATTGAGGCTTTCACATGGTTTTATTTCAATGAAATAATAAGGTTTAGTTAATATTGGATATGTGGTTAAGTATTGGGTTATAGAAATACATATGAGGCATAATAATTTTAAGGAGCGGGATGATGTAACATGCTTGGGGAAGAATGTTTTGTAAAAAAAATAGATTTGGATATGATGGTTTAAGTAATCACGGGATCTATGATGTTTGATGGTATGAGGAGAAACGAATAGGTCATTGGAAAATGGAAAATAAGAAAGAAGTTTAGTATCAATGAGAAATGTTCGATAGGCAATACCTCATAGAATGAAAAGTGTTGTTTAGGAATGTCTCTAATGGGTAATTGCTAGATGAAAATAGATTGGGATTCGGTGGATTTTTAATCTCCAGGACACATGGTTTGAATTTTGAAGAGAGAGATGGTGTCATATCATTCAAATTTCTATCGAAATCCAGTAATGTCCTTAGATGATTGTGGGGTATCCATGAGGATTTTTAGTAGATCCATGATGGGGTAATTTGGTTTGGTAGATTGGTGGTGTTTGTTGCGATGGTTTATAATTTAGGTGTGAGTCTTCCATGTAGCAGAGTACAATTGGTTGAAGATGGATTGAGGGGGGAGACATGAATTGGGACAATCTTAGATGATGATAGGACTTGTTGGTCCCTTTGTGAGAGGAATTATTATAAAATGTGAGGTAGTGGTTATAGATCACTATAATGAATTTAATTTAGTTTGAGGATGTGGATGAAATTCAATTTAAGTTTAGTTTGTATCACTGGTTGGTGGTGATGACCGAGAGTTCGCTAAATTAAGAATTGTTTATCCCATATATCAGATTTTGTCCACATATGTATGGGTCAACTATAGGGCCAAACCTTGGAAACCCATTACTATGAAAGGAGTTATGAGTGTAAATTTTTACCACATTCATTTCATAATACTCATTCATGAACATATATTTTGGTTTATATTAGGAACACTATTGGTAGTGGCCTATTTAATTTTATGCTCACACCCTACACACACAACCTGGGGGATGTACAAACTATATGTTTATAATGAAGGTCAAGGAAATGATCCTATAAAAACTAAGAAAGTTGGATGAGCTTGGAATAGACATGGAGATAATTATGAGGAAAGTTAGAGGACATATAGTGACATTACCTTTGTTATTTTATTTATTTTTATTCTTCATACTATATAGCTATCCCATTTGGTGATCACTTCTCTATATATGACATGTATGTATCATCATGTCTGAGTTTTTATTATTATTGAATGGAACATAATATTTACAATGAAAACATTCCTCTATAAATATGTATTCATATTTTTATATTATATTATATTTATATATTTATTTATATTTTTATCTATTATTTTAAGTGATCAAATTGAGGGAATAGTCTCTGCATAATATGTTTTTTGACCCACGCCTCTAGTTGAGAACCTCAAGCACATGATGAGGAACAAATGATGTGGATTACTAGATAACGATCCAATAATGTGGATTATTGAAACAAAATGTAGATTATTGGATAGCGATCCAAATACACCCTCCAACGAATATTAGTACCAAACACAGTTCCTATTAAGATTTTTTTTGACTTTATCCCAAAAGTGGTAGGAAGTTTAATAATAAAATACAAAGTATACAATCTCCATTAAGAAACTTTACTGGTATTCTTGATAATTAGAAACACGTAACACATTAGTAACTTCCATGAAAAGTATCCAATAACTAATTTCTCACCCATAGCTCCTCTTCGATAAGCCTGATCGATAGAATGCTCAATCACGTTGTTCTTCTTCAAACATCATAGTTCAGAATAAAAAATATTCTACACCTATAATATTATTGATCAAAAATATTATAGGATGATTGATTGTAGAAAAAATCTTTTAAATTTTATAATGAAAATAATCATATTAAAAGATCTAAGTTAAACACACTAAAAAGATTAAAAATTGACAACTCACAAAGTCACAAAGTGTACAACTTGATGTAAAATTTCAACAAATACGCTGTCACATAATATGTTCCATTCCTTGAAGCTTGGTTATATTTGTAGATTATGTTGTAAAAAAATTCAATGATAAAGTTTAATATATATGGGTTTAGTTATAATGGTATAAAAATCAATACAACTTGTTCTATTGAAATTTTTAGTATAAATTCATTATTCTTTTGAAAATACATGGATAATTCAGTTTACTGAAACATATAATCAAAATTTATAAATTGCATGAAACAAAACATAAATAAAAAATTACGTGTCATATCAAATCCAATGAAGTGTATTATGATTTTCAAAATATGGATACAAAATAGATCATTTGACTCTATTATCTCCCATTTTATATAATTAAATGAAAAAATTGAAAATATGTGTCTCAATTTTTTATAAAGGATTCCTATAATATATAATAAATATCCCCTAGATATATCATTTGATAATATAAAATCTATACATTAAGAAATAAAATAGGCTTGTAACCCTATATTATTCCTAATAATAATAATTCTCCCTTAAATTTATCCCCCTTCATAAAAAAGAATACGTTATATTCATTTCTCAAATATCTCCTAATTTATACACCTTTTTTATTTTAAAAAATAATCACACATCGAAGATTCATAAGAAGTTAGATAATAACAATAGATGTGATTATTAAAATAAAAAAGGGGAAAAACTTCTTATAATTTATATAAATCTTACTTCCTTTATGATATGTAAAGAATACGTCAAAGTAAGATTATGTTCTATATAATTTCGTCTCAAAATGTTATGTTCAGTAAAAATACTTTCTACATAACTTAAAATATATTCTCTTGGAAATAAATAAATAATATTTATCTTACTTTTGGGATTACTAAAGAGAAGACGTAAAAGAGAAAAAACATCAAGAAATTAAGTAAAAAAGAAAATTCCATTCAAGAAGTTATATTTCATCACCCTATGGATGGTATTATTTATAAAAATATGGTTTAAAAGTTATATGAGAAATGTATCCTTAAGTTTCATTGAAACTCTTGAAATATATATACTTTTTTCATAAGTGTTTGCAAAAACGAGACTCTCCTTTTCAATTATTTTTATGAAATAGAATATTTAAAATGAAAAAAGGGAAAAACATTACATGAACAAGGGTAATATATTATAAAATTCATATGTAAGAAAATAATATCAAATAATACAATTCATATATAAGGAAAAAAATAATCAAAAATAAACTTTAAAACATCATATCATTAATAATGCAAAAGTGTAAAAACTAGCATGCATGGAATAAAAATCATAGAATATAAAATAAAAATAAAAGATCATAATTAATATTTTTATAAGTTAAAACTCATTAATAAAAAAGTAACATTCATAAGATGATTAATGTTATATTCAAATACAAAAATTAACCATTATGTTCTGTATTTATAGGAATTATTCATGGTATATATTGTATTTTTTTAAAGTATATGTAAAAATTATAAAGTACTAAAATTAAGAATTAATGTAGAATTAAACAAAAAATGTCCTCCCCTTTTATTGAGGAGTTTTTCAATGTTATGAGATTGTAAATTAAGAAGAAGAACTTATGATCACTTAGAATTTATTTTACACATATTATATTTAATATATTGAAATCTATCCAAATTTACCTATTTAGTAAAAATTTCTACAAGATTATTCTCAATTACAATAAAAATGAAAATTATATATATATTTTTTATGTATAGTGCCCAATAATGTGGTGTCATATATATATATATATATATATATATATATATGTCTTTTTCTCATCTTTGATATGTCGGGTTTTTAGATAGATAAATAACATTTATTCTATAATAGAGAAATGGAGTTTGAGTAACACTCAAACTGAAATATGTAATTGTGTGTTGAAACTGAAAAAATTAGTAGAATTACTTCCAATATCCACATATTCAACATTAAAATGTGAAATTTAATGTTCCTTCTTGTTAGACCATGAGACTAAATCATACCCAAAAAAGAAAAAGTTCTTGGATTACTCTTCTAATATATTATATAACCTCAACAATTTTCATCAGAATAACTCTTAAGGGTCCACTCATGTATGGAAGAGTAAAACCATCCAAGTTTAAATGATCCTTTAAGGTAACTAAAGATCATTTTTTAAATATTAAGATGGGATTACTTTTTATATTTTTTTAATCTCACACTCAATCACACAAAAAACATAATGTCTGATCGACTATCCATTAAGTAAACTTGGCATCTGGTCATCACTCTAAATTATTTTTGATCAATAAGTTTCTTATATTCATTGAGATAAAGTTTAAATGAGTTACCTAGTTGATTAATAATACCAAATTCATTTTCAAAATTTTAAGTAATTTTTTAAATTTTTATATTAATTTAATATAGTTCCTTCTAGTCTCTATGTCTTTTGGAATTCAGAAAAGTAGTTAAGTTCACCCATCATACTAACCACAAATTCACTTTTCATATGTTTTGAAAAACTACATGTATGTTTTTTCATGTTCAACTAGAAATAATGTTATTGAAATAAATTTATATAATTAATGTATCATTAGAAAATATCTTAATAAAAATATTTCGATATGTTATTCTAATAAAAAATTCATTATTAAGTAGGAATCCAACAAATATATCATACATGGCTATTAGGGTTTTTTTAAGATCACAAAGTTCCCTGGTAAGTCTGAATACATATTTTATAAATTTTTTTCAAAACCAAGAGTTTATTCTACATAAAATTCCTCGTAAACATATTCATTAAGGAAGAAAATCTTTAAATACATTTGAGATGGTGTAATTTTCAGATGATTTATGAAGGAAAATACAATTTAGATGAATTTTACACTCTCAAATAGTGAAAACATTTCCCCATAATATTTTTTCTCTTCTATGTTATAATCATTAGAAACTATTATAGCATCATTACAAAAAATATCTCAATTATCCTCGTACTTATTTTGGAAGACCCCTTAGACTCCAATAACAAGATGATAACTAGGGATCTCAACCGAAGTCTAAAACTTGTTCTATTTGAATTGATGTACTATTACTGCATAAATATTATCTAACTTTCATCATAAAAGGAATCGCCTACCATTTTTATTTCAATTTGAGATAATAATGTAAGATGATCACATGTATTTTCACGGAATATAGGGTTCTAACCAGTTGACCTACATCACTGATGATATTCTCATATGGATGATTCCATAATATCATGTTTTATATAACTAAAAATGTAATGTTGTTCCTTATATACTATATAGTTAACATTCATTAGTATAGAATCTAATAAGATAATTCCCAAAGTATGAAATTCAACTTTTAAAATTAAATTTGAGTGTGTTTTAAAAACCCTATCTTTATTACTTAATATATAAATTTTAACTTCATAAAATTATTGATATCATCAAACTTAACATGTAGGATTTATTTAATGGTATGTGTTAGATTATTGAAAACCTGACAATCCATACTAGTGGTATAGTAACCAAGAAATATAAAATCACTAGACTTTAGAAAAAATCTATTTAAATTATATTTGATATGAAAAATGAACACTTTGTATATTGTAAGGTATCTTATCAAAACCCATGAAAAGTAAATCTCAATTTATAGTATAATAGGTTGCACTAATATATTTATCCCAAAAATACATAGAAAAAAAAAATATTCACAAAAAATTTACAAGTAATTTATTAAATGTTTCTACTTATAATTTCAACTATAAAATTCATTTATGGAATTATTAGAGTTGATAAATTATTTATAATGCCTTGTTCACTATAAATAGTTTTTAAAGAAAAATTTTAAAAAGTAGAATATATACTGCTAAAAAAATACTATACCAACAGTTTGGAACCATTAGTATCGGACCTAAAATCATTGATATAGCCTATACCAATTATTATATGTGTATTTGGGTGAAATAATATCAATATAGGCGTATAATAATAGTTTGTTCAAACCATTGGTATAAGTGGGAAATAAAAATGTTTTTAAAAACATTGTAATAGGTAATTTCAAAAGAAATACCTATTTCAATGGTTTTATCCAAAAGTTGGTATTATTATTCACTTGAAAAAAATTCTAGCACATTTTCATAGATTCCTTGGTCATTTCATAACAAAATATCTTATTAAAATATACCATTATCAACTAGTACAAGATCATCCAAAATATAGTTTCAATAATGTAATGGTTTGTGATGAATATTTTTCTTATAATAACATAAATTAATTGTTTTATCTTGAAATAATATTTAATCTTTAAAAGATCACTAATTAATTATATTGACCATTTTGTTCCTTATAAAATTTTAATCCTATGAGAAAAATCATACCCTGTATTAATTTTTGATGACTTTATAAGATTCACATGGGAATATTTCTTCTCTCATAAAAGTGATGATTTCCAATCCTTCACCATGTTTTTAACATGGGTTGAAAATGGAAAAGTCTTTAATATTATTTCAATTCTAAGTGATCATGGTGGAGAATTTTATAATAAATAATTTGTTTATTTTTTGTTTTTTCTAAGGATATAATCACATTTATTCCTCTCCTAAAACTCCTTAACAAAATTGGGTAACAAAGAGGTGAAATTGAATAATTTAAGAAATCTATTGAACTCTTTTAAATAAATTTTCCCTTAAAAAATAATTTTTGGGTTGAGGAAATGAATATTGTATGCTATATCATCAATCACTTTATCATAATATTTTTTCTTAAAAAGGTCCCTTACGAACATTTTCTTAATTAAAAATCCAAAGTCATCATTTTCATTTTTTTTGTCAAAACTTTTTTATTTTAAAAAACAAATATAATTTTGGAAATAATTATTATAAATGTGATAATATAAATCAAGAAAAATATTCCATGTCATTAAAAATGACTAAAATAGTAGAATAATGAATCAAATTTTTTTTATGAAAGTTATCTAAAACTCTTTTTCAAAAATATCTCTGAAAATTATGTTTTAAATGATCACGTTTAAACTAATTAATTTGAAGAATAACAATAATCTTATTCAAATTTTATTTAAAATGTTTTCAAAAAAAAATTAAATATAATCCCCTTGAAACTGTTAATTGATATGTACAATTGAGATCTAATACTAAAAGATCACTTTTTAATAAGGTCAAACACCTTCCCTGGGTTTATAAACTTGAACCCCAAAACCTTAACAATATTATTAATGATGATAATTGGTTACTTTTCAAGAAATATGAACCCAATAAATTCACTAAAAATGATTTATGGAATATTGTAAGGAGATATACTGATCACACTATTATAGGATCAAAATGGGTTTTTAGAAAAAATATAGACGATCTTGCTAATATTTCTAGAAACAAAGACTGTTTAGTTTCCAAATATTTTAACCACGAATAAGGAATTGAATATAGTGAAACATTTCCACCCATTATTTAATTATAATATATTATAATCATTTGGGAATTCTCCTATCATCTAAATATAATACTCTATCAAATGGGTTTCAAAAGTTCATTTTTAAATGGCTTTATTTATGAAAATGTTTTTTAGAAGTCCACATGGTTTGGAAAATTTTATTTTTCCATATTTATTTAAAAATACGGAATATTATTTATGTTTTAATCCAATAACCTCAATCATGGTATGAAAATATTTCAAAAAATATTCTTTCTAATGGTTTTAAAATGGGAAGCACTGATTTAAATATATTTTTAAAACACATCTCAAATGATTTATTACTCATTAAAATACATGATATGATTTTCTCTCTAATAATAAATATACATGTTTGTCATTTTCTTATTTAATGAAAAAGGTTTCGGAGATGATCATTATGGGTGAAATAAAAATTATTATTCGTTCTCAAATTTATCAATGAAAGGATGGTGTCTTTTTAAACCACGGAAAATACACCAATAAACTCTTAAAACGATTTGTAATGGATCATTCTAAATAAATTAACACACTTGAGTATAAATCATATGTTTTTGTTGGATAAAGCTAATAAAATGGGTGAAAATAAACTTTATAGAAGTATGATTTGTAGTCTAGTTAACTTTAATAGGACCCGACTTGATAAAATGATCAATGTTTGTATTTGTGATAATTTTCAATAAAATCATAAAGAATATAATTTCAAAAATGGATGAAATTTCTTTGGAAAATGGTTTATAAAAAATTTCTGCTACAACCATGCATTGCAGACCAAATTTCATTGGCACCTGGTTAAAAAAAATCTACTTCTCTGGACTTTTTAGGAAACATAATTTTGTCAAGACTCATTACAGGGAAACATGGATATATTGACTCTTCGATTTGGCCTGGCTTTTGTTCAGTTTTTCACATCATAATGTAGCCTTCTCGTTGGGTGGTCAACATAAATTCTTCACTTAAATTTTGGACTACCAACTGGACTGGAATCCCACTTATTGAGCCTGTCAATGCCGAGGAACAACATATTGAGCGCAATGATTCCATCAAAAATAAGATTTATCATATTGAGGACCTTCCAAAAGAAGTTATCTTCATTATCAATGACTATGAATTTATTAATCAAGAGGACGTGCTGATATGGGAGGGCTTGTCAAATGGTGTGATGGATTCAAAATCCTTTTATAAGCATCTAATGCCGGGAGAGGAAAAATGGATTGGGTATTTGAACAAAACATGGCCGCGTCCATCTCGATTTACGCTACTTTGAAGGATTTTTTCACAACAGAATTCTAGTGGATGAAGCTATCCAAAGGAAGGGGGTTTATCTTCATTCGAGATGTGATCCCTATCATCAAAATTGCGAGGATGTGGATAATTTATTTATGTCATGTAATACTTATTATTCACTTTGGAAATCTGTGCTCAACACATTCGAGCTTCATCCTCCTAGCACTTCCTCAGTTCAGGAATTCATGCAGATGCTGTTTAATGTACATCAATCCAAGAAACTCAAAACTCTTCTTCGGGTCACTTGAACTGAAGTGATTCACTCGATTTGGAAAGATCTCAAAAACATTGTGCAATGAAGGGATAATTACCAGGAAGCCTCGGCGCTGGCAGAGATTGCAGCGGCAATCAGAGTGGCCAGTGAGCGGGTTAGTGACCATTGCTGCAATTCGGTGAGGGAACTCTTAATTCATAGAATATTTCAGGTTGTACGGTCTTTCCCTAAGACAAGGGGAACAATGGAGGTTGCTTGGTCCCCCCATTTAAGGGACAAATCAAATGCGATACGGATGGGGCCTCCAGGAGAAATCCAGGATCGTCAAGTTTTGGGATTATTTTCAGGGACTCTCAGGGGGATGGAGTGGAGTGTTGTTATGGATCCTATGGACATGACACTATATTGGAATCTGAAATGATGGTGCTAATTAGAGCGTTTGATATTGTCCATCAGAATCATTGGATCAATATTTGGTTTGACTATGATTCAGCGGTGCTTGTTCAAGCGATTTGGATGAATCAATATCATCTCTCATGGAAATTAACTGGTAAATGGGCCAACTTCTAGGAAAAAAATTCCAATATAAACTACATTTTCATGCACACATTCAGGGAAGGGAACTATCATGCGGATGGCCTTGAAAATAAGGTTACCTTGGAAGAACAATGCATGCGACTGCCCACAATTCCTAATGACTTGATGCATTTTCTGATTCGCGATAAATGTAAAATACCCTCCTTTTGAATTGTGTAACTCCTTGATTTTTCAATATTAGAGCCACTGTGCTCATCTTTCTCAAAAAAATCATATAAAAAATATCAAGATAATTTTTCATGATTTAAAATTATCTAAAAATTTCAGTTTATTTATACAATATAAATATATTTTTAAATAACTTATTTTTGACGATGATTTTGGAGGATGGAAAATAGATAGAAAATATAATAGTGGTAATTTCCATATACTAGGAAAATACCTCTTCTCATGGGGTAGTAAGAAACAATGTTTCATTTATACTTATATAAATAAAGTAGAATAAATTGCCATAGGGAGTCGTTGTGAACAAATATTAGGGACGAAACACACTATCTTGGACATTAGAGTTACATTTAATTCTATACATATAAAGTACAATAATTCCTGTGAAAAAAAATATATACAAATCCTATCCAACACTCTTATACTAAAAAAATTGATCTAAGATACCATTAACAAATATAACACTTCCAAATATTTTATATCTTATTGGATTTTGTCTTAACAGAGTATCAAATCTTTGATATACTCACCAAACTACAATCCCTTGATCATTTAGAATTTATTAATTTTTAATTAAAAATATTTCTCTTTTTAATTATTCATTTGACCTATGAATGTCTTGAATTTTATTTTTTAAAACAGATTTAAATATTGTTTTATATCCTTTTAAAACTTGAATTTCTTATTATATTAATTTTTCTATATTGGATATAGTGGCTTTATTTTACTAGTGATATCATTTGAGGGGGAGAGGTATCTATTTTAAATTTTGTAATTTTCCTTAAGGGTGATCATTTTTTTTTTAAAAATAATTATTTTTTACATTTTAAAAAGGTTTTATCCTCTCCAATTTGTCAAAATATATTTTCTAAAATATGTAATTTTTATATAATTAATATATTTTTAGGAGATCATTTGGTATTTTTAATTTTTTTTTTCAAAATTCATTTATCAAAACTCATAAAATTATGTAGGATTTTTTTAGTTTTTTTGTCTCTATTAAATAAGATTAATGATGAGAAAAATATATTTTATTTAATTGTCCCTCTAAAAATTGGCTTGAGATTCCTTTTAAGAAACTTTAATTGAATGATGCTTTAAAATTATTCTATCACGTGGTAAGGATATCCTTTCCTTATGATCATTCAATGGATTGAAGAAACAATATAGGTAAAGTATTGTTTTTATTGAAAAGTGTTTTTTTTGGGAAATGTATGTAAATATTTATTTTCTTTAATGTCATTTCACTAATTTTTATCTCTTCTTCATTCTTTATCTTTTTTTCTTCTTATTTTTATCTCTTATATTTTTATCATCTTTCTATTCCCTTTTAACTTTCCTCAATATCACACTATAATGATTATAATATTTATAGAGTTTGGAAGTTAAAATTTGTTTTCAAAGTATTTTATTATCTAACTTCTCTAAAAAATATTCTGAATTTTTTCCTTCCTCAACTTTTAATCCATTTTTATAATCACAAAGGGGAGAAAATTAATAAAAAATAGTGTTTTATTAAGGGGAATTTTTTTCCAAAAATTTATTTTAAATGGGAAGCAGTTCAAAAATTTTACTTAATTATTTTTAATATTCTCTAATCCTTAATTATTTTACAAATTGAAGCTTTAAAAATAGCCTTTATTATTTCTAATAGCTGTCCTGATCAATTTAATTATTGAGATCATTCAATATATTAGTGAAATCTTGAATATATTTACTATCTCACTCATTATTCATTTATGATTAATTTATATTTATATGTTAATAGTTTGTAATCATAAAAAAAGAGTTTTTTGTACCTCTCACTCTCATGGTGTTTTCATGATCACAAAGACTCACCTATGTTTATAACATTCTTAATTAAAGTGAGACCCATTATATACATTGAATAAATAGTAGTTGAATTCAATTACGTATTAAAGTAATTTTAATGCCTTGAAAAAGGACTTTTAATATCTCACTCTATCGTTAAATACATTAGAAATAGCTTAGAATATCCAAGGAAGACATTGAGGTGAAGTGGAGGTGGCCATGGTAGAAGAGGAAGCTGTGCAGATAGAATTGGCTCACTGGTGCATGGAACAAACCGAACTATTACATAGTGTCTATAGCATAACTTGTCTAGAAATTACACTGGATAGCTAATGGGGGATCACTGACTGAACCTTTGTTCTTCTAGATGTACTATTTATTGTTTCAAGTCCACTGTCTAGCTGATTTCTAGAAGTAGCTAGCCTGCGGTTGTTTTATAGAAATCATCATGTTCCAAAAATCCCACCAGCTACCTAGTGGTCACTATTAGGTAACTGATGGCATCAAAATAGATAATATGAGAACCAGATTTGTTATGGAAAAAGTTCATTGAATTCTATCTTCCATGGATTCATGGCCTCAGGTGAATTCTAGAACCTTATCAGACCTCTTGGTTGGTATAAAATGAGTCCTTTGGCCTCTCAGAAGTTACAAAATTGCTTTCCATCAACAATAATGACACTAATTAATAATGAAGTGATAGAATTCTCAAATATTTTCAAGTGAAATCTTCAAGTTCTTAATTTATTTAAAGTCTGACATCCTTTCTCTCAAATAAATCATCCTCTATTATATTCATCCATCCAAAGATATTTTTGTGCCTATATTATAATGGAATTCTATGAAAAAGACTCTCTCTTCTACCACCTATCTCCAATGGTTCTCATTCAATAAAAGTGCGGTATGGGTTCTTTAGTTTTCAATAAACCCCAATATGGTTCTCAAAAACAATAATTATGATGAATGAGTATCCCATTCATCACTAAGATCAATATATTTACACTACTGACCTATCATGTTATGGGGTGGAGATGTTTGGGCTCACATCATGCTAAATCTAAACTTTTTATCAATTATTTTCATCTTCTCATTACTAATTCCACATTTTATCATTTAATATCAATTTAAATACATATATAATTATAGTTTCATTATTTTTATGGTTAAATTATATTGATATTATATTTATAAACATAGGACTGAATTTATCCACTGTATCTTAATCGATTACATACTTTATTTCATTATATTCAATTTAAAATTTTAAAATGTAAATTCACCCACTTTCTAACCAAAATTATTATTATTTTTGGCATGTTAGTAAAAATTAATTTTATATTAATACTAATGAGATATTTTTTATCCCATTTCATCTATATATTATATAGTAACCCTACATATATCTTCAGTTAGGTATCCTTTTATTTACTGGTATTATATATTCATGGAAAATTTTCTCTAGTATAATTAGACCATATCATTAATTTCTTTCCCTTCCACTAGAGAATATAAAGTAATTCTGAGGTCTTATAGTGATTTTCGATAGTTTGTGTAATTTAGACCATTTCATTATAGAACTATATAAGCTATTTTTTGGAAGTTGGGTCTAATTTATTTAGGTGGAATGATTATCATTACTCGATATGTAATGAAAAAAATATGTAAGAACCAAGATCTTAATTATAGGTGTGGATCATGATTTTAGGTTATTTTTTAGGTAAAAAGATGATAAGTGGTTTTTTTAAGCACACGTCGTGTAATCCTAAGTACACACCATTTACCGAGAATTATGAATATAGTCATGTTATGGCTGTGTAATGGAAGAATACATGGTCATCCAGAGACTTGGCAGACCGCTTAAGTTGGGGGCCGGTTAAGGCCACTACACAGTGTGTATTTTTAATGAACCCACTGTGCACTTTTATGTTTTTTTGGTATATCAAAGTGGGGATGTATTTCATGTCTATAAATAAACTAATATTCCCATGTTTCATAAAAGAGTGCTCAGGAATGAAAAATGAAGACCGAACCCCTGATTTTCAGTCTAAGCTCCAATTGAGATACCTTTAGGTGCATTATAATCCCGCTGGTGAGTTCTCAAAAACCATAGTTCCTTTATTCATGATTACTTCTCCCATTTTAATTACTCAAGGTTGATATTTTTTAACATTTTATAGATCTATGCTGATGTAGGCCGATTCAAGGGCCAATGTTCAAGTACATCGATCGTATGACATGGATGTTTGTGGTTTGTGCCTTTTGTTGTTTGTATTTGGATTATATATTCTAAAAGTGTTGCATACCCACGATTGGGGTATTTCTTGATTTGGAATTTAAACATATTCATTACCTTCTATGGTTTGATTGATTAATAAATGGATATTTCTTATGTGCAAGGTTAGATACCTTTTTTATGGGACACACCATGGGTGAGTTTCCCTTGATTTATTGTTTATGGTTATTTGGTCTAGGATTCCTATTAGCATTGACTTGATTTCCATGCCTTGGTAGATTAGGATGAAGTTTGATTGATTATATAAAATTAATGTGATATGAATTATGAATTATTATCAATGTAGTAGTTTCAGATTACATGAGCTTCTTTGATATTATATGTTCACTATTTTTCCAATGGGCCATGAGAGACTCAGACCAGGAAGACTTCTGGGACATTCTCATTATTTACACAAGACTGTGAGAGAATTAGTGTAGGTGATTGGCCCAAGGTTTTTGACCATTGATAGCTACATATTATGTAGTTTATAACTACCTTACGCATTGTTGACCCAAGGTTATTGACTCTGAGAGCTACCCAAGTGGTAGATTATAATTTATTGATGCTAGGTTGACATAGGGGTATTGATGTGGCTCTAATTTTACATAGTATTTGACATATTTTTACATAATTTTTAATGATTTAAATAATTATTTAGTCACATTATGCTAAATATATGAAATTTTGTATTTTTATAAATAAATTTCTCAAATATTCAATTTTATAACATTTTATGTAATTAAGGACCCTTAATTAGTAGATTTTTTACTTATTTGTTTTCAATATAACTAATTTTCAATTTGTTTATTTAATATTTGTTTATTTTTATTTAATTTTTAATAATTTTTGAGTTTTATGATTAATTTACTTTTAATTTTTATGTTTATACAACTTAGATTGGATTGCCAGACTACCGGTAGCTTAGCTACCGATAGTAGGTTACTGCTACTCTCTATTGGTGACCTTACCTCTATCGGTGACCCTTGTCACCAATAATTTATCCTACCAGTAGGTCTTTTCCAAGTATAACTGTGGCCTTTCATTTAAACTACCAGTGAACTTTTAATTTTATCAGTAGCGGTAAGCCCAAAAAAACGATGAGTAACTAGTTTAAATTAGTTCACCTTGCTTCCTTTTTAATAAGTTATTTTTTATTTTAAATAATTATATAATAATTGAAATTTATTTTAATTAGCTTAGAATTTATTTTAATAATTAATCTTTTAACTTAGTTACATTATAATAGGTTATCAATATTAATTAATGTGTTTTGACATCCTACTAATAACTTAAGTAAATAATTTTCCTTTTTAAATTAAATAAAATGGTTTGGCCTTAATTATTTTTGTTCAAATAGTTAATTAATTAATTAATTAATAGTTTTAAGCATTAGTTATATTATTTCATGTATGCATATTGGGTTATAATTCATTTTTTATTTTGTTTTAGTTTACCAGTAAGGTAGATGAGCTCTAACGGTGACCCTTTGCTGTATCGGTGACCTTGTCACTGTTCCCTCTTACAAACCCTAATTTCATTGATATAATTTAGTTATTAATTTAATTTTATATTCATCCATTAATATAAATAAACTACATTAATTTAATATTTTAGTTTTTTTGCTTAAAATATTTAGTTATAGTTGCTAATATAACATAATGTTTATTTTTAGTGCTAATTCATTAATTAATTTTGTTGTTTTAATCTTTTAAAATAAGTTAGGTTTTATGCAGTTCAAATTTTTATTAAAATTAATTCTTTTAATTCTGTTGTCTAAATTCATTCTTTAAATTTGTATAATTCAATCTTGATAATAAATTAATTAGTTAATATTTTTATTGTGTTTTATTTTTTTTAGTTGTAGTTCGATTAATGCTTGGTGTTGTTTCGTGTGTTTGCTGGTTACTGGTAATTTCCTAATTTTATATCGGCAGCCCTTGCACCACTGCATTATTAATTTTTTTTATCGGTAGCTGCTATCCCTTCTCTATCAGTAGCTTCCCATCCTCACTGATAGACAACAGCTTTTCCCCACCGATACAGCTGCTGGCTAGCTATAGATAAACAACAACCCTCAAACAGTAGCTTTATCTCACTGTTACCCTTCTCTCTACCCCACGCTGTTTTTCTTGCTCTCATGGTTCCACTCTATTTTCATGCCACACTTCCAAATACCAAGCACACCCCAAGCCCGTACATGCCGTCAGACCAGCTTCTTCGAGGGAGTCCGCTTTGCTGGAGCCGGGGAAATCTGCTGCTGAAGAGAGCCGCACCATCTACTGGTGATGTGATGCAAGGAGAGGAGGTCTCCGCTGGTTCTAAGCCGCTACTTGTGAGGGGGATTCGTCGCGCCATGATAGGGAGAAATTGGAGTTATCGTTGGACGTCGCTCGAGCTGGTGACCCGTGAAGAGGAAGAGGCCACCACGTCGCACTAGAACCGCTGAGGTCTGGAATTCTGCATTGCCCGTGCTAGTGGAGGCAGTCGCGCCGCTGTTGTGAAGAGTCTGTTGTGCCGCCACGAATAACCCAAGCCGCTGCCTGTCCGTCGATCTTGAGCAGAGGAGTCTGCTACGCTATGCTAAAACTGAAGGCTACAACATCACCCTTACTCGCGCTGTACTGCTGTCATTGCTGATGAAGCCTGAGGATTGTTGCGCGATACTAGTTTGTTTGGAACCGTGCTTGAAGGAGGAAAGGAGGATCCGTGGGTCTGTTGCACTGCCGCCGATGCTAGTGGATAAGAAGTGGAAACCCTCCTCCTCCTATGCACCGAATTGGGGGGAGGATGATAACACTAAAATTAATAATAAAATTATAAATAATAAAAAACAAAAAGAAAAAGTAAAGTAAAAAAGTTAAAAGACAAAAAGAAAAGCAAAATCTAAAGTAAAGTAAAGTGAAATTAAAATTAACTATAAAAAAAAGTTAACTTCACCAAGTCAAATAAATATAAATATTTTTTAAAAGTAATTAATTAAAACAATTATAATTTTAATAAATAGATTAATTATAAATTAAATTATTAAACTAAATTAATAATAATTGTAAATAGTAAATTAGTTTTCTATTAATAGTATAAATATATAAGTATGAATAATTATAAATAAATTATAAAATATACCTATTAATTAAAAATACTTAAAACTTATGTAATATTTTTAATTACTAAATTAAAATTAACTAATTAATTAATTAATCTAGAAACTTAATTTCTTAAATAGTAATAATTAAATTATTAATACTTTCTAAATTATTTAATTTGTAATTACTTATTTATTTATGACGTCAAGTTTTAATAATTTAGTTAAAATACGATAAACTAAAATAATTTAGTATTTAGTATTTATATTTGTTAATTTAATTAAATTAATAGAATTTGATAAACTTTTTAATTAAGTTATTTAATAATTAACTCTATTTACTTTTAATTAGTATATAACAACAAACTTAAATAATAACTTTAAAATTTTAGTTAACTCTCGTTGAGTTTTATTTATTTCATTTTAATTAAAACATGGCAGGTTCATTCAAGAGTCATGTTTATGTCCAGGTACATGCAACCAACTCATCCAGAGTTAGTTACAAGGGAAAAACTCGCGTGACATGCCTGTCACGGGTAAAACGCACGTGTGCGGTGCACTTGTGAGAAAATCATGAAGTCGGTAGAAGACGTGCAGTGACATGCAGTAGATGATAGAGGGTATATAATGCAGAGCAGTAGCAGAATTTTGGGGAGACTCTCATTCACACCCGCTCATTACTCATTCTACGAACACATCAGACGAGAGTGAAGACTCTAAGGAGAAGTACTGGAGACGACCAGGCGGCTAAGGAGCCCGAAGGAATAGCATTTCAAGGGGATTTTACCTTCCCTCTGTCCAGAATTTTGTACTCTTTTATCACTTGTATTTCACTACATTAATCAATATGATCAAAGGTTTAATTGTTTAGCTCAGGAATTCAATTCTATTGGTTAATCTTCTAATCTTCTTTATTCACTTTGAAATTTTCAGAATCATATTCAGTTGGCGAGATTGAATATTGATTCTCTTTCTAGTTGTTTCAAACCTTAAATGTTTTAAAATTAATAACTTCAAGAACTACTGGTGAGGTTATTCTTGAATACTTTTTCAGAGCGGTAATGTTTTAAACAGTGGAAATTTACGACGAGTTTATTTTCCAACTATTATATTTATCATACTGTCAAGCATTTTTACTGATTTTAGGGTGGTGAACTCCTTAAGTTAGTTTATTTGTGTGTTGAGTTTCCTAGAGAGGGAGACTATTCCCCTTTTTTCTCAAGCTGTGATTCAATGAAGTGCAGTGGAGAAGAAATCCTTAAAACCGGTAGTTTAGAATTCCTGAGTAATTTGTTGATCTCGGTTCCTTGTCTTGCTACTTTATATTAGTATACTGTATTTCTCTAGTTTATAATGTTTTGTGTAAATTTTAGTTTCTTTGATAAAAACATGTTTCATTATCTTGTTTCCTATTAATATTTTAAAAATAAATAAAAAAATATTTTTTTTACCTCATTGTTAACAACAGTGAAGTCTTTAGTTTTAAAACCCAGAATTCTTGTTTCCCTTCTCCGTGGTTCGACCCTACACCACTGTTCTAGTGTAGGTTTATAAATATAATTTTGAGAGCCGTGACGACCTCCGACCTACTTCAAAATTTGGGGCCATTTCCGGGGAAGGCACGAGCCATTGCTAAAAAAAACATTTTAAAAAAACATTTATAAAAATCATAAAAAAATTGAAAGGTTTGAAAACTATATAAAAAAACTATTACTTTACATTCTGAGTTGTTACTGCTGAAACTGTCTATTGTTGTGTGTATGAGAACAAGACACTCTGCTATTAGATTAGTTCCCTTAGACCTAAAACTCGATAAAAAATTTTCTGATCTAAGAAAGAATAAAAATATTGAAATGGAGAATCAAGATAATAGAGTTCCCAAGCATAATAATTTCCAAAACCATCCAGAACTCTTAGATGAGCATGAACAGCCTAGGATGAGGGATTTTCAAATCCCTCAAGTTTCAAGCAACCCATCATCCATTAGATTAAGTCCTAGAGCCAGAAATTATGAGCTGAAACAATCACACATTTCACTACTTCCTACATTCAATGGGCTCTCTAATGAGGACTCTTTAGCCTTCATTAGAGACTTCTACAACACTGTGCAACAAATTCCTTTGTTAGGACTCATAGAAAATGAGTTAAGGATGAGGGTTTTTCCCTTTTGCCTTAAAGGGAATGCTAGGAACTAGGTTTTAAGTCTAGATGATTTTTTTTAGAATTGGGATCAAGTGTATAATTCATTAATTATGAAATTTTATCCCCAAAGATTAAAAGGAGAACTGAGAACTAAAATCACTAGTTTTTATCAGGAGGATGGAGAAGCTTTTCATGAAGCTTGGGATAGATTTAGGGACCTTCTTAGGTAGTGTTCTCATCATCAACTCCCATCACATCTCCTCATGGATAATTTCTATGAAGGGCTTTCCTCCTCTGGTCAAATCTTAGTGGATCAATATGCTGAGGGTAATTACAATGATAAGACTGATGAGGAGTTGATACATATTTTCAATAATCTGGCCCTTAATTCTCAACAGAAGAACTCAAGAAGAAAGAGAGTCAATAGGAATGTTAATACTGGTTCAGGAGCTGATACTCAAGCTCAACTAGCTAAAATCACCAACCAACTTCAAACCTTAATGAACCAGAATTCAAAACAAACTGCTAATCAAGTTGAAAATCAGAATCAGTATCAATCTCTTAGGCAATAGTGCACTCAATGTGGTATGTTTTGGCACTCTGAAATTTTTTGTCCAAATGTTGATTTAACTACCCAACAACCTGAAACCTTAAACTTTGTCAATTATGGTCCTAGGATTCCTCTAAAAGAAGATCCATTCTCAAACAACTATAACCAAGGCTATAGGAACCATCCAAATCTGTCGTGGAAGGATCAAGGTATTATTAAGCAACAAACTGCCCCTAATTATCAGAACCAACCAAGACCAAACTTTCAAAATCAATAAAGTGGTGAGACTTCAAATGTTCAAGGAAGTAATGATAATCAAATTTCTTATAAATTGGATCAGATCTTGAATAAAATAAATTCACAAGAGGAAAGGAACATGACTCAACTTAATAAACAGAAAAGCCAATATGAGCTAGACAAGATGTAAAATGATGTGAGAATATAGAACACGGAAACACATCTAGGAAAATTAGATAGAGATTTGACTTATAGGGGCAAAGATAGGGTTCCTAGTACAACTGAACATAATCATAGGGAGAATATCATGGTTGTTTTCACTAGAAGTGGCCTTAATACTCAAACTATTGCTGAAATACTATAAAAAATGCCTAAAATGAGAAACTGTTTGAATATGGAAATGAAAATATGCATTGTTCCCAAGGTGAAAACTCACAGATAAATTTGAAAATGATGAGAATTTGAATCAGTCACCTGAAACTCAAGCTGAAATTTCTTTTAAAAATCAAAAGAATAAAGGAAAAGAAAAATCTTTTGAAGAGGTGAGGGACATGCCCACTGTTCTAAAAAATTTGGCCCCACCCATCCCTTTCCAAGAAATGTTAAATCTTCAAAGTAATACCAGAGCTGAACTTCTTCAGTTCCTTGGTCTTCTATCCAAACTTCAAGTGATCATCTCATTTATCCAAGCTTTAATTCAAATTACTTCTTATCTGAAATATTTAAAGAAAACTGTTTCAAACAAAACGACCATAGAAGAATTTTCTACCTACAGCCTCACTGAAGAGTGTAGTGATGTGCTTCAAAAGAAAATCCCACCAAAACTGAAAGACCCAGGTATCTTTTTTATTCCTTGTACTCTAGGAAATTTAGGTCAGCTCAACTGTTTGTGTGATTTAGGTGCCAGCATTAATCCTCTCCCATACACACTGTTTCGACAATTGAGGATGGGTGACCTTCAACCCACCACGGTCATACTACAGTTAGCTGATAGATCCTTCACTCATCCTGTGGGTCAAGTAGATGACTTAGTAGTTGGAGTTGGGAAGCTATTTCAACCTGATTACTTTCTTGTTCTAGATATAGAGTGTGATCAAGAGGTACCTATCAACTTGGGCATGCCCTTTTTGGCCATAGGTGGTGCTGTTAATGATGTTTCCCAAGGTCAACTGATATTCAAAATTGGTGAACAAGAAGAAGAGTTCAATGTTTTTAAAAATATTAAGGAACCAACATATTTTGAAAATTGTTCAAAAATTGAGTCTCTTGAAGCTGAATGTTCCTATATAACTCAACTTGAACTCATTGAAAAATCTGAAAAACAATCCTTTGCTGAAGAAAATATTTGTGAAGCTAAAAATCTTTGTGAATCTGTTTTGGAAACTGAAAATTATGCTGTAACACCAAAACTGGAAATTTTTTTCAGAACTAGACAATTTTCCAGTTTCTGCTGTAGGAGAGTCCCCTGTTTCTGATCTTAGGAGATTTCGGAGTGAAATTGAGGGTGTCTCTGTTAACACTGACCTTACTGAGCACTTTGATGATACTGAGGGAGAACTGTTAAGACAATTAGATGATTCTTCTTTAATAACCCTACTGAATTCTGATCTAGAATGTCTGGAAACCATATTGCCCACCTTGGACAGTAGGACTGTTACTTCTGAATCTGAACATGAAATTGAAAAGCTTTCATCTTTCAATACTACTTACAAGAAATATGTTGAAGATCTTAGACCTCCCAGGACTAAGAGTCTTCCTTTGAGTTTAGTACCACCTGAACTTGAACTGAAGCTTATCCCTGCTCATCTCAAATATTTATTTCTAGGTGAGAACATAACTTTCCCTGTAATAATTTCTGCTGAACATAATGAAAATCAAGAGGAAAGACTGTTGAATGTGTTGAAAAAGTTTAAATCCGCCATATGCTAGACCATAGCTGACATAAAGGGTATTAGTCCCTCATTCTGTATGCACAAGATTCCTACGGAGCCTGGCCATAAACCTAGGGTAGAGTGTCAAAGAAGATTAAATCCAAACATGATAGAAGTTGTGAGAGAGGAAGTAATTAAACTTCTGGACACTGGAATGATATATCCCATTTCTGATAGTTCTTGGGTCAGCCCTGTCCAGGTTGTCCCCAAGAAGGGAGGTTTCACTGTAGTTAAAAATGAAAAGAATGAAGAAGTCCAAGTTTGGAAATCCACAAAATGGAGAGTTTGTATTGATTATAGGAAGGTTAACGTAGCCACTAGGAAGGACCATTTTCCAATGCCCTTCTTGGATCAAATGCTTGAGAGGCTTGCTGGAAACGAATTTTTCAGTTTTCTTGATGGGTATTCTGGAACAACCAGATCCCTATTGCCCTAGAGGATCAGGATAAGACCACTTTCACATGCCCATTTGGATCATATGCCTACCGGTGGATGCCCTTTGGGTTGTGTGGAGCTCCAGCCACCTTTCAAAGGTGTATGATGGCTATCTTTTCTGTTATGATTGAGAGAATAATTGAGGTTTTTATGGATGAATTTTTCATTGTGGGAAGTAATTTTGATACTTGTCTTAAGAATCTTTAGTTAGTCTTGGAGAGATGCATTGAAACCAACCTTGTGCTCAATTGGGAGAAATGTCAGTTCATGGTCATAGAGGGTATTGTTCTTGGTCATAAGGTGTCTAAGAGAGGTTTAGAAGTTGATACTATGAAGATAGATGTAATTCAGAAACTGCCACCTCCTGTTAATGTTAAGGGTGTTAGATGTTTTCTAGGGCATGCCGGTTTTTACCATAGGTTCTTAAAAGATTTTTCTAAAATAACTAAGCCCTTCTGTTCTTTACTGTTTTCCTTTATCAGCATCTTATCTTCTTTGTTGCACCTTGTTTCCAGTGGTATTCTCTTTTAGTATAGGTAGAACAAGTTTGTAATAGATGTGTAGTTTCACTTTACAATACATAAAATCATAAAAAAATTAAAAGATATAAAAGAATTAAGAAAACCACTCTGCTGCGGACAACAGTAAAGCTTGCCAAGTGTTTTTTTAGAGAATAGTGGAAACAATAGCCTTCCCTATGGGTTCAACCCTATTTGCCACAAATATTTTAGTTTGTAGGTATATAAATTTTAAACATTGACCGACTTCAACGATAGTTAGGTCAAGTTTTTTTCCGGGGAAGGCCGAAGGTTGTCAAAGACTGAGAGTATAGGGTTTAACAAAAATAAAAAAAAGAGTAAAAAAAGTCTAAAAAATCATATAAAAAATCTGTTTAAAAAAAACTACTTTGAACTGGAACCTACTGTTTGTGTTGTCTTTGATAAATCTGCTTCACTGTAAACTATTGTGTGTTTAATCTCACCTGGTTTTAGTTTAAAAAAAATGGACCATTATAAGGACTTGTATCACCAACTTTAGCCATTTTGTGTATGTTGCAGCTATTATGGACATACTGTCTGGCAGTGTGTCTATAACCAGCCACAAAAAGATCTTTACATTGAAGAAAATGAAAACATTGAATCTAGTCCTAACACCCTAGCTAAAATAGAATTAATTAATTCCAAATAGGATGATAGGGTGGAACAAATTAATAATTGGTTAACTAAAACCCATGAGATTCAACTTAGAGATTCTCAAGAGCGAGATCAAAGAATGAAAATATTAAAAACCATGCTCTTGTAATTACAACAAAGGGTTAAAGAACAAGAATAATTTGAAGAAGGAGAAAAATAAAATGTGTATAAAATATTTAAACATCAATTTGAAGAAGAGAGTGACTGTGAAATTGGGAAACCTAAATTTCATTTTGAAAAATATGAAACTTTTGAACCAGATCTTGAAATAACAAAATCATTAAATGAAGAACACACCACTAAAAATCCTAAAAAGAGATTTAATGGTGTTGATTTGGACAATTTTGAAACTGAATTTAAACAGATTGAAAAAGATTGTCCAGTTCTTTTCATAATTCCTACATTGGAGAAAAATAACTATTTTAGGAGTTTTGAAAAGGAAGTCATTCAGTTTGAAGAAAAATAATAAGATAAAAACTGGATTGTTAATAATTCTTCACCAAAAATTTCTGAAATTCTGAACATTGAGCCTGAACTTGATATTGGGTATAATCTGGAAGAGAACATTAAACTGGAATTTAAAGAATCTGAAATATTTGAACCTCAATTGAAAAATTCTTTTCCATGTTTAGAAGCTATAAACCCAATAAATTTTCAAATGTTATTGGACAATGAGGATGAGGGAATGACATTTGAATAAAGTATAACAGATGAGTTCTCATTTCCCTATTCTCATAGTGATCACTTATCTGAAACATTGTGTAGTGAAATTGAATGTAGTGTCGTTATTCCTGGGGAAAACTGTTTGAATTTGAATAATCTTGAACATGACTTAATTGAAGCTGAATTGAACTTTTCTTACCCTGAACTAAACCTTCTTGAACACACTACAGACCTCGTTTTAAAAATTGTGCTTTTTGAACTTGGACATGAAAAAGAGGTTGAGCACACACTTGATCTAGGCAGAACTGATTTGATAGAAGCAACAAATGTTCGATTTGAGTTAATAGATGAGGATCTTTTGGAAGAGATTTATAGCATTCTTAGTCCTGGATCAATTTGTGATAAAATAAATTATCTTCCCTATATGTCATTTCCTTCCTCAACTGTGAAGGGTGAAAAATATTTTCATGATACCGATAGCAGTTCAGAGGGGGAGTCACACTTGTGTTCCATTGTCCATGATTCATTTCAGCAGTTAACTGAGTTACCTCTTGAGCCTGCTAATCAGAATTCACCCACAAGCACCCTTGAATTTGAAGTTGTTAGTGTTGAGGTTAAGAGAGAAATCCATGAAAATAATGTCATACCCTTTGAAGCACCTAGTTATATGTTGTCCCTTCATGTGAATTCAAATCTTGTAAAATCTGAAACAAAACTGGAAGTGGACAGCACTGTACCCACAACTGTTAAAGGGTGTTTCTTATGGGTTAATTCAAGCTATCGGAATTCAGTTTTAGTATGCTTTAGTCTTATTGACCATGAATATTATCTTTCTATTAAAAATAAATGGGCTAAACACCTATGGTGGTTCTTATTAAGGAAACCACATCCACCTAGTGACTATGGTTAGTTTTTCGGTGAGTATGGTTGGAGAATTTAAACCTACCACTGCATGGGAGGAAACCCATGGTTTTTCTTTTGGTAATAAATAAAAAATTGTAATTAAATAAAGTCTAACTAAAGACTTTAAATTTAGTGCTTCATGGGAGTCAACCCATGTTCTTTCTTTTGTGTTTACTTTTTTTCTGTTATTTCTTTACTTTGAATAATGTTCTGCTGTGATGCCTACTGTTTTCACTATCTATACAAGTTATATATTCCTCGTTCTCATGCTCGGTGTTTTTAGGATGCTGCTGCTTGTGTCAATAAAGGGAGTAGAATTCCCATGCTGAAGGAGTAATGGAAATCTAGTCAGGGAAGTACCTTACTGTTAAATTCTGTTTCTTCTTTCTGCTCCTTAATGATTTGCTGAAAATTTGTTGTATATATTGGAATAAAATTATACTGCATGTCACTAAGTTTAATTGAAAAATTCTGCATGTGCCTTTTGTCTGAAAAAATGAAATAATCTTCTCACTGCTTGAACTTAAGTGTGGGGGGATTGTGCTATCTGAAAAATCATGTTTTGAATCTGCTTGTATCTTTGAGGTGTTTAGCATGAAATTTTTCTTCTGTATTGAAGATTTTATTGAACTCAATCTGTTAAAATGATGGCACCCACATAACATTTCACTTACACATCACATGATATATTTTGAGATGAATTGAAAATCATTGTCACATGACATAAATGTTAATTCATAAACATACATATGAACCTACTTAATATTATTCTTTGTGGAAAACAATCTTTTTGAACCTCATTTAGACCCTTTATAGATTTCATCTATCTACTTAATTGAAAATATATTTTGAACCTTAATTGATTAATTGTTCTTTTCCATATTTAGAAGTAAACTTTGGGGACGAAGTTGGGTTTTAAGTGTGGGGGAGGGGGTCAATTATTGACTATGATAAACTTTGTTTTAATGTAATCCCATCAATTCCCACTGTAAATTCAAACTTTTTGAAAAAAAATGGATAAAAGTTTTCTAAATTCTTCCATAATTTTAAGCTTTACATTTTTCTCAATTGGGTCTTGACTTCGGATAAGTTCCCTGCAGGTAGTTGAGAACTGCTTTGAATCTGAAATTGATTGGTATGGATGATTGTAGAGTGGTCTTAATTAGTGATTTGATAGAAATTTGGTTTAGGACCTACTTATGAAGGTGATATGTGTTACATGTTTGTGGAATTATGATCATAACCCTTGGAACAAGAAATTTGATTCTGATTCTAGGGGACTCATTCTTTTTCATTAATTTATTAAAATCAGTTGCTTTAATGAGCCAATGTAAATGAATTTTATATAAATATTTTGAAATTGGATTAATTTGGGCATCTGGGATCCCACGGTGAGTCTCTGAGACCCTAGATGCTGGGTGCATTTCTATTAACTAAAAGCCCTCTGTACACTTTGAATAAGTTCATTTTCACAGTGCTTAGCACAATGATACATGGCTTAGGAAAAATAAATAAAGTGTCTAGGGTCAAAAATGAGCTCATTAAGGTGAGGGTAATGATGAATTCCAGATGAAGAAGGGATCAAATGGTTTATATGTAAATCATTTAGGTTGTATCATTGAGGTGATTCATAATAAAATTTATTATTTTTGGTACCTATGACTCAGTCAAAGTATGAAGTTACTTGGTTAAGGTCTTAATTCCATTGAAATTTTATCTCCTGATATTCTAGGACATAGAATTTGAGCTTGGATTGAAGTGAGTCACTAAGTTGTATCACATTTGAGGCATGGCATATTCTTTGATTGATGGTCTTTGCTTTCTAAATTACTAGTGAGTGTTTATTTTAAGCCAGATTCAATGAGTAAATCAGTTTCTTAAAGCCTATTGTTATGTTTTGTCCTTTGTTTTGAGTGATGGGCATGTTACAGTGTGATCTGTATCATAAATACATTTCACTTGTTTTCAAAGATAATAAAACATGAGATTGTTTGAGGGAAAACAATGTTTATGTGTGGGGTGATTTGATGTGGCTCTATTTTTACGTAGTTTTGCCACATCTTTTTACTTAATTTTTAATGATTTAATTAATTGTTTAATTAATTTATTCTATATATATGCAATTTTTTATTTTTATAATTAAATTTGTGAAATATTCAATTTTTATAACATTTTATGTAATTAAGGACACTTAAGTAGTTGATTTATTACTTTTTTGTTTTTAATATAACTAATTTTCAATTTGTTTATTTAATATTTGTTTATTTTTATTTAATTTTTAATAATTTTTTAGTTTTTTGATTAATTTACTTTTAATTTTTATGTTTATACAACTTAGTTCGGCTTGCCAAACTACCGGTAGTTTAGCTACGAATAGCAGGTTACTAGTACTCTCTATTGGTGACCTTGCATCTATCGGTGACCCTTGTCACCGATACTTTATCCTACCGGTAGCTCTCTTTCAAGTATAACTGTAGCCTATAATTTAAACTATCGGTAAACTTTTAGTTTTATCAGTAGTGATAAGCCCAAAAAAAACGATGAGTAACTAGTTTAAATTAGTTCTGCTTGCTTTATTTTTAATAAGTTATTTTTTATTTTAAATAATTAAATAATTATTGTAATTTTATTTAATTATCTTAGACTTTATTTTAATAATTAATCTTTTAACTTAGTTACATTATAATAGGTTATCAATATTAATTAATGTGTTTTGACATCCTGCTAATCACTTATGTAAATAATTTTCCTTTTTAAATTAAATAAAACGGTTTTCCCTTTATTATTTGTTTTCAAATAGTTAGTTAATTAATTAATTAATAGTTTTAAGCATTAGTTATATTATTTCATGTATGCAGATTGGGTTTTAATTCATTTTTTATTTTGTTTTAGTCTACCGGTAAGGTAGACGAGCTCTAACGGTGACCCTTTGATGTGTCGGTGACCTTGTCACTCTTCCCTCTTACAAACCCTAATTGGATTGATATAATTTAGGTCTTAATTTAATTTAATTTTTATCCATTAATATAAATTAACTACATTAATTTAATAGTTTAGTTTTTCGCTTAAAATATTTAGTTATAGTTTCTAATATAACATAATGTTTATTTTTAGTGCTAATTAATTAATTAATTTTAGTGTTTTAAGCTTTTAAAATAATTTAGGTTTTATGCAGTTTAAATTTTTATTACAATTAATTCTTTTAATTCTTTTGTCTAAATTCATTCTTTAAATTTTTATAATTCAATATTGCTAATAAATTAATCAGTTAATATTTTTGTTGTGTTTTTTTTGAGTTTTAGTTCGATTAACGCTTGGTGTTATTTTGGGTGTTTACAGGTTACCAGTAATTTCCTTATTTTATATCGGTATCTCTTGAACCGCTGCTTTATTTATTTATTTTTTCTATCAGTAGCTGCTATCCATTCTCTATCAGTAGCTACCCATCCTCACTGATAGACATCATCTTTTCCCCACTGATACAGCTGTTGCATAGCTACCGATAAACAACAACCCTCAACCAGTAGCTGCATCTCACTGTTACCCTTCTCTCTACCCCATGCTGTTTTTCTTGCTCTCACGGTTCCACTTTATTTTCCTTCCACGCTTCCAAATCCCCAGCACATCCCACGACCGTACATGCCATTGGACTAGCTGCTTCGAGGGAGTCCTCTTTGCTGGAGCCGGGGAAATCTGCTGCTGAAGAGAGCCGCACCATCTACTGGTGATGCGTTGCAAGCAGAGGAGGTCTCCGCTGGTTCGAAGTCGATGTTTGTGAGGGGGATTCGTCGCGCCATGCTTGGGAGAAATTGGAGTTATCGCTGGATTCCGTTCTAGCTGGTGACCCACGAGGAGGAGGAGGCCTCCGCGTCGCACTAGAACCGCTGAGGGCTGGAATTCCGCATTGCTCGTGCTAATGGAGGCAGCCGCGCACCGTTGTTGTGAAGAGTCTGTTGTGCCGCTGTGAAGAACCTGAGCCACTGCCTGTCCGTCGATCTTGAGCAGAGGAGTCTGATGCGCTACGCTGAAACCGAAGGCTACATCATCACCCTTGCTCGCGCTGTACTGCTATCATTGCTGCTGAAGGCCGGGGATTGTTGCGCGATACTGGGTTGTTTGGAGCAGCTCTTGAAGGAGGAAAGGAGGATCTGTGGGTCTGTTGCACTGCCGCCGATGCTGGTGGAGAAGAAGAGGAAACCCTCCCCCTCCTGTGCACCGAATTTGGGGGAGGATGATAACACAAAAAATAATAATAAAAGTATAAGTAATAAAAAGAAAAAGAAAAAGTAATGTAAAAAAGTTAAAAGAAAAAAAGGAAAGAAAAAGCTAAAGTAAAGTAAAGTTAAATTAAAATTAACTATAAATAAAAGTTAACTTCACTAAGTCAAATAAATATAAATAATTTGTAAAAGTAATTAATTAAAACAATTATAATTTTAATAAATAGATTAATTATAAATTAAATTATTAAAATAAATTAATAATTAATGTAAATAGTAAATTAATTTTCTATTAATAGTATAAATATATAAGTAAGAATAATTATAAATAAATTATAAAATATACCTATTAATTAAAAATACATAAAACTTAAGTAATAATTTTAATTACAACATTAAAATAAACTAATTAATTAATTAATCTAGTAACTTAATTTCTTAAATATTAATAATTAAATTATTAATAATTTCTAAATTATTTAATTTTTAATTACTTATTTATTTATGACGTCAAATTTTAATAATTTAGTTAAAATATGATAAACTAAAATAATTTAGTATTTAGTATTTATATTTATTGATTTAATTAAATTAATATGATTTGATAAACTTTTTAAATAAGTTATTTAATAATTAACTCTAATTACTTTTAATTAGTATATAACAGTAAACTTAAATAATAACTTTAAAATTTTAGTTAACTCTCGTTGAGTTTTATTTATTTCATGTTATTTAAAACATGGCAGGTTCATTCAAGAGTCATGTTTATGTCCAGGTACATGCAACTAACTCATCTGGAGTTAGTTACGAGGGAAAAACTCGCGCGACATGCCTCTCGCGGGTAAAACGCACGTGTGCGGTGCACTTGTGAGAAAATCATGAAATTGGTGGAAGATGTGCGGTGACATGAAGCAGATGACATAGGGTATATAAAGAAGAGCAGTTTCAGAATTTTGGGGAGACTCTCATTTGCTCCCACTCATTACTCATTCTATGAACACATCAGACGAGAGCGAAGACTCTGAGGAGCAGTACTGGAGATGAGTAGGAGGCTAAGGAGCCCGAAGGCAGAGCATTGCAAAGGGAGTTTACCTTTCCTCTGTCCATAATTTTGTACTTTGTTTTTGGTTGTATTTCACTGCATTAATCAATATGATCAAATGATGAATTGTTTAGCTTGGGAAATCATTTCTATTGGTTAATCTTCCAATCTTCTTCATTCACTTTGAAATTTTTAGAATTATATTCAATTGGCGAGATTGAATATTTATTCTCTTTCTAGTTGTTTCACACCTTAAATGTTTTAAAATTCATAACTTCAAGAACTACTGGAGAGGTAAATTTTGAATTATTTTTCAGAGCATTAATGGTTTAAACAGTGGAAATTTACAGCGAGTTTATTTTCCAATTGTTATATTTATCATACGGTCAAGCAATTTGACTGATTTTGGGGTGGTGAACTCCTTAAGTTAGTTTCTCTATGTGTTGAGTTTCCTGGCGAGGGAGAGTATTCACCTTTTTTCTCAAGGTGTGATTCAATGAAGTACAGTGGAGAAGATATCCTTAAAACCGGTAGTTTAGAATTCCTGAGTACTTTGTTGATCTCGGTTCCTTGTCTTGCTACTTTATATTAGTATACTGTACTTATCTAGTTTATCATACTCAGTGTAAATTTTAGTTTATTTGATAAAAACATGTTTCATCATCTTGTTTCCACTTCATAGTTTAAAAATAAATAAAAAAATAAAAAGTTGTTTACCTCATTGCTAACAACAGTGCGGTCTTTAGTTTTAAAACCTAGAATTATCGTCTTCCTTCTCTATGGTTTGACCCTACACCATTGTGCTAGTGTTGGTTTATAAATGTAATTTTGAGGGCTGTGACGAACTCCGACCTGCTTCAGGTATTGACCTTAAGTGCTGCCCGGGTGGTCATTGTAATTGATCTATACAATGTGGAACCAAAGGGGTTAGACTGTGAGATATTTTCTAGAGGGTCGTTATTTAATGAATTGGTGCTATGTTAAACCAAATGGGTTAGAATATGATATCTTTCCCATAGGTTTTTTTATGAATAATTGAATGATTGTGATGAGTCTTCCAAGACAAAGCATAGGCTTGGACCCAATCATACTTGTTTATTTAGATGGTCTTATGAGACATCTATTTTGTTACATTCATAGGGGATACCTTGCTTTGGATAGATCCCAAGGTTTACATGATTCAATGGATTTAATAATAAATGTAAATGAATTTAATTGAAAAATGTAGTATTGTTTACTATTGAGTACTTCCTAGTTTATTACTTTACTTTTTCATTTTACCTGTTATATATATTCACTGGTAGTTAGGCACAAATATTTTTGTGGTTGGCTACTAGGATTTGTATCACACCCTGTTTAGTCATATTTTGGACTCCCAACAGATTATATTATTGTAGGTATAGATAAAGTAACGTTCCCTTCTTCATTAGGTACTTGATTACTACTGGAGTTGGAGAGCATGGGACCAAACTGAGGCTTGTAATTCTGTTCGAGTTTACTTAATTTTCTGTACATTTGTTTTTTTATTTATTTCATGCATTGTGACTTGTTTGGTAGCTTTTATAGACCCAAGTGACATGAAAAATTTATATATATGATTTATTTATTTTGTTACCATCAGTCTTCCACTATTTAATTATGTTTTATGGTATTATTACTTCTTCTATTTTGAACTATCTGTTTTGAATTGTGTATACTCTTCCAATGAGGTCATAGTTTCCCCAAAATCACACCTTGGACATCGCTTCTAGATGGCAGCCTCTGGCGTTCAGGTAAATGAGCTTGAGGTTATGTGACCAACAGGGTTCGAGGCACCATTGTAATGTACTAGATAACGTCCCAGATCCGGGACATTACAAATTGGTATTAAGGGAGTTTTCTTTTATGAATTGTCTTAGTATTTGGCAACATTATAAAGGGATATAATGTAAATGGATTTCTGTAATTAGCTATGCTTGCGAGTAGCTACCCCATTTATAGGGAAAATCCATGTTACGATGAATATTTCATTTTTTCTGGTTTTGAAATTGTTACAGTTGATTTAATTACACCATTAGGTGGTACACATGTATTGTGCTATTTCCATTAAAATTATTTGAAGTTTTATAATGCTGAAACCCAATGATATAAGGGTATTCCATCTTATGAATCATATAGGCACTAGTTATAAATCACATTCCATGCATTCTTATCATTCTATTGAGAGAGAATTACTGATTGCGTGCTATTGTGATAAGATTCTGTTTTAGATAGGCCTGTTGTTGGGATAGATTCCATGATAGAAATATATTCTATTTGATTGGGTATTTTTATATGTAGAGTTTCATTTTGGTGGATTACAAGATTTGGTCCCTGGGTTGTAATGAGCCCTCTTGAATCAGAATTTGGTGGATCACGTTTTAAATTTAATAGAATTTTGTTAAGATATGATATGGAATAGAATTTTAAAATTTGATTCGAAGAAAGTATGGGCTCTCATGGATTGGAACTTGGCATACCTTGACCAAAATTTAGTATTTTCAGGTTTCAAGAGTAGTTTCAGAGGCCTACTCTCTGGAAACCCCCAAAACACATCATGTGATGTTATGAACACATTCCATGTGTCATTTTATTTTATAATAAATTACTTCCCTTAAGTACATGATGTGTACGATATGTATATAATGTGTACTATATGTACAAGCTATGTAGTTTTTGACCTTGTGATTTAATGTGTGAGTATAAACTATGGTGGTAAACTCATGGTAGAACACACCATTTATTGAGACTACACATCATTCTATAGTCGACTGTGTATCTGGTCGTGTGACTAATGGCATTGATGGAAAGAACGTTTGAGTACACACTGTTTCTAGGGTGAACATATCGTGTAGTATTACACCAGGGGGACTGTGTAGTTATAGATGTGTATAAGTACCTCGGTAGGAGGGGATATTGAAGTACACACGATGTCTCATGGGGACCATTATGTGTGTATGGGTAGTTACACGACCATGTTGGAAGAGGTACACACCCATGTTAAGGCTCAAGGGAACAAACCGTGTAACCATATTTTATAAAACATGAATGTTTTCCTTCTCCTATTTCATTATTTCACTTCTAAGTTACGGTTTTGTTAATCTTATACTGAGGTATGCACTTGACCTTTCTACGTCATGCCACCAAGATGTCCTTCGGTTGTACCCCATGTATAGGGTGACGATCAGACATCAGAAATGGTAGATCAAGGACTACCAATAGATCCTCTTGTCATGCCCATCTTGAGACGAGGTGTTATATTGGATACATGTACTGATGAATAATTTTGTGAAGGCCTTTTGTGGATGGTGCAGACTTCTCACGGAGAACCACATGCTACCCTGACAATGGAAGAGTTGACATGGGTGTTCCAACAGTAGCATCCTCCCACCTTTTAGGGGATGAAGAACCATAGGCTCTAGGGTCATGGTTGAATTCCATTATTTCTATCTGTAAGCATCTGGAGAAACCTCTTGGGATGAGGTTGAATCTTGTGAATTACATGCTATGTCAATCCACCAAGAGATAGTGGGTTTTTATCTCACAGGAAGAATGCCATCGGGATATAGATTGGGAAGAGTATCAGAGGACCTTCTATGATTACTTCTACCACGAGACATTGAAGGATGATCGAGCCTGGGAGTTCATGAATTTGGAACAAGGTTCTATTTTAGGGATGGATTAATCTTCTCACTTTATAAATCTTCAGCACTTCGCACCTATTTTGGGAGGTGCCATGTTATCACTAGCATGGTGATTTGAGGATGGACTCAGGTATGACTTCTGATCACAAGTGAATGTTTTCAGTTTGACTTCAATGAAGGATATAGTAAAGTAGCCGCTGATTACCGAGTGTAAGATAAGGGAGTTTGGATTTGTGATCTAGGGTGGTTCAACATCCAGGGCAGGTACTCCTTCGACCGATTATAGGATGCTCCCCAGGAAGTTTACACGGGGTGGTTCTTCTAGTACTAGGGATGTTTCTTCAGAAAGAAAAGTGTTGTGTTACCAGTGCAGGAAGAATGGGAATATGAGACCATAGTTCCTGAGAGACCCAATTTAGTTCCAATATTGGGGAAAGAAGGGGTATATTCATTTTTTGTGTATGGTGTTCTCACCAGCAGTGAGTGAGAGGGGTTCAGTTACGACTCCACGTTTAGGAGCAGGATCACCAGTTTCTAATCTCTCAAGGAACTGGAGTTTCTTAGGATGTTCATGCTGAGTATGTGGTCATGGACATGGTATCTAGATGATAGGTTTTCAGAAATAGAAGGGTGGATCAGATCAGGGGAGCTAGGTAGGGTCGCCAGGACCCGGTACATGTCAGACTTTTGCGATGGAATAGACCTAGTAGGATTAGGATCCTGAATCCCCTATGGTTAGAGTTACAATTCCAATAACCATAGTTTTAACTTCTTCTCTTTTTGATATAGGGTATTCCATTAGTTTTATATCTTTTTTTGTAGGGAAGAGCCTTGGGCTCTGTATCCTTAATTCTGATGATGTTATGATGCTACAGACTCTGTTGGGGATTAGGACAAATAATTTACATCAGTTCAAGGAGTTCCCTCTTGAGGTTGGTGGGTGTTACTTATTATGGGGCCTCTATGAATTAGATATGGTAGGATTCGATGTCAATATCATAATGGACTGGTTAGTCTCCTTTTAGGAGCTTTTTCAACTTCTATCACCGCTGGGTGAGATTCACTTCACATGAGGGTAGATCTTTTCTACACAAGGGATAATGGGATGTCCAGGTGAGAAGAGATGGACCCGAGCATAATGGTTTTAGAGGAATTAGAACCTATATTACTAGTTTATATCTAGATG
The DNA here is from genome assembly GCA_963277665.1 of Viscum album. Taxonomy (NCBI): domain Eukaryota; kingdom Viridiplantae; phylum Streptophyta; class Magnoliopsida; order Santalales; family Viscaceae; genus Viscum; species Viscum album. Next base: position 1,329,147,742 of record OY728163.1, read on the forward strand.
ACCAAGGGAATTCATAGAGGGAATTTCCCACCAGTGGTGGATCATTTCATATATGTCTTTACAAATTAATTTTGAGGTTTACCTCAAGATTAAGAGTTATACTTCTTTTTTGATCTAGTTATGGGAGCAACATTGATGTCAATTCATCCTTATAGGATGGCTACACCAGAGTTATAGAATCTCAATAATTAGTTATAAGAGTTGATAGAAAATGGTTTTGTCTAACCCATTACTTCTCCTTGGGGTTCTCCTTTCCTTTTTTCACTAAAGGCAGATGGTACCCTCAGAATTTGTGAGGATTATCGGAAGCAATACTAGTTGATGGTCAAGAACTGGTATCCCTTGTGGAGGATTGATGATATCTTTGATCATCTTTGAGGATATCAGATATTATCGAAGATTTAATTGAGATATGATTATCATTAGTTGCGCGTTAGACCATAAAATATACCTTTGACAAACTTTCGGAGCAGGTACAGTCTATACAAGTACTTTTTTAGGCCATTCGGTCTCACGAACATTCTGAAAATGTTCATGGCACTGATGAATTGAGTGTTCCATCCTTACTTGGATTATTTTTTGGTATTCTTCATGGATGATAACTTGGTGTACTCTCTCACACAACAAGATCACGCCATCCATCTTAAGATTGTATTATTTACACTAAGAGAGCAACTTTTATATGATAATCTAACAAAATGCCACTTTTGGATGGATCAAATTCACTTCTTGGGTAATGTAATCTTAGAGAAAAGAGTATCAGTAGACCTAGATAAAGTGAGATCTATAGTTTCCTAGGAACATCCGAAGAATACCTTTGAGGTATGTAGTTTTCTAGGGATCGCTAGTTACTACAGATGCTTTATTCATGACTTTTCATTCTTAGCAGCACCTTTGAAAGGTCTGAATAAGAAGTGTGGGAAGTACTTGTGGATAGATTCCTGTGATATATATTTTCAGGAGCTAAAAGGGAGGTTGACTTCATCACTGATATTTATTTTTCTGGAACTAGGATAGAGTTACACCGTTTAATACGATGCATTAGGTATCACACTAGGATCCCTGATTATGTAGGGGGAAGTATTCATTGTGTATAGGTCTCAGTTGTTGAGGACACAAGAGAGGAATTAACCAATGTAAGATATCGAGTTGGCTCTGGGGTTTTCATGTTTTGCGATGTTGGAGACATTATATTTTGGAAGATCCTTTTGTGGTGTACAAAGACAACAAGAGCTTAAAGTATATTTTTACTCTATGAGATCTAAATTTTAGACAATGAAGGTGGGTTGAGTACCTTCAATATTTTTACTTTGAGCTTGCCTGCACACCTAGGAAAGGTAACATAGTGGATGATGCATTGAGGAAGAGGAATCAGATACTGGAAGTTTAGGCAGCCACCAGTGAGTGGAAGCTTATGGATCTTTTCTCTGAGATGCAGTTGGAGGTGCACGACAAACATGGTTATACATTTCATTATTATATAGGTATTACCTCTACTTTATTGAATCGAGTGAGAATAAGGAAACTATTAGATTCCAAAGTCCTAATCATGTGGGAGAGTGTTTTAGGTGAGGACCCTACACCTGGGTGGACCATAGATGATGATGAGGTTTTATATTTTCATGGGCACATATGGGTGTTAGTAGACATACACGAGGAGATGTTGCAAGATTTTCATTCCTTAGTTTGGGAAGTTCATCCTACTATCACCATGATATATCGAGATCTATATCATCAGTATTGTTGTCCAGGTATGAATAGGTATGTAGCTGGTTTTTTTATGAGATGTTCCATCTTCTAGTAGGTGAAGGCAGAGCATCAGTGACTAGAAGAGATATTACAGAAGTTACACATTCCCAAGTGGATGTGGAATGATGTCATGATGAATTTTTTGATAGGTTTACCATGGTCTCCTCAGGGGAATAATTTTGTATGGGTTGTTATTGATTATCTCATGAAGGTTGTACATTTTCTTCTGATTAAGAAAAACTTTAGTGTTGATGAGATTGGAATGTTTTACATCCGATAGATATTACGTTTGCATGGGTTATACAATATATAGTTTAAGACATGGATTCCTGGCTTACTTCCCATGTATGGTAGGGACTATAGAGGGCTTTGGGTACATAGGTACTTCTAAGTACATATTACCATCCCCGGATAGATAGCCAGTCTGAGTGAATGATTCCGGCTTTAGAGAAAATGTTTTGAGAAAGCATCTTGGATTTCGAGGGCTCTTGGGAGAGACACATTCCCCTAGTGGAGTTCTCCTACAATAACAATTTACAAGCAATGATTTTGGGAGAACCTTGTGAGGGTTTTTATGGTAGGACATTCTGATCACCCCTATGTTTTCTAGAGGTTATAGAGGTAGCTATGTTGGGGCCTTGTATTGTCCAATAGACTACTAAGCAGGTGGAGTTGATTCATAAGTGGATGGATATTGCACAGTCCCCCCAGAATTCTTATGCTAATTGATGGAGATGACCTATAGAGTTCAAGGTTGGGGATCAGGTTTTCCTGTGTGTCACACAGAGGTCGGGATACTAGAGGATTTGGAGATATGTGAATCTTTTACTGAGATACGTTGGGCCGTTTGAGTCTTTACAGAGAGTCGGGATGGTTTCCTATCAGTTACAGTTACCTTATAGGTACTGGTCTATGCATGAAATCATTCATGTTTCTCAGTTGAGTTGTTACTTTTTAGACCCATTTCACATTTTTCAACCAGAGGAGGTTGAGTTGGAGGTGGATTCATCCTTCGAGGAGCACCCTATTTATATTGAGGATCATAACATGTAGGTTCTCCATGGCCGGTATGCTATTCTAGTATAGGTGATATGGAAGCACGAGTGAGTACAGGACGAGACTTGGGAGAGGGAGGATGATGTGTGATCGCATTGACCAGAGTTATTTCTAGATACTTCTTCACCACCCTTGGAAGGGAAATTCAGGGATGAATTTCTTTAAGGGGGGATGTTTGTATGAACCCAGATCTTCATTTCAGGCATGGATCTTGATTTTGGGTTGTTTTTGAGGAAAAATGAAGAGACAAGGTTTTTCTATGTACATGTTGTGTACTCATGAGTACACACCGTGTACCTATCATGCTGTGTATAGTCCTCTTTTGGCCGTGTAATAGCTGAATACATGGCTGTGTGGTGGCCTAGAACACCGCTTAAGTCGGGGGTTGGTTAAGGCCAGTACACGACATGCGGTTTTAAAAAACATTACATATACTTTTATTTTTAATTTATATATCAGATCAGGGTCACATCTCATGTACTTAAATGTCTTCTTATTCCCATTTGTTTTTGTGTAGGAGTGCTCGGGAATGTTGAATGAATATCACAGCCCCGATTCTCCATCTGAGATCCGATTTAGACACTGTCAGGTGCATTGGAATCCCACCAGTGAGTTCTCAAAACACCTATAGGATTTATTCATGAATCCTTATCTCATTTTATTTATTCAATGTATGGTGTTTTCACCTTTTTTAGATCTACACTTATCTAGGCCGATTCATGGTCCGATATTCAAGTATATAGATCATACAAAATTGATGTAGGGTCCTTGTTTTTATTATAGAATGTTTTTGGTTATGTGTTGGCTTAGATATATTCTTTATGGATAGATCGGTGTTTCCCATATTCAGGTGTGAGGTCAGGGGTGCCTAGTGTAATACCCCAAGCTTCCAAGGTATGTTTCCCTTTGAATAATTCAATTTCTTGCATTGTACGCAACTTCGAGATTATAACACATCGGGACCAATAAAACTTGCTGTTATGAATAGTAATACCCACTGTTTGAAATTCTATCAATTTATTATTTCAAAATAGACTTCATTTTTGGGTTTGGAATATAGAAATTATCTTATGGTGAATTTTTGGTATTTTTCTAAAAACATTCAGTTTTTGATGATTAGTGAAAAATAATAATTTTAATTAAAAACAACTTTTTTAATAAAAATAATTTATAGTGCTAAATTATACTATTGAGTGGTTTTTATGTATAATTAAATTATATTTTTAACATTTAATCCAATTTTGGTTATTGGACGTAATTTCACATTTAAACTGGACATAAGCAAGTGTCAATCTTTTGATAGTTATTATTTCTAAAAACACGCTTTTTATTTTGACAACAGGAATTAATTTTAAATTAAATTCTTCCACTTAAGTATTTTGAATTTAGAAAAATTGATTCCATATTTAGAATCAAGAGGTCAAAATTGTGTAAATAGGTAACTTTTTTTAGAAATCTTGAATAATTACTTCAATAAATATTTTATTTTACCATGGTTAAAGGGTAAATCCGGTAAATTAGGGTAAAAAAATAATATTATAATAATATTAAATTACTTTAACACTTGTACTAACACTATCGGTTGATACATGTCCGACTATGGGCATCCTTGGGTCGATTTTGGGACCCCATGGATCCACTTGTAAGTGATAATGACACTTTATATTAATTAAGTTAAAGTAAATACAAAAATGACATTAGCATATATCTTTTAGTAAAACATTTTTTACAAAGGGATATATCTATTATCAATTCAACTATAAATATTCATTAGAAAGTAAATAATATTTTCCACATAATGGTATTTTATTTATAATTTTTATACATTTAATACTTAAATATATTTATGACAAAATGATGATATAGTAGTTTCCTTATTAATGAAAGAATCAAATAAATGGTATTATAGATGTTAAAATAAATATAATTTGAAACTTTTGATGCCATCAAAGAATTTTATAGACTAATGTGACATTTTAAGATTGATTAAATTAATTTTTTGAAGTAATCATGCTATTAGTAATTAAAAAAAACAAAATAGAAAATAGTGTCAAAATTGACATAAAAGAGTTTTTAAAACAAATATTATATTATTAATTTATATTATTTTACTAAAAATCTAAGGATCGGCCAAAGGGATTAAATACTATTATATATATCATTAATGAACCACAAGGTGTTTTCTTGTAAGTTTATAGTATGTTTGTTAATCATATAACAAAAAAATACAAAGAGACGTGGTAAATGTAAAACTATTTAACTAAGAGTTAAATCAAAAATATAAGGTTAATATAGTGACCCAAACCTCTCTAAAAACTATTTCTTGAGTGGTTTTCGACCCATACCCACCTTATCCATTATATAATTTATTTTTGAACCATTATAAACAGAAAACTATTTTATTATAAAATAATATTTAAATCATTTCCTAATGTGCCCCTCACCCCTCTTATAAAAAGGGAACTTCCCCTTCTCTCAAATACACACCTTAAAAGCTATTTGGCGTGTCCAAACTCTGCCAAAATATCATATCAACTATCCTCCATTAATAATAGAGTCCTTAATTTAGTCATAAATCCAACCTAAGGAGCCCTTTTGATCAAATCAAAAGGAAGAACCTGAAGAAGAGGTAAATATTTCATGACCTCTTTCAAGTTCCTTTCTTCTTTCACATCCTATTTATTTGTTTTTTCAATTATAAAATAATAACTCCATTATATTCTATATACTTTGATGTTATTATAAATATGGTACAATCATATTCATTATTCTATCCATACATTGAATGACATGTCACCATACGTGCATACGTATGGGTTACCGTCTCCACGTCGTGGTGTAGTTGTTATTCAATACATTATTTTTTGGATGGGTATAATAATTATGTATAATTGATGTAAATAATAAATATAACATGATAATTATTCTTTATATATGATATAAAATCAAATTATAAATTATTCTAATAAAAAAATAATTATATTATCGCTCGTGCGTACGTACGGATTACCGTCTCCATGAACGCGATGAGATTCATTCCCCATCGCATCCATTCTAGAATAATTTTCATTTTATAATTAAAAATAAAGTTTAAAGACTTAATATAATTCTGAATATGAATAAGATACATCGTATCCACAAAAAACATTACATACTTAACAAAGCATATAAAGGAAAATGAATCAGTTAACACATGAAATGATGATACTACTGAAATATCATTAACACACCAATTTTAGAAGATCATATATGATTTCATATTAATGTATATGGTTCTTTCATAATTTAATAACAATGATTTCACCATTATATATGAGTTTAACCTACCCTTGACCAAGGAAAAGAACAAGGTAAGGGTTAATTTTACAATCTCTTCATTATCCGAGGTTGTTTATACGTAATTATCTACTGGGACCTCTTTATCATCCACATCCATGTTTCTTAAAAATGTATTTCAAAACATATTTAATATTTAATAAACAATGGGGTAAAGTCATTTATACTCTTATGTTACCTTATATTTTTTTCAAAGGAATATTTCCATCATTTTCCAAACAAGTTACTTTATGACCTTTTGGACAAAATTAAGGTAAGAATATTTTTTAACTTATATGACGGGTGTAGTTATTTTCCGCTGTTATAACATTTTCGAAGCTTCCCTAATGAGATTTTAAGAATATTTTAAAAATAAATATTTTCTTTTATAATTATATAAATTTTAAATGATTTCAAAATAGGAATAGATAATTCGCTAAATTTTATTTTGATTTCATCTATGTCAACATACTATGATGGAATGTGAGCTTATTTGAAGTTGATTTATTATGATACAAAACTTACATATTGTATCGAAGGTTTTGTGATATGTTTGACTATAGATGTGTTATTTTTATACCATTCATGGTTTATGGATAATGTATAAACATTTCATATGATATTTTTAATAAAAATGTTTATGTTACGTTTAAACCTTTTCATATAAGGAATGCATTGGACTTAATAAGTGACGGGTGGAGCCTGCTATAGCTCCTCGATGCATCGGTTGGTCTCATGAGATAAACTAGTGGCTTGGCACATGACGTTGACCAAATCTTATTTTAGTCTTAGCACACGGCCTTGACTATGTGGTTATTAAGTCTAGCATTATGCATTCCATCATTATGAAAGTGGATATTGATATTGTATGTGATTATTCGACTAGTAGAATATCCATCTAAATAAGTAAATGGAATTATTTGATTTTATCTTTTCCATATTATGATATATTTCAAGTTTATAAGTCTTTTGTTTTAGTCTTATAAATTTCCTTAAATGTTTATGCTTATTTATGAAGGTTTCTGCTATATTGTTATCCTTACTGAGCCTATGAGTTCATCCATTTCATTGTTTTATTTTTCCTAGGATGTGAATAAGTATTTTATGAATGACCTGTAGGGATAGTCCGAGGGGATATGAGTGTGTTATATGTAAATAATGTTGTTGTAGTTTTTCATTATATAATGTAATGTTAAAATTATGAATGTATCTAGTATTTCCAAGGCTACTAAACTGATCGGTCTTTTAGGACATGATTTCTTTTTATCATGCCAAGTAATGTAATAATGTACTGGATCTGGGTATATGGGGTCGGGGTGTTATAGTTGGTATCATATGAAGTTTAGTACAAACCTTGGAATCTAGATTTAGATAAACTATAACTATAGAACATTAACCTAAGATAGAATTTGAGGATTAGTATAGAAGAACTTCCTAGAATTTTGGTACTGTTGAGATTTTGTGTGTTTTCCAAGAAATACACCCCTTTCTAGATATGAGTAAGTAGAGGTTGCTCTGGAATAGATGTACCAAGGGGTAAAACTTGAAAAAACTACTTTGAGATAGACTTGAATGGGAACTGGTGCAGGACAACAAGCCTTGCTGCAATCTTGGTTACGACACTCCTGGGGGATATGCTTTGGAAAATTCTCATTTTCATTACAAATAATTATAAAGGGTTTATGAGTATATACTTCCTCAAACAATTTTTATTATTATTATGGATTATATCCAATAACTGTTCAGTTTATGTTAAGTGTTTTACAAGTTTGAAATTATGTATTTCGATTCATAAACTAATCTAGTTTGTGCCATTGTTTAGAAATGGAACCTAGTGGAAGGAATGTAAACTGTATCAATGCACTAAATCCATGTATGGATTTCCCTCCTACTCAAGATAATTATAGATGAGCTTGTGTAGAAACTGGTGCTGATCAGCTTATCACCATACTGCGACAACTCACCCAGGTTATGAATAATATCCTTACCCGTATAGAGAACCCTGATCCACAACATGGAGGATCAATGTTAGATTTCTTCAGGAGTCAAAAACCACCAACATTCAATGGGAGTACAAATCCATTAGTATCTGAGCAGTGGATAAATTCCTTAGAAAAAATATTCCATGCCTTGAGGATTAGCGAAAGGGAAAAAGTTTTCATTGAAGTTTACCGCCTCATTGGAGATGTTGGTCAATGGGGGTCATTGATTCAAAACACAAAGGAAGATGATGAAGTATAAAATATAGAATGGAGGGTTTTTAAGGAAATTTTATTAGAAAAATACTTTCCTCATTACCCTCGAGCAGATATGGAAAGACAATTTCTATGTCTGAGGCAAAAGGAGGATGAGAATGTCGCAATGTATGAAGCTAACTATTCAAGGTTAGCGAGGCATGCTACATATTATATATATAACCCAATAAGTAATATTGATAGTTTCTTTGATGGGTTAAAACCATTTCTCCATCGAAAATTAATCTCAAAATCCTTCTTGTTGTACAATGATATTGTCTCACGTTCTATCAAGACAGAAAAGGGATTCTATATGTCTTACAAATTTAAATAAAATAAAGAGAAGAAGAGATATTTTGAACACTCTGGAAATGAAAATAAGGGGAAGAAGGGAAAATTTTAATATCCATCCTGCAGAAAATGTGGGAAGAAACACCATGGTACTTGCCTGAAGGGAATGTGAGTCTATTACAAGGGTGGTAAAAAATGCCACCAATCTCATGATTTTAAGGGGGAGAAAGAGTCTGTCAAACAATATCATAATTATAATCCCTTTGAGTATAAATCTATCCAAGGATTCCCTTTGTTGCTAACCAAAAGGAGTCACTCGATTAAGTGGTAACATATTTCCTCAACCAATTTAGTTTTATTTCCATTATCGACCCACTGAATGCTAATTATTAAATTATTATATAAAAAAATAATATCATGATTATACTATGATTTTTTATGTTTAATTTTAGACATTAACTTACACACACTTCTATCTAATGGGTAACGAGCTTATCATTTACGTGTACGGTGAACTACCACCACACAATACAAAGTTGTTTGTTTCCCCTTTACTACCTTTCGTGGTTGGAAATTATGGTGAAAAATATGTTTATATGGGTTATCTATGCTTTTTATTTATTATTTAGGATTCTATAATTATTTTACAACACATACCTTTATAGTTTCTATTTTGTGTAAAAATGACAACATAGTTTGTTGAAGTGTGAACTACCTCCCATCAAAACGATGTGATTCATTCACACGATTAATAGAATGTATAATGGATTATTTAAATTTAAAATATTTTACATAAAAAAATATATTTTATATTTATGAAATAATTACATTTCAAGAAATATAATATATATATATCATTTTGTTTATTACCCTTTCTCACACCTAAAAAGTGAGAATTTTAATCATGGTCGTGTAGACTACCACATCCTCAATATGATGTGTTTCCTTTTACATTGAAATAATTATATATATAAGTATATATGATTAAATAATATTTTATTTTATATGTAAATAAAATTTTGGAAAGACACAGGGTTACTTACCTTCTTTTCACAATGATCATTGAAAAATGGGAACATTACTCATGCATACGTACGTCTTACCATATCCAATATTTCAATGTTGGTACATTTTCAATACCATATTAAATTATTGGTTTTAAAATTATAATTTATTAAAAAATATGATAATTATTTCATTATTATTATTATTATTATTTTTATGTTATATAATTCCCCATTTAACAATAGTTGACCTACAACTGTTTTTTTGACATATATACTGATTTTCTTGAAAAATCTTGATATAAAATTAATTAATGAAGTGGTTATATACAAAAATATAATAAGTGAAATAAAAGTTATAATAAACATGAAAAAGGTTCTCAATAATTTTAATAAATAACATAATTTTTTTATTAATATAAACACACATGAGATAAGTCGAATGCTAGGTAAGAGATTTCCATGCCCCTTTGTATATATGTGAGATAAATGTCATGTTCACCAACATATTATTTTTTTGGTGTATATACATAACATTTTGATATATTATATCATGATTTATTTTAACTTTATTTTATTTAAAAATTTCATATAATATTATTACTTCATGAGGATTTTGGGTTAAATTATTTAGAAGTGATATGAGATACTTTGTGATGTTTAATGATTAGTTTCCTCCAGAATAATGATAATAATATTTCAATGGTATTTCCATTTGAGGAAATTATATGAATTTTTTTAAATAAACCCAATTTCATATCTTCTGGTTATTCATGAATTTATCATGAAATAAAACCATTTCCCACTATTTGGTACATAAAATGTTTTGGAATTTTTTTAAGGAAAACATAACATTATTTATCTCATTAGTTAGAGAACCTATTGTCTTCTAAAAACACCATTGGATAAAATGAATCTATTTTTTTAACTTTTATAAAATTATTTATTAAATATATTTTACCTTTTTTTTCTTTCACCAACGTTTTTAGAGGAAGCTTTTGGTTGGTTTTTGAAAAAATCATTTGTTTATCATTTATACCTTGAAAAATGAATGTTCTTTTTACCTTGTATGATAATAAAAATGTACTATATATCTTTTCTTTGAATATTTGTTTCCATTTTTAAAAGTTTAACTTTTTAAATAAAGCATTTTCAAAATTTATTTTCAAATAAAATTATTTTTCAATATTTTTTTCAAAATAAAATGATATTTTCCTCAATAATGTATTTTAAAGAACATTTTATAATATTTCTATTCATAAATCACAATAAGCCTTTATTTCGACTCCAAATTGGGTATTTTGTATTGATACCATCCTTACTCGTCCTTTTGATGGTTTATGATGGATTTGGCCAAGGATAGTATTGAAATTCCCATCCTAGATTCCGTTTAGTCCCCTTGAAATATTCAATTTCATATTGTCATTTGAAATTGAATTTCACATAAATATCCATATCATATAAAATGTATATGAGTATTTTCTAATCCACGTACCATTTTTTATATAATGTTTACTTTTAATGTTATTTGTTTAAATGGGGAAATATTTATAAATATTTATATTTTATTCAATATCGAAATTTGATTAGCCATATTTTATATTTGATTTGAAGAATACTTAGGACATGTAAGATATGGGTTGGGGACAATTTAAGGAAAGACCTATAGGTTGGAGACCGGTTAATGCAATCTCTATGGGTCATGAAACACTTAATGGAAGCACCTTGATGCATTGATAGTCTAATGAGATGAAATTACATGATGAAAATACCTTTATATTTATTTCCAAGTTCAATAGATGAGTTTCTACCCGATATGAGAAACTTTCATGGGAAAGGTATTGACTGTACTGGTTCCATGTACATAGGAAACATGACATCCAATAATTAAGCATTTCCCACTTTTAGTTTCAGTTATTTTTCATCCATGCGATTTTGAATCGACATATCTATTGATACATTTCATTTTCAGTTCTTTGATTAAATGACATGTGTCTCAGTTTCTTACCTTTCCATGTTTATTTTGATATATCATGTAATTTTATTGAAATGAGTTCATAGTTATTTACCTTTCCATATTATTTACTAACATGATTCTCAGTTATTGATTACATGGAATGTGTGGTCAGTTATTTACCATTTCTTGATTATAATTATCTTTGATTAATTATTTCTTCCACTATACTTTTCCCTTACCATTTATTTGAGCGCACCCTTTTATGTTCCCTTTCCCCAAGAATCCAAGGAGTAAGAATGATTTTCAAGGATATGCTAGATGTATTAAAATAATTACCCTTGAAGTTATTTTTACAAAAATATGTTTTAATTAGTATATTAATTTATAATAAAATACTAATGTATGTATCTAGTTTACCAATATTACTAAACTATTTGATTCTTTTGGATTTTATTACTGATAATCGTGCTAATGTAGATGATAGAAGACACTAGATCTGGTCTTTATAGGGTTGGGTCACTATAATAAACTATTTAATCATAATTGTCTACTTATTAAATTAATGACATGTATGTCCATTTATTTAACTTTATATATTGATTTTTTATTATCTAATCATAAAATTCATGTTATTTATTAAATTTAATGTCTATAAATTTTTTTACGTAGCTATATTGATTATTATTTATCTACCCATGATAGTCTAGTTAATGATTAAATGGAATTAGTGTCCAGTTATTTACCTTTCCATATTTATTATTCCTTATTAGTTCAAGATTTGTTTTGATTTTATGTAACCCTTATTAAGTATTTGAGATCATTTTTATTCTGTTTTCTTTCCCTAGGATATGAAGAAGAATTATTTGAATGAGTTTCATGTATGATAATCATTTTATTTGGTTATGTTTTATTTTTTATACCTACAGTAAAATTGGTATGATGCATATATATATCAATACAATACTACTAAACTAATTTTCATTTTTTTATTTTACTCCTTATATCTTTTCCAATATAATAATGTTACCACCGAATCATGGTTACTGGAGTTTTGATCTCTACAGTAATGAGTTTTTTAAATAAATTTTCATTCGTTAGGATATATATGTATTTAATTAACATTTTTATTCCATGATAATATGTGAATTTGTCTCTAAAATTTGTTATGTTGAATTTGAAATTTTTTATATATGGATTTTTATATGTAAATGCAATCACTTAATTGATTATTTAATACTAAAAATGTTATGATCTTTGAAAGAGTTTTGTTTCACTCAATCTCATTTTCTTGATACATGCTTCAGGTCATGAATGCTAATGACATTATATCGTATAATTATATCCTTATGAATGAATTTTGACATATTAGTTAAAAACAATCATACAATTTATAGGGCCACATAATAATCTTTCGTTAAATTAATTACCAATTAAATGTACCAAAGTGGTAAATTTTTTATCTTAAAATATCATTTTTTGAGAATTTCATTATTCAATACTCTTTTGGGTGGGATCATATGCTCTTATTTTCTTAAACCAAATTAATTTTCTTCACCTGTAGTTATGAATTTCGTTTATATGTTTAATTTACATTTCCTCCCTTATTTAATAAAGAGACAACAATACAATTTTATGTTAGTGATACAGATATACTATCTTTTTTAGATCATGGTTATTTATCTTCAAAATAAATATTTTTTAAAATAATATGAAGAATATACTTTTATAAAAATAATTGATTTCATAAAGTTATTTTAAATGATCATTGAACTTATTTTAAAATTTTTTACTAGAAAATTCGTTAACGTTTTCCATGTGGGTCACTTTTTACTCTCTTTACAAAAGTTTGGAAATAATGTTTATTTTCAACATTAATAGAAGGAAAGGATTTTCCCACCATCATGACCATTATTTATTTTAATATTCATTTATCAGAATTCAAGTTTATTTTCAAGGAAGATTATTTTCATTATATTTTTTGAATTTTCAGTTTTTAAAAGTGATTTCAATGTAAAAAGGATGTTTTTCTCAATATTGCGTTTAATGATAATTTTTTGGAATTTCTTTTCATAATTGAAAATAGAATATTATTTTAATTATAATCTAATGAGGATATATAAAAATGATACCATCTTTATTATTTATATGGTTAGAATATAATTATTACAAATATATTTTAATGCGACCCATTTCTTTTTCATGGGTAAATCATGCTTTAAAATAAAAATAGATATTTCTATACTAAAAAATATCATATTTCATGATTTATAGTTATTTGAAAGTATTTATGACAATGGGAGATCCTGATATAGCTCATGATGATGGGTGATTCGAATATAGGTATCCAATGAATTGGGTAAATGGAAAAAATTAATTGTTTATAGGTTTCTCTTAAGATATTACTTGAATTTACCGGGTTGGTTATTCTATTTGTATATGTGATTTTAAGAGTGATATGAAAATGATGTTCTTAATAAAATATTTATAGTATTTTTTCTATCATGAAAACAACTAATCTCCTAAAAGAGTTTCAGCTATTGCTATACAATTTCCTTATCCCATTCCCTGGTATCTTCCCAAATCTATTCATATTTCCATAAAAACCAAACTAGGCAGATGCTTTTACCATTTAATAATTTTTTTTTCCTATCCACAATACGTATTGGAATGTTCACCAATGAAGAATCCATATCTATGTGAAAATGATCCCATTAAATCACATGGTTAGTATCAGGAGGATAATTTTTCAATTGAGATACATGAAACACATTATGCACATCAATAAACCATGGTGGAAATACCAACCAATATGCCACCTCTCTAACCCATTCAAGTATCTCAAAAGGGCCTATGTATCGAGGATATAACATCCCTTAATTTCTAATGTTATAGTTACTATGCCTTGGAGAGATTCTCAAGAACAAATGATCACTCACCAAAAATGACAATATCCATTGATGATTATCCGTATATGATTTCTGATGACTCTAAGATATATCCATTCGCTTCTTGATAAACTGAAACTTCTCCATTCCCTATAAAATAAGGCCTAACCCAACCAGTGAATTCTCAAAAGTTTCTACCAAAAAAATTGGAGAACAATAAGGATTCTCATAAAATGCTTAAAAATGAGTCACATTTATAATGGTCTTAAAACTGTTGTTATAAAATAAATACTCCAATGGTAAATTATCTTCCCATGATCCACCAAAATCCATTGCACAAGCAAGAAAAATGTCTTCCATTATCTATATTGCCCCTTAGTATTGTCCATCCATCTGAGGGTGATAGGTTGTACTCATGGTCAAATTCTTCCCAAGTGATTATTATAAGGATTTATATAAACATGATGTAATACTATGATATCTATATAACACTACTGAGAATGGTATTCCATACATCTTTAATACTTCTCATATATATATTATATAAAAGTCATCCACTGTATGAGATTAAGAATATGGATGATATAGACCAACATTATGAGATAATAAACTATCACACATATGGAATCATATTTCCGAACCATTATTTGGATAACTATTACAAAATCCATAGCTATCTTCCCCCATTTACACATAAAAATAGGTAAAGACAACAATATAC
The DNA here is from genome assembly GCA_963277665.1 of Viscum album. Taxonomy (NCBI): domain Eukaryota; kingdom Viridiplantae; phylum Streptophyta; class Magnoliopsida; order Santalales; family Viscaceae; genus Viscum; species Viscum album. The sequence goes on from OY728163.1 coordinate 1,329,162,954, forward strand.
ATTCTGGTCACATAAGCTATTTCTTAACCTACTGACATGTTACGTATCTTGAAACAAACTTAGCCAAATTCCTTTTCATACTGTCCCACCATAATATTTCTTTAAATACCTTATAATTATTTCATCCTAGGATATACAATCCTTTTTGAATGGTGGTAATCATGAATAAGTTATTCCTAACAAGCCATAGGTACGACCATCCGATTTCAAAACCACATCACTGAACTCCTATCCAGCTTCCATCCCTAAATGGTCTCCCAACCATTGAGTTTTGAAATAATCGAAAGACATTTTATATAATACATCTATGCATCTTTAAAAATATCCACCAAATCAGAAACAAAAAAAAAAGGAAATAAAATCATAACATTACCTCGATCTTTACATTCCAAGTTCATGTCCACTATCACTGACAAAAACTAACCCTAATCTGAAGCCTCGTTTTCCAACTGATCATAGGAATTTTTTAATAAAGAATCTGCCACCATAATTCCATTACACAATGTATAAATCAAGTCAACGTCAAAAATTTGGAGATAATTTATCCATCTTATTTGTCTCAGATTCAAATCCATTTTTGTGAAAATTTATTTCAAGCTCTATAATCCACACACACTTTATATTTCTCAAAAAAGAGGTAATAAAACCATGAATTCAAATAATGGAATATGAAAACAGACCTAAAATATTTATTTTGTAATTATTCTCATGGAACCATAACTATCTCGAGTCGTAAGAAAAAATGTGATATCCATGCATGAGAACACAACCCAACCAATATCGCGAAGCTTCACAATACAACACATACCATTTCTCATGTTTTTAAAAAACCAATATTGGTGATAATATATGTAAACATTTCAACTCTTAAAAATAATTTTCACAATACCCATTCCAGTGGAATGGAACACATTTTCTTTTGAAAGCTTTTGTTGGTGAAACTAGTTGTGAAAAAAAAAGCATTGGTAATAACCAGCTAGGCCAAGGAAAATGCATACCTTGAAGAAATTATTTTTCTTTTTTCCATGATATAAAAACATCTACCTTTTTTGGATCCCCCGAAACACATTTTTTAGATATTAAATTCAAATTGAAATGTTACTTTTGTATTAAAAAACTACACTTTTATCATTTGGAATACAACTGGTGATCCCTTATGATTCCAAAAAATGTCACCAAGTGTTGTTCATGCTCTTCCCTTTTCCTTGAAGAGACCAATATGTCATCCAAAAACCCCACCATAAAAGAATCTAGATACCTTTGAAATTTATGATTCCTCAATTCCATAAAGATGACTGGTGAATTCGTAAGACTAAAAGGCATTAACACATATTTATAATGCCCATATCTACTCTTGAATGTTTTCATTGGAATATACTCATTATGAACCAAATTTTTTTGATATCTTGATCACAACTATATTTTTTAAAACCATTGATCTCCCCTTAATTGATTGAAAAAATCATCAATATATGGAATTTGATCTCTTTTCTTTATCATAACTTTTTTAATCTTATGGCAATCCACAAAAAACCTTAGAGTTCCATCAGATTTTTTTTACAAAAAATACCAGTGTTGCCCACATAGATATGTAAGTCTAAATGAACCCTTTTCTTCACAGCTCTTCCAACTAAACATTCAATTACTTTAACTATATTAGTGATATCTAGTAAAATTTAAGGGAAATATGACTAGCCCCTAGGAGAAGATCCATCATAAATTCCTCTTCTCTTTTGGGTGGAAAACCTGATAAAAGTTTAGGAAAAACATCAAGAACTTGATTTACCACTACTAGAAGAACTACTAATCTAGATTTCTTCCATCGATACAAAATTAAATATTGCCAACTAGTATGAGATTATTACCATACCTAGTTTAAACAAGACCATTTCACCTGCCATTAAATTCCTTTACCTTTTAAAGAGAAGATCGATGCCATCTTCACTTATAAAACTAACCCTTTGGGTATAATAGTTCATGTGAACCCTGAATTTTTTTAACGATTCCATACCCAGTATTTTATCATATAAATCCATCTCAATAATAGAGAAATCCAATTTAAACACAACTCCATCAACTCTTATAGAACATTCTCGACACATAAAGGCTCAACATTCACTTTGACCAAGATTCATTTGTAGTTTAAACATAGAAGGATACATCTTAACATTTAAACTCCTCAAATCAATATCACAAGAAGAAATAAAATAATGTGATGAACCTATATAAAAAAGTTCTTTCATATTGTTATAATATAAAACAATTGAACCTATTACTATTGGTGGTCTATAATGACCAGCCACAATAATATGCTCTACTCCAAATAATTTCTTACTCAAGACACTTTTTTATTTATTTCCTTATTGTGATATCCCCTATTGAGGAGTCACGGTATTGATATAATCACCATGGATAACTCTTTTCTATTGAAAAAAGTTGTTCTGATTCTATCATTCCATCAAACCATACGACATCCATGGTACCTGAGAAGTGCCGGAACACCCAACCTCAGAGCACCATGACAGTAGTGTTGAAAATGTACTTTTTTTTAAATGTTATAATTCTATAGTTTGTTTCGTACAACATAACTTTAGGTTATTTAAGGAACCATATTGGAAACATCCATATATAGTTGTGGGTCTTGGAAAAAGATTCATTGATCCAACCATCTAATTTTGGGTCATCCCCATTCCTTAGAAATAGGTGTACATCTTCATCTTTCAACCAACATTAGCTTTCCCACCATTTTCTATAGGTATCATCATTATCCATCCACCCGTATCTCCTGAGATTTCCCTTTCTACCATTTTCTTTGTATTTACCATCTCTATATAATACATTATATAGATATCAATAATTTTCATGTGAATCTCCTGCCTCATCCCCGATTCAAAGATTCGTGTCTTTAAGGACATACTACCAGAAAATTCATGTGCAATGAGAACTAAATTTATAAATTTATCCTCATAATTTCTCACTATGAGCCTCTTTTGATTCAAACTAAATAAGTCTTTTATTATTGTGACCCTAAACATATGAGGATATAATTTTTTATTTAATATCTTTAATATCATCCCACGAAATGGATTATTCGAATTTATCTTAAACTATTCAATCCAACCACTAACATGAGATATACTCTAGAATATATGATACAATACTAAATTTATGTTCTTTCAGTGTTCCTAGAAGATCAAATATTTGATTCATCCTATTATGCCAAAACTATCTCTTATCTTGTACTGAATCACCTCAAAAGATGAGTGGATTTTTTTAGAAGTAGAAAAAACTTTCCCTGGTTTATCTATACCGTTCCCTATTTCCACCACCTGAAAATCTTGAACTATACTCAGAACCATCACTTGGTTCACCTGTGGATTAGATGCAGCAACATTTTCAGAATAATAATCCAATTGGTTTCTATGATTTCTACAATGTTACATTTCTTATAAACAAAACAAACACTATAAGTATCACTCTCTATCAACAGAAGTATTAAAAATATAATTTTCTACCACATCAAAACAATCAAAATAGTTCCTTAAATAAATTACACATTTTCCATGTTCAATGATTTTTTATAATTTCACTATACTTTTGAAAATAAAGAAATTTTCAAAATAACCATTTCATGTCTTTTCAAAATATCACATGGGAAAAAAATTCCAAATTTTCAAAAATCAATAGTTTTGTACCAAATAATATTTCATTACTCAAAATGAAATATGAACTCCTATTGGGAAGTCTTTTCTATGATGCATGCTATTCTATTCTCATTGGTTAAACCTATGAAAATGAGATTTTAAATCCTATAAGTTTGTCAAAAATTCATATGTACCCAACTCCCAGGTGACATAAAGTTCATCCATAAAAGGTTAGAAATGTCTTTTTATTCAATCAATGTTATGTCATGACAGTCCAACTACTTCATACCTTACCAAATTGACAAATAAACTAGAATGAATTTCAACTCCAAGACCCAGAGGATTGATGAACACTTGTTGAATAAGGAACAAAAAATATTATACCACTTGTGAAAATGAATGACATACCTTCCATGAATGATACCATTTTTAAAATTCCTCCCCTCCTCATTGGATTGAGTCTTGGTGGAATTGCTACTTGGCCTTAAAAAACATCCCCAAGGTGCCAAAGTCTGGAAATAAATTCCATATCCTTGAATACAAATGGGAGAAAATTTTCCCATTGAAAATAAAAAAATAATAACTAAAAATTATATAACCAAAACCACTATATAAATAATGATTAAAATTTGAAAAAAAACAAATTAACACCACTGAAATCAAAACCAACATACAACAAATAACCACAACAAAAGACTACTAACATTAATGTAAACAACAGAAGACAAAACCAACAAAATCAAAGAATACTAGATATAACTCAATAGATCCAAAAATGATCCATGCTCCAACACCACAAAACAGAATAAGATTAACAAAGCACCACTAAAAAAATGCAATACTTTACCTTTTCCTATGTCCTGATGAAAAATATCCGCAAAAGCAACAAATAACCAATGTAAGGGAGAGTAATCAAACATAGTAAGCTATCCCAAAATGAATACACAACTCTTGACACTAGGATATAACACATTAGAACATTTATATATAACAATTTATATAAAACAATATAAAATAATTTAAAACACTTTATCATAAAACCAAAACAATATATATGAATTTTTTTCCAAAAAAAAACAAATTTCCAAGGAAAATACAATGAATTTTCCTCAAAACCATTTCACATTCCCTTGTTGGAATATCCTATTCCAATCCACAAACCTACACATACAAACATAAATTACCATATGATAGTTCCATACCCATGATTGGTTTCCCATTAAAATACCTAGTAATCACAAGTTAATTAAAATACTATGTGCCATTACACCATTGGCACCAAGCACTAAGTCTTATTTCAACTAAGCCAGATACAATGAAATATGAACACACACCAATTAATTATGTAGACCATTCCACACTATTCATTCCAAAACCATTTCAATAAAACAATTTTTTACTGAAAAACCATCCACAAAATATTTTCCCCTAACCACACCAAACACCATTTTTAAAATCCACAGTTTAAAACAATTTAATAAAGCATTTTTTAAAACAATTCCTCCATTTACACAAATCCAAAAAACATTACTAAAGAAGGTTTATACCATGAATGGAACAAAAATTTCACAACAAGTGTCAACAAATTTAAACCAATTTGAACTAATAATTCATGTTCTAGGAAGAGGAGTTGAGAGTGAAGCCACCTACCATAGAAAGTTTTATGAAAATGAAGAAAAACATGAAAATATCTACAAAACTAAGATGATTCAACAAAAAACCACCTCATATATCATCACCTCTCATAAAAAATCCAAATAATAACATCATTGGCATCAACCACCATAGATATACCCCTAGAATACTAGATCTAAAAACTGAGAGAGAGAAGAATATTGATCTATAAAAAACCATGAAAAATTACAAAAAATGAGGACTTACCAAGGGAATCCGGATTAAAAAAAGTCTTAAATTCCTTTGAATCTCCTCTAGATAAATGGATAAATCATCCTAAACAATTTAGAGGAAGAAATATAAATTTAGTGTTTAATTGGAGAAAAATAGGGGGTCAAAATTAATGATGAATAAAATCCACCTTTTGAGGATATTGATTTTAAAACGTGCATGGGTTAGTCGCACTACTAGGGAAAAGTATGTGATAAATATGCACTAAGATGTTCTTTAATGAAGAAATTTCTAGGCTAGAAAAACCATACAACACATGAGAGAAATCTCACTATCCAACTTTTCACAGTTTCTCCTAGGTGGACAGTCGGTTTTCACTAACTTTGATTATAACTATTTCCCTACCCCTTATCCATTGTCTCATTGTGCATGGTTTCCTATAAGAGTTTTATGGTTTTAAATAACCATGCACCAACCATGATCCTTTAGAAAAGGCCAAAAAATATTCCTAAAGTCTTCCAAACCCTCCCAAACATCATGAAAACACTTTACATACTTAAAAAGTATAAAGAAATGGTTACTAACTTGAAATCGAGTGTGATAAAAACATAATGCATATTAGGATAAAAAATAGTAAAAAACATTAGTGGGTCTATAGAGAAAATTAAACAAAAAACTATTCAATAGAATTATTTGATAAGGGAAGATTGTGGAAAAACACTTTTTTATAAATAAAATTCATGATCTATCCATTTCATACTTATTTAGAAAATATTTCATAATTTTGGATGTAAAGTTTTGTAATTCTCTTCATGGATGAAGGTCATTCAGGGTAATATTCATTTAAATTGCACTTTTCTTTTTATAGTAATTAATACCTTCCGTTTGGCATTTTTTAAATTGAAGGAATAGATTTATAGAACCCCTCTAAGGAGAAAGGACATCAACAAAATTATTTCTATAAAGGCTATTGGATAGAACTAAAAAGACCGGAAATTCTATACTTTATAAAACTGATGAAATGTTCAATAGATTTCATTACATCCTTCACCTAACATAAAATAATGACAATGTATAAGAATAACTTTATTAATAATGATATAATAAAATATATTATGGTAAATAATTAAAAACAATTACCTTTAAATAATAAAAAAATTTATTTGTTTTATTATAGAAAAAGTTATTTTTTAAATGAGGTTATCCGTATATTTTATAATTTCTTTTAAAAAAATCAATGTTTTTACTTTTATTTGGAAAAAATAATTTTTTTAAATCATCATATCAAAATTTACTTAGTATGAATTTTTTATTCTTTTTAAAAGGTTGATTTTTAGTTTATATATATTTTATTATGAAGATTACGATGTATTTGAATTCATGAATATTTAATCAAGACCTATAGGACTAAAATGTTATGTATTAAAAAATTTAATTAAGGAATAAACTTATCTATTTCAATATATTCTTTGATATTATAAATGTAGTGTCTGTAATTTTGAAAACCAAGTTAAAGTGTCAGTTTAATAAAATCTATTTTCAGTTATTTTTCACTGAATAAAGTTTCTACAAGGTGTGAATCAATTTTAGATTTCCAAAATGTCCTAATTTTTTTTTATTTCAAATAAGTAATTTTAGTCCATTAAAATCTGTAAAAATGACAATTTGTTTTTATAAATAATTTTAATGTAGGAAAACATTATGTTTTTAAATTTTTACGTGATCAAGTTTAATTATTTTTAAATTAACATTTCCCCCCATTATAAATTTTATATGATAATGGTATTTTAAAATTTATAATTAGTGGGTTAAAATTAGTTAACAAGGAAATTTTTTATTCTTTTCATAAAAATTAATTTCTAAGGTTACAAAATAGTTTCCCCTATAAAAAGTAAAAATAGTAAAAAGTATTTTACTATGGGGAAAATGATAAAACATGTTAAAAAAATATTTTCAAATTTTTTATTTGGTATTTTTTCAACCCATATAAATATTACGATACAATTTCTTCCATTTTATGGAAATTGACCCTTAAATATTATCTTTTCATTATTGTAAATTTATAGGTTAATACATACACCACATTTTGTTTCTTATTAAAAAAAACTTCTACCTCATAAGGAGTCACATTACCTTAAATTTTTTGCATGAAAATCATATAATATTCTCTTATGTTAACACACCCACACTTACAAGGATCTATGGTCATAATTATTAAGCAAAAACATTAATTTCAAAAGAGAATTCTCTTAGAAAATTCAAGTCTCTGATGTTAGTATCCACTTATTATTATTTTGTTATTGATTTTAAATATCCCAAACTTCTCTAATATTATTAAAACAATTTAAAAACTATAATTAGTATACCTAAATGAAATTATAGAAATTTTATATAAATTATTAAATCCTTTCAACCTGCTCAGAAATCAAAATTACATCGATCATTTTTAGGCGGGTTTTATCACCTACAAGAAGAGATGTTGTTTTTTTAATTTATTTTCACTCAAGGATGGATTAAAGGATTTAAAAAGAGAATAAATATATTTTATATTTAACAAATACAACTATTAATTGATCATTATTAATCTACCACAATTCTTACCATTCATTCAAAAATGGGAACATTAATTATACATTCAAGTGATTACCATCTCTATGAAAAAAAATTGCATTTTTCATCACCACCGATATTGTACTATTAAACAAATATATTTGTTGAAAAAATTATGATAATTATATCATTTTTTATTTTAAAATATGTCATATTATCATTATATAAATACATTCCCTTACACATGAAAACATTATAAAATGTTATGTTTGGTTTGGTTTTAACACCTGTGTGAATGGCGTTAGAATTTCATTGTCAAAAAATATTATGGGATGTCATATAATTGTGATATCAAGTAATAATTATAAATTTATTATTTAATAATGTTTATATATAGGTTTTATTAATATTTGAAATTTTACCAATATCACACATTTCAATCATTAAGCACACCAAAACATGTTTATCTTGTTTCTTATTTTCAAAAAAAATATTAATTTGATTAACATAATAAAAATAACACATATAGAAAAATGTGAATTCAATTATTTTTATGTTATGTATTGATGAAATGGAAACCTATTATAAATAAATAAATTCATTACCATGACATAATGTTAAAAGAAAACATATGTTATAACATTTGTAAGTAAATATAACTATAAATAAGTAATATATTTATATTAAAGGACTATAAATAAATATTATAATTGGTAATAATTTTGAATAAGTTTGATAAATAATAACCTAATTAAATTATTTTCACTATATATAATTTTACAATGATTTTGAGTTACAAAAAAAAAAACATATGGTAATGGATTTGACAACTCAAGTAAAATTTATCAAGGTATTCACTTATTTATTTAAAATTTTTGTTAAAATATTGTTCTAGTCATCCATATGATGAAATTATGATATAATATCTATTTTTATCTTTTCTATTAGGTTTATATCAATTTATTATTACATTATTATTTTATTTATAATGCGTGAGATTAAAAATAATAATTCTCATATTTTATAAAGAACATTTCTTTTCCATCTCTATATTTCCAATTATCTCCAAAACATTCTTTGTTTTTAGGAATGAATTTATTTTTTATCACTTTTAAAAATTATATTTCTATTCACCACATTTTAAATAAATGTTTTATAAACAATTTAAACGAGGGGGGTTTTAAAAAATACAATTTTTCTTATAAAATTGTTTTAATTTAATATTGTTATAGTTTATAATATAACCCACTATTTGGTATAAATTAAACTTATTATTTAAAAAATAATTATTTACCCAGATAATGTTTTTAAAGTATCATTGATAATTTAAAAAAAATTAAGTCATTTTAAACATTGTTTTACAAAAAAATGTACAATGGTTTTAAAAATGTACTTTTTTTTAAATGTTTGGATTCAAATTTATTATCTATCTCTAAAATATTTTTCTCCAATATAGTTTTGTCTCATTATTACACTTATATATTCTATTATAATTTATTTTATTTTGGTATACATGTTTTGGAATCATTCTATTTTAACTTTAATCTATTTTATTGGTTAACAATTTATAATGTTAAGAAACCCATTTTTTCAATAGGTTCCTTATGATATTATGATTTGAAAGTCACATAAAACCTATTTTATTTAAATGGGATATTTTATGATATTATAATTGTGTTCATGTGGGGTTTATATTTATAAATTATTAGTTTGGAATGTATTATACATAATGTCATGACCCTTCCTCAGGGCCCGTGCCGTGGCTACCCCAAGCCCGCCTTCCATAGTCCAGGGGCTGGTGACTAGCCCCAAAGGCCTAAATCCTTAAGCAGGGAAGGCATTTCCTTTATGAAAGTAAACAAACACAACAGAGTATGCAACAGGAAGTAAACACTAACTGAATAGTGTATAATGAAAGTTGTGCTAAAAGTAAAGGGGGCCAGAAATACAATCCCAATAGTAAAGTACAGGTACAATGGAAAACCAGTACAACTGAAAAAGGGACAACAACTAAAAATGGATACTCTTGGAACGTCCAACGAGTATCCTACCTGAAGGGTAGGTACAGATGTCCAACTCAACAGTCCACGTCTATTGGTTTGCTCTGTGTACTGTCTCACCGTGTGGTCCACCTCCGAGTACCAACCAGTCCTGACTCGCTCTCAACCTCCGTCAACGTTGTCCATCATCTTCATCCAACACAATGAAGTGTGGGAATAGCCCGTGTAGGGGGGATTATAACGATACTCAGTAGGGACACCGAGACCCCCGAAGGTCTTCCAAGAACTACAAAGAATAAACCACGAAAGAAAGATACAACCACAAAGTATCAACAAACCCTACTTAGGTATATTCCCATACATATACCTAGTTTATCAATCTTAGTTCGGCTCCAACTCTCGATCCCAAGCATAACCCAGTCCACAAAGGAAGTAAAGTCAATCACATCAATGATAATGATTGAAAGTCAAGACTCAACTCACATAGGTATACATCTTTCGTATAGTGATAGAGATGATCAGATATAGTCACAGATTCATCTAAGCTGTCAGACTCACACATGATACAAGACCAGCTAAGCTGTCGGACCCACACATGATACAAGACGGGCTACTCGGTCAGACCCACATAGGATACAAGTACAAAGGTCAAACTGCCGGACCCACAAAGGATACAAGAACAATTACTCTGTCAGACCCACACAAGATACAAGTATAGAGGTCAAACTGCCGAACCCACACAAAATACAAGAAACGTAGTCATCATTGTTGAACCCATAGAGGATCCTAGTACAATAGTCATCCATGTCGAACCCACAGAGGATTCTGGTACAATAGTCGACGCAGTCGCATCCAGCTCTTGGGTTCCCACACACAACATGCTTGATTCGGAGAGGGTCCTCTCCACGAGCCAAGTGTGGATACATCAACTAAGTCCTGATTTGATGTATCTTGTAGTTCCGTCTCATCAAAAGGAACCCAACGTGAGAGACAACACGTCAATTGGACGCCCAGTCTCAGAGTTATTTGCTTTTCCGTTCTAGGGGCCCGATTGAAATTATGCTCATTACAAACCTGTACATTTTCCAAATTTGTCCAAAACTCACTTATATTATCACAAAAGGATCGCCTCGTTGCAAGGGTCCTAGTGCCGCAGACGGCGCGTCATTCAGACGTGTGGTCTTGAAGATATTCGCGTTTAATAAAAACAGGCCCAGCTCGTCAAGCCTAGTGGCCAGCGGGACTACCCAACCTAGCTCGGTGGGTCAGCCTGGCCTAGTGGAGCATGTCCCGGCCCTGCAGGGCACGACCTAGCCCATGAAAGGGTGGCCCAACCCATGGCTGGCTGCGGCTCGGCCAGGTGGATGAGCGGAGCGGGGGGCGCAACCCCCCTGTTCCTTGTAACGGCGGTGCCGAGCGGCGCCGCCTCTCCTGCCCGGCCGGCCGAAGCTGGCCACCTTTTCTGGCATGGGAGGCCCACACAGTGGGCCTCTATCTCCTCCTAGTATCACCATGGTTTCTTCCACCATGCCGGTTCGCCCGCCGAAGTAGCCTGCCCAGCGCGGGCCGTGGTTTCCCCGCAGTGCGACACCACAAGGTGTCGTGGTCCTCCTGTAGGTCTTGCTACGGCTGGCCAGTTTGGCTCAGAAAGCTACCCGCGGATGCGGGCGACACCTCCTCCATAGCGGGGCGCCAAGGGCGCCGCAGGTCCTTCAGCCCGGCCGTCTTTAGCCGGCTGTTTCTTCTTCAGCCGAGTGGCCCGCGCTTGCGGGACGTGGTTTCACCCATGCTGCCGGCGCGACGGTTCCATTCCTCCACCGCTGTGGCCCGGCTTGGTCATGGCCTTTAGTTGTCGCCGCTTCATGGCTGTGGATTCTTTCCTCTGGCGTGGTGTGTCAGCACCGCCCCCTTCTGGCTCCACCTCCATCACCAACATAAACAAGGTTCAACGGGGGGACATCAGGCCGTGTTTGTTCGGATCACACCCTCCGCGTTAGTTAATAACAACTTGATCAACACCAACCAAAATAAAATGCCAAGGTGAGAGGGTAATTTAGACACGCAAGAATAGATAAATAATCCATATATCCCCCTACCTCGATTCAAGGTTCGTTCATCGTAGTCACGAAAAACAGTGTCGCGGAAGACGGTGTCATTCCTTCAACATCAGAGGAAGAGTCACTGTCGTTGGCGATGTTCGTTGCGGGCGGTGCCTTCTCCCTTGATGCAGAGGAAGGTCATTGAAGAAGTTCTTTGTGTACTTCATGGGAAGAACACCTCCTCTCAAATCCTTCAAAGCCTCTCCAACGATTTTTCCAACCCCAAATAAAGGAAAGGATTTATTTATTTAATGTTGGCATAATGTTTTCAAAATTCAAACACTTAAATTAATTAATTAATTGTGGGTTCAATTAATTAATTAATGGTGTTTTCATATTAATTACAACATGTGGGAGGTGGAGAGTTCAACAATAAAAGAGGGGAGTTGGAAGCTTAAGAGTTTAAGGGGGTATCTCAGGGAGTTGAATTGTTTGGGTACGTGTGGGCCCCACAACACAATTATCACCTCATGGGTGGTTATGTGGGGTGTGGGCCCCACTTCAAACTCTTCTTTGGATGAAGTAACCACCCTTTACAAAAATTATGTACCATATAATTTTTATTAAATTTATAAAGAATCCCCAAATTAAAACTTCTGTGCTGCATAAAACGCAACTGCGGTAAAGGTCCCCTTAGGCGAATACCGGCGCTGCGAGTTCATTGGTGTCCTAGAATTTAAATTCCGAGCACCGGTTCAAATGATTGAAAAACCTACACGTACGTTTACTGAATGGACCTGAAAAAAACTTCAGAAATTGATTCTGGGAACATCGGGTCTCGGAATCAGGTGCCATCAGAAACTGCGAACTCGTAAAATTTCAAAGAAAATGAGAAAAAAATTTCCTTCAATTTTCTGAGTCTTTAAATTTACCCCACCTCAGGGCTTTATGTCCCCGTAGAGCTACAAGACACACCAGGAAAACAAATGAGGGTATTGAGCACGCATCTGAACCTCCCGCTCCCCTGTTCTCTCCTGGGGGTTCTCGTGCTGCCAGTGAATACACACCAGAGGAATCGATCGTCCATGAAGGAACCGCTCCTGTCAATCCTCGATCTCCAATGGGACCTCTGTAAAAGTCACCCCGTTATCGATGTCTAGCTCCCTATGGTCGATGATGTGGGATGGGTCTTGCACGTATCTCCTCAGCTGAGATACGTGGAAGACGTCATGCACCCCGTGCAGCTGAGGTGGAAGGGCCAGATAGTAAGAAACCTTTCCTACTCTGCTGAGGACCTAGAATAGTCCAATGAAACATGGAGATAACTTCATGCCTCGACCAAATCTCCTTATACATCGTTGAGGTGAGGCCCGTAAGAAGTCATGGTTGCCATCCTCGAACTCCAGTGGTCTCTGTATCCTATCAGCATAGGAATTCTCTCTGCTCTGTGAAGTCTTCATCTGCTCCTGAATGATCTACACTTTCTCCATGATAGCTTGAACCATCTCTGGTTCTACAAGTGCCGACTCTTCTGGGTTAGTCCAGCACAGAGGTGATCTGCAAGGTCGGTCGTACAGTTCCTCGTATGGTGCCATCCCGATGGTGGAGTGGTAGCTGTTGTTTTACGCTAACTCCACCAAAGGTAAGTGATCCCCCCAACTGCGACCAAAGTCAAGGACATATGCACGGAGCATGTCCTCGAGAGTTTGAATGGTACTTTCTGTCTGACCATCCATCTGTGGATGGAAGGCGGTGCTCTAGTGATCTCTGTCGTGAATGCCTCTTACAACCCCTTTCATAGCCGGGAAGTGAAATAAGCATCTCGATCGGAGATGATAGTTGATGTCACACCATGAAGCCGTACGATCTCCTGATCATAAAGGCATCCCAAGCTCTCCACTGAGCCCTGCTCTCTAATCGGTATTAAGTGGGCCGACATGGTACTCGGTCGACAATCATCCAGACAGAGTCATGTCCTCTAGATGTATGTGGAAGCCCCGTCATGAAATCCATGGATATACCATCCCACTTCCACTTCGAAACCTCTAAGGGTTGTACCAAGCATACTGGTACCTGGTGCTCTGCCTTCACTTGCTGACAAGTTAGGCACCATGATACAAACTCTGCTACAACTTTCTTCATACGTAGCGACCACTGCTGTCGTCTGTGGTCCTGACACATATTCGCCACTCATGGATGTACTGCTAGAGGGGAAGTGTGAAACTCTCTCAACACCTCCTCCTGTAGTGAAACTGGTACCATTTTATGTACTATAAGAGGATGACGTGCTTTCCACCTTCAGAAAACCCATCAGGTTCCTGTTGTGAGGATATCTATGCACGTCGCGTCTCACAGTCAACATCCCCTCGTTGTGCCTCCTTGACTCACTAAATAAGTGGAGTGACTGTTAGAGACTGATGGAAGGCTTCTCCATCTCTATCCAAAAAGGATATCTGTGACATAGCTAGCAGCTCCGTTGCCTCTCCTAGCAGCTGAATACCTGATCTCTTGCTGAGAGCATCTGCTACAATGTTCTCCATCCCATGCGTATAGACTATCTCAAAGTTATAGTCCTGTAGGAACTCGATCAATCACCAATGAATCAACTACCATGAACAATACACGATCGCTACTTAATCATGCATCATGACACACCCGAGTCCGGTCCCTGATGCATCGTAGTAAACCACATATCCAACACCCTCCTCTAGTAGCCTCAAGATGGGCTCACTAGTCATCCTCTGCGTCAACTCCTGAAATCTCTGCTGGCATCTCTTTGGACACATGAAGGGTTTCCCATTCTTTGTCAAAGCTGAAAGCGGTGCTGCATCTTTGGAGAAGTCATCCACAAAGGTAAGTGTGGCTGACTCCTGAGTGATCGAATGCACCCACTTATGCATGATTCCATCCTGTGATGCCTGGTGTTTCATTTTCGCAGACCATGGAAAACCCATCCCAACGTTGTTGTTAAACCACTACCTTTTTTCCTAATATAGTCAATCTATGTACGAACTGTGGTTGCCCAGTCCATACCCAAACTAACGTCGTAAGGCCTCAACACTACCACTAAGAGGTTCCAACTGAAGCTCTCACCTCAAGGGTCATATCCCACCATCAGTATAGGTGTGATTATCTATTCTTCTCCCAAAGGTATCTCTAGATGTGAGGATCAAGTCAACAGCTTAACCAGAAACTCTAGGTCTGGGACAAGATTCGTGGAAGGAAGGAATGATTGGTACCTATGTCTATTAATATGACAACTAGTAGTAGACACAGATCGTACCTCCAATAATTCTTAGAGCCCATGGGTCACACTCTTTGACTGCATGCAACTGCTCTCTTCCCCTACCCTTCAACTCCTTGAGCCTAGCGAGGACTACAAAGGCGGGTGGTTGCAACATGTCAAAATGTTCACCACCTCATGATGCTCTACTAAATTTGGTTCAATGTCTACTACCCTGCAGATTAATCTGTCCTTAAAACATTCTCTTCGAAAAATTTTACACCCTCATGTCTCTGAGACTAGATCCAGTTCGCATCTTTCCACTGCTAACATTCACTGGCTGTATCTGCTCAGCCAATAAAAATTCAATCACAAAGGTTCTCTCTATCACCCTAACATAAGTAGGAATGCATAAAAGAAAAAAGTGATGGCTCAGATGTCCTTAAACACACCTCATTCATAGGTTCGAGCTCTAAAGAACTGTTCGCATCATATTCATCGAGTACCAGGAATGGTAGGTACGCCTCAATGAATACCCATCTACCAACACGTCGTCATGCTGAAGCTATATAAGCTCTAGAAAACTCTCAGCCACATCCTCAAGCCAGTCCTCAGCCACCTGTGGGTCGGGCTCGCCTCAGAACATGAGGGATATTCGGTGCTGAAACACATGTAAGGCACTAAGCCGACAAGTGTCCTCTACCGCTACCGCCAATAGTGTCTTCTGACCAACGGGCAGTGATATAGTTGGCACACTGCCCAAAGATACCATCTCAGAAAATGGACTATGTACCGAAACATCATCATTTTGCAGACCATCCTCACGGTCACTGGCTGAAAAAGACTAGTAGATAAGATCAACATCTACTCTACTAGTGTCTCTACTAGGCGGAAAACTCTTGTAATCGCCTACATCCAGTCCTCTACTGCCTGGGAATCTGTCTCGCATCGAAACCTCAGAGGCCTCTGCCGTTGGAACTTGTAAAACGCACTCAGTCGGCATGCATTGTCCTCTAGTGCTGCTGGTTGTATCTTCTGCCCAACGGGTGGTGGTGCTGTTGGTACACCACCTGAAGGTGCCAACATAGTAAGAGGGCCCTGTATCAGAGCCTTGTCGCTCGGTGGGCCATCATTGTGTACTCTCTCGGGAGCCCTAGCTGGCAGTCTTCGTAGCAGCATCCTGATATAGAACACGTGCTCCATGGTCAATCAGTTATACCTGGTGAGCTGAATCGAAGAGACCACAAAGGAAACTATTGAAACACACACACAATTAGTGTTTTCGTGCACTGATTTAGAAATTAGAGGTTAGGGTCCTGGTGTATGGATACCTCGGCCGCCACACTAACATTGGAATCCCTATACTGAAAACAACACTTAATACTCTTAACTATATTGCTTCACAGGAATGAATGATCAGAGTCCCAAGCTCTATGGTAGAACCGACTCCTCTAATACCAATTTTTCACGACCCATCCTCGGGGCCCATTCCATGACTACTCCAAGCCCTCCTTCCCTAGGCCAGGGGCTGACAACTAGAACCAAAGGCATAAATACCTAAGCTGGGAAGGCATTGACTTTATGAAATTAAATAAACACAACAATGTATGAAAAATGAAGTACAAACGAAGTGAATACTATATACATAAAGTAGTGATGAAAGTAAAGAGGGCCAGAAATAAAATCCCAACAGTAATGTATAGGTACAACGGGAAACAAGTACAACTGAAAAAGGGACAACAGCTAAAAATGGATTCTCCTAGAACATCCGACGAGTATCCTACCTGAAGGGTAGGTACAAATGTCCACCTCAGCACTCCACATCTATCGGTGTGCTCCATGTACCGTCTTGCTGTGTGGTCCACCTCTGAGTACCGACCAGTCCTGGATCGCTCTCGGCCTCCGTCAATGCTGTCCGTCATCTGTATCCAACACAACGAAGTGCGATCATAGCCCGTGCATGGGTGAGTATAACAATACTCAGTAGGGACCACTAGACCCCCGAAGGTGTCCCAGAATACATAAAAGATAAACCACATAAGATAGATACAACCACGAAGTATCAACCAACCCTACTTATGTATATGACCATACGTATACCAAAGTTATCAATCTCAGTTCGTCTCCAACTCTCGAGGCAAAGCATAACCCAGTCCACAGATGAAGTAAATTAAATCACATCAATGATAAGGATTGAAAGTCAAGACTTAGCTCACATAGGTATAAATCTTTCGTATAGCGATAGAGATGATCAGATGTAGTTACTGATTCATCTAAGCTGTTAGAACCACAAAGGATACAAGACCAGCTAAGCTGTTGGAACCAAACAGGATACAAGATCAGCGACTCTGTCGGACCCACACAGCATACAAGTACCGAGTTCAAACTGTCGAAACCACACATGATAGAAGAACAGTTACTCGGTCGGACCGACACAGGATACAAGTACATAGGTCAAACTACTGGACCCAAACAGGATACAAGAACTGTAGTCATCGTTGTCTAGCCCACGAAGTATCCCAGTACAGTAGTCATCGTTGTCGAACCCACAGAGGATTCCAGTATAGTAGTTGATGCATTCGCAACCACATCTAGGGTTCCCACACACAGTACAGTCCATTCCAGGAGAGTCCATTCCACAATCCAAGTTTCAATACTTCAACGAAGTCCTGATTTGATGTATCTCGTAGTTTCATCTCATCAAAAGGAACCCAATGCGACAGACGACGCGTCAATCAGACACCCGGTCTGAGAGTTATTGGCTTTTCCATTCCAGGGGCCCGGTGGGAATTACGCTCGTTCCAAACCCGTCCATTTTACAAAGATGTCCAAAAATCTCTTAGGTTATCAAAAAATGACAACCTCATCGGAAGGGTCCCAATGCCGCATACGGTGTGTCGTTTGGACGCGGGGTCTTGAAGATATTCACATTTAAGTGAAATAGGCCCGACCCGTCAAGCCCGGTGGCCGACGGGACAGACCAACCCGATTTGGCGAGTCTGACCTGGCTGGGCAAGTCGGCCTGGCCCAGTGGAGCGCGGTCCAGCGGCATGCACCGCAGCCGGTAGCCAAGCGGAGTGGGGGGCGCGACCCCACGGTTCTTTGTAACAGCAGTGCCGAGTGACACCGCCTCTGCTGCACGGCTGACCGAAGCCGGCCGACTTTTCCAGCACAAGCATCCCACACAGAGGACCGTTTTATCCTCCATGTGATGCTGCTTGGTGCCGCGGTTTCTTCCGCCTAGTAGGTAGGTGGCCGATTGGTTCGCCTGCCAAAGCAGCCCGCCCAGTGCGGGCTGCGGTTTCCCAGCAGTGCAGTGCCATAAGGTGCCGCGGTCCTCCTGTCCGACCGTCTACGGTCGGCCGGTTTGGCTCGGAAAGAGGCTTGCACATGCTGGACACACCTCCTCCACAACACGGGGCTATGGGTACCGCAGGTCCTTCAGCGCGGCCCACTTTAGTCGGCGGGTTCTTCTTCGGCCGAACGGCCTGTTCTTGTGGGCCGCAGTTTCCCCAATGCGGCCGGCGCGACGGTGTCAGTCCTCCACCGCCGCAGCCCGGCATGGCCGTGGCCTTCGGTTGCTACTGCCTCATGGCCGCGGTTTCTTTCCTCCAGTGCGGTGCGTCGACACCGCACCCTTCCAGCTCCACCTCCATCACCAACATAAACAAGGTTCAACGTAGGGACGTCAGGCTGTGTTTGTTTGGCCCGAACCGTCCACGTTAGTTGATAACAACTTGATCAACATTAACCAAAATCAAATGCGAAGGTGCAAGATTAATTTACAGATGCAATAATAGATAAATAATCCATATATCCCCTACCTCGATTCAAGGTTCGTTCGTCATAGTCATGGAAAATAGCATCGCGAAAGACCATGTCGTTCCGTCAATGTCGGAGGAAGAGTCGTTATCATTGGCGATGTTCCTTGCGGGCGGTGCCTTCTCCCTTGATGCAGAGGAAGGTTGTTGAAGAAGTTATTCATGTTCTTCGTGGGAAGAACACCTCCTCTCAAATCCTCTGAAGGCTCTCCAATGATTATGCCAACCCAAATAAAAGAAAAGGCACTACTTATTTAAATTTGGCATAATGTTTTCAAAATTCAATCACATAAATTAATTAATCAATTGTGGATTTCAATTAATTAATTAATGGTGTTGTCATATTATTGATAACAAGTGGGAGGTGGAGAGTTTAACATTAAAAGAGGGAAGTTGGAAGCTTAAGAGTTTAAGGGGGGTTTCTCGGGGAGTTGAAGAGTTTGGGTACGTGTGGGCCCCACTACACAATTATCCTCTCATTGGTGGTTATGTGGTGTGTGGGCCCCACCTCCAAATCCTCTTTGGAGGAAGTAACCACCCTTTACAAAAATTATGTAACACGAATTATTTTATTAAATTTATAAAGAATCCCCAAATTATTACTTCTATCCTGCATAAAACGTAACTATAGTAAAGGTCCCCTTAAGAGAATACCGGCGCTGAGAGTTCATCAGTGTCCTTGGATTTTAATTCTGAGCACTGGTTCAAAAGATAGAAAAAACCGCACGTATGTTTACTAAACGTACCCGAACAAAACTTCAGAAATTGATTCCGGGCACACCAGGCCTCCGAATCAGGCGCCGTCAGAAACTGATGACTCATAAAATTCCAAAGAAATTAAAAAAAAATTCCATGAAATTTACGGGTCTTTACATATAACCCCTATGTTGTAATGACCCAAACCGAGTGAACATGACACGTCACCCATGATGGCTCAACACATGGCTTAATGCGCATTCATGATCATCATGGGTTGTTGACAAGAAAATGGGTATCAATATATATACCATGATAATGATTTTAACTTTAAACCATTATATTTCATGTATCATGTTTAAAAAAATAATGATTGGAAATCATAGTTCAATGCATAAGTAAGGTTATATATACATGAGACACACTAATGGAATCTAAAGTCCATGTCCTATAAACAAACCAAAAATTAAAAAAATAGTGTCTCCATGTGACTATCCATCACCACCATTAAAATTTATAATAAATGTGATATAAACCAAGAGAAGCCACTATGGCACATGAATCCTATCCCTTTACATGTATCAAAAAAGTCCATGACTACAAATACCTGAAGGAAAAAGTTGGGTGTCAGACAAATTCATAATAGCATACAACCAAGAATCCATACAATGTATTTCATCATGCTACCATTAGTTTTATCTTCAAAAAAATATTATAAATTTTACTCATCCTAAAACAATTTAAATAATAAATCCTTTTTTTTAAATTTAATTCATTTAATATTCAATGAAAGAATAATATAGAAATATTCCTCAGTGAAAATATATATGGAAGTAGTAAAAACATCAACATCTTAAAAGACAAATATGTGATAAACCGAATAGAAGTCAACATCATCATGTAATAAACCACGAAAAAGTTGTGATATAACCTAAGGGAACACATAATAGGATTAATGATGGAATAAAAATCCAATAAAAATGTTAATACTAATAATATCAAGTCCTAATAAAGTCTATTGATATCAAAATATTAACCATTAGTGGTTTGAAACTGACTAAGGTTCATATATGTCCATAAGCCAACACACCTAATGTTCATAATGTGAAATGTTTACCAAAAAATTTATATAAACCATGCTAAATATTTTCAAAATAATTCACACAGTTGAAGAATAACTACTCCTTTTCTTTAAAATCCATTTTAGAGTCAATACCATTTTGAGTCATTTCAACAAACACACGAAACGAATAAAATTTTCTTTAAATAAAACCCCTTTAAAAAACTATTTTTCATGCAAAAAAATATGTAATTACATAAATCAACCCTCATACAACTGAAATTATTTAATTTCACAAACTGAAAAAAATTAATTTACAAGAATGTTGAGTAATCTGGGTGTTATAATTATCTTATAGAGACACCCACCTAGCTAATGGATGAAAAGTTTACAATTCAAAAAATAATGATTTGATACAAAGATATTAGGTCCTCACATAAAAAGATACATAAGAAACAATAGATATTTTCCATATAAACCATATATTGGGTTGTCATAGCCTATATAGTATTACACGACATGGAAATGGTGAGATATTAGAAATCGTTTAAGAAAGGAAAGGAGAAAACAACTGGAAATCACATAAACATGAAGGAGATCCATCTAGATCACTAAGAAGTCCCCATGAAAGCAAATGAAAAATCTCATAGACCATTAAGTAGTGGCTGTTTTAGGCTAATGTGGGATTTTGAGGGATTAGATGTTAAATCAAGAAAGGGAATAAAGGAAATTTTATATTTCAAGAAATTAGGATCAGGTCACATGTTTTGTCCACACAGTTAGAAAAACCATATGAAAACCATATAGTATACATGTCAATTTAAAAAATTGAATAGTTTCCTAGGAATATTCACAATATTATAAAATCTATGCTTGAGCTATGTGACTAAATTTGGAATCACACCATCCAATAACATACAAATTACTATGGCCAAAAAACCATGATTACACCATAAATATCACCACTATAACTAAAAAAGTAATCACACATAGTTACCGAATGCCTACTATTTACCATGATATAAAACTACATACCTAGAATTTTATCACAGGAACTACAAATTTTCAAACCTAGACACATAAAATAATTTAGTACCAAAAAATAGATATGATATGATTTTAATGTAATGTATCTTTGATAGAGAGTGAATCATAGTTCTCTACAAAATGAAAATTTCCTCCCCTACAATGCACTCAAGATTCTATAATAGAGAAAAAATAAGGCCAATACTACCTCATAAACATTACCTTCTTCTCGTGTCTTTTGGATATTTGATTACATTTTCTAATAAACATAGACCTAAGGAATCATTTCAATAGAAAAAACATGATATTATAGATCCCTAATCTGAAATAGTGTTTCAAACATTGAGGTATCCAGCTAGAGATCAATATATTCCCATTTAACCATATAATTATAGTTTGGTTGGCACCTCATAAATTCATAAACATGAAACATGTATTGAATTTATGTTAATTGATACAATAAGGCCAACCAAATAGGAAAATATATATGTCATTTGTTGATCTTGAAGGGTCCAAGAAACCACAGTTCCAACATACCCTGCTTACCCCAATGATGATATCCCATGAAACGTGAAACCCTTAAAAAAATTAAAAGAGTTAATAAAACCTCAAAATGATTATTTAAATGGTTTTCAAAACTCTTTTTAATTATTATAATTGCTTCCAACCTTTTTTGAGATAACCACAAAGTCTCTATCATCCTTGTAAAAGACTCAGTCCTACCAGATACCATTCAACTATCCATTATCGACCTAAAATTCATCACAAGGCTACCCATATAAAACATTAGGGTGGGTATCCTTAACCAAAATCAAGGTACTTTCAAAATAAAAAAACTAAAATCAACAATATATGCATGATGTATATCCTCAAGAATTCGGATGAATCATATAATATGAAATTCCATTTGATGATTGAATTTCATTCTAAACTTCAACTAACGACCCGTAAAATTTAAAAATCCCATATAGAAATGGAATCAAATGCACATGTATCTACTATAGACGATAACTTCATGTATACAAAGAAGCCTCAAAACCCCTTTATTATATAAATATTCAAACTCTTTCACCAAAATCACTTACATGGAAGGAATAACACTATGTAATTTAGTAAATAATGTAACGATCACCCCAAATCATATATTATTCACCACTAGGAGTATGTGGTAGTTTAGTTTATAAATCCATAACAAAGTGACAAAACAGTTCTATTCCAAATTACTTTTATTGATGGAATTCAATAGTGACATAATGTTTGTAAACATTTGAATCATTCAATAAAACGTATAATGATGCATCAGATTCCGAAACAACTTAGTAACCCCAGATTTCCTAGGCCAACATAGGCCAAGTTAAAGATCCATCATCCTATGATATAGATCAACTAGAAAAAATAACTACCGTCATGAACACATATAACCACTGAGAGAAATTAACCAGAAACCCAAGGCCTCCCTATAATAAAATGATTAATTAAGAAACTTACAACTGAAAACTACCACTTTCCCAAGACGGATATGATTTCATAAGGAAAATACATCTTTCTCACATGCTGAGAACACAATAGAATTAAATCCCCATTCAAATATAATATAATTTATGAAAATTAGTTTACTAAAGATCTCTCCTCCATATATTACTTCAGAATATGTGTCAATAATTCCCTAATGAACGAATTTCGGTCTGCACCTCCATGTATGAGAGTTTACACAATACCAAGATCAAATACATGAGGTAACGTAACCCATAATTACTATCAACAGATCATATTTCTTTTGCTAAAAGTTCTATTTAGGATTCTATGATCTTAATATACTCGAAACTACTCTATGAAGGAATTATATCACAATGTTCTGGGATAAAACAAAAATATTACTAACCCAAGTTCATGGTGAGATATATTCATTCCAGGAGGAAATAATTTTTGAAAAACGAATGTATTAATCCTTTTTCGAAATCAAATACCACCCCAAATAAATCCTTGTGGATTTGTAGAATCATCATGAAGACCCAACTTGGCTTATCAAGCTCAACACTATAGCTATAGTTAACATCAATTCTATCCTTTCAATAGATTCATAGGTTTTAGATTACCCAATAAAAATTTATATGTATTATAGTTTCCTAACATTGGTCTCCCCACCATTTAGATTCAATTTAAATAATCAATGATGAGTAAATTCTTTGATACTATAGGGAATCATAAAAAAAAGATGGTTCACACTAAACTCAATGAAAAAACTCTTGATTTCAATCCATAAACATGGAAAATAATATTCTCTCATATGGTACTAACCACTAAGAAGAAACAGGATCAATGTTATTTAAGGGAACCATCCCCATGAAATATTACAAAGAGAATTAGGTCAAACTACCCCAAATATGTTTAATAAGGCACAAGATAGAATACACAATCCACTACATCTATCATAAGAATGATATAGTTCAAAATAAAAAATCACCCAATATTAAATGAAATAAATACAGTCCTGGTTTATGAGGACATAATCATGATAACATTGGTTTATGGAATAACAACCAATGGCTCTCACAATCCAACTAGAAGCATACACACCTATGAGGTATTTCTTAACTCATCAAATCCCCAAACCAATCCTAGTTAACCATTCACCCAACCAAGGATCAAAATGTTAATAACACTAATCCCAAACACATGGTATATATATTTCCCTAATTATATCCTTGAAAATAAGGATTATAGAGTTAATCAATGAAACAAGTCATAAGGAATCTCAAAATAAATACTATGCTCAATGGAGTAACCTAAAAAATATATCATTGATAATGCCACAATAAATATTTCAAAAAACAAAAACTACTCAAATTATTTTGAGAGATTAACTTAATGAATCATTAAAAACAACAAAGGATGCACTAAAGACACCACTCCTCTTGAAGAATATAATGAATATAAGAAAACTTGTCCATAACATCTTGACTACCAACCCATTCTTAAATAGTTCTCTAGTTGTAATATAAAATAAACTTGAGAGATAACATATCTCTCACTACTCCTTTTGGATATCAAGATACTGAAGAATTAACTTCATCCAATAATGTCATATCATTTATAGTGAATCAAGTAATCCTTACACATAATAATGGGTTTGACCAAACACAGAAATCAATAATTTAACAAAACAATACCATAGAGGTTTCCATCCAAAATCACTAAAAGAGAAGAATCATAATTCAAAAGATATTAATTTTGGTAACCTTCAAATACCATTTGAAAAAGATTTATAGAAATAACCCATTCAAGAAGAGATCATGTTTTATTGATTTAGAGAAAATAAAATAGATAAATGTTTCATAACTCGTTAATAATAAGGTAAAACTTCTAACCTTTCAAGCTAAAGAACAAAACACAATTCATTTTAATCTTGTAATAATTTATCCATCTTTGAAATTCATTAAAACAAACCACCATTTAAACAATATAATATATTTTTATTAAAAGTAAAATTCCTATTGTGATTCATCATTCCACATTCCAAACAATATCCTCTTATAGATTACATGTTGAAAACAGTCATGGATTTTATATAAAATAAAAAACCCACCCTTTACAAATTTATGGTAAACAAATATTTATATAAAAAAATTAAATACATAATTAATTCATAAAATTTTTAAGATTATTACATGTAGATCATTAACCAGTTTGATATTCAAAACATTTTTCCATGTTTTCATGATTAAATATCCATTTTAAAAAACGAAATCCTTAAATCAAGCTTCATTTTTCATGAAATAATTAAATCATCCATTTTCGAAAAAAATTAATTTTCTATAAAAATCTATTTTTCGCATAGAAAAATTGATATAGTACACATGTATAAACAAGATCATGACATAACATTCAATAAAACTCATTCTTGATTTCAGCATATTTTAGGAACCATCTTGATTCCTTTTCTATTAATGAGCTTAACTCGATGAATCCAATGGTCATGGGTTCTAAACAAAAAAATAATGGGGATATAGAGTCATGCTCGACCAAGACACATGGTTGACGACCATGTTCCATTCTTGTCCCAATTATCTTAACAATTCCAAAATAAAGTGTTTGATCACTCTATAGTTTTCCAGGCCATTTATTTTCACATCACTACTTGACTCTCCATTCCCTTTAGTCCCCAAATCCAAAACAACCCCAAGGTAACCAACACATGACATTAAATACTATTGATCATCATATCAAACATTAACTCATATAAAGAATGAAAAAAATTAATCCTAAATACCCATGGTATCACAAGTGGAATAAAAAAAGGTGATGTTCAAGAACCTACTCGTAATATACTTTTAGTGACCCAAATATTCCTATCTTTAAACTAATAGACCCCAAACCACACCCAGATAGTGGCATCACACATCCAGATGGGTATTAGCTCTGATATTATTTTGTAAATAACCAACCTAGGTCAACATAACATGTAACCCATACTGGATCGACACAAGGCTTAATACTTGTTCCCCATCATCATGGGTTGGTGATAAACACCTAAGTATAAATATATAAACTATGAAAAATATATTACACTAAAAACATCAAAAACAAGTCTCATTCATAAAAAAGTAATATAAACAATCAGAATAATATAAAGAATAAAAGATATATGACCATGGGACATACTAAACAAAGAAAATGGATATGTTTCAGAAACACCACAAAAACAACACATAAAACCATGTCTGCATGAAAATATCTATTAGCACAATCCAAATCTAGTATGAAGGAAATATAAATTTAGAGAAGTTTTCATGACACAAGTCTCCCTACCCATTACATGTATCCTTCACAACCATCACTACATGCAACCAATGGAGAAAGTATGGGGTAATCTAAATGCCCATATAGACACCAAAACGAATTTATACAATGCCAATCACCATGAAATCCCCAGTTATATATTTGAAAACCAAATATGTATATAAATATATCTTATTTTAAAACACTTTATTAAAAACAAAATTTTGTTTTTATCCTTTAAAATAATTTCATATTAAAAGAAAAACTAATATGGAAATAAAAGTAAATGATAATATATGTAGCATCCCACCTTGGATAACATTCATCGCTGATCTATGACGGTTGGCCACAAGACCTTATGAACAACTCCACGAATTCAGGAGGCTATCTAATAATAGAGAGGGCCTTGGGTTTGTACATGGGGAGACAATTACCTCATCAATCTAAGTTGATCACAAAAAATATATATATATTTATAAAATATGAAATGGTAGAAACAAAATTATATATCAATTGAAATAATAACACTATGACATTAATGATAATGGATCAAAATGAAGAAGCTAAATAATAAGAGATAATATATTATGATTTTATTATAAAAAAATGACAATACCGGAGAAAAGGAAAGAAGCATATCCGACATGATGAAAAAATGAAAAAAGGGAAAAAACTACTATGTTTATATTCTCAACCACTTGAACCATTCTATGTAACCAAATCCAATATTGTAAAGCATGTCAATCAAGAATTGGGAGATGGATTCTTCCCTTTTTCCATACCTATAGACATCATGTAAAATTGGGTTCCAAAGGTTCCTATGTAGGGTGTGAGATATAATATTTGTTGGTCGGTACCCATGGGGTATAGGACATTCCATTTCAGGATATATAAAATAAGCTGTGTTCTATGATAATTTAAATGAAATACATAATAAAAAAAATCAACACATTGGATTGGTGTCCATTTGGAGACCCATCAAATCTACATACATTGGCTCAAGCCAGTGTGTCTAAACCATGAGATCCTGAAATAGAAATGTGAGTATGAAAAAGATCCACAGGTTGGACTATCCCCAAGATTGTGACTGTGATTGGATACCCATCTCTATGTTTTACTAAACCTACTGATTGATTCCCATATGAAAGAATTTGTTCACTTTTAAAATCATTTTAACCATTCATTCCTAAAAATTATGTCGAGTCACCTTGAGCCATTCCATGAAAATCCTTTGAGTTATTCCAGATATTTTTTAAGTGATAAATAAAAATTCAATTCTAAAGAGTCCATCAAAGGAGACCGATGTATGATGTACAAAGTATTACCTCGACATGGTGTGAAAGCAATCAAATTCTAACTGACATTTGAGTCCATACCTAATATCGTATGTAGCAGCCCGAGTCTCTCTCATGGTATGGTAAAACAAATCATTCCATAAAGACCATCCAAGGGGTAACCTGTCACGACCCGTCCTCAGGGCCCATGTCGTGACTACCACAATCCCACCTTCCATAAGAAAGGGGCTCGCGACTAGCACCAAAGGTGAATCCCTAATTAAAAGGGACGGAATTGCCTTTAAACCTGTAACAAACACAGTTTGAACACAAGCAGTAGAGAAAAAAAGTACTAAAATTGAAAATTAAGGAGTGATGAATATAAGTGGGCCAGTATACAAAGCTAACTGAACAACAATTACAAGTAAAAAGTGAAAATAGCTCCTAGATCATCCATTGGGGAATCATACCTGAAGGGTAGGTACAGAAATCGATAAACTCATCCCTATGGTATATCCTGTCTAGTCATGCTCCGAATAGCCTTCCGTCTGTCACCCTCAGCATTGATTATTGATGTCCGTCGTCTGCACAAAACACAACAAGGTGTGGGTGAATTCCGTGTAGGGGTGAGTATAACAATACTCAGTAGGGGACCCCGAGACCCCCGAAGGTCTCCCAAAATCCAAAAAGGATAAACCACAGTAGAAAGATACAATCACGAAGTATCAACCAACCCTACTTAGGTATATTCCCATACATGTACCTAAGTTACCAGTCACAATCCGGCTCAAACTCTCAAGCCCAAACACAACCCAGTACTCAATGGAAGTAAAGTCAATCACATCGATGATAATTATTGAAAGACAAGACTCATATCACATAGGTATAAAACTTTTGTAGGGTGATTGACATGATAAGATGTAGACATTGATTCATCTAAGATGTCGGACCCACACATGATACAGGACCAGCTAAGTTGTTGGACCCACACAGGATACAAGACCAGCTATTCTGTTGGACCCAGATAGGATACAGGAATAGAAGACAGAACTATTGGACCCACAGAGGATCCTGGTACAGTATTCATCACTGTTGAACAGACGGAGGATTCTAGTTTAATAGTCATTGCTGTCGAACCGATGGAGGATTCCAGTACAGTAGTCATCACAGTCCCAGCCAACCCTAGGGTTCCCACACACACCACGCTCGATTCTGGGAGGGTCCTCTCCTTGAGCCAAGTGTCGATACATCAACTATCACGAAGATTTGTGCTGATGTATCCCATAGTTCTCTCTCATCATAAGAAACTCAACGCGACAGACAACACATCAATCGGACGCCCGGTCTGAGAGTTATCGGCATTTCCATTCCAGGGGCCCGGTTGGATTTATGCTCCATCCAAACTCGTCCGTTTTACAAATTTGTCCAAAACTCACATAGAGTATACCAAAAGGACCGCCTCGTCACTAGGGTACCAGTTCCATAGACGGCGCATCAATCGGACGTGCGGTCTAGGTGTTATTCGCATTTAAGCGAAGAGGGCCCCGACCCGTCTATCCTAGTGGGCTGGAGGGTCAGCCCAACCTGGCTCGGTGGGTCTGACCAGGATGGGGGTCAGCCCGACCCAGTAGGGTGAGACCCACATGCAGACTCGGTAGGCACTGCGGGCTGGTCCAGTTCGTCTGGTGGCACCCCTTCATCCTCTGCTCCACTACCACAAAACTGGGCAAGGCATGCGCCTGCCTTTATCAGCGCTAACGGAAATGCGCTGATAAAGGTGACCTTTATCAGCGCTTTTTTAGTGCTGATAACGGCCTTCCACAGTATCAGCGCTAGAAAAGCGCTGATAAAGGGCCATACCTTTATCAGCGCTTTTTACTAGCGCTAATAAAGGGTCCCGCGGATTTATTAAAAACCTACGGGTCCTCTTCCTCCTCCCCACACACAATCAAGCTCTCACGGAATCCCTCGTCTGCGCCACTGCCGCCGATGCCGCCGCCTCCTTCTCCTCCGCCGCAGCCGCCGAAACCCCTACCCCTTCTCTCCTTCTCTCTCCCTGCGGCCCCCCTCCTCTGCGTAGCAGTCCAGTCGAAGCGCTCCCCCTCCGGCGCACTGCCCCTCCGGCACGCTCCCCCTCCGGAATGCTCCCCCTCCGGCGCCGCTCCCCCTGCGGCGCCACTCCCTCGCGTGACCTCCTCCGGACCCCGCTGCTCCCGCATCCCCTTCACCGTGCCGTCAGTCCCTGCGCGGATGCCTCGGTGATCACGGTGCCCTCTGTCGCTCCCCGGCCCAGCAGACGCCCTCCCAGCTTGTTCCCTCCATCGCGTGACGCCGCCTCCGTCACTTCCCTCCCACCGGATTCCGACTGCCACACCTCCTCATTCTCCCTACATAGCCCGACCGCCACCCTTGTCGGCACCGCGCTTGCCGGCGCTGCCCCTTCCGGTGTTGCGCTTCCCTTTCGAGAATCATCCCAGACTTTCCACACCCTATTGGCATCGTTTCGGCTTTTGTTCACCCTGTTGGTACCATTCTGGCCAGCGCACGGCCTGCCGGCGTCGTTCCGGCCAGCCCACGCCTTGCCAACGTTGTCCTGGCCTCCCGTTGCGAGTCCCGCAACCCCGATGAACCCCGCCCAGACCCTGCTGGTTGAGAATACCTCTATGCCGAGGTGAGGTTTGCATTGTTTTTTTGTTTGCATAATTTTAGGTCAATATTTTATTCTGTTTATGAGTCCCTAGTTTACGTCTTCTTGCATCTGCGCCAATATTCTTGTTTATGTGACAATCTTTCTTATTAAATTAATTTGGAACAAATGTGTATTGTTTTTCAGGATGCGAAATTAGTTTTGATTTGGTTATTTGGGCATTTGATTTTTTAGTGTTATGTTTAGGTGATGTTAGTGTACGTTTTCTTTTTGAAAACTCACTTTGGGTTGTTTATCAGCATCGATAGTTTGTGCAGTTGTGTTTTTGAAAGTGTCGTGGTGTAGTTGACTTTTTGTTAGTGTCAAAAGCGTGTTTAGTCTTAAAAGTGGTTTTTGTAAATAATGTCAATGGCGCAAGTGATGTTTTGAAAATGTATCACGGTGGTTCTTTCACGTTGTTGCTCGTTTGGGTTGTTTTAAGGATTTGATAGTGTAATTTCAGTTTTCGTACGTTTGTTGCAGCGTGTTTGCGAGATAACCTCGCGATATTGTGGTCGTCGAAGCTCTCGCGGAAGCCCTCGTCTGCGCCGCTGCCGCCGCCTCCTTCTCCTCCACCGCGGCCGCGGCCTCCTCCTCTGCTCCTCCTCCTCCTCCTCCTCCTCTTCCGGTGCCTCCGCGGCCTCCTCCTCCTCCGCGGCCTCCTCCTCCTCCATTGTGCGGTATGATATGCCTGTAATTTGCTTTGTTTTTTGTTTTTGTTCTATATTTCAACTATCATGATTTGTGTGAATCAATTTTATTTGAAGTGGGGGGTGCAGGTGCTACGGGTGTAGTGGGTGGGGGGGTGTTTAGGTGGGGGTGTTTAGGTGGGGGAGATGTTTAGTGGGTGAACATGTAGGTGGGGCGTATAATGGGGGGTCCAAATACCGTATCTTCCTCATCCTAAAAGGTGCGATCTTTTTCAATACCATTTTATTTCACTGTCCATAAAACATAGCATTCGCCCGTTTTCTCTTTTTCGATCCAACACTATCATATCCAGTACCATTACCTATAAAATAACACATTATGCATGCATTCTTAAAAATATAATAAGCGAGTAGTAAAACTCCACCGCCTCCTCCTCTGCTCCTGCTCCTCCTCCTTCTCCTCCACCGGCCTCATCCTCCTCCTCCTCCGCTGCCTCTGCCGATGCCTCCTCCTACTTCGCCGGTGCCACCGGTGCCTCTGCGGCCTCCCCCTCCTCCGCCGGTGCCTCCGCGGCCTCCTCCTCCTCCGCTGTCACGCCGCGTTCAAACTGCGGTCACACCGTGGTCACGCCGCGGTCACGCCGCGGTCACGCCGCGGTCACGCCAGTGCCTCCGTGGCCGCCGCCTCCTCCTCCTCCGCCGTGGCCGCCTCCTCCTCCTCTGCTCCTGCTCCTCCTCCTCCTCCTCCACCGACCTCATCCTCCTACTCCTCCGCTGCCTCCTCTGCCTCTGCTGCCTCCGCTGCCTCCGATGCCTCCGCTGCCTCCGCCCTGCCTCCGCCCTGCCTCTGCGTTGCCGCCGGTGCCTCCTCCTCCACCGCGGCCTGCTCCTCCTCCACCGCGGCCTCCTCCTCCTCCTCTGCTGCCTCTGTTGCCTCCTCCTCCTCCGCCGAGGCCGCCGCCTCCTCCTCTTCTCCTGCTCCTCCTCCCCTCCACCGGCCTCATCCTCCTCCTCCTCCGCTGCCTTCGCTGCCTCCGCCCTGCCTCCACCCTGCCTCTGCCCTGCCTCCGCGCTGCCGCCGGTGCCTCCGGTGCCTCCTCCTCCACCGCGGCCTCCTCCTCCTCCACCGATGCCTCCTCCTCCTCCGCCGGTGCCGCCAGTGCCTCCACGTCTCCTCCTCCTCCGCGCGCTGCGGTCACGCCGCGGTCACGCCGGTGCCTCCGCGGCCGCCGCCTCCTCCTATTACGTCGCGGCCGCCTCCTCCTCCTCTGCTCCTGCTCCTCCTCCTCCTCCTCCGCTGCCTCCGCTGCCTCCGCCCTGCCTCCACCCTGCCTCTGCGCTACTGCTGGTGCCTCCTCCTCCACCGCGGCCTCCTCCTCGTCCGCCGATGCCTCCTCCTCATCCGCCGGTGCCATCGGTGCCTCCGCGGCCGCCTCCTCCTCTACGGTCACGCCGCGGTCACGCCGCGGTCACGCCGGTACCTCTGCGGCCGTCGCCTCCTCCTCTGCTCCTGCTCCTCCTCCCCTCCACCAGCCTCATCCTCCTCCTCCTCCGCTGCCTTTGCTGCCTCCGCCCTACCTCCGCCCGGCCTCCGCGCTGCTTCCGGTGCCTCTAGTGCTTCCTCCTCCACCACGACCTCCTCCTCCTCCGCCGATGCCTCCTCCTCCTCCGCCGGTGCCGCCAGTGCCTCCACGTCTCCTCCTCCTCCGCGCGCTGCGGTCACGCCGCGGTCACGCCGCGGTCACGCCGCGGTCACGCCGCGGTCACGCCGGTGCCTCCTCCTCCACCGCGGCCTCCTCCTCCTCCACTGCGGCCTCCTCCTCCTCCTTCGCTGCCTCCGCTGCCTCCTCCTCCGCCGCGGCCGCCGCCTCCTCCTATGCTCCTGCTCCTCCTCCCCTCCATCGGCCTCATCCTCCTCCTCCTCCACTGCCTCCACCTCCTCCACCTCCTCCTCCTCCTCCTCCTCCTCCTCCTTCTCCTCCACCGCAGCCTCGTCCTCCTCCTCCTCCACCGGCGCTTCCTCCTCCTCCTAGTCCGCTGCCTCATCCTCCTCCTCCACTGGCACACGGTGGTATCATATTGATGTGAGGCTTGGGGATTGTAGTGGTTCCCAATATATTTTTTATTTTGGTATTTATTTATTCCTTCATTTCCTTGAAGTATCTTGTTTTTTATCTAAATTATACTCATATTCCTTCTCCTTTAACCTATATACTTATCCTATGGATTTTAAATAGGATGAATATAAATAAAGAATGGACGAATGCCAATCAGTTGACAAAAGAGTATGAAGAAGGCGTGAAATAATTTATCAAGTTTTCAATAGATCATGCATGTGACTCTTCTCAAATCCTTTGTCCGTGTTTACGCTGTTGTTATTCAAAAAAAATTAGTCCAGATGAGTTGGAAGAACACTTGATCTGTCACGGAATAGATCAAAGTTATACATGTTGGAATAAACACGGGGAAACAACGAATGTAGGTAGTGACTGGGGTGACACTGCGTTTTATGGATCATCTGATATGATTACAAACATGAAAAATGAAGATGACCGTATGGAGGATGTGATTACAGATGTGAATGACGATGAAGATCGTATTGAGAAAATGACAAGGACCTTCGAAGATGAACTTTGTGATTTCCCAAAATTGTTTGAGAAGTTAAAAAGTTGTGAAAAGACGCCATTGTATGCTGGTTGCACTAAATATACAGCATTGTCAGCCGTACTGAAGCTGTATAATTTGAAAGCAGATAATGGGTGGAGTGACGACAGTTTTATGAAACTACTTGCCCTCTTGAATGACATGCTCCCAGAAGACAATGAGCTCCCGAGCCGAACATACGATGCCAAACGAATGCTATGCTCTATGGGTATGATCTCTGAAAGAATACACGCCTTCCCGAATGACTGTATACTATTTCGCAAGGACCACAAATCACTTAAAGAATTCCCAAAGTGTGGTGCTTTTAGATACAAGAAAGATGGATCTAGTCCTAATAAAGTTGTATGGTACGTTCCAATCATTCCAAGGGTTAGACGCCTATATGGATGTGAGGAGACCGCAGAACAATTAACATGGAATGCAGATAAAAGAATTAAAGATGGGATACTACGTCACCCGACAGACTCTCCTTAGTGGAATAGAATCAATCCTGAGTATCCTGAATTTGGAAACGAGTCGAGAAACCTTCGTCTTGCGTTATCTACAGATGGAGTGAATCCTTTTGGTTTTCAAAGTAGCAGTCACAATACATGGCCAGTTATGTTGATAAATTATAACTTACCACCGTGGTTATGCATGAAACGAAAATACATCATGTTATCTATGCTTATATCAGGACCAAAACAACCGGGTAATGATATTGATGTTTATTTAGCTCCATTGATCGAAGATTTGAAATTATTGTGGGATTCAGGTGTTACATTGTATGATGCTTACAGAAAGGAAGATTTCACTTTGAAAGTCATGTTGTATGGGACGATAAATGACTTCCCAGCGTATGGAAATTTGTCAGGATATAGCATTAAAGGAACTCAAGGCTGTCCCGTTTGCGAAGAAGGTACACAATCAATTAGGTTGAAACATTCATTGAAAACTGTGTTTCTAGGACATCGCAGATTTCAACCGCGACAACATAAGTACCGTTCTTGGAAGACATCATTCGATGGAAGTTCATAAGAATGTACAACACCGTCTCCACTAACAGGCGATCAATTGTTTGAGAAAGTTAAAAATTTGGACACTACTTTTGGTAAACCGGCTTCGAAAAACCTTACGAAAATCGGTTGGAAAAAGAGATCAATTTTTTTCAAATTACAATACTGGAATTGTCTGTATGTAAGACATTTTATTGATGTTATGCATGTAGAAAAAAATGTATTTTACAGTGTTATCGGCACGTTGCTAAATACATCTGGAAAAACAAAAGATGGAATTAAGGCTAGGTTGGACATGGTTGAGATGGGAATACGAGAATAGTTGGCACCAGTAAAGGGTGAAAAACGAACATTTCTTCCTCCTGCTGCTTACACTCTTTCCAGGAAGGAGAGATATCATTTTTGCAACTTCATGAATGACGTAAAATTTCCAGAGGGGTATTCGTCAAATATCAATAACCTTGTGTCAATGAGCGACTTGAAGTTAAAAGGTCTGAAATCACATGACTGTCATGTTTTGATGAAAAATATCATTCCAATTGCTTTACGTTGCATTTTGCCCAAGAATGTCCTCCATACATTAACGAAACCGTGTTTCTTCTTCAAAGCTATATGCAGCAAAGTTATAGACCCGGCGAAATTTCCAGCTATGGAAAAAGAAATTGTCGTCATATTATGTGAATTAGAAATGTTCTTCCCGCCTTCATTTTTTGATATGATTGTTCATTTGATGGTCCACTTGGTGAGAGATATTAGACTATGTGGTCATGTACATTACAGATGGATGTACCCCATTGAACGGTATATGAAGATTTTGAAAGGGTATGTAAAAAATCGAAGTCGGCCAGAGGGTTGTATTGCAGAGCGATATATTGTTGAGGAAGCCATTGAATTCTGTACCGAATACTTGTCTGGTGTGGAGATCATTGGCTTACCGAAATCTTGTCACACTGGGCGGTTAGAGGGTGAAGGAATTTCTGGAAGAAAGGTTGTCACAATCAATATTACGGATCGGGAGCAGGCCCACCTTTATGTTTTGCATAACAGTTTGGACGTTGACCCATATGTTGAAATCCACAAAAGAATTCTTAGGAAATTGAATCCATCAAGGGATGAAAAATGGATATCAAATACACATAATCGACAGTTTATAGGATGGTTTCGAGATCATATTTTTAAGAAGTCAGATGAAAATCCAAAGTCTATTTCGGAACGACTTCGATGGCTAGCCGGAGGACCAAGTGTGTATGCATTATCTTACAATGCTTATGTAGTTAATGGTTATACATTTTATACTAATGAACATGATGAAGACAGTACCATGCAGAATAGTGGGGTTACACTTGTGGCTGAAGCGATGAATGTTTCCGGTGCTAAGGACAGAAATCCAATTTATGCGAATATGTCATACTTTGGCATCACCAAACAAATATGGGAGTGGGATTATACAGAATTTAAAGTTCCGATATTTCAATGCAAGTGGGTTTATAACAGGAGTGATGTTAAAATAGATGATTTGGGATTTGTGAAAGTTGATTTCAGTAAGGAAGGGGAGAATGACGAACCATTTATAATGGCATCACAGGCAGTGCAAGTATTTTATGTTCCCGATCCCGCAAACCGAAACTGGTCAATTGTTCTGTTATCGACCAAAAAAGCTGAAGGGTCAGATGAAAATTCAATGGATTATGATCCTTTCATTGGGATTTCGCAATCATTTTGTAGTGGTCTCAATGTAGACGACGTTTTGTATGTCAGAGGAGACCACAATGATGGGATATGGATAGTTGATAGAGGGGTCAAATCCCTTCAGCCTTTTTTAAAAAAAGGGATTTCAATAATCAAGTTATTGATTTTTATTGTAATATAGATTGTGTTACATTATGTTATTATCTGTTCGCTGTTGCTTTTATGTGGTCTAACTTAAATTTTAAACCAGTTCTGCAGATAATGACTTCTTCACCTGCTGATGCACCCAATCCCGAGACACAACACGTCTCTCAACCTGTTGCAGCTGGTCCCATTGCTGAGAGACAATAGGTCTCTCAACCTGTTGCAGCTGGTCCCACTGCTGACGTACAACAGGTCTCTCAACCTGTTGTAGTTGGTCCCACTGCTGAGAGACAACAGGTCTCTCAACCTGTTGCAGCTGGTCCCACTGCTGACGTACAACATGTCTCTCAACTTGTTGCAGCTGGTGTCAGTGCCGAAGCTAGTGTTTCAGAGAAACATAATGATGATGCAGAAACTGAGGAAATGGTAGGCGATGAAACCCCAACGACACAAAAAAAAACAGGTGCACCGTAGTTTGACAGTTTTAGCAAAAATCCTTATGGCAAAAGAAAAAGGCATCAAATTTGAGGTGGGATGGAATAAGCTAGGCCAGCATGTAAACCCCAACAAATCCATGTTTAGTAGCTACATTGGAATTGTCACTCGACAACGCATGCCGATTGACGTAGAGTCGTGGCATCATGTTGTCAGCGGGTTGAAAAAATTAATGTGGGAATAGATTACGGTAACATTACGATATCATCTATTTAATTTATTAAAATAAAATAGAATATTGAAATATTGACTAAACCTTCATCATCTCTTGCAGAGTGCATTTATAGCAGATGTTTCGCACAAAGAATATGTTTTCAGACTGGCAGGAAGGATTCATAGAGGCTTTCGCACCATTTTAACGAAAAATCATCTGAAAGATGCCGAAGGGAAAATCAAGCCGTACCCGCCTCCTCTTTATGCACACTTGATATCCCAAGGAACGTGGGATGCGTTTTACAACCGTCGTGCGGAAAAGAATTTTCAGGTACATTGTGTTTGGTTACACGTTGTGTAACGTTGCTTGTATTCATTACATTGATTGATAGGTTTTTATTTATGAAACAACAACTGAGTGCTGGAAATAAAGAACGGGCAGCAAAACCAGCGTACCCCTACCGTAAAGCAAGGTTGGGGTACGCTTCAATTGAAAAACAATTGGTATGTATTTTAAAAGTACTGTAATAATTTTATGTGACATAAAACAACACTGTAACCATGTTTCTCTGTTTATAAGAAAATTGATGAAGCAAAATCTCAAGTCACTTCCATTCCACTCCATGTGCTATAGAAGGTGGCTCGTGTTAATAAAGAGGGGAAATTGATAGATGAAAACACACAGAAAGTGTGGGAAACATGTGTAAGTATGACATAATATAAACTTGTTTTGCTTTAAATCACTATTACATAACGATGCTTACTTATTTTTTCATATTTTATATTTAACATAGTCACAGGAAACATCAACACCCGCACCGGATGCAGACATAATTTCAACGGCCTTGAAACAGCCAGAACAGTATGGCCGCGTCAGAGGTGTGGGTTTTGGGGTGTCACCCAAGACATATTTTAAGAAAAAAAACAAGAGGATGAAGAAACTAAATAATTGCATGTAATGCGAGATAGAGTAGCTACCCTTGAAGAACTAATCCAAACTCAGGGAGAGATGCTAAAGAGTTTGATGGAGGAGAGGCGAAGAGAACAAACAACTCAAGAACAACCCCCGCGAGAAGATCCACCCCACACCAGCTTTGAGGCGAGCCATTCCCCTCAAAGACCTAACTTAACCGAGGTAATCAATGTTATAATATTCGTTTTTGTGAGATGTGAATAACATAGACACAGATACCTTTCATTTAATGATATTATGCAGGGTTAAAATGACTGTGATTTATATCTTTCAACTCCCACTCATCGCCTTGTAGCAAGGGCTACGGTGTTCAATATGCAGAATGACACGCTACACTCCAGACCACTTCCAACCGGTCATGTCAAAGTGTCGATTAACGTAGCTAATGAGCCGAGCGCCGAGCTACCCGTGCCAAATGACGATGACGACATTCATACGGTGGAAAAAGCTATTGGAACATTCGTTGCATGGCCGTCAAATCTTGTAAAAAAACACGTCGAGCAGGACGTATTCATTTCCTGTTCATTTTTCAAGCAGAACCTTTAACATTAAATTAGAAAATGGCTGAACCGATGAATGTTATTACAGAAGGATAAAATGGAGAAGCTAAAACGAAAGAGCGGCTCCATGATTGGATCAACCAACCGATCAAAACGATCTACTGAGAGCACGTTCACCCCGCCCGTTCTATATCCACATTTAATATCATTGCAAGCTCATGTGGATACGAAAATGAAAGACGGAAAGAATCATACAATTGTTTGTGAAAAAGATATATACGGAGAGGAAACAATGGATTTCGTTAGTTCAGACGCTGTTTCTGAGATCATCACATACGACTGGCTAGGCGCCTCAGTTATAAATGTATACATGCGGTATGTTTTCATGATTTGATTTTACAGAAGCTGATATACTTTGATAATTATGGATAAATACATATCATATTTTTCACAGGCGTATATATGAAAAACAGTTGAAGGGATTTTCCCATGAATACAAATTTGGACTCGTTAGTCCTCACACCATTTCTACACAACGAACAGAAATAGATTCTAATTTTCAGGCTGAATTGATGTCAAATCTGCTCAGAACGTTTCAAAGAAGAATTATGACTGATAGGATCTTTTTAATACCAACGATGCAAGGGTAAAACTCTACATTTTAATCATATCAATTATATTTTCATTTCTATCAGTACTTATTTCTTTTTGTGTTTTTAGGGAACATTGGATGCTCATTGCAGTCAATTTGGATACTCCAAAGATTTATTTTCTGGATTCACTGCATGGATATCCAACTAACCGGCCACACATGATGGCGATTGTCAATTTGTAATACACTAGATCCAACATTTTAGAACTAAATATGTAGTTATATAATTTATATTATCTTTTAATGAGGATTTTGTTATGATAGGACGGTGTATGAATATCGTCTAAAGGCTGGAATGAATCCAGGGCGTAAGGACGACAATTCCCACAAGATCTACAAATGGAGAAGTATCTGGGTATATATAATTATATTTCACTATCCAAATACATATCAAAACAAATTACTTATTTTTCTCGATGTTTCTACAGTGTCCGAAACAAACAAATGACAAGGACTGCGGTTATTATGTTTGTAAATTTATGAAAGAGATCGTATTTCATGGACAAACTAGCATCCCTGAAGAGGTATTTTTGAAAATAATTACTACTTTATTTAAAATAATTATTAATCCCTTGTGTATTTATATTTTTTCAGTACTACTATGACTGTTGCAAAAACTCCTATTCAGAAGATGATATAAATTTCTTTAGAAACGAATGGGCAGTGTACCTGATCGAAGAATGTAAACAAATAGGAAAATAAAGGTGAATTCCTAATACTTATGGTATCTTTATATGGTCATTGATATCTACCTTTACACTTATTGAGCATCTATGATCTCCCTTTCTTATGTTTCATATCCTTAGATTAGTTAATTCCTACTACTTAGTTTGAAAATGAGATAAACATTGGAAAACAACACCAATGACATACGCCAAACCGAGAAAAAGCCTTTGGATTGTTTTGATACTTTAGGAAAACGATCCACGAGTCATTTGTGACGCGTACGAATTGACCGTACCTCAATCCGACGCACAGTGTGACCGGTATGGCTAAAGGTGTCTGATATCAGTTTGAAAATGACATGAACTTTGGAAAACAACACCAATGACATACACCTAACCGAGCAAACACGTTCGGATTGTTTTGATACTTTAGGACAACGATTCACGAGTCATTTGTGACGCGTACGAATTGACCACACCTCAATCTGACGCACGGTGTGACCAGTATGGATAAAGTGTCTGATATCAGTTTGAAAATGACATGAACTTTGGAAAACAACACCAATGACATATTCCAAACCGAGCAAACACGTTCGGATTGTTTTGATACTTTAGGACAACGATCCACGGGTCATTTGTGATGCGTACGAATCGACCGTACCTCAATCCGACGCACGGTGTGACCGGTATGGATAAAAGTGTCTGATATCAGTTTGAAAATAAGATGAACTTTAGAAAACAATACCAATGACATACGCCAAACCGAGCAAACGCCTTCCGATTGTTTTGATACTTTAGGAAAATGATCCACGAGTCATTTGTGACGTGTACGAATAGATCGCACCTCAATCCGACGCACGGTGTGACCGGTATGGCTAAAAGTGTATGATATCAGTTTCAAATTGAGATCAACTTTGGAAAACAACAACAATGACATACGCCAAACCATGAAAACGCCTTCGGATTGTTTTGATACTTTAGGACAACGATCCACGTGTCATTTGTGACGCGTACGAATCGACCTCACCTCAATCCGACGCACGGTGTGACCGGTATGGCTAAAATTGTCTGATATCAGTTTGAAAATGACATAAACTTTGGAAAACAACACCAATGACATACGCCAAACCGAGAAAACGCGTTCGGATTTTTTTGATACTTTAGGAAAACGATCCATGAGTCATTTTTGACGTGTACGAATCGACCACACCTTAATCCGACGCACGGTGTGACCGGTATGGCTAAAATTTTCTGATATCAGTTTGAAAATGACATGAACTTTGGAAAACAACACCAATGACATACGCCAAACCGAGAAAACGCGTTCGGATTGTTTTGTTACTTTAGGACAAAGATCCAAGAGTCATTTGTGATGCGTACTAATCGACCGCACCTTAATCCGACGCACGGTGTGATGGGTATGGCTAAAAGTGTCTGATATCAGTTTGAAAATGAGATTCACTTTGGAAAACAACCCCAATGACATACGCCAAACCGATCAAACGTGTTTGGATTGTTTTGATAATTTAGGACAATGATCCACGAGTCATTTGTGACGCGTACGAATCGACCGCACCTCAATCCGACGCACGGTGTGACCGGTATGGCTAAAATTGTCTGATATCAGTTTGAAAATGACATGAACTTTGGAAATCAACACCAATGACATACGCCAAACCGAGCAAACTCTTTGGATTGTTTTGATACTTTAGGAAAATGATCCACAAGTCATTTGTGACGCGTACGAATTGACCGCACCTCAATCCGACGCACGGTGTGACCGATATGTCTAAAAGTGTCTGATATCTGTTTGAAAATAAGATGAACTTTGGAAAACAACACCAATGACATAAGCCAAACTGAGAAAATGACTTCGGATTGTTTTGATACTTTAGGACAACAATCCACGAGTCATTTGTGACGCGTAAGAATCGACCGCACCTCAATCCGACGCACGGTGTGACCGATATGGATAAAAGTGTCTGATATCAGATTCAAATTGAGATCAACTTTGGAAAACAACACCAATGACATACGCCAAACCGAGAAAACACCTTTGGATTGTTTTGATACTTTAGGAAAACGATCCAAAAGTCATTTGTGATGCGTACGAATCAACCGCACCTCAATCCGATGCACGGTGTGACCGGTATGGCTAAAATTGTCTGATATCAGTTTGAAAATGAGATGAACTTTGGAAAACAACACCAATGACCTATGCCAAACCGAGCAAATGCATTCGGATTGTTTTGATACTTTAGGAAAACGATCCACGAGTCATTTGTGACGCGTACGAATCGACCGAACCTCAATCTGACACACGGTGTGACCGGTATGGGTAAAAGTGTCTGATATCAGTTTGAAAATGAGATGAACTTTGGAAAACAACACCAATGGAATACGCCAAACCGAGTAAACACGTTCGGATTGTTTTGATACTTTAGGAAAACGATCCACGAGTCATTTGTGATGCGTACGAATTGATCGTACCTCAATCCGATGCACGGTGTGACCGGTATGGCTAAAATTGTCTGATATCAGTTTGAAAATGACATGAGCTTTGGAAAACAACACCAATGACACACGCCAAACCGAGAAAAAACGTTCGGATTGTTTTGATACTTTAGGAAAACGATCCACGAGTCATTTGTGACGCGTACGAATTGACCGCACCTCAATCTGACGCACGGTGTGACCGGTATGGCTAAAAGTGTCTGATATCAGTTTGAAAGTAAGATGAACTTTGGAAAACAACACCAATGACATACGCCAAACCGAGCAAACACCTTCGGATTGTTTTGATACTTTAGGAAAACGATCCACGAGTCATTTGTGACGCATACGAATCGACCGCACCTCAATCCGACGCACGGTGTGACCGGTATGGCTAAAAGTGTCTGATATCAATTTCAAATTGAGATCAACTTTGGAAAACAACACCAATGACATACGCCAAACCGAGAAAACGCCTTCATATTGTTTTGATACTTTAGGAAAATTATCCAAGAGTCATTTGTGACGCATACGAATCGACCGTACCTCAATCTGACGCACGGTGTGACCGGTATGGCTAAAATTGTCTGATATCAGTTTGAAAATGACATGAACTTTGGAAAACAACACCAATGACATGCGCCAAACCGAGAAAACGCGTTCGGATTGTTTTGATACTTTAGGAAAACGATCCACGAGTCATTTGTGACGCGTATGAATCGACCACACCTCAATCCGACGCACAGTGTGACCGGTATGGCTAAAATTGTCTGATATCAGTTTGAAAATGACATGAACTTTGGAAAACAACACCAATGAAATATGCCAAACCGAGCAAACGTGTTCGGATTGTTTTGATACTTTAGGACAACAATCCACGAGTCATTTGTGATGCGTAAGAATCGACCACACCTCAATCCGATGCACGGTGTGACCGGTATGGCTAAAAGTGTCTGATATCAGTTTGAAAATGAGATGAACTTTGGAAAACAACACCAATGACATATTCCAAACCGAGAAAACGCATTCGGATTGTTTTGATACATTAGGAAAACTATCCACGAGTCATTTGTGATGCGTACGAATCGACCGCACCTCAATCTGACGCACGGTGTGACCGGTAAAGCTTTTCATTAGATAAAGAATCAGTATTTATTAAATGAGATAAATCAATCAAAAACATATTGATTTTACATTATTCCCTTTCATTGTTATGAAAAAGAAAACTTTTGAGTTTAAAATTTAATATTTTAGTTTCAAATTTCCATATTAATGTCTTCTTTCATATTCTGTTTTAATTTCTTTCATTATTGCATTACTAACATAATATTTGTTTTCTTATATAGGTGCTTTTTTTTCCTTGAGTTCGAATGCTTTGTTCGGAAACAAATACCATCGAGAGCAGATCACAGATATCAAAGGATGAAACATGAATGTTTGTAACTATTGTTGAATAATTGTAAATGTAACCATGTAAAACAATTTTTGAAATGTATATAGAAATGTGTTTTTTTGTATTCATGATGTTAAGTAAATATATATACCGTTGTCAGTCAAAATATTGGGTGTGGGTGCTATGGTGTGCAGGTGTGCATGTTCTACTTTGTGTAGGTATTCTGGTGTGCAGCTGTGCAGGTACTGGTTTTTAGGTGCAGGCGCTGGGCCCTTTATCAGCGCTCCGAGAAGCGCTGATATAGTTGACCTTTATCAGCGCTCCACCGCGCGCTGATAAAGGACCCCTTTATCTATGCCGGAATTAACAGCGCTTTTCTAGCGCTGTTAATGATGGTTTTTAGCACTGATAAAGGCGCAGGTTGTAGTAGTGCTCGACCGGCCGTAGCCAGCCGGTTCGACATGGGGCACGTGGCCCTCGATGCGGGCTGTAGTTCTTCCCACATGATGCCTGCGAGCACTACAGTTCTCTAGCCCACCCGA
The DNA here is from genome assembly GCA_963277665.1 of Viscum album. Lineage (NCBI taxonomy): Eukaryota > Viridiplantae > Streptophyta > Magnoliopsida > Santalales > Viscaceae > Viscum > Viscum album. The sequence continues at coordinate 1,329,207,605 of OY728163.1, forward strand.
CAAGTGGTCGTCCGGTTCGTCCGGCTGAGCGGCCCATAGATGAGGGCCACATCCTCCTCTACACAGCGCTTGCGGGTGCCGCGGTCCTCCAACAGGCCGACCGGTTGTCCCGCGGTCTGGCTGCACGGTGCCCAGCTCGGCCGACTACCACCGCACCTCCACCGCGGCGCGATGATGCCGTGGTCCTGCTACCCTCTGCGCAGCGTGACATCGCCGCACCACCACCACCGTGGCCCGACCTGGCTTTGGCCTTTGGTTCCACCACGCGGTTCGTCAGCGCCGCACTTCTTCATCTGCCACGGCCCTCCCGGCCGCGGTTCCTCTTTCGTCCACCACTATTCTCCTCCGGCGTGGTGCGACGACACCGCACCATTTAGACTTTGCCTCCAATGTCAACCAAAAAAGATTCAATAGTAGAACGTCGGGCCATGTTTGTTCCACCCGCGCCCTCTGCGTTAGGTGATAAAAATTTGGCCACCGTCAATCCAAAAATAAACGTCGATGTATGTGGGTATATTTCATACGTAATAATAATCCAATTTCCCCCTACCTTGATTTGAAGCACATTTTTGAAGTCGCGGAAAAAGGATGGACATCGATTCATTGACGTCAGGAAATGTCCGAGTCTGAAGCATCATCTATGTTCCTCACGGGAGGCTCCTTCTCTTGTGGCTTGGTCAAAGATGGTAGATGGTATCATTGTTCTTCGGAGATGAGGAGCATTCTTCATCGAGAGGAGTATGTTCTTCCAACCTAAACTCTACAATGATTATTCCAACCCAAAATAAAATAAGCTTATCCCTTATTTTAATGGTTGAATGAGTTCAAAATAATTCAAATTAATTAACTTGGTTCACTTAATTAAATGTATAGAGTTGTCAAGAATTTCTAGGGATTCAATTAATTAATTACAACGGAGTGTTGGCACATTAATGGGAAGTCCAAGAGTCTCCCCTATTAATGGGGAGCTCAAGGGATTAAAGGGGGGTTTAGAGGAGTTAAGGGTTCAGGTGGGAGCCACCTTAAAACATAGTCCCAAGGGAGGTTTGGGTGTGATGGGTCCCACATCCAACCTCTTTTTGGAGGTTTTATCTACTATTAAATAAAAATATGTCACACATATTTTTATCTAATTTATTTAGGTACCCCAATTAATATCTTCCATTAACGTTGAAACACAACTGTAGTAATGGTCTCCTTAAGTGAATACCAGCACTGCGAGTTCAACAGTGCTCTCAGATTTCAATACCATGCAGTGGTTCAAAAGATATAAAATCCCGCACGTAGGTTTACTGAACGTACCCAAAGAAAAATTCAGAATTTGACTCCGAGCACACCAGGACTCAGAATCAAGCGTCGTCAGAAACTACAGACTTGTAAAATTCCCATGTATTAAAAATAATTTCCATGGAATTTCTGGGTCTTTACATTCTCCCCACCTCAGGAAATTATGTCCCCGCAAGCTACAACACATACTAAGGGAACAAAAGGGGGTACTGAGCACACATCTAATCCTCCTGCTCCCAAGTGCTCTCTTAGAGGTTCCCGTGCTGCCAGCAAATGTGCACCAGAGGAATCGACCATCCACATAGGATCCGCTCCCGTCAATCCTCAATATCCACTCGAACCTCCGTGAATGTCTCCCCATAATAATTGTCCAGCTCCCCATGGTTGAGGATGTGGGATGGGTCATGCACGTATCTCCTTAGCTGAGATACGTTGAAGACGTTGTGCACCCGATGCAACTGAGGTGGAAGGGCCAAGTGGTAAGCCACCTCGCCTAATCTACTGAGGACTTCGAATGGTACAATGAATCGCAGAGACAACATTCCGACTATGCCAAATCATTACAGTCTTCATCAAGGTTAGACCCATAGGAAGACATGGTCTCCATCCTCAAACTCCAATGGTCTCTGTCTCCTATCAGTATAGGAATTCTGTCTGCTCTGTGCAGTCTTCATCCGCTCATGGATGATCTGCACCTTCTCCATCGTAGTTTGCACTATCTCTGGTCCTACAAGTGTTGACTCCCTTGGGTCAGTCCAGCACAGAGGTGATCTGCAAGGTCGGCCGTACAGTGCCTCGTAAGGTGCCATCCTGATGGTAGAGTGGTATCTGTTGTTATACGCAAACTCCTGCAAGGGAAAGTGATCCTCCCTGCTGCTACCAAAGTGGAGAACGCATGCACGGATCATGTCCTTGATAGTCTGAATGGTCCTCTCAGTCTGGCGATCCGTTTGGGGGTGGAAGGTGGTGCTCAAGTGAACTGCATCCCAAAAGCCTCCTATAACCCCTTCCATAGCCGGGAAGTGAAACAAGAATCTCGATCAAAGATGACCGTCGATGCCACAACATGAAGCCGTACGATCTCTTGTACATAGAGGCGTCCCAAGCTCTCTACCGAGCCCTGCTCTGTGATCGTTAGTAAGTGGTATGACTTGGTGAGTCGGTCAATAATCACCAAGATAGAGTCATGTCCTCTGGATATACGTGGATGTCCCGTCATGAAATCCATGGATATCCCGTACCACTTCTACTTTGGGACCTCTAAGGGATGAACCAAGCCTTCTGGAACCTGGTGCTCCACCTTCACTTGCTGACAAGTGAGGCATCGTGAGACAAACTCTTCTATCGCCTTCTTCATACCCAGCCACTAGTGCTGTCGTCTGAGGTCCTGATAAATCTTCACCACTTCTGGATGTACCGGTTGAGGGGAAGTGCGGAACTCCCTCAACACCTCCTCCTGTAGTAAAACTAGTGCCATGTTGCGTCCTCTGAAGAGGATGATGTTCTCCCCACCTTCAAAAAACCCATCAGGTGCATGCCCTTAGGATATCTGAGCATGTCGCGTCTCACAGTCAACATCCCCATGATGTGTCTCTCTGACTCGTTGATGAAGTGGAGGAGTGACTGTGAGAGACTATAGAATTGATTCTCTATCTCTATCCACAAAGGATATCGTCAATGCAGCTAGCTGTTCTTTCACCTATCCTAGAAGCTGAATGCCTGATCTCCTACTGAGAGAATCTACTATAACATTCCCCTTATAAAGAGTATAGACTATCTAAAAGTCATAGTCCTGGAGGAACTCGAGCCATCATCATTATCTCAGGTTCAGGTCCATCTACAAGAAGATGTACCTGAGACTCTGGTGGTCCGAGTAGATTGTAAAACTATCACCCGTCAAATAGTGCCGTGACATCTTCAAGGCAAATACCACTGCTCCTAACTCCAGGTCATGGGTAGCGTAGTTCTGCTCATGATGTCTGAACTACCATGAACCATACACGATAACTGCTGGGTCCTACATCAGGATACACTTGAGTCTGGTCCCTGATGAGTCGCAGTAAACTATGTAGCCTATTCTCTCCGCCGGTAGCCTCAAAATGGGTGCACTAGTCAACCTCTTCCTCAGCTCTTGAAAGCTCTACTGGCATCTATCTGACCACACGAATGGTTTCACCTTCTTCGTTAATGCTGAAAGCGGTGTTGTAACACTAGAGAAGTCTGGAACAAATCTCCGATAGTACCCAACTAGTCCCAGAAAACATCGTACCTCTGTCACACCCCTGGGTAACTCCCAAGAAAGTACTGCCTCAATCTTCTCTAGATCCACTACAACTCCATCCTCCAAGATGACGTGTCCCAGAAAGTGAACCTCTCGAATCCAGAACTGGCACTTAGAGAGATTACCATAAAGATAGTGCTCTCGGAGTGTGTCAAGTACTACCCGAAAATGGTAGGCATGATCCTCCTCAGTAGTCGAATAGATCAGTATGTCGTCGATGAAGACTATGGCAAAGCAATTGAGGTAAGGCTGGAAGATCATGTTCATGAGACTCATGAACACTGGTAGGTGTGTTGGTTACGCTGAAGGGCATAACCCAGAACTCTTAGTGGACATACAAACACCTGAAGGCCATCTTAGGCACATCCTCATCTTGAACTCTCAGCTGGTGATAGCTTGACCCGAGGTCTATCTTTGAGAACCATCGTTCTCCCTTGAGCTGATCAAAGAGGTCGTCAATCCTTGGGAGTGAGTACTTATTCTTCACGGTCACCTGATTCAGGCGATGGTAGTCAGCACACAGTCGTAAGCTCCTATCCACATTCTTGGTGAACAAAATCAGAGATTCCCTTGTTGAAACACTGGGTCGGATAAATCATTTCCCCTAAAAGTCCTCCAGCTGTACCCACAAATCACGAAGCTCGGTGGGAGCCATCCGATATGCTGGAGTAGATATCAGTGCCGTCCCGGGGTACAAGTCAATGTAGAAGTCTACCTCTCTGTGAGGAGGCAGTGCTAGAATGTCTTCAGGGAAAGCATACGTGTACTAATCCACCACAACAGGAATACTAGGACTCCGCACATCAACCGCTCCGAGGATGAGACTAGACAAATGATGTTGGATCACCTGCCCCCTCCTCTATGTAAGTCCATCCTGTGCTGTAAGGGATCCCTTCTCATCGGTGAAGGTGAACCTGGCCCCATCTGTTGGGATACACCACACATTGTGCCTAATATAGTCAATCTGAGCATGAACTATGGATAACCAGTCCACACCCAAGATGACGTTGTAAGGCCTCGACTCTACTACAAGAAGATCCCAACCGAAGCTCTCGCCACCTAGAGTAATCTCACACTACCGGAACCAGTGCGTAATCATTGAGTCTGCTCCCGTAAAAGTCACTAGACGTAAGGATCAAGACAACGACTCCGTAGGAATCTCTGAGCTCCGAATGAGGGCAGTGGAAATAAAATAATGACTTTCACATGTGTTTATAAGTACTTAATCAAGGGTGGAGTAGGCATATATAGTACCTCAAATCATCTCAGCTGCGCCGTGGTCATAGGACTTGACTGGCTGGAGATCAGCCCACCTCTGTCCGATAGCTCCCTATGGTCGGGGTGGACCTCCTAGTGGTGGTGGTGGTAGAGCATCGAAACGTCGTCCACCACCCACTCCTCGACCAGGTCCTCTGCTACGTCCACCTGCTCCCATCGGACCACCACGGTCATTCCTCTACCTCTAAATGGGAGGTCCCTATACATTATGTTGCTCATCTACATGGAAGGTCGGGTAGTCACAGGCTATGTGGCCCTACCCGCCGCATGCATAGCACTGCCTGCTCCTCGTATAGCTGCCTCTGTCTCATGTGCCCCGAACAACTGAACCTGTATCATGGGGTCACCCACCTAATGGCCCAGTCTTCTTGGATCTCTACATCATCTGTCTACTTCCATCAGCAGAAGACTCCACTACGAGTCTCCCGAAGGTGGGTCTCACTACTAGTGACTGCTCAGTGTGAAAACTCTCCACTATAAGGGCTCTCTCCAGCACCCCCGCCTGCATCGGGATATTGAGGGGTATCATCTATGACCTGATCTCATGCCTGAGGCCCAACACAAAGGTTCGGGCCCAAAATAATGGGTCCCGTACCATATCCATGGAGTAGCGCAAGAGGTCAGTGAACCTCGCTGAGTATTGAGCTACTTTCTTACTGCCCTACTACAGATGAAGTAACTCCTGAATCCACACCGCACGAAGGGTGGCTGGAAAAAACGCTGAGCGAAAGAGAATCTCGAAGTCTGTCTAGAGTAATGATGCCTCGTTATGAAATTGGAGCATCGGGCTCCACCATCTGCCTACTGCTGCATGTAGGAGACTCACGGTAAGGATCACCATGAGGTCTTCTGGTGTCCCTATCAATCTGAAACCTCTCACGACAGCCTCCATCCAATCCTTAGCTACTTGTGGGTCTATCTCTCCATGGAACCTGGGCGGCCTCTGGTGATGGAACTCGTGCAATGAACACAGGAGGCGTGTACTCTCTACTGCTGGAGCTGGTGGTATCAGTGGCCCAGTGGGTAGTGGTACCGCTTGTAACTCTGCTGTGATGGGGCCCTGCACTGAGGCCTCGTGCTTTGTGGGCTACCATCTCATATGATACTCGGAACCCTAGCTGGCCGCCTTCGTGGGACCATATTGAAATGGAATAGGGGTGCCACAGTTAAAACATTATACCTGGTGAGCTAACACAAAGTAATCATGAAGAAATTTTTTTCAAAGTAAACACACATGCAATCAGTGTTTTCTTGCACTGAGTCTGAGATCAGAAGTCAGAGTCCTAGTGTATGGATACATCGACCGCCGCCCCAACACCGGTTTCCCTAAACTGATAACCACACCCAAAACACTTAAAAATATTTCCATTAAAAGAATCAGAGTCCAAGTTCTACGGTAGAACCGACTCCTCTAATACCAATTTGTCACGACCCGTCCTTGGGGCTCGTGCCGGGACTACCCCAAGCCCACCTTCCATAGGGTAGGGGCTGGTGACTAGCACCAAGGGTGAATACCTGATAAAAAGGGAAGGCATTGCCATTAAACTTGTAACACACACAGTTTGAACCCAAGCAGTAGAGGAAAAAAGTACTAAAATAGAAAAGTAAGGTGTGATGAAAGTAAGTGGGCCAGTATACAAACCAAACTGAACAACAAGTACAAGTAAAAAAGGGAAACAACTCCTGGATCTTCCACTGGGGAATCCTACCTGATGTATAGGTAAAGAACTCGAACAACTCATCCCTATGGTATGTCCTGTCTAGTCTAGATCCGATCAGCCTCCCGTCCGTCATCCTCAGCCTCGATCCTTGCTGTCTGTCATCTTCACAGAACACCACAATGTGCAGACGAAGCCCGTTCAAGGGTGAGTATAACAATACATATTAGGGGACCCCGAGACCCCTGAAGGTCTCCCAGAATCCACAAAGGATAAAACACAATATAAAGATACAATCATGAAGTATCAACCAACCCAACTTAGGTATATGACCATACATATACCTAAGTTACCAGTCACAATCCGGCTCCAACTCTCAAGCCCAAACACAACCCAGTCCACAAAGGGAGTAAAGTTAATCACATCAATGATATATATTGAAAGAAAAGAATCAGCTCACAAAGGTATACAACTTTAGTAGAGTGATAGAAATGATCAGATGTAGAAAATTATTCATCTAAGCTGTCAGACCTACACAGGATACATGACCAGCTAAGCTTTCTGACCCACATAGAATAAAAGACCAGTTATTCTGTTGGACCCACATAGGATACAGGAACATAAGTTAGAACTGTCAGACCCACGGAGGATCTCGGTGCAGTAGTCATTGCTGTCAAACCCATGGAGGATTCTGGTTCAGCAGTCATCGCTGTCAAACCCACGGAGGATTCCAGTACAGTAGTCATCGCAGTCGCAGCCAGCCCTAGGGTTCCCGCTCACAACACGCTCGATTCCTGGAGGGTCCGATCCTCAATCCAAGTGTTGATACATCAAAAATCATGAAGTTCTTATTTGATGTATCTCGTAGTTCCATATCATCATAAGGAACTCAATGCGATAGATGACATGTCAATCAGACACCCGGTCTGAGAGTTATTGGAATTTCCGTTCCATGGGCTCAGTTGGATTTACGTTCCATCCAAACCCAGCCATTTTCAAAATTTGTCCGAAACTCTTATAGAGTATCCCAAAGGGACCTCCTCATCGCGAGGGTCCCAGTTCCGCAGATGGCGCGTCAGTCAGACGCGCGGTCTTGGTGTTATTCGCATTTAAGCGAAGATGGGCCCAGCCCATAAAGCCTAGTGGTCTGAAGGGTCGGCCCAACCTGGCTCAGCGGGTCTGGCCCATCTTGGGGTCGACCTGGCCTAGTGGGGCGTGACCACCCATGAACCCGCCCTGCGCTGCGGGCTAGCCTGGTTCTTCCGGCGGTGCCATGCAGCGCCGCCTCCTCCTCTGCCCGGCCAGTCGTAGCCAGCCGGTTCGGCCCGACGCACGCGGCCTGTGCTACGGGCTGTGATTCATCCCACGCGACCCCTGCGGACGCAGCGGTTCTCCAGTTCTGCCAGAATGCGACTCGCCAGTTCATCCAGCCATGCATCCCATGGACGTAGGTCACATCCTCCTCCACGCGGCACCTACGGGCGCTGTGGTCCTCCAGCGGGCCGGCCGATCGGCCGACCGGTCGTCCTGCGGTCCACCTCCATGGCGGCAGGCTCGACCGGCATCCTCCGAACCTCCACCGTAGTGCGACAACACCATAGTCCTGCTGCACTCCATGCGGAACGATGGCGCCGCGACCCAAACTGATCGTGGCATTTTTCTCCACCGTGCGGCACGTCGGCGCCACGCTTCTTCATCCGCTACAGTCCTCCCGGCCGCGGTTCCACTTTCATCTACCGCGGTTCTTCTCCGGAGTGGTGCGACGACACCACGCCCTTTCGAATCCATCTATGATGTCAACCAAACAAGATTCAATGGAGGAACGATAGGCCGTGTTTGTTCGGCCCGTGCCCTCTGCGTTAGGTGATAACAATTTGGCCACCATCAATCCAAAAATAAACATTGAAGTATGTGGGTATATTTCATACCTAAAAATAATCCAATTTACCCCTACCTCGATTCAAAGCACGTTATCGATGTCGTGTAAATAGGATGGATGTCGATTCGTTGACATCAGGAAATGTCCGAGTATGAAGCGTCATTGATGTTCCTCACTGGAGCCTCCTTCTCTTCTGTCCTTGTTGAAGATCTTAGACGGTATCATCATTATTTGGAGATGAGGAGCGTTCTTCGTCGAGAGGATGTTGTTATTCCAACTCAAACTCTCCAACGATTATGCCAACCCAAAATAAAATAAGTTTATCCCTTATTTTAATTGTTGCATGAGTTAAAAATAATTCAAATTAATTATGTTGGTTCACTTAATTAAATTTATGGAGTAGGCAAGAATTTCAAGGGACTCAATTAATTAATTACCAGGGAGTGTTGGAAAATTAATGGGAAGTCCAAGACTTTCCCCTATTAATGGGGAGCTCAAGGGGTTAAAAGGAGGGTCTAGAGGAGTTAAGGGTTCATGTGGGCCCCACCATAAAACATCCTCGAAAGGGTGATTAGGGTGTGATCGGTCCTACCTCCAAACTCCCTTTGGAGGTTTTAATTACCTTTCAAATAAAAAAATGTCACACATATTTTTATCTAATTTATTTAGGAACCCCAATTAATAACTTCCTTTCAGGTTGAAATGCAACTGCTGTAAAGGTCTCCTTAAGCGAATACTGGCATTACGAGTTCAACGATACCCTCATATTTCAATTCTGAGCACCGGTTCAAAAGATATAAAATCCTGCATGTAGGTTTACTGAACATACCTGAACAAAACTTCAGAATTTGATTGCAGGCACACCAGGCCTCGAAATCAAGCGCCGTCAGAAACAGCAGACTCGTAAAATTCCCGTGTATTAAAAAACATTCCATGGAATTTCCGGGTCGTTGCATAAACTCTAGGGAAAATGTGTCACACAAATGGGGGTAGAAATAGATAACTGATGAAAATCCCATCTCAGGCATAGTTGATATCACCCCTATATGTTTACAACACATTAACTACTCTAAGATAAAGTCACGAGAGTCCATCCAAGGTGTTCTTAAGTAAGAACCCCTAATTTCACCATTGAAACTATGGTGAAGCAGCTAAACATGAATTGATGAATTATAAAATTCCTAGAAAGAAAAACCATTCCACTAGATCAAGAATTAATAATACGAAATTCATTTTAGTCAAGGAATTTCAATTTTAATGGACTATTCAAGACATGAGACACAATAATTTGTCACTTGGCCTATTAAGTTAATTAAACCCTTCTTGTGAGGTATTGTAGAGGTGTTAACACATGGATCATCACCAAAAATATAATAAATTAAATTCATAAGGCATTAGCTATGTAATGAAACACCCAAGGGTCTTTGACCAATTTTAGAAAAGGGAAACTTTAGCCATAAGGGGAAGAAACCATTGGTGTGGTCCAAGTAATCTAAATCAACCTCGAAGGTGATTCTCCTCTAGTTGGGGATATGATATGTTTACAAAACCATATTAAAGAAATAAATCTACATTTTGGAGGCATCACCAGAATGTACTAAATAGTGGAACAATGACACAAATTATAAAACGAAATAAAATTAAGGTAAAGTTCCTAAACAACATATATTATCTTTATAGACCTTACCTTGTCTAGAATTTACTATTGATTCAATCTAGGTTGGATGAAATTTATTAAATCATAAACATACCTCAAAATGGGGAAAATGAACTTTCACCAACATAGATCAATGGATGGTATGAAGAACTTGAAAAATATTGGAGGGGATTATAGATCATACCTCTAGATTCCCATTGGTTCCAATGGTGAATGAATCAAAGATCGTACAGAGAAGTTTATTGAATTACAATCTTTAGGGGAGAAGAGGGTTTCTACATGGTGGGAGGAGCTTCAGCTACTAATGAAAAAAATGGAGAATAATGATTTTTCTTAAAATCATTTAATTGGGGAAAACAATTAATCTCACCCACATTTTATACTATGTATTATTTGGTGGCACGATTTCCATACTACGCGACAAGCTTGTACCATTATCTGGTACAAAGGGGCCCATCACATGATTTGGAACATAGTTTACTAAACCACACAAAAACTATAAAGAACCCACTATCAAAAAATGCTAGATGGGTCGCAGGGCTTTATAACCCTGGTCTTATGGTTGGAGGAAAAATGTGTGTCCCCCATTTTCCCACTATCTAAAGGAAAATGGTTTAGGGAAACAATGCATTTTGGGTTACATATTTTCTCCAAACATTGTGGCCAAGTGTTTTCTTCCCATTTCAGGGCTCTGAGCTCGGAATGAGCCTCATATGCACCTGATCCCTTATTGACTTGATTATTCATCATTATTAGGAATGATTAATAGAATTAGAACAAACAATTAATGGTACATTCCTCAGATAAAAGATATTAATTTAAAAACTCCCCAATTTAAGACAACTTTTCCTTGATTTTCTCTTTTTAGGATAGTAAAACATTTTATAAGAAGTGTTCTAGACACTGCACACATACATCGACTTCCCTCTACAAGGACTCGTCCTATATGATTTTTTTCTTCCATAACTCCTAGACAAGAGGAATGAACTTTCCTCAGAGTGATTTCAGGTTATGATAAATGATACGTATTAGTTTCTCCTCAAAGGATTCATTTACTTCCATCCTGATATCATCTGGTTCAAACGAATGAGAGGGTCGACATGATACTAACAAAGATGAGATACATGGATGAAATAATCCATGGCACCGTACGTCGGAGGTAAGAACAATTGATAGGCTACAAGACCAACTATCTACACAATCTCAAAAGTTTTAATGTATCTAGGTAATAACCTTTACTATCTCCAGATTCATCTATGACCCAATCTAGTAGATACATAAAGAATGACCCGTTGTCCCACCTAAAACTAAAAAGGACAATGATAATGATTTGTATAAAACTTCTTCATTGAATGAGATGTAGTAGTACACTATCAAATGATCTAGACCTTCTGTGAGTCCTCTTGAATGAGATGAGGATCCAACATAGTATCTCACCTACCTCTATCCAACAAAAAGGTGAATGACACAGTCTACCATATAAGTCCACATACAAATCCATATAAACTATTTACAAAAAACTTTTTTTGTGGTAAAACTCATTGAGAGGAATATTCTTTCCACATGAGCTTCTAAAATCAATGATACATGATTGAAGAATATATTGTAACACTCGTATGGTCCACTCGGACTGCCTGTTGATCTGAGGGTGACATCCTATACTCAAAATAAACTATGAAACCAATGCCTTCTTCAACCCTTTATAGAATTATTAACTGAATATGGAATCTTAGTCTGATATTATAGAATAGGGAACTCTATGTAGTTTCTCTATCTCTTGGATGTAAAGGCTTCTTATCTCATCAACAAAAAAAGTCTCTTAGATCTATAAGAAGTGTACGACCTTAGTTTGCCTATCGATGATGAACCATACATCATTTCTTCCAAGGGGGGATCTTTGAAGGACCATATTGAAATCCATTGAGGCATCATTACATATCCACACAAGAATGGATAAAGGTTTTGAAAGTCTAGTAGGTCGATGGTGCTATATCTTCACCTACTAATGTGTGGAGCATCGTGTTGTAAAGCCTGTTATCTACCAATTCATACATGACCACCATTACTGTTGGTACACATATTTATACGTCTTGGTATACCCAAGATGAACTTCCCAAATAGAGGCATGATATTTCATCATCATACCTTCCCATATATCAAAGGGAGTACATACATAACCATATAATAGAATGGTTTCAATGCTACCAACATCCCAACCAGGAGGAGGATTCTCTCTTGTGATACTCTCTTTATATCTATGAATTTAGGATAATACAACAGCCACATCAGAACTTGATCCAAGAGAGTGGATGTTACAACTAGAGATTCTTGAACTGGATTCCTATGCTATTCCTATAATTGAAGATGCAATTCAGAGAATAAATCCATAAACATCCAGTCACTAATAGCCTTATTGATAGTTTTTGATTGAGTCTTCTGGATCACGGGATCAACTAGGGCATTCCCCTTTCTAGGTGTGTAATCATGTTCAAAATCAAATTATTACAGGTATTTAACCCAAATTTACTACCTCGTATTCAAGTATCTCTATGTATATATGTATTTGAGGATTTTATGAGCTCTATAAATGGTGAATCGTTCAACCTAAATTTATTACCACACATAGTGTAGAGAGTGAACCATGAATATAAGAAATAGGTCATGCATGTGATTGCTTTTCTCTCTAGGTCATAGCTAGTGAGATCCATAGTCCATGACTTTATCACCCTATAACATAAAGGATCCTAGTTCATTACATGAATAATCATAAAATATTTTATAACTTCCTCTCATCTTAAGTAGAATCAGGATTGGTACTGAAGTGTTTCCTCCCTTTAAATTTTGAAAAGGTATCTCTTATGCTTAAATCCAGTCAAATTCCAAATCCTTCTTGGTAATTACTATAAGTGGCATTGAAATATATGAGAAGTACTGAATTAATCACCTATAATATCTAGCTATCCCAAAGAAACTGTGTATATCAAATATGTTCTTGGGTTTCTCCAAGGATACCATAATTCCCACCTTCTCTAGGTCAACTATTACACTGACTTTGTATAGGATATGACCCAAGAAGTGAACCTTACTGATCCAAAAGTGGAATTTATCAAGCTTCACATATATTTGGTGCTCTCTTAGTGTACTCATAATGATCTCAAGAATATTGGCATCTTTGTGTCCAGTTCACGAATAGACTAAGTTGTCATCAATGAATATTACCATAATAGAATCATGATACGAGTGAAAATACCAATTCATCAAAGCCATTAAAACTTCCCACACACTCTTCTGATAGAAAAACATAACCAAATACTTGTACGAGCCATAAATACTCCAAAACACTATACATGGTATATCTTATGGCCTCACATGCACCTAATGGTCTCCTGAACTCAAATTGATCATGGAGAAAATAGTTTCTCCTTGGATCTAGTCGAAGATATAGTCTTCAATAGGGAACATATAACTATTATTCACCATATTATAGTTTGGTCGGTAGTAATACATTCATAGAATAAGGGTACAATCGACCTTTTTGGAGAAAAGGAATGGTGAAACACATGAAAATGTGATGGATCTGATAAAACCCTTAGCCCAAAATTCTTCATGCTACATATTTATTTCTTGGATCTCTTTAGGTGTCATCTTGTATGGAAGAATGAAAACTATTTCCACACTTAACACTAGATCATTAGTGAACTAAAATTATCTATGAAGAGGTATAATGGAGAAATCGTCAGGGAAGATGTCCATGAAATGATCCACTACATGAGGGAATTCCACAAGATGTTTTCCCTGATCACTCATAAAGAGACTGGCCAAAAGGATTTTCATCCCACCAAGTCCAGTATTCTTTATTCCATCTCAACTTACATGGATATTCCATTATCCCATATAGATATATGTGTTTCCCATTGGTGATGCGAAAGATACCTATTGACTATATTAATCCACTTGGGATCAATAAGGAACAATAAATTACATAATAAGATTGATTTCAAAGCCCGTTATCTATAGGGAGAAGAAAATCCAAAAAAAAATGATAGCCACCTATTTTAAGGGGTCACTCCTTACACTAGAGTAATGCCTGCACTTGAACTCCCAATAGTGTCTCAAGGGTCATAACATCACTTGAGTATTATTTTACTAGGCCCATTCTTTCCATAGTTTCATAAAATAGAAAATATTGGAATGCACCTATATCAATTAAAGAAGATACTAATGTAGAGTCTTCCAAGATATTACCTCTAACTATAGATGGCCATAGACCTTCTCCTATGGAATAAGTTAACAACATAAATAAGGTTTTAAAAAAATAATCCCAAAAAAATCATATAAAACTAATTTTGAAAACATAATTTCTGTCTAAATTTGAATAACATGATAATTATTTCAGACACATATATTTGTTTGAAATATAAATCATCTTATGAGAGTAAAATAAATATTTAAAATAAGAATTTACCTTCAAATAAAGAATGGAAATATTTGAAAATAAAAATAAAAAAACAATTCCTTACCTTATCTAATTGGAAAATAATGGAAAGTGTTCTGTTGGATAGCCAGTTCACCTAACCTGAGAGAGTTTTTTTTGTAAAATTATAAGAGGGTTTCCTTCCAATTTATATGCATATTTATTTTCATGTATATTGATATTTAATGGTTTGATAAATCATATATATGTATATATATTATCTTGGTGATGGAAGATAATATTTTGTAATTGGATTTCCATGCAAGCCAAGCATAGCCAAATGAAGACATAATTTTGTTTTAAAATGATATAAATATATATGTATATTATTCACTTTTTAATGAAGATGTGAAACCAAAATAATGTAGGGGATTTTTTGGTGTGAAAAGATCAATCTTGATGACTATATATCTATACTTTACGATGATAGAACTACCATTTGGTGTATATACCATGGAATTCCATTTTCCATTTATGGTTTTAGTGTTCATATAAACATTTATCTATGTGTTATATAATATTTTTAAATGAATTGAGTACCTATAACCTATTTTTATATATTTATTAGAGATTTAGATTCATTTTTTTGTTAATATTTTATATTATTGGCTACACTGTTGAGGATAGTGGTAGTATCAATGGAGGAGGAGGACTGTATTAAAGGTTTTTGGTTAGAGGAATCTAGGTTGAAGAAGATGGGAAAAGAGATGGATGGAATATATTAGTTTCATCCATAAATCAAGATCTTCTCTATTTATTTAAAATTAAATGATCCGTGGATGGAAATCAAAAACGGGAGGAATCAGACAGCTTGACTGATCCTGATCTCAAATGAATGGTTGAGATCACATACTGTAGATTCTGATTGCACCCAACATAGAAAATGATTCATTTATGGTGAAACCTAATAAAGATAAATGCAGCTTACAATGTTCAATAAACCAAGCACATAGACCTTGGATCCTTCACATTGTCTCCCTGTGGGCTTTGGCATACTCTTTCCATACAAACCAATGGGCCCTATACATGTGTCCTTCCTAACATCTGTAAATATATTATCCACTCATGATATTCCCAGCCACAAAGGATTCTTGGGTCGATGCCTCCAACTATTGTTGACCCCTCATGGGTCCTCCATTTGGGTGAGGTGTCCCCACATAGCCTTGTGTTTAATAATTTTTTTAACAAATGAAAACTTTTTAAACATTAAGTTGTATATTTTATAAAACACCACTTCAATATTTTAATTATATTCATATTATTTATTTTTAATAATATAAATCTCAATAAGTTACATTTTTTTCAAGAAATGAATATAAAATATATACATTACCCAAATTTACCTCAAAATAAAGTTCAATACTTTATATATTAACAATTTGTTTTTGAGTTATAACTATAAATTTAAGAATATTTAAAACTAATTATTTCGATTTATATTAAATTAAAAATTAACAAAAAAATTCATATTGGTAAAAAAAAAATTAAATACTTTCCCCAAAGTGATATAAGTATAAACAAAAAATCCTCCAAAAACATGAAAGTTATTTTCCTTCCATTTTTATCACTATTCTAGATAATTTTCTTATTATTGTTTTTCTAATTACGAATAATACTTACCTTGGTATTGTTCTAATTTTTGATTTATATACTTTTTTAATACTAGTAATAAGATTCATTGATTATTAGTTTCCCATAATGTAAGTTTCTTTTAGGGAATACTATTTTTATTTCAAAATAGAGATTACTAATAAAATTTTCCTTCAAAAAAAATGTCCAACAGTAACTAAGGATTCTAAAATATAATATTATTTATTCATTTATTGTTTACCAATGTATCTTAAATGTATCTATAAAATTTAAAAAACTTTAATGGATAAATTTTTATAACTCTCAAAAATAATATCATGATAAATACCTATGTCTAAGGGTATTCAAAAAACACATTAAAACTCTTCAATGTTCATTTCATTATCTAAATATGGTGCTAAATTTTTCTATTGTTATTAGTAATATTTCTATTTTATGTGTACTCAATTTTAGGATTATGTTAAATTTAGAGGATGTGTGATATAGATTCCACCTTATTGTGTTACTCACTCAGGCTCTAGTTGTAATATTTCCACAAGTAGTGGGTTTGTCGAGTTAAATCATGAATGGTAATGATGTATTAAAGTTAGATTATCACTAATATTTTTATCATTCCTATCATTCAAAAAATAATCTCATTTAACTATTGTATTTATTTAAAATACAAGATACATAAAAAATTGGGATGTTGCACTTTAGTATCACATTATCATTCTTTATTAGTACATATCCCAAGAATTTCTTCAAATAATCACTATATATCCCAAAAACTTCTCCAATTATTAGTAATGTGAGTACATTCATAGTGATTAGCCTCTTCTTGACCTCCTTAAATATTTCCTCAGATTCATTTATCCAAGCATAATTTACCCCTTTCTATGTTAACATAGTTAGGGGGATAGAAAATTGTGTCAAATTTATCACAAAACGTCAGCAGTATTCTTTTAAGACAAGAAGACTTTGTATTTCAATGACACCAGTGGTTCAGGTCCATTCATCAATTTCCATTGTTTTTTAAGGGTCCACATAAATTCCCTATGTTTTGATTGTGTGACCAAATAATGAAACCTACGACATCCATAAGTCACACTTACTGATCTTGGCATATAGTTTCTCCTACCATAATGCCACCGTCACAATCCTTACATGCCATACATGTTCCTACTTAATATTAATGTAAATAAGAATATCATTGATAAAAAATGTCAAAATTTTTCTAGTTAGTTTCTGAAAACTACGTTAATTAATTTGATGAATATTTTAAGGTAATTAGTAAGTCTAATGATAATAACTAGGAAATCATAGATCCCAAACATTTTACAAAAATGACTTTTTAATATCATCCTTCTTCACCTTCATTTGATGATATCTAGAATGAATATCCACCTTTGAGAAGTACTGAGATCCTTGTAGTTGATTGAACATGTCATCAATCCTTGAAAGAGGATACTTGTTATTTATGGTTATATTATTTAGTTTCTTATTATCGGTACACAATTACATTGATCTAGCCTAATTTATGATAATGAGCACTGCTACACCCCAAGGTGATGCACTAGGAAGTATGAATCCCTTTTTCAAGTGATCTTGAAATAATTTATTTTACTCCACTAGTTCGATTTTGGATATTCAATAGGGACATTTTGAGATGGGAGTGTCTCTATGTATAATTTATATTTATAAATAGACTATATTATTTGGGGGAAGTCCACAAATCTCCTTAGGAAATACATTATAGTATTCCCACAAAATAGAAATTTCCTCTTGGTTGATACCTTCCTTTATGTCACCTATTTGAGAAAGGTATTCTTCATCACACGGAATCAACACCCTCACAGTTGAAGGATTTTACAATAAGTATTCAGGATCTTCCTTATGTTTGTAGAGGAGCCTGGGATTGTTTTGAATATGAAAAAATATTTCCTTTCCTTGTCAGTTGATATGTGCTTAGTATATGAGATCTAATCCATGGATAGTATAGATTCAAACTCCACTAAGGGAAGTATTAAGGGATTCACTAGAATAATCTAACCACAAAACAAAATAGTAGAAGAGTCCAAAACCTGGGTTCAATGATCCCACCACATGGTATTTTTATAGAGATCTCAACCTCAAGGTATCTGGGCTTTGATTCAATAGTTTTAGAAAATGTCAAGATATAAAAGAGTTTGTAGAACTATAATAATATAATAGTTTTTCCATTATTGAGTGAATAGATAGTGTACCTTGTATGAATTCATTTTCTATCTCCACATTACTAGTAGTGGTGGTATAATATTTCCCATGCTCATTTGGATTTAGTGGCTGCCTATACCGATTACCCTCAAGGACCTAAATATTTGTGCACCGGTTTGCATAGTTCCCTATATCCCTACAGTTGAAGAATTTAACCATTAGTGGTTATCTCTTTTTATCCATCACAGTAGCCAGTTTCTTCACGTATCTTCGACATTCATTAGATTGGTGGACTTATCTCACAAACTATAATAATTTCACCATTCATTTGAGGTAGTTACCCTGATGATTCTCACCACAATTTTGACATGTGGGTAGTTGAGATATTTTTACACATTTTACATTAGATCTTATTGCTTGAAACTCTATATTTATTCCTTATCTCTATATCCATGAGACCATTCCCCAAACTCCATCCCCACTTCTAGAACACATCAAACAACTTCTTCGTAACTTCATAAGTCTCATATAGAAATAACCTTTTGAAGGTATGGATTTAAAAAACTAAAGAATATTTTTTTTTATCATTATTGATAAAATAATTTGAGTCATATCTTGAAATCCTTGTGAATTATTCTTTATAATCTATTATAGATTCAAATTATTTTTTTATTCATCACTATAAATTATCTATTGAAAATTTTATAAAGAGTTAGTGGGAAATAATTGTCAAGAAATACATTCTTAAACTCTTTGAACTCCGTCTCTTATATTTTTTATTTTGGCTTGGTGTTCTTAATCAATTCCCAACATTGATTATCATATAAATGTAAAATATAAACAATTAGAGTCACCTTATCCTTCTTAGAACAGTGAAGTATGAAAAAGATATTATATATTGAGCTAACCAGCCATTCCGTAACAAGTGGATCAGAAGATCCACTAAAAGTCAGTGGTCATTTATATATAAAGAACTCAATATCTAGTTTATCCATCTTTGGTGAAGGTGTATTTTCTAAATGATTTAGGTTATTTTTTATATTGTGAGACAATTGGGTATGAATTTCCATAAATTATTCTACTCCACCTCACAAAGAATTAGGGATATAATTCGAGAAATCATTGTATTGTCCCTCACATGAGTTGTTGGCCTGGTTCTCCTGGTTACCACCATCCCTAAATTAGAAAACATTAAAATGAAATTCCAAAAATCCTGAAAAAATATTTTATTATTTTTTTAAATTATCTATAATGGCATATATTATGGGATCTATATTTTTGGAATTTTTCTAAAATAACGTTATTTATGTGTTTACATATACATAATCTTACCCTAATGGGTTTCACAAACATTCTAAAATTATTATTCCCAAATTAACTAAAACCTACTATGATAAAAACTATAGTGGACTAAATAATACTTACATAACTATTACATAATTATTAGATTTAACAACATAAATGTGTTACAAAACCAGGATCCAAAGGATTAGTATCTTGGGAAAATTAGGAAAAAAATCCACTATAAATAATAAAACATAATATATTAATAAAAACACTTTTCATTATCCTTATAAATAATATAGTCACCTGAGGATATAAATCAAATAAAGGGGTTAAAAAAATCATAGTAAGAGGATGAGTATGGACACGAATCAATAAAACAAGGGTGAGCATAATAATAATCATCATGACATAAAAATAGGATCATCACCGTAATAATGTGAGGAAAATTTATGTAAAGGCATGGAATGTGGCAATAAACAAAATTAAAAATCGCGTCTTAGTGTTCAAATACCACAAATTGTTGTGAACAAATCTAGCTTCATGTTCATACATAACATATGTGAATAATCATTAAATAATCACTTTGAACAAAGATAGAATTATGTTAATTTATAATACACATTTTATAATTATATACATCATATTACCCAATTAATTGGATGGATATATAATTTATGTCCCACCAATTATATCATAACATTTACATTATCTGGTCTTCCACTTAGAATGTATAACAATCATAATAATGAAATAACCCATTTAATGGAACGTGTTTCATAATTATTTCATCAATTATTATTTTATGAGTAAAATTGGTGTTCCAAATGATAAAGTAATATCAAATTTGGTAGATAAATCATCTCTCTTGAGTGAAGAAGAAACAATATCAAGAGGAATCAAGATGTGTTTTAGAAAGAAGAGTTATTTTGGAAAATAATTATATTTATCATAAAATCAAGTTAGGAAAAATTTTTGTCCCCAAAAATAAATGAAATGAATAATTAAATTACATTTATGTAACATTACAGTATTATTGATACCAAATATGTTGTGAAGGAGGAATAATCCAAATAAAAGGAGTTGGGTTCGAGATTCCCATTACCTTATGTATGAATGCGTTCTTCACTTTCCCTTAATGTCATAGATATTAAAATTAGATTCATCAATTATTAAATCTAGAACCTATTGTATATTTATTTAATTTATTATAAATTTATGGAGTTCATTTATGACTATTTTGATGAGTTAAGGAGTTCTATTTTGTTGTTTTAGGAGTGTTTGTTTTCTCAGATTTCATGATCGTTTCACTTTTATAAATGTATGGATGATAATATAAAATGAGAATAATTCTACATAAGTTAATTTATATTATATTAATGAAATTTTAGAAGTTTATATAATCTTACATATCATTTGATTTTCTGATATTAGGATTATTTATTTTTAAAATATTAATGAAAAATGTCTAGTTTATTTTGTAGATTTTTATGAACATCATGAAATAATTTTAATTTTTTAATATTTGCGTTTAAATTTGTTATAGAACATTTAAAAAGTTATAATATATATATATATATATATATATATATTAAAATTTGGTTTAACCATAATAATGGGCTTTTTGTCTGACTTTATAGTCGTAATGGAAAATGAAAACTCATCCTCCATAAAAGCAGTAAATCAACACATCACAGATTATGTTTTTGATTTTGGAATAAAATGGGGAGAAAATATATTTGATGATGTATTTTATATTAACACAATAAAATAATAGTATTTATGTAATACATGAGTTATTATGCTTCTTTGGATATGGGAGGTGAGGATATGTTATTTGAAATAAATAATTAAAAAGAGAAAGGAGGATGATTTTACCTCTTGAATATAATATTTTGAGAACCTACATTAGGAACTTGAGTTTGGTATTTTGCTATGGAAAGTATCTCTGGGATATGAGAAAGTGTCCTGGTATGGTAAATGGGAAGAATTTAGGCACACTAATTCTTATAATGTGTGAGGGGAAGAGGTGATGAGGCTGGTATTTATAGGGGGAGGAGAGGGGTATTAGTTATTATTATATTCATTAGTTTATTATTTTGGATCAATACATCAGTATTATAGATTTATATAAATCAATAAAGTAGGAAAGTTTGAACCAATGGGTTCTTATATGATCCATACATCATCCATGACTAAAAAATTCATTTATTTAGCTTATTTTATAAATTATGGTATTCCACAATTCCTAAAAAATTTAACTATTTTAAAAAAATTCCAAAAAAACACCATAAGAAAATTTTAATTTATATATTTTAAAAATAACTCCATTTTATGAAAATAATTTTCTAAATATTAGAAATATAATTTTTAAATAAATCATTATTTAAAAATAATGTAGATTTTAATATTATTGTTGATTTAATGACCCTTTTAAATTTTAATTAAAGTATCATAATATTATCCAATAATTATAATACAAAATAATTATTAATTTACGAATATATTTTATGAAAATAATTTTTTTAATCATTATATTAGTTATAAAAATGTAAATAAACATTTACATTTTATAAAATACTAACACTTAATTTATCAGTTAAAAAATATTTATATACTTATACCATGATATAATTATATAATATTTTCATGTATAAGTTGCCTAAATTTTATTATTACTTTTATAGGGGATGATACTATTCTAATGTTCAGATTAGTATTCTTACTTTCCATATTACTATTCTAATGGTTAGGCTACTATTCTTGTGATATTGGTTCGTTAATTTTTATAAACCCCACTTCTTTTATTCGTTATTTATGAGAATAATGTTTTATTGGGTTCTCTATATGATGTATGTGTTTTGTAAAAAATGAAATAATTATAAGAAGTTAAATTTCATTGAATATTTTTTTGTTCATTACACATCAACCAAAAATTAAATCAAAATAATTTGAAATTAACCCATAATAATTAAGAATGCCGCGAAACCACCCCTACGGACAAGAAACATGTTTTTCACTTTCCATTGCCAAATAAAAATAGAACATGGTGGAAATTGGGTAGAGTGAGTGTTTAATCAATAGAAAGTGAGATAAAAAATAAATTTGGGTTGGGAAGAAAACAAAACACATGAATTAAAATATGGACATGTTTTTCAAAATGTAAGGGTTACCTCCAAAGCAATCTACCTATGATAATAGAAAAGATAACACTTCCAAAAATTCAAAAATCACATTCCCATATAATTTCTACTTGACAATTTACCAATATTCCCTTACTAGAATAATATATAACCTCTAAAATCATATGGTCCCTATTATAAAGCATAATATATTCATTTAAATAGAGAAATCAAAGTAAAAAATTCAAGTACCAATGTTAGTATCCCTTTCATATTAGTGTTTAAATATTAATTATTACTATCATATCCTTATAAAATATTTTAAATATAATTATTACAGTATAATTAGTTTAATTAAATGTCATTATATTAATTATAATACAATTAATGAATCCTTTATATATACTAATAATACTAAATAACATCGATCCTTTGCATGTGAATATTATGACCACCATGAATTGAGGATATTAAATAATCATCATTTCCTCTCAAGTATAGAATCAATGAGTTATTTTATGAATGAATATGTTTTATATGTTATATATATTATTCTAAAGTGATAATGTTTCACATAACATCATTCTATCCATTCATTGATAAATGAGATTGTTAATTATGTTTATAGTGGACTGATAATTCTGCGAACAACAAATTTCATTTTTGTTCCCCAAATTTCTTATATGATTCAAAGAATGGATTTACCATGGATATATGATAATTATTAATTTTTAAAAATTTAAATGTAAAGAATAATTAGGATATATGTTATCACTGAGAGGTGGAGGGGAGAATCAATTATCTTTTCTTTTTGTATTTTCTTACTTATGAAAAAACATCACCTCCTATTAAAGATTCGAGGATTTATTTAAAAAAATAACACAAACATAAGCCATAGAAACACTAGTATTTACATGGTTAAATAATAAACAATACTATATTGCCTTGATATGAATTAGAAATAATTAAATACCACACAATCCATTAGAAAAAATCCTTTGTATGTGGTAAAAAAATGAATGGAATATCCTTACATGTGAGTTACACTATAATAAAACCATATTATATACAATAATAAGATAGATAAATGATGTAACAAATATTTACATAACCACTGTTAAAAACCTTCACCCATAAAAATCCGCATTTTGTCACTATACTAGTTATACATCATCATACTTGTTCTTCTTGAATGTAAATGTTATTTACATTCTTTCCCAAGAGTAGGAAAGAACTTCTTGGCCACACTTATAAATAAATATTTTTTATATTCAATTATTCTTATAGTTTTTCTATTTTGTATTTCATCTAGTAAGCTATATTTGGATCCTTCTAGAAACCGATGAAAGTGTCTTATTAACTATTCATCAGATCACCTTAATGAACTATTTCTTCGAAAGAAACCTGATATGAAAACTCTATCTAGTGTATTTACATATAATTTATCTAGTCACAAATCCTCTGTATGATAACAAATTCTTCTTCATCTAAGGTATTCATTGGCTTGAATATTTACCTAATTAAACATTCTATTTTAGATTTTTGTTTTGTATATCTATCCGAAACTAATTCTATAATACTTTAGCTTTTACCTGTATAAAAAATAAACACCTTCATACCATAACTGTATTCTATAAATAGTTTTATGAGTAAGAGAAAACTCAAGAATCCAATTTATCTTTTATGATCATTGAAAACTAAAAAAAATAGAAACTCTCACTAATAAAAATTATCTTGGACACTTCCCATGGTTTCAACATTATAATTAATGT
Source organism: Viscum album (assembly GCA_963277665.1). Lineage (NCBI taxonomy): Eukaryota > Viridiplantae > Streptophyta > Magnoliopsida > Santalales > Viscaceae > Viscum > Viscum album. The sequence continues at coordinate 1,329,232,062 of OY728163.1, forward strand.
TTCTCATAAGCTTAAGAATTCAATATATTCTAAAAACTTCCATCTAACATGGAGAGAACTAAATATCATCCTTCTATGATATTTGTTACATTAAAAATTAATATTTGTATCATAAAATTTTATATCTTTACATATGTCTTGTAAATAATGTTGAACCAGAAACACTTTATACTCAACATTCATCCAGTAATACTTTTTATCAGTACTTCCATATGATGATACTCCATCCAATGTTCCATTAAAACTTCATAGGATTATTTTAGAAATATTCCTATAGACACACTTCTTATATCTGATGAATCACATTTTAATTCCTATTCTAAATCATTAGAATGACATTCTATATACGATGAAATTTATACAAAATAAATTTTATGTTTCCAAAAAAATACATTCTCTCTGAAAAATTAGAGTTGTACATCATATCTTATGTTCATATAATATTATTTTTCTAATTAGAGTTCTTTTCAGTTGGACTTTTTCTAATTTTCATTTTTATGGTTGGAATTCACCTAAATATATTCATTACAATCATCCATTTTATACTTCATCCTCAATACAATTTCCCAATAAATTCACAAAAAATAGAAGAAAACATCGTTGCATTGAATGTTCCCTTATAAAATGTAAGGATATTGGGTATTAACCTTACTCGTCTTCCTTAGTAACCCTTAAATAGAATGAATAAAAATATTCACTTTCAAACCACCGTCCGAAATATTTTAGCTGGAAAATATCCTCAGAACGTCATAGTATGATCTTTGTATGTACAAATAAATATATTCCCCATTCAAATTACGATTTGTTCATGAAATATTTCAAAAATGACGATGTTGGAAACATTTAAACCATAAAATCATTTCCATATTTTATTATTGATCACTATGCATGATGAATATTTTAAATAACATAATATAAAAAAATTCACAAAAATATCCATATGAAACCCTTAATATGACATCATTCATCTGATAGAACTTGTAAATAAAAATCGGCCATACTTCTCTATTTATTTTTATATTTTGGAAATCATTAAAATGTAAGGTGATTTTATGTTTGTATGAAAAAGAAAAAAATTCTTAACATATTCCATAAAAACAATGAGCTTATTCTAAACACCTTGAACAATATTTTTCCAAAATATCACATCCTTTGGATTTTTTGTTCAACCATGGAACACAAGTCACTATAACTTTGTAACTAAAAAATGAATTACTTTTCCAAAAATTCTAATCCTATATTAAAAAACTAAGTGCATGAAAACAGAATCATTTAATAAAATACCATGTAGTCTATAATTAGTGACTTAAGAAAATTTCCCACACACCTTGTAAGAAATTTTCTCATCCACTTGGAACTTTAATCACAAAAATAAATTCATCCACCAAAAATTACAATATCATATATCCACTTCAATAAACTATTAAAATAGTTCACACGTACTAAAACCGCAACAATCCCCTTTTAAGAACTTCCCCAAATTATATACATTCCCTCGGAATGAAAAGCACAATTTAATGGATAAATTTTTGTTTCAATAATTTTATACTATTTTATAATACTATACAAATACAATATAAAGAGGGTACATAACATAAAACTTATCCTTGAAGAGAAGTAGGTGAATCAACCATTTTCAACCTCAACATATGAAATGTTTCCTTTGATATTGGTTTTGTGAAGATATCATCATGTTATTCCATTTTAGGAACGAACTCCTACTTTAGTTCGTTATTCTCCACATAATATTTGATGAATAGGTATTTTTTAATCATTTTTCTTGGATGAAGAACGTTTAAATTTATTTTTAGTGATATTTATAGATCTCTAATATTGACATCCAAAGAGAATGGGAAATATCACATCAATAATCAAGTATTCAAACTATTTCTTCATACACATAATCTATTTTATAGCTTGTGTGACAGTAATATACCCAACTAATATTATATTAGGATTTACTAAATTCTATGACTTTTTATGCCAACTAAAAAATATTTTTCCTTAGAGAAACACTCCACTAGATTTATATTTTCTATCATCTAAACTTCCTACCCAATATACATTTATATAACCAAACAAATCAGTATTTTTAATATTTTTATATTTTAATCCTAAATTTGTTTTACCTTTAATATATGGAAGAATTCACTTTCTATCAATGAGATGAGATTGCTTCAGTGAACATAAATACCTAGAACATAGAGTGACAACATAAATACTATCTGGATATGAAACCATTACATTTATAAAACATCCAACAAATTTTTAAACTTTGTAGGACCATCCTCCTTGCCTCCCCTATATTTGGAAAAAAAATCCCACTTAAATTAGTTTAGAAATTATATTTTAATCATCCATTCCAAATATACTTATAAGATCCTTAACATAATTTTCTAGTGCTAGGTAAATATATTTCTTTTTTTTAATATTTTTAACCCAAGAATATATTTCATTTCAATAATCATGAACATTTCAAAAAGATTCTTTATCCCCTCAATAAATTTTTGACAAGTTTCATTATCATTCTTCACAAATATAATGTTGTCAACATAATAAATCATAATTATGGAAATTTATTAATTTAATTTTTTATAGAGGTTACTATAAAATTTTCTTTATCATGAAGAACAACTTCCATATCACAGTTTCCAATTTCCAATATTAAGCTCATGGAGTGTGATTAAGTCCATATATATCCATTTTCAACTTCCAAATATAATTTAATTCTTTTCCAAGAATGAATCCACACATTTATTCAATATAAATTCATTATTAAGATCTCTGTTAAGAAAATATAACTTGAAATCCATATTAAATATTATATATCTTCCTTATGTAGTGATAAAAATAATTATTTCATTTGTTTCTAATCATTACACTAGAGAAAAAGTCTAATCAAGGGAAAATAATTTGATTTTTGAGTAACCATTAGATACAAGTCATGACTTGTTTCTTATCAATTCACCTTTCTTATTCATCTTATTTTAGAACTCCAAAATTGTAAAAACTAATTTTTTTTATTGGTTTGGGTAAAAGTTCCCAAGTATTATGATTTTCAATATAACCAATATCTACATTAAAAAAACCGGTATAATATTTATACTCTAAAGCTTCATCAACATATTTTAGTTTAAACTTCTCGTATAAGGAAGTATATGACACTAAATTTGATGTTCTTCTAGTTCAAACGAATTTTCATTGATTACTATTGATGTTATGAACATAAAATATATTCATAGCTAGGGATAATATTAACGTAATTGTTCCTCATCACTTGAGATAGCTATGTACTAATATATATATCAAGTTTCTTCAACTTTTTTTATCATTAGAACATTTTTACATTTTTCAAATACAACCATATCAATATACCGTTCTTTCATATAAAAAATTACATTCCTATAATAGGGTGGTGTAAATGATAATTTATTTTCTATTATAGCAAAAATACTGACCTTGGCTATCACACTTGAGGAGAATCACCACTGTTTTAATCCCTAATTATATTTAGCATAATATATATATATATATATATATATTGATTTTATTATTTATGAATACAATTTTTTCTTTTATTGAAAAAGTAAATCAATGACAAATAAAACCTAAACTCATATGAAAATATAAATCTTATTATAAAGAAAGGTCATTTTCCCCAAGTTTTTTGATATGGGTTCCTTATTTATTGAATTCTATATGACAATACATTACTTTCCATACATGGATTTCTATTCTATAACCTGAGTGGGATTTCTGGAATCCCTAGGAAAACTCTTTGGAAAACCAAATCTCCCTAACCATTATAGAAAATAGAAATTAAATTGAGATCAAAGATGTGGGGAACTACCGACACACCCATTAAATTATATTAGATCCACTACGAATTAAATTAAAATAATTTTAATTTAGTTAATAATAGTTAAGAACATCATGAAACATACCCCAAGGAAGAGCCTTAAGTTTGTCACCTTCCATTTATAAGTGAAAACATATCATAGTGGACTGTGGGATGAGAGAGTGAGGGAGAGATGAAAGAATTCAAGATTTGAAGAAAAAAAACACTTGAATTAAAATATGAATTATTTACATGGGAAAATTGATAATTAAAACAGAAAATAAAACATATCAAATAGTATCCCTATAACACAATGCAGTGGGATATCCTTGGGAACTTACGTCCTCTCCTCTAACATGGCCCTGTATTTATAGGCCTTCTAGGTCATCAGAATGTCATAGATGGAGTAATAGAAGTGTCTTTGTGTGCCCAAGTAGTTAAAAACAATTAAATGGGATTAACTTCATTAATTTATCAAAACAATTATTTTTGGTCATATTATTCCTTTTTATTTCAGGAAATTTGGTCACAATGTGTAATTCATAGGGACATGGAAATTTTTTATGATTTGGTTTCTCTTCATGTAATCCTTCATATTTCATGTAATGAATGAATTTCATTACATTTAATGTTATTTTCAAATAGAAATCACCCAGTTTCATCTTAGTTATTTAGTTTTAAAGGATGGAATTGGTCATTCACTTTCCCTTCATCATGTTCCATCATCTATATCATCTAATCATTATCTTTTAGATTCTTTTCAGTCATCTCAATTTCAGATTCAATATTTAATATTTTAGTGTCACATATTATGGTGAAGCATCGTGGATCGAAGTGTTCTCATAAATCTTCATTCAATATTTTTTTATTTTCCAATTTTTTTTGTTGTTCTACTATAAAACACAAAAATATTAAATACTAATGGTTATAATATATTAAATTTTAAAAAAATCATGATTTATATGTAGAAATATATGAAAAATATGACTATGTGAAACAATTGTCTATAAAATATTCGTGTAACATAGTTCATTCTTATTTATATTCATTAAGTCAATAATATTTCATTTTTTCTTTATTATACCATTTTCATCCTATAATAATAGTTAGTAATCCAAGAAATATTCCAACAACACCTCTATAATTAAAAAATTCAATGATTTTAAACATTAAATTTTATAATATAAGGACTATTGAACACCCATAGATTCTTTATACATGAGGTTTCTTTATAATAAATATCATAATGAGTCATATTAGATTTTTTCCAATAGAAAAAAATTCTAAACATAAATTTATTCTTTGATTTCTTTCCTCCTAAAATATTGATAAGTTTCATGTTTGATCAACATTGTTTGTGCCATCCCTACAAAACATCCAATTGTTTTTTCAACAACACAATTTTTTTTTGTCATTTTTGTTGTTCAAAAAACTAATGAATAATACCATGATTTTCATGATAATATCTAAATATACCACTTATATATTCTTTACCATTATCATTTCACATATTTTTCTCAAAATATTCACATTCATTTTCCACACATCACATGATATTATTTAACATATTTAGTATCTTGGATTTATGTTAAAAAAAATTATATATGTAATGTGAGTAAATTCATAAATAAATTAAAATAAATACTTATCTAATTTTTTTTAATTCTTTACTCATGGGACCATCTGTATTATATTGTACTGACTCCATGGGATGAGTTGGATGCATCTCATATTTCTTATGTAATGACATTGTAATCTTCTACTTCTATAAAATGGAAAAACATAAATTTATTATTATTTTGATGTTAATAATATCATGAATATATTATAACTTTTTTATTTTGTAGAAACTCATATGACATATGACCTTTCCTCTTATTCCATAAACAATTTTATCCACCATGATCAGATAGCATGAACTTTTTGAATAACCAACATGAGACAAGTTTGAATTTGTTTATTGGACTCCCATTTAAACTTTTCCGTAATCTATCCTCTTAAAAAACCACATATTTTTGGAAAATAATTTGTTACCATCATCTCAATTATATTAAACACTTAAAAAATTTCATTTAAACCCATTAAAAAATAATTCCATTTGAATATTAACTTTTCTTGTCCAAAGATAGATGATCCAAAACTTTTAATTATAAGGGATTCATCATTTCCTAATGTCACTATAACTTCAATATAATATTTAAAATTTATTAAAAAGTTAAAACAAACTATAATGTGAGAGAAAATACCATTTTATAATATATATTGTTGTTCTACTTTTGTATCTTTTAGAGTTGTATCCAAAACTATTTATTTTTTACTTTACCTTTTCCTTCTTCTTAAACAGATTTTTAGATTTTTTCTATAAATTTTTTTGTGTTGGAATCATGAAAAGACATAATTTTTTATGATTTATAAATTTCTAAAATCTTTAAAAAATAGTTTAGATTTTTTTGAATCTATATTAAACCTTTAAACATACTTTCTCAGGTTTCCTTATTTGAGTGAGTTGACCCCCCCAAAAAATGTTTCACTAGATTCTCCTAGATTTTCTATAACATTTGTGATTAAAACAAAATTTATTTCTTCCCAAATCATCCACAATACTAGTATTTACCATAGAAATAATATTTCCCATTATAACCTACATACATATTGATGTTATGTTTCTAGTTTTCAGGAAATTTATTACCTTCCACTTTTCTATTTTATTATGGACCAATGTTTTGGTTAACTCATGAAATTTTATTCTTACCTAAAATAAATAATCTAGTTATAACATCTTTTGGTTTAGACTTTAAAATATTATAAAATTTAGGTTTTTCAGCAGAAATTATTTTGTCTACCAATACAGTATTTATATATTTATTTTTTTATTGCACATTTTAAACCTTATATCATTTATTTGGGGAGAAAATTTATTGATTATTATGAGGTTAAAATATCTCATAACATTCATAAAATTCTCTAACCATGTTTTGGAAATTTATAATTCCTTGCACATATGTAATAAGGTTTTGATTAACGTGTTTTAAATCTCCCTCTTTCACATTCAACTTTTCATTAAGCGTGATTTTGAGATATTCCATATCATCAAGAAATTTTTTTAGATCATAAATTTATTCTAGAAACTTTGATTCATATTTTAGAGAACATTCTTGATTTTTGGTGATATATTTTCTTTATTTAACTTATTTTTCTCCCTATAAAGTCTTAGTGACTTTGAAAGATAATCATTTAAAAATCAGTTAATTATAATGTCCATCTGAGCTTCTTTTTCTTCTCAAATAATGGTTTCATCATTATTATTCCTTCATAATTCACTTTTAAAATAATAATTTTTTCATAATCATCATCACAGTGGTTATTAGCAACTCCTTCCCTATCACAATCTTCCTCACAATTAGAATGATAGTTTCTCCTTTTTTTATTTAGAAAACATCATATCCATCAACATAAGAATTGGATTTGGATTTCTCTTCCTACTTATTAAGGTATGTATATGAATTTATATCATCTAGTTCAATTTAATGAACTTCCTTTTATTTCGGATATTTTTTAAATAAATTCCAATAACACTACAACCAAATAATTTTAGTGGAAACATTCCATTAAAATTTTCCTATTCCCTTTATCACCCTTTTATAAAAAAATTCATGAATTCGTCAAATTTTTTAGTAACATCTTATTTGGTATTAGAGTAACAATATTTCTCTTCAATAACATTCTCATAATTTCTTTTCTCAATAGATTTGAAATAAATTTCCTAATCAACCTTCTCTTTTTTTCACTATAACTATTTCTCTTTCCATTTTTGTAACAAATTGAGAGAGTTATATAGATAATACAATGATAGTGTTTTAGGATCTATATATTCCAATAATGACCATTTTTGATCAAATATATCATTAATAATTCCCAGGATTTTCAACAATGGTTGAATCTTTCAACTTCTCACCAAGACATATGATGGTGCTAAAAATTCCATTCACCCTTATAAAAAAATCCACCAATAGATTTGTAATTTTCCATATTAATAACTTCATAATTTACGATCCATATTTATAAATTCTCTTTATTTATATTAATTTTACCTTTATAGAAGTTTTTAAACTTTCCTAGGATAATTTTATCCATTCCAACTACTATAAATCTAGTATAATCATTTTTAGAGAGTGAGGAGATTACTTTATTTCTATATCACCCATAATTTTTGAAATTCATTATGTCAATATCTCTTGGTGGAATTCCCTCAACACTAGATGGTATACCACGTGTAGTATCTTTGATAACAACATAACCAAGTGATATAAGATAAGAAATAATCCTATCATTCCAAATAATATTGTTCATTCCATCAAAAATTGGATTCCCCTTATTGTTAAAAATGTTGAATATATATGGAAACTTATATTATCTTCAAACTATAGTAATGATTCAATAAAGGGATCCGGACCTTTGATACAAATTCGAAGGACCAATTAAGATTTTTGTTATCATTGAGAGGGGGAGTGGTTGAATCAATGATATTTTATTTTTATATTTTATTACATATGAAATAACATTCACCACCTATTAAAAAGTTATAAACTTTATAAAAAAAATAATTCAATAAAAATTCAAAGGAACACAAGAATTCACCAGGATAACACTATAAAAATATATATAGTAATTATAATGGTATGAAAATAATCCTATACCACATAGTCCACTATAAAAAAAATCCTTTTCTATGTAGTCATATCAAAAGAAGGTAATCTCCATAAAAAATTTGAAGTATAATAAAATAATAATACATGTTTCCCTCACATAGATAAATGATGTGATAATGATTTTCCAAACAATTTTTAAAAACCTACACTAAAAGAAATCGATATGTTATCACTATGCTACATATACTTCTTCACCCTTGATATTTATACAATCTCTTATTCACTTTCTTCACTAAAAGTAGGAAAAAATCCTATTTATAATTCTATATTACGATTCTATCTACTCACATGTTTTCCCAATTTCGTCATCTGATCATCTATCCATAAAACTTTATCCGATGGATTATGCGATTTGAAACCACTATCTAATTATTTATCCATATAATATTTTTGGACTACTATCTAATAAAAAATTCTATGAAAAATATATCTGGTTTATTTCCATCCTATTCCTATGATGAAAGCTATTATGGTTGATATAAACATCTTTTTTTACAAAGATATTACTTAGGTAGTAACTATCCATGATCAAACTTTGTACTCCAATGTTTTGTCTAGTACATCATTATGAAAATATTTCTATAGTACATTGTATTTTACACACATTATCAGTACATACCTTTATACTTTTCGTGCACCATATTTGTAAATTCAGGATTAAAATAGAACAGAGGAATAAAATTTAACTTTCTCGCGTAATGAAAACTAAAAAAAATAAAAAAATCATACTCATAATAATTTGAATGAAAAATTATCATGGTTGTAAAAGTATTTTGGAATATTCTTATTAACTAAAACAAAAAAATAAATATAACTCTATGAGAATCATGAATCTTACTTTTGAGATACATGGAACATTGAATGACCATCTCTACATAATAAAAATGATATATTTTAAAAACATTGTAAATAACATTGAACTAGTACCACTCTGTGAAAAATATTCATCTGACAATTCTGTAGCACATCAATTCCATCTAATCAGACTCTATCTAATGTTCATTTATGACTTTATAAGAACATTTCAGAAATATTCACTAGAACACACTTTAACTATTTGATGAATCACATTATAATTATCCATATATTTCATTCGTACTCCGCTAAATATCTATTGAACATCATATGGAAACATAAATCCAATGTTATAAATCAAAACCTTCTATAGAAAAACATGGAGTCTTTTGTTCTAACTATGGTTTGTCTGATCTGATTTGTCCGGTTAAACTTCATTTGGTTTGAACTCATCTAGTTGGACTTCATCTGTTGAAATTCCAATCCATCTTCCCATTATCATTAATTAATGTTTTTATATACATGAAACATCAAAAATTCTAAACATATAACAGATACCATCTATTTCACCCTTACATAGCATAAGGAAATTGGTTATTACCGATACATGACATCCTCAACAACACTTTCATAGCTCACATACATAAATACACTCTTCATAGACAAATCAATATATGAAATCTTATTTTTAATAAAAATTCTTAAAACATCATCATATGAAATTCTTACAAACAAATGAATTTATTTCCCTTTCAACATATTCATTGATCATGATATATTTCATAAATCATGATGTTGGAAACATTTAGACCAACAAAGAATCATAATTGTTTTTATCGAACAGTCTATTTAATGAAACATATAATCATAATAAGAAAAACAATTTTACAAAAAATAATCATCTAAAACACCAACATTAATAATATTCATCTAATGAACTGTATATGGAAAATATTCAAACCATTTTCGACTGATATACTTCTTCAGTTTTTCCATTTTGGAAATAATTTCAATGCGAGGTGATTTTATCTTCTGAAAAAAAAAGAAAAACATTTATTAAAATCTTACTTTAAAACATTGAAATAATTTTATACACCTGCATCCATATTAGTGTCTACAATAAATAAATCATTTTATCATTTCGTAATTATATTCTGTTACCCAAGGAAACATTACAAAATTTAAACTCTTATATTTGTTTTAGCACCAAAATTAATGATGTTATAACTTTAATGTAAAAAAATTATTATATGTTATATAATGGTTATATGATTTAATAATAATAAATTTGAAATTTAATAATGTATTGAGAAATTTGTTATTAATATTTAACATATTTATTAATAAACCACCATTCAATTGTTAAGCATGTCAAAACTAGTTTATCTTATTTCCCATTTTGAAAAATCATCTTCATGTCCTACATGTCATGAAAATATAATTTATTGAGTAATAGGAAAATAATGAGTATTATATCAGGTAATTAAGATCATTAAACCACATAGTAATAATTGTATTTATTACTATGTCATTTGAATGAGATAAAAAATGAACATTCTAACTCTAATTAGTAAATGTAATAAAAACTGAGTACTATATTTGTAGTGAATAATTATTTGTAATGTTAAGAAACTATAAGGCTTTTTAAATGTTCCAAAATTATATAATTAAGTTAGTTATGATCATTTTATAAGATGTTATAAAAATCTCATGTTAGTGGAAACTCAAGTTATTGGTTTTGATAACACAATTAACATTCATTGAGTTATACTCCTCTTTATTGAAACATATTGTTAAAAGTTGATTCTAATCATACCTAGGATTATATTATGATGTATTAACTCTCTATTTATAAGGTAATTAAGATTAATATCCATATATTATTCCCTGTTTATTTAATTTATAAATTGTGATATTAAAATGAATAATTCCCATATTTTCTAATCAATATTTATTTTACATGACTATATTTTCCACTCCTATCATAGAATTGATTCTTATTTTGATAAATAACATGTTTTTCTATTTTTACCATTATATTCCTCTATAATAATTTTATAAAAAAGATTAGTCAACTCTTGAAATGATGAGTGTGTGATATCCAAAAAGTAATATTTACTGATATTTGATATGTTGACCAAGGATTTATTGATTTGATTCGATCATCCTATTTTACCCAAGCTCATCAGAAATATCCAAATGCAATTTGTGGGAGGATTCATGTGGTAATAATAACTCACCATGAAAGGTTTCCAATTATTAGGATTATTATTACATTTTTATCATGCTACTTTTTTGGATCTACTATATTCTTTTTCACTAACAACCCTATTCCCAATTTTAAATAAAGAAATTCATACAAAATGGTCAGTATATTCACTAGGAAATCACATAATTTTCACAATTTCAAAACCGATGAAATCATTCCATGCTATCATGTAACTTATTCTTGGAAGGAAAATATTTATCTTGTGCTTTTATATCTAAAAAAACACAAATAATAAAAAAAAATTAAGAAATTAGTACACATTTTTTATTCAAAATATCATAAAACAAGAACATTTTGTGAAATTGTATATTATGTTAATGTTCTCTGGGAACCTAATTGGATAAAAAAATTATTCAAGTAGTATGTTACTTTTCTCTTCCACCACACTTATATCTGACCCACTTCTATTCAATTATATCTTTTTGATTTTAATGAAAGTAGTCTTAATGAGTGAGTATCTATACTTAATATGAGGGAAAGAAACAACCTGGTTGTCCTTTATAATAAAGTATTTATGAGGATATTATACTCCTTATATTGTAATATAGATAAACCAAGATAAAAATGAATAATTAATACATTCAATCCCTGGTTTAATTAATACATATCAGAAATAGTCACATAACCCAAGGATCTAAAGGATTAGTATCTTGAATAATGTAAAAATAAAAACATATATTTTACATATTTTAAACATATATCTATAGATTAAACACCATATTATACATTTATTGAGAACTAATCATCTTCAAAACCTTTAAAGGAAAAAACCTAAGAAGGGTTGAACTCAAATGATGAGTAATACATAAAATATCCAGGGTTATTATGGCTAGACCTTACACATATTGGAAAGAATGAATAAATAATGATATCTCATTTAAAGAAACATAAATAAATTACTTTTAACCATAAAATTAAAAGACATACATAGAATATGAAATGATAAATATTTTACCGTGGAATTATAAAATAAAAATTCATCCATATAACAAGAGAGATGGAATATAGAAAATTACAAGAAAAATAACAATTGAGGGATTTCATATCATTGTGAACCTAGCTACCCACAAATATATTAAGATAAAAAATTATTCTTATATCTAATCTCATTCACACTCACCCTTTATTCAACAATTTACCAACATACTTGTTAACATAAATTTTTTAATCAAATGAGATATAAGATTATACCCAATGAAATAAAGGGATATATATATCATGACCATCTCATATTATATATATATGTGAACTAATTGGAAATAATAATCATGTCACAACCCGTCTCCTAGAGCCCATGTCGTGACTACCCCAAGCCCGCCTTCCATAGGCCAGGGGCTGGCTACTAGCACCGGGAAGGTAGATCCATGAAACTAGGAAGGCATTGATTTTTTAACCTGAAAACCACACAGTCCAAGAACACAACAAGATACAATCACAAGGTAAACTATATAGTAAAAGGGTGTGTATAATATGTAAAGTGGGATGGAATTCAAGCCCAACTAGGAAGTACAAGTAAAACTGAAAAATGATCATGTGAACACCCGCCAGGATATTACCTGAAGGGTTGGTAAAACTATCAAATGGTCTTCTCTAAGGTAGGTCTTGTCTAATGGTCCACCACTAAGAGGCCTCCAGTCCTGGTACCCTCGTCCTCAGTCATCACTGTCCATCATCTGCACAAGACATTACAAGGTGTGGGCATAGCCAGTGTCGGGGTGAGTACAACAATAAGTTGGGACCCCAATACCCCCAAATATCTCTCAAAATAAACAATAGACAAACCAAAAAGCACGAAAACAATAGTTAAACCTACTTAGTTTTATTCCCATACATATACCTAAGTTATCAATTATACCCATCTCACTCATATGGAAACACAAGGCCCAACTCCTTATCCAAAAGCTCAACTATTCCACGATGTAAATAATACCATGAAGGTAACATGAAAAAGTAAGTACCAAAAAGGTAACACCACACAAATGAATACCACATAGGCATCACCATGAAGGTAAGTACCACAATGGTAACACCACACAGAAGAACACCACAAAGGTATCACCACGAAGGTAAGTACCACAAAGGTAACACCACACTTGAGTTTACCAAAAAGGTATCACTACATAAAAGTGTACCACGAATGTAAAGAATCAGCTCACACTAGGAATAACTTATGTAGGGAAGTATATATGATTAGCTGTATTTCTAGAACATCTTACTTCATTGAGAAGCTCTAATGTTGACCCATGAAGGATCGAAGATGATGCACACATGATCTGAATATAAACCACATAGGATCTAGAGATTACTAACAGAGGATCAGTATGTACTGTGCCACACAGGATCGCTGAGCACTAACCCACACAAAATTTGAAGATATCCCACAAAGGATCCAGAGATTCTTTAATTACAGCCTGCCACAGGGTTCCCGCATAAGAATGCTAGATGAGAGGAGGTTCCACTCTAGAATCCATCAGATGATACTTCAACTTCCATGAAGTTCCATGAAGAATTATCGTGAAGGTCCTTCATGTCAACAGGGTCCCAACACGACTAGCGACATGTTAATCGGATGCCCGGTCTGAGAGTTATTAGCATTTTTGTTCCCAGGGCCCAATTATATTTGGGTTTGATCCAACCCTACCAAACTAAAACTTTATCCAAAACTCATGTGGATTACACCAAAAGTATTTTCTCAATACAAGGATCCCACTTCCATAGCCAGTTCGTCAAATGAACTCTCGGTTCTCAAGATATGGCCAAAAAGGCGTATCTGGGTTTAGATGATCCCAGGTCCGACTTGACCTGGCCCGACCCGGTTCGTGTCACACAACCCAATCCTGGTCTGGCCCGGTTGGCCTAGTCCACGGTAGGCCTGACCTGCTGGGCTATGGACTGACCTGGCCCGTGATGGGGGCGGCCCTACCCTGCTAACTTGGCACGGCAAGGCCCGCATTGGATGCAGCCCGTGATGTAGACCATGGCCACAGTTTCCCCTTGTGGTGGGATCCACCCTAACCGCCACCCGAGAGGGAAGGTGCTACCCCCAGGTCACCCGAACGGCCCATTGGCCATTCAGTTTTGGCCAACTAGGTGGCACCATGTGGCATCACCAACTAGCTCCAAGGACTTGTTGGAGGTGTCCCACTCAGCGTGACACGACCGGCCAAAACGGACAACCCTCCTTCCAGTGACGCGGAAACACTCTACTGCTCCCCATGGCCAGATGGATTCCATCCACCCTTCGACCTCCGCTATGACCATGCAGCTGCGGTCTCAAGCTTCGGTGTCCCGGACGCGCACCGCCGCTTCGCCACACAGCCAGCTGACGGACCGGCCCCCACCCTGCTCAGCTGCGGTTGATGGGCCCTAGCCTCCTACTAAACTAGTGGCATGGACACGCACTTCCCTACAACCATGAGGTCGGCTGGTGTGCTGACCGCAATCTTCCCACCATCGCAGCTGACGGGACACAACCTACCTCATTTCCGGCAGCGCAGATGCACCGTCCTGATTGCACGTAGTCAACCAAGTGCCAGCTGCCACCTTTCTCCACCATGGCTGATGAGCCGCGGTCTCCTTCGATGATGTGGTTGTGCTATCATCTTCATCACAACCCACAAATAACACATCAAAATTAATGATGCGGAGGGATCAGGCCTTGTTTGTTTGGTCCACACCCTACACGTTAGACCGATAGTATGTGGCTTGGAGGAGAATGTTTCAACATAAAACCACAATGAACAACATAAACACACCCCTACATAAATCATCCATTGGAGGTGTCATGAGGAGGAAGATGATTATGGTGATATTGGTGTTTCCTCAATCATTAATTCGTTTGTCGTTGGAGATGTTCTTTATTAGAGGAGGATCTCACACTAAGTTCTCCTCTCCACCAAAAGTTCTCCTTTGCCGATGTTTCCCCGAACTTCAAGAAAGGTTAGGAGCCAACTTATTTAATTAATAGCTAAATTAATTGTTGGCTCATTAATTGGAAGAATTCCAAGGGTTTACCCACATTAAAGGGGAGTTCAAGAGGTCCCCACCACCAAATATTCCAAATGGTAGTTTCAAGAAAAATAAAATAGAAGTTATTTTTTTCAATACTCCCATGAAAATTTGAAAAACAAAATTCCACCCTCGACCAACTTCTATTGAGGTGAAGGCCCCCTTTAGGGGAATATCATTGCTATTAGTTCAACGATGTCCTTAGATTTAAATTCCACGCTCCAGTTCAAAAGTTACAAAATGTCACTCACGTGTTTACTGAACCTACCCAAAAAAATTCATAAATTCATTCCGGGCACACCGGGCCTTGGAATCACTCACCTTCAATTTTCGTGGGCTCATAATAATTTCATATAATAATAAAAATTACATGAATAAATCTAGGTCTTTACATTTTCCCCACCTCATGGTTTTTCATCCCTGAAAGTCACATAAAAAACTAGGGAAACGAGTGGGGGTACTGTGAACGAATCTGAGCCTCCCACTCCCATGTGCTCTCCTGGAGGTTCCTGTGCAGCCAAAGAACATACACTAGTGGTATCAACCACCCATGAAGGACCCACTCATATCGATCCTCAATCTTCACTAGAAATTTCAAAAATGTCGGCCCATAGTCAATGTCTAGCTCACCACATTCAATGATGTGTGAAGGATCATGTACATATCACCTCAACAGGGATACGTGAAAAACGTCGTGCATCTAGTGCAACTAAAGGGGAAGAGCTAAGCGGTATGCTACATCGCCAACTCTGTTAGGGACCTGAATGTGTCCGATGAACCTCGGAGATAACTTTCCGCCCCAGCCAAATATCTACAAACCTCATCGAGGCGAGACTCATAGAAAGACATAGTCACCATCCTCAAACTCAAGAGGTCTATGTTTCCTGTCAGCATAAGACTTCTGCCTGCTCTGTGGAGTCTAAATCCACTCCTAGATGATTTTCACTTTCTCCATGGTAGCTCGTACCATCTCTGGTCCCATGAGTGCTGACTCCCCGGGGTCAGTCTAGCATGGAGGTGATCTGCATGGTCGACTGTAAAATCCCACAAATGGTGCCATACTAATGGTGGAGTGATAGCCGTTGTTGTATGTGAACTCCACAAAGGCAAGTGATCCTCCCATATGTGGTCTAAATCTAGGACGCAAGCATGAAACATGTCCTCAAGGGTCTGAATGGTCCTCTCTTTCTCACCATTCGTCTAAGGATGGAAGGTGGTGCCCAACCAAAGCTATGTCCCGAATGCCTCCTGCAACCACTTCTATAGTAGGGAAGTAAAACATGCATTATGATAAACGATAATGGTAGATGGAACCCCATTAATCCATACAATCTCATGTACGTAGAGGCGTCCAAAGATATCTACTAATCATTACTCTCTGATAGGTAGGAAGTGGGCCAACTTGGTGAGTCGGTCAATGATCACCCTGATAGAATCATGACCCCTAGACGTGTATGGAAGTCTTTTTATGGATTACATGTAAATTCCATCGCACTTCCAATCTGGCACCTTTAGTGGGTGATGTAAGCCCACTGGAACCTGATTCTCTACCTTCACTTGCAGACATGTGAGGCACCGTGAGACAAACTCTGCTACTACTTTCTCCAGTCCCGGACACCGTTGCTGACACTGAAGGTCTTGGTACATATTTTCCACTTCTAGATGTACCTCTAGTGGGGAAGTATGAAACTCCATCAACACATCCTCCCATAGCACCACCGATACCAATGTATGTCCTCTGAAGAGAATGGTGTGCTCCTCACCTTCAGAAAATCCATCAGCTGCCAGTCCTGTGGATATCTGAGCACATTGAGCCTCACAGTCAGTGTCTCAAAGATGTGCCTCCCTGACTCAATAAAGTTGTTGGAGAGTGACTGTCAGAGACTAAAGATAAGTGACTTTATCTCAATCCATGTAGGATATTTGCAAAGAGGCTAGATACTCTGTCGCCTCACTCAGAAACGACACACCAGATCTCTTACTGAGTGAATATGCCACTACATTCCCCTTTCCAAGAGTATAAACCATCTCGAAGTAATAGTCATAGAGGAACCCAAGACAACACTGCTGTCTCATGTTTAGGTCCTTCTGAGAGAAGATATACCTAATACTCTTGTGATCAGAGTCGAATGTAAAATGTTCTCCCATCAAGTAATGTCGCCACATCATCAAGGTTAAGCCCAATACTACTAAATCTAGGTCATGGGTAGAGTAGTTCTTATAATTATATCTCAGATGTAGAGAAACATAGGAAATCACTGCACGATCCTACATTAAGACACATCCAAGCCTGGTCCCAGATGCGTCGCTGTAAACTACATACCCAACGCCCTCCTTCGGTATCCACAAGTTAGGGGCACTCATCAGTCTCTGCCTCAGCTCATGGAAACTCTTTTGGCATCTTTCTAAACACACAAAGGGTTTCCCCTCATTTTAAATGCTTATAAGGGTGCCAAAACTCTAGAGAAGTCAGGCACAAACCTC
This sequence comes from Viscum album, assembly GCA_963277665.1. Classification (NCBI taxonomy): domain Eukaryota; kingdom Viridiplantae; phylum Streptophyta; class Magnoliopsida; order Santalales; family Viscaceae; genus Viscum; species Viscum album. Next base: position 1,329,250,165 of record OY728163.1, read on the forward strand.
CCATTGTAACTGGACAATCCCAGGAAACTCCGCACTTCCGTCATACTCTTGGGTGGATCCCAAGAAAGCATAATATAAATACTTGTTAGATCTAATGAAACTCCTACCTCTGAGATAACATGTCCCACGAAGTGAACCTATCATATCTAGAACTGGCAATTTGAGAGTTTACCGTAAGGCCGGTGCTCTCAGAGGGTGTCCAGAACTATCTGCAAATGATAGGTGTGCTCTTACTCTGTAGGTAAGTATATCAAAATGTCATCGATGAAGACTACCACAAAGTGATCAAGGTATGGATTGAAGATCCTATTAATGAGTCCCATGAAAACTGTTGTGGCATTAGTCACGCCGAATGGAATAAACAAGAACTCATAATAGCCATACCAACATCCGAAGGCCATTTTCTGCACATCCTCATCTCGTACCCTAAGCTAGGGATAGCCTGACCTGAGGCCTATCTTCGAAAACCATCATGCTCCTTTCAAAAGATCCAAGAGATTTTTAATTCTTGGGAGTGGGTACTTGTTCTTCATAGTCACCTAGTTCAGGCATTGATAATCCACACAGAGTCTCAAACTCCCATCCTCCTTCCTGGCAATCAAAATCAGGGCTTCCCATGGAGAAACACTAGGCTGAATGAACCCCTTGATCTACATGTCCTACATATGTATTCACGGTTCTTAAAGCTTGGTCAGAGCCATCCGATATGCTGGTGAAGATATCGGTGCTATCCCGGGATAGAAGTCGATATAAAAGTACACCTCTCTATGATGAGGTAGACCCAGAACATCATCTGGAAAAACAGCAGCATACAGGTCCACCACTACAGGATAACCCAGACTCTCAATATCAATAACTTCGAGGGTAAGGCTAGCCAACTGATGTGTGATTGGATGCACCCTCCTCCAGGTAATTCAATCATATGCTACAAAGGTTCACTTCTCACTAGAGAAGGAAAACCTTGTCCCATCTATTCGGACACTCCACATTTTTCACCCAATACAGTCAAACTGAGCATGGACTGGGGATAAACTATCCATATCCAAGATGACATCCTAAGGCCTTGGTGCCACTACTGGAAGTTCATAGTCGAAGCTCTCACCTACTAGAGTAATCTCACACTGCAGGCACCTATGCGTAATCATCAAATCCACTCTTGTAGGAGTCTCTAGCTGTAAAGATCGAGCTAACGACTCCACCAGAATTTCTGAGCTCCGAATGAGGGCCATTGCAATAAAAGAGTGAAAGGAACCCGTTTCTATAAGTACTGTAGCTAAGGTGGAGTAGACACAGATCGTACCTAGAAACATTTCTGGAGCACCATGGTCATTTTCCTCAGCTGCCTAAAGCTGAGCTCGTCCCTACCCACCTGCTCCATATGGTCGGGGTGGACTACCTAGAGGTGGTGGTGGTAGAACCTCAAATCGTGGCCCACCGCCAGCTGCACGACCATCTCCTCTGCCACATCTAACTCCTACCTAAATAACTCTTTAATCAAATTTCCTCCTCCTCCTAGACGGTCCTTTGACCATCTGCTAGTCGTCAGTATGGCGGGTGGGGTAGTCGAGAGACTTGTGACCCTGCCCGCCGCACGAGTACCACTATTTTCTCCTTGCCTATCCTATTCTGTCTCGAGATCCACGCATGGCCGACCCTATATCCTGTAGTCATCCCCCTATATATATGGTCCTCTTGGACCTCTCCCTATTTTATCTACTTCCAGCTATAGATGAATCTACTACATGACATCCGATGGTGGGTCTCGCTGTCAGTGATTGCTCATCAAAAAACACTCCACTAAAAGTGCATGATCTTACACTCCCACCTGCATCGAGATGCTGAGAGAAATCATTGAATCTCTAATCTCCCATATGAGACCCTGATCAAAGTTCCATAACCTGAATAAAGGGTCCCAAACCATGTAATTGATGTAGCATGAGAGGTCGGTGAACGTCACTGAATATTGAGCCACAGTCTTGCTGCACTATTGCAAGTGGAGAAGCTCCTATATACACATAGAGAGTAAGGTCGTTGGGACAAACACTGCCCTGAAAAGGCTCTCGACGTTCCTCTAGATGAGAGTGACCTCATCGTGAACCTAGAGCATCAAGATCGACCATCTTCCAGCTGATTCATGAAGAAGACTGGCGGCAAGGATCACCATGAGATCAGCTTGTGTCCCTACCAGTCAGAAAACTCTAACCATGACCTCCATCCAATCCACAGCTGCCAGTGGATCCATATCACCCCGGAACCTCGGTGGCCTTTTGTGCTGAAACTCATGTAGCATGCTCAAGTGTCGTGCACCCTATTTTGTTAGGGCTGGATGCATCAGCTTCCTAATCAGGTAGTGGTGCTGCTCGTACACCACTTGACGGTACAACTGCCGAAAGGGGTCCCTGCACTGAAGCCTTGTCCCATAGTGGGCTTTCATCACATATTCTACCTAGAACCATGGATAGCTATCTATGTGGAGGAATCTAGAAAAGAAACAGGGGTGCCACGATCATCAAGTTATACCTGGTGTGATGACTCAAAGTGATCACAAAGAAAACTTTTAAAAAACACACACACAATTAATATTTTTGTGCATTGAGTCAGAAATCAGAAGTCCAGTTCTTGGTGTATAGATACGTCGACTACCACACCAACACTGGATTCCCGAAACTGATAAAGACACTCATAAAACATTACACTATTTTTGATTAAAATATCAGAGTGCATGTTATTTGGTAGAAGGAACTCCTCTGATACCAATTTTTCATGACCCGTCCCTCGGAGCTCGTACCATGACAACCCCAAGCCCACCTTCCACAGGCCATGGGCTAAAGACTAGAAATGGAAAGGAATATCCATGAAACTAGGAAGATATTTCCTTTTTTAAACCGCAAACCACACAGTCCAAGCACATATCAAGATACAAGGACTTGGTAAAATATATAGTAAAAGGGTGTGTATAGTAAATAATGGGGACTATAATACAAGCCCAACTGGGAAGTACAAGTAAAACGGAAAACAGTTCCTATGAACACCCTCCAAATATCCTACTTGAAGGGTTGGTATAGCTCCCGAACCGTCGTCTCTGCGGTATGTCTCATCTACCGGTCCACCATCGAGTAATCTCTAGTCTCGGTACCCTCAACCTCAGTCAGCAATGTCCTTAAACTACAAAAGACACAACAAGGAGTGGGCATAGCCCGTGCATGGGTGAGTATAAAAATACTCAATAGGGATCCCGAGACCCCTGAAGGTCTCTCAAAATCCACAAAGGATTAACCAGAAATTACGAAAACAAAAGTTAACCCTACTTAGGTATATTCCCATACATATACCTAAGTTATCAAGTATACCCATCTCACTAATGAGGAAACACAAGGCCTATCTCCTTAGCCAAAATCTCAACTGTTCCACGAAGGAGTGAATACCACAAAGGTAACACCACAAATTAAGTACCATAAAAGTAACACCACATAGAATAATACCACATAGGTATCACCATGAAGATATGTACCAGAAAGTTAACACCACACAGAAGAATACAACAATGGTATCACCATGAAGGTAAGTTCCACAAAGGTCACACCACACAAGAGATTACCACAAAGGTATCACCACAAAGAAGTGTACCATGAAGGAAAAGACTCGGGTCAGACTAGGTATAAAATAACTGTAGAATTATAGATGATTATCAGTATTTCTAGATCATCTTACTTCATCGAGAAGCTCTGCTGCTGACCCAAACATGGTTGAATATGAGCCAAACAGGATCTGAAGATGACATACATAGGATATGGAGATGACCCAAATAAGATCAATATGCGTTGATCCACATAGGATCGCTGAGCGCTGACCCACACAAGATTCGATGGTGACCCACATAGGATCCAGAGATTCTTCAAGTACAACCTGCCACATGGTTCCCACACTAAGCTTGCTTGATTCCATGAGGTTCCACTCTTCAACCATCAAATGATACAAAAACATCCATGAAGTCCAATGAATAATTATCATGAAGGCCAATCATGTCAGTAGGGTCCCAATGCGACTGACAGCGTGTCAATCAAGAGCCCAATTTGAATGTTATTAGTGTTTCCGTTCTGAGGGCCCGATTGGATTCGAGTTTGATCCCACTAGACCATAATAAAAATTTATGAAAAACTCAAATTTAGTATAACAAAAGAATCATATCGATCCAAGGAACCCATTTCTGCACACGGTTCGTCAAACGGATGCCTAGTTCTCATGATATGGCGAAAGGTGTATCTGGGTCTAGATGGGCCTGGGTCCGGTCCGACCCAGTTCCGGCTGACTCGACCCAGTTCGGGCCGACCCAAACTTGTTAGGGTTGACGCAACCTAGTTCAGGCCGACCCGACCCTATCTCGGTCTGGCTCGGTTGTCCTGAGCCTTAGCGGGCCCAGCACACTAGTCCATGGTCTAGCCCGACCCATGAAGGGTGCGGCCTGGTCAAGCCTGCTGGGCGCAACCCACGGTGTAGCCCATGGCCATGGTGTCCCCTTGTGGTGGGTTCTAACCTATCTGACACTGGGGAGGAAAGGCGCTCCCTGTAGGTCACCCAAATGACCCATCGGCCGTTCGGATTTGTCTAACCAGGCAGCGCCACATGGCGACGCCGACTGGCATGGGATACCCGCCAGAGGGGTCCTTCTCAGCGTGACATGGGAAATCAAAATGGTTGGACCTCCTTCTAGCGGCGTGGAGTCATGCTGCTACCCCACCATGGCTCGTAAGCTACTGACCGCCCTCCGACCTCTGCCGCGGCCAAGCGGACACGTTCTCTAGCTCCAGTGGTACGGATGCACGCTGCCGCTTCGCTACACGGCTGGCCGGCATCCCGGCCACCACCTTGCTCCGCCGTTGCTGACGGGTCGCGGTCTCCTGCTCATCCAGCAGCACGTATGTGTGCCTCCCTACATCCACGTGGTTGTCCTATATGCCAGATGTTGACTACCCACCATCGTGGCAGACGTGCGATGACCTCCCTCATTACCAGTGGCACGAAGTCACCTCCCTGGTCCCATGCATCCGGTCGGGTGCTGACCGCCCCCTTCTCTGCCATGGCCGATGGGTTGCGATCATCTTTGGTGGTGCGGTTGTGCCACCACAGTCATCGCGACCCACCAAGAACACATCAAAATTATAGATGCGGAGGGATCGGGCCATGTTTTTTTTTGTCTTCACCCTTCGTGTTTAACCAATAGCATGCGACTTCAAGGAGAATGTTTCAACATAAAACCATGAGGAACAACATAAAAACACCCGTACACGAATCATTAATTAGAGGTGTCGTGAGGAGGAAGATGATGATTTTGACTTTTTTGTTTCCTCGAACATTTGTTCATTCATCATTGGAGATGTTCTTCATTGGAGGAGGTTCTCCCACCAAGTTATCCTCTCCACCAAAAGTTCTCCTTTTCCACCGTTTCCCCCCAACCTCAAGAAAGGTGTGCAAGAATCTTATTTAATTACTAGATCAATTAATTGTTGGCTCATTAATTGGGACAATTCCAAGGGCTTCCCCACATTAAAGGGGAGTTCGGGTTGTCCCCACCACAAAATATTAAAAATGGTGGTTTCAAGAAAAATAAAATAAATGTTATTATTTTTTCAATTCTCCCACGAAAATCCGAAAAACTAACTTACACCCATGACCTACTGCAGTCGAGGTGATGGTCTTCTTAAGCGAATATCAGTGCTGCGACTTCAAAAATGTCCTCAAATTTAAATTCCGATCACCAGTTCAAAAGTTACAAAATAAGGATCAGACGTTTAATGAATGTACCTGAAAAAAAGTTCAGAAATTCATTCTGGGCACACCGGGCCTCAGAATCACGTGCCATCAATTTTAACAGACTCATAAAAATTCTATATAATAAAAAAAATTACATGAAAAAATCTACGTCTTTACAAATAATATCATTAATTAATCTACATAAATAAAATGTTTTTCACGCTATTTCCAAATCATAATATCATAAAGAATACATGGAAAGAAAATGCGTTTTGTAATATTATGTAATTATGTCTTATAAAATAACAACAAAATAAAATCAAATTGTAAAAAAACAAGTTCACCAAAATGAAATACATTATTATAGTAAAAAATATAAAATCATATATAAAAATATTATTTCATTGGGTATGTTGATGTAGGAAAAAAGGATATGGTTTAACTGAACATGCCTCTAAAGAGGTTATAAGGATTTAAGTGGCCGCATGTTGAAGCTACCACATGACAGATAAAACTGTGATTTTGATAAAAGACTAGATCAAAAACAAGTGGATCCTCATTGAATATTCCCCTCCATTTATAATGGAATACAAGAGACCATTAGTGAACATGCTATCAATCAAAAGAAGAAATCCAACAAACAATGGGCCCTAAAGTGACAACAAGATGAAACTGAATTGACCATACATGTTGCGAAAGTATTCCATGTTATTGTAATGCCTTATGATGATTCATGTGTTGAAGTGAACACATATGGAGATCAACTAGTCATGCCTTTCAATTATCCTCAAGACTAACCATTAAATACAATCATCTGTTGGTTCAATCTAACTAGTGATGACTCTCCCTCATGTAGTTGATCCAACAATTAACCAAATACCCATGCCACTAGTGTAAAAATGTTAAATACCTAATTTTTTTTTATCTAAACCTAAAATTGAATATATACCCATTCCAAATAGTCTTCCAAATCATGAGGAATCTATATGTTGGTCGGAGAATGATGGAAAGTTTGTTGTTGAATTACATTTTCACAAATCGAACCATCATGGCCCTCCTGGATGGTGATGTGATGAGTGTGACACTCCAAGACCACCTCCAATAGGCCAGGGACTAGTGACCAACGTAGTTTAGGGATATCACACACATGGGAAGCCTTATTCTAAGTGACTTGTACACCTAAAAACATATTAAAATACCCATATGATGCTAAAAGGTAAAAAAATGATTCCTAATGCATGCATACATCAATGTCATACATAAGAGTATGAAAAAATTATTGGAAGAAAAAATTGCCAAATAAAATCCCCCACAGACTAATAAAAGAGTCCAACCTACTGAGTAAGAGGGAACTATTGTCCAATGAAACACCTAGTACAAACCACAAGCTATCTAGATCAACTATTCTCATCTTAAACCCAGTCCACCGAGTACTCCATAAAATGTTATATCATCTACATAAGACTCAAAATGTGTTGGAAGATACCATATAGGATTGGGTATAATAACACCCAGTTAGGAACCCCAAAATCACCAAACATAAATAATTAAGAGAGTAGTTAGATCACCATAATAAAGATATGTCAATAAAAATATGATACATAACAATAATAAACAACTAGATATATTCAAGATCAACACTATGTCATAGAGATGTCTAAACCACTATCACCCACAAGATTATTTCTGGGGACTTAGGGAAGCACTCATCCCAGAGAACTCACTCCACATGCCATGATATCATTGATGGTTCTCATATGAGTGGTAATTCTGATTAGGCCATACCATTAAGAATTGAACTATAGAACATTTATTATCATGATTCTCAAATACGGGATCTCACCTAGGGCCATTGGGGTATATCAGAATCTACCTAGAATTATCCACTTATTAGGTTATCTTATATCTATGTATGTTGATCATAAATATTTCTCAAACCCCACTTAGGGAAGAAGATGGTATGATAGAGGATCCCACTCTGTCCACATGGAGGGATTTCTGAAAGTCTATATAAAAATAATCCCTTATTATTAGGACATAATTCTACACTATACCCTAATGGGTTTGGAATAAGGGAAAATCCTAGACAAATAATCTATATAGAAGATAATGAGGGCCTCAAACTGCCATTGAGAAAGTACACATATTATAATGGAAGTACATGAAATTTTTTGAATACCCTGTATTTACTCATGTATCATTGTCTCCCTCGAAATACATTTATCCATATACACAGAATTTCCCATTTTGAAAGATAACATGTAGAGATCTGACCAAAACATAGTGTGTGATATCTATACAAGTCCATGTACTCTGTCCAAGACCATGTATACGAGTTGTGCCCATGCACCTTACTATGTATTAATACCCTGTTCATTCCGAAGTACTGATTCTTTCCCATATACATTAGCCTTGTCCACGTGTCTTGACATTTCTTTGCCCATGTACCCCTAGGGTACTCACTATGCTTCCAGTACCATGTCAGATGAAGTATGGTAGGACCCACACCATGTGTGGTATTTAATTTTCCAAAAAACCCCAACTGCTGTTCCCAGGGTCCCACACAACATTATTTCTTTGAGAGGACACACCATGCAATCTATATTTTTGTTGAAATCCAAAAATACTCATGCATTTCCTCCCTCTCTTATGCTACCATGGATTTATCCAGAAAATCAAGTTATAATCATAGATATGTTCATGAATGAGTCAATCCCTTAATGATTGAATAATTTCTGCCACCTGTTTTACTCTAGAATATATCCGTTCCCACTTCACTCTTATCATGACAGCCAACCACATATGATAGAAAATGATCTGATCCTGATCCATCATTGATCATATAAATTCATAACTGTACCTCGATCTTTTTTTCAATCCCAAAAATGATCCCAGGGTAATGATCTATTGCACTATGGAATTTTTGTGCAATAATTATCCACTTGGTATTTGTCGAAATGCCAGAGAAAAGGAACACAATGATGAATTCATGATGAATGGTGGTATAAAACTATAAAATATAGCAATAAGAACAAAACTCATCATTTTTTTTGGGTTTGTCTTTATCCTTTTTCATTGGAAAAATGAAAAAATAACCAAAATTAGAAATTTAATTAAAACTATTATCCATTCGTAAAACTAAGAAGATAAGATAATACCCGAAATAAAATTTCCACTTGTGAATATATTTTTAGAAGATTGATTTGTGTTTGATTGGGGTAAATAATACAGGGATTAAATCGAACAAAAAAACACCCCACCTTTGGTTTGGATTGATAACTAATGAAGAAGAACATTACATCGTAGTTGTGGTGATACCCACAAGCTCGAATTGGCTTACAGATTTCCAAACCTTGATTGGACTTTGATCGTCTGAGAATCCTCCATCAATAGACCTCTCTCAATCCCTAGATTTTGATGGCTAATCCTAGGTGGTTTTATAAGTGTGACTTTATAGGAGAGGATTATTCCTATAAAATTAAATATCAATGAAATAAATAAATAAATGTATTCATTTATTAATTCACTCATGATGTCTCTTTAATGAAACACCTAATGTAGATAATGATTATTTCAAGAAAATAGTAAAAAAATATTCAAAATTTAATGGTTTTCAAATATTTCTAATCCTTGACTCTATTAAACAGTTATTCCCTTATTTCAGTAGCACTTAACCTATGTGTTATAATATATTTAATATTTTTAATTATATCAATAATTAATCTCTAAACACTAGTAATCATATTGTAAATCAGTGCTTGGCTTCAGAAATAAAATTTAAAATATTCTAATTAACTAGAAGATAAAAATAGATCCATTACATTCTACAACCTTAGGGATTTTCATCATGAAAAGAGAAAATCCTACTAAAAAAGATGATGGTACTATAATTTTATATTGTTCTCCCACTCCTAGGTCCCCTCTTGAATATTATAGTGCACAACAGATAGAAAAAAATGGAGTCACTCACCCATAGATTATCTTGTCCTAGAATTCCATAATCTATACTAGGTTCTCTTCAGAGGTATCTCCATCCTCGATTTCTATCTCGCCCCATCTGATAACATTCAACTGGTCATGGGTGTACCTTATCCTCCGTTACACATGAACGATTTTCTTATTTGGTCTAACAACAATAGCAAGGCTAAGTGGTATGCTAGCTCACTGATTTTACATAGTATTAGGAATGGGCCCATGAATCTCAAGGATAAATTACCACACAAGATAAATCTTTATAATAAAAACTAAGGAAAACCATTAGGAACAAATGGTCAACCCCATTGGACTACAAAGGCCTCCATCATTAGCCATAATAATACTTATGATGGATATAGTATTTCTTTATCCACTGCTACATGATCTACACATTCTCTATAGTCTCTCTCAAAAAATCATCACCCATAAGTTTTGAATCTTCAAGATCAATCCCACACCGTGATGACCAATATTGGACCCCCATTCATTGCCTCACGTAGTGTCATAGTGATTTTTAATGCTAGCTATTGTTGTATGTAAACTCCAATATGGGTTGGTGATCCTATTAATTATAGACTTAGACCAACAAGAAAACCTGAAGCATTTCCTCCAAAAACATAAACAGTCCACTCAGTTTGAACGTAGATAAGGGGTGAAATAGTGTGTTACAACATTACTTTGTCCTAGAGGCCTCCTATAATTCTCCCAAGAATCATGACCTGAAGCAAAATTTAGGGTTTCAAATGATCACTGACGGAACTCTGGGAAGACCAACTATCTCCTTAACATAAAGGCATCCCAACTCTAAACTGAACTCTTCTCCTGGATAGAAAGGATGTGGTCCAACATGGTGAGTTGGTCTTCAGTCACATAGATGGAATCATTTAATCTAGATGGTCTTGGGAAACTTATCACAAATTTAATAGATATAACATCATAATTCCACTCTGTAACCTCAAGAGGTTATGGAAAACCCCTTCCAACCTAGTTCTCAACCATGACCCACTACCAAATGAGGAATCAAGAGAAAAAATATACCATACACTTCTTCATTCATGAAAACCGATACAAACATTGATGGTCTTGGTACATCATCTGTATACTGATAATTACTTATAGGAGGGTGTATGAGAATCCCTCATAACATCATCATGAAATATCACTATTACCATTATACACACTCTTAATTTAATAACAACATCTCCACCTTCATAAAATATATTAGGATAATTCCTAGTGGATATTTGAATATGTTATCTATCGTAGTCAATATCTCAAGGAAGAGAATCTGTAACATGGTTTAGAAGTGGTGGGGTAACATCCATCGACAAGAGGTAAGATCCACTATCCTCTTTCACTAAGGAAAACCTTAATGATTTAAACTAATCTAATGAAATTCTCAACAACTATAAACAATATCTCCTACTGAGAGTATCTTCCCCCACGTTCCCCTTTTCGAGAGAATAGAATATCTCAAATTCATAATCCTGTAAGAAATATAACCATAAACTCTACCTCAAGTTAAGATATTTATATTAAAAGATATACTTGAGACACTTTTGGTTAGAATATATGATAAACCACTCACCCATAACATAGAGTTGCCACATATTTAGGGTGGATACCAATACTTCTAGCTCAAGATCATGGGTTGTGTAGTTTTTCACATGAAGTATCAACTTTTGGGACACACAAGTAAACAACACCTACCTCTATATCAAGACAAATGAAAACCCTTGTCTTGTGGTATCACAAACCACCATGTATGTAACAACATACTGTAGTAGTCGCAAGATATGGGTTCTCCTAAACCTCTATCAGAAATCCCAAAAAACATTCCATAACCTATCTATCAATATGAAATGATATCCATTTCATGATAATACAATAAAGGGGGATGATATCATGGAGAAATTGAGTAATAATCACCTGTAATAGCCTACAAACCTAAGGGATATCTTCACCTCCATCACAATCTTCGGTGGTTCCCAAGATAACATTACATGATCCTTTAATAGTTATACCTCCACACCCAATACTAAGATGAAATCTAATAAACATTGTAACATTAAATTCTATAAATGAAACTTTGAGAGCAACAAATAATGATGGTGTACTTAGAGTATGTTTGGCACCATCTTTATATGTCTCTAGTGATCCTCCTCAGACACCGAGTAAACTAGGATTTCATAAATTTAGACCACCATGAAGTATTCAATGAAATGATAAAATATATGGTTAATGAGTCCAATTAACACTTTTGGGGTGTTATTTTTTTCAAAAGGTATCACCAATTAATTATAATTACCATAACTACATTGTAATTCCATCTTTGTTATGTCCTCATATTGTAATCAGAGTTGGTGATTAACAGAATTGGGATCAATCATTTAGAACCATCTACCTTCTCTAAATAGTTCAAAGAGGTCATAAATCTTAGGCAGTAGACACTTATTATTCAAAGTAACTTGGTTCAGGGGAGGGTAATCCATACACAACCTTAAGCTCTCATTTTCTTTCCTAGAGAACAATACTATGGCTTCCCAGGGTGACATAGTAGGTTTGACAAATCCATTTACCTAAAACTCATCCAACTAGAACATCATCTCATGATAATATATGTGATCCATTTGATAAGATGACCTATATATTAGGGAACACCATGTGTACTTTTAAATGTATAATTTGATCTCTCAGTGGGGAGTTAATACCTAAAAGTCCTTAGGAAAGATGTCCTCATAATCCATCACAAATATAGGAAACTAAAATCTTATAACATATTCCACTCTAAGTGTAGTTCTATCTAAATAATTAGTAATAGATATTATCCTCCTATGTATGAGAATATCCTACTCCAAATTGGTTTCCTTCTTACTGATGAAGGAAAACCTCATCCCATCCTCATAGAAACACTGAATTCTATGCTATAAATAGTCAATTCATGCTTGAAATGTTGGTAGAAATTACATTCATAAGATTAAATTTTAAGTCCTCATCACTTTTATAAATAGATATTATAAGAATCTATGTCCTCCATGAATCTGGTCACACAATCAGTATGATAAATAAATTTTATTTTGTTGGAGTTTCCCAGTACAAGATTCGATTGAATGATTAAACGAGAATAAATTATTCTCTAACAAGATAAATGAAAGAAAATAGTGTCTCACACCTATGTTTATTATTACTAAAATGATTATATATAAGGTAAAGAACAAACCTCTACTCATTACTAAATCCTCTGGGTCATTGGCCTCTATTTCTAATAGCTGTCCTCATCCTTAACCATTAGCTCCCTGAGCCTGGCATGGACCACATGAGGGTGAGTGTGGTAATAGTTCAAACCATCTACCCCCTCCTATTGATATTTATACACCACATATATTTCTCTATCCCAAAAAACCCATTGATACCACCATAGTATCTTCATGGGTGGTACATTGACCATCACATTAATAGCTATATGGTGGGTCAAACAATCCCACAAGAGGTGGCCCTAAAAATCACAATAGAAATACCACATCTATCTCAGATAACAAGAACCATCCTACAAGACTTGAAAAAAATAACCTCTATCTAGAGACTACCTCCTGAAGTGTCTATCATGATTGGATCCCCATTGCTGACATCAAGAACATGCTACCAAAGTATCAGCTCTTATGTACCTACCACCAGCACAAAATATTAGGGTATACTCAGCTAGAATTATCTTCTCTAAAAATTCAGGATCAGGTAGTACATGATAGGTAGGAATAATAAGAGATATCACCCCTATCTCAGCATATATTCTACTCGAAGGTTAATTTTTAGAAGAATAGATTAAAAACCATATCCAGAGAGTTTCGTGAGTGGTTGGTGAACCTTGATGAATACTCTTCCCTGATCATGAAGCCCTATTAAAACTTTAGAAGATCCTAGATTCACATTGTTCCAAATTTGGATAGATAAAACTTATCTATGAAGAGTCACTTAGACTCTTTTCAAGAGATAGACTTCCCATCTTGTGTTTGAGTCATCAGAATCCACTTTTCCCCAGTATATCCCTAAAGAAGACTCACATTTAGGACCAAAATCATATATAGAGGTGTCCTCAGAAGGTGGAAACTGGGGTAACTACCTTAATAAAATCCTCAGTTTTTAGGTGGTATTTCTATCCTAGAGACCCGTGGGGTCATTTTCTAAAAAACAAGTGATGTGCACTGAGCCTGTAAATATCATTGGGAAGTATTTAAAGAATAACCTACAGATCAATGAGTGGTAGTAATAATCGAAAACACCCTTGTGGTACCACTTTATAGACAAGTTCCTATACTGAGGTCTCATCAATTATTGTATCATCTTTGAAATACTTAGAGGGAATCCTGGATGGAATTAATAATAGAGGCATTCTAAAATTTCAAGACACTATACGACCCAAGAGTATATAAAGATATGACTTAAGAAGGAAAAGCTAACCAAAAACCATTCCTATATGATGGATGTACCAAAGTTTTTCCCTATAACTAGAATATTCATATACTGAGTAAACCTATAGTTTATTTGAGTCACGGGGTGTAATGAACGTACTTGAGCTATCCTAACACATCACTCAATCTGAACCACCATAAGGTCCAAGGCATGTTCATGATTGCCCAGGGTTGGTGGAAATACCTAGGGTATCACAAGTCAATTCATGGGAATGATTTCACCATCATAAAACTAGGAAAAAATAGTCCCATCGAGAAATCAACATGGGGTATCCTTACATTGGATAATAATTCCAATATAATAATAAAAAAATGAAAAAAAACATCCAAAAATACAATATACATAAAGTGTAACAAAAAATATTCCATACAAGAAACCATTTTTATAAAATGATTTTACATTTAAAAAATAGTGGAATAAAAATAAACAAAAATGATATAGGTAGCTTAAGAGGTAAATTAAACTCAAAACCTAAATCTATCCAAACCATAATGGGAAAAAAATCCTAACATCTATATGTGATGCACATTTCATGACCATAACCCAAACAACATCTTCCTAGTAGAGAGTAGAAACAATCCAACCATCACATCATAACATAAAACCTACAGAAAACATGAGAGACTAGATAATGAAAGTAATCATTATATAGGGTGTGTTATAAAGGCTAGTAGGATACCAACATGAGTCAATTTACAATACATTTAGATATAAACATATTTTTTTAGTTTTAAAGTATGGAATAATAAAATATTATTTCATTCATTATTAGAAAAATGGTAGTAAAATGATTTATGCTCCATATACTTTAAAAAATAACCAAATTTATAAAGCATGCCTCAAAGAGGAAATATCATGGTATGTTCATTTTAAATAAGTACATCCAGTTAACTTTTGAAAACCATGACATGCACTTTTCTAAAATAACAAGATAAACATTTTATATTAAAAAAATCGATCCTTTTAAAAAATACCAACACATTAATTAAAATACATTAATAAAGGAAACACATACGAATGATTATATTTAAAATAAACATATCTCTTTCCTTTCCAAAAAAAAGTTAACACAATGACACCCCACACAAGGGTGTAAGAAATGGTATACATATTATAATCCAAATCCATAATGAGTCATAAAAAATGATAGAAATAAAATAATGCGTGTCTCACTCCCCATGATTCTTACAAAAAAAATCATTAAAGAAAGAATATAAAAAAGATTCAACTCACGTGAAAACAACAATAAAAAAGAATTTCATAAAGAAAAAACCATTAGGAAATACTATATGAACTAATGGTTAAAGTTTCTCAACATGGAAATGTAGAACCAAATACAGGAAGGTTAATAGTCTCATAAATCATCACTCTATTCCCTCCCGTACATCCTTATTGGTAACACATCCCCAATACAGATGTTACCTACAACAAGGGGTTACTAGACAAAGTATCGAACTCAACTTTTAATTAAATATATCAAAACATCCCTCTTAGTAACCTTGATTCCACATATCATCGATAAAATAGGTCTTTACTAACAAGCTATCATCATTATGTGACAAGAACATCATCCTAGGGAACGACTTGTAACAATTAGGTAACAATATGACCTATAACACACCCTATTTGATAATTATCCCAAACCCAAACATAGAATAATGGAACAAAATCCATTTAAAAAAAATATTCTCTAAAGCATAAAAATGGAAGATATGAGCTCAATCTTGGCTGTAAGAAATATCCAACAAAAGATAATAACATAATGTTCAAACTATGCATTATATTTATAAAAAATAGTTATATTATTTGGAATTCCCTTTTAAAGGCAATTGGTATCCAAAAGAAACCTTAGTGAAAATCATACAAACACCAAACCACAATATGGAAAAAAATTAATCAAAGGACAAATCCCAAACAAATAAGCCAAAAAGGAATAACACCACCTTTTAAAATATATGAAACATGTTTTAAAAAACATGCATCTTTCACTCAAGGAGAAACAATTCATAAACAAGTTAGTTCCTTTTTTGAAACACGGGAAACAACTTAAAATAAATAATCCCTTTTTAATAAAACAACATTTAACTTTATAATACCTAATTAGATCTAAAATTAATGAAACACTTTTTTGATGAAAAACATCAATGTCAGTTTATAAATCATATATAATGCATAAAACACCATTTAATGTCAAAGTTCCATTTAACCAAGCATTTGACCCAATTTTTCCAAAGTAAAAAAACCAACACTATAAGGAAATCATTTGATAACAAAAAACTTGGTATCACATATATCATTTAATTATCAGAAAACACATTTTAGAACATCAATAAATCAATTTATGCTTAAATACATGTAAATGGAATGAGTTCAACTACCTCAACAAATGAAAGCATGTCACATTTGATAAAAACCACCATAAGGGGACTTAAGAGTTGGATCAGAACCTCAAGATACCAAAATCCTCAATTTTAGGAAAAAACAATTAAATTTGTCCAACATGGCCATTAGGGTTAGAGGAATAGAGGGGAGGAATAGAAAAACAAAATAGAGAATACATGAGAAGGGTAAAGTGACATATTTGATTAAGAACTAGTGAATTATCAATAACCATTGATGAGAAATATCCCAAAAAGTGGCCTAATATAAAGGATAATGAAGGGGAAAACCCTCTGGTCAATACCCAACTAAGAGGGGATCAAATGGGAGTTAGAATAAATTAAATAAATATTTTAAAACAAAAACAATATTTAGGTTTTAATAGGATATATGGTTATGTAGAATATTTTAGTAAACAATGTGAATACCAATGGAAAAACTTTTCATCTTACAAGTGAATGTTTCATGGTTTGGGAATGCCATGCTCAGATTGTGTGACCTAATGTTTTTCCCAAAATCACTGAAATGAACCCCAAACACAAGGGGAGGACTTATAATGATCAATGAATGAGTTAAAAACGATTTTGTGACACTGTGGGTGTAACATGGGGAATGCATATGTTCTCGACCACACTAATAATGGATTACACTATCTGAGAGAATAACTAAAAACACATTAAAACTATTTCCCTAGTTCTCAATAAAAACATGATAGCTAAAAAATATCCAAACTCTGGTCCTAAGATAACCCTTCCTTTGATAAAACTCTATCATGAACCAACCCATCGAGGTCTTCCTATCTTGTGATAAGATGAGTGGGACACCACAAGATGACCTCTAATAGACCATGGGATATAGACTAAAATGTGTAGACATATAACAAACATGGGAGGTCTTATCCTATGTTAGTTGTACACACATACATCCCTATATAACAATAAAACAATGAAAGTAAAAAGAATATGATACCAAATGCATTCATATATCTATATCACAAATCTGAGTATGAAAAAAGTATAAGAAAGCATAATGGGTCAATTACAAGGCCACCATAAATGATAATAGAGTCTAACATATTGAGTAGGATGGGACTACTATCAAATGAAACAACAGGTACAAAAAAGTTTCTATATCTCTTACCAATTCTATGCCTTCTTTTGGTCCTCCAAGGACAACATTGGAAGGTCTACTATCTATATAAGACATGAAATGTGTGGGTTGATTCTTTTTTGGGGTGAGTATAACCATAACCTTTAGGACACCCCAAAATAAGCAAATAGAAAGAATCAAGAGAGTATTCATCTCATCATTATAAATATATGTCAATAACAAAATGAGACCAAACAATAATTAAAACCCAGAAATACTCAGGATAGTCACCAAGTATCAATGTGGTCTCATCCAATACCAACCATAAGATTATACTAGAGGATTCAAGGTAATTATTTTCCCATATAACTAACTCCATGAGCAATGCTATCTCTAATGACCCTCATCCAAGAGCATGTGCTCATTGGGAATCACCATGAATAAGTATTCATTAGAAATATAGTTATTATAATGCTCTTAGAGGGGATCTCATTGATGGTATCTGGGGTATATCAGATGTTACCTACAATAAACATCCAAATAAGGGATACTATGCCTATGTATGTTGGTCATAATGATTCCCTTAACCCCGCCAAGGACGAAGAAAGAACACTAGATTAACCCAACCATCCACATAGTGGGATTCTTAAAACACTATCTGATTATAATTCTTTTGAGGGGATGAAATACTATGATAAGTACATAATTACACACTATACACTTATCAGGATGAATTATGGGGGTATTCCCTTGATATTAAACTCATGGTTACGAGAATGGGACCCTAAAACATCCCTATATAAAGTACATGTCATGTAATATAAGTACATGGTGTGTATTGTTTTCCATGGGTCTACTCATGTAGTCTATATGACACCAAAATTATTTCCCCATATACACATAATGTACCTTTGAGACACATGAAATATAGAGGTTAGGTCAAAACATGGTGTGTGCTACCTACCCCAGACAATTTACTCTGGCTCTACCCATGTACACTTTCCCTTCTCAAGCACATTTCTATGTCTGAGTACCCTTACCATATCTGAGGATTAGGCTGTGCCAATGTACATTGTCTGTAACCGTGTTCTTAGTTGTTTCCATGGCAATATACCACTAGGTTACACGGAAATACACCATCACTAGGTTACACAATGTAGGTGTGACACGAAGTGTGGTATTTAGTTTTCCTAAAACACTAGACAATATTTCCAGGGTCCCACACAATGTGTGATCTTATAAAGTACATGTTGTGTTGTTGAGAGTTGTGTATAAATACAAGAAAGATAATGTGTTTTCATAAACAACACTACAACCTTGGATTTCTCCACCAAATCCACTGAAAATCACATATTTGGTTTTGATCAAGCATTTCCATCACTAGTGGCCAGATTATAGCCAACCCTTCCACTCAGTAATGAATCTAGTTGCACCACACTGCTATAATGATTCCCAAACACGTATGAATAACATTAATCCAATATTGATCCATCTATAATCATCCAAAATCATCATCAAACCTTAGTCATTCCATTATTCTTAAATCTAAACCCAGGGTGATGATATTTTGTGCTAAAGAATGATCTCATAATGATCATTCACTGGGTATTTTTGGAACATCCAAACAAATGGAATTTTGATAAATAATGCATGATTAATAGTGGCAGAAAAACACAAATCACCATAATATGATTGAATCTCAATGATTATTTGAGTTAACCCCAATACATTTCCATTATAATATAGATCTATGAAACAAAATTATGGATACAATCAAAAATAATATCCATTCTTAAAACATGGAAGATAAAATAATACCTGTAATAAATGGATGACCCATGAATAAATTTTTTAGAGGATTGATTTGCATTAAAAAATTGATAAACAATACTATTATTTAATAAAAAACAATTCCCTACATTAGGATTAGATTAACCACTGATGAATAATGGATCCACTTCATAAATGTTTGCAAGAATCACAATCTTTGATTGGCTCAAAAATTTCCAATCTACAATGCGTCATTAGTTATCCAAGAACCACCCTTCAATAACACTCTCTCAATCCCATGGGTTATGAAACAAACCCAATTTATTTTTTTATAAGTAGGATATTATATGTTAGTCCCCGGTCTAGAAAATTAAATAACCAATAAAATTTTCAATGAATGATATAATATATTTACTATCAATACAAAGCCTCTCTAGGGTCCAGAATCCCAACTATCATAGCTCATAGCTTGGAAAATAATACTTAAAATATTCAAAATATTTATAAGACAAAAATTGAGTTGTTATATGAATTTTTAAGAAATATATAATTTTAAATGATGCTATAATAGTTATGATGATATTATTTTATGAATTACATATAATCAATATAATTCATACCAGAATAAAAATTATAATTATACATATGTATAGAAAACAATTATATGGGAACCTAAAAAGGAAAGTTAACCTATTATAATGGAGTTATACTATAGAACATATGGTTCCCCTATGTCTCCTCCCCTCATGATGTAGTGGTAGGGTTTTATAACCCCCTAATTTTATCAAGGATCTATGAATGATAAACAGAATGCCACTTAGTTTTAATTGAACCCCAACATAAAACAATGTCCTATAATTTTTAATAGGTAACAAATAAAATAGTGAAATATTTTTAATGAAAATAGTAGAACTAAAATAATTAGATATCTTTAATGACAAAAAAGTATCCAAAAAGAGATGATGGAAGAAAAGAGATAGTTGTACATTAGGAAAACATATAAAATGGAATCTCAACTCTCAGTAAAAGATAAGAGGATGAAAAAATTTGTGTGTGAGAGAGAAGTTACAATATACATAGATATCCAATGGTTTTATAATAAATTAAAATATATTAAGTTAAGAATGCGAATAAGAAGGAATAAAGAAATAATAGATCAATAAAACATGATGGTGCTTGAAGAAAATTTATGAATATAAAACCTTTTATTTTATTCTATTGAAGTTATTATTTTAAAAAGATAATTTACTCCTGATCTTCATTGGAAATGGGTGATAAAAATTGTAACATATAATCTATTTGAAGATCGTTGAGAAATCCTTGATATATTGAGATAATAGAATTATTTTTTGGAAGCATATTACTTAAGATTATCACTCAAGCCTCCTATATCTCTTATATATAACCTTTTAGGATGTCAGGTTCATCCATGGTGGATCCAAGATATTATGTGATGACTTAATACATCTTTGACCATAATAAATATACCAATGAAGATTCTAGAATGACACGAAAAACTATCCACCTGATGCCACATGTTAGTTTGTTTGAAATGAATAGGTGAAACAAATTTGGAACTCCCATTGGCAAGCCAGTTATCCTCCACTAAATATCCAGTAGAGTTCTACTTGATATGGGAGCTTCTATTAGATATACCAGCTAGTCGGTGCACTCATAGTGTATGGTTGATAATTTACTACATATTTGTACTTAGAAATATTCTTATGATCCTACTTGGATAACACTTAATGGTTTATTACATTCCCATCAATATAACTCAACATTATCACAACAAATATACATAAAATCAATTATAAAAACATTATAGCATTTTCAAAATTAAAAATATTACAATATGAGTGTAAAAAATCACTCTCTTTTTGATTATCACAAACACATGATATAAAAATCAAGACAATGAATAGGGAGATGATAAAAACTAAATATTAGCCAAATTTTTATGAAATTAATTATCATCCTCTGATACATTGAGACAAGGTTCATCCCCATATTGAACCACTTTTATAATAAATTCATTTTTTTTCATTTTCACCATAATAAAAAACTTCCCTCTTATGATCTTCAAAATAAAATGTTGAAAGGAATGTGGGTTAAGTAAATAGGATATAATATGATAAAATTTTATGATACTATATTTTAAAGTTCCTTCATCCATAAAATAAACATTATAAACACATGATTTAATAACAAACATCAAAATATAAATCTTATAATATTTTCTAACTCCCACTCAAGAAATGAAAGACATATTAATGTGGGGATATTTTAAAACTATCATGATTATAAATAGATGAAAACAATTAAATATTAGAATCTACATACATATTAACAATTAGGATCATTATCAAAAAAATACATTATATTAAAAAGAACAACATCAAAATCGAAAATATTGAAAACACACATTTGTGAATCATGTATAATGATATTCAATGTATTATAAAAAAATTCAAAAAAATTAGAAGATCATTATGTATTATTGAAATTTAAATAATTCATTAATAAAATATAAACATAAAATTTTCATAGAAAACAATAAACCATTATGTATATTCATATATGAGGGAGTAAAGAAAATGAAAAAATCACTGAAAAACTCCCACTATATAAAGAAAATTAAGAATATAATATCAAGATACATTCATGATTTTACAAAATTTCCATATCCATTGATGTCTTGTTATTTTATAACAACAAAATGATATCTTAAGGATGTTTAGAGGGATAATCGTACAATAAATCAAATATGAGTTCCATTTGGTCACTGGAATTTGGGTTTGGAAGAGTTAACACTAAATGATTTAGGTAATTAAAAAATTCAAGTCATTAAATATTTGATAGTAATGATTAAGGAACCAAACATGTGTAATTTTTTTGAATAATATTTGAAGAAATATGGAAAATTTTAGGTTTTACACACCTTATATTTTGTCATAGGAACTTTTAAATTAAATTATTTAATTTTAAATAATATTATCAAAATTTATTTTCAAAAATACCCTTTATAAATTTTTTTTTAAAGAGATTGTAATATTTGAAAAACTGAAATCATTATTTTATATTTTAAAAAATCAAGATCCATGGATTATTTTAACATTTTATTTACCTTAGGTGAACTTGGAAAGATATCTTTTATGATCCTTGATTTTATATTTTAAAACATCAATATTTGGTTGATCTCATAATTTTAAAAACAAATAATATTATTTGATTAAAAAAATATTTTTTCCATTTAAAAAAATTATCTCATTGAGAAATTGTTTATTTTTCTTATAAATATATTCTGATAAATAATCAAGTTGATGAAAACCATTTTATAAATGATCATGCGGATATTTTAATTCTTCACATCCCTGGGGGCTTGGAGAATTGGAAGAGAAATAAGAACAGTTGTAAGAAGGTTCAAAATTTGAATTTCTACTGACCTCAAATTTTTCCATGAGATGTTTAGTAATGGATTCTCATGAAGATGTGGAGTCCTTATAGTAATCGGTTACACTTAAAATAGAATAATTAATAGATTTATTACCTTTATTATTCTCTTTTAACATTTTTATAGATTGTGAATTTTGTTCTTATATAACTCTTTTTGTAGCATTTATAGTATTTCCCAAGTCATGATTCAAATTTATATTTATTTTCTCATAGGATGAGATAATTTCTTATTCTTTAATAGCTTTTTCACTTTTTTTAAATGTTTTTAAATATCACCTTCTTCATCAGTGTCACTTCTGAAAGAATAACCGTCTTTTAGTGCTTTTAAAGATAGGTTCTTCTTGGTTTTCTTAGATTTGATAAATTCTTCTTGCTCCTGGAATTTAATTTTTATTTCATATGTCATAAGGGATCTTATGATATATTTGACTACTATATTATTCACATCATACATTACATTGATTTCTATCACTTTGGGATCTAATGAAATAGTTAAAACCAATAGGATCTTCATGAGATTTTATGTAGATAAATCATCACCAAAAGACATTATACATCTGTATATTTCAATAAAACTTACAGACATAGTAGTTCATGATTCATTAGTATGTATAGATAATCATTAAAAAATTTACCAAAACATATCCAATCTATATATTTTTAAATTTTTTAATGCCGTTGTGAGTAACTTCCATCAATTTCCATATTTCAAAAGAGGATTTAAAAGTGGATATTCTATTGAATCATTTCTTATCTAAATATTAATGCATGTAATTCAAATATTTTCCATTAAATTAAAAAAAGTAATTTAATATGGATTCCATTTATCTTATGGATTTATTTTTGAAGAATAACAATAAATAATCATTTTTCATGCTAAATATCCAATTATTATAAGAAAATTGACATATGAGTATTCCAATATGAATATTATAAAACATTAAAGAAAGGTGTATGAGTTAAACAAGTACATTCCATTATGAAATTTGACTCTGAAATAATGTATGATTTGAAAAAAATAAAGAGAATTTATTTTAAAAAATAGTTTTTTGATAAAAAAAGCACCGCTTTGACACAAATTATTGGTTGGAGAATGATGGAATGTGTGGGGAGGAGATGAATTGACTTTTAAAAGAAAAAGTATAAATTTAAACAGTGGAATGAAATGTGTGGTGATATTATGAAATGATCTGATATAATAAAAGTAAATTATATAATAATGATATAATAATAAAGTATAAGTATAGAGGAAAAGTAAATGTGGAAACTTGAAATTGAAAGGGACACTATGAAAACAGAGTTCAAAAAATAGAACACAAGTTTCCACTTGGTCTTTTCACCTCATGAAAGCTTGAGAGGGTTACATAATAACAAAGTTTTAATATAGATACATGAACAAAAAATATAACTTACCTTGGTTTTAATACAAACCAAAGAACAAAAAATGACCTTATTTTTTAATAGAAAAATAAAAAAAACAATAAACATTTTTTTTAATGGGAACTCAAGAACCAAATTAACCCTTTATTTTGAATAAAAAAATAAAGCATCCAAAAAATATATGTTGAATGAAAGTTGATAATTTTTTTGTCATAATACACATTGTAATGTTTTCTCAATTCTCACTAAAAGATAAATATATGAAACATAGTGAGAGAGAGAATTTCTAATTAAGAGATAGAGACAAGTGGTTGTATAAGAATGTAAAAACACTCAAGATAAGAAAGAGAATAATATAAAACAAAAAATAGTAGATTGATGAAGCATGATGGCACTTTGAAATAGATGATGAAGATCATTCACTTGATTTGTGGCTGTTGACGTTCTCAATTACTAAATAGAATGTAGTATTTATATTCTTCTGATGTGTATGATAATAAAAAGAATATTTAATATATTTAATGATCAATGATAAATACTTTCTTTATAGTGTTTAGAAAGAATTTTTTTTGAAATTATACTTCATTTGGAAGATTTTACTAGCCTATATTATCCCCTATTTTTGTACTGGGGTTATCTAGGGTCAATCCAAGACATTAAATGTCAAGTGAAGCTAATTAATACCATAATAGATGAACCTTGGATGATTCTTGAATGGATAAATTGGCTATCCATATGACACCACTTGCTTTCTTGATTTCACGGAAGTGGAGAAGTAGATTTAGAAGTCCCCACAATCTACTAGGAGAGGATCTACCTAGTAGTTGGTGGGTGGTGCAAGATATGGGATATTTTGATTAATCGACTAGATTTATAATTCATACCTAGTGGATGGACGGTGCTTAATGGTAAAGTTGGATTAAAAAAGGGCCCTCCAATCCTATATTGAAAACTTCAAATGGATGATTAACTTCTTGTCACAATAACATAGCTAAAATAATGAAAACACACACGAAACAATAAAGAAATATATTAAAGTATTTTTTATATTTAAAGAAACTACACTATGAAATTAAACACTATTAAGAAGCAACATGGAAATATATAAGCTAAATAAGAAGGTAGATATAATGGGAGAGAATCAGGAAAGAGATGGAAGATTCGATATTCCCTGATTTATCACTCACAACACTCAAGATTTAGATGAGTAACAAAATAACATAAGAAATACTTGGGAACTAAAATGGAGGGATTTTTTGGATGTATAGAAATTGATAAAGTATGAAGAGAAGTTTGTGTTTTTTTTGTGGGATTTGGATAGGTTGATATGACTGATAAGAATCCTTAAGAATCTATAAGAAGGGGATTGTTCATTATAAGATGGGGAATGATTCTATGACTACTTGATTAAGCTAAGATATTGATACTTTATTTTTTTAATCATCTATAATGTAAAATTCCATTAGTTATAAAGTATATAATAATTCCCATATCCCCTTTTGATGAATTATATTCTTAATTGTTAAATACCCCCTGAACATTTTGTATGTTTGTTAATATTTACTTTTAGTAGTGGATCATTTCAGTCCCCATTTAAATATAATTATTCTTATCTAATTCTAAACTTATCACACACAATTCACTTAGATTAACTTCAATTCCTACAATGGCGAGTAGTGTGATTTATTGAAGTTTAATAAAGGAAATTACCTACTCAAATGAATAAACTCCATATCATGTAATGTAGATATTGATTACATATACACTAAAATGACTATTTTGGACCATTATATGTTTTATGTTGTCAAATATAAAAGACCATTAATCATCATAACCATTGATAATATATCCATTATACATTGATCTTTATGATTTGAATATATTAAGTGTTATGATAAATCCAATTGACTTAGAATGAAGAAGTGATGGCCTCGACCAGTAGTATCATACACTTTAAAGACAATATATCAAATATTCTGAGGGATATATCATTACTTGTAATTGAAATGGAAAAATT
Source organism: Viscum album (assembly GCA_963277665.1). Taxonomy (NCBI): domain Eukaryota; kingdom Viridiplantae; phylum Streptophyta; class Magnoliopsida; order Santalales; family Viscaceae; genus Viscum; species Viscum album. Next base: position 1,329,276,449 of record OY728163.1, read on the forward strand.
CCTTGCCATGATTCAACATCTAAAGATAATGTGAACTGTATACAAGAGAAGATAATTCTTTTTAACACCACAACCCAAACCATATTCGAAAAACCATCCAAAGAAAGTGTCAGTATCACACAACTTTCCCTCAGGGAGTACACTAGTGTTATAAGGGGTTATGTATCTAAACCATAATAGTGAATTTAATTTTTTTTATTTTTTTTTAAAATAATTGTTATACTTAATATTTTTATTATTACTTTATTGATGATTAAATAATGAATTTGATAAAAACTATATTTTGATACAATGAATCCCAAATTGTATTTTTTTTAAATATATATTTTTAATAAAGACAATTTTTTTGATTAATTTAATGAATTTTTTAAAAAATTATATTTAACTAAAATATATTATTAAATTGTATTTATATATATATAAATGATAATATAATTTAATAACTTCAAATATAATTTTAATAAGTGTTAGAAACTATTATCATTACAGAAGTCTATATTTTTCATTAAAAGGGATTTTTTTGATTTATAATAATAAATTTTTATATTTACATAATTATTTTAATGAAATAAATATAATTGTTTAAATCATCAAATCAAAATTTTCCAACAATGAATTTTTCAATTTTTTTTTGATAAACTAATTTTTTCGGTAAAAATTAATTTTGGTATAAAAAATATAATTTATATTATGACATCATAAAATAATAAAGGTTATGTAATAAATAATATAATTTGAATAAAAAACCAAAATTTTGTTTACCCTTTAAAATAATTTGTTTTTATGTTATTTATTTTAATTTTATGATCCCTTAATGAGTCCTCCAAAACCTATATTAGATTTTATGGTTTTAAAATTAATTCTTTATAAACATGACTCACTTAAGCATCACTATGGGTATTAATTTAATGATTCTGGTTCTTAAAATAAAAAATTAATAAAACCCACTATACTTTGGTATAATGTTTTTTAAAAACCTTGGTATGGTTTGTGGTTTTGATTAATTTATCATAATGTCTAAAATCCTATGTATTGAAATTAATAAAGAATTACCCTATCATTTCCTACAAAACCCACAAAATCTTCCATTCCTCTTAAGTCAAGATCCTTTTATAATTAAATTAATATGAAATTCCAACTCTATATCCCTCTGAAGGTGTTTCCTATATCTTAATAATCTCCTCCTAAGATTTTAGAAGAAACCTCTCCTAGTAAAGGATCCTCTCCATCACCTATTCATTCAAGATCCCTAATTATATTATTCATTTTGATGTATAGTTGTTCATATTGGGATATTTTTTCCCATAACTCATAGTTTCTTTATTATTAACAAGTGATAATAAACCCCTTTCAATTTCATTAAAATCTTATATGAACTTTTAAATACCCTCATTATGCTGCTGAATTTATCCTTTGATTTTCTGTCCCAAAGATTTGTGAAGTGAATACCCATCCCCATTTTCAATAAGGGTATTCACCTAGATACACCACCCATTCATTGTTTTTTAATTCCATGTATTTAACCCAATCTAATTAATAATGGGATTAAAATTAAAGAAATATATACTTATTTAATACAATCTATGTGGAACATAAATGTATGTACATAATATGAATGCGAAAGTTGGGTTTAGAATTATATATCCCTCTAGTGTTTTGGGTAATGTTTTTTATCTCATGGTATTAAACATATGGTGAAAAGAGGTTTTCCTAAGAACACATTGTTATGATGAATTGATGGTTAGACTTATCTTATGATTATATTGATATATTTTATATTGTCTCCACATTAATATGTTTCATTGATTTTAGAATCTTATATCATGCATCAGTGTTAATTTTTGTGACTCTCATGCATTTTATGTCATTTTGATATGAATCTTTACTAAAATGTATTACTTTTATCATGTAATTCATTGATTATTACATTATGAGTTTTTATAGCTTACTCCTTATGTATATACCTACGTTATCTTGTGCAATTTTACAAGATCAATTGATATTAAGGTCATGTAATGGAGTTTTTAAATAATGTGATTGTATCCCGATTTCAGATTATTATGTAATTTATCTAATTTCCATAATACACCAGGACTATCAATATTTTAGGATTGTATTATATATTTCCTTATAATATAAATCATGAATTAAGGTGTGTTAAAGATATGGATTATCATATTTGGTATCATAGGAAAGTCTAGTTATTTTTGGGGATTACGATTAGATAACCCCAGTGAAATCCTTAGGGAAAATACTAAACATAGTAAAACATCCCTAAATTTTTGAAAAATATTGAGTAAGCGGATTTAAAAAAATCCCTTTCTAGATACTACAAAGGGATGTGGATTTGGTATATTTTTACCTAGGTGTAATAAACATAAAAATAAGGAATGGGTATTGAATCAATAGTCACATGGTGGAAAATAATGATGCTTCTTTGTACAATATGTTTTACACTCCAAGGAAATATTCTTGGGTAAATTCGCAAGCTATATATTAAACATTATCAAGGGTACAAAAAAAATACCCATAAGCATTTATATTAGGAAATAGATCAAGGATATCTTAGATTAAAACTTTTAAATTAATAGGTTAATGAATATATTTCATTTATGAGTTATCCCTTCAATGTTCATAGTTACTATTTATGTTTTTATTTGTTTAAAAATTATCATCCATAATTTTCTATATTTTTTTTATTGATGGGAATTAGAGGAACTGATTCAAAAACCAATGTGATGAGTAAGTTAATGGATAACCAAATTAGATACCCAATTAATTTGAGATGGAATTAGGAACATCATGAAAATACATTCTCAGTTAACTCATGTTATGAATAGAAAATTGAATCAAAGGAAAAAACCACATCCTATTTTGAAATTGGGAGCTACAATTGAAACCATTATATGGTAAAGGCCTATGACTTTCAATATATCTTCCAATCCTTTAATAATGGAACAATGGATCAACTCAATGGATAATTTATTCTCAATATTTCAATGCCTCTATAATGATAAGTCTGTACTAAATATTTATCATATGGAGGGAGAAGCTATTCAATCGATGACATTGATAAAAAAATATGCTACTAGAGGAAGAGATCAAATATATGGAAAGGAATGACTTTCATAAAATGTTTTTAGATAAATACTTTTCTCACATATCTAATTGAAGAATGATCGTGATTTCCATAGACTTAAGAAAATGGATTATGAATCCATCTGGGCATACTAGGTAAACATTATAATATTTGAATGATACATTTCTGAATTTGTCATTTCCCCCAGATGTAATTTTTAAAACTGAATCTATGGTTTAAAGTCAATTCTATGAAAATATATGGTGATTTGATACATTTATAGATATGAAGAAATTTTTCTATGTTCCCTCAAAGTAAAAATGAAGGTTAGTTAATCTCACAAATCTCCTGGGTCCTAATGTAATAAGAATATAATGGATTTCAATTAAGGTGGTATGATGGAGAAAAAACATGGTGTTATGAAATTTCAACATCCCTCTTATCAAACATTTGGGAATATTAATCTCATAAATTTTATTAAGGGATCAAGTAAATGATTTAGGTGTGGGAATAAAGGGAAACTACTTTTCAAATCTCACTGGGATAAACCAACCAATTTTATGGAAAAAAGGAATGATCCTCCAAATCATCAAACATGATGAATAATATTTGATCTACAAGGAATAACTATACTATGTGAACTAAATAACTAAACTAGGGGTATTAAAAAATGATGAAAAAAATGTTTGAGGCCCAGAGAGTAAGGGAACTATTTGGTAAACACAACTACTAAAAATAATCCTAATAACAAAATAGTGATATGTATTCTAGATATTAATTCATAGATATTGAATATACTATTTGATTCTAGTTTACAAAATCTTTCATATCATACAATTTTAGTTGATCTATTCAAATACCACTTCAAAATATAAAATTAGATCCATTGGTAAAAATGAAAAGTATGAAATTATTGTATCCAAGTATAAAACATATACCTTATCCATATTTTGGACATTAATTACAATATAACATTGTGATACTCCATTTAGTCTAACATTATAAAATTAAATTCCTAGATTGGAATTCTTATATATAGAAAACCAAAATTTCTGATAGAAATAAATCACCCTCCATTTCATAAATCCCCCTATGATTTCATACATGTTCATGGAGGAAGATGAATATATATTTGTATCATTATCTTAAGTGTGGATATACCATACGAGAATGTGTACCTAGCTCAAATGACCGAAACTAAGGAAAATATCATCCTTTATGACATTCCCATTATAAGGGAATATGTTTCAAAGTTTTCTGAAGAAATTCATAGTCATCCTCTAACCCATGAGGTTGAGTTCTAAATCAAGATTATACTTTTAGTTGTTCAGATATCCTATACTCTATTTGTGATGACCATCATTAAACATCAGGATCTGAAGAAGAAACTACCTAAGAATATATATAAAAGAGTACATATTCCCATGTTCTTTACCTTGGTGTACACTAATTTTATTTGTAAAGAATAAGGATGGGTTGATGTGACAATTCATTTATTATCATGAGCCCAAAAAGATCATGATAATGAAAAAATATCCTATACCATTTATTAATGAGTTGTTTGATCAGTTTCATGGTGGTCAGTACTTCTCTATGAAGAATATTAAGTTGGGGTATTATCTATTAAAGGTGAAGAATTAGTATATTCCCAAGACTAGTTTTTGTATAAGGCACATGAACTGTTAGTTCATAGTGATTCCATCTGGACTCACTAATGATCGAACAATATTCATTGACTTAATGAATATAGTATTTAGTCATAACCATTAATTTTTTGGTAGTTTTATAGATGACATTATAATAAACTCTAAAATCAAAGATTAACTAGATGAGTATTTTAATTCTTCACAAATGTTATTGAGAAACGAAAATTTATTTTGTGAATTATAGTAAATGTGTGTGTTTTGATAGAGAAAGTAACATTCCTTGGTCATGATATTACATTCAAATGGATATCTATGGACCCTTCAAAAAATCATGTAATTGAAGGATGATCCAAACCAATATCTATGATGTAAATCCATAGTTCCCATGAATTATCTAGGTACTATTATTGTTTTTTGATTAACTTATCATGATTGTAAATCCCACTACCCAGGATAACTCGAAAGAGATTTATGTTTACCCTTACTAATCAATTAAAATAGATATTTAAATAGTTTAAGAAGTGGATGATCACTACACTTATTCTCACATTACCCATTAATGGGGAATGATTTTTTATCTATATATATGTGTCCAAAAAAGAATTGGGTTATGTGCTCTTGAATGATAAAAAAGTGGAAGATTATGCCTTCTGCCAATTAAAAATCCATGTAAAGAACTACCCAAAAAATTATCTATAGTTAGTTATAGTGATCTTCGCACTGAGTATTAGGGAGAAATATCTCTATATGGATACATGTGACATATAGAAAGATCATAAAATCCCTATGTGTATATTTATATATAAGTATATAAATATGAAACAATGAATGTGGTTAGAGATAATCAAGGATTATGATGTTTTCTTCCATTACTGTCATTGGATAGTGAACTAAGTGGTGGATTCCTTGAGTTGAAATGATATTACAACCCTATCCATGATGAGGATTATAAAGGATCTAATATTATAGGAGATGAAAATATTGGACATGGGAATAGTAAAAGGATATTCATCCTAACATACAAAAATTACTTCTTAACCAACAATTCATGAAAGGTTTAAGGAGTCCCAAAAAGATGATGAGGTTTAAAATAGTGGTGAATATTTCAGAGCTCTTCATTATTGGAAATGTACTTATAAGTATTGGAACCTGGATATGTGTCCCATTAATATAATAACTTATGAGGGAACCATTGGATGATGCACATAACTCATTCTTTTCTATTTTCCTAGGAATCAATAAAATGTATATAAATATAATGTAAAAATTATTGTTGGATAACTTGAATTTTGGGATTGTAAAATTTATATCCTGATTATTTGTATGCCAAAAAATCTTGGACAAATTATATAATTATAATGAAATGATGAAATAATTTCCGAAACTAGTATGGAAATGAAAAAACATAACCATGAATTTATTCATTTGAATTTCGAATACATATAAATAATATAATTCCATTTGAATGGTATTTGAATACCTTAAAAATCAGAAAATTTTATTACCCTAAAGAGAAATTTTAATCTTAAGCAACTCTACAATTTATACACAAGTAAAGTCATATGAATAAATGGAATAACACCCATTATTGCATCTGATCGAGATTCGAGGGGTTCCTTGAGGTTTTGGAGAATAATTCATCAAGTGTTGGATACAAAGCTATGTTTTAGTATTTCTTATCACCATTATATGGAAGGTTAATCTTAAAGCACCATCCATGCCTTAGTGTATATAACAAGATCATTTTCAATGTATTTTCAAGGATATTCGGATAAACAACTTCTACAAGTGGATTCCTCATGTAATAAAAGATTCTATTATTGTATTAAAATTTCAACATATGAGGCTTTTTATGGGAATTAGTGTTTGAATCCAACATAATTAAATAAAGTTAGAGATATGACTCTAATGGGACATGATCTTGTCTAAGAGATTAATAAGAAGTTTCAAACCATTAAAATTTATATTAATCCACTTAAAATTCAACATAAAATCATTATAGAAATTTTTTAATTAGATCCGGAGTTTGAGGATAGAGATATAGTGTTCCTGCATATGTATCTGTGGAATAATGTAATGAGGTTTTCGAAGAAGTAATAAGATTATTATAAGATTCATCAACATCATTGAGGTCCTTGATCACATTGGAGATATAACCATTCGACTGTCACTCTATCTTAACCAATATCAAGTATATTATATGTTTAATTTATCTCTTTTGAGGAATTATATAATAGAACCCCCAAATGAACTGAATCTAGAGGTGGTACACTTGAATAATGATCTCTAATATGAGGATCAATCTATGAAAATCATAGATCTTAAATACAATTTTCTACGAAACAAGACAACTCACCTAGTCAAAGGGTTGTGGAAGAACCAAATGTTTGAAGAAGAAACTTGGGAATTGGAAGAGGAAGTTAAATATAAATACCCTCATCTATTTTAGTGTAGGAAATGGAATTTCAAAAGTTAAATTTATTATGGGGAAGAATGTAATGACCAATATTTTTATTAATGAAGTACCTTTTTAAATGAATACATTCATTATCAAGGAATTTAGTTATAAAAAACAAAAGCACTACTTTGAATGTTTTATGCCACTATATTTTATATCCTATTGGATTTAAAAGACATTTAATTATTATAATCATTTATAATATACCTATTTCATAGTTACCATTAAGATTAATATATATTAAAGGTTATGATAAATCCAATTGACACAAATGGAAGATGTGATGGCATCAACTAGTAGGATCATACCATATGAAGTCCATTTTTTAGATCATTCAAATGAGATGGAATCCTTGAGATTTTACCAAGAATAATATCAAGTCATGATTCAATAAATAAATAATAGGGAAAACCAATTATCCGAGAAGTTTAATATTATCAATATCATGACCCAAACCTTGTTAACCGAACCACCCTAAGAAAATGTCACCATTTCACAGCTTATCCTTAGGTCATACACTAGTTTAATAAGGGGTTATGTATCTATACTTTAATATTGTTAATCTTAATATAATTTTAATAATACAATTTTTTATCCTCTTTATTATTACTTTATAACTAATTAAACAATGAGTTTAATAAAACTAGATGTTGATACAATGAAAATTAAATTGAACATTTGGGAAATATACTGTTTAAAAAAAGGACACTCCTTTTGATGAATTCAATAATTTTTTATATAAATTTTATTTTAAAAAAATATTCTTATTAAATAATATTTATTTAAATAGAAATTATAATATAATTTTATGAAGTCCAATGTAATTTTTATAAGAGATATAAACTATTATCATTATAAAAACTCAAAATGGTTAGTAAATAGAGACTTTTTTTATTTAAAAGTGTATATTTTTATTTTTATAGAATTATTTTGATAAAATAAATATTATTTTTTAAACCACAATATCCAAATTATCCAATGGTTAATTTTGTATAATTTTTAGAGATAGTTTAATTTTGGGTAAAAATTAAATAAAGCATAATTATACGGTAAGCATTATGACATCATAAAATCCACAAAGTGATGTTATACATACTATATATAGTATAAATGACCCAAATAATGTTTCCAACTTTAAAATAATTTGTTTTTGAAGTTATGTTATGAATCTTACAAACTCTTAATTAGTCCACCAAATCCTATATTATTTATTAAGGTTTTAAAATTAGGTATTTAAAAACATGAATTACTTACACATCCCCAAGGCTATTAATTAAATGAATTAAGTTACTAAACTTATAAAATAATGAAAACCAATAAAATTTGGTATAGATCATGGTAAAAACCCATGGGATGCTTTGTGTTGTAGATTAATTTATCATATAGAGTATTGAACCTATAATTAGATGTTAATAAACAATTCCCCTATTTTACTATCAAAACCCACCCATCCTCCCATTAAAATAAACTAAAAACAATTTGATATCAATTTAATGTTCCCATAGCTCTCTTAATCCATTCAAAGGTTTTACAAATATTATAAGGCCCCCCTCATAAGCTTTTAGAATCTATCTCTCAAGGTAAGGGATCATCTCCTTCTCCTATTTATTCAAGAACCTTATTTATACTATTCCTTTTGATTTACATTTTTTCATATTGGGATATGTTTCTTACACAACCCTATTACTTTACTTATGATTTCCAAGTGATGATATACCCCTTTAACTCACATTAAACCCTTCTAAGAATTTTTAAGTACCCTTGGTATGTTGCCAACGTTATCCTGTGATTTTCCATGACAAACATTAGTATAGTGAATATGTGTCACCATTTCCATGAAAGGGTATTCAAATAGATGTACCTACCCTTAATTTATTGGGTAATTACATTTATATAACCCATAAATCTTAATATTGGGATTAAATTTTATGAAATACATCCTTATGTTGCATGATCATTGTGGAACAGAAATGGGTGCACATAATATGAATGAGGTGGGTGGGACTAAAATTATAAAGCCCACTAATGTATTAGGTAATATTTTTTATATTGTGAGATACAATATAAGGAGAACATGAGGTTATACTAAGCACAATATTTTGTTAATTATTTTTTGTTATCATTGACTTACGATTATGAAAGCTTGTTTATGTTTTTTCAACATTCCATTGCTTACTTGATGTTATTATCTTATATCATGATTTAATGTTCATGTTTATTATTCTCACCCATTTTGTGTCACCATAATATACCCCTTGACAAGCATGAATTAATTTTATCATGGTATTATTTTATTATACTCTTACTAGGATTTATAGATCACCTCTATCTCATGTACATCCCTAGGCCATCCCTTATTGTTGTAGAAGATCAATGTATATTACAGTTTTTTTTGTGGAGTTTTTAGAAAATTTAATCGTATCCCTATTTCACGTTATTATGTTATGTATCTAATTTAACAAATATGCATTGAATCATGATCATTCAGGATTTTATTATATGTTTCGTCTTGTAATAAATCATGAATTAAGATGTATTAAAGATATGGTTTGTCATAAGTTGTGGGTTGATCAAAGAGTGATTGGCTTTATCTGATTATAAGGATATTAATGATTAAAGGAACATAATTATTTTTGAATTTCATTATTCAATAAAAAATATCATGGTGTGTTTGATCAATGAGATTTGACATGATCAAAGATTGATAAATAGTGTGATTAGGGGAATTTATCTGAATAATTATTTAATAGGATAGAATGGAGACAATCATAGGTTAGAACACAATTTTTATATAACAAATGAAACCCAATTTAATCAATATGTTAATATATAATAAACCCTTGAATAAGTGAAAATACACCCATAACACATTCCTCTATGGATCAAACTTGAGTATCCCTATCACTACCTATTATGTGGGTTTATAAATTCAATTAATAAGGGTCTCATGGAATGCCTCCCATAAACAGTACCTCACATGTATTCCACTATAATAAAAACATATCCAACACATTATAGGAACAATGGGAAAAAATATTAAACATAATATATCATTACATAAACCAATGAAAGGTCATACATATCATCAATATATCATACATTAAAAACATAGGATATATAGCATTTATATGTGACTCAGGTTCCCTTGTACACTTTTCTTTGAAACTATAAAACAATAGGATACAAAAAATTGAAAGGATGCATTTGAAATAGCATCTAATAATCATATTTAATATCAAAATTATTTTATTAAAAGGATGAATCATACTCACAACTATCTCTCCATAGTTAATGATATATGGATAATTATGAAGATATTGATGAACCAATAGTTCATAGAAAAATTCATCAGTCATATCCAACAATATTCGAAGTGCTAATTGATACATAACAACTCCAAGATATTACAATAAATAAAGAGGCCCAAAAACTAAGGGGAATGATTACTAATAAGACTGAATATCTAATTCCAATGATTAAAAGATATATTTATGAAAATATAATAACTAATATAGAACTTCCAATGTCCCCTCTTATCATCAGTATATGAATTCTCTAGATTCCAGTCTACATTTTTTCACTCATAAAACTTCTGCACCTTCTAAATCATTATTTAATCATACTATTGTATGATAATAATAGACTCTATATTATCAGTCCAACATAATTGGGATATAAAAGGTTAGTCAAACTATTCTTGAAATACAACCGTTAAAATGGTAGTGTTTTTACTAGATCTATAATCGAACTCAACCAAGAGTGATAACCATTCCCCAAAACCAACATAATCATTATATAATTTTCAAAAGTTAGAATATAATTTATGGATAGTGCACTCCCATTAAAAATTAATTTGTGGATGCAAAGTAGTTTGAATGATTCAATTACAGAAAAATGTACACATGGGTCCTATATTCTCTATAGTGGTAAATGAGGGTCAAAACCAGAGATGGTAATCTTTGTAACCCAATAAAGTATCACCATCACCTCCCAATACCATCTTGATAAAACATTTACTATATTCGAACCCTCAATGCATAAGAAGTGATTTGACTTCATCAAAAGTACTTAAATCACCCTAATATAATCAAATATTCCCTATGTTTAAGGAAAACCAATCATGAAGTCCCTCACGATGTCTTCACACATCCACTAGGGAACATATAGAAGCACAAGGATGCCGAATGTTTTCCACTACTATGTTATTTTTCATCAACAATGTAAAATGGATATCATGTATGTATTTGGATATCCAAGACTACTAAACTAATTAATTGTTTTTGATTTTACCCCCTGTATCTATGCCAACATAATAGTGTGACCCCTAAATTTGGGTTACTGAATTCTAGGTTGATACAATTTGTATAAGAGAAAGTTTAGTAGAAATAATAAAATATAGAATAATGAAAAAATTTATTAGGTAACTTAAACCAATGATATAATTTTTGGATAAGTATACAATGACATCATAATGCTTCGATAAGGAAGATATTGTGTTGGTTTTCTAACCAATAAATTCCTATCTAGATACTACAAGTGGAAGTGGTTCTGGAACAGTTTTATGTACGTGCAATATCTCCAAAAAAGGAAAATTAGGCTTTGAATATTTCATCACATGATACATGAAAATGGTCCTTATTGTGAAACCAGTTTGATAATCATTGAGTTATGCATAGGATAATTCTAATTTTCATTACGAACAATTTTAAAGGATTTGAAACTAAATATTTTACCAAATACCTGACATTAAAGATTCTAATATTAATGTATACATTTTCAATTTATTATATATTACATCATATATAGAATTATAAATTAAATTTTGAAATTCATAAATTTATGAATTAATTAAGTATGATCCATTATTTAGAAATGTTTCCAAGAAGAAATATGTCTATCAATACTAATGGAAATGGTAGGTATTTCCATGCTGATCCAGCCAATACAACTAGTATTGGATCTATGTAGATCATGTCTATATGAAGGAGACTTAATTAGGTTATGATGAATAACAATGATCTAATGGAGAAACCAATTGTCACATAATGTGATTATACTATGTTGGATCTCATTGTGTGATATAATCCCCCATAATTTAGTAGGTCTACTAATCTAGTGGTAGTTGAGAATGAATTATTTACCTTGAAATGATATTTCTAGTCTTGTTTTGCAATGATAAGAAAAAGGATAATTTTTTAGTCTATTGTCTCAACGAAGATGCTGAAAAATAGTGGTTATTGTTCCAGAATAATATGGTGGGAGAATAAATAGAACACATGGACTATATATATTTTAAGGATAAATTCATTAAAAAATATTTTACTCATGATAAAAAGAATGAAAATAATAGAAAGTTACACATATAATAGAAAAATGTGGAGAATGTGTTTTAGTGTATGAGGAAACCTTTACAAGACTAGCTTGGTATGATATGAATTACATAAATAATATATAATGAAATATTGAACAATTTTTAGAAGGGATTAAGGAATGTCTCATAAGGGATTTGGTTTCTTAAAATGTTTTATAATAGGGTGAAATAATTTTATAAAGCATAAAAATAGAGTAGTAATACTCAAGATCCAATATATTAAAGGAGAATCAAGAGAATAATAGTTTTTGTGTATACCATGAAGAAAGAAATTCATAAAAAGAAGAATAAGAATAAGAAATATGGATCATGTAAAATTTTTAAAGAAATATCCTGGAAAATTATAAAGGGAATGGGAGTATTTTACAAGTGTAGTGAAAAGGGTCATTAGGCACATTAATGTAATGGGAAGAAACAAGTAAATGATATCCAGTAATTTAGCTATAATTAAATGGAGAATTATTCACACTAATTACACAGACATCAAGGTAATATATCATATAATATTTAGACGAGATAAGGCCATGATTATGAAATCACAACTACTGAGGTGTAAGTACTCAATGGTGTGGCGGTTGTTACATTAATCATAGAAAAAAATTCTAATTATTTATTTGATTATGTATCTTCACAATTTTTATATATTCTATGTTTTCCAAGAAAATTAGGTACTTCCCTACCACCTTAAGAAGGGATTTTCAACTAAAAATTCCTAGTGTATGTATCATTGCAATTTTAATGTATTAGTAAGTCCCCATTATGACACATAAATATACTCTATTTTTGAATTTTATTATCATACATATGGTTTCATTCCATATAATCATTGTTATGTATTGTATTTCAAAAATTTGGTACAAAATATTATTTAAAGGAGAATGAAATTCGGATTCATTATGAAAATGTTGAATTATTTATGTTTAGGGAGAATAACTCATCATCTGATTCTTTTTTATACCCACCCGTAGTGGCATTTATAAATGGGATTCTTGAGGAATAAAGGAAAACAAAATATTTGGAAGGAAAATGTAATATTGAAATTTAGTATTTACCTATTGTACATAAATACATTGATTTATTTCTGGAATAATTACTTAAGCATCCACCAAATAATAATGTTTATTTTTTCATCGATTAAATCCCTCATGCAAGAAAAATATCAAAAACTCCCTAAATAGAGGCCACTATAGAGTTAGTTTATTTGATGAAACAACTAGAGGATTTGTGTGATAATGGATTTATATTCCCTAGTGTTTCACCTTGGGGATCCAATATTTTATTTTTTAATAAGAAATATGGATTCATGAGGCTATGCATTGATTATATGGAAATTAATGCTATTAATATAATGAAAAAGTAACCTCTAACTCATATTGATGACTTATTCTACAAACTTCATGAAGCTAAATATTTTCAAAGATTTATATTCACTTTGGGTGTCATAAACAGTGATTAAAGAAGGACAATACTTCAAATGAAATTTTTTGAATGATGTATGTACATTTTGAGTTTATAGTAATGAAATTTGGATTTACGAATGCACCATATTCTTTTATGGATATAATGGAAAACATTTTATAGGAACATATTGATTATATTTTAATATTCATTGATGATATTACATTGTATTCTAAGAGATACATGGATCATGAGAATCATTTTTGATCAATTTTTAGACTCTGAATAGAAAATAGTTATATGGAGACTTTTGCATTTCTAAATTCAATCATAATTACTTTTATTTTCTCAGCCATATTTTCTCTAAGGATGGAATCCCAATATATCCAATGAAAATAATTATAGTTATAGAATGACATACACCAATAAAAATAAATGAAGTATGTAGTTTCATTGGTTTGGTATGTTACTATCAATGATTTATTTGAATTTTTTATCCAATTCTTTAAATCATTATCCATTATTACATATAAAGTGATTATACTTTTTCAGATAAAAGAATATGAATACTGTTTTGATGAATAAAATTGGAGATTGATCAATTATCCAATTTTTATCTCTACCATTAAGAAATGATGGGTTTTTGTAATATAATGATGCATCAAAGAAGGGAATTGGTTGTTTAATTATGGAAAATGATAATGCAACATCCTGTTACTTAGTTTTATGTGCGTTGACCCATTTATTTGAGTACCCAATGTTTTGATCTCTTTTGGGATGCATTTGATAATTTTATAGACCTTTATCGATGTTTTATGGTCCTTTTCATGGTTTTCGCATAGTTAAAAAAGTGTGCAACTTGTGCTGCATGGTTTGTGCATGGTTTTCACACGGTTAAGAAATGTTTTAAACTGGTTTCCAGGTTTTTCTTTGTTAAAAAATTGGTGCAACATGTTTCCTAGTTTACACATTGTTTAAACAATGTGTGAATCCATGGAAAAAGGGGGTATACAGTTTGCATATGGCTAGTACTAACTATGAGACTTGGCTAAAGAGACCATGAAAACATTAATTAAAGTTAAAAAAATTGAAATTAATTTCTGAAAAACCCCAATTAACACCAAAATCCTCCCACTCAATCATAATACAATACCTGGGGTTTTAGGAACCATCTAGAGGCATTTTGGGTCCCCAAACTCATTTATTGGTAGATTTAATCACAAATTGATGTAGAAATATTATCTTTTAGTGAGTTATTTTACCCTTGATCTTTGAACTCCCTTATTCTATTTATTTATTTTTCATAAATGTTGTTGAATATTTGGGTTTTTTTGTATCTTGATTGATTGATGTGTAATTGTAGATCTAGGATCTACTCCCTATTCTTTCAAGATCTATCTTTTAAATCCAATGATCACCGTTAAAGTCAACACATATCAGATTCATTTTGGTTGGATTTATAATTTTACAAGTAGGTGTTTCTAATATTTCACTTCATTTTTTGATTCCCTGTTTCGTGATAATTCATGGATACATGATTAATAATTAGTAAAACATGTTCTATTAAATTTACACATTTAATTACTTATAAAATATTATTTGACCATATTCTCCTTGAATTGAATATCGAATTAATTTAATGGGTATAATATTGATATCTACATCCTTTTTATTAATTTTTATGTTTGTTTGGATTTATTTTTAAAGAATATTTCATGTGTCTTTTGGTGAAATTGATGGTTTTAGACAAGGTTTTTATTTATTAAATGAAATTACTTGATTTTAATTAAATGAATTTAAATATTTGAGATTTTAAAAGTATTTTTTAAATGCATAAATTTATGAAATGACTAATAACCCTTTTGAATTATTTTACCCTTTTTTGGAATTTGTGTTCATGGGTTATTCAAAATAAATGATTTATTCACGTGGAAATTGGGTGCAAACAAATGTTTGGGAATGTATTCAATCCTTCTAAAAATGTAATACTTATATTAAATTAATTAGGGATGATTATAAATAAATGATTATTTTAAATACTTGTTTGGTGTTATATTGGTGATTTGGTAATGGAATTGGGTATAAAAACCCTTTTTGAATATTAATGTTTTTAAAATGATTTTAGTTTGATTCATAATTCATGACAACCTTGTTAGAACATTATGATGATCCTCAGAAGTAATAATCCCTTAGTTTAACTTTTTTTATTATTTTACATCCCATTTTTGGGTGTTGAAAATGTATTTTTTTTCTTTCTGGGAGATCGGGGTTGAGAGTGAGATACGATTTGAGGGACAATTCCAATGATTAATATTGATAAATATTTTTGTGTGTTCCTCATAACATGAATATATCACTCACCTATTTTGACTAGAAATTGGAACCCAAGAAGTTAGATGCGATGACATACATATATTCTTCACTATTTGAATCACACCTTTCTAGTGGATCTATAGAGAACGCGAAAGGTTCATGCTATGGAGTTACAACCAGGAAAGTGGTTGTGCAAGGAACTGGTTTGCTTTAGACCCATCAGACTAGATATAAGACCCTCAATTAGTCATATAGTATTTTCATTATCTATTATGAGGTGGAAAGACTATTTTACCAATGTCGTATCCATGAAATCAATAAACATTATAATTGATACATGACGACAATCGTTTACCCTATTTGGCACTGAAGTTTCCGTACGTGATTCATTTATAATTATTATGACCCTTAACTCTAATTTATTGTTTATTTTTCATCTTTACCCATTTGGTGCATATATTTATCTTTTCTTGATTATCTAACTATATCTTTTTAAATAATTTTCAAATAATTTTAATAAAACGTTTTATTTGTTTTGGGTGAAATGGCATGTTTTACATGTTTAGTTTAATACGGGATTTTAAATGTTTAAAACTATATTTTTAAAATAATCCTCAAACTGTCATTATTTCACTCCTCTCATAGAATATTTCATTTACCTTATGAAGTGACTATATTGAATCATTGATGGGATCCTACTGGTATATTTATCTCATAATCTCCTTGAACCATTTGGTGTTTGCAACCCATTTTTATCTAGAAGGTTTTTGTTCTTTCATCTTCCGTTGTGGGTTCGTGGTTGGGTGTCCAAGGGTTGGTGACTTGGGACATGGTGGGTGGTTGTGGACCACAAAAATTTTGGGTTTTGTTTTTATGTACCACATTCAGTTTTATTAGTGTCTCTTTGTACTTTGACATGTTTGTATTGATTAATATATAAAAAATTATTTTTCATCATTTTACTCTATTTTTTGTAAATATTTTGAGGAAAAAATCACTCCTAATGGTTGTTTTGTGATTCGCAGGGGCTTTTCATCAGTCCGTGGTGGTTTAGAATGCTCTCTATATTAGTGGAGAACCATATCAGATATCAATTTAGTTGTTATTCTAGGTTGGTTCGTCACAAATAATATCAGATGAAGTCATTCCTTAAATATAATTACTTGAACATGAATTCCCATATGTTATTTTGGGTGACTCATGGTAAAAAGGAGATTACGATTTTTTCGAGACATAAGAAACGGTCTATGTGTGGGTTCTTGATGACCACCCCTTAATTAAAATACTTGAGTTACTTGTGATGTTGGGACATGAATCATTCTTTTTAGTTATTGGTTTTATTATGGAAAATTACATTCAGATTCCTTTTGTAGATATCATTGATTTGAGGAATCTATTATGAGTTTTTTAAAAATAATGGAATGATGAAAAAAATAACACCTTGTTTTCGTGGCGTGATAAACTATGAGGAATTGATGCGACTAATTTGGAAATCCACCAATGAATATTTGTGATATTTTGGTGTGGTTTTCCATCCTATACAACCAAGAAATTTCAGTTATAACATGGTTCTAAACATAACTTGGATGGACTCTATTCCTTCTAACTTACTTTACCTTTTTGATAGAGATTGTAAAAAAATCCCATCTTTTCGCCTCTTGTAACCCTGTTTTGTTTATCAATAAATTGTGCTCTGGTCTTTGACCAAAGCACAACCTCAAAAAAATGGTTCTAAACATAAAATCATATCCAGTTTCATATAAGTGCCTTAAATAATGTGAGGATGGTTATGTGGGTTATGGATGTGGGTTGTTTCATGATCTTATTTTGATGTTTAAAATTTATTCCCCTGATATTAATTTTGAATCCCATGTGAAAATAAAATTTTTTCATAAAATAAGTTTTGGTATGTTCTTCGGGAAAATCATTCAATAACCAAAAAATTTATTTTAATAAACGAATGGGTTGGAAAACTAATTATTATTTACAATTATGTGATGTGATAAAACACTGCATTAATAATAATTTTTTAATTATATTTAAATTCAAATGGTATTGATTATTGAAAAATGTGATTTATTCTATTGAAACTTTGAATAAATTATATTTTTTGGTAATGTTTTTTTTGAAACATTCATTAATTTATTATAAGATTTATCATTTTGAAAGAAAATTGATTTGTTTTATAAATGGTAAAATATTTTGTGTTATGAATTCAATGATTTTTTGATTAATGTGGTTTGTGACTTTGTTTAAAAATAATTGTGCTTTTTTTAGTGATCTTTGATGCCTAAATTTACATGAAAATGTTTTGTGATGTTTAAAAATGTCTCCCAAGAATTCCTACAAGAAAGATAGAATGTTGGTCCGATGGTTTGGCTTCTGGGTTGTCCATTTCATTTTCATGATCTATAATATAATATTAATGAATATTCTTAGAATTTATACTAAGTGGTGGAGCCATAGACCTTCCAACCAATTCTCCACATCCTTTATTTCTTAGAATTCCATCTCCCTTATTATATAGGAAAATAAGGTTCTCCTGAGGTAGTAAAGTGGCTTATAAAAGTTGATTAGATTTTTCATTATCTCAAGGATTATGATATGATTAATATTTAGTCTATCAACACATTATTGGTTGGGCCTAGTCAGAAGTTGTGGAAAATTGTGTTTTCCCCTTGTTTTCAAGAATTAATATCTTGGGAATTTATGAAGTCAGTATTCATTCAATAATAGTATTTTGAGGAAGTAAAAAAGTAGAAATTTTTTGGGCTCTTGGGTTTTGGCCAAGACGATTTGTTGGTCGTGAAGTATGATAATAAATTATCAAACATGGTACGTTTAATACAAGGTCTTATTCATAATTATTTTAGTCATGATATCTATTTTAGAAATGGTGTTCACCCATACATCTAAACTATCATGCCTATGGAAGAGCTGATTTATTATTCAAGGATTTTCAATAAGGTTTTCTCATCCTAAGATGAATTCGTGAAGAAAAAAGGTAATAATTCCTCTTTAATGGTTGATTAAGTAAATACTTATTGAGAAAAGAACATTCTTCTCATGTGTTTTCAGTGTGGAGAACCTTGTCATTCTAAGAGGTAGTGTTTGAATGATCTAAAGTAATGTGGATAATGTGTCCATCGAGGTCACCTTCAAAGAGTCTGTAAATTGTACAACTCGAAATGAAAAATTTGGTCAGAAATATCATCTCATGACTAGAGGGTGACAAATACATCATGATACTAGGGCTCCAAACATATGCTAAAAAGTGAATCATTTCACATAGTGTATACTCTTATGGTTTCTAATATGTTGTTTCCGTCGTTAGAGTGGAAATATTTTGAGTTTTCCTTCTTGTGGCTTGCCTATTTTGGAAACCATTTGTTTTGGGATCTTTTTGGATAATATCTTATGGACCATTGGTTGGGTCATTTTTATATTTCTAATGTAATAATGGGTTCTTTTTCATGAGATCATGAATGTTTTTCATTGTATTTCTAAGGTTTTGACTTGATAGTTATTGATCAATTTTGATTTGTTGAATGATCTCACATGTGACTATATAGTTTCCTATTGTTCACTAACATGGATGTGTGATCTCTTTCTAGTTGGACATGGATAGAACATGGGATTGTAATTAGGTAACTAATATGATGTGTATTTTAGATAGATCAGGAACCTCAGAGAACCGATATTGGATTTGATGAGCTCATAGTTATATGAGTCACATTTTTCAAAATCCTTTATTACCATTTAGTACTTACCCATGGTATAAATACTTGTTTAATATTTAACTTTCTTTTGGATTCTTAATCTCGGATATTTATCCTTAGTGAGTGGTTGAAGTCTGTTCCTTGTGTCTAAGGGATACAGTTTTATTTTTTACACCATTTTTGTGAATCATTAAATGATGGGGGGGCCAATGCTAAGTCTCATATATTTTTAATGTTTGGGAGAATTTTGATGATTTTGGTTTGTTGATATTATAGTTTCGTGGGTTATTAGCCTTTGGGTGACTCTCACTTGTGAAACTCATATTGTTCACCTCATAAGACGAGTGATATGATTATTCTTGTGTAATCATGTTCTATATTTTAGAGTAGATGATTTATCGGGATAGAATATACTAAGGTGGGGAGGTTGTAACATCCTATTAATTTTTTATGTGTATGGACCCCTTGATTTGAGTGCCTAATTTTTGGGTCTCTTTGATGGTTGTTTTTGGTACTTTAATAGACCTTTTCCCACATGGTTAGAACATGGTTAAACAAAGTGTGTGACATGGGATAGATGGTTTGCACTGGTATTGTGCTTGGATAAAAAATGTGTGAAATCTGTTTCATAGAGTTTTAAATGTTTTTTGATTAGTTTAACAATGTTTGAAACCTACTGCATGGTTTGTGCATGGTTTTCACATGTTTTAAACAAAGTGTGAAACCCTTGAAGATGGTATTGCATGGTTTTTACATTGTTAGTAATAACTGGGCGACTTAGTCAACCCCAAACTGCCCCACCAAATCATAATATCATTCCTAGGATTTTGGGAGGACTCCCAAGGCATGTTTGGCTCTACATTACTCATTTATTAACATATTCATTGACAAGTCAAAGAAAAGAAATTATCATAAAATGTTTCCTTATTTTGTAAATATTTTATCTATAATAATATTTTTATTTATTAATCATAATGGTTGTGGTAGCCTTCATTTTTTTTTGTATCTTGAGTGACAGATGTGGAATTGTAAATATAGGATCTCTTATCTCTTATTTCATTATCTAACTTCTTAGATATGATGATTACTATCGAAGGTGAAACATCTCAGATTCACTGTAGTTGGATTCGTTATATTCAAAGTAGGTTTTATATTATTTTCCTTAATTTGGTGATTCATTATTTCTAGAAAATTTATAGATACTTTTTTCTTAATTACTAATACATGGTTTATGAAAAATTTCCATTTAATTATTTATAAAAAACCTTTTAACCAATTCTATTTTAATTTAATATGGAATTAAAAAAATGGATATAATAATTATATCTATAAGCTTTTTATGAATTATTTAAATTCCATGTCTATTTAGATTTATTTTCAATGACCTTTTAATTGGTGTTTTGGTGAAATTGATAGATTTTACTCGTTTTTTTAAATGAACATCCTTGATTTGAGTTAAATTAATTGATATATCTGACATTTTATAAATATTTTTAAATGCATGAATTTGTTAAATGACCATGAACCCCCTATGAATTATTTTAACTTTATTTTGGAAATTTTGTTACATGGTTATTTAAATAAATGATTTATTCACATGAAAATTGGGTGTAAACCCAAGTTTTAAAATGAATTAAATCATTTTAAAAGTTTAACAATTTTGTCATATGATTTGGTGCTTCGTTGAAATAAATTATTTTTTTAAAGGCCAATTTCGAGTTATATTGGTGACTTTGTAAAGAAATTAGGTATGATAATCCTTTTGGAATGTCGAAGTTAATTAAAAGAATTTGAATTGAATTGATAATCGACGATGACCCGATTGTATCATTATGATGATCCTATCTTATATTAATCCTTTAATATAACTTTCTTGATTATTGTACCTCCAATATTTTGGTGTTGAAAAAGGTATTTTTTGCTTTCAAGGAGTATGGGGGTGAGAGTGAGATGCGATTTGAAGGCTAATTCCCATGATTGATGATGATAAGAATCCCCGTAACATGAATATCTCACTAACATCTTTTGAATGTTCATGGGAACTTGGATATTTAGATGGGATGACTTAAATATATGAATTATTGGAGGAATCACACCCTTCTAGTGGATCTATATAGAACATGAAAGGTTGAGGATATGAACTTTGGTCCAATAAAGTGGGTGTGAATTGATTGGATTTGGTTTAGACCTGTGAGAGTAGATGTAAGCCCAACAATTAGGAATTCTGTAATTTGATTTTATTTTCTATGGTGGAATCACTCTCATGCCTAGGTTATACCCATAAAATCTATATAATTGATACTCAATATAGGGCATATTTCATTGACATTAGTTCACACCAGAGTTAAATTTATTGATTCATTTATTATTATTATTTACCATGACTCTATTGTATTGATTATTCTTCATCCTTACATGTCATGTGCATATTAACATCTTTTCCTGATTGTCTGACTTTATCTTGAGAGATGATATTCAATTATTTTCAAAAAAATATTTATTTTTTAAAAGGTATAATGACATGTTTTATAGGTTTATCTTAATAAATGATTTTAAAATTGTAAAACACTATTTATAAAATAATTCATAAACTCTTGTTTTTTTACTCCTCTCTTATACTATTTGATTTACCTTATGAATTAATTGTATAAAATATTTAGTGGAATCATAATGGGCTCTTTCGCTCACACTTTGCTTGTACCTTTTCATATTTTAATGCATTTATGATCTTGTATAACATGTTCCTAATTTCTTCTTCCATTTTGGGTTCATGAATAAGTGACCAAGGGTGGGTGACTTGGGAGATGGTGGGTGTTCATGGACCACCTGAAGTCAAGTATTGGGTTTTTATGTTTCTCTTTACATTTTCGTAGTGCCTATTTATACTATGAAAATATAAATTTATTTATGTATATATAACATTGTTTCCGTATAGTAATATGTTATTTTAAATAATTCAAGGTTAAATCATTCCAAACAGTTATTTGTTGATTCCCATGTGCTTCTCACTGACCCATGTAGATTGTGAACACTCTTCGTGTTAGTGTAAAATCAGCTCAGATATCAATTTATATGGTATTATAGGTTGGTTAATTATAGATAAAGTTATTGAATATAAATTAATGTAGATAACAAATAATAAATAGAACTATCTGACATGTGATCATGAGTTGAAAGCCCCAATATTTACGTTGAAGACCTAGAGACAATATCTCTATAGTGAAAGATATAAGATATACCCATAACATAAGATCCAAAAATAAATCATTCCATATAAATATCTTGACCTAAGGAAAATATGATGTCTCTTGATACTCAATGATTATGATTTTTCAACACACTACCACCCAGGGAAGGAAAATATGGCAGTGAATGCATTTAGATGGAAAGATCATGGTGTTATGTCCCAAATGAGTTCTTAGAGGGGTCATATGTTCAAGGATCTATTAAAGATATATATAGGAATTATTATGGAAGGGGATACATAAATTCCTTTTCAAATTATTTTGAATCCATCTTGATTAGAATACATAAATAGCTATCAATCCAATGAAGATAATTTTTAGAGGAAAATTAAATATTTGAATAATGGGACCCTAAAGGACTTTTTATTGTGATGATATAATTCTAAAAATTAGAAGGATATTATTTTCTCTATTCATACCACAACTATAGAGGGGATTATTGGATGATGATCATAGCTTTAATCTCTATATACACTCTGGTTTCACCAAGATGTATAGGGATTTGAGGAAACATTTTTGGTAGGATAACATGACGCAAGAATTTGAAGAATACATATCAAGATGTTTGGACTTCCAATTGGCGAATACTAATAGGCTATATAAAAAAGGATTCATGAAACCTATTCATATTCTTGTGTGTAAATAAGATGAAATTACTAAGTAATTTCTCATAAGACTACCAAATAACTCTATAAAGAATGATGCAATATGTGTTATTGTTGATCACCAAACCAAATATGAACATTTCATCACTATAGGATAATATTTACCTCTTGAACAGCTCATAAAGATCTCTATTAATGAAGTTATAAGAATTTATGGTGTATATTTTTCAATTGTGTTTATTCATGATACCCATTTGAAATGGAAATTATTGAAGAGTTTTCATAAAGAACTTGATTTTGAGCTTCATCTGAGTATATCCTACCATAAAAAAACTAATTAAATGCACGAAAGGTATATTAAAAAATTATAATACATATTGAGGAAATTAAATCAAGAATTTAATGTGTGTGGTATTTTTCCACTTTGGCATAGTTTTACTATAGAAACTATTTCTATTCGTGTATTCAAACAGTATTGTATGAAGCATTATTTGGAATAAGAGGATATTGTCTCACTTGTTGGGATGCTATTACTAAAAGGAACCCTGTAGTGAAACAATGTATTTAAGAGACGACTAAAAAGGTAAACACAATTCAAGATCATATTAAAGAATATATATGTAGGAAAAATAGTTATATTTGAAATCAGATGAATGATTTTGAATTTCAAGTAGGAGCTCACATTTTATTAAAAGTATCTCCACAGAAGGGTGTCATATGGTTAAATAAAGAGGAAAAATGAACCCCATGTACCTCAAAACTTTCGAAATTCTATAAATAATTGGATCTATGAATTTTCATTTTGAAATTACACCATATATCTAAATTACATGATGTTTTCCATATATAATTGACATGCCATACCCAACGCATGTTCTAACCTATAAATAAATAGAATTGGAACCCAATAAATCTTACTAGGAAGGACCATTCTAGATTATTGATACTAGAGTGTATATATTGAGGAAATATATTACATACCTAGTAAAGGAACTTTTGAGAAATAATGTAATCGAGGAATCAATGCAGGAACCATACAACATCATCCATAATAACTACCCTAATTAGGATAGAATGTAATATCCATGAAACATTTTAAGGGTTAAATTTTTACTGGAGGGAAGAATATAACAACCAATACTCAATTATAGTAAGTGATCACTATATTTTAATAAAACTATAAAAAAATTCATTTTTTTATATTTCATTACACAAAAATTTTAATTTTATAAGATAAATATTAATTTTTAACTAACACGGTCAATATAATCCTATATTGTTTTTTTTTGAAATTTCTCCTTGAAATAATATTTTCTGAATAACAAAAAATATAGTAATTAAAAGTTCCAATTTTTTTATAATTAGTTTAATAATATTTATAATTAATTTTTTTAACTATTGACCAAATAAAAATAATGATAATTACTTATAGAGGTAAAATGAATTTTTTTTATAAAATTGTTTATTTTTCAGGAATCTATTTTTGTTTAAAAATGAATAATGTTTATAAATTTTAATTAACATTAATAATAGTTAATAATTAATTATTTAAATGAAATTTATTGATTATATATCCAAATTTTATAGTTTTAATCTATATCATGATGATTACTAGTCATATACTTAATATAAAATCATATTATACATGAAAAATATATTCCATGAAAAACTATTTTGCGACACGATTTATGGGTTTGTTTTTTTAAATTAAATTCTACAAATTATGTGAATTGAATTAAATTGAATGTATTATATATTTTTAATAATAATAATAATAATTAATATTAGGTAATACTTTCCACTTAATTTTTGGTCATAATGATTATTAATGAACCTTAAAACTAATTACCTCAGTTAAGGTTAACATGAGATTCTACGTGTCACATGCACTTCTGTTAAAATTAATTTTCCAAACAAATAGTATTATTATTTGATAACTTGGATTTAATATTAAGAATAATTATCTCCAAATTATATATTAAGTATCATTTTATTTTAGCCTTAAATTATTAATTACATATGTTAAAAAACATGTTACCATGGTGAAAACTAAAATAATAAAAGTAAGTATCTTTGAGGATAATCGAATAAATTTTTTAATACAACATTAATTTTATGGGGTGGAGGCATGTATATACCTTTAATTCCCTAAAATCAATTATTTATTAATTTATGAGTCACATGGAGAGAGTGTTACTTCCTATTATTGTATGTTTTTTGGTTTTTTTTAAAATTCCCATCATCTTCAACTATAAAAGTGAAATCCCTATCCTCACTTCATCAAACCTATAAAGCTATTTGGATCAAGAGAAACGTACTAAAATATCTTGCAAGAAATATTTTCCACATTCTATATTTTCTTTTTTTCCCAAAATACTAACTCTAGGTTCTTTAAGAATATATCCATAAGAGTTTTGTCTAAGATAAGGTAATTATCATAACAATGCCCTTTCTTTTTCTTTATTCTCTTACCACCTGAAATTAATTATACAAAATTATAAAATTAAAACATTAGTATCTCCTGTGTAATAATATGTTATAATTTTTTTTCATAATATTTATCCATCTCATTCTCAATCAATGGAGAAACAAATCCATCGCTCGTTTCTAAGGTTGAATAGCACCTTAAGACTTGATATAATTGTTTTCCATTACCAGCTCACATATACTGTCATAATGATATAAATAATAAAAATATAATTTAAATATTTCATTAGATTAATTAATTAAATTTAAAATATCCTTTACTTTCTTTCCCTTTCACCCATTAATGGAATGATATCGTCTCTCATGGGTACGAATGATCTACCATCTCCACAAAGCGATGTGATTCATTATCGTTGTCCAAATTTAACGAATTTAACAAATATATATAATGAGTAAATATGATATTTATAACATCGATTTAATTATGTGTATGATTTATAAATATCCTCTACAATATAAATTTAACATTCATGAAAATACACACGTGAGAAAAATATGTAAATTAACACCCCAAAAAATAGTAATAATAAATGATTGTTAATTAATGGGTGGTAAAATGTCATAAAAAGATCATATATGGTATTAAAAATATAAATATGGTTTTTTGATAAATTAATAACATGATTAAAATAATTATACAGAATGTTAAATCATTATCAACTAAAGGGAAGCCAAAGGTAGGGGATTTCATCTCAATTTCAATTTCATTGAGATATATTTATTAATATGCACATATTCACTTTTATATGGTCTATATACTTCCCATTTATTATATTTAAAAGGAATAAATATTTATTAAGGATTATTAATGTTTTAATTAAATTTTATTCATTCAATGGGTTTAAATTAGAAATTCACAAAGAGATAAGATCTTTTTACAATCTCACATTATTTTGGCATTGATTTTATGCTCGTTAAATGAATATAATAGTTTATCATCTATATTATCAAATAATTTTCTTTAAAACTATATATTTAAGTAGTTTATATATTTAATTCCATATTTTCCACTCTTTTGTACTTAAACCAGCAAAATAAATTTATAAAAGAAAAATTGATAACATTTTGCTTTTAAACTAGATATAATTTTCCTTAATGTCCATGATTTTTAAAATTGTTTTAAAAAAGAACTTTTATTTACTAAAAAGACATTTAAATTATATTTTAAGTTATCATTTAGATTTTAAAACAGTTTTAATGGAATCTTTATACTATTTTACGAAAATAAATTTTCAATAAATAGTCAAAAGGATTGTTTTTTAATGTATATGGATATAATATACTTCCCTTACACCATAACAATTTAACTATATTTATCTTCTTCTACACATTTTCAATGGTTAAAAGAAAAAAAATATTTTATGAAATATTTTATTGTTATTTCATCTACATTCCCTTGAACATTACAAAAAACATATTTTTAATTCAAAAACTAATATTACTAATGAATCATTGGTCACCTATAGTGTCTTGATTAAATTCTTTATTGTTCACATTATCATGATATAATAAATTTATATTTTTAAATTTTCATTGGACATAAATTTTGTACTAAATAACCATATTGTCTATATGATGGAAATAATTATTTCTAAAATCTAATACTGGTTGTAGATATGCTATTTAGATTGAAAGTTATTTGATTAACTGGAGTTGTTTTGATAAATCCATATCCTTTAGTCAATATATATATTTATTAATAATGAAAATTTATTCAATAATTAAATCAATCATTCTACATTTGAGGAATGTAATAGAAATGTAGTGATGAGTGGGGTTCAAAACTATATATCCCCTTGATGCATCCCCTGATATCATGAGATAAAGAAATTAACAAAATTATATGGGTTTTTACCCAATGATATAAACATTATTATCAAAAGACTTTAATGTAAAAATATTTGGTTTATGAGATCATAAAATCCAATATTAATCATTTCCTTCATTGAGATTTCATTTAATACTATCAATGAGATTATTTTCATTGATATTATTCATGGGTGGATTATGTTCTATAGTTATTGATTTAATGACCTGTGTTTTCTACTATTTTACTTGAAATATTGATTATACATTATCAAATCATGATCATCAAATTATTGATTAAAATAAATGTGTGTTCAGTTATTCACATTTCTATATTAATTATTCCTTATTTATTCATGATATCTTCCAGTATAAATAACCCTCAATATACATTTTAGATCACCCTTATTTTGTTTCCTTCCCCATAATATGAAGGAGAATTATTTGAATGAGTTAAAAGATTTCGAATGTTTCCCATTACTATGTTTTTTAATTTACTTCAACTCTAAAATGGGAATCATGTATGTACATCTATATGTAAGACTAATAAACTTATTGGTCCTTCAGTATTTGTCCCTTGTATCTATTCCAATGTAATAAAGTTACAATAATATCTTAGTTACTAGATACATGGTTATTATAGAAATAATATGATATTTATGTTATAATTATAATTTTATAAATATAATATAATACTTCTGATATTTTCATTATGATCATTGATGAATGGAAACATTACTCATGAATATGTACAACTTACCATCTCTATGATTATAACATATTTGATTTTTCATAACCATATTTAACGGTTGGTTTAAGTAGTATAATTTATTTATAAAAATGGTAATATTTTCATGACTATTAGTGGATAGATGATGTATCAATGACCTATTTTACCATATTCAAATTACTGATGTCATTTTGGACATATAATTTGAATATCCTAAAAACAACATAAATGAAATTAATTGATTAACTAATAAAATATAAAATTGTTTTCAATAAAATTGAAAGAATAATATACATGAAAAATGTTCCTTATAAATTAAAAAATTAACATAATTTTTTTATTAAAGATTATAAGAAATGAACATGATGATTTAGGCCTAAGGCAGGGGAATTCTGTAAATTTTCCTCCATTGAGGAATATTTTAGTGTTATATACATAATTTTTTTTATATGGGGTATATATTTCAAATTTTACATGATATAGAATGAATAATTTATACATTATGGTAATATATGATTGAAATAAATTTATTTTATCCAATTGGATTTGATATGAATGTTTCCATGTGGTAAGTGTTTTATAACTCAATTTCCATTCATTGAGTTATATCACTTATTCATTGATTATATTATGTCAATATTATATGTGAAATTGTTTTTTATTTATTTATATTTTTTTCAATGTTATGGTTTTGAATTTATATTTTTACACATAATCACTTCATTTATTAATTCTCACTTCCACATAATGATCATCGTATGGTTTATTCATATGAAATAATCTTTTTTGGGGAATATGTTATGTTATGCATCTATCTTCTTCTATGACGCATGTCTACTTCCACATTGATAAGTTATATCATGAATTTATATTTATATTCATTGTATTTAATGTTTCAATTTATGTTATTTATTTAATGTGGGTTATAATTCGAATGCTTCAAAAGTTATAGGTGGTTATTTCAAAATCTAATCAATATTTGGGATTATTTAAATTTAAGGATCCTTAGGGAGAATTATATTATATTTATATCTAAAAGTAACTATTTTTTCTAATACTGTTGTTATTTTTTAATCTTATATGTTTTGTTTCATTTACCTTTTTTGGTAGTTAAAATATATTTTTTTTTTGAAAAATAGTGTTTATTTCCACTGTAGTAGGAAATATTTTCTTCCATGTACATTTGTTGAAAAGAATATTTCAAGAATGATTTAACATTATCCAATGATTTATTAAATTGAAATTTACACATGGTTTACTTTTAAAATATTATTTTGAACAAATATTCAATTTTTTGAACAAGGAACTTCTTAACTTTTCATAAATAAATCTGAAAAGAATATTTTTTTTACCACACTCATCTTGAAAACAATTTCCCATAGACATGACCACACTATTCATTTAAGCTTTCATTTAAAGTTTCCATGTTTTTTTCAATGATTTCTCCTCAAAATTTCCTTAAATTCATAGTTTTGAAGAAAATTTTGATGTGAAATGGATATTTTCCTGAAGATCATTTTTAATTAAATTTTTATGGTGTTTCTACTCATAAATTCCAAAATCTATTTATTTCTCATTTTCCCCAATATGGGTATATTATAATGATACCATATTTATTTTTTAGAATGATGGTTTATGATCAGTTTGACTGAGTATGTAATCTTTTAATACAATCAAACTTATTACTTCTGATAGATTATGAATATTCTTATTGATTGGAAAAATTATTAACAATCATGTGATAATTTTTAAATATGAATTATTATATTGATTATGTTTCACCCCTTTCATATAATGAATCCATTAGACCTAGTAGTTGGATGGAAAGGACTACTATATCCCTAGATGAATGCACATGTCTCACAAGACATAATAGAATGGGTATTTTAATGAGACCTTACATATTTATGAATAATGTATTTAAAAAATTCCTTAGAGGCTAGTTTTTCATGTGTGAAAATATATATTCCAAAAAAGTGAGACTATTTACTAATTTCCATGTGATTATTTGATTTGATATGATATCCATGGAATAGATTCAAGATCTATTAATTATTTATATTACATTAATTGATCATTATTTATTCATTCCATTTTATTAATTTTATTGTACTTATTGATTAAATAGATTTGGTTTTAAATTATATGACTTTCCATATTGATTATTCCTTATTTACCCATGATAGATTATGTTATAGTTTACCCTTAATGGTAATTTAAAATCACCAATTATTTGGATTCCTATCCTAAGGATATGAAAGAGCAATCTTAGAATGAGTTCAAGGATGCATAATATTTATTTTCACTATGTTGTACTTTTGTGTTTTCAAATATAATATGTGATTCAATTATGCATCTTTTTTTACCAAAAATACATAAATAATAGGCCAAATGGGATGGGATTGATTGTATCTTATGCCAATGTAATAATTTAAACATCATCTTTGGGATATTAGAGTTAAGGTTTTTTACATTTGGTATTAAAGAAAGTTTAGTAGAAACCATAAAATTGGATTTAGGGAAAACCTTGATGAGGAAAATTAACCCTATAAAAATATTTTAGGAAATTCCCCCAAGACACTAATATTATGACTTATCTGTGGATAGTTTAATATTTTTGGCAACATCATGGGTTAATAAGTCTATGGTTGTTTATATTTTTAAATGCATAGACACCCATTTTGAGGTATGTCATGGATGCCCAATAGAGTCAATTATAGAGTTTTAGTAGGTGTTGGAGGTATATGTAAACCTTATTAATAACATTTATTACAGTGAAAAGTTCATTTATGAGTAATTTTTTTATTATATGGACATCGGTTTAAATGTATTGATAAATTTAAGTGTTTAATTGATATTTGGATGAATAGGTAATTATGGGTTATTAATATTTGGGAACAAAAGTGTTATCATATAGGTAACTATTGGTTTGAAAATAAATTTGATGATTAATGTTATATTTTAGCATTTTCATCATATTTTTGTGAAAATAATATTATTATATTAATATTGTGTTAGAAAAAAAAACAATCCCCCCATAAGTCAATGATGATGGGATTAAAACCACAACTAGTGGGAGAAAAGGGTGAAATAACTTACACTAGCCTATTTGATATCCTGGTCAACATGAATATTTTTAAATGATTTTATGGATAAAGATTATATTTATTTTTGAAATCATATTATAGGATCTAATATGTTTTAATTTTTTTGTATTCTGAAGTGATTACTGTTATTTTGGGAGTTTTTTTCATAGGTCAGGGTATATATATTCTTTAGGTTTAATGTAAAGGATTACCTTGAAAAAATTATATTACATTTTTGAATATGTGTTATAAAGTGTTTTAATGATATATACATATGTAGTGGATTAAATTGAACTTTCTATGTTACAATTGTTGTTTTAGGGATTAATGTATTAGATTACTTATCCATTTTTTTGTGTTGGTAAATATTTAGAGATAGAAAAAAATACATGTCCTTATTTTATGGATATTGTGATAATGTAAAAGATAATTATAGTGATTCTGGTATAAAAAATAATCTTGTATATTAATTTCATGGAGTAAGAAATGAAGTGGAAAATGATCGAAGCAAAATGAAGTGATGAAAGTGTGCTTAAGAAATAAAATATATAATTAAGTATATATTATTGTATTATCAAAATAGATAGTAATATAATACCTCAAATTTTAGAAAAGGATATTGAATTATTTTTCATCATATTACCTTCATTTAAAATGAATAAATGATCTTTCCACCTGTAACAGATTTATAGAATAGTGGTTGGTAACATTCATTTTATCATTAACTTACTTATGATCAATGACACCCATCAATGTCCATAATTATTTAGATATTATGTTTATTCTCCATGTTTTTATTTTCACTTCCTATTATTTTCCCTAATTTCAAAACCTAGTTATATGATGCCCTTTATAGTTCTCATTCCCTCTTTTTATAAAAAAGTTTTGTTAACCTTATTTATGTGGATTTTTTAAAATGTTAATTTCAAATATCAGACCATTAATTTGTGATAATAAGTTAAAATTATGGGGATAAAATTAAATAAAGGACAGGATAATGAAAATGTAGATACCCAAGCATGACGTACAAGGAAATTACATTAATTTTGAGGAATAATTAATACATAACAAAAACAGACACCCAAGGACCGTAGTAGTTTAGTGTATTTGGAAACTTGGAACATAATCTTTATATCATGGTGAATGATATTCAACATCTCCCATAAAGATCTTCCCATTTTGTTTTCTTACCATAAACCATTCTTTATATCTTGGGGAAACGAAAACATAAAAAGGGTGAGCTCAAATGCTCAGTAAGGGTAAACATGTAGAACATAAAACAATCCATAAACATTTGAACATAAAAACATGAACATAAAACATAAAACATCAAAATCATGGGTAATGACATAAATCATTGAAGTACATAAGGCATAGATCACAAAGGAAAATTAATCATGATAAAATATCATTAGAGAAAAACATTTAATTATGGAAAACCATTATGCACATGATATGATTTCCATAGTAGACAAGGTATTGCTTCCAAGACCATCATAGTGGACAAAGTCCATTACTGAACCGGGTTTACTAGTCGTTTCAGCCCTGTATAACTAAACCGAATTCACTTGCTATTCCAGCCATGCCTATCTAATGAGATATAAATCTTTAACCAATTCATTTTAGGGAGATATTGGTCCCACCCATCTCATAATGAAATAATTCTTTTGTGTTCCACAAAATAAAAATAAACCATTCATCATAACCCAATGAATAAAATGGGATTCATAAACATCATCCCATCATAACATAATTCATATAGAATAAATAGATATCATTTCATCATAAGAAAAATGAAACCATGTAAATAATAGTGACATTATACGTGAGACATAAACATATTAAATATTGTCATCTTATATGGAAAATAGTTTTGATAAAACACTTGAAATGAATTCTTGAAGAAAATATCATTTCTTCTTCGAAATCATTTTCTTTTCTCAAAATACGGAGAAATTTCAAAATAAAATAATTTAATTGAAAATAATCATGAAATATTGAAGAGGAAGCTTCATGAAAATAAGTCGTTATGAAATCGTAAAAATCTGTTCATGCTGTATAAGTTAAAAAAACATTCTTCTCATACTTTTGCTGGAAAAGTCAAAAAGTAACTCATATAGTAAACAAAAAAAGATTCAATCTATACCATGTGGTAAAAGTCAAAAAAGGGTATAAATGAAATTAATAATTTATGGAAGAATAGTAAAAATTTTATGGAAACATTTTTAGAAAACATCGACATGAATGATAAACATAACCCCAGTAAGTCCTTACTAATAAATAATCCTGGATAAAAATGAAATTGGAATAATTATCTCTTAACTTTTATGAGCGGTGGAATAATACATGTCATAAAATAAAGATAATTAAATGAATATGTCAACATCCTATTCTCCGTAATAAAAATCAGAAAACATTCCTGGGAATCCTAAACACCATAAAAAAGAAATAGATGGTGATTAAGGCATATGTCTCACATAAATAAAAGTGAGACAAAATAATCCCTTACCGTAGGTCCAATTTATTCCATACGCATCTGAAACTCCTGTATAGTGGGTTTAAACATATTATTAACTTGTAGAAAACCATAATAATATATATTATTCACTTACGACTTTATATTACCCATTGTTTTGTAAATTCCTTATTAAATCCGTGTTTTGGGTAAAATCATTTCATTTATCGTACATGTTTGGACTTATTGTTCTTGATGTTATTAATTATATCCTGATTTACATAATTCTAGAATTTAAAACAAGATTTATATAAAATAAATATTCAGAATATAAATATATATGATAGATCGATAAATGTAATGAAATACTCCGTTCATGGAGACGGTAGGTCACACGTACGCATGAACGCTGTTTTTATTTTCTTATTGAATTGAATGGAATTATGTAAATGAAACATATATGTACATAAATAAAGTATCATAATTATTTCATATATTGCATTATTATTTATTATATATAATTTATAATCATTCTTTAATGGTTAACATGGAGAATGAATCTCATCGCATCGTGGAGATGGTAATCAGTACGTACGAACGAGTGACGATATCAATCCCATAATTGTTTAATGATATTGGAGTGGATTATATAATATATAATAATTATAATAATGTTATAATAATGATATATAGTTATTATTTACACCATTATACCCATCCAAGTAAGGTGGTGGTGGAAAACAGATTACACCACGGCGTGGAGACGGTAAGCCATGCGTACGCATGCACGGTGATTTCGTTTTTTGTAGGATGGATAAAAGGTGAAATAGGGTTGTTTCATATTAATAATAACATATCAGTATATGTGTGATACTGATGTTATTAATTTATTATAAAATAAAAAAATAATAATAAGTTGAAGAAGAAATGAATTTGAAAGAATTAGTAAAAAATATTACGTCTTCTTCGACGCGCCTCTTCTAAACCTCCTCTTAGGGCACTAAATTTGGTCTTTGAAGAAGACCAAGACCTTTAGTATGTTTCAAGGAAAGTGGAGAAGATAAAAGGATAGGGTTTGGCTTATCCTGGAGGGTCAAAATGTTGTGAAGATGAGAGGGAGGAGGTTCCCTTTTATAAGAGATGAGAGGGGAACTTTTGGAAACCTCTAAAATATTAATTTATAATAAACTAAACCCCCAACTAAAAACCTCCAAAATGTCTAAAATTAGAAGATCAGATGAGATAAGGTTGTAATATCATCATCCAATAAGATTTATACATGTTGGAAATTTATTTTAAACCTTATAAACTTGATTTATCCTTATTTAATCTATTTAAATTTATTTGTGGTAATAATATTCTAAATTTTAAATTGTTATAAATAATTTTTTATGTGTTCTTAATTTTCCATAATTGGATACTTAATGACAATTTAGTCCATATAAATTTCAATTTATTATTTTTAAATAATTTTGGTATTTTTAAACAATTAAATTATATGTTATTTTTATAAAATAACAATAGTGTCAATTTTGTCACTATTCATTTATTCGAATTTAAATAAAACCCACACAGAGGATATATTCAAAAGAAATTATTTAATAGATTAATAACATGTCATATTTTCTAAAAAAACCATGGAGCACATTAAATAGTTCATATAATATTTAGTTTAATAGTTTTAAAACCTTTTAATTTATATTTCAATCAATAAAATAATTTATACATCACTATTGTGTCATCATTAATGATAATTATTTAATCCATAAAAATATTAAATAAATTCACATTATCTATATAATATTATTATAATTATGGGGACTATTTAATTTTTTAATTTTTATGAAGTTTATCACTAAATTAAAATTATGACACTTATAAGATATAAGAGAGTGACATGTTGTCACTTTCTTTGGTTTTAATAATAATCACATCATTTTCACAGTTAGAAGTCCATGAAATAAATCTATTCTGACCCTTTGGTGATATGGGTCAACTTTTATTCATCCAATAATATTTTGGCAGGTGTTATGTTAATTTTAAAATCTTATTTTTACCCTTAATTACCCGATTTACCTTTAACTCTAGTAAATAAAAATTACCATAGTTACTATTCATAAAATATAAAAAAAATTATAATATTAACATAATTTGGACCTAATAATTCCAAATATGGAATCCATTTTTCCAAATTCAAGACAAATAATTTGCAGTATTTAATTTAAAATTATTCCCACTGTTGAGAAAACGGGTTTGAAACGTTAAAACATTGCAAAAGATTGAAATGTTTTTACCGATGAATTAAATGTAAAATTAATGACAATGACATACATAATATTAAATGGTAAAAATATATTCTATTTATACATTAAAACCATTATTTTTTAAAATTTAACCATATAAACTATCTTGATGAAAAAAGTTGTTTATAAGAAAAATTTAGCGTATTTTTATAATTCATCAAAATATGAAATTTAACAACAAAATATATAAAATTTGTCTAGGTCAAATTTTTATATCCTTATTGAAATTAATAAGTTTATTGGGACTAATTGAACTTATAAACATGTCAAAAACTTGATTTAAAGTGGGTGCGCCATTAAAAGGCGGCAAAACTGCATTTTTTGAAAAATATTAATTTTCTCGAAATATTTATTTTGTTCTCAAACCATGTACTAGAATATGTGTAAGATGAATTATATGTTATAAAATTAAAAATTTGGTTAATACTATTAATAACGGATAGTTCATAATAATATTATAACAATATATCTTTGTTTAGTGAAACTCGGTATTACGTACATCATATGCTTTTGAGGAAGGTCGCTCTTGCGTGCAACACATGCCAAGAATAGTGTTTGCGTATAATAAAAGCTAATACGGTATTGTGTATAGTGCAATCTAATCTTGGTGTAGTATACAACAAAAGAAATCAATGAAATAAAAAATTATATTTCTCATATAATCTCTAGGTGTTACATTCTACACCCCTTAAAATTAATTTTCTAACACCCTGTGCTTCCACAATACGCTTCT
Organism: Viscum album; assembly: GCA_963277665.1. Lineage (NCBI taxonomy): Eukaryota > Viridiplantae > Streptophyta > Magnoliopsida > Santalales > Viscaceae > Viscum > Viscum album. The sequence goes on from OY728163.1 coordinate 1,329,313,883, forward strand.
CTTTCAATAATGAAATAGCTTGCATTGTACGCAACTTCAAGTTCTAAAACACCGCGACTAATCAAAGTAGCCGTTATGTATAGTAATAACCACTTTTTAAAATTATAGAAATTTTATATTTCAAAATGGACTTCATTTTTGGATTCGGAATATCGAAATTAGCCTATGTTGAACTTTTGGTATTTTTCTGAGAACTTCTAATTTTTTATGAACAGTGAAAAATACTTAAAAACAACTTTTTTAATCAAAATAATTTATAGTGATAAATTATACTATTTAGTGGTTTTAATGTATAATTAGAATATATTTTTACCATTTTATCCAATGGTGGTCATTAGAATTAATTTAACATTGAAATTGGACATAAACAATTGCCAATCTTTTGATATAAATTGTTTCTAAAAACACGCTATTTGTTGTGAAAGCGGGAATTAATTATAAAATTAATTAATGAAACTTATATTTTTGGAATTTTGTAAAATAGACATCATTTTTGAATTCAGAATATCAATTATATCTTAGGGTGAAATTTTGCCATTGTTCTGAAAAACATCAATTTTTGATGAATAGTGAAACCACTATGTGGTAGTTAAATAACTGATTTTTCGTTTAAATGAAATATTACCACTTTTGTGGTTTGATTTTAAAAAATACTACATTCATGGTTGTCATTAAGAATTAAAATTTGGTTCAATGAGATTAAAATAATTTTTGGTGAATAGTAACTTTTAAGTTCTTAATCGCGATTAGAGGTAATTAGTGTAGTTTAAGGTAAAAATAATGTTTTAATAATATGAGATGAGCTTGACACTTGTCCTACTCCTATTGGATGTGTCATGGCAGACCAAGACAACACATGGGTCAACTTGGGGACCCCATATAGCCACTTTGGTTGGAAAATGACATTAATATATATTTATTTAATGTTAAAATTAAATTGACACAAACATGAGTTGTTTTACTAAAACAGTTTTTAAGTGGGGTTACACAAGTAAACATTTTTGACTATAAATATTAATTAGAAAGATAAAAAGATTTCCTACATCATATTATTTGTTTTATAATTTTTATACATTAAATAAATTAAATTATTTATGACATCATGATGATGCAGTGATGAACTCATTATTTAACGATTTTAATAAAATGAAAATATAATGTAAAATACAAGGCTTAAACTTGTCCAAAGACTATTGGATGGGTAGATTTCGAACCCTTATCACCTTATCCTCGAATTATATAAGTGTGGGACGTTTAGAATCCGAAAATCATTGTATAATAATGTAAAATTTCCTTACTTTCCAAGAGTGCCCCTCCTCTCCTCTTATAAAAGGCCCCCACCTCTACCACCTCATTAACACTTTCAAGCCATTTGGCTCATCCAAACTCTTCCCAAATACTCTCCAAACTTCCCCCTATTACTCCTAGAAGCCTCACTTTGGGAATAACTCTTCCCAAGGAAGCCTTTGGATCAAATCAAAAAGAGTTACCCGATTTTGAGGTAATGTCTTCTATAATGTTGTTTTGTTTTATTTTTCTTCTCCAACCCCCTAAACTCTTTTTATTCATTTCTTTTGTAACAAAAAAAGTATACTAAATATACTAGGATGTTGTTATAAGAAGTATTCGAGCTACACTTACACACACCTACAACTAATGGTTAAAGAACATACGGTTTCTGTGGATGGCGAATTTCTGACTCACGAAACGATGACTGTTCAACACTCATATAACACCTTCAAAGGTGGCCATTAAGATGTCACTATATTTATATATGACATATAATATGTTTATGTTTTACTTATGCTTCTGTATTTCTCATTTAAGGCATACTTTATGATTTCCATTATGGGTAAAATGCGATAATTTCATTTTAGGAAGTGCGGACTACCGCCCCCTCAAAGTGATTTGAATCGTTAATGCCATATGTGGGATGTATAAAGGATGGAGTAAATGGTATTATACACTATATTATACTGGAATTATATTATAGATTTATATAATTATTATTTCATTCCATTAAATATGAAATAGAAATGAAAGTAGCGTTCATGCGTACGTACGGCTTACCATCTCCATGAACGGTGCATTTCATTTCTTACATCTAAATGTTATGTAATATTATAAATGAATGTATATACTAGATATATATGATATATATGACATATAAATCATGAATATAATTCTGGAGATAATGGATATTCTACCACATAAACAACTTGTAATTATAAGAAGTTTATTGTTGACTCAAGTATCAAAGATCGACAAAACGACCGTTATTAACTTAAATAATTACATAATGTTCATAAAATTGTAATAAGTGATATAAAAAGGATAATGAAATTAAAAATGGTTCTTAATAAGGTATATATTAACTCTAGTTTATTATTCAGGAGGTTAAAGAACGGTTGAGTCAAGTCAGACACGAGGTAAGGGAACTTCTTAACCCAATTTCTATTCTTTGGGTTAATCTCCTCCTTTCAAAAAATGTCATGATATTATTATGTCCTATTTTGTATTTTTACTTTCTTCATGTGTAACTATAGTGAATAAACATAATAGATCTATTTTATTGTAAAAATGATCTTTTTATGTAATTAATCTCAATCTCCTTTCATTGAGGCATATTTGGTTTTATACACAACTTTCATTTATATAGTGTTTAAACCCCTTTGACTTTTAAGTTTATTCAAAAGGTTTTCTTTTATAATTATGTGATTTTTAAATTATTTCAAAAAAGAGATATTTCTCTCCAATATATGAAAATCCAGTGCAAATGTATACGTATTTAACGCAACCTTAAAAATGTTTTCAGAAAACCCGACTCTCGAGTGTGGTAGATAGGAAGGGATTGGGCATGGACCCATCATGGCCTGTAATTAGTCGAGAAGTCTCAGAATTAGTTATTTTGTTTTCAGAAGCTTGCATAATGTTTTCAGAAAAACACTGGATTATATTTGAGCAATTTTAAATGTAAGTATCTTCTAAAAAATTACATCGGTAGGTCTCATGAGACAACTAGACGTGGAATTGGCCGAGGCCCTTTCCCAATTTGATTTATGGTTTTGGCCGAGGCCTTAATCATTTTAGACGTCTTGGCCGAGGCCTTGACAAAATGTTTCAGAATGTCTGGCATTGTGCATTCCATCATTATGAAAGTGGTTATTGATATTGCATGTGATTATTCGACCAGTAGAATATCCATGTGAATAAGTAAATGGCATTATCTCATTTTACTTTTGCCATATTATGTTGATGTTCAAGTTTAAAAGGATTTTTTTTAGTTATATATTGCCTTAAATGTTTATGTTTATTTATGAAAGATTTCGCAATATTGTTATCCTTACTGAGCATCTGAGCTCACCCCTTTCAATGTTTTAATATTTTCCAGGATGTGAAGAAGTATTTTATAAATGACCTGCAGGGATAGTCAGAAGAGGATATGAGTGTGGACTATGGAGACTTTTTTATTGTAGTTTTTCACCTTATGATGTAATGTAAAGTTTATGAATGTATCTAGTGTTTCCAAGGCTACTAAACTAATCGGTCTTTCGAGACATGATCTTTTGTGATCATGCCAATGTTACGAAGTAATGCACCGACTCTGGGTAGCTGGGGTCGGGGCGTTACAGTTGGTATTAGAGGCAGTTTAGTACTAACCTTGGAAGCTAGATTTAGATAAACGCTGATTAGAGCACATAGACCAAAGATAGACTTTGAGGATTAGTATATAAGAACTTCCTTGAATTTTGGTATGGTAGAGATGTTGTGAGTTTTCCGAGCAATACATCCCTGTCTGGATATGAGCAGGTAGAGGCGGCTCTGGCACAGATGTACCTAGGGGTAAAACTCGAAAACACCACTTTGAGCTAGACTCGAACAGGAACTGGTGAACGACAATGGGCCTTGCTTCACTCTTGGTTACGACACTCCCGGGGGAAATGCTTAGGATAATTCTCATTTTCTTTACAAACCACTAAGAAGGGTTATGAGTATATACATTCTCAAAGAAATTTTTTTATGGTTATGGATTATGTCCATAAATAGTTCAATTAGTGTTATGTGTTTTAAAAGTATGGAATTCTGTATTTTATTTCATAAACTAATCTAGTTTATGCCCTTGTTTAGAAATGGCGCCTAGTGGAAGGAATGGAAACCGTATCAATGCACGCACTCAGTGTAGGGATTTCCCTCCTGCTCAAGATAATTATTGTGGAGCTGGAGATACAACTGGTGCTGATCAACTTATTACCATACTGGGACAACTCACTCAGGTTATGAATAATATCCTTACTCGTATGGAGCACCCTGATCCGCAACGTGGAGGATCAATGTTAGACCGCTTCATGAGGCAACAACCACCAACATTTAATTAGGGTACAAATCCATTAGTAGCTGTGCAATGGATAAACTCCTTAGAGAAAATATTCGACGCCTTGGGGAGTAGCGAAAGGGAGAAGGTTATCATGGAAGTTTACCGCCTCACTGGAGATGCCGATCAATGGTGGTCATTGATTCAAAATACAAAGGAAGAGGATGACATATCGAATATGGAATGGAGGGAGTTCAAAGAGATTTTCTTAGAGAAATACTTTCCTCATGACCATCGAGCAGATATGGAAAGAAAATTTCTGAGTCTGAGACAAAAGGAGGATGCGAATGTCGCAAAGTATGAGGCCACCTTTACAAGGTTGGTGAGGTATGCTGCAGATTATATACGTAACTCAAGAGGTAAGATTGATCGTTTCTTTGATGGGTTAAAACCATTTCTCCGTAGAGCTTTAGTATCACAATCTTTCTCAACATACGAAGATATTGTCTCATGTGCTATCAAGACAGAAAATGAATTATCTAAGTCTTATGACAACAAAGTAAAGAAAGAGAAGAAGAGAACGGTGGAACAAGAGATAGATAAAGGGAAAAAGGGAAAGAAGGATTTTCCATTTTGTGATAATTGTTGGAAGAATCACCCTGGTACTTTCCTAAAAGGAATGGGAGTTTGTTATAAATGTGGAGAAAAAGGTCACCAGGCGCGTGATTGCAAGGGAAAGAAAGAGGCTATCAATGTTGAATGCTACAATTGTAGGGAAATGGGGCATTATGAAAATGAATGTACTAAGCGTCAGGGAAACTTAATTCAGAAAAGGCCAAGGGATCAAGGACAATCTTATGCTGTTACTACAGTTGAAGTGGAATAATTAATGTATTGGTGCTTTTGGACTCATGGATTATATTCTGGTTATTAGAATAATGTGATATATATATATAAGGATTGTACTGCAGTACTTGTTGTTTCAGTAAGGTTTTAATATGATGAAGGTAATCATATTTTTAGTATGTGACAATAAGGGAAACTTTACTTTGTTTGGGGAATCTGATAAATTGATTTTGGAATTAAGAGACCTTTTAGAGAAAGTCTGGACATAGGTATTTTGGATAACTATAAAGGTTGGAGTGGATTAAGTTGATCTTTGGATAGTATTGTTTAAGGTTAAAAAATTTATGAAGATTATTTTTGGAATATTATGATACTATTGTTTTAGGAAAAGGACAACCTGCAGGGTGGGGCATAACCCGTCGCATCGGACAAAGCTGCAGGAATCGAACCCACAACCATAGTGCGACATGCCTTTATTTCCTACCACTAGCCTATAGGAAGTCCCTGGTTATTAAAAAATAATTTTACTAATCTAAATGGTATGTGTTAACATTTGGAACCTTATACAATTAGGCTAAGTATAATATTTTTTAGTTCTATTATCTTTTTGAGTGAAAGATGAGTTGAAGATTGAAACTCTAATTGTCAAGCATAAATATATATATACCTATCTCTTATTCAATGAATAAATTAATTCTTAAACTTTAGTAAAGGTATATTAAAACAAAAAATGTGTTATCCTAATACCTTATGTCTTGTTGAACTGATGATATTTTAAATCAACATAGATTGAAGGCTTTGAGGCCCTCAATTTGACAGTTGATTGTGATTGATGACCTCAATCACTCCCTACATATATTTACGTTCTTCCTCCAATTATATGTCTCTAATTGCCACCAATGTTCTCCTAATCGAGATCATAATTGGGTGGCGACTTTTTCATTTCCCTTTCCCTCTTATTAATGCTAAATTTTATTAATCTTATTTCCGATGTGGGTTTTCCAAAAAAGGTATTTTCTATTTTCAAACTTTTATTTTCCAAGAAAAATTTCAAATTACGAGGACGCAATTTATTGAAGGAGGGGAGAATGTAACACCCCAAGTTTCTACAATACGCTTCTCATTCAATAATGAAATAGCTTGCATTGTACGCAACTTCGAGTTCTAAAACACCACGACTAATCAAAGTAGCCGTTATGAATAGTAATAACCACTTTTTAAAATTATAGAAATTTTATATTTCAAAATGAACTTAATTTTTGGATTCGGAATATCGAAATTAGCCTATGTTGAATTTTTGGTATTTTTCTGAGAACTTCTAATTTTTTATGAATTGTGAAAAATACTTAAAAACAACTTTTTTAATCAAAATAATTTATAGTGATAAATTATACTATTTGGTGGTTTTAAAGTATAATTAGAATATATTTTTACGATTTTATCCAATGGTGGTCATTAGAATTAATTTAACATTGAAATTGGACATAAACAATTGCCAATCTTTTGATATAAATTGTTTCTTAAAAACACGCTATTTGTTGTGAAAGCGGGAATTAATTATAAAATTAATTAATGCAACTTATATGTTTGGAATTTTGTAAAATAGACATCATTTTTGAATTCAGAATATCAATTATAGCTTAGGGGAAATTTTGGCATTGTTCTGAAAAACTTCAATTTTTGATGAATAGTGAAACCACTAAGTGGTAGTTAAATAACTGATTTTTCGTTTAAATGAAATATTACCACTTCTGTGGTTTGATTTTAAAAAATCCTACATACATGGTTTTCATTAAGAAGTAAAATGTGGTTCAATGAGATTAAAATAATTTTTGGTGAATAGTAACTTTTAAGTTCTTAATCGCGATTAGAGGCAATTAGTGTAGTTTAAGGTAAAAATAATGTTTTAATAATATGAGATGAGCTTGACACTTGTCCTACTCCTATTGGATGAGTCATGGCCGACCCAGAAAACCAATGGGTCAACTTGGGGACCCCATGGAGCCACTTTGGTTGGAAAATGACATTAATATATATTTATTTAATGTTAAAATTAAATTGACACAAACATGACTTGTTTTACTAAAATAGTTTTTAAGTGGGGTTACACAAGTCCAAATTCTGACTATAAATATTTATTAGAAAGATAAAAATATTTCCTACATCATAGTATTTGTTTTTTTAATTTTTAGACATTAAATAAATTAAATTATTTATGACATCATGATGATGTAGTGATGACCTCATTATTTAACGATTTTAATAAAATGAAAATATAATGTAAAATACAAGGCTTACAATTGTCCAAAGACTATTGGATGGGTAGATGTCGGAACCTTATCACCTTAGCCTCAAATTATATAAGTGTGGGACCTTTAGAATCCGAAAATTATTGTATAATAATGTAAAATTTCCTTACTTTCCAAGAGTTCCCCTCCTCTCCTCTTATAAAAGGCCCCCACCTCTACCACCTCATTCACACTTTCAAGCCATTTGGCTCAGCCAAACTCTGCCCAAATACTCTCCAAACTTCCCCCTCTTACTCCTAGAAGCCTCACTTTGGGAGGAAATCTTCCCAAGGAAGCCTTTGGCTCAAATCAAAAAGAGTTACCCGATTTTGAGGTAATGTCTTCTCTAATGTTGTTTTGTTTTATTTTTCTTCTCCAACCCCCTAAACTCTTTTTATTAATTTATTTTGTAACAAAAACAGTATCCTAAATATACTAGGACGTTTTTATAAGAAGGATTCGAGCTACACTTACACACACCTACATCTAATGGTTAAAGAACATACGGTTTCTGTGGATAGCGAATTTCTTCCTCACGAAACGATGATTGTTCAACACTCATATAACACCTTCAAAGGTGGCCATTAAGATGTCACTATATTTATATATGATATATAATATGTTTATGTTTTACTTATGCTTCTGTATTTCTCATTTATGGCATACTTTATGATTTCCATTATGGGTAAAACGCGATAATTTCATTTTAGGAAGTGCGGACTACCGCCCCCTCAAAGTGATTTGAATCGTTAATGCCATATGTGGGATGTATAAAGGATAGAGTAAATAGTATTATACACTATATTATACTGGAATTATATTATAAATTTATACCATTATGATTTAATTCCATTAAATATGAAATAGAAATGAAAGTAGCGTTCATGCGTACGTACGGCTTACCGTCTCCATAAACGGTGCATTTTATTTCTTACCTCTAAATGTTACGTAATATTATAAATGAATGTATATACTGGATATATATGATATATATGACATCTAAATCATGAATATAATTCTGGAGATAATGGATATTCTACCACATAAACAAATTGTAATTATAAGAAGTTTATTGTTGACTCAAGTACCAAAGATCGACAAAACGACCGTTATTAACTTAAATAATTACATAATGTTCATTACATTGTAATAAGTGATATAAAAAGGATAATGAAATTAAAAATGGTTCTTAATAAGGTATATATTAACTCTAGTTTATTATTCAGGAGGTTAAAGAACGGTTGAGTCAAGTCAGACACGAGGTAAGGGAACTTCTTAACCCAATTTCTATTCTTTGGGTTAATCTCCTACTTTCAAATAATGTCATGATATTATTATGTCCTGTTTTGTATTTTTACTTTCTTCATGTGTACCTATAGTGAATAAAAATAATAGATCTATTTTATTTTAAAAATTATCTTTTTAAGTACTTCGTCTCAATCTCCTTTCATTGAGGCATATTTGGTTTTATACACAACTTTCATTTATATAGTGTATAAACCCCTTTGACTTTTACGTTTATTCAAAAGGTTTTATTTTATAATTATGTGATTTTTAAATGATTTAAAAAAAGAGATATTTCTCTCAAATATATGAAAATCCAGTGCAAATGTATACGTATTTAACGCAAGCTTAAAAATGTTTTCAGAAAACCCGACTCTCGAGTGTGGTAGATAAGAAGGGATTGGGCATGGACCCATCATGGCCTGTAATTAGTCGAGAAGTCTGAGAATTAGTTATTTTGTTTTCAGAAGCTTGCATAATGTTTTCAGAAAAACACTGGATTATATTTGAGCAATTTTAAACGTAAGTATCTTCTAAAAAATTACATCAGTAGGTCTCATGAGACAACTAGATGTGGAATTGGCCGAGGCCCTTTCCCAATTTGATTTATGGTTTTGGCCGAGGCCTTAATCATTTTAGACGTCTTGGCCGAGGCCTTGACAAAATGTTTCAGAATGTCTGACATTATGCATTCCATCATTATGAAAGTGGTTATTGATATTTCATGTGATTATTCGACCAGTATAATATCCATGTGAATAAGTAAATGGAATTATCTCATTTTACTTTTTCCATATTATGTTGATGTTCAAGTTTAAAAGGCTTTTGTTTTAGTTATACATTGCCTTAAATGTTTATGTTTATTTATGAAAGCTTCCTCAATATTTTTATCCTTACTGAGCATCTGAGCTAACCCCTTTCAATGTTTTAATATTTTCCAGGATGCGAAGAAGTATTTTATGAATGACCTGTAGGGATTATCAGAAGAGGATATGAGTGTGGACTATGTAGACTTTTTTATTGTTGTTTTTCAACTTATGATGTAATGTAACATTTATGAATGTATCTAGTATTTCCAAGGCTACTAAACTAATCGGTCTTTGGAGACATGATCTTTTGTGATCATTCCAATGTTACGAAGTAATGCATCGACTCTGGGTAGCTGGGGTCGGGGCGTTACAAATTTCGCCCTCGAAATTCATCAGGGTTATAAATCATTTACTACTTGAAAGTTTATTTCATAGAAACCAACATTGTAAAAAGGAATAATAAAACTTAATTTTAAAAACTAATGTATGAAATGTAATGGTTACCCAAATTATCATATCACTGGGTTTCCACATAGGAGAACCAAGGTGAAAATATAGGAATGGAAGAGAAATCATACCATCAAGTTATGATAGAGAGTGGTAGAGAACATGGATAAGAAAAAGCCAACAATCACAAAGCCACAAATTTTTGATGACCTAAGGTACCATCTAATTCATCAGATATGAGGGAACTAGGACAACATTTTTGGTTTTCAAGATCATTTCCCTAATTTTGAAGAATTTTTGAATTAAAATAAATACTTACTTTATTTTGGTACAATCTCACCGTTGTTTATTCCTTGAACAATTTCCACTTCTTCTTATAAGGAAATGAAGATGAATTTGTCATTCGTGTAGTGTTAGCAGATCATGCGATAGAATGATAGGTTATTCTATCTCTCTCAAACAAAAATTTAGCAAAAGTAATTAAATATACATAAGTCTATATATGGTGAGATTAACCATATATGATTCATCATAATGGATTCATACTTTATCTATCACACCACTTAATAAAATAAAACTAATTTCTACTAACCGAGGATTTCCTGTAGGCCAGTGGTAGGCGATAAAGGCCTATCGTACTTCAGTTGTGGGTTCAATTCCCGCATCCTTGTCCGACGTGATGGGTTGTCGCCCATCCTACAGGTTGTTCTTTTTATAAAACTACAATATTATAACATTCCATAAATAATATTGAAAAAATGGTTCTAGAATTAAACAATAATATTTGATATCCAACTTAATCCATTCCAATCTTTAGGCTTATCCAAAATACTTCTATCCAATCACATAGTATAAAAATGGATTACTAGAGAGGTCATCTACCAAGCATGTAAATTCCATCATTTATCCCCCATATATCATAAGATATATCTTGTTTGTCACATTCAAAACATGTGAATACCTTAATAATGTATTCTATTGAAAGAAGAATTACTATAGAACCTTAGTGAAAACATGAATGGTGTCAAAAGATAACTCTTCCCACAGACCAAAATCCCAAAATGTCTATATACTCAAACCATGATGTCACTTTGTCCTTATATCAGTAATGAGCTCATTAATACTATGAAACATATTATTTTATCCTTATTCCTTTATTATGCGCATATCACCTACTTTCCAAAAAATATTTAAATCACATTTCATGGTTAACGGTACAATATTCTTATGGAAAACCACAATGAACCAATACATTTATATTTGAATATACCATAAAAGTACCTTAAAAGCAATTTTACTGAATTCCAATACATAAGCCCTTTAATACATCCACTTCAATAACTAGCATGGTATATGTCCTTATTCTATATATAAGTAACCTCTTTGGCCAGGGCATTGAGTTGGGTAATTCCCATGTTCTCAATAGATAAGACATTGAACTCTATAATATTTTGTCACTCTATGCCCCTTTTCCCCACACAGATAACATCTTCCCCTCCATTTGAGTTATTCATCAAGGTTCTTCTTACCTTATTCTTAATATTTAGAAAGATTAGTCTTCTTTCCTCCATGTTCCTCACCATTAGAACATGCAAAAAAGTCCATAATCCTCTTATTTGATGACTTAGGAATAGAACTAATGTTAACCTTAATAATCATATATTACGATGACCGATTCTACATAATCATATTGTCTTTCTCTCGAGGAAATACAAATTTTTTTAGATCATAGTCACCAATCTGTCCATTTGAATCAATGTTAACTGAATTCCTCCTCGTTCCCTCCAATAACTAAAACCCAAAACCATAGTGTAAGATACAATTAAATTAACGAGGAACCACATAATCATAAAAATCACTTATATGATATCTAACTTATCACACATTTTTAATCCATGACATCTTAGGTTTACCCTGGGTTATTCATGATCATCAACATTTTTCTAGGACTATAACCAAAACATAAACTTAACCATAGGGACATCCCTAGACACACCTTAGAAATATCTCTAGGGATATCAATAATGTTTATGCATCCTAGTTTTCAAAGGTTAACTGAACCTTTCCTCTGATACCAAATGTAGAGACCCAAGATTCATGTACATGGACATTACATTACTTTTTCAAAATACTTAATACCTAACAAAAACCAACACCCAAGGACCGTAATAGTTTAGTGTCTTTAGAAACTCAGAACATAATCTTCTAATCATGGTGAAAGATCTTCATCATCTCCCATAAAGATATTCCCAATTTTTTCTTACATAAATACTTTGTTTATATCCTGGGGAAATTAAAACATAAAAAGGGTGACCTCAAATGATCCGTAAGGGTAAACATGGAGAACATAATGCAATCCATAAACATTTGAATGTAAAAACATGAACATAAATCATCAAAATCATGAGTAATGACAAAAATCATGGCAGTACATAAGGCATAAATAAAAAAGGAACATTAATCATGATAAAATAAGATTAGAATAAAACATGTAATTATGGAAAACCATTATGCACATGATATGATTTACATAGTTTCCAAGGAATTTCTACCAAGACCATCATAGTGGACAAAGTCCATTACTGAACCGGGTTTACATGTCATTCCAGCACTTTATTACTGAACCAGATTCCCTTACCGTTCCATCCATGCCTATCTCATGAGATATAAATATTTACCCAATGCATTAGAGGGAGATATAGGTCCCACCCATCACATAATGAAATAATTAATTCATGTTCCACAAATTAAAAATAAATCATTCATCATAACCCAATGAATAAAATGGGTTTCATTAACATCATCCCATCATAACATAATCCATATAGAATAAATTGATATGATTTCATAATAATCAAAATGAAACCATGTAAATAATAGTGACATTATACATGAAACATAAAAATATTAAATAATTTCATCTTAGATGGAAAATTGTTTTGATAGAACAGTTGAAATGAATTCATGAGGAAAATATCCTTTCTTCTTCAAAATAATTTTATTTTCTCAAAATGAAAATAATTTTCAAAAGAAAATAATTTCATTAAATATAATCTTGAAACCTTTTAGAGGAATATTCATGAAAAGAAGGAATTATGAACTCGGAAAAATCCATTCATTCCATATAATTTAAAAAAACATTCTTCTCGTACTTTTGCTAGAATAATCAAAAAGTACCTTGTATGGTAAATAAAAGAAGATTCCTTCCATACCATGTGGTAAAATTCAAAAAGGGTAGAAATGAATTTAAATATACATGTAAGAATAGTAAAAAATTTATGAATTATTTTTAGAAAACACGAACATGGATGATAAACATAACCCCAATAAGTACTTCTGAATAAACAATCATGGATAAGAATTAGATTGGAATAATTATCCCTTAACTTTTCTGATCGGTTTAATCATACAGGTCATAAAATAAAGTTAATTACATGCATATGAAAATATCATATCCTCCATAATAATAATCATAAATCATTCATGGGAATCATAAACACCATACAAAAGTAATAGATGGTGATTAAGGAATATGTCTCACAGAAATAAATGTGAGACGAAATAATCCCTTACCGTAGGTCCAATTTATTATGTATGTTTCCTAAACTCATGTATATTGTGTTTAAACATATTATTAACTTGTAAAAGAAACATAATAATATATATGATTCACTTACAACTTTATATTACCTATTCTTTTGTCAATTCCATGTTAAAGCAACGTTTTGGGTAAAATCGTTTCATTTACTGTACATGTTTGGACATCTTGTTCTTGATATTATTACGTATATCATGATTTAAGTAATTCCAAAATGTAAAACATGATTTATATATAATACATATTCATCATATAAATATATTTGATATATGCTAAATGGAATGAAATACACCGTTCATGGAGATGGTAGGTCGTACGTAAGCATGCACACTGTTTTTGATTCCTTATTGAATTGAATGGTATTATGTAAATGAAACATATTTGAACATAAATACAGTATCATTATTATTTCATATATTTCATGATTATTTATTATATTTACTTTATAATCATTCTTGAATGGTTAACATGGAGAATGAATCTCATCGCGTCGTGGAGACGGTAATCCATACGTACGCACGAGTGACGATATCATTCTCATAATTGTTGAGTCATATTTTAGTGGATTATAGAATATCTCAGAATTATTATCATGTTATAATAATCATATATAGTTATTATTTCCACCATTATACCCATCCATGTAAGGTGGTGGTGGAAAAACAGATTAGACCACAGTGTGGAGACGGTAAGCTGTACGTACGCACGCGCGGTGATTTCATTTTTCGAAGGATGGATAGAGGGTGAAATAGGGTTTTTTCATATTAATAATAACATATTAGTATATTAGTGATACTGATGTTATTTATTTAGTATGAAACAACAAAATAAGAAGAAGTTGAAGATGAAATGAATTTGAATGAATTGGTAAATGATATTACCTCTTCTTCGATGCACCTCTTCTAAACCTCCTCTTGGGGCACTAATATTGGTCTTTGAAGAAGACCAAAACCTCTAGATCGTTTCTAGGGAAGTGGATAAAAGAAATGGACATGGTTTGGTCGAGATTGGAGGCTTAGAATGTTGTGGAGAGGAGAGGGAGGAGGTGCCCTTTTAGAAGAGAGGAGAGGGGCACTTTTGGAAACCTCTAAAATATTAATTTATAATAAACTCAAACCCCATATAAAAACCCCCAAAATGACTCAAATTAGAATATTAGATGATATAGGTTCATAATCGCATCATAAAATAAGATTTAGACATGTTGGGAATTTATTTTAAACCATACCACCTTGATTTATCCTTATTTAATCTATTAAATTTTATTTGTGGTAATATTATTCTAAATTTTAAATTGTTATGAATAATTACATATGAGTCGTGAATTGTCCATAATTTGATACTTTATGAAATTTTCATATATATAAGTTTCAATTTATAATTTTTAAATAATTTTGTGATTTTTAAACAATTTAATAATATGTTATTTCTATAAAATAAAAATAGTGTCAATTTTGTCACTATTTATTTATTTGAATTTAAATAAAATCCACACAGAGGATATATTCAAACCATAATATTTAGTAGATTTAAAACATGTCATAATTATTTAGAAAATTAATGGAAGACATTAAATAGTTCATATAGTATTTATTTTAATATTTTTAAAACCATTTATTTGATATTTCAATCAATAAAATAATTTATACATCACTATTGTGTCATCATTAATAACAATTATTTAATCTCTAAAAATACTGAATAAATTCAAATGATGTAGATAATTTTAGTATATTTCCATTGATTATTTATATTCTATGTTTTAGGAATTTTATCACTAAATTAAAATTATTACACTTATAAGATTTAAGAGAGTGACATGTTGTCACTTTCGTTGGTTTTAATAATAATTACATCATTTTCATGATAAAAAGTCCCTTAAATGAATATATTACGACCCTTAATTGATATGGGTCGACTTTTATTCACCCAATATAATTTTGTCTAGTGTTATGGTAATTTTATAATCTTATTTTTACCCTTAATTACCCGATTAACCTTTAACTACAGTAAATAAAAATTACCGTAGTTACTATTCATAATATCTAAAAATAAAAATTAGCCAATTAACATAATTTGGACCTAGTGATTCTAAATATGGAATCCATTTTTCCAAATTTAAAACACAGAAGTTGCAGTATTTAATTTAAAATTAATCACACTGTTGAGAAAACGGGCTTTAAAAGTCAAAACATTGCAAAATATTGAAATGTTTTTACCGATGAATTAAATGTAAAATTAATGATAATGGAATACATAATATTAAATGGTAAAAATATAATCTATTTATACTTTAAAAACATTAAATTTTATAATTTAACCATATAAATTATCTTGATGAAAAAAGTTGTTTTTAAGAACAATTTAGCGTATTTTTACTATTCATCAAAATATGAAAGTTAACTTATTTTTTTTTATCCAAGGTAAATTTTTATATCCTTATTGAAATTAATAATTTTATTTTGTATTATTTAACTTATAAATGTGTCAAAAACTATATTTAATGTGGTTGCACCATCAAAAAGCGCTAAAACTACATTTTTTGAAAATTACTTATTTTACCCGAAAATTTTATTTTGTTCCCATACCATGTTCAAGAATATGTGTAAGATGAATTATATGTTATAAAAATAAAAATTTGGTTAATACTATTCATAACAGCTAGTTCATAATAATATTTTAACAATATATCATTGTTTAGTGAAACTTGGTATTGCGTACAACATACGCTATTGAGGAAGGTCGCTCTTGCGTGCAACACAAGCCAAGAATAGTGTTTGCGTATACTACAAGCTAATAAAATGTTGAGTATAGAGAAATATAATCTTGGTTTATCGTATAACACACGAAATCAATGAAATTAATAATAATATTTCTCATAAAATCTAGGGGTCTTACCAAAAACCCCATGGATTTTGAATGAAAAAAATATGTTCGATAGCATATACAACACACAACACCATGGCTAAACGACCCATAAAATATATTATTTATTTATGGCCATTATAACCTAGACCCAAAATTGGCGGGTATGAATAATACTATCTAAATAATGATATATATATGAAATCCCTATTAAATATAATTTTAAAAGATATATTCGTATTACATAATCACTCAATTATTAATAAAGTCAATTTATTATGAAAAAATTTGTTTTCTAAAAAAAAATTTTTTACTAATTTTTGTGAAAAAACAATATAATTTTTCCACATATATTAAATTTATTTGATAAAATAAACATCAATTTTTAAATAATTAGATGAAAATAATTTTTTTATGAATTTTCTGGATGTTTATGAAGATGTTTATTTTTTAATGAATCATGAAAATACAGTTTTTCATAGAAAAATATTTTTAAGTGCATAAAATCAATCCCTTTTAATAATTTAAAGTAATAATTAATGAGAAGTAATTTAATTTAGATTCATAGATTGTGTATCAAACTATTTGAATTTAAATCTATATAATAATGATCACTATTCATATAGTTATTATAAGATCATTATATACATGAAAATTCATTTCTTGAAAAAACAAGTATTCAAATAATTTAGTAGGATTATTTCTAAATTAAATTATGAAACTTCTATCAATTAGAATTGATAAAATTTATTATAATTTGGAATTATAATAATTAATAATAAGTTATAAGGTCAACTTCATTTTTGGTCATAATGAATAAAAAAATCGGTTACCATGGTTAAGGGTAAGATAGGTTTACTAGATGTTAAACTAATGACATATGGGTTATAATGACATAAATATTATATAATTTATATTGAATATCCATATTTTGACCCTATATTATCTATGTTCTATAAATTTCCCATTTTGAATCCATATGGCTATGATTATGACATTAATAATAATTTAGGGAAAGAAAAGGAAAAATGTCACTCTCTTAGTTAAAAAAATTATTATGTGTTCACATAAGGAAAAAGGATATATATTCAATTATAAGTACACATTTAAAGGATTTTTTTTCATTTTCATTTATTAATAATTTTTAATAATGAAATAATTACCTTCAATGCATACACAGTCCTCGTATATTAATTACTTAATTAAAAGTAAAATAAAATAAAGAATATTAAAATTATTAAAATTAAAATAATTAAATAAAATTATTATGTTTCACAAATTTTATAGACAATGTTGATATTTTATAGAGTTTATAAAGATATAAATTTTAAATTTGGTTAAAAAACAAGGGTAAAAATGTAATATAAAATTGTTTATTTTTTATTATATGTGAGTATTTTTACTCACCCACATGTTTTTCTAGAATATTCTTAATTTTTAGACCTTTTAATATAATAATTAATTTAAACCATTGAGAAATTGAAGGAGTTCCCCCTTACTTATAAAAGAGAACCTCCACTTTTCTTTTCTACAAACTTCAAAGGGCATTTTTTTAGAAATGTTTCTAAATCCATTACATAATCCCCTCCCCATTTTCTAGAGAATTGATTTTATTAGAAAAACATCCTATAAAATATTTTGGTGTGAACCTTATAAATATTCTTGAAGAAGAGGTATCGTTATTGACATAGCATTTTTGATTTATTTCTTATTATGTTTCTGTCAAATCTTATTAAATGTTGATGATTTAATTTTATCATTATATAATATATGTTTTTATATTTTTTCTATTAATGTGAAACCCTATATCCATCTCTTATTCCATCCACTGGGAAAAAACTACAATTCCACTACTATAAAATAGATCTTTAACAACACTGAACTTTATTAATTCTAAAAAAGTGAGGATAAAGGGTACCCATTATCAGGGCGCTTCTATTGCCCTAATAAAATGAACCTTTAATTAGTTATTTATTTTTAATATTGGTATAGTGTACCCTTTATCATAGCTTTAGTTTTAGCGCTGATGAAGGGAACAATTGATCAAAGTTTTTTTGCATTGATAATGAACCTACATAAAATAAAATATTGAAATAGATAAAAATAAAAATAAATAATTAAAAAAAAATATTTTCAGTTTTATTAATTAAATAAATACTGAAAAAAATGAAAAAATTTAATATTAATATATATAAATTATAGATATTAATAAATAGTATTTATTAGATAAATAGATATGTAAAATTAATAGAAATAAATAATTAAACAAATAAAAATTTAAAATGATTAAATTAAGAGAAATATTAAACATTTTATCAATTAAAAAATTGTAGATGTAAATAAATAAATTTAATATACATATACACAGATTATAAATAATATTTAATAGTATATATTTATATAAAATTAATAAAAGGTAACAATTAAATAGAAAAATAATAAATTAACAAATTGTAATAATTAAAGAATGAGTAAATTATAAAATTTTTAAAAACATTATTAAAGACAAAATTATTAATAAAAATGAATATGTTTAATATATTTATATATATAATAATTATAAATTGTAATAAATAATATTTATTAAATTAAATTGTATATAATTGAGTAAAATTTAATTATTAAAAATTATTAACTCTCTTATTCATTTTAATGGGTTTTATACAAAATTATTCATTAATACATTTTATATTGAAATATATTCATATATATATATATATATTTGAATGCATAATATTTCCTGAAAAATGATGTAATATAATACGAAAAAAATTATGCTTACTTATTACATAAGTTATATATTGTGAAGAATGGTTATTAATTAATTATTAATATTAATTAAAAATAATGAATAATTGTATCGAGCAATTGACATAATTGAATGTCATTTGATTTTATATTTAATCATATATCTATGTGTGGTACATTGATCTCAAATACATATACATAATGGGTTTTAATATATAATGCACACACAAAAATATTTATATAATTAATGGAATCTTATATATATATATATAAAGACATACACATAATATTATTTAATTTATTTAAATTTTAGTAATCATTTTATAATTTCTTTAAAAAATGATACATTTAATATATTATGTTTTTAATAGGTTAATTTTATTTTTTTCCCTTTTAATATTATTACAATTAATTACTCATTCATTTTTAATTTTTTTTTTAATTTAAACATTTTAAATTATTTATTTGTTTATATTTACTTATTATATTTTAATTTGTTCAATATGTATTCATCTTTATTTAAATATATATCTATTTTTTATTAATTTATATTCAATTAATAAAACATATCAATTTTTCAATATTTTTAAAGTGTGTTCATTTATAATTACTCAATTTCACTCATTTTTAACATGCATCCATTTAAGATTATATATTCATTCATAATATCAAAAATATATTTCTAAATAAACTTTTATAACTAATATATCTATAAATATATTTTTATTATATTTATAAATTTATAAATTTATAATTATAAATAAATAATTATTTTTTTTAAAAAAATTATTTATATATTTATAAATAAAATAATAAATACATTTAAATAATTTTTAAATTAAAACAAATTTATTTAAATAATGATTATTTTTTACTATATATATATATATTAATAGTTATAAACAAATTTAATATATATATATATATATATATTAAATTAAATAAAAATATATTTAATTATATAAATATATAAATATTGTTTTTTATAAATTATTTACATAATTAAAAATAAATAATTTTAAATTTAAATAATTATGAAATTTTATTTAATATATTTAAATTATAAATATATTTTCTATATTTAAATTTAAATTTATATTTATATGTAATTATTAGTATATGTATATAATTTTATAAATATATTTATAATTTTAAAATTTTAAAAGTATATTAAATATATTTAAAAAATGAATATATTTACTATATAGATATTTTTATATTTTTATATATAATTACATATAATGATATAAATATATTTTTAATTATAAATAAAAATATATTTACAAATTTACATTTAATATAATTATAAAAATTATATATTTGTAATTATAAATAAATATATATTTTTTAATAGTATTTATAAAATTATAATTAAATGATTAAATATTGAATAATTCTAGAAGAATAGTATATTGATATATAATATTATAATTATTTTTACTAATTTTTCTATTATAGTTTATCAGGTTTTATCTGGTCTTCTTTAGCATTGATAATAACAGAACCCTATCGGCACTAAATTAACACTCCTAAAGATAGATTTTATCCACACTTATTAATTTATCTCTCATAAAAGGTTTTTTATCAACCTTTTATTGGAAGCGCTGATAAAAGTCTCTTGAGCTATTTAAATAATGCTAATCATAACTATTTTAATCTCGATATCAATTTATTTTCATGGTGGCCTCATGCTGTCAGCACTCCTCCCAAAATATAGGATTGAATCAAAGACAAAATCCAATCATGGACATATCCAAGGCTTCAATCCAATCCTTCAACAAATCATGTCTCGAACGAATCCAGGTATCAAAGATATCTAGGCTTTCGTGCATGACATCTCAACTTTCTCTCAAATGAATGAAAGCTTGAATATAAGGTATGTTATTTTCCACACCTCCTTAATTGTTAATTTCTTGTCTGGGTTCCATTTAAGGTGTTTTTAACATAGGAGGTGGTCTTTTTTTGAGTGAGCCTAATATTTGGGTGTGCATCAATGTTTTGTCGATTTCATTAAATGGTTGTTAGTATTTTAGCTTTATGATGAAGTACCAATCTTCTAGATTGTGAGTTACTAACCATATAATATTTTGAAAAATATGTTTTTATAATTGTGTTATGGCCTGAACACCTCCATTTTAGCATATAGAGATTTAATAATCAACTTATATGATATTTATAAACTGGGTGAAATCGCTATCACTGGATTGATGTATAATGGATTTCTTGCTTCATCCAATGATAATGATTATATAGGAAACCCCTCCCCAAATTTGAGACCTACCATTCAAAGTAGAGAAAATAAAAATAAGTTGTCTCCACCTGTATTCAATTTTTCCATTTATGGAATTGGTAAATTTCTTGGTGACTTCTTCTTGGGATATTTTCCATTTTTTAGTAAAATTGATAGTATTTTAGGATCTTAATGATAGTATTTTTTCTCATAATATTATTGAGATCATGAATTTTTTCATTACCATGATGTTGGTTGTGAATATGAAAATATGGAACTACATTGTGGACTTTCTTATGGTATTCATATATAAATTAATTATAATTAATTTATTGTAACATTTTTTTACTATTTTATTGATGAAATAAGGGATCATGTGATTGAGGATCTGTGTAACAGGATTTCATGGAATGAGAAAAGTGATGCCCATATGGATAACTTCATAAAAGAGGTGGGTTGTACAAAAATTATTTAGCAATGTTTTATATTTATTTTTGTGTGGAATGTGATATATTAGAATAATTAATCAGGGATAGGATACCATAGTGAGTTTTGATATGGGTTTATGATCACGATGTATAATAGGTAAATATGATTTGGAATAAAATAGTTATTCTATACTCTGTAGGATGATTATAATATCAATTGATGGATTCATCCCCATATGGTCCTCGGGTTTGTTAGTTGGGAAAATCGTAAGGGATATTAAAATATACAATGAAGGGGGTGAACCTAGGATATTCCTATATTATTATGTGAGAGGGAACTTTGAGAGAATATTATGTGATTGATGGTTCTAAATGGTTTCATTATTGGTGATGTTTTATGAATAAAGTGATACATGGACTTAGGACATTGTATATCACCATGTAAATTAATATTTAGTTGTATATAGGTCATGTTATGAGAGGCATAATGAGGATAATAATGTCTAATTGAAGTATAACACAAGTTTAGAACACTGTATGAATTTCCCTTATAATATTTTTCTTAGGGTGGTAATATGTTAAGAGGGACTATATTCCCACCTTTGTATTCATTAAGTATAAGCAATAAACTTGAGTACAATTCCTTGAAACATAGTGGGAAAACCTATAAGTGGTAGGATGGATTATTTGATCATATATGTTACATTAAATTATTAGTCGTGGTGTGTGAGTGACCTATTATGGATTATGAACTATGAGATTATCAAACAAGTTATCATTGAGAAAGATGATCAATTCTTAAAATAGTATACCTTTGAGTATCATTTTTAAGAACATATAGGGTATTATGTGAGGTCTTTGTATGGAAAGGTAAAATTTGAGTAACTAGATACATATTATTGATTCATTGAGGGATAGGGTGAGGGAGATGTGACATTTATGTTGTTGTTTCTTCTACTTTATAGTTTTTCAAATGTAAGGGTAAACTAATCTATTGTGGAACCCATTGTGTGGTTATTTACAAAGGGTAAGAGTTATTTTAATACTTACAAATATATAAAATACACTTCCTAAGAAAAATATAGTTGTTATAACCATTTCATGATTTGGATTCAATAAGTACATGTGATGGTTATCCCTGAGGGATAGTCATGGATGCTAGTGTTGGAGGTCGAATCTCATGGTACCTACGATGTGGTTATTTCCAATGTGAGATAAATAATTTTTCCTCTACCTATGATTCAAATGTTAATCTATTATTAGGGAAATGGAATTAATTTTAGGGAACAACAGTGATATAAACTTATGGTTTCATTAGTATAATTCACTAGTATGAAATAAATTAGGTACATTTGATTATCATGGTTACTCAATTAGTACACAAAACTTTTAGTTAATTGTGTATTTTGAGTGTTACTACTTGGAACATATCCTCAAATATATTAAATGGTATATTTTAGTGGCCTTGATAGTATTTAATTTTTAGTTTTTATACTCACACCCTATACATGATGCTCAGTGGACATAAAGCTATTATATTTGATATACACGAGAGAGAAAAATACTGGAATTATAGATTAAAGTCGGTGTAGCTAAGTGGGGTTGAGTTTTTGTTCTCATTGCAGTGTCCATAAATTTTATCATTTAGAGAATAGATCTGAAATTTTAAATAAATATGTGGTAATTTAAAATTATTTAATGATAAAACTTCCATCTTCATCTACTAAATCCCCCAAATAGTTAGTATTCATTTTTTACATGAGACTCATCCCTGATATCTTCTTTGTCTCTTAAATACTCTATGAATTAGTCTTGAAAAAATGATCAACGATACATAGAATGGGTTTACTTCTACACATAGTAGATCATAAAACAAACATAAATTTCTATAAGATATGGAATATGAGTCGCAAGAAACAAAATACCATAATAACTGTTCAGGAAATGAAGTTGGTGAGGATAAAAGTAGTCTATTACATTCACCTTTGGTTGAATTCATAGGATACAAGCGACCATAGTTGAGTAATTTTTTTGCTTAAATTCAATTACCCGTTTCTTTAAAAATATATGCACACAAATATTTTGACAAAAGAGTATGAAGATGTAGATAAAGAGTTCATCATTTTTGAAATATTGAAAGTATAAAAACCTTCTGAAATCCTTTTCCCATGTTTACAATACTGTAATTCAATACAAATTAAATGTTTGATTACTCATGGAGACAATGACTTCTTCACATGATGATGTTACTAATCCCAAGGATGAAATTATTATTGTTGGTAAAACTACCAAATTATTTATGGAATAGTAGGAAGTTGATGAAAAAAACAAGATATCAACATTGAGTAAAATTATCAAGGAAATAAGTAAGGGAATAAAATTTGGGGTTGGTTGGAATTAATGAAACCATCATTTTAACCTCGAAAAGTCATTATTCCTTAGTTATGTTGGGGTCACAAAGAGGATAAATGGGCCAAATAATATTGATTCATTACACCACATCCAGCCTGTAATGATGAAAACCCTTTGGAATGATATAAGGGAAATGTTATGAGATAATTTATACATTTTACAAAAAAATATCTATAATGAAATGTTGATTTAACTTTCATTATTCATTTTTGACTTCATTTATTTTAGAATATTTCATAAAGAAATTATTTTTAATTGATACTATAAAATACCATAATGGATTCAAAACTATTCTTACAAAGTTACATATTATTGAGGATGAGGTTAAATTAAATCCTCACCTGACTAGTTAGTTATTCACACATTATAATATACGAAACATGGAATGATTTCATTATTTATTGTGATGAGAAATAATTTTAGGTGCATTAATTTCAATAAAATATTTTATAAAATTATTTATTTTATCCATTTTGATTCAAAATTGATAATTTATTAAATTAAAAAGAGTGTTGAAACTAAAAAACATTCATCAAAACCAATTTACCCCTATCACAAAGTCTTTATAGGGTACACATAACTAGAGAAGAAATTTGCATGTATTTTTAATAAACAATAAAATTTTATATGATATGAGACAATATATGTTCTTTTATTTGTATTCATATTGATGAATCAAAATCCAAAGCCACTTAGAACCCACATCATGTGCTATGGAAGGAGGGTCACATCAATAAGGAGGGTAATGTAGTTGATGACAACAAAAAAGAAGAATCAGAAACATGTGTATGTATGAAAAACTACAAAGGAACATAAAAAACAAATAGATGAATATAAAACAACACGATGTTATATATATTATGTTGAAAGTATTTCATGATGAAATATATTAATTTGATGTTATTATTATCCAATCTTGTTTGACAAAAAATATATGAGAAATTATCAAAGAAAAAGATAACTTCATATTACTAAAATTATATAAGGTACAATTTTATGTGATTTCTATCTGTCAACACCCTCACACTTCTTTATTGTGAGGGTTATGGTGTATAATATATTGGGAGACAAGATACACCAAAAATAAGTCCCAAAAGATCACATGAGAGTGGGCATTGAGGTATCACATGAGCTTATTGCTATGTTGTTTGTTCAACTTGATGATACAAATATTAAAATAGTAAATTATTCTATTGGAACTTTTGTAGAATGGAATCTAAAATTATAATGATACTTGTGGTATGACATAATCAAATTTTTTCACATGAAAAACATGTAACAATTAATGAAAAAGGTATCCAGTGAGGTATAATATACAGCTGGATAATGTAATAGGGGCATAGAAGGTCGGATCAAGATAATCTAGTGAATTGATAATGAAATCAAAAGGACCTCCCAAGAGTACCTTATCCCCACCAGTTCTAGAGGTAAATTTATTATCATTACCAATTCAAACAAATACTTCATTTAAAAATTAAAATATGTCTCATATTTCATATAAAATAGAAATATATGAAACATCTATGATAGATATAGTTGGTATTGAGAGTATTAATGATATTCTTGAGAATGAATGGTTGTGAGCCTGAGTTTTGAATACATACATAAGGTACATTTTCATAATACATCGGTCCAAATAGTGAGATAAAGCTTTTATTAAAGTTAATAACTATTAAAATTTTCTATAGGTATTTATATTAATAATATATAAAGGAAAAACCATGGCAAGCAAGATTTGGATTAATTAATCCACGTATCATTTTTATGGAAACAAATACTTTTGATAAGAAAGAAATTGTGTAGAAAAGAGATGAGCTACTCGATGTGTTGGAGAAAATTATAATAAAACTCATACTTTTTTATTCCTACAATGCCTAAGTAAAACTCTTAAATCTAAAAAAATAAAATGTATTTGTTTTTATTAAATTAATTATTTGTTTTTGTTTTAATTTTTATACATCACTAGATACTAATAACAGTCAATGAAGATACCCCAAATAGTTTTTTTGTATCTAATGTAAGTAAATCCAACAAACTAACCACACAAGATATATACTATAAATTTTTAGTACACCACAATCATCCTTTAAATGATAAAAATTAAAATATACATTTTATTTTATGATTTAACAATATTTTTTATGAGAGTGGTCACAAAATATAGGCTAAAAAAGGAATGAAGTAAGTGTTTGAACATAATAGCTCGTGAATTACTAAAAATAGAATCAAATTAAGGTATATATAGAAAGATATAACTATGAAATAATATTTCTAAAAAATTTACTTATTTTGGTCAATGTTTCTATAGTGTCTGAACAATGATAATGACATCAATTATGAATATTATATATGAAAATTTATAAGAGAGATCATAAACCATTAAAAGAACAACATCTCCAACATGTAATTTCTGAAGATAATAATAATTTTATTAAAAATATTTTATAATCATTTATCATAATTTTCTAAGTACTACCAGGATATCCACCAACCTTCACTCCCAAATTAATAAGTAAAATTTTTAGAGTTTAGTGAGAGATGTACATGGTGTCGGAATGTTTATAGACATACAATATTAGGGGATTAACTTATTAGTTTGTTATATAGTATGGTCTAAAACCATAGAAATATTGTTGGGGTGTAAAAAATTGGTGTCATAAGGCTTATATAATATTTTTTATCTATTTATGATGAATAAATATATTGGAAGAAATAAATTTGTTGAAAATCATTGGCATGCTAAAAATAATATTGGTGGGAAAAGGGGGAGAAATAGGAGGAGTTGGAGGTAGATGAAGAGATGAATATGAAGGTAAAAACATATCCAGTGGTGGAGGGGGAGGCAGAGGTAGAGAGAAAAGTGGAGTAAGTGACGAAGCTTTAGCATGATAATAATAAAATTTTTGGGAAGGAGAGTACAATGGGGATTATAAAAAGTTTTTTCTTGAGAACAATTATTGAAAAGTGCACATAAAACTTATTATGTAAGATAAGATACATTGTGTTTGAGAAAAACTATTGAATTAATATGTGTGTAATCAATCACTGAATCCAGATAGTTTTTGAGAGAATAATTAGAGGGAACCAGATTTTGAGAGATCGTGGTCATCCTGAAGGAATGAAATCAATGGAAAAATTGAATCAAATGAAATGAAACTGCGATATGAAGAAATCCCAAAAAATAAAAAACCCTCTTTAAATGAAATCATGAAGTACAATAAATCTGAAAAAATTAACCTTTAAAAAATTACATTGTATCTTCATCCAAAACCTCTATGAAAAGAAATACAAACCTTCATCCACTAAATCATGAAATTTTAGAAAATATAAATAATGTTGTCTCACTTTGGTTGATGGTGTAATCATTTGGTCTTTTTTATCATAAATTAAATGCATGATATAATACCAAATATTCTTATTAATTCTATACAAGTAACATTCATTATGTATGTGGAAATTCCTTACGTAAAATGATCCAAGTTGATAATCTCATTAATAAAAAAATTGTCATTAGTATTAATAAAAAATACATGAGAATTGGGATATTATGATTTTGATGAATAAATAATGATGAAGTTATGTTAGAGTTTATCATCAACCAAAATATTGAAAATGATTTACTAATATACAACACAATCAATGAATACATAATGAATGTTCTAGTTTTTAGTATCATTTGGATGGATTAATTGGATATATTTATGTTTAATACTATAAAAAGATGTAAGAAATTTAAAATTTTGTTTAGTGTCTTATTAAAATACAAAATGGGTCATAGTGATGTTTTTTCCAACAAATAAGATAAATAGATTATCATGGAGTTTCTACTCTCTATGATGGTGATGGGGAAATATATATTTTATTTTTTCCATAAAAATTCATATATAAGTAATAATTTTATTTTAATCAATAAACTATAATACTTTAACACTAATGATTTATTTGTTAGGATTAAATGAATTCATGATCAAGGATGATTCACTCATGTACTATGATCATTGACACAAAGAGGATGATTCACTAATGATGACGCATTTTTAATTTTAGTCAACAGTTCATTAAACAATATCAGTTCCCAAAATAATTTTTTTATATAAACTATAGTGTTGAATACATTTTAGGATAAATAGAAATGGTGGAATCAACCAAATATTAATGATATACATAGTGTACACAGTATAGCTGAAATTGTGTGGTTTCTATTAAAAAATATCATTTTATTAATGTATTATTTCATATTTATGGTTAATTTATTTATTTATTGTATTATTAACCTAATAATAGTTTTCTTATATTTTTTTATTTTTTTCTCTTATTTGGGTGTTTTTTTTGAATCTTCTCATGCCTATGAACGTTTGGACTTCAAGGCTACAAATGAGATAACAACAACAAGGAAATGGTTAAATAATGTAAACGACTATCATGAAAAGGTAAATACATACTACATACATTGTTAAAATTTTCACAATTTTAACTAGTATTTTTAATTTAATTTAGTTATCATTTGTATCTAATAATTATTTTTTTCACAGATCTTTTGAGAAATCATATTCTTCCTTCAATAATATGTAACAATCTAGAAAAGATAGAACATGTTTCTTTTGTTTTAGGAATTTCTGGTAGTAAGGGGTTTCTTCTTCATCTAAATGATAATTTATTTATTTATAGGCCTGGTTCTTAAGGTTCAAATAAATAATCATCACACAATCAATCAGCTAGAATTCAATTCAATTCTCAATGTGCTCATCATGACTCTAACTATATGTTTTTGGTTTATAACTTTCATTTTAGATCAAAAAACACAACACATACTCAAAACATATAAAACACAATATTATTGTATTTATAATTTATTCAAACATTACATAAATCATTTGTGACATGTATAAATTAGCCACACCTCAATCTGATGCACGGTGTGGCCATTATGTCTAAAAGTGACTGTTATCAGTTTAAAATTTACATTTTAGTTCAAATGTGTCACTCAATTAAAAAAATACAAACTCAAAATGTATTGATAAAACTACTAAAAGTTTTCATAAGTGAGTTGTGATGTTTAGGAATCAGTATCACATAAAACTAAAACAAGATGTAAATAGTATGACACAATGATAGTGATTCCAATTTAAAATAACATTTTGGTAAGAAACACATGGCATGTTCTAAAAAAAATTCGAAAATAGATTCGTACTGTTTTTATAATTTTAGAAAATTATCTATATTTCGTTTCAGATGTGTAGGAATCATATTCACTTCAATCTAATGCATTATATGACCAGTATGAATCTAAGTGTGTATTTTTATATAAGATGGAAATATATTATATTAAAAAACAACTAAAATACTAAAAAATGAAGAAAAACATTCAGATTGTATTTATAATATATTACCAGGATCCACAATTCATTTTTATATTTAATAATTATCCATACATAAATTTAATACGTAATGCACCAAGTATGACTCAAAGTCTCTATTGTTATTTTAATATTGAAATTTTATTTTATAGAGTCTCAATCATGTAAAATTTATAAAACACACTAATATTGGATTGACAATTTATTAAATTTATATATGATTATTTTTTATGTATAGGAAACAATATATTTTCAAACCGGCCCATGATGTTTCTGGTATGACTCAAAGTGTGTGTTTCGTTTTAAAAATTTTATTATTACAAAAAACAATTTACATACTCAAAACCAATAATAATTATTCATACTATTTATTTACCATTATAAAACTATTCATAAGTCATTTTTAATTTGTAGGAATCAACTGAACCTCAATCTGATGCATGGTGTGATCGGTATGACATAAATTGCATATTTTTATTTAAAATTGACATAAATTTTATTTTAAAAAGACAACTGACATACTAAAAACTATGAAAATGAATTATGATTATTATGATAATTTATGAAAATGACCAATACTAATTTATATTTTTAGTAATTAGGATCACCACAACCTAATATATTTTGTTCCCGGAATGACTCAAATTTTTTGTTTGTTGTATAAAATTGACATTTTAGTTCAAAACTCATCACTCCCTAAAAACTGAGATAACATGATAGTAATTCCTTTAAATTTTTTTAAAATGATTAAAAATTAAATTTTTTATATGTAGTAATATGTATGACATAAATCCAACACATGATGTTACCGATATGACTCAAATTGCATGTTTCTAGTTTGAAATGAGTTTTTATTAAAAAACAAAAGCAACATACTAAAAATTGAGAAACAACATTCAGAATATTTTAATACTTTATGAAAATTATCCATAAGTATTTTATAATATTTAAGAATTATTATGATCTCAATTCGACACATGGTGTGGTCGGTATGACTCCATGTACATCTTTTTATTTAAAAATGGCATCAATTTTTGTAAAAAGACAACTGACATACTCAAAACCAATAAAAAACATTTGGATTGTTTTTATACATTAAATAAATGGTACATAATTTATTATTGACATTTATTAATCACTTATACCTCAATCTAATACACGATTCTCCTGTCAAAACACAAAGTGTCCGTTATCTGTTTAATATTATCATTCAAGTTCGAAAAGTATCAATCACCGAAAACTAAGAAAATATTATCAGATTGCCTTGATAATTTAGAAAAATGATCCACTAGACATTTTATTTTTTATCACGTATCATGTAAAATAAAAAAATGATGTGACCTATATGGATCGAATTAAGTTTTTCAAGTTAAAATGACATTTTAGTAAAAACACAAGCAATATACAAAAAACTGAGAAAAATCATTCATATTATTTTTAAATTTTCGAAAAATGATTCATAAGTCACTCGGGATGTGTAGGAACCATCCACACCACATTATGATTCACTGTGTGATATAAATGACTCTCAACATGTCTTTTTTATTACAATTGAGATCAAATTTGGTAAAAAAAGACCACAAACATACCCAAAATGTGAAAATGCATTCATACTATTTTGATACTATATTAAAATTACCCATAAGTCATTCTGTGATGTGAAGGAATCATATAAACTTTAATATAATACATGATGTGCCCCATATAACTCATAATGTATATCATCAGTTTAAAATCTATATTTTATTTCCAAAAGTGTCACTCACTAAAAACTAATAAAACCCACAAAATTTGTCTTGATAACTTAGGAAAATGATTCATAATTAATTTATTATGTGTATGAATTAGTATTATGTCAAACTGGCACATGATATGACAATTTTGAGTCAAAGTGAGTGCTTATAATTTACAATGATTTTTTTTAAAAACATAGGTTTCTCACTCAAAACCATGGAAATAGATTCATATTTTTTGATACTGTTGAAGGAATATGCTTAAAACCATTGGGACCTATAGGAATCAGCGACACCTGAATCTTATGCATGGTTCTAGTGGTATGACTAAAAGCACATATTTTCAATATATATGTCACATTTTAGTTTAAAATCACATCATAATTCCAAATATTAGAAAATGATCCTAGATTTTTTTCTCATGATTCTATATACTATTAATTAATTGATTTAATAATAATTTTTATCTTATACTTATTTAGTTAATTTTCAAAGAGATAATTCATGAATTAGAACATGAAATGATGTGATGTGAAAGAACCATCCCAAACTAAATCAAATACAAAATGTTCATAGTATGAATCAATATTTATTTTAAAATTAAAACATTCTATTTAATTTATATCTTTATATTATAACTAATATAATAATTTCATTCTTTTTAGTTATGTTATATTTCTCAAGGAGGGTTGTTTTTTTCTTTTATACAGGTGAATTATTTTTCTCTTTAATATAATGTTTTTTCTTGTACATTTATTATAAATTTTATTTCATTTAAATGTTCTATTTTTTACATTATTTTACTAATTTATGGTGTTATATATATTACTGCAGTGTGTTGTTATAGCACAATTTATAATTCCCTATCTGTTTGTGTTGCATTGTAAAATTATATCACACTACAAAATCCCCATTTATCAATTCTTGTAAAAGCATTGATAAAGGATAAATTTATCTGTGATTTTATAGTGATGATAAAATCATTTTTCATTTAATCATGATACAATAATCAATACATGTAAAGGCCAATTCTATCAATGTTAATGGATTGTTTCTTAGTATTGCTCATGTTATAGTGGAGCACTGCCTTACGAGCTGATATAATTTGTTTTCCATCACAACCTCTCATGTAAGGTTGTTATTAAGGCTTTAATATATATTTATATACGATATTAATGAAAAATATGTCATTATAAAAATATAATATATCATATAATTTCTTACCATTGAATTCAATTAAAAATGATAACATCGTTCTTATGTATGTATGGATTTCCAGCTCCATAAATCTATGTGATTCTTTTTTCATAACCACATCACATGACACCTATATAGAATCTTATTTAAATAAATAATATGATACTTATGTTATAATTATAATTATTGAAATATAAAATAATACTTATTATCATTCTATTGTGGTATTTGAAAAATTGAAACATTTTGTGTACGTTCAACTTACAATCTCCATGATTCTAACATATTGCATTTTTGATAAAAATAATTCATGGTTAGATTTAAAGGTATAATTGATTTATAAAAATAGTAATTATTTCATTATTATTAATCTATAGATGATGAAATAGTGATATCTTTTACTATATTAAAACTATTGAAGTCAGTTAGGACATATGAACTGAATATCTTAAAAAAATTAGATATAAAAATAATTTATTATGTAATTAAATATAAAAAGGATATAAATAAAATATAAGTAATAATAAAGATTAATTATTTTTTTATGAATGTAAATTATGAAAATATTTTTATTATTCATGAAGATAATGAATGTACATGCCGAGTGATATCTGAGGTAAATGATTTAATCACTATTTTCCATTATTGAGTAATATTTTAATCTTATGAACTTAATTTATTTTATATGGTGTATATGTTACCAATTGAACATGATATATCACTAATCCTTTATAATTCAGGGTGATTTAGTTTCCATTCAACTGATTTCAGCCCATAGGAGACATGAATGTTACCATGTGGTAAGTGTTTCATAACTCAATTTACTTTCATTGTGTTTTATCACCTGTTCATTTATTATATTATGTTAGTATTATGTGTGAAATGTATATTTTTTTTTTATTCCAATATTTAATTTATTTACTTTTGTTACACATAATAACATCATTTCATAGTTATCAATTCAATGGTATGATCATTATAAGGGTTATTTTTTTCAAATTATCTTCTTTGAGATATATATTAAGTTATACGCCTATCATCTTTTATGATGTAGAACTAATTATTCTTTGATAAGTTATATCAAGTTTCTATTTATATTCATGTTACATAATGTTTCATTTGAATTTTTCAATTTCATGTGGGTTAAGATTTAAATTTTACCCAATTGGAAATGGTTTATTTTGAAATCTTATCATTATTCCAGATTATTTATTTTTATGTATCCACTCGGGGAAATAAATAATATTTATATCTTAGAGAATATATATTTACTTCTTTATCTAGTTATTTTGGAAAGTTATAATTTTTCTTTTCATTTTCCTTTTTTATGTACTGAAATGAAAAAAATAAATATTGTTATAAAAAAAGACATTATTTCCTCATTAATTTGGAATATTTTATTTAATGTCGCTATTTTCTAAAAGGTTTTTCAATAATTTCTTAATATTCTCCGATGGTTTATTAATTAAATTTTTACCCACGTTTTACTTTTATAAAATGGTTTAAAATGAATATTGCTTATATTTTCCAAACATGGTATTTTTGACATAAAAAACACGTGAATGGAATATTTATTTTAATGTACTCTACATTAATAGAATTTACCACAATCATGAAATCCCAATTAATTTATGCGTCTATTACATGTTTTCATGACTATTTTGAAATAAAATTTTTCCATAATAATGTGTGGACTCTTAATTTGTATAACTGAATTTCAAATTAAAAATTCAACTTTATCATGAATAATATTAATGATATGTTTATTGTATTTATATTCATTAATGTCCAAAAAAATTAATTTAATTAATTAAAATGGGGATATATTATAATGAAACCATCCTTATTCGTTCTATACATGGTTTATGATTATTTTAATTCGGGATGTATTATTTTGATACCATCAACCAAATTACTTGAGATGAATTATGATTATTTTTATTGATTGGAGAAATTACTAAAAGTTCACATTATTGTTTTTAATATGATGGTTATCAATGAATATGTTTCACCGCATTCATATTATGAATGCATTAGATTTAGTAAGTGATAAGTGAGGACCACTAAAGTTATCCGTTGCATTTGTAGGTCTAATGAGATAAACTAGTTTGGGTTTTTGGCCAAAGCTTTACTTTTTTATCTAGGATGTGTATGGGAAATTCCTTGAAGATTAGTTTATGATGTTTTATTTTATGTATATTATTATTATGTGATTATTTATTAATGTCTATGTGAGTATTTTATTAGTTAAAACATACATATATTAGATTTATTATCAGGTGATTATTTCGATGGAATTATTTTATCAACATTTATTTTTTAAAAATTATAATTTTTAATCAAGTAATTTCTTAAATGGAATGGGTTATCAGATATCTACTTTACAATATTGATTATTTATTATCTACTCATGATAGATTCAATTTTATGACACCATTATGGATCATCTGACCACACCCTTTATTTTGTTTCCTTTTCTTAGGATGTGATGATGGAATCCTTGAATGAGTTCAAGGATGAAGAATATTGAACTTCACTATATTATAATTTTATGTTTTCAAATGTAATGTGATATTCAATAATTTATCTTGGTCATCAAGACTACTGGACTAATTTTTCCTTTGAGACATAATTTCTTTTATCTTATGCCAATGTGTTAATGTAACTTCCATCCCTATTCTACTCGAGATAGGATATTTTCATACAATATCATGTGTCATAAATAAAGAGAAAGAATATTTTATATATTATATATTTAATGTAAATAAATAAAATAATAGGTCATCTAGTAAAAAAGAAAAAAGAATTGTGTCAATGTAGATTAAAGGGGGGATGTGATTTCCAACAAGTGATAAATTAAGAATGAAACCCAAGTACATTCTTAAGGGTAAAATGAGTTTGTTTCATGTGTTAATATTGGGGTACTAATGCTCTTGAATACATGGAAAATAAAGAAACCATTATTGTCCCGTGATTTAGGTGTAAAGATATGGGGAATTAATCAAACCAATATCCAATGTGTCAAGGGATAATTCCACCCAAGAGGCCAAGGGTACAAAGTCATGTTTTGGTTATTACAATAAATTAAGATTGAAGTTCCCAAATATTTGGTTAAAATAAATTTTACCATGACCAATAATTTACCTAATGAATTATTTAATAATATATTTTCAATAAAATTTATATCTTCTACGGCTAATAGGAAAATAAGATAATTTTCTAGGACCATAATAATTGATTTTTTTAGTAAAGACTCACTATGTAATTGTTATTAGAATGGTTATTTAGAAGTTAGTTGTCATTGAAAAAAATATTATTATACATATGGTTGAATTTTAGATTATTATATGATTTAATTTTATTTTAAATTTGTATGTAAAAATTTATTTCTAATATAAAGAGATTACTACATCTGATGGATATGTGGAATCTTTTTCCTTCAACAGGGAGACTGCATCATCTAAATCATCACCACATCTAGCTCTAGTAATACTTATTAATGAAACAATTAGGGATGAATAGAAGAAATAACTTATGAATCTGAATGTATCATTGGTGTATAGGATATACCAATTTTTAAAGAATAAATTCATTTGTTACTTGATGAAATTGTTGAATATCAAATTAATTATTATGTTTATTCTTTATTTATCTAATACCTGATGAATAAACAATTTCTAAGACTCCCAATATAATAGAAACATTATAATTACAGGATGAGGAGACTAAAATACAATATTCAAGTGGTAAGGGATTTATAAACCCTATTGTTTCTCCATGGGGAGCCCCAATGGTTTTTTTAAATATATATGTGCATACGAGGTTGTGTATTAATTATAGGTAAATAAATGAAATTAATATAAAGAATAAGTATCCCCTACCAAAATATTGATGAATTATTTGAATAAAATCAAGTAGCTCATTACTTTTCAACTATTTTTCTTCATTATTTGTTTCATTAATTTTAATTAAAGGAGGAATTTAATCCCAATATGGAATTTCAATTGAGGTATGGCCATTTCAAATTTATAATAAAGCCCTTTGTACTGACTAATGAATCCTAAAATTTTATTGATACGACAAATAATTTTTTATAGATTATATTGATAATTTTTTGTGTGAATTATTATTGATATATTGATATATACAAAAATATATTATTAGTGTTATAGTCATCTATGAATCATTAATAAGAGTCTTATAAAATTAGATTAAAGAAAAAAAATTAAAAGGAAATTTTTTGATTTAAGATGTTTTATTTCATATCTATTTTCTCTCTATGGATGGAAAATTAATTAATACATCAAAGAAAATGTTAGAGTAATAATGGCCTATGTAAATGAATATAAAAAAGGCATGTCATTTAATTGGATTACCATGTATGCGTTTAGTTTTTTTCAAACTTATGATATAGTAGCTAACCTATTAACCAATAAGAATCATAAAGGGATTACATTGATATAGACCGAATAATGTGGTTAATATTTAGAATAATTAAATATGATATTGTTCAATGCACTGTTATTACCTTGAAAATAGTTAACAGATCAATTTGTGATATACAATGACTCATCAAGAAGGGACTTGGATGTAATCTTTTTTAAAATGGTTAAATAATTTCCTCTACATCATATTCATTAAATATTCATGGAAACAATTATCCAAACCATGATATTCAATTGGAAACAATAATATTTTCATTTTTGATTTTCAGGAACTACCTTTATGGTGAAAATGTTAAAATATATAAAAATCACCAAATATTGAAATAAAAATTCACTATTAATGAACTCAAAATGGGAAAATAGATTGGATAAAATTACACATGGATTATGATTCCTAAATTTTAAACCAACCTAGGAAGGAAAATCACATGCCAAATGCATTGAGAAGGAAATATCATGGAGATTTAACTAAAATGAGGATTTACAAAGATCTTATATTAATGGATTTAGTAATGATTGATATGGGAATCACTAAGGATGGAGACAAAATATATATTCCAAATTATTTCCATTCCTTGTTTATTAGGGAAAATTAAAAGTACACATATTGATGATAATGATATTCAACTGAAAATAAAAATTGTTGTCATTTCTCTCCAAAGAGTACCCCTCTCATGCCAAAAATGAGAGAAGGGAGATGGTGACCTCCTGAGTCTTGTTTCTAGTGGGCCCTATGTTAGAGACTATCATTGAGGGAATACCGTACATATAAATAGAAAGAATTATCCTCTAAGAGAAACATGTGGGATAGAAACTTAAGATAGATACACTAGACAACACATTCTCATAAAGATAAGAGTAAACCCAAGGTAATACATACAATGTGATATAGTACTTAAACAATTGAACAGAAATATATAAGTACCAACAAGGTAAACCCCAAAAATACTACAAAACCCAAAATCTCCTAAACAAATATGGGAATATAATATCTAAATTGATCTCCAAATAGCTCATGACATCTTTAAAAACACTTTATATAAAAGTAGTGTGTGTATAATAGTATACATGATAGGATCCTACATGGATCCCTCAATGAAAAATATAATGAAAGTATAGTAATTACCAATGATTAATAAGGGAAACTAACTCATCACCTAAACTGGTATAATAAGTTTCTAGCCTCATCATGGTTACCTCTCAGCATGTGACACATAAATGAGAGATCATATATTAGAATAATAAATCAGAATGAGAACCCTTATACTACTTCCCCATAGGTTCACTACTCTAGCCAAACATCATATGTTATGATCCATATCTCTCCAATAGTAAGACATCCCAAAAAGAACTCAGATATGTATCAAAATATGAATCTCATGCATCAAATTATCATATAATCACATATCTCAAATCCATAATGTAACCATATAGTTTCCCAGATACACCATATACCATATGACGTGTATCATACATCGAGTATTATACCTCATTCCATCAAAACCCATACACTAAGTTAGGTACCTCAAGACACCACAACCAATACCAACCATACCAATAATAGCCATTTAAATACTATATCTAAAGAGAGATATGTGTGAAATAAACACAAGCCAATATATTCATCTAAAAACATATATGGGTAACAAACTATCATGAATAACATCATATAATACTACCAATAGAAGTGAGAAGGGAAATATGGGGATGTAAACCATCCATCATCACCACCAAGATGTTGGATAAAACACTATCCCAAGGTCCACCAGGTTTCCTTCACTATAACCAACATGGGTGGTGTAGTGTATAAAATCAAAGAACATAGAAGATATAATATATATCACAACCACATTACAGACATGAACTAGTCATTGGATCTACTACAACTATTGTCACTCAGACACCCAACTACCACTATTCGTGAATCGATATCCTAGTATCATATAACCATTTAATAAGACATACATTAAATTACATATTTCATTTTTATAGTTCAATTTATTTTATTTAACTCGTTATCTATTAATTAACAACATTAATCAGAATTACATATCATTAACCATTAGATTGATGTCTATGAAGTCCAGGCATAACCCAAACTGAGTCCAAGCTCTCTCATGATTATCTCATTTTCATTCCAACAACACAAACCCCACGGTTTAAAACATTTACTAAATATTATTAACTTCACATAATTCTTGGTACTGTATGAAAATATCATAATCTACCATCAATTTGGTGAAAATGAGCACTTCTAGGTGCCTCAAGAAGTGGGTAATGGGGAGAATATAAATAAGAAACATTACCATACATCCATTCAAAATATTAATCAAGATAACTTCCCAAATCACAACATAACAATAATGGGTAATCCTAGATTTAACCCATTATTTCATCACAGTTCCATCCCTGACACCATCATGCATATCACCACACATCTCACCATCATAGGTGTTGACTGGTGCCACATCATTGGGACTCCCCATGCATATCTCTTCAACCATTTTATGCTCATATCTCATCATAGGTAAAATCTCATATCCAGATAACATAAATTGGTATACTGAAACAAACATTTTCAATAGGGAAACTTAGGCTATAAATACATGGTATTCAGCCTTCACATGAGAACAAGCTCTCACAACCCCCACACCAGGAATCCAACCTTTATAAAAACAATAGTCACTCTCAGCCCCAAAGATCTGAATTTATCAAAACAACTAGTTTTTTATTCCCATTTGAATTAACCAATTTACAATTAACTTGTTACAACTATGAAAAACCTAATACATTAACTACCTTAATATATAATTTATTTAATAAACATCCATGCATTTATTACTGATTCAAAAAATGATGTGAAGAATATTTTTATGGACATATCATTCATAATATTATCCATGACATTAATTATATCTTCATGTTCTTTAGAAAATCCATTCCCACATGTAATTATTTACTTTAACAATTTTACATGCATTTATAATCATTTTTTCCCATAAAATTACACGA
Source organism: Viscum album (assembly GCA_963277665.1). Taxonomy (NCBI): domain Eukaryota; kingdom Viridiplantae; phylum Streptophyta; class Magnoliopsida; order Santalales; family Viscaceae; genus Viscum; species Viscum album. Next base: position 1,329,353,894 of record OY728163.1, read on the forward strand.
TACACCGAATTTATAAAACAAGACTGTTCTCTAATTCATTAGAAAAATAAAAATTGTTACAATGTTCAATTTCTTTATATGATTCAATCGATTAAACCAACAAATCCATTAATAATAACATGATAAACTAAGAATAACTTAGATATCACACTATCTAGTAAAATAAGAGGCAAACAATAATGATGGTGAAAAGAAGCAATAAGCGATTGCGACATATATAAACCTAGATCATTCTTTATTCAAATTCAATCTATAATTGGTTAATTCTACTATATTCCAAGGGTCTACACCATGTTCAATTTGTGATTTCATATAAAAAATGGTATAATAAACAAAATACACTACATAAAATGTGTCAACGTTCATCACATTAGAATGAGTCAATATCATGGATCTCCGACCACAGGTCCTGTAACAAACTACATCCTTCAAAGGATGATATACTGCTGAACAACCAAGAAAACTATACTATAATAATAGATAGAACCCTCGACAACATAAACATGGAAAAAGGATGAAATTAATTTTATCCAAGAATAAAAACATGAAAATGGATGTATAATATACATTGTATTACTGTAGATTGAACATGGAAAGTCAAGAACAATCCCTATTGAATTGGGCATCAATGAATTCTAAAAACTAACCTTTTCCCTAGGTTTCTAGAGAAATAAGTTGGAGAAAACTATGTTAGGATGGTGGGAAGGGTTTTTATTTGGGGACAAAAATAAAATACCGTGACACAACCCTTAAGACCATGATGAAATGTTTCATATCACAAGGTGTACTATAGTAAAGCCTAGGGGATAAGATTGAATCCCCCTTGGTCATAGAAAATATTAAAATATATCCTCACACCATTGTGAAATATGGAATATCTGAGAGGGAGGTATATGTCACAACCAACTACCATGTTGCATAACCCTCTTCACCAACTAGTATTCTATGCTGCAACCCAAACACCATAGTGATACTACCACCTGATTTGGATTTAGGCTCAAAACCTGCCCCGTTGTATCAAACATTCTTTAAGGAATAACTCTTGAAACCAAGGAAGGGACTAATCCACTTTCAACCTATAAAATTAATTCATCCCTAAAATTCAATATCTTCATCAATCTCCCCTATTCCAGAACATGGCATTACATGCCAAAGAACCCGGGACTAAAACGCATCCCATGGACCCATGATGATGAATTTTCTAAAAAGATAGTTTCCCCACATTCAACCCAAACATTCTAAAGTCTCCCACCATTCTGGAGTGGAAATGGAATGAAATATCTAGGGATTTCATGATGAGATTGTGGATATCTTCTCGAGGAAGTGATTCAACATGGGTAATCATTAACAGGATGACCAAGGTTGAACACTTATTACCGATCCATGATACATTCTCTATTGATCATCCAGGAAGGATTTATTATTTTGATACAACGATCCTTAATTGTGTTCCCTGTTCCATAATTTTAGATTGAGAGTCTCTCTTTACATCATGGTTTTGGAAAGGGTTGAAAACAAACCGGGTTCACATGTGATCTTGGGTACATCATATCACCCTTATACCAACTACTAGTCCGAGCGGATGATGTGGGTGTAAGAAGATATAATTTGGGCTTGTATCCTCATTTTTGGAGGATTATATGAAAATAATATACCATTATTGTGTTTTAATACAACAATAAATTTTAGGAAACAAATCATATGGACTCGTATGAATCCCTTTATGGTATGTCACGATGTTCACCTATGTTTTGGTTAATGGTAGGTGAGGCAATGATATTGGGTCCTCCTCTCATTCAGAAGTCTTTAGAGAAAGTATAGATGATTAAAGAGTATGGATACAAATAATTATAAGTATAATTGATATACCGATCATCGCCATCACCCTCTAGAGTTTGAGGTGGGACATCAGGTCATTATGTGGGCAACAGTTAGATTGGGTAACAAGAGAATTCAGAGATAGGGATTGTTATCACCAAGATATTTCAAGACTTTAGATATAGTGGTGGGAGTCAAGTTTGTAGCTTATTGGTTTCATATAACATATATGTACTATTCTATGAAATAATTATTCCACATTTCTTAACTTTGACAATATCATCCCAATACGTCCCATTCATTAAAACTTGAGGATATTGAGGTGGAGTTGGACGCATCCTTTGAGGAGCATCCAAAATGTATCAATGATTGTAGCACTAAGGCTCTCCTAGGAGGGTTAGTTTCTCTAGTGTAGGTTCTATGGACGAACATACACATAAATGATGAGACCTGAGAGTGAGGGATGATGTTTGTGCACAATATCCTGAAATTTTCTTAGAAGATGTTTTACCACCCTCACTACTGGAAAACTACCCTATACCCACGGTTCAAAATTGTGGGTATATCACCCAAAACCATGGGTATAGGCTATACCCACAGTTTTGGGAACTATGGGCAGGAATGTTGTCGGGATAGGGGGGTCGACCTATACCCACGGTTTGAAGAAACCGTGGGGATAGGACTGCCACAGCGTTGCAGGTGCGTGGACATGATGGCACAACATTGACCCCATAGTTTGAGAACCGTGGGGATTTAATCTTCAAAAAATGCCACCAGGTGGTTTCAAACCCATGCCTTAGGCTGCACTGGCGGCCGCGCCCGCACCAACAGACCACCCGAGCTGCGCCTTCAATCTATTATATATACATATATCTTTCCATTTATATTAATATACGGTATTAATATTCCAAAAAAAACATCCAGCGTGTTTCGAACCCATACCTCACAAAGATTCTCGCAGCCGCACCCCACCACCCAACCAACCAAGCTGCGAATTATATTTATTTTATACACATACATCTGGGTATATATATAAATATAATCTACATGGATATTTAAATTCAAAAAACGTGGTGAGGGGGATTTGAACCGGCAACCTACAACATACGCGGATAAAATTTTACCGACTGAGCTACATAACTTTTGTGATTATATATTTATATTTACATAAATATATTAATCTAAATCATTAATATTTTCCTTCCCAGCAAATTTTTTTCGTGTCCCGCCTAATTTTATTTCCGCACCATAATGAGGGAAGGCTATACCCACGGTTCTGGAGAACCGTGGGTATAGGTATTCAAAAATAAATGCCCAATACCCACGGTTTTGATGAACCGTTAGTATTGGTCTTTGGAAAATACCCTATACCCACGGTTTTTTCAAAACCATGGGTATAGGGTTTGAATAAAAAACACATATACCCACGGTTTTTCAAAACTGTGGGTATAAGTGTTCAAAATAAACATATACCCATGGTTTTAAGAAAAACCGTGGGTATAGGTGACCTATACCCATGGTTTTGGAAAACTGTGAGTATAGGTCCCCATATTAACCCTATACCCACAGTTTTGAAAAACCGTGACCATATGGGTACTCTATACCCACAATATTTTGAAAAACCGCGGCTATAGACCCATTTTCCAGTAGTGTCTCAGAAGGGAAATTCGGGGATGAGTTGCCTTAAGGAGGGGAGGTTGCAACGTCCAAGATTTTCTAAAAGTTACATACCATTTGTTTTTAATTAATTTATTTCTTCCTTATAAATGTTTCTTATTTGATTTTAGGAGGTATCAGGGGTGTCAGGGGATCGTTCAGAGCCCATAGACTTAAAATTAAAAGTGGCTGATTGGGCCACACAATTGGTATAAACCATGCATCACATCCCACATAGTTTTCCTAAGACATAAAGCTTAAGATAGTGTGGTTATGGGACTCATATGTTTATTCTAAACCTATGAGACCCTAAGATAAAACCCAAGCATGAGACCTATAGCTTTTAGAGTATGCATTTTTCATGGGTTGCGCACGGTCATCCATAACTAGACCATAGCCCAAGCAAGGGTTCTCTTGGGTAGTGGCTTGCGGAATGTCTGGCATATGGTTTAGCCAATTTTGAGGCCAAACCATGTTCACCTACCTGTGTTGGTGATTTTACAGAACATTCCTTGATTTTTTAATGTTAAACCCTTCTTTTTCCTTCCTTTCTCTAGTGTGTGTCTCCTCTTATGCTCACTTTTGAAGCCCTCTTCTCCCTTTAAGGTATTTTTTGTGATATATATATTATCCAGTAACCAAATATCTCACTATATGATCCATAAAAAGTCTAGAGGTATGATCTTTAATCTTCTCCCTTCATTTTCAAGATACACATCCTATTTGTTTATCTATCTTAATGCATTATCATTTTCCCTATTTTTTGGGGATTTTGAGGATTTCTATGATATATGATATTCAATACCTAATTAAAGGCCACCACTATACAATGGAAGGTATATGAGGATATGGTAGGTGATCTAGGTTCTTTTCCTCTTTCTTGTGTCATTTAATAATATGTGTTTTCATGCAATGATTTGAACCCTGTCAGTGACAACATTAATTTGCTAATTAAATAATTTAGAAATCCTTACTATTTCAATTATGACATGACCTAGTAGTGTATAAACCCTCTTGGTTGATCTTAATGACTTACTACACACCAATGTATGTGATTCTCCTTAGAGGCCTAATTGAACCTTGTTCTAAATTACCTAACATTCCTTGAGGGGTCTTGGCCTATTGATGATACCTTGGTTTGATGAATTGTTTTGGTTAGGGTGGTGAACCTTGAATTTTTTCCTTTTACACCATTCTATAAATTAGTTGGTGGGACTAAGTAAGTTGTTTATGTGACTGTGCATTATCCCTGTTCTATTAGTTGTATTATTAATTGAATGTCTTGACCAACATTCCTAGTTGAATAAATTATTTCAACTTACTACTGGGGGATATATAAGGTTTCCTAATCAGAGGAAAACTTGGAAGGGATTATAATTCCCTAAATCTAATTTGTTAATGACTTTTATACATTCTAGTGGAGACACTATCTATATATAGAATGGGATCAATACACAATTTTTTTTTATTTTACCTCTAGTCTAGTGACACCTGTTCCCTATGGGAGACACCAAGGATGAGATCAATGTCATGATTTTTGTACCATTCCATTAAAGAAACTCAAGAACCTATGTGAGATTATAGGGACATATTTTAAGGTTATTGGTGTCATCACACCATTCCTATTGTGAAAATTGTAATCTCATTCTTGGGTCACCTTGGACAAACTACCATGGAATTGTACTTATACAGACCCCTAAGAGAGATACAAGGAATTATTTTAGAATTTACATGGACGATCAGAAGGTTAATATTATTATTTTATAAAGAGGGTAAATTAAACAAAAAAATTATGAAAATTTTTAAATTATAATTGATCTATTGGAATTGGGAAACATAGGGATGTGTTTACCAATCCTAATAACAAGCTTGAGAACTATCTATTTTCATATTCATTATATCACACACTTTAACTTCACTGGATCCCTTGGTTTAGACTCACTATCTTATGCCAAAGATGTTATATTTTGGTGGGTGTCCTATTCAAACCCAATATAGTTATTTATTTACATCTATCTTTAATTTATTAATCATGACCCACTATTCATTTTATATTTTATGAAGGGTTGGAGAAAGACAACGTTGGTGGTGTCCTACTGGGACATTTTCTGACACCATACTAGGGCTTCCATTGTTACCTAGGTAGAATTTATGGTTGTAGGGATAGATAAAAGGAATCATCCATCATCAAATGTTTGATTTAGAGAATTAGTATAGATTATGGGGGAAGACTACCAAGCATATTCTTGTGATTCTAGTTTCAGTAGTTTTAAGATATTTTGGTATTTTTATTTGCATTTGGTATATGCATGTATACCTTGTTCCCCACATACTCATTTTTTATAGCTACTTGGGAATCATCATCAGATTGTATCTAATCATTATTAATCATCCACTAATTTTTTTATTTTGTTTGAATGTTTTATTATTATTATTCCAAACCTATCTATTTTTTTTGATACTGCTTATGATATGATGGGTTACATGTCCGATAATATAGTGTCTAATTATATAGTTTATTATTCCATATCTATTGAAATTATGAATACTAACTTATGAGGGTATATTCTCTATATAGGCACAATCTAGGACCTCAATCCTAGTCATAAGCCTCTTGAATTTAGGTCGCCAAAATTGAGGTCTTTTGGCCTACAACCTCAAGGAATCCTTAAGTGGTATCTAGGTAAGGACACAAAAATGATCATTACAATGATATGATGTTGTTTGTTTATATTCTTTTGACCATTATTGAACTTGTTCATGTGTGTATGTGTGCATAACCCATGAGATCTGTAACACCCTAGGTAAATAAAGAATATAAAATTTTCATATTTATCCATATTTGTGAATAAAATGTTAATATTAATTTAAAGGTGACGCTATGATCGAGGGCGTACCTAATACGCAACAACGAGTTTCATTGAAATCTTACGTTGCACTATAATAATAAAATAATATTATTTTAAATGGTAGTTAACTCCTAACCATTTTAATGGTGGTAATGAAGAGAACTAACTAAAAAATGATTATATATGTTTGTCAAATATTTTTACCTTTATCCAATAAATGTTAGAGGCTTAAAATGAAAATGAATCAAATTTTAAGTAGAAATATTCTAATATTCTTTAAAAGGTTGATTAACTTTCTTTTGAGGGAGAACCCTTTTTAAATACACTTTTTGAAAATTTTATATGTTATATTGGACCAAAAAAATCCTTCTTTCGAACCAGCACATCAAAATTCACTTTGTGTATGTTTTTGTTATTTTTTTCGATAAATTTCATTTTTAATGAATAAGTGAAAAATGTTGTATTTTTATTCCATCCATCCAAAGTAAATTTTTATTAAGAGAAGAAGAAAATACAAAAAGAGGACTACGGAGGTCTAAAGAAATGCAAACCAAGGGCATCCCCTCTAATCAAATCAACACATTCCACCTTCAAACTGTTAATCTGTAAAATTTGTGCGTCTGTGGAACTGTGGTCAGCCATGGAGGGAAAAAAGTCTGCAACCTTGTTCCCCTCTCGATAAATGTGAGAAAGAGTAGTGTTATGACCAAGCATATGACGACAGTTCCTGATCACGTACTCTATGGACCACGGAGTAGAGCGTTTCTCTTTGAGGAAATTTAGGAGGACAAGTGAGTCCACCTCCACTTCCGAGATGGTAACCTCCTCCTGAATGCACAAGGAAAGTCCTGTGAGAAGAGCCCGGGCCTCTGCAAGAATGGAATTTCCCCTGCCCAGAAAACAAGAGAAAGCCAGGATCACATCACTCTTATTATCTCTAACAACCCCCCTCCAAAAATCACCCCCGCTGCGCAAGCTCCGTCAGTATTGAGATTGTAACATTCTGCAGGGGGGTTCCATCGAACCCATTTCCCAGGTCCTACTTCCTCAGGAAGGGAAGGATAAATGTTGTTCTTCTGCATGCATGGGAAAGGGGAGGACCACTGCTGCTTCTTAAAGATCCACGACATGTCTATAAGATGGAAACGTTTGCGCGTGAGGATAACTCTAGTTGAAGGTCTGACTCCTTCGAATCGGGCTTGGTATCTGGCTTGCCAGATGCACCAGCACCCCACATTAAAGGGGACAGCACGGGAAAGGCGAGTCTTCTCCAAACCAAGTGCTCCTTCAAACCATCTATCCATAAACTCATACTCTGTCTCCTCAGAGCTTGGAGACCTGACTCCCCCACGAAAGGACCAAACCTCCAACGCCCATTCACTTTTGAAGAAGAGGTGATCCAAGCTTTCCTCCATTTTCTGCTTGCAACAGTGGCATACTGAGGCCAAACTGATCCCAAGTTTCTTGATATTGTCATCCGAAGCCAAGGCCAGATTTCTGATTCGCCAAGTCAAGAAGTTCATTTTGGTCGGGATCTGGCGACACCAGACCACACCGTTCCACCGATCCAGGGGCCTCAAGTGGACCCTCCACCTTTGGAAGTCTCTGTTATTGAAGACCCCCGAGGATGATGGACTGAAGACACACCTGTCTTTCTCGGAATTCAACACGATCGAATCAAAGACAACCTGTTGGTCCGCATTCAACACTGCCTTGATGAAGCGGGGATGGCGTTGGGCTTCTTTGAACGAGATCAAAGGCACCGGACATCCTGGGAAAGCCAGAACAGAGCCTGCCCAGTTCTTATTCCAGAAGGATATATCCCCTGTACCAGAAATCCAACGAGAGAAAGAAGATAAGGGGAGAACCAGAGGTTGGACTTTGGCCCACAGTGGGGAAGCTGGTCTGCAACTTACCTCCTCATTACCCCTGAACAATGGTGACATGCATTGACCCCAAATAGTTTTCTCTTACAGAATCTCCCATGCGAGCTTTGCATGGGCCCCTTCGATAGTATAATGGAGGCTGCGGAAGTTGATCCCCCCTTCGGAGATGGGTCTTGCCAACCTCTCCCACTTTGTCCAGTGTCATTTACCTTCAGACTTAACATCCCAGATGAAGTTGCAAAGAACAGCGTTTACTACTTTGATGACTCCTTTCGGCAAGTTGGAGGATTCCAGGGCATGAATGGGAATGGCTGAAAGAACACTATTAACCAGAGCAATGCGTCCTCCGAAAGAAAGAAACTGATTCTTCCAGTTAAGAACATGTCCTGAAATCCTGCTTAAGATTCCATCGAAGTCATAGATCCTCAATCTTCCAGAAGAGATGGGAGTGCCCAGATATTCCATTGGGAACCGCCCGAGTTGCATGTTGAGCCTGTTTTTAAGGGAGTCCAGACGCTAAGATGAGTTACGGTTGGAGATGAAGAACTCACTCTTATCCTTACTCAGAACCTGACCGCTCCAGAAGCAATAGTCCTTCAGAATCTCCATCAGACATTGGATGCATCTCCTTCCCCCATTAAGGAATATCATAGTATAGTCGGCAAACATAAGGTGGGATATAGTAGGGAGGCTATATTTCCTCCGGAAAGGAAGTAGGTTCCCTTGGAGTATGCTCCTGTTGATTGAGGCACTCAAATCATCTTGGGCAAGAATGAACAGTCTTGGGGAAAGAGGGTCTCCCTGCCTTAGACCCCTGGTAGCCTTGAAGAAACCGTGAGTTTTTCCCATAAAGGAAATTCCCAGCCAAGAAGAGCTCACGCATCTGAAGACATTGTCCACCACCTTTGCCGAGAACCCCATCGTCGCCAAGGCTCTGTTGAGATAGCTCCATTCAATCCGATCATAGGCTTTGTTCATGTCAACTTTGATGGTGAGGTTGGATCCATGAGTCTTGTGGTTAGTATCCCTCACCATCTCCTGTGCAAGGGCGATGGCCCCCTGAATTGATCTTCCTCGCACAAAGCCATCTTGTTCAGGAGAAATCCATGAAGGCAACCACGTAGCCAGTCTTAGGTTGATGAGACAAGCAAGGATTTTGTATGGGAAATTATAGAGACTGATCGGCCTATAATGGGACAGAGAGTTGGGATGTTTAACCTTGGGAAGAAGGCAGAGTGTCGTGGCTGAGGCCACCCTCGGTAAAGACCCCCCCCTGAAGAAATCCTGAATAGCTTCAATAAAGTCGCCTTTGACCACCTCCCACGATCCCCTGTAGAAAGATCCAGGGAACCCGTCTGGCCCAGGGCCACTCTCCGGATCTAGCTTCTGCATGGCTTGGAAGATCTCATCCTCAGAAGGAATGGATTCCAAAGAACGATTCTCCTCCTCTGAAACTCTGTTCTGGATCGCCTCCCACAGCCCCGAAGTGCCTGTCGGATACCCACTAGGCATTCTGGGATTCTGACCAGCAAGAAGATCCTAGAAGTAATGAAGAGCCAACTTCCCAACCTCTTCCCTGTCGTTCACATACGAGCCGTCCTCCAGTAGGATATTTGGCTTTGCCCACCGCTTCCGTTCTGAAATGCATGCATGGAAGAACGCTGTATTTTTGTCTCCCTCTCGGAGCCACTTCACTCTGGACCGATCCCGAGCCTGTCTCTCTTGCTTCAACATCTCCTCCGCCCAACATGCCTTCTTAGTTTCCAATTCTACGGCGGATTCCTCACTCCAAGTTTCCTCCAGACTCTGTTCTAGATGCTCCACCTCCTGAGAAAGGGACTCAAGATTTCTATCATTAAGGGAAATGCTTCTGCACCAGACCTTCAACCCGTTTTTAATGTAAATTTAGAATATATTTTTACCATTTAATCCAATGGTGGTCATTGGAATTAATTTCACTTTGAAATTGGACTTAAACTAGTGTCAAACTTTTAATAGATATTGTTTCTTAAAAACACGCTATTTGTTTTGACAGAGGGAATTAATTATTAAATTAATTAATCGAACTTATATTTTTTGAATTTTGTAAAATATACATCATTTTTTAATTTAGAATATCAAATATATCTTAGGGTGAATTTTTGGTATTTTTCTGAAAAACTTCAATTTTTTATGAATAGTGAATCCACTAAGTGGTAGTTAAAAAACTGATTTTACATTTGAATGAAATTTCACCACCTATGTGAATTGAATTTAAAAAATCCTACACACATGTTTTTCATTAGGATGTAAATTGTGGTTTAATGGGATGCAAATATTTTTTGGTGAACAGTAACTTTTAAGTTTTATTAATCACGATTAAAGGTAATTAGTGTAATTTAAGGTAAAGATAATGTTATAATAATACTAAATGACCATGAAACATTTCCTACCCTTATTTGATGAGTCATGGCCGAACACGAAAATCCATGGGTCAACTTGGAGACCCCATGGTGCCACTTGGGTAAGAAAATGAGATTAATAACTTTTTATTTAAAGTTAAAATAAAAATGTCACAAACATGTATTGTTTTATTAAACCAATTTTTACATGGGGATATACAAGTCATATTTTTGACTATAGATATTTATTGGAAAGATAAAAATATTTCCTATATCATAGTAGTTTTTTTATAATTTTTAGGCATTAAATAAATTAATTTATTAATGACACCGTGATGATGCAGTGATTACCTCATAAATGAACGATTTAAATAAAATGAGAAGATAGGGTAAAATATAAGTCTTAAACATGTCAAAAACCTATTTGATGGGTGTATTTCGAAACCTTATCACCATATCCTCTAAATATATCCTTTTGTGTCCTTTAAAATCCGAAATGCATTGTATAATAAAGTAACTTTTCAAGACATTCCAAGAGTGCCCCTCCTCCCTCTTATAAAAGGACCCCACCTCTACCTCCTTACTCACACTACTCAAGCATTTGGCTCGGCCCAACCCAGACCATTTCATCTCTCTACATCCCTCTATTCATCATTGAATCCTCACCCTAGGAATAAAGATCTTCAAGAAACCCTTCTTGTTCAAACCAAATGAAGTTACCTGATTTAAAGGTAATGTCATATCTTATGTTCTTTTGTTTTATTTTGCTTCTCCAACCCCCTAAAATATTTTTATTCCTTTATTTTGTAACAAAAACAGTATATTAAATATACTAGGATATTTTTATAAGAATTATTCGAGATACACTTACACACACATCCGTCTAATGGTTAAATAACATACTATTTCTGTGGATGACGAATTACTGCCTCACGAAACGATGATTGTTCAATATTCTTTTTACACCTTTAAAGGTGGAAATTATGATGTCACTATATTTTATATATTATATATATGGTATTTATGATTTCTATATTCTTATGAATTTTATATTTAAAACATACTTTTATTCTTTGCATGTTGTGAAAATGCGAAAATTTCATATGAGGAAGTGTGGACTACCGCCCCGTCAAGTGATGTGACTCATTCATGCAATACATGGAATGTATAAAGAATGAGATTGATAAAAATAATTTACCTATATAACATATATATTATACTGGAATTATAATATATATATATCTCATTTTTTTAATTCCATTAATATGAAAATGAAATGAAAGGAGCGTTCATGTGTACGCACCGCCTACTGTCTCCATGAACGATGCATTTCAATTCTTTTTATCTCCAAATGTTATGGAATAGTATAAAATGAATATTTACTATACATATATGATATTTAAATCATTAATACTATTCTGGAGATTATTTACTTATACCTACATGGACAATCATTTTCAAACAAGCTCATTTTTGACTAATGTACCAAACATCGACAAAAACGTCTAATATGAACTCACATTATTAACCAATTATTATAACATTATAATATGTGATATGAACTGAATAATAATCTTTAAAGGAGGTCCTTAATCAATTATAAATTGACCAATGTTTATTATTCAGGAATATAAAGAAACGAACAAGTCAATTCACACTTGAGGTAAGGGATCCTACCTCTTTCTTTCTTTTAAGTACTCTCTTTTATGTAATTTCTTTTAAGTTCATATTTATTATGTTTGGGGATGTTATTTTATATTCCTCATACATTAATTTCTATGTTAATATGATGAGATACCATATTTTATTTCATCAATCCATTTTTTGGATGTTTTAAGTGGCGTCGTTAGGCTGCCGAGTTTTCGTAAGGGATTTTTCATCTCACTTTTATTCCCGTGACATTTATGCTACATTTGACACTATTTATTTTTAGTGGTGTATGTACTTCCCATTATTATACTAGTTGTGTAATATACTTTCTTTTATGGGTATTTACATCAACTTTTCATGGTCCTTCTTTTATGGGGTGAACGTTTTGAAAGTTACCCAAATCGGTAAGGGATCCTTTCACCCTCCTATTTTTTAAAAGACATATTTTGTTATGTTTTTTATTTTACATATTTTTATGTTGGGATATGTTATTCTATATCCTTATTGATGTAAATTTTATGTCCAAGTGATGAGATACCATTTTCTCTCTCATCAACTAATTTTATGAATTTAAAATTGACGTCGTTAGGCTGTCAAATTTTACCAAGGGAACTTCTTAACCCAATTTCAATTTCTTTGGGTTCAACATTTAGTTATTGAATATGTCATTATTTGAATATTTTTGAATGACCTTTTACTGTTTTACACTTAATATCCAATTATATTGGGTTTATTTATATTTGTCACACATAATTATGAGATTGATTTATCCTTAATTTAAGGATACCTTCTTTATAAGGGATTTCATCTCATTTTACATTTCTATTGAGACTTCATTGTTGTTACACACCAATTCACTCTTATATGGTGTATATACTATCCTTTGGAATATTATATCATGAATACCTTTATTCTCATGATATTATAAATTTCTGATTAAATGTTATTCCTCAATTATTGTATTCAAGTGTCTCTCGTTTTGTTAAAGACCTTTTAACTAAAATATCATTTTAATGTTTTAATGATTTATTCAAATAAATATTTGTCATTAATATCCATGTTTCCAAAATGGTTTTAAGGAATTATTTATATAGATATTAATGGCTTAAAATGTTAAAAACTTCAAAGTGGTATGGGATACTTTTATTCAAAAATCTCTTTATTAAATGTTTTAAATGGTTTTGAAAATGGTTTTTAGAATGGATTCCTTATTTCAATATCTTAAAATGTTATATTGTTATTACAATGTGGGAATTTTATCGTTCATTTATTCTTAAGTTATGTTCAATGATTATGTTATGGTTATTGGGAATTGTTTATGAAGACGGGTGGTTTCGTGATAAACTAAGGGCGGGTGAGCCCGATATAGCTCTCTAATGCATTGGGTAACGCGAAGGGGTTAAACGTTAAGGTTTCTATGAAGAGATTTAGAGAATATACTGTGATTTGTATTTCAAACGTAACCATGAGGGTTAATCCCTACGTAAGAATGTTATGAATTCCTCAAGTTACCTTTATGTCTTTTGATTTCTATGATTTATTCATGATTTGATGAGGTATGTTAAAATGCTTATGTTTTAGGAGAAAAGTATGATTTCATACATGGAATAATGTTTTCATTTCGTACTTTTATATCCCTTACTGAGTTTTCTATGATCATCTTAAGTTTTTGAAATGTTTTTCATAGGAAATATTGTGGAATAGGGTCAAGGATGGGATCAAGGAAATGTCATGCTTTCTAAAACAAGAACTTGACATCACCCTTTTGTTCAAGAGTTTTTTATTTTGTGAAAAGAATGGAAACTGGGTAGATGTGTCTACTATGTCATCTTTGAGATGTAATAGTTATGTCATAATTATATAAAACTCTAAACCTAAAAAGATCCTCAATGTGAATTGTTCAATTTAATTCATGATTAAGTAATTTTTTAAGGCCGGGGCCTTATAGTTGGTATTAGAGGTCGGTTTAGATAACTTTAGAGGTTAGAGTGTTGTTTATGCATAAGTGACAGGTTGTGTATAACCACAATGGTTATTATATTATATAGAGTCATTGTTATTTATGAATGTTGGAATGAGTTTGATATAACTGGTATAATTATATCTTAGTGTTTGTCTTCCTCTTTAGTACATGATGATTTTGTTGATATACTCACAATGACCTTTTTGGTTTTAGTAAATGGATGGATCTAGAAGGCACCAATGTGAAAATGGGTTTGAAGGAAACTGGGGTGGTTCTCTGATTAAGAGACTGGATAAAATTGGGGATTCAATGAGAAATCTTGTGGTTATTCTAAACCAACTATCAGGAGTCACGATCAACCACTTGAACCTTGGTGAGTTCTCTAATGCATCAAGTATGAGAGAACCAACTTGATGTGGATGTTCAGGTAATAATAATAAATTTAACCATTAGGGTTTATATGATCCTTACTTTTGAGGTAATTATTTGTTACTATATGTTATGATGGAATATGAACGACATGAGATAAACTTGAGGTTAAATTATGTTGTGGTTATTTTTGAAGATTTTATCTCTTTTTGGGGAATGTTTTATGAATTATATAGTTTTGGAAAAAGGAAAATACGCAGACCGTGTGACAACCCGTCGTGTTGGACAAATCTGTGGGAATCTAACCCACAACCAAGGTGTGACTGCTATTTATCACATACCACTGGACTACGTGAAGTCCTGGTTAGTTTGACTAATTCTTTTTAGTTATATTATCTTATGAATATAGAATAAGTTTATTTTGGGTTATCCATGGAAATTATTGACCTATAATGGAGGATATATGATTAGGTTAATTACTTTTCAATATGAGACTTTAAGAGAAACTGATGTTATTTGGAGATAAATGTTAATTTTTACCTTAGAAGACTATGTGATTAAATCCTTCAAATATTTGGGTTTCAATCTTAGTTTGGATTACTTTAAAGAATTTTATGGACAAATTGTATCTCGAATGCTCTTCCTTGAACTTTGTTTTTTGTTAGACAAATTTTGGAGATTAAGAATGGATTTTATTTTTATAAATGATGATCCTTTTGGGTATTATCTCATCTAGTACAAACAATTTTGGCTTTGGTTTTGTCTAAAGACATGGGAATTATATAGTTCTATTTTTTGGATTAGGTTATTCTCTAGATGTTGATTATTGTACTCTTAATGTGAACAAGTCTTCCTATATACTCATCTTTTATAGACAATAAGAGTTTGTGTAAGAAATCTAGTAAAAGTTAAAAGTCAACATGACAAGTGAGTATGTCTCCTTATGATTTAGTTAAGATCATAAATAAATTCCTCTTTGAAAATTAACTTAAAACAAAAATGTTTTCTGTTAACTTTTCCTATTGGGGAATCAAATACCGTTTAACCCATCACTAGTTTGTGATTTTATGGTGGTTAACTTTCTCATAAACATGTTTTCTATCACTCTCCCCCAGAACATGAACATTTGTTTTTTATTCCATATCCATGTTTTCCTACATGGAATCCTAGTATGGGTTAACCTGGGTGACATTTGTACTTCTCTTTCTTTCTTTTAATGTGATATTTTAATTTACTCTTTTTCCGATGTGGGGATTTCAATGAAGTTTCCAAGCCCAATTTTAATATTGAGAGGACACAATTCCCAAAAGGGGGAAGGATGTAACACCCCAGGTAAATAAAGAATATGAAATTTTCAAATTTTTCCATATTTGTGAATAAAATGTTAATATTAATTTAAAGGGAGCGTTATGCTCGATGGCGTACCCAATACACAACAATGAGTTTCTTTGAAATCTTACGTTGCACTCTAATAATAAAATAATATTATTTTAAATGGTAGTTAATGCCTAGAAGTTGTACTGGCGGGAATGAATAGAACTAACTACAAAATGATTATATATGTTTGTCAAATATTTTTACTTTTATCTAATAAATGTTATAGGCTTAAAATGCGAATGAATCCAATTTTAATCATAAATATTCTAATATTCATTAAAAGGATGATTAACCACCTTTTGATAGAGAACCCTTTTTAAATCCACTTTTTGAAAATTTTATAAGTTATATTAGATCAAAAAAAATCCTTCTTTGGAATTGGGACACCAAAATTCACTTTGTGTATGTTTTTGTTATTTTTTTCGATAAAGTTCATCTTTAACGAATAAGTGAAAAATGTTGTATTTTTATTCAAAACCTCTTATTAATGTTATTTATTTATATGATTAGATCATATTTTAAATTGGTTTTAAAGTGAAATTAGAATATATTTTTTCTATTTAATCCAATGGTTTTCATGGGAATTAATTTCACTTTGAAATTGGACTTAAACTAGTGTCAATCTTTTAATAGATATTGTTTCTTAAAAACACGCTATTTGTTTTGACAGTGGGAATTAATTATTAAATTAATTAATTCAACTTATATGTTTTGAATTTTTTAAAATATACATCATTTTTGAATTCAGAATATCAAATATAGCTTATGGTGAATTTTTGGTATTTTTCTGAAAAACGTCAATTTTTTATGAATCGTGAAACCACTAAGTGGTAGTTAAAAAACTGATTTTTCATTTAAATGAAATTTTACCACCTCTGTGATTTGAATTTCAAAAATCCGACATAAATGGTTGTCATTAGGATGTAAAATATGGTTAAGTGGGATGAAAGTATTTTTTGGTGAATAGTAACTTTTATGTTTCATTAATCGCGATTAAAGGTAATTAGTGTAATTTAAGGTAAAGATAATGTTATAATAATATGAAATGACCATGACACATTTCCTAACCATATTTAATGAGTAATGTCCGACCAAGAAAATCCATGGCTCAACTTGGGGACCCCATGGAACCACTTGGGTAAGAAAATGACATTAATAACTTTTTATTTAAAGTTAAAATAAACATGTCACAAACATGTATTGTTTTACTAAAACAATTTTTACATGGGGTTATACAAGTCACAGTTTTGATAATAGATATTCATTGGAAATCTAAAAATATTTCCTACATCAGTATAAGGAACCATCCTTAAACATTACTTAATCTTGAGTTATTACAAGATTACACATTGGGGATCTTTTCGGGTTTAGAGTTTTAGAGAATTAGATCATAAAACTTGAATTACATTCCACATTTAACGAAAGTGGTTACATAAAAGATAGTATTCATTTTCCCATCAACGGAAACATATTTAAAATAAAACATGGATTCATTCTTGACAATTCCTTGACACTATCATCATATCATGTACCATTCCCTTGACATGTGAAAAACATTTCAAAAACTTGGGATGAGCATAAAAAGCTCAGTAAGGGTTATAAAAAGTATGGAAAGGAACATGAGTACATATATACATAAGAATGAAATCATACATTACCCATAAAACATATTCACTTTAACATACCTCATAAAATCATGAATAAATCATAGAAATCATAAGACATAAAGGTAATTTGAGGCATTCATAACATTCTTACGTAGGGAGTAACCCTCTTGGTTACGTTTGGAATACCCATCATAGTATATTTCCAAAATCTCTTCGGAGAAACCTTAATGCTTAACTCCTTTGCATTACCCAATGAATTGAAGAGCTATATCGGGCTCACCTACCCTTAGTTTATCACGGAACCACCCGTCTTCATAATAATTCCCAAGAACCATAACATAATCGTATCACATAAAAACATGCCTAAAGGAAACATAACATTTCCACTTTTCAGTCACAATATATCAATACAACACATTGATATAAAAACAATATGAAAACCATTTTCAATACCATAATAAAATAAAAGTAAAACATGTTATTTATTTTTCATTAATATAAAGGTATGGCTTGTAGAGGAAGCCGAAACTCAAATAATGGTCACGGCGGCGGAGAAGTCGTTGTCGCCGCATACGTATGACAAAAACATTCCCTTTTGTCGTTTAGTAAAACACTTTATATAAAAAGATTCCTTTTCAAAAAACGTAAAATTCAAAGGGGTTTATACACCGTATAAATGTAGGTTTTTTATAAAACAAAATATGCCTCAATGAAAAGAGATTGAGATGAAGTCCCATACAAAGACGGTATCCTTGGATTAAGGATAAATCAATTACGTAATTATGTGTGACAAACGAATACACCAAATATAAGTGGATAATAAGTGAAAACAAATCATAGGACATTCACACATATTCATAGAACGACATATTAAAGGGGTAAAAGTTTATCCCAAAGACTGAAAATTGGGTTAAGAAGTGCCCTTGCAAAAATTCGACAGCCTAACGACGTCACTTAAAAATTCAGAAAAAGAGTTGATGAGAGATAAAAAGGGTACCTCATCACTTGGACATAAAATTTACATCAATTAGGATATAGGATAACATATCACAATATAATAGTATATGAATTAAAATACATAACAAAGGAAGTCTTTTAAAAGAGGAGGGTGGAAGGTTCCCTTACCGACTTGGGTAACATTCGAAACATACACCCCATTGAAGAAGGGTCATACAATGAATATGTAAATACCCATAAATGAAATTATATTAAAAAAAGAGTATAATAATGGGAAGTACATACACCACTCAAAAAATGGTGGAAATTGTATCATAAATCTCACCGGACTAAAAGTGAGATGAAAAATCCCTTACGAATACTCGGCAGCCTAACGACGCCACTTAAAACATCCGAAAATGGATTGATGAGATAAAATAGGGCCTCTCATCATATTACATTAAAATTTACATCAAGAGGAATATAAAAGAACATCCCCCATCATAACAAAGAGGATATTAAAAGAAGTGACATAAATGAGAGTAATTCAAAATAAAGAGAGAGGTTAGATCTCTTACGAAAATTCGGCAACCTAACGGCGCCACTCAAAACTTCCAAAATGGATTGATAAGAGAAAATAGGGTCTCTCATAATATGAAAATAAAAAGTAAAGTAGGATTAATATAAAATAACATCCCAATCTTAAGAAATATGAGCTTAAAAGGAATGACATAAAAGAGTGTACTTAAAAAGAAAGAGAGGAGTAGGATCCCTTATCTCGGGTCCGACATGACTTGATCGTTCTTTAACGTCATGAATAATAAACTTCATTTAATTTATACTTGCTTAAGAACCTTTTTCAATTTCATTAATCCTTTTATATAACTTATTGCCATGTTATAAACATTATGTAATCATTTAAGTTAATAATGATTGTTTTTGTCGATATTTGGTTCTTAAGTCGAAAGTGGACTTCTTACAATTACATGTTGTTCGTGTGGTCAAAGATTCATTATATCCAGAATGATATTCATGATTTGGATATTATATATATCATATATATCCAGAATATACATGTATTTATAATATTAAATAATCATTTAGAGGTAATAAATGAAATGCACCGTTCATGGAGATGGTAAGCCGTACGTACGCATGAACACTACTTTCATTTCTATGTCATATTAATGGAATTAAAACTAAATGAGAGGTATTTATATTTTATTTAAAGAATTATATTCATCATTTATATGTAACGTAAATCATATATAATAACTTTAAATCCATCCTTTATACATCTCACATATGGCATTAACGAATCAAATCACATTGAGGGGGCGGTACTCCGCACTTCCTAAAATGAAATTATCGTGTTTACCCATAATGGAAACCATAAAGGTATGCCACAAAAGAAAAATACAGAAGCTTAAGTAAAACATAAACATATTATATATCAAATATAAATATAGTGACATCTTAATGGCCACCTTTGAAGGTGTTATATGAGTGTTGAACAATCATCGTTTCGTGAGGGTAGGACATTTGTGTAGGTCATTTCACATTATTAAAACATTATTTTTACCTTAAATTACACTAATTACATCTAATCGCAATTAAGAACATAAAAGGTACTATTCACCAAAAAATTATTTTAACCCTATTGAACCAAATTTTACTTCCTAATGAAAACCATGTATGTTGGATTTTATAAATTCAAAACACATAGGTGGAAAATTTTCATTTAATCGAAAAATCAGTTTCTTTAACTACCACTTAGTGGTTTCACTATTCATAAAAAATTGAAGTTTTTCAAAAAAAATACCAAAACTTCACCCTAAGCTATATTTGATATTCTAAACTCAAAAAAGATGTCTATTTTAAAAAATTCATAACATATAAGTTGCATTAATTAATTTAATAATTAATTCCCTCTATCAAAACAAATAGTGTGTTTTTAAGAAACAATATCTATTAAAAGATTGACACTAGTTTAAGTCCAATTTCAAAGTGAAATTAATTCCAACGACCACTATTGGATTAAAAGGTAAACATATATTCTAATTTTACTTTAAAAACAATTCAAATGATAATATAATCATATACATAAATTATATTAAAAAGAGAATTTGAATTAAAATACAACATTTTACACTATTCATTAAAAAATGTACTTTATCAGAAAGATACAAAAAATTTACACAAAGTAAATATTGATGTCTCTATTCTAAAGAAGAATTTTATTTTGTCAAATATAACACATAAAATTGTCAAAAACTGGATTTAAAAGAGGTTCGCCATCAAAAGGCGGTTAATCGGCCTTCTAAAGAACATTAGAATGTTTATGATTAAAATTGAATTCATTCACATTTTTAATCCTCTAACATTTATTGTAAAAAGTAAAAATATGTGACAAACATATATAATCATTTTTTAGTTAGTTTTGTTCATTCCCTCCATTACAACGGCTAGGCGTTAACTACCATTTAAAATAATATTATTTTATTATTATAGTGCAACGAAAGATTTCAAAGGAACTCATTGTTGCGTATTGGGTAAGCCATTAAGAATAGCGTTCCATTTAAATTAATATTAACATTTCATTCACAAAAAGGGATAAATATAAAGATGTTATATTCTTTATTTACCTGGGGTGTTACATCCTTCCCCCCTTTTGGCAATTTCGTCCTTGTAATTTTAAAATTGGGCTTGGAAACATCCTCGAAAGTCCCACATCAGAACAAGAGTCGGTAAAACAATCATATTAAAATAAATAATGAGAAGTATAGTGGTCACCTGAGTTAACCCATACAAGGATTCCATGAAGGAAAACATGGACATGGAGGAGAAAACATAGGGTCATGTCCTGATGGAGAGTGATAGAAAACATGTTTAGGAGAAAGTTAACCACAAGAAAATCACAAACTTGTGATGGGTTAAACGGTATTCGATTCCCCAGTAAGAAAAGTTAATAGACAACATTTTTGTTTTTTTATTGAGAAATTTATTCATAAGGAAACATAATTACTTATCATTTTGATATTAAACTTTTATTAGATTTCTTACACAAACTCATATTTTCTCCAAAAGACGAGTATTTAGGAAGACTTGTTCACTATAATCAACTTTTTGAGAATAACCTAATCCAACAAAGAGAACTATATACTTCCCATGTATTTAGAATTTAACCAAAACCAAAACCAAAATGGTTAGTACAAGATCAGATAATCCAGAAAAGGATAACCCATTATAAAAAGAAAATCTATTCTTAATCTCCAAAATTTGTCCAACAAAACCAAAAGTTCAACGAGGACCATTTGATAAACAATTTGTCCATAAAATTCTTTAAAGTAAACCAAACTAGGATTGAAACCCAAATATTTAAAGGATTTAGTCACATAGTCTTCCAAGGTACAAATTAACTTTTGTCTCCAAATAACATCTGTTGCTCTTAAATTCTCATATTGAAAAGTAATTAACCTAATCACATATCCTCGATGATAGGTTAATAATTTCTATAGATAACCCAAAATAAACTAACTCTTGATTCCTAAAATAATCTAACTAAAAAGAACTCGTCAAAATAACCAGGGACTTCACATAGTCCAGTGGTAGGCGATAAATACCAGTTGCACTTTGGTTGTGGGTTCGATTCCCGCAGCTTTGTCCGACGCGACGGGTTGTCACAGGATCTGCGTGTTGTCCTTTTTACAAAACTATATAATTCTTAAAACATTCCCCAAAATGAGATAAAATCTTCAAAATTGATCATAACATATTTTAACCTCAAGTTTATCTCAGGGATTTCATTTTCCATCATAACATATAATAACCCATAATTACCTCAAAACTAAGGATCATATAAACTCTAATGGTTACCTTTATAATTATTACCTAAACTTCCACATTGATTGGTCATCTCGTACATGATGCATTACAGATCATACCAAGGTTCAAGTGGTTGATCATGACTCCTTGATAGTTGGTTTAGAAAAACCACGAGATTCCACATTGAATCCCCCATTTTATCTAGTATCTTAATCAGAGAACCACCACAGTTTCTTTCAAACCTATTGTCTCTATGGTGCCTGCTAGATCCATCCATTCACTAAACACAGAAATTTCAGTGTGAGTATATCAACAAAACCATCATGTACTAATGATGAAGGTAAACACTAATATATACTTACTCATTCACTTTATCTAAAACTAGGACTCTTTCTGAAATCCTAACCATTATGGTAATGTCACTTATGCTTAGAGAATACCCAAACCTCTAATGTTATCTAAACCGGCCTTTGATACCAACTATATGGCCCCAGCCTTAAACCTTACTTAATCTTGAGTTATTACAAGATTACACATTGAGTATCTTTTCAGGTGTAGAGTTTTAGAGAATTAGATCATAAAACTTGCATTACATTCCACATTTAAACAAAGTGGTTACATAAAAGATAGTATTCATTTTTTCCATCAACAGAAACATATTTAAAATAAAACATGGATTCTTTCTTGACACTTCCTTGACACTATCATCATATCATGTACCATTCCCCTGACCTGTGAAAAACATTTTAAAAACGTGGGATGAGCATAAAAAGCTCATTAAGAGTTATAAAAAGTATGGAAAGGAAACATGAGTACATATATTCATAATAAGGAAATCATACTTTACCCATAAAACATATTCACTTTAACATACCTCATAAAATCATGAATAAATCATAGAAATCATAAGACATAAAGGTAACTTGAGGCATTCATAACATTCTTACGTAGGGAGTAACCCTCTTGGTTACGTTTGGAATACCCATCACGGTATATTCCCTAAATCTCTTCAGAGAAACCTTAATGCTTAACTCCTTCACGTTACCCAATGAATTGGAGAGCTATATCGGGCTCACCCGCCCTTAGTTTATCACGGAACAACCCGTCTTCATAATAATGCCCAAGAACCATAACATAATCGTATCACATATAGGCATGCATAAAGGAAACATAACATTTCCACTTTTCAATAACAAGATATCAATACAACAAATTGATATAAAAACATTCTGAAAACCATTTTAAATAACATAATAAAATAAAAGTAAAATATGGTATTTATTTTTCATTAAAAAAGGTATGGCTTGTAGAGGAAGCCGAAAATCAAATAATGGTCACAGCGGCGGAGAAGTCGTTGTCGCCCCATACGTACAACAGAAAAATTCCCTTTTATCATTTAGTAAAACTCTTCATATAAAAATATTTCTTTTCGATAAATGTAAAATTAAAATGGGTTTATACACCATATAAAAGTAGGTTGTGTATTAAACAAAATATGCCTCAATGAAAGGAGATTGAGACGAAGTCCCATACAAAGACGGTATCCTTGGATTAAGGATAAATCAATTACATAATTATGTGTGACAAATAAATACACAAAATATAAGTGGATATTAAGTGAAACAAAATCAGAGGACATTCACACATATTCATAGAATGACATATTCAAGGAGTACAAGTTAATCCCAAATAATAAAAATTGGGTTAAGAAGTTCCTTTGCAAAAATTCGACAGCCTAACGGCGTCACTTAAAAATTCAGAAAAAGAGATGACGAGAGATAAAAAGGGTACCTCATCACTTGGACATAAAATTTACATCAATAAGGATATATAAGAACATATCCCAAAATAATAGTATGTGAATTAAAATACATAACAAAGGACGTCTTTTAAAATAGGAGGGTGAATGGTTCCCTTACCGACTTGGGTAACTTTCGAAACATACACCCTATTGAAGAAGGGTCATACATTGAATATGTAAATACCCATAAATTAAATTATATTACAAAAAGAGTATAATAATGGGAAGTACATACACCACTCAATGGAAATTGTGGAAAATGTAGCGTAAATCTCATGGGACTAAAAGTGAGATGAAAAATCCCTTACGAACACTCGGCAGCCTAACGACGCCACTTAAAACTTCCAAAAATGGATTGATGATATCAAATAGGGTCTATCATCATATTACAATAAAATTTAAATTAAGAGGAATATAAAAAAACACCCCCCATCATAACAAAGAGGAGCTTAAAATAAGTGACATAAATGAGAGTACTTCAATATAAAGAGAGAGGTTAGATCCTTACGAAAATTCGGCAGCCTAACGGCGCCACTCAAAACATCCAAAATGGATTGATGAGAGAAAATAGGGTCTCTCATAATATGAAAATAAAACGTACAGTAGGATTAATATAAAATAACATCCCAATAATAAGAAAGATGAGCTTAAAAGGAATGACACAAAAGAGTGTACTTAAAAAGAAAGAGAGGAGTGGGATCCCTTACCTCAGGTCCGACTTGACTCGATCGTTCTTTAACGTCCTGAATAATAAACATGAGTTAATTTATAATTTCTTAATAACCATTTTAAAGTTCATTATTCCTTTTATATCACTTATTGACATGTTATAAACATTATGTAATCATTTAAGTTAATAATGTTTGTTTTGTCGATATTTGGTTCTTAAGTTGAAAGTGGACTTCTTACAATTACATGTTGTTCGTGTGGTCAAAGGTTCATTATATCCAGAATTATATTCATGATTTGGATATCATATATATAATATATATCCAGAATATGACAGTACTTTTAATATTACATAATCATTTAGAGGTAAGAAATGAAATGCACCGTTCATGGAGACGGTAAGCCGTACGTACGCATGAACGCTACTCATTTATATGTCATATTAACATAATTAAAACTAAATGAAAGGTATTTATATTTTAATTATAAAATTATATTAATCATTTATATGTAACATAAATCATATATAATAACTTTAGATCCATCCTTTATACATCCCACATATGGAATTAATGAATCAAATCACTTTGAGGGGGTGGTAGTCCGCACTTCCTAAAATGAAATTATCATGTTTAACCATAATGGAAACCATAAAGTTATGCCACAAAAGAGAAATACATAAGTTCAAGTAAAACATAAACATATTATATATCATATATAAATATAGTGACATTTTAATGGCCACCTTTGAAGGTGTTATATGAGTGTTGAACAATCATCGTTTCGTGAGGCAGAAATTCACCATCCACAGAAACAGTATGTTCTTTAACCATTAGATGTAGGTGTGTGTAAGTGTATATTGAATGATTCTTATAAAATAATACTAGTATATTTAATATACTGGAGTTGTTTCAAAATAAATAAATAAAAAGAGTTTAGGGTGTTGGAGAAGCAAAACAATACAAAAGAACACAAGTGAAGACATTACCTTAAAATCGGGTAACTCTCATTGATTTGAGCTCAATGGCTTCCTTGGGAAGACTTCTGCCCAAAGTGAGGCTTCTAGGAGTAATAGAGGGATGTGGAGAGGCAAAATGATTAGGTTTTGGCAAAGCCAAAGGCTTGAGAGGTGTGGGTAAGGTGGTATAGGTGGGGGCCTTTTATAAGAGGAGAGGAGGGGCACTCTTGTAAAGTTACAAAATGTTACTTTATTTTTAACTGAGTTTCATATTTTAAAGGTCCCACATTGATTTATTTCGAGGATAAGGTGGTAAGGGTTCTAAATATACTCATACAAAAGGTTTTTGAGATGTTTATGTTATAGTTTTAACATTATCTTTTCATTTTATTTTAATCCTTTATTAATGAGGTAATCGCTGCATCATCATGATGTCATAAATAATTTAATTTATTTAAAGTCTAAAAATTATAAAAAAAATATCATGATGTAGGAAATATTTTTATATTTCTAATTAATATTTATAGTAAAAAATATAACTTGTATAACCCCATTTAAAAATTGTTTTAGTGAAACATCTCATGCTTGTGTCATTTTTATTTTAACTTTAAATAAAAAGTTATTTATGTCATTTTCCAACCAAAGTGGCTCCATGGGGTCCCGAAGTTGACCCATGGATTGTCTTGGTCGGCCATGACACATCCAAGGAGGGTAGGACATGTGTCTAGGTCATTTCACATTATTAAAACATTATTTTTACCTTAAATTACACTAACTACCTCTAATCGTGATTAAGAACATAAAAGTTATTATTCACCAAAAAATTATTTTAACCCCATTGAACCACATTTTACTTCCTAATGACAACCATGTATGTTGGATTTTTAAAATTCCAAACCCAGAGGTGGAAAAGTTTCATTTAAACAAAAAATCAGTTTCTTTAACTACCACTTAGTGGTTTCACTATTCATCAAAAATTGAAGTTTTTCAGAAAAATACAAAAAATTCACCCTAAGCTATATTTGATATTCTGAAATCAAAAATGATGTCTAATTTAATAAATTCAAAACATATAAGTTTCATTAATTAATTTCCACTGTCAAAACAAATAGCATGTTTTTAAGAAACAATATCTATTAAAAGATTGACACTAGTTTAAGTCCAGTTTCAAAGTGAAATTAATTCCAAAGACCACTATTGAGTTAAATGGTAAAATTATATTCTAATTTTACATTAAAAAAAATTCAAAATATAATCTAATCATATAAATAAATTAGATTAAAAAGAGGTTTTGAATTAAAATACAACATTTTACACTATTCATTAAAAAATGAACTTTATCGGAAAGATACCAAAAATTTACACAAAGTAAATTTTTATGTCTATATTCTAAAGAAGAATTTTATTTTGTCAAATATAACACATAAAATTGTCAATAAATGGATTTAAAAGAGTTTCGGCATCAAAAGGTGGGTAATTGACCTTCTAAAGAACATTAGAATGTTTATCCTTAAAAATGAATTCATTCACATTTCTAATCCTCTAACATTTATTGTAAAAAGTAAAAATATTTTACAAACATATATAATAATTTTGTAGTTAGTTCTGTTCATTCCCTGCATTACAACAGCTAGGCGTTAACTACAATTTAAAATAATATTATTTTATTATTATAGTGCAACGTAAGATTTCGAAGGAAGTAATTGTTGCGTATTGGGTAAGCCATCAAGCATAGCGTTCCCAAAAGGGATAAATATAATGATGTCATATTCTTTATTTACCCGGGGTGTTACATCCTTCCCCCCTTTTGGGAATTGCGTCCTCGCAATTTTAAAATTGGGCTCGGAAGCATCCTTGAAAGTCCCACATCGGAACAAGTGTTGGTAAAAGAATCACTTTAAAATAAAGAATGTGAAGTACAGAGGTCACCCAAGTTAACCCATACTAGGATTCCATGTAGGAAAACATGGACATGGAGGATAAAACATAGGGTCATGTTCTGATGGAGAGTGATAGAAAACATGTTTACGAGAAAGATAACCACAAGAAAATCACAAACTTGTGATGGGTTAAACGGTATTTGATTCCCTAGTAGGAAAAGTTAATAGAAAACATTTTTGTTTTTTTGTTGAGGAATTTATTCATAGGGAAACATAATTACTTATCATGATGACTTTTAACTTTTATTATATTTCTTATACAAACTCATATTTTCTTCAAAAGATGAGTATTTAGGAATACTTGTTCACTATAATTAACTTCTAGAGAGTCACCTAATCTAAAAAAGAGAACTATATACTTCCCATGTCTTTAGACTTTAACCAAAACCAAAACCAAAATGGTTTGTACATGATCAGATAATCCAGAAAAGGATAACACATTATAAAAAGAAAATCTATTGTTAATATCCAAAATTTGTCCAACAAAACCCAAAGTTCAACGAGGACCATTTGATAAACAATTTGTACACAAAATTATTCAAATTAAACCAAAATAATATTGAAATCCAAATATTTGAAGGATTTAGTCACATAGTCTTCCAAGGTAATAATTAACTTTTATCTCCAAATAACATCAGTTGCTCTTAAATTCTCATATTGAAAAGTAATTAACCTAATCACATATCCTCGATGATAGGTTAATCATTTCCATAGATAACCCTAAATAAACTTAATCTTGATTCCTAAAATCATGTAACTAATAAGAATTAGTCAAACTAACTAGGTACTTCACGTAGTCCAGTGGTAGGCGATAAATACCAGTCACACTTTGGTTGTGGGTTCGATTCCCGCAACTTTGTCTGACGTGACGGGTTGTCACACGGTCCGCGTGTTGTCCTTTTTCCAAAACTATATAATTCTTAAAACATTCCCCAAAATGAGATAAAATATTCAAAAATGATCATAACATATTTTAACCTCAAGTTTATCTCATGCCTTTCATTTTCCATCATAACATATAATAACCCATAATTACCTCAAAAGTAAGGATCATATAAACTCTAATGGTTACCTTTATAATCATTACTTGAACTTCCACATCGATTGGTCATCTGGTACATGATTCATTATAGATCATACCAAGGTTCAAGTGGTTGATCATGACTCCTTGATAGTTGGTTTAGAACAACCACGAGTTTCCTCATTGAATCCCCCATTTTATCTAGTATCTTAATCAGCGAACCACCACAGTTTCCTTCAAACCTGTTGTCTCTATGGTGCCTGCTAGATCCATCCATTCACTAAAAACAGAAATTTCAGTGTGAGTATATCAACAAAACCATCATGTACTAATGAGGAAGGTAATCACTAAGATATACTTACTCATTCACTTTATCTAAAACTATGACTCTTTCTGAAATCCTAACCATTATGGTAATGTCACTTATGCTTAGAGAATACCCTAACATCTAAAGTTATCTAAACCGACCTTTGATAAAAACTATAAGGCCCCAGCGTTAAACCTTACTTAATCATGAGTTGTTACAAGATTACACAATGAGGATCTTTTCAGGTTTAGAGTTTTAGAGAATTAGATCATAAAACTTGCATTACATTCCACATTTAAAAAAAGTGGATACATAAAATATAGTATTCATTTTTTCCATCAACGGAAACATATTTAAAATAAAACATGGATTCTTTCTTGACTCTTCCTTGACACTATGATCATATCATGTACCATTC
This sequence comes from Viscum album, assembly GCA_963277665.1. Classification (NCBI taxonomy): domain Eukaryota; kingdom Viridiplantae; phylum Streptophyta; class Magnoliopsida; order Santalales; family Viscaceae; genus Viscum; species Viscum album. Next base: position 1,329,383,325 of record OY728163.1, read on the forward strand.
CCTTGACCTGTGAAAAACATTTCAAAAACTTGGGATGAGAATAAAAAGCTCAGTAAGGGTTATAAAAAGTATGGAAAGGAAACATGAGTACATATATACCTAAGAATGAAATCATAATTTACCCATAAAACATATTCACTTTAACATACCTCATAAAATCATGAATAAATCATAGAAATCATAATACATAAAGGTAACTTGAGGCATTTATAACATTCTTACGTAGGGTGTAACCCTCTTGGTTACGTTTGGAATACCCATCATAGTATTTTCCCTAAATCTTTTCGGGAAAACCTTAATTATTAACTCCTTCGTGTTACCCAATGCATTGGAGAGCTATATCGGGCTCACCCACCCTTAGTTTATCACTGAAACACCCGTCTTCATAATAATTCCCAAGAACCATAACATAATCGTATCACATATAAACATGCATAAAGGAAACATAACATTTCCACTTTTCAATCACAAGATATCAATACAACACATTGATATAAAAACATTATGAAAACCATTTTCAATACCATAATAAAATAAAAGTAAAACAAGGTATTAATTTTTTATTAAAAAAACGGTATGTCTTGTGGAGGAAGCCAAAACTCAAATAATGGCCATGGCGGCGGAGAAGTCGTTGTCGCCGCATACGTATGAAAAAAACATTCCCTTTTATCGTTTAGTAAAACTCTTCATATAAAAATATTCCTTTTCGATAAACGTAAAATTCAAAGCGGTTTATACACCGTATAAATGTAGGTTGTGTATAAAACAAAATATGCCTCAATGAAAGGACATTGAGACGAAGTCCCATACAAAGACGGTATCCCTGGATTAAGGATAAATCAATTACGTAATTATGTGTGACAAACGAATACACCAAATATAAGTGGATATTAAGTGAAAAAAAATTAGAGGACATTACCACATATTCATAGAACAACATATTCACGGAGTACAAGTTTATCCCAAAGAATCAAAATTGGGTTAAGAAGTTCCCTGGCAAAAATTCGACAGCCTAACGGTGTCACTAAAAAATTCAGAAAAAGAGTTGACGAGAGATAAAAAGGGTACCTCATCACTTGGACATAAAATTTACATCAATAAGGATATATAAGAACATATCCCAACATAATATTATGTGAATTAAAATACATAACAAAAGACGTCTTTTAAAAGAGGAGGGTGAATGGTTCCCTTACCGACTTGGGTAACTTTCGAAACATACACCCCATTGAAGAAGGGTCATACAATGAATATGTAAATATCCATAAATGAAATTATATTACAAAAAGAGTATAATAATGGGAACTAAATACACCACTCAAAGGAAATGGTGGAAAATGTAGCATAAATCTCACGGGACTAAAAGTGAGATGAAAAATCTCTTACGAAGACTCGGCAGCCTAACGACGCCACTTAAAACTTCCAAAAATAGATTGATGAGATCAAATAGGGTCTCTCATAATATTAAAATAAAATGTACAGAAAGAGGAATATAAAATAACATCCCCCATCATAACAAATAGAAGCTTAAAGTAAGTGACATAAAGGAGAGTACTTCAAAAGAAAGAGAGCGGTTAGATCTCTTACAAAAATTCGGCAGCCTAACGGTGCCACTCAAAACTTCGAAAATGGACTGATGAGAAAAAATGAGGTCTCTCATAATATGAACATAAAATTTAAGGTAGGATTAATATAAAATAACATCCCAATCATAAGAAATATGATCTTAAAAGGAATGACATAAAATAGTGTACTTAAAAAGAAAGAGAGGAGTGGGATCCCTTACCTCGTGTCCGACTTGACTCGATCGTTCTTTAACATCCTGAATAATAAACTTGAGTTAATTTATACTTTCTTAATAACCTTTTTCAAGTTAATTATTAATTTTATATCACTTATTGCCCTGTTATAAACATTATGCAATCATTTAATTTAATAATGATTATTTTGTCGATATTTGGTTCTTAAGTCGAAAGTGGACTTCTTACAATTACATGTTTTTCGTGTGGTCAAAGGTTCATTATATCCAGAATTATATTCATGATTTGGATACCATATATATCATATATATCCAGAATAGACCAGTATTTGTAATATTACATAATCATTTAGAGGTAAGAAGTGAAATGCACCGTTCATGGAGACGGTAAGTCGTACGTACGCATGAATGCTACTTTCATTTATATGTCATATTAATGGAATTAGAACTAAATGAGAGGTATGTTTATTTTAATTCCGGAATTATATTAATCATTTATATTTAACATACATAATATATAATAACTTTAAATCTATCATTTATACATCCCACATATGGAATTAATGAATCAAATCACTTTGAGGGGGTGGTAGTCCGCACTTCCTAAAATGAAAATATCATGTTTACCAATAATGGAAACCATAAAGGTATTCCATGAAAGAAAAATACAGAAGCTTAATTAAAACATAAAAATATTATATATAATATATAAATATAGTGACATCTTAATGACCACCTTTGAAGGTGTTATATGAGTGTTGAACAATCATCGTTTCGTGAGGCAGAAATTCACCATCCACAGAAACAGTATGTTCTTTAACCATTAGATGTAGGTGTGTGTAAGTGTAGATCGAATGATTCTTATAAAAACATCCTAGTATATTGAAGATACTTTAGTTTTTACAAAATAAATTAATAAAAAGAGTTTAGGGGGTTGGAGAAGCAAAATAAAACAAAAGAACACAAGTGAAGACATTAACTTAAAATCGGGTAACTCTCTTTGATTTGAGCTCAAAGGCTTCCTTGGGAAGACTTCTGCCCAAAGTGAGGCTTCTAGGAGTAAAATAGGGATGTGGAGAGAAAAAAAGAGTAGTGTTTGCCCGAGTCAAAGTCTTGAGAGGTGTGGGTAAGGAGATAGAGGTGGGGGCCTTTTATAAGAGGGGAGGAGGGGTATTCTTGTAAAGTTACAAAATGTTACTTTATTTTCAAATGAGTTTCGGATTTTAAAGGTCCAACATTGATGTATTTCTAGGATACAGTGGTAAGGGTTCGAAATATACTAATCCAATAGTTTTTTGACCAGTTTAAGTTATAGTTTTAGCATTATCTTTCCATTTTATTTAAATCCATTATTAATGAGGAAATCACTGCATCATCATGATGTCATAAATAATTTAAATTATTTAAGGTCTAAAAATTATAAAAAAATATCATGATGTAGGAAATCGTTTTATCTTTCTAATTAATATTTATAGTAAAAAATATTACTTTTATAACCCCATTTAAAAATTGTTTTAGTGAAACATCTCATGCTTGTGACATTTTTTTTAACTTTAAATAAAAAGTTATTAATGTCATTTTCCAACCAAAGTGGATCCATGGGGTCCCCATGTTGACCCATGGATTTTCTCGGTCGGCTATGACAAATCCAATGAGGGTAGGACATGTGTCTCGGTCATTTCCCATTATGAAAACATTATTTTTACCTTAAATTACACTAATTACCTCTAATCGCGATTAAGAACATAAAAGTTACTATTCACCAAAAAATTATTTTAATCCCATTGAACCAAATTTAACATCTTAATGACAACCATGTATGTAAGATTTTTGAAATTCAAAACACAGAGGTGGAAAAGTTTCATTTAAACGAGAAATCAGTTTCTTTAACTACCACTTAGTGGTTTCACTATTAATCAAAAATTAAAGTTTTTCAGAAAAATACCAAAAATTTACCCTAAGCTATTTTTGATATTCCGAACTCAAAAATGATGTCTATTTTACAAAATTAAAAACATATAAGTTTCATTAATTAACTTAATAGTAAATTCCCATTGTCAAAACAAATAGTGTGTTTTTAAGAAACAATATCAATTAAAAGATTGACACTAGTTTAAGTCCAATTTCAAAGCAAAATTAATTACAATTACCACTATTCGATTAAATGGTAAAAATATATTCTAATTTTACTTTAAAAACAATTCAAAATATAATCTAATAATATAAATAAATTAGATTAAAAAGAGGTTTTGAATTAAAATACAAAATTTGTCACTATTCATTAAAAAATGTACTTTATTGGAAAGAAACCAAAAATTTACACAAAGTAAATTTTGATGTCTCTATTCTAAAGAATAATTTTATTTTTTCAAATATAACACATAAAATTTTAAAAAAGTGGATTTAAAAGAGGTTCTCCATCAAAAGGCAGTTAATCGACCTTCTAAAGAACATTAGAATGTTTACACTTAAAATTGAATTCATTCACATTTTTAATCCTCTAACATTTATTGTAAAAAGTAAAAATATTTGACAAACATATATAATCATTTTGTAGTTAGTTCTGTTAATTCGATCCATTAAAATGACTAGGTGTTAACTACCATTTAAAATAATATTATTTTATTATTATAGTGCAACGTAAGATTTCAAAGGAACTCATTGTTGTGTATTGGGTAAGCCATCAAGCATAGAGTTCCCTTTCAATTAATAATAACATTTTATTCACAAAAAGGGATAAATATAAAGATGTCATATTCTTTATTTACCTGGGGTGTTAAAATCATAGTATTTTTTTTATAATTTTAGACATTAAATAAATTAATTTATTTATGACACCGTGATGATGCAGTGATTACCTCATAAATGAATGATTTAAATAAAATGAGAAGATAGGGTAAAATATTAGTTTTACACAAGTGAAAAACCTATTGGATGGGTATATTTCGAAACCTTATCACCTTAGCCTCTAAATATATCCTTTTGGGACCTTTAAAACCCAAAATTCATTTTATAATAAAGTAACTTTTCAAGACATTCCAAGAGTGCCCCTCCTCCCTCTAATAAAAGGCCCACACCTCTACCTCCTTACCAAACACCTCTCAAGACTTTATCTCGGCCAAAACATACCAATTTCATCTCTCCACATCCCTCTCTTCATCATTGAAGCCTCACCATAGGTAGAAATCTCTTCAAGAAAACCTTTTGGTTCAAACCAAAGGAAGTTACCCGATTTAAAGGTAATTTCATCTCTTATGTTCTTTTGTTTTATTTTGCTTCTACAACCCCATAAACTCTTTTTATTCCTTTATTTTGTAACAAAACTAGTATATTAAATATACTAGTATGTTTTTATAAGAATTATTTGAGCTACACTTACACACACATCCGTCTAATGGTTAAAGACCATAATGTTTCTGTGGATGGTGAATTACTACATCACGAAACGATGATTGTTCAATATTATTTTATCACCTTTAAATGTGGCCATTATGATGTCACTATATTTTATATATGATATATATGGTATTTATGTTTTCTTTATACTTCTGAATTTTATATTTAAAACATACCATTATTCATTGCATGTTGTGAAAATGCGATAATTTCATATGAGGAAGTGTGGACTACGGCCCCCTCAAGTGATGTGACTCGTTCATGTAATACATGGAATGTATAAATAATGATATTGATGAAAATATGTGAACTAGATAATATATATATATTATACTGGAGTTATAATATATATATCTCTCATTTTTTTAATTCCATTAATATGACAAAGAAATGAAAGTAGCGTTCATGCGTACGTATGGCCTACCGTCTCCATGAACGGTGCATTTCATTTCTTTTTATCTCCAAATGTTATGGAATAGTATAAAATGAATATTTACTGGATATATATGATATTTAAATAATTAATACTATTCTGGAGATGATTTAATATAACTACATGGACAATCATTTTCAAACAAGTTCATTTTTGACTCATGTACCAAACATCGACAAAAACGTCTGATATATCATCAAATTATTAACCAATTATTATAACATTATAATATGTTATTTGAACTGAATAATAATATTTAAAGGAGGTCCTTAAGCAATTATAAATTGACCAATGTTTATTATTCAGTAATTTAATGAAACGAACAAGACAAGTCAGACTTGAGGTAAGGGATCCTACCACTCTCTTTCTTTTAAGTACTCTATTTTATGTAATTTCTTTTAAGCTCATATTTTTAATGTTTTTTGGATGTTATTTCATATTCATCTTACTGTAATTTATATGTTAATATGATGAGATACCATATTTTATTTCATCAATCCATTTTTGGATGTTTGAAGTGGCACCATTAGGATGACGAGTTTTCGTAAGAGATTTTTCATCTCACTTTTATTCCCGTGAGATTTATGATACATTTGCCACTATTTATTTTGAGTGGTGTATGTACATACCATTATTCAACTCGTTGTGTAATATAATTTCTTTTATGGGTATTTACATCAACATTGTACGGTCCTTCTTTCATGGGGGGAACGTTTCGAAAGTTACCCAAATCGGTAAGGGAACCTTTCACCCTCCTCTTTTTAAAGGACTTTTTTTGTTATGTATTTTAAATTACATCTTTTTATGTTGGGATATGTTCTTTTATATCCTTATTTATGCAAATTTTATGTCCAAGTGACGAGACACCATTTTCTCTCTCATCAACAAATTTTATGAATTTAAAAGTGACGCCGTTATGCTGTCGAATTTTACCAAGGGAACTTCTTAACCAAATTTCAATTTCTTTGGGTTAAACAAGTAGTTATTGAATATTTCATTCTTTGAATATGTGTGAATGACCTTTGATTGTTTTACAATTAATATCCAGTTATATTGGGTGTATTTATATTTGTCACACATAATTATGAGATTGATTTATCCTTAATTTAAGGATACCTTCTTTATAAGGGATTTCATCTCATGTTAAATTTCTATTGAGACTTCATTGTTGTTATGCACCAATTAACTCTTATATGGTTTATATACTATCATTTGGAATATTATATCATGAATCCCTTTATTCTGATGATATTATAAAGTTCTGAATAAATTTTATTCCTCAATTTTTTTGATTCAAGTGTCTCTCATTTTGTTAAAGACCTTTTAACTAAAATATCATTTTAAATGTTTTAATGATTTATTATAATAAATATTTCTCATTAATATCCTTGTTTTCAAAATGGTTTTAAGGATTTATTTATATGGATATTAATGGTTTAAAATATTAAAAGTTTCAAAGTGGTATGGGATACTTTGATTCAAAATCCTATTTTTTAAATGTTTTAAATGGTTTTTAAAATGGTTTTTAGAATGGATTCATTATTTCAATATCTTAAAATGTTATATTGTTATTGCAATGTGGGAATGATATCTTTCATTTATGCTTATGTTATGTGCTATTATTATTTAATGGTTCTTGGGCATTGTTTATTAATACGGATGGTTCTGTGATAAACTAAGGGCGGGTGAGCCCGATATAGCTCTCTAATGCATTGGGTAATGCAAAGGTGTTAAACGTTAAGGTTTCTCCGAAGAGATTTAGGGAATATACTGTGATGGGTATTCCAAACGTAACCACGTGGGTTACTACCTACGTAAGAATTTTATGAATACCTCAAGTTACCTTTATGTCTTATGATATCTATGATTTATTCATTATTTGATGAGGTATGTTAAAATGCGTATGTTTTATGAGTAATGTATGATTTCATACATGGAATAATGTCTTCATTTCATACTTTTATATACCTTAATGAGATTTTAATGCCCGTCCCAAGTTTTTGAAATGTTTTTCACAGGACATAAAGTGGAATAAGGTCTAGGATGGGATCACGGAAATTTCATGCTGTCTAAAACAAGAAATCGACATGACTCTTTTGTTCAAGAGTTTTTTATTTTGTGAAAAAATGTAAATTGGGTAGATGTGTCTACTATTTAATCTTTGAGATGTAATAGTTATTTCCTAATTCTATAAAACTCTAAACCTGAAAAGACTCTCAATGTGAATTATTCAATTTAATTCAAGATTAAGTAATTTTTTAAGGCCGAGGCCTGATAAGATCCATGTTTGAGATGATCGCATTTTTGCATGTTTGGCTATAGTTTATAACTATTGATATGCTATTTGGTGCCTCTATAGGATATGACATATTTCTATGTGATGTAATTATTATAGGTTGTATTATTTTTCTATGCATGGTACCAATGTGAAGTGATTATTGGATCATGTTAGATGATGGAAAATGAGGGCCTTGTGTGTCATATACTGGTGAAATGTATATATCATGTGATCAGACCTAAGAAGAAAAAACAATGTATAACGGAAAATTCTGGTTTTACCATTTGAAATATGTAAAATACTACTAATGATAGAGAAGTGGTATGATGACCTTTGTGGTCTTACATGGGATAATTGAAATGTGGATATAGTGGGATGCATGTGGTGACCTTGTGCCCATCATTTTATCATGAATTTACTTATGATAACATTATTTAATGTAGCTAATGATGGTATAATCTAGAGTTTGTGGTGGCATTAGGATCACGTGATATGAGTTTTTAGGTGTTTTATTAGGAATTTAATATTTATTGTCACATAAAATATTATATATGTTATATTATGTTACAGAAACACTAGTGGTGTCCTACTAGGTTTACAATCACACACTTAATAGACATCTTTAGGAACATGCAGACATCACAGACATGGATTGTGGAAAGGGAAAGGCCCCATAAATAGGGATCAAGGAGATAAAGAATAGAATTTGGAGATTATATCGGCATGTTATTTAGAGGGGTGATGCAAATTTGTTTATTTATTTAAATGTCTTATAAATTCTCTAGTTTTACCTTTCACATTGGGGTTCATTGGTCTATCAATATTTATTAATTGCGATTCATTCCATGCAATTGTTAAAAAATTGTAGAATAGTTATACTGTGTTATTATTTATTATTTCCTTTAATGATACTAAGGTTATAGTCTCTCCACTAATTGAATTTATATCCTCATATATAGTAAAAAACCAATTGCATATTGGGAGGTTCACATGAGTCCATGCGGCACCCTATCAAAAATCTAGTGATTCATGTTAGGGTGTTACAAAGTTGTATCCAATAAGGATTTCCATATTTCATTATTTATTGATCTATCTTTGGAAAAGGTAAAAAAATTAGTTTTTGTGGGACTTAGGTAGGGGACTTGAATACGTTCCTTGGCATTACATGTGTAAAAATCCTCTAAGTTACCATTGTTTGGACTACTGTTACAGTAGTGGTTTTAAAGGTTCATGGTTATCATGAGTATATTGTGTTGTTACAATTTATGGTTTTTGGTTAATTGATGAATCATGAATAGGAACTTAGGATCACCATTCATATATATTCTTGTTTGAGAGTTTCATATAGTTATTTTTTATTCCCTGATTTTTTAAATCTATTTATAAACGACTTATATTCTCGTTGAGTTATAAATCTGTGTTATGTACTATTGTGATTAATTTTTTGGTATTAATTAATTTTATTTTAGCATGATCTTATGTTTGTATATATTGTTAATTATGAATAATGTGTATGTATGGAGCACTTAACTTCAACTATGGATTGTGATATGAGGGATATACCATAGGATATAGGTAACCTCTTTAGAGAAACATTGTGTGAACCCATATACATATTATGATATATATTAATGTATTCATTTGACCTAAAAATTACTTCGGGAATTTTAGAATAATTTATCCGAAGAAAAGTTTTGATGGACTAACTACTGGAGTAGGCCAAAAAACATCTATAGGGGTGGATAATCCATTCCACCACCAAAAATTCAATATAATTCTTCCGATCCCACTCTAGGGGGTTACGTTGATTTTCCACTTTAGTCACAAGTCTAACTCACATTGTCTCTTTCGGGTGGAGTAATTTCCAAGAATGTGTTTGCCTATTATCAAAACTATCAACTATAATATCATCCTTCCTTCACAGGTTTTGGACGCCCTTAGGATATTGAGGTCTGGTTTGATGTCATTGAGGGAATATTTAATCTGGTAGAGACTACCAAGGACTTTCAAGTGAATATAGATCCATTAATTCTTTATGTACCATTTATAAGGATGTGGTATGTCCTGAAAAAGGAAGGGAACTATGATGGATTGACTTGGATGACCATTAAATGTGTTTTCTTTTAGGGTCTCTATCTAGGTATACTGAAACTAGATAATGTTCACGAGTTGATGGATTTTTATTAGGGATAGATAATGATTTCTTTCAACTCAAAATGTTATATAGATTTACAAATCATGTAGAAGGATAAGATATTATTGTTGATCCTATGGAAGCCTCTTTATTTCCTCCAGTGATTTTTCTATATTTGGATGCCTTCCTATAAAACATTTAGGAAACTCTCTTAATAGGGGAACTGGACTCAAGATCATACTCATGCATTGAGTGAAATATATATCAATTCCACCATATTTTATGGAACATAGTCAGTTGTAGGAACTCAAGTTATAGATTTAGGGCTTGGTGGGTAAGGTCTTTATCAGATTGATATCATTTCCTTGTTGTGTTTTAGTTTTTTTCATTAATATGTAATATGGTAGTATTTTGTTGTTTGTAGACTATAAAATGATAAAAAGTGACCATGAATAATTGATACTCATTACCATGTATAATAGACTTGTTTAACCAATTTTAGAGAGATCAATTGTTCTCTAAAATTGACTTTTGTCCAAGCTACCATCAAAACTTGGTCAGACTGGTGGATATTTTGAAGAGAGTGTTTAGGTGTAGATACAGATAGTATGAGTGTCTTGTCATGAATTTTGGATAGTAAAAATGGTGTAAAAGAGTTCATGGGTTCCACAAATATGATATTTCATATATACATTGACTATATTATTATGGTGTTTATTGATTATATCCTCATGTACTCATGAACAATAGATACACATTTGAGTTACCAAAATACATTGATGAGTACACTTCAAGTACATCATCATTATGCTAAAATTTTAAAGTGTCACCTCTAGATTAAGGAGGTGTATTTACTTTGACATACGATCTATAAGGGGGGAATTTCATTAGATCCATATAAGGTAGAAGCTTTGAAGTATTTGGATCATCCCGTGAATGTTTTTCCAACCAGGATACTTCTTAGGCTTCTAGGGGTACAATATGTGGTTGATACAAGAAGTCTCAATTTTTTAGATTCTATGATAGGGCTAAAAAAATAGGGAGATAAGTTTCAGTAGATAGATCAGTTTGAGAAGTTATTCTTAATGATTAATATAAGATAGATAAAAACCCCATTTATGAACCTTATAAAGCATTAGATTGTGTAGGGTATTTTAATGACTCCTGAATCCAGATGGGATTAGTGTTTATGAAGATAGATAATTTAGATTCCTATTAGCCACTTTAGTTTAGACCCCAAGAGTGGAACTACCCAACTCATGACTAAGACTTGGTTGCTCAAGTTCACACTCTCAATTATTACCAATACTATATCATCGGTGAGAGGTATGTCATATACATAGATCACAAGATCCTATGATATATCTTCTATGAATGCGATATCATCTTTAGTTTGTGGTGTCATGAAAATTTTTATTTAGGGAAATATAATTACATTATGGATTCTCTCATTAGGAAAATTTTAATGAAACATGAACTTAGAGATTGGACTTTCCAAGACGAGTGGTTCCTGATGAGTTTGATTGTTGAGTGTCATGCAGATGGAGATGAGGATCGTTGGGTGATGTTTTTTTATTCCATTGGTTATTATGTATTATTTGGATAAAGATGATATATATTGACAATAGTTATAACCTACGTGAATGGTGATGCAGGAACACATGATGGGAGAGGTCTAGTTCAAGGATGGTCCATAGGCAATGATGTAGTGATATATGTTCATCAGAGGTTAGTGGAACCCGCTTATTTGATGGAATATCAAATGACATTCTCTTATTATTCTAAGGGGGAAGCATATCCGGGGTTGGTGAATATTTTCTATGAAATCTGATGTCAATTTTGGTGGCCATGTATGAAGATATACATCACCAGTTGTGATTCATGTCTCCATACCTATAAGAGAGTAATTACTGAGCATCAATGCCCTAATGATTTTCTCTAAAAACTTTTTGTGTTTTTGTATAAGTTTGTTGATGTGATGATTTAATTTTTGATGGGATAGCATCGTAACCTAAGGATTCATGATTCAACATACATGATATTTGAATGGTTAAAAAAGTGGCTCATTTCTTACTAATATGAGAGGCTCACTATGTTTACGAGTTGGGTATAATTTACATATGAGTGATTGTATGACTGTATAGAAATCCCTATAGTATAACATTTGAAAATGATATATATTTGACATAAATATTTTGGAAATACTTTTAGAATACCTTAGATATTTTTTTAAATTTGAGTATGACATATCATACACAAATCAATTGATATTCAATGAATTGTATTCAAATACATGAGGATATACTTCGAGAATGCATCATGGAAATCATTTGATCATTAAATGAGAATATATCATTGGAGAAGATTTCTTACAAAAATTATTATAGGAATCTATTATGAAAAATTCTTTTGAGACTATCTATCTATAGACATGTTGCTCACAACTGTGTTGGGACAAGATAGAACAGACATCCATTTGTTGGGACTAATAAGGTGTAGGAGACCTCATAGTGAGAATTGAATTCATAGAGAAAGAAATGATCATATTAATACTAGATGATAATACCTTTTTAATTAACTATTAATGATTTTTTTCTTATGGGTATCGCATAATTAGATGTATCAACAATTGTGGAAGTAGGGGAATCTATAGTCACAGTTTTGGGGACCATTTCTTATCACTGAGTGTGTTAGAGTAGTGGATTACCGATAAGTACTTAATCCATGTTATCAACACATGCATGATCAATTCCATGTTTCTTATCTTGCAACGTACATTTTCAATTCAACACATGTTTATAATTTGGGGATTTTTAGGTGGAACTAGATGCTCTTTAGGTGTAGTACCTAGAGTGGATCATTGATCCTAGTGATAAGTTCTTGTAGGGTAAGATGATTCCACTCATTCATGTATCATGATAATATGGATGAATATTAATGGAGACCTTATAATGGGAGTCTGAATTTTGAGAAAAAACGACCAACATTATTCAAGGTTGACTATACATATACTTCTTTGAGATGCAATGTCTATAAATGGGGAGAGTTGTAACCCTCTTGTTTTTGGTGTTCAAGTTAATGAAATATCAAGATAGTATTAAGTAATGTTTTCAAACATATAGAGGGTAAATATTAGGTATAGAATAATTTGGTGAGGCTTCCAGATATTTTGGATTCTTAATTTGGTTTATGGATATCACACTATCCAAAAAATTCAAGACCATTCATGGGTTCAAGCCATTTTGGTCCCTATATTTTTCTTTGGTTAATACAGACAATGGGGAAATAGCATACCCATGCCACTATGTATGAAAGGCAATTCTATTTTGAATGACCTATAAAACCCCACCACACAAATTTTAGAGGGTGTTGTGAGTGGGTACGTGTCTTGGTTCTTAGGGAAACACTGTAGGGGAAGCTATTTTGAGAAATGTGTTTAAGGACAAAATAAATATTTCTAGGTCATGGTGTAGAGATTAGAGATGGTTTTACTCCAATATAATGGATAAAACACTCAAATTTCTCCTAGAATATCCATCAATGATATTAATTTGGTTATTAAATTTTGTTCCAATTTTAAGGTGAGATATTAGTAAAAGTTTCACATATTTACATTCGATTAAAACTCTTTCTTCTTATCTCCTTCGAATACTCAATGATTTTTGGTATCATTTTGATATAAGTATGGGAGATATCATATCATTATTTCAAGCTTATGTTTCATATTTTTTGGATCAATCCTTCCAGCTATTTTATCAATATAACACATCCTTCTTTTCCAATTATAGGTTCTTATGTTTTGAGGGTTATTCAATGGAGAATCCATAATTCATTTCAAGGACTATTGGTGTTTATTGATGTGTTAGTGGTAAACCTCTTTGATAATTATTCTGTATAGACTCTCTCACATTCTAGATTTGAATTTTCCAATCAACCATACTTTGAATATACCATTGAAGTTGGATTTATTTGGGAGTTATTTATGAGTGAGTATGTTCTAATTAGTGTGGGAATGTGGATCTGTAGATTAAACCCTTGAAAAACCTCCACCTTGATATTAAAAAACCTGAAATAGGATGTTACATACCATATAGAGGCCATGTATATTCTCATATGAAAGATAGTAATTTTTTTCATGATTGGAATTTGACCATGCTTTTGTTTGATCACATTTATGTGTGTGTGTGGCTAGTCTGACCCATGCCAGAGTAGATCACATGTCTTCATGTTTGGATATTATTTCTATCTCTTGATATGCTATGTTGTGTATGTATATGATATTCTATCTATCCTTGTGATATACGTTTTTATATTATCTATTATATTTATATTCATGATACTAATGTTTAACAATAACCATTGTGTCTTGGTAGCCCTAGTTGGGTTATTTTTCAAATGTGGCATGTTATGTTATAATAAGATTGAGTTATATAATGGGTAATGATGGAATTGCATGTAATTTACTTGGGTAATGATAATTATATTTAATTTGAAATGAAATGTGATAGTGTGTATAATGGCTAAGTGTGGTTTGACCTAAATGCCTAAGGCATGTACAATCGACGAGAAATATAGGGTATGGTATCCCTATGTGGTCTAACAATAAATCTCTTGGACATGTAGATAATATGGACTTCATATGGTTTACTTGTTTTTAACTTATGTTCACGAATACCATTACGATTATTTTCTCGCATGGAGATGATGTTGGTACAACCGATGGTTTGTGGTGGCTTGGTTAGTATATAGATGCCCAGATTGGGATTTTATGTTATTCCTTATGAATTTATAATGTAACCTAAAATATACTTTTACCGAAGATAAGTCATTTTATGTAATAATTGGTGTTTTTCTACATTTTTTATCCTCAATCCTTTTATGGTAATCACATTGTTCATGCATACTTCATGGTTAGTGATATGGGATAGGGAAAGGCTGTAGCGATAAGGAGGTAAGAGACAAAGAACTATGTTTTGATGGGGTAGTGAGATGGTTTCCAGTATAATTTCATCAATTTTATTTATTTATTTATCTAAAATATTTATTATATGGTATGACCTCCCTATTTATAAGTCAATGGATTGTGTTTCTATTTTATATGATATTTACTCCACTTCCCTATTATTGAATTTATTTAAAATTTATATTATGTTATTATTTATTATTATCATTATTAATACACATGATATATCCTACCTGAAAATAACATTTGGACCCTCTATAGTAGTATCAATCGTTTTTGTATTGGGAGGAATGCATGAGTCCATGTGGCACTCAATATTGGATTCAATTATTCTAGTAATAGTATTAAAGTTTCCACTAAATTTTGTACCCTTTGTTGTGGTGGTTCAAAATCCCAAACGCGAAAAGCCTCCATGCATCCCAAAATATAATTCTCTCCAAAATAAATTTTGATAAACATTTAATTTTTTATAGGGAAATTCCTGATTATATTTCACTTAATCATTTGTGTTTCACTTTGGATTTACAAGAATCTAAAACCCTAGACACCAGGACAATATCCTCAAAATGAGAATCACCATGATGACCACCATACTAACAAAAATGGATTGTGAGACCTATAGACTTCCAAAAACCAAATTATAATCTACAGAACACTAATAAACTCTTCCACTTTACCTATAATACTTTGGAAAATATAAATGTTGGTATTCAGAAAAAGCGACTCTACACCACAACACTATTACCATTTATTAAATAGGTAAAAATTATATTTTAGTGTAAATATCGTATACTTTTTTTATCGATTGGTATTACGATAATTTAATTTTTCAAAATTGAATAAGAGAATATATGTAACACATATATCTATTAAAAAGGTGGATAAAAACTAAATAAAATTTGGGATCAGTAATTGGTTCCTCTAAGATAATTTTATTTTATATTTATTAGTAATCATATTCATATGATGGATGTATTGGATATATTATTTTATCAATGGGATATAGAATTATATGAACCGTTAATGAATCCTCATTTATAATGAGACAAATGGTCATGATTATTTGGTGTTGGATTTCCCATTTATATTTTATCTCATGCCTGAGACATTGACGATATAGATTTCTGTCCATCATTATACATTATATATTTATGAGATCATTTATCATTAGACATGTGGCTATTTATTTCCATTTTTATATTATTAATAGGTATATATTAGTCTCATGTTAATATTTTTATGTAAATATTTTGTAATTTATTCCTACCAAATTATATATTCCTTTGTTATTCCTTTATTTCTTCCAACGTATGATTCTCATTACATAGTGTTTGGCCTCACCCTTTCATTATGTCTCCCCATTTATTGAGTAAAGAATAAAGATTACATCATATATCTTAAGAATAATTAGTGAAAATTAATAGTAATTGATGTATTCTAATATTATACCTGAAATTTATAATGTAATTTACTTATCATATATGAATTTAGGCCCATTAAAATAATAAATTATTGGGTGATGTGTGTTCTAATCTATGTATTTTTTACCATAAAAATAAAATAACTATATGATCAGTTGTATAGGTGTTGGGGTTTTCATAACTACTATTATTGAATTCTTAATGGAATCATTATATATAATATATTTAGAAAAGGATAGTTATAATATATAATCATATGTGAAAGCATAATCAAATTCTATAATTCATTCTAGAATATATATACTAATTTACATTCATTACTATTAGATGTATTGGAATTATATAGTATGATGCGTAATTCGTTATGTTATTCATTAACTAATTATTTATATGTCAGGTCTCTGAAATGAAACCTTATATAATGAAATAAAACTACCTCATCCCTCGTAACATGTATTAGAATTTCCCCCTTAATAAATCTCGTAAAATAAATGTTGTAGATGAGTTGATTATGAAAATATTGTTGAAACCCAATAAGGTTCGGAAAAACAACATTTCATGTTAATAAAAACCTACTTATACTCAACATCGTGTAATTGTGTTGGATATATTCATGTGGTAACATATAACATATATTAATGGAACAACCAATAAATTAGTTTTTGAGAAATGGATATGGTCTATAGAGATTATATTACATCCTTTATGATTTCATCAATGTTAAAAGGTTATCATGGGTGATTATTTTTTATGCTTACATATTGATTAATATTATTATTTTATTAAAATCACTATGGAAGGATAAACAGGGAATGTTATAGTACTAGATTTCTTTTAATGTAATATTACATGAGAAATATTTCACTTATGATAAAAGGGTTGATATTAAAAGTAAATTCCCAATAATTATAGAAAATTTTGAGGAATCTGTCATGAATCAGACCAATAGGGACCACTTTGATGGAATTGAGATGAGTGAGACACCCCAGACTACCCTTAATTGTCTTGAGACTAGAAATATATTTCGACTAGAAATATCACTAAAATGGTAGACCTTAGTGTAAGTACATTCACACAAGCCCACAACCATATCTATGAAACAATGAAGAGATAAAATAAAATAATAAAACATCTAGAGTGTAATACATGGATAAAAAACTCTAGGAAAAACATAAAAAGATATAAATTTAATATAAATTATATGAAGGGTTAAAATAAATTCCCAACCAAAAAAGAAGTCACAACTTGAATATATAATGAATTAGGTAATGACTGAAGAGATCCTGACTCACAATCTCTAAGGAAGAACAATAAACACAGTCAATTCCAGTAACCATTAATGTCCAAATAATGTAATTCTATTGAGGACATCACTTATCTTATTATCATTTACATATTACACACCATGTATGGTAAAATCCCAGGCATCAGTGAGTATATATATACCCATTAGGATGCCTCAAAAACAAAGAAGGGTGAAATAAATATATAAATAGTCAGCTCAATCTATAATGAAATACTGTAATGATACCCAACATAATATATGATAAAAAGAAACATAATAAAAAAAGGAAATGTAAATATAAATGACACTGGTTTATAAATAAATATTAAATCAATATAACGAACAATATTGAAAAATCCAAACTATGATGGGGTATGAATTATTGTTAATTGAATCAACCCCTAAGCCAAAGTGTGAGTTATATATGAATCTCATAACTCAAATTTCTCTATACACAATCATAAAACAATTATATATAGGGATATAATAGATCATATCTAGTGAATGAACTAATGGTATAAATCTAAGATAAATTTTCTTGATTCATGGTATGGTAATAAGTAAATTAAAAGAGAAAACATCCAAAGGAAGTCCTGAAACATAACCAATATAACTATGGGGATGGAAAATATCAGAAGGTATTTTTTATTTTTAATATTATTTTTTCATAGAATAATGATAATATCCATTTTATTATTGATGGCCTTATAAAGATTTCACATTTGATAGAAATAATTAAATATATACTCTTTAAGAATCACAAATGGATTTTATATTAATCATGTCATATTTTTTCATGGTTGGCCTATAGCAATATTTTATAGTTGATATTTTTTTTCACATCAAAATTATTGATGAGATTCTAAATCTTCTAAAGATAATGATAAATTTTATTGCTATATATCATCATTTAGTAAATAGGTTTTTTGAAATGATTATAGACCCATTTTTGGACAAGATGAGGACATTTTAAGCTGAGTTACAAGGAATATATTACTATTATATATCATTGGAATTCATTAAAAATAATAATTGATTGAATGTTATTATATAAATTCCATTATAAAAATATTTTATGGAAAGGGGTGTTATAATCCATCATAATAAAATGAAGTTTTGAAAAAGAAGATACACTTTTCTATCCATTGTTGAAAAGATAACTAATAAGATTTTATCCAATAAGAATGATATAACAATTTCTCAATGTTGAAAAAAATATATTTAGATGATTTTTGGAAGAGCATTGAATTTCAATTAGGGTATAATGGCTTTTTAAGGGAACCTTCATTAAATGGAGTTATATGATTTGGTAAAAATGGTAAGATAATTAAATGACATATTTGGGAATTTTTTAATTTTATAGATAATTGATACTATGGATAATTTATTGTGTATGAAAAACAATTTCTTCAAATTATATGATTTTCTGCCACGTCTCATTGGTGAAAATTATACTACGATCCTAAATAATGTAACCAATGAAAATGGAATTGAGTTGGATCTGAACATATAATATAACAATGATAATATCTAGATTATTATCACAAAATAGATAGTGATTTTAAGTAGAAAACATATCCATTAAATGTACATTGCAGAAATCACATCATGGAAGAATAATCTTATGATCCATTGGAAGCAATGGTTAAAAAATAAAAACATGGTCATTGATTGATGTAATGACATAAATATTTTACATATGAAGCCTCATTCTCAATATATTTTTTGTTTTGATATATTTTATAGAAACTCTTTTCAAATGAACCCCATAATATATATGGACAATGATATATTACACTAACATAGACCATTATATATAATGAATAAATATACTTTATAAAAATTAGTGTAGTACATTTCAATAAATAATATATAGAACTATAATATTGAAATCCATCGTTCTAAGACCTTCTATAATCTTCACACTCATTAAAAATACTTTTAAAAATAATAAATCAAATTAAATAAAATTAACATTATAAAAACGAAAAATTTAAAACTATAGTAGGAATTAATCCGAATGATTAAAGAATGGATTCCAAAATATATAAAAGAAGTAAAAAATTAATATGATAATTATGAATAATATCTGAACATTAGTATTAGTAAATTATATAATAAAAAATATTTGACATAAAATAAACATATATGAATAAATATTTTTAAAACATAATTTTCTCACTGATTAGAAAAATCAAAACATGTGTAAGTGACAATTTTCAACAATAATTTTTATAGATATATATTAAAAAGTTAATTTATACCATGAATATTTTTAATTATATTAATATAATAAAGAATTATATTTTGATATAATATACTTAATTTTTATAAATTTAATGTCTAATTAGTCTAGGATGATTTTTTGCAATTTTTTCAATGAAAGTACAAATTTTGACGAATTTTGAATTTATTGTTTTTATATATAATGTATGTTTTATGAAATAATAATGATTTAAAAATGTGTAAATAAACTATTAAATATTTATCCTGACTTATATGAGATTTTATGAGTAAAATAAATAATTAAAAAATAATAAACATATTTTTCCAACCTTTAAATTAATTATCAAATTATAAATTAAATTTTAATTTTATGTAATATAATTCACGATTATTTTTATTATGTGATGTATTCCAATGAGAAAATTTTGTTTTGAATGTGATCATGTGATATGAAATATTTATCATGTAGTAAAACAGTATTATTAGCCACATGAATTGTGACTCTTCATATCATAGAGATAAAACAATAAAATACTTAATATTTTCTATAAAAAACCCATCCCATTCACCTATAAATACAACCCTCTTCAAATAATTCTTCTTAAATATATAACACTACACCTAGTCATGGATGTACTAAATTCTATAGCCAAAAACAAATAAATTTTTTTAGGTCCATCCAAAAGACCATTCGTCGATCCCGTGAAGATTAATCCAAGTTCGAATCCCCAACAAAGGAATATTTTTTATTAGTTTTCATTAAAGTTATCATTAACTTAATATGACTAATAATCACCATATTAAAATTTAAATAGTATTACTATATTATTATAAGTCAAAAATAATGATTCTATATTCATAAATTCTTAATAATTTTGTTCGATTCATTTTATTTATAAAAACATCATCGACATTAAAGCCCCAAGACATCACTCTCAGATCCCATTCTAATAAAATAATATTTAAATTTATTTCTTTGATACATATAAACATTATCCAATTTTATTCATCCAAAACATAAAACATTGAATGAAAATAATAGATCACATAAAAACATAATGAAATTCTTGGTTTATAATTTTAGATAATCCGGACAATGTATTACATAACAACTTGGATACAAAAACAAATAGTTCATAAAAATATATGTCACCTCCCACTAATTTCTTCACATCTAGTAAATTTCATAGTCATAACATACATAATTGTTTTCTTTGTAACATGGGTAAAATGAAACATATGATGGTTGAGATCAAACAATCATTAAATATAAGCATAATTATTAACAATTGAATGCCACAAATGATCATAAGATAATTATAAGTGTATGATAACATAATAAAAATGAATTAGAATAGAATAATATAATTCATACGTATAAAAACCTAGATTATAAAACTAGAGACATGAGATAAATATTTAACATATGAACGGATCCATACAGTTCTATAATCATCATGACTATAAAAAATAATCCCTAAAAAAATATTTAAGAATAAAAAAAATGTGTTCATAATACCTTTAAAAGAACACTGACAAATAGTGTAACCTTACATGGTTAATACCCATAATATCTTAGGTGAAACTTGTTTCCTAGTTTAGGTTATCATCTCTTAGGATTTACTTATATTCCATCAACTTAATCATCATTAACCAAGTCGTTGGAATGAAATGACAGACACGCCCATAAAATACTGGTTGAAGTCCCATAAGTATTTGGGTTCACTATCAATATCACTTAGATCAACAATATCAAATATCTATATCATGAGAAAAATAATTAAATGAGTTCAATTTTCAGTATATCAATAATAATTTCTCTTTAATTTCATGATTTATCTATTGAAAAGAAAATGGAACCATGAAAATATATTTGAAAAATATCATAAATCAATAATATAGAGATTCAAAAGTGACCCATTCAAAAAATGTGTTGAAATTTTATTTTAATTATTTCATAAATAATATCATTTTTTAGGTAAAATAACTATATGTAATCATTTATTATTAAAAAATAACATTATTGAAAAAATTATAGATAACTTGGATTCAAAATGGAAAGATTCCTAATCTAAAAGTAGAAAAAAGATCAGTATCACTTAAAAAACATTCTTGATGTTTCTTTAATTATTAAGGGGGAAATAGAAATTTAAAATAAAAAAAATTATAACTAGAGTATAAGAAAATATATGTTGTTGATGAAGTTTATATTATACCATTTTTCAAAAGGAGCATTGAGAATAAATGGTTTTGAAATGAAAAAATATTGTAACATAAAGCTTTTACCACATTGGTGACATTCAAATAAAAATTAATAAAAATAATGATTATGATATATTTCTATAAATACCATTAATTTAAAAAATTAATAGTTAATATTTCATTCAAAAATTTTTAATTACACAGTATAAGGAAACCATAAAGCACAACATGAATAATGTCTAAAAAAATGATATTGAGACAATGAAAACCCTTATAAAGATCAAAACATTTGAATTGACAATTAATCATTGAATGGATTATTTTCACAAATATAAATTAAAATATTTTTTGAAAAATAAATACTAAAATAATTTATATTAAATTAATAGAAAATTATTCCATACCATAGTCAATTATGTAGAACTATAACCTAGTGAATGGAAATTGAGTTAAGAATCCTCTTACTAATTGATAAATTTCAATTAAAATATGCATGGATGAAATAATTTAAATTGAAACATAGAAATACTTTAAGTAATATGGATTCATGATATAACTTGTAAAAGAAATGTATGTACCCCATATAAAATAAGTTAGGTGTATAACATTGAAACATGACTCAATGACAGTAAAATGAGACAAAATACATTACCCTGAGTCCATACATTCCTTCTATATCCTTTAAATTATATATATTAAACATATATAAATTGTTTACATGTTTTATAAAAATTTATATGTTTATTAGTTTATCATTAATTATTTTTTTTGATTCATTTAAATGAAATATTTAATTATATAATTAGTTTAATCCACATTGGGTTTTTGAGAGGATGTTCCATTTAGAATTCCAAAACGACTTTGGTACGTTGACTGTGGTCAAACAAGTAATTGATCTAGAATAACTAGAATAACAATAATAATAATGAAATTATTATAAATATTATAAAATTATTATATTTTATAACCATTTATTAATGATGTTTATAAAAATTTAGGCACATTAAAATCATAGAGATAGAAAGACACATATACACATGAGTAACTTTAAAATTTTAAAATTAACATTAGAGAAATAAGGTCATTTTTATTTGAACATTCTAGAATTATAATTATAATATAAATTTCATATTATATTTTTATATACTTTTTATTTTCCATTCATTTCATACAGTGATTAAAAATGAATCACATTACTTCATTGTTGTTGTAACATACATGTATACAAAAATAACATTATCAATTTTCAATGGATTGAAATGTAAGAAAATAGATTATATATTATCATTGAAGAAAGATAATTATGTCATTAATATATGTATATATATATATAAATCATTAAAAATGACCATGAAATACAGAGAATGAAAATAAAACACATCTCCCTATGGATGAAGAAGTCCACACATCCGCTAAAAATATGTTGTAATTCTCCATAGAATAGAAAAGTAGAGGAAAGAAGGTTTTCACATAGTTATAATAACAATTTAGTAGAAATGATGTACTGATGATATTATATCATCATTACTTAAGATGATTTTAATGGGTTAGAAGAAGAATAAATAAACAAATTATGCCATATTGGACTATTACTTCTTTTTTAGTAGATTTCATTTAGATTAATTCATAATGACACTTATAATGTGTTTTTTTATAATACAATTTCCTCTAAATTGTGTATAAGGAATTTTAAAATATAATTGTTAAGGGTCTGGTTGATCTAGATGGATCAAGGTGGAATAATGAATAGAAAGGAGGGGTTTCCTTTCATAAGGGAGGGTATGGGCCTTTTTTGAAATTTAGAAAATCATATAATATCATATGTGTAAAAATAATGTAAAATAGTTAAAAAATTACCAGGATTATGTTAAAAGGATTACATAGTCCTACATATCCACCGAATCAAAATTAGATAGTTGTAAATATTATTTTAACCTCATATTTTTGTTTAACCCATTTGTTAACCGATCACAATTTTTTTCATGGTAAATAATTTTTCAATATTAAATTGTTATAATTTTAATTATAAGGTGAAAATTATGTCATGAATTTCAACGGAATTATAAATGAATTATGATACTATAATAGAGATGATAGTATAAAAATATTAACGGGTAAATTTTCGATTATTCCACTAATATGATTGAATAAAGGTATGTATTATATGGTCTTTATAAAATGATGATAATTTTCTAAATGTGTTATTATCTTTTAAAATACATGTTTATATACCATTAATCTATATTAGTGATGAAAAATGAATTACATCGCTCTATGGAGGTGGTGATCTACAAATATTCATGGACATCATTATTATTTTTCATTGGATGGAATAGTAATAAAAAATATGATATCTTATATTTCAACAATGTTAATTATATAATAAAATATACACACAAAATAAATAAATAAATAATTATAAACAAATATAAGAGGTAGTCATTGAAAATAAATTACAACAGTTCTCGAGACAGCAGTACATCTACACATGGACGATGCTTTCATTCCCCATTTGGGGTAAAAAGAGTTGGGTTATAGGTAATAAAAAAATATAATCACATACTTATATATGAAAGATACTATTTATTATTATATCAAAATGGTTAGAATAGTTTTTATGGAGCTAGAGAAATAAATAAATTGAAAATGTTTGGTTAAGAACTATACATCTTATTTAGACAACCAGTTTATGTTTATCCCTAATGCCTTTATATGTTGGTTGTATAATAAAACCATTGAATCTAAGATACAGGGAGGGATTTTTGGATGGTATTTTTGTAGGTATTGGCTGAAACAATGTCTCTTGATGTGTGTATATGATAGGAATGGCAGTGTCCTATTATACATTTGGGAAAGGACACATGTGGAATTATGTTAAATACACACACACACACACAAACAGATATATATATATATATATATCACAATCATATCATCTATTATCAAGTAACCACACAATTAATGATATGGTCTGATAGGATTGATATAAATTCAAGTCATCACATTTATATATGTGTTTGAAATATTTCAAGGATTATCTATTACCTATAACCCTTTAGACCTAATTTAGCATTAAATGTGAAGACATAAATTTTTATAATTATGAAATAATTATATAAAACAAAATAACTATTTAATTACTTTTAATTTCACAATCTAATTCTAAATATATAATTAATTTTTTCGAGTTTAGTTTTTTTTGGTTAATGAAATTACATTAATTATAAGAACACAAAATACATGGAAAATAGTTTTTATGAAAATAGTCGATTTAAGCATTAAAATTATATCAACTTCAAATTATCTAATCAATTTGTCTCCATGTTTTTTTTTGAAAAATTAATAAAAAATGAATGTTATTATACTTTTTTTTTCACGTAAAAACAATTAATCTACCAATGATGTGATCAAATTCAATGATCCAAAAATAGTTTTTCATTTTAATAAAATGTAACATATATTATCAAAGGAAGATATAGGGCTATGAAATTCAAAATATTGTTTTAAAATAAAAATTTCAACTTATTAATCATTTATTTATTGAACAATCACTCATAAAATAGGATACAAGAAAGTGTTTATGTTATTTCAAAACATTACCCATTAGTTTTAACCAAATATTACAACTTTTATCCATGTAACAAATATTTACTATGGATAATATTGATAATAAATAAAAATAAATTTAAAACTATTAAATTATAATAAATATATAGAATCTATATATGAAATATATTTTATAAAATACAATCCACATATATTATTGGATTCAATTTAAAAATAATCCCAAAAAATGTGATGAAAACGGTTTCCCCTTAAAATTTCTTCCAATGGTTAAAATTTTTTCATACCAAAATAAAGGATAAATTGATTCCAATGAACATAATTGAATTATGAATAATAGAAATGATCTTATGGTAATTATATGAAATTTGAAAACAAGTTGAAATAGTGTAAATTCGTGTAATGAAAATACAGTTTTCAATAAAATTTGAATTTCTTTCTATTCGATGAAAATTAATCCTTTTTTGAAAAAACCCAAAATATAAATATAAGATAATACTGAAATGTTATTTAAAATAATTTCATTCATTTTTCAAATATTTTTTATAAATTTGGATGAAATTAATTACAATATTCCGCCAAAAAATGCACTAAAACCCATTTCTATAAAAATGTATTTTTAAAGTGTATAATGGCCTTGTTATTATTTACTTCCCCTTAAGAATACTTGGGTTAATTTTATTTAATTAAAATAAATATATAATATATTTATTTAATTATAAAAATTTATCAAAATTGAAATATTTTATCTATTGAGACTAAAGTGCATTACACACAATTTTTTTTATGAAAAATACTGATTTTCCCATAAAATATTTATCTTTATTTTTATCGATTTGATAATAAATGAATAATATATAATTTATTTGATAAAGTAAAAAATTATATATTTATATATGTTTCATAATATGATTAATCTGATTTATTCTTGGAAAAACAATAGCTAGGTTATAATGATTATATATAAATAATAATAATTTTATGTTATACCCTATTTTTCTTAAAGATCCGTGTTTAATGTTAGGAAACCTGTAAAGAATAGTTTTTTTAAACTATATTTTGAGGATTTTAAAATTATAACTCCTATATAATGGTAGCACTACTAATCCACCTCATAATCACCCATTAATTATGGTAGGTTCACGTTCGGTTCGGTTTAACCATCTATTTGATCAATAAATTATAACTATAGAAGGTATGACTATTAAAACCTATTTAAATTTATAATATGGTATAAATATTGTATTATTCTTTCATAATTTTATCTGAATATTTGACCCCTTAACTAAAAAATTACCCTCCATTTATTAAGAAACACTAAAACATGCTCATCATCAATTTCAATCACCTAGATCATAACAAAAAATACCATGAAATGAAATTATAAAGTTATAAAAAATCATGAAACATATATTCTTATAAGATTAATTATCTTGAATTTATTATCTATTTAACAAAAAATAATACCAATATGGTTTTTATAAAATTAGTTAAAAGTGATACTGATTACTTACACTTGATGTTAATAATAGGTAAAAAGTACCTAATATATATGTATTGAATGATTATATCTGTGGAATATAAATTCTTATAGTAAAGAATAGGTCTATTGAGTATTTATTTAATGAAATTAATTTTTTTATGATTTTTGGTGTAAGTGAAGAATGAATCATGAATAGTGGTGTCCAGACCCAACCTAACCTGTCCGGGTTGGGTCAAGTTATGTGAAAACAGTAATCAGGTTGGGCTTATGTTGAGTAAACCGATGCATGGGTTAGTTTGGGTCTAGGGTTGGAAACATACAGACCCAACCCTACCCGATGACCAAAAGGTGTTTTAAAAGTACACTTGGCCTAGCAGGATGGCCCTTCTTCATTCATACCATGATTCCCCCTAACACTCACCTCCTCCTCCCCAACCCTAATCATCAATCACATGGAAGACCCTACTCCCTCTTTTCTCATCCTTCCATCATGAGTGAATGGTGAAATACAACTCCCTCCCACCTATTCTCCTCCTTTATCCTCATTCTTCGAGCTTCCCTCCTGAGAAAACCATGAATATCCTTCTCTCATGAGATGACCCTACTCTTCCTTATGTCCCCCACTCTTAACACCATTCATACCTATGATAAAACACCCATACATCCATAAAACCCACCCATACTCACCTCCTCCCCTAACCTTCCCACACGAGCAACCGAGAGAAAGCCTACTCACATGATTCACCTCCTCTTCTGGATTCATGCCTACAGTCTAGTGGTACATAGTTATTTTTTGTCCCCTTCTTTATTATTTTCATACCCATTAATGGATTATGAGGCATTGATGATAATATGACCATCATTCAAAACCTATTTATTCTTCATACACCAAGGGTGTAACATTGAAATGTATTTCTAGTAGGTTTTGTGTGGGAGTAATTTTCAGGAATTAGCTAGACATCCCTTAAAGGTGGTACAAAAAGTTGTTCCAAACCTCTAGTTTATATAAGAAATCAAATTAAAATGGGTTCTAATATATCTACATATTCAATTTTAGTAATATTAGTATGGAGTAGTCAGAAACTACTAGAAGAAACTGGGGGTAAACAGTCTTCTAAGAAGTAAAAAATTACTAAATCCCCTACTGAAGGTTAATTATTTTCTCAAGATTGGGATCATTTTCATAAGAAAAATGGAAGGAATTTTTTTTATTACTGTGGTAAATATTATGATTTCATGTTTGGAAAGCATGGAAGTAGTAATTTTAAAATGCATTTGACAATATGTAAAGAAACATTACTATAAAATTCATAAGAAAATTCAAAACACTATTGGTAATTGAAATAAGTGCAGTGATGAGGATGAGGAGACAATGAGAATTTCATTATCTCATTATAACTAATAATAGTGCGTAATATATCTTTTTAAAATGATAACCATTGAATATTTATCCTTTAAATATGTTGAGGATCAGGGTTTTATAGAATTAATTATTTTTGTTGAACCTCAATTTCATTTTCCATGTAAACAAATAGTTCTCAGAGATTTTATGATTCTATATTTGACTAAGAATGAAAAATTAAATGCAACGGTTGTTTTTTACTCTCACATGGTATGTATTACCACTAAAACATGGAATTAAATTAAAAATCTGAATTATATATGTGTGTCTGCACATTTTATTGATTATAATTGAATCTTATAAAAAATTTAATCAGGTATTGTATATTTTGTGGATCAAAATGGGTAATTGTTTTTCGAATTATTATAAAATAAATTAAAATAATGGGGGATTGAATTTATTAATAATGTTTTCATGGAAAATGATAGTTCTAATACTACATTGATCAATTATTGGGTGGGGAGGCTTCATGATTGGAATGTTTATATTAATAAAGATATTATATTCATATGAGGTGTTTTTTACTTAATTTGAACATTATTGATAATGATTGGCTATAAAGAAAATTTGATTATAAAATTCTAGAATCAGAGTTTCATAAAAATTTATGATAATTTCACCTTCTAGATTTTCTCTTTTTAAGATAATTACTATGGAATTATAAATTCTTAGTAAACATGCTATAATTCTTGATGTACCTACTATGGTGAATTCATGTTTGCATATGATGGATGTCTCAGATAAGTTTGAAAATGTATATATTCTCCTCATGGTGAATCCATTTTTTAAGATTTCACTTGTCTATGAAAATATGGACCTTACATCATATTATTCGTAGTGGGATCATGTAATTATTAATTTTTTAAAAATACTTCATGATAAGACTATTGAATTTTCCGATTATTTTGTAGGTATTTGTCACACATTCTTTAATTTAATTTGTGACATATTTAGAAATATAATGAAATTGATGCTGAGTAATGATGATTCTACAAGTTCACTTTCTATTGAAATGAATGTGATACTGGACAATTGTTAAGGTATTGGTTCCAATTTGAATTCTCTATTACATTTGGTAGTTTTTCTTGATCACCAATGTAAATAATAATATGCTTGTCATTGTTTTGAAATGATATTTGATCCTGAAGAAAAGAATGAGCTGATTAGTAAATTGATAGAGGTTATGAATTATTTCATTGATTTTTTCAAATCAAAATATCCCACACCTGTTGGTCAATGTGAGTCATGTTCTCATAAAGATTCACATATTCATGATGATAGTAGTAGTAGTGAGGATGATGAGAAATGGAAAGACCCATATTGATCAATGAAAAGGAAAGTTCAATTGAAACAAAAAAGGAATGAATAAACAATATATATAGATATTAATGATTGTGAGGATGATATTGATAGATTTTATAATTTAAGATGTTAGAAAATAAAGGAATGAATGTTTCAATTTCACCAACACATTTTCAAAGATATTATAGAAATTCCATTTAGTATAGTATTGTTGGAGTTCAAATTTATTATAGAAGGATGAGTCCTTGATAAATATTATATTTGTTTTAATCCCAATCCATTTGAAGAATTAATTTTTTCCAAAAATTGAT
Organism: Viscum album; assembly: GCA_963277665.1. Lineage (NCBI taxonomy): Eukaryota > Viridiplantae > Streptophyta > Magnoliopsida > Santalales > Viscaceae > Viscum > Viscum album. Next base: position 1,329,413,484 of record OY728163.1, read on the forward strand.
TTATAAAGTCTAAACCAATTTAAATTCAGAAGAAACAAAATTAAGCTGAATTGATTGAATTAGGTTCTATTAAATATATTATGTTCTTTTAGTATTTGACATCTATCAATTATAAAACTCTATTTGAAAAAGAAAAATACTGAATTTGTTTAATTTTGTTGTGTTTTTTATATATTGCATCTTCCACAAATCATGATCAGAGATTCAACATCTAAAATACAAGAAGAAAGAATGATGGAAAACTCTTCAATTAAGTATAAATTTCTGATTTTTCTATATGTTCTATAGAATTTTATTTCTATTCCACATATATATGGAGATCATAGAGCATTTTCTAGAGTAGTTCAACACTTTTCTCATTTCCTAGTATGTCACTGTATTTTTGATGATATTTTCCATGTGTCCTAGGATCATATTTTAATTAAAATTAAATAATTTATTTAAAACTAGTCATTGTATTTAATCAATCATGTAAAAAATTAATTTAAAATATTTCATAATACTATGATTGATGGTAACCTAGTGTGATTCACCTTCACCCTACAATTATACTAAAATTACATCCAATTTCTATTATATTATAACAATCAGTCATCATATGATTATTATAGTCCCTCAGTCTATAGCCTTTTCAATTAGCTATGTATCCCAAAAACACACATTCCATTACATTCTCCTAAATTTATAATAAATTTCACTTCATAATTTTCATCAAAAATATACTACAAAATACACTGAAATAGATCCTAGTTTATTTCTTTTTAAACCATATATAATGAGTTGTTATGTAATAAATAGACCATAGATAAATCTAATTTTTAATAAGCACATCTATTAATAATACTTTCCCCTAAAAACCCATCAACTTAGTAAAATATGTAATCAATGTTGTCCCCATTTCAGAATTACTTCAATTCAAGGTTTTAGAAACCGCATTTTACTGAGGAGTGTATAAATCAATTCATTGGTGGAGTATTAATTTTTTATTATGACATAATTTATATTCATTCAAATAATACAAAAATGAATTAATTTTTCTCAATATTATGATATAAACCATCGACCATCCCTCGAATTTATTTATAAAAAATCAACATAACTACATAATGGAGAAATTATGATGCTTAAACAAAAAATTGGACATTCTTGATAAATCATCAATAAATTTGATGAAGTATATTTTCCCTCTAGTGTTTTTTGCTCTTAAATTTTATCTAATATCATGACATCCCTAGTCACATGTGATGAGTAACCACTATAAATGATCAATTTAGTTTTCCATTTGAAATTGTTCTGTGTTAAGTCGATAAGAAAATAATTTTTTTGTTTCTATTTTTAGTTTTCCAATTTTCAATACATTGTTTATTTATTTCTCGAAGCCTGGATTTCCATTACCCAGTATAATGCCTTATTTAGTCACACCATCCATGGATCTCCTTAAAACTATCAAATTTTACATCTATGGGAAAGTAATATAAATTTATTTCTATATGTGATTCTTATATGATTTTCACTATCTTTACATTGGATAACTCCCCCTTATTTTCTCTATCATGCAACTACATGTTGGTGGACTACTCTACTTGAAGACATTGTATTTATTTCCTAAAACTCAATAGAAACAACAAAAGACACCAAAACTAGTTCTTCGATGAATATATGTCGTTAATTAATGATTTCTAGTATATTTTCTATCTATATTTTGTGATAAATTTTCATTGGACTTTCAGGAACATTTAATTCTAATGCATTCATTTTAATCCTCTGTCATAGTAGGGGCTTTATTCTTTTTTTATAAACATTATTATTCTTTGATTTTTTAGAAACTACACTATTAGAAATAATATATTTAACATTATTTTGGGTTATAGTTTCCCAATAAATCTTATTTTATATATAATTTTGACAAAATTATGTGATTACTCAATCATTATTTCACAAATTTTTATAATAATAAATATTGTCTCATTTTAATTATGATTTTTTCTTTAAAAAACATTTATTGATTCATTTTTAACTCCACTTCCATTGTGACAATTTCTTTATTACACACTAACAACATTATTTCTATACTATTATTATGTTTCCAGACTATGTTACATTTTATAGTTCTTGTTTTTAGATTGATAAATATAGTGTAAGAGAAACTGGACATGAAATACACACATATTATTCTCCACATAAAAACCTTTCTATTTCATGGTATAATCTATATTAAAAGTGTTTAAAAATGAAATTGTATTTCTTGTTCATCAATTATATTTTTAAACATTTCTTCGGGTTAGAATTTATAGACTTAATTAGAATATATGTATTGTTCTGTTAAAGTAATTTGGTATGGGTTAATACATTTCATAACAATTTTAACATTTCATTACCTACTTCTATCTCTTTTCTAATTGGTGCATGAAGATGGATTTTACCATGTTTTACTACACCAAATACATGAAGGTGTTAATAAAAAGTTGTTTGGAATTTGGGATCACATTTTTGAATGACGTTTATTAAGATGGATGGATACCCCTTCCCACATTAGTATGAACTTGACTTGTTTTATCCCCCAACTTTTTGCGTTTGGAATTGGATTCCATGATTTATTTTTTTGGTAGTAAAATTTGTTGAAGAATTTTTTGGCCAAATCATATTTATGGAGTTTTGGTATAAATTATTATTTACATTTTTCTATTTCTATTTTTCCATTTCATTTGTGCTATTTTTTTTTATAAATTGCTACATTTTTCTGCAATTTAGATTCAACTATTAATTGTGGGATTCCACGATTTGTTTGTTGGGCGGGGGGGGGGGGGGATTGTTGGGGGATACTATTGGGGGGGGGGGGTATTGCATGCAGATGGTGTAGAGACCCAAAGCTTGAAGTACATGGAAATTACATTACTTTTGCGGAATACATAATCCATAACAAAAACCAACACTCAAGGACCGTAATAGTTTAGTGTCTTTGGAAACATGGAACATAATATTCTAATCATGGTGAAAGATCTTCAACATCTCCCATAAAGATATTTTGCTTTTGTTTTCTTACCTAAAACCTTTCTTTATATCCTGGGGAAAAACATATAAATGGTGAGGTCAAATGCTCAGTAAGGGTAAGCATGGAGAAAATAAAACAAACCATACACATTTGAACTTAAAAACATGACTATAATGTTGAAACATGAAAATCTTGAGCAATGAGATAAAACATGGAAGCACATAAGGCATAGATCATAATGGAACACCAATCATGATAAAATAGCATGGGAATAAAACTTTTAATTGTGGAAAAATATTAATCACATGATATGATTTCCATAGTAGCCAAGGCATTGCTGCCAAGACCATTTTAGTGGACAAAGTCCCTTACTAAACCGGGTTAACATGCATTTCCAGCCCAATATTACTGAACCATATTTACTTTCTGTTTCAGCCATGTCTATCTCATGAGATATAAATCGTTACCCAATGCATTGGAGGGATATATAGGTCCCACCCATCTAATAATGAAATCATTATTACTTGTTCCACAATATAGACATAAATCATTCTTCATAACCCAAAGAATAATACGGGTTTCATAATCATCATCCCATCATAACATAACCCATATAAAACAAATGGATATAATTTCATCATAATAAATGTGAAACCATGTAAATCATAGATACATTATACTTGAAACAAAATCGTACTAAATAATGTCATCTTATGTGGAAAATAGTTTTGACAAAACACTTGAAATGAATTTTTGAGGAAAATATCCTTTCTTCTTCAAAAACATTTTCTTTTCACAAAATGACATGAAAGTTTAAAAGAAAAGGATTTTTTTGAAAATAATTATGAAATATTGTAGAGTATTCTTCATGAAAATAAGTCATTATGAAATTTTAAAAATCCATTCTGGTCGTATAAGTTAAAAAAACATTGTTCTCGTTCTTTTACCAGAAAAGTTAAAAAAGTACCTCGTAACGTAAAGAAAAGAAAGATTCCTTACATACCATGTAGTAAAAGTCAAAAATGGGTAAAAAGGAATTAAAAAATTCATGAAACCATTTTTAGAAAACAGGAACAAGGATGATAAATATTACCCTAGTGAATACTTACGAATACACAATCTCGGATAAACACGAGATTGGAAAACTTATCCCTTACCTTAGGTCTGATATGATTCATATTTATCCGAAACTCCAATATAATGATTTGAATAATTTCATTGACTTATTACAGAATCATATTCATTGTTATGATATCATATATGGTTCACTTATGACTTTATATTACCCTTTCTTTTGTAAATCCCATGTTAAAGCAACGTTTTCGGTAAAATCATCTTATTTATCGTACGTGTTTGGAATTTGTTGTTCGTGATGTTATTATTACTTATATCATGATATACTTACATCCAGAATGTTAATAATGATTTATATATCATATATATTCATTATATATCCAGAGTATACATGTATTTATAATAGTACCTAACATATGGAGGTAAGAAATAAAATGCACCGTTCTTGGAGACGGTAAGCCGCACGTATGCATGAACTCTAATTTCATTTATATTTATTATTTTAAGGGAATTAAAACATTATGATACATAGGTATATTATAATTCTAGTATAATATCATATATAATATCATTGACCACATATTTTATACATCCCACATAGGGTATTAACGAATCACATCACTTTGAGGGGGTGGTAGTCCACACTTCTCAAATGAGATTATCGTATTTACCGACTATGGAAACCATAAAGGCATGATATAATTGGGATGTAAATAAGAATAAGGAAATAATTAACATAATATATAACATATATGAATATAGTTCCATCATAATGGACACCATGAGATGCGGTAGGAGAAAATCGAACAATCATCATTTCGTGAGGCGTTAGTTTGCCATCCAAAGAAACATTGTGTTCTTCAACCATTAGATGGAGGTGTGTGTAAGTGTAGTTATAATAATTCTCATAAACACATACTAGTATATTGAGGATACTAGTGTTGTTACGAAAAAAGTATTAAAAAGAGTTTAGGGTTTGGAGAAGTAGAATAAAAGAAAACAACTTAAGAGCAATTGTTACCTTCAATTTGGGTAACTTCATTTGGTTTGAACCAAAAGGATGTTTTGAAGTTCCTTATGACTAATGCAACGCTTATAGGGGGAAGAGAGGGATATAGAGAGATTAATTGGGCAGAGGTTGGATGATCCAAATGGCTTGAGAGGTGTGAGGAATTGGATAGAAATGGTGTCCTTTTATAAGGGGGAGGAGGGGCTCTTTTGGAAAGTGTGAAAATATTATTTTATTATAAACTTATATTCAGTTTACAAAGGTCCAAAAATCATTAAATATGATGATAAGATGACTCATGCTCGAAATAAAAGTATCCAATCAGAATTGGACATGTTTTGGATAACATTTTAATCATTATAATTTTATTTATTTAAATCATTTATTAATGAGGTAAATACAACATCATTATTGTGTCATAAATAATTTAATTCAATTGATGTCTAAAAATTATGAAAAAGATACCATGATGTATGAAATATTTTTATCATTCTAATGAATATTTATAGTCTAAAATATGACTTATATAACACCATATAAAAATTAATTTACTAAACTCTTTTTGTTAATGTCAATTTTGTCTTTACAATAAATTAATTAATCCAAATTTTCATTATCACTACCCAGTGGCTCAATGGGGACCCAAAATAGACCCACGGATACCCATGGTCGGCCACTACTCATCCAATAAGGTTATGACCAGTGTTAAGGTAATTTTTAACAATTATAATATTCTATTATCCTTGAACTACCCTATTTACTTTTAACCGTGGTAAATAAAAGTAAAAAGTTACTATTCACCAAAATTATTTTTATCTAATAGAACCAAATTTTACACCTTAATATTAACCGTTTCTCTAGGATTTTAGAAATTCAACTCATATAAGTTGTAAAATTATGTTTTATGAACAATTTCAAAATCTCCTAGGAGGTGGGTAAAAGACGGTGAAAAGTTCAATACAATTTTTATAAATCTAATATTATTATAAAATGACTCCAATAAATTTAATTGAACTTATATAAGTATTATGTATCTATTTTGACCTAAAATAAATTTAAATTAAATAAATTATTATTTAAATAAAAAGTCAGTTTTAACCAAAAACTCAGTGTTTTTACTATTCATCAAAAATTCATGTTTTTCAGAAAAATACAAAAAATTCATCCTAAGCTATATTTGATATTCTGAATTCAAAAATGATGTCTATCTTAAAAATTCAAAACATAGAAGTGGAATTAATTAATTTTAAAAGTAATTCCCATTATCCAAGCAAATAAAATGTTTTTTAGAAACAATAACTATCAAAAGATCGACACTTATTTATGTCCAAATTCAAAGTGAAATTAATTCCAATGACCAAAATTGGATTAAATGGTAAAAATATATTATAATTACACTTTAAATACAATTAAAAAGATAATCTAACCATATCAATTATTTTGATAAAAAAGTTGTTTTTAATTAAAATATAGCGGGTTTTTACTATTCATCAAAATATAAATGTTATCAGAATAATATGAAAAATTTATCCAAGTTAAATTTTTATATCCTGATTCCATGGAAGAATTTTATTCTGTCAAAATGAACTTATAAACATGTCAAAAACTAAATTTAAAGTGGGTGCACCATCAAAAGGCGGAAAAACTACATTATTTGAAAAATACTTATTTTACCCGAAAAATTTATTTTGTTTTAATACCATGTTCTAGAAAATATGTAAGAATAATAATAATGTTATAAAATTAAAAATTTAGTTAATACTATTCATAATGTCTAGTCCATATTTTAACAATATATCATTGTTTAGTAAAACTTGGTATTGCGTACTACACACGCTATCGAGGAAGGTTGCAATTGCGTGTAATGCAAGCCAAGTCAGGGTGACGTGTAGTGAAAGACTCCTTTGTTGTTGTGTATAACAAAATACAATCATATTTCATTTATACACTATGAAAAATCTATACTTAATGTTACATAGAATAATTTCTACAAAACAAACATGAAATTGTGTTTAACACGAGCCAAGAATAATGTTGCGTATATTGTAAGCTAATACGATGTTGCTTATAGAGAAAGATAATCTTGGTGTACCGTACAACAGAAGACATAAATGAAATTAAAAAAGAATAATTCTAATAGAATCTCACGTTGTTACATTCTACCCCCATTAAAATGAATTTCTCCCTTGAAATTCGTTCGGGGTTATAAATGGTTTACTACTTGAAAGTTTCTTTCATAGAAACCCACATCGTAAAAAGGAATAATAAAACTTCATTTTAAAAAGGGAAGTTATAATCATAACGGTCACCCAAAGTAACTCAGCACTGGGTTTCCACATAGGTAAACATAAGTGAAAATATGGATATAGAAGAAAAATCTAACCATCTTGTTCTGATGGAGAGTGGTAGAGAACATGGCTATGAAAAATCCAATTATCACAAGTCCATAGATTTGTGATGATATAATGTACCATCTGATACATCAGATATTAGAGTACTAGGACAACATTTTTGGCTTTCAAGATAATTTTCCTAATGTTGATGAATTTTTGAATTAAAATAAATTCTTACTTGATTTTGGTACACTATTATTGTTGTTCATGTCTTGAACAATTTCCACTTCTTCTCTTAAATAAATAAAGTTGAATTTGTTTTCCATGAAGTGTTAGCGGATCATGCGTTAGAATGATAGGTCATTCCATCTGTCTCAAACATAAGGTTAGCAAAGGTTATATATATAAGTCCAACTATGGTGATATTATTCATATATGGTTCGAAAAATGGACTTATAATTCATCTATCATACCTCTTAATAAAATAAATCTACTTTCTACTAACCATGGACTTCCTGTAGGCCAATCGTAGGCAATAATGGCCTGTCACACATTGGTTGTGGGTTCGATTCCCATAGCCTTGTCCGGTGCAACGGGTTGTCGCCCATCATGCAGGTTGTCCTTTTCTAAAATTACATCATTATAACATTCCATGAATAATATTGAAAACAGTTCTAGCCTTAAACAATACTAACTTATGTCCGAAATAATCCATTTCAGATCTTTAGGCTTATCCAAAATACTTCTATCCAAGCTTATAGTATAAAGAAAACAATTACTAGAAATGTCATCTACCGAGCATGTGAATACCATCATTTATCCCCAATATATCTGGTTGATCACATTCCAATCATGTGAATAACTTAATCATGTATTCTCTTGAAAAAATGAATACCCAATGAACTTTAGTGAAAACATGAATGCTGTCAAAAGTTAAATCCTTCCACATCCCAAAATTCCAAAATTTCTATATACTCAAACCATGATATCACTTTGTCCTTATTTTAGTCATGAGCCCATGATTACTATCATATTATTATCTACTTATCCCTTCATTATGCGCATTTCATCTACTTTCCAAAAATATTTCAATCACTTTTTCATGGTTACCAGTACCATATAATTATTGAAAACCAATACATAGATATTCCAAAATTCCACAATACCATAAATGAGATTCCATGATACTATTTTGAAATCCCATTACATAAACACTTAATCATTACACATCATCATTTTCATACTCAACATCAAAAATAGTGATCGCATGAGACTTCCCTTTATCCTTTTCTTTAAGAGGTTGCTCATGTTGATCATCATTAACCCGTGGATTAGGGCATTTATTAGCATAATGCCCCATTTCCTTGCACATGGAGCATTGAAGTGTTGGTGGAGAGTTCTCTATAGTCTTTTCTCTATTCACATCATTAGCAACCTTTTTCCCATTACTTCGACAATCTACTGCTCGATGACCTTCTTTACTACACTTAAAACACTTTCTAGTACCTTTTAGGCAATCTCCACCATGCTTCTTTCCACACTTTGAGAATAAAGAAACATTCATCTTCTTTTCACCATTGTTCTGAGATTTCTTCTTGAACTCCATCTTTCATTTCTTGTCAAAAACATGAGATGGATATGTAACACCAACTTCCAATTCTACCTTGATAGAACAATGCACAATTTATTCATAGCTACTGAAGTCTCTTATAGATAATGCCCTTCGAAGACTTGGTATTAAGCTACTGAAGAATCGATCAACTTTACTTTCAGGTATGATGATAAATCCAGATTCATACCTTGCAAGCCTTGTATAATTCACCTCATATATACCAAATAGATTCATCATCATTTTTCTTAAGCTCAAGGAAATCCTTTTCCATCATTTTTTCAAGAATACGAGGGAGGTACTTATTGAAAAATATGTTCTTGAACTCATCCCATTCCATGGATTCAATTTCATCTCGGGGCATTGTATTCTTAATTAGAGTCCACCACTTGTCTGCTTCACCTTCTAAACGGTAAACAACCAAAATGATTGTTTCATGCTCTGAATAGTGAAGTATGGAAAATATCTCTTTAATGGTACTAAACCATTGTTCAGCAACAAGGGGATCAGAAGACCCACTGAAAGAAGGTGGACATTGCCACATAAAGGACCCAATAGAATATTGTTCCCTTCTCTGCTCATTTGGAAGTCCAGAATTATTCATACCTTGTGTAAGTATAACAATATGATTTTTTACTCCATCTCCCATCACATCTGGTTGTTTAGGAGGACAATCATTGGACTGTCCATTACGTTGATCAACACGGTACCTTCGTGTTCCATCCATCGTCTAAAACCCAAAAAGAATAGTGTGAGAAGCAAAAATCATACTAGGGAAAACAACATAATAAAGAGGGAGTACCTTCAATATCTAAAATCTTAGGTTTAATTATAAGATCATTACCGTAATTTTAGGATTATAACCTATAATTATACTTAACCTTATGGACATCCCTAGATGTACCTTAGAAATACCTCTATGGATCTCACTAATGTTTTCGCATCATAGTTTCCAAAGGTTAACTAAACCCTTCATCTGATACCAACTATAGAGACCCAAAGCATGAAATACATGGACATTACATTACTTTTGAGGAATACTTAATACATAACAAAAACCAACACTTAGGGACTGTAATAGTTTAGTGTCTTTGGAAACTTGGAACATAATCTTCTAATCATGGTGAAATATCTTCAACATCTCCCATAAAGATCTTCCCCTTTTGTTTTCCCACCTAAAAAAATTATTTATATCCATGGGAATAAAACATATAATTGGTGAGCTCAAATTATCAGTAAGGTTAAGCATGGAGAAAATAAAACAAAACATAAACATTTGAACTTAAAAACATAACCATAATGTTTAAACTTGAAAATCTTGAGTGATGAGATAAAACATGGAAGTACAAAAGGCATAGATCATAATGGAACATAAATCATGATAAAATAGCATCGGAATAAATCTTTTAATTGTGGCAAACCATTATGCACATGATATGATATCCATAGTAGCCAAGGCATTGCTGCCAAGGCCATTTTAGTGGAAAAAGTCCGTTACTTAACCGGGTTTACTTGCCGTTCCAGCCTTGTATTACTGAACCAGATTTACTTTATATTTCATCCATGTCTATATCATGAGATATAAATCATTACCCAATTAATTTTGAGGGAGATATAGTTCCCACCCATCTCATAATGAAATCATTATTACTTGTGCCACAACATACACATAAATCATTCATCATAACCCAAAGAATAAAATGGGTTCCATAAACATCATCCCATCATAACATAATCCATATAAAACAAATGGATACAATTTCATCATAATAAATGTGAAACCATGTAAATAATAGATACATTATACTTGAAACATAATCATACTAAATAATGTCATCTTATATGGAAAATAGTTTTGACCAAACACTTAAAATTAATTCTTGAGGGAAATATCCTTTCTTCTTCAAAAACATTTTCTTTTCACAAAATGCCATGAAATTTTAAAAGAAAAGGATTTTGTTGAAAATACTTATGAAATATTGTAGAGTAATCTTCATGAAAATAATGCATTATGAAACCGTAAAAATCCATTCATTCCGTATAAGTTAAAAAAACATTCCTCTCGTTCTTTTGCTGGAAAAGTCAAAAAAGTACCTTGTAACGTAAACAAAAGAATGATTCCTTACATAACATGTAGTAAAAGTAAAAAATGGGTAAAAAGGACTTTAAAAATTCATGAAACCATTTTTAGAAAACAAGAACATGGATGATAAATATAAACCTACTGAATACTTACGAATAAACAATCTCGGATAAAAACAAGAATGGAAAAGTTATCCCTTACGTTAGGTCTGATATGATTCGTACGTATCCGAACCTTTTGTATAATGATTTAAATAATGTAATTGAATTATTGAAGAATCATATTCATTGTTATCATATCATATATGGTTCACTTATTACTTTATATTACCTGTTCTTTTGTAAATCCCATGTCAAAGCAACATTTTGGGTAAAATCATCTTATTTATCATACGTGTTTGGAATTTGTTGTTCTTGATGTTATTATTACTTATATCATGATTTAATTACTTCCATAATGTAAATCATGATTTTTATATCATATATATTCATTATAAATATAGTATACACATGTATTTATAATAGTACATAACATATGGAGGTAAGAAATGAAATCCACCGTTCATGGAGACGGTAAGCCGTATGTACGCATGAACACTACTTTCATTTTTTATTTATTTTTTTAATGGAATTAAAACATAATTATACATAGGTATATTATAATTCCCATATAATATAATATATAATATCATTAACCACATACTTTATATATCCCACAAAAGGTATTAAAAAATCACATCACTTTGAGGGGGCGGTAGTCCACACTTCCTCAAATGAGATTATCGTATCTACCGACTATGGAAACCAAAAATGCTTGATATAATTGGGAATTAAATAAGCATAAGGAAATCATAAACATAATATATATCATATATGAATACATTTCCATCATAATGGACACCATGATAAGCGGTAGGAGAAAATCGAATAATCATCGTTTCGTGAGGCGTTAGTTTTCCATCCATAGAAACATTGTGTTCTTCATCTATTAGATGGAGGTGTGTGTAAGTGTATTTATAATCCTTATAATAACAAAATCCTAGTACATTGAGAATACTGGTGTTTTTACAATAGAAAGGATTAAAAAGAGTTTCAGGGTTGGAGAAGTAGAATAAAAGAAAACAACTTAAGAGAAACTGTTACATTTAATTTGGGTAACTTCCTTTGGATTGAACCAAAAGGACTTCTTGAAGTGCCTTATGCCTAATGTAAGGCTTATAGGGGGGTACTAGGGATTTATATACTTAGTTGGGAAGAGTTTGGACCATCCAAATGGCTCGATAGGTGTGAGTAATTGGATAGAAATGGTCTCCTTTTATAAGGGGGAGGAGGGGCTCTTTTGGAAAGTCTGAAAATATTATTTTATTATAAACTTATCTTCAGTTTAAAAAGGTCCAAAAATCATTAAATATGATGATAAGATGACTCATTCTCGAAGTGAAATCATCCAATCAGAATTGGACATGTTTTGGATAATATTTTAATCCTTATAATTTTTTTTATTCAAATCATTTATCAATGAGGTAAATACTGCATCATTATTGTGTCATAAATAATTTAATTCATTTGATGTCTAAAAATTATGAACCAAATATCATGATGTAGGAAATCATTTTAGATTTATAATGAATATTTATAGTCGAAAATATGACTTATATAACACCATATAAAAATTAAGGTACTAAAAGATTGTTGTTAATGTCAATTTTGACTTTACATTAAATTAATTAATCCAAATTGTGATTATCACTACCAAGTGGCTCAATGAGGTCCCAAAATCGACCCAAGGAGGCCCATGGTCGGCCACTACTCATCCAATAAGGTTAGTACAAGTGTTAATATAAGGCCCTAGCCTTAAACCTTACTTAATCTTCATTTATTACAAGATTACACATTGAGGATCTTTTCAGGTTTAGAGTTTTAGAGAATTAGATCATAAAACATGCATTACATTCCACATTTAAACAAAGTGGTTACATAAAAGATAGTATTCATTTTTCCCATCAACGGAAACATATTTAAAAGAAAACATGGATTCTTTCTTGACACTTACTTGACACTATCATCATATCATGTACCATTCCCTTGACCTGTGAAAAACATTTCAAAAACTTGGGATGAGCATAAAAAGCTCAGTAAGGGTTATAAAAAGTATGGAAAGGAAACATGAGTACATATATACATAAGGATGAAATCATACATTACCCATAAAACATATTCACTTTAACATACCTCATAAAATCATGAATAAATCATAGAAATCATAAGACATAAATGTAACTTGAGGCATTCATAACATTCTTACGTAGGGAGTAACCCTCTTGGTTACGTTTGGAATACCCATCACAGTATATTCCCTAAATATCTTCAGAGAAACCTTAATTCCTAACACCTTCACATTACCCAATGCATTGGAGAGCTATATCATGTTCACCCGCCCTTAGTTTATTACGGAACCACCCGACTTTATAATAATTCCCAAGAACCATAACATAATCGTATCACATAAAGACATGCATAAAGGAAACATACCATTTCAACTTTCCAATCAGAAGATATCAATACAACACATTGATATAAAAACACTATGAAAACCATTTTCAATACCATAATAAAATAAAAGTAAAACATGGTATTTACTTTTCATTAAACAAAGGTATGGCTTGTGGGGGAAGCTGAAACTCAAATAATGGTCACGGTGGTGGAGAAGTCGTTGTCGCCGCATACGTACGAAAAAAATATTCCCTTTTGTCATTTAGTAAATCTCTTCGTATAAAAATATTCCTTTTTGATAAACATAAAAGTCAAAGGGGTTTATACACCGTATAAATTTAGGTTGTGTATAAAAAATATATGCCTCAATGAAAGGAGCTTGAGACAAAGTCCCATACAAAGATGGTATCCTAGTATTAAGGACAAATCAATTACATAATTATGTGTGAAAAATGAATACACCAAATATAAGTGGATATAAAGTGAAAAACCATCAGAGGACATTCACACATATTCATAGAATGACATATTCAATGAGTACAAGTTTATCCCAAAGAATCAAAATCGGGTTAAGAAGTTTCCTTGCAAATATTCGACAGCCTAATGGCATCACTTAAAAATTCAGAAAAAAGTTGATGAGAGATAAAAAAGGGTACCTCATCACCTGGACATAAAATTTACATCAATAATGATATAGAAGAACATATCCCAACATAATAGTATGTGAATTAAAAGACATAACAAAGGAAGTCTTTTAAAAGAGGAGGGTGAAAGGTTCCCTTACCGACTTGGGTAACATTCGAAACATACACCCCATTGAAGAAGGGTCATACAATGAATATGTAAATACTAACAAATGAAATTATATTACACAAAGAGTATAATAATGGTAAGTACATACACCACTAAAAGGAACTGGTGGAAAATGTATCATAAATATCACGGGACTAAAAGTGAGATGAAAAATCCCTTACGAAGACTCGGCAGCCTAACGACACCACTTAGAACATCCAAAAATGGATTGATGAGATCAAATAGGGTCTCTCATCGTATTACGATAATTTTGACAGCAAAAAGAATATAAAAGAACATCCCCCATCATAAAAAATAGGAGCTTAAAATAAGTTACATAAAGGAGAGTACTTCAAAAGAAAGAGAGAGGTTGGATCTCTTACGAAAATTCGGCTTCCTAATGGCGCCACTCAAAACTTCCAAAATGGATTGATGATAGAAAATAGAGTCTCTCATCATATGAAAATAAAATTTACATTAGGAGTAATATAAAATAACATCCAAATAATAATAAATATGAGCTTAAAAGGAATGACATAAAAGTGTGTACTTAAAAAGAAAGAGAGGAGTAAGATCCTTTACCTCGGGTCCGACTTGACTCGATCGTTCTTTAACGTCCCGAATAATAAAAATGAGTTAATTTCTACTTTAATAGGAACCTTTTCAAGTTTATTATTCCTTTTATATCACTTATTTCCATGTTATAAACATTATTTAATCATTTAAGTTAATAATGATTGTTTTGTCGATATTTGGTTCTTAAGTCGAAAGTGGACTTCTTATAATTACATGTTTTTCGTGTGGTCAAAGGTTCATTATATCCAGAGTTATATTCATGATTAGGATATCATATATATCATATATATCCAGAATATACATGTATTTATAATATTACATAATAATTTAGAGGTAAGAAATTAAATGCACCGTTCATGGAGACGGTAAGCCGTACGTACGCATGAACGCTTCTTTCATTTCTATGTCATACTAAGGGAATTAAAACTAAATTAGAGGTATGTATATTTTAATTCCAGAATTATATTCATAATTTATATGTAACATAAAACATATATAATAACTTTAAATCCATCTTTTATACATCCCACATATGGCATTAACAAATCAAATCACTTTGAGGGGGCGGTAGTCCGCACTTCCTAAAATGAAATTATCGTGTTTACCCATAATGGAAACCATAACAGTATGCCACAAAATAAAAATACAGAAGATTAAGTAAAACATAAACATATTATATATCATATATAAATATAGTGACATATTACTGTCCACCTTTTAAGGTGTTATATGAGTGTTGAACAATCATCGTTTCGTGAGGCAGAAATTCACCATCCACATAAACAGTATGTTCTTTAACCATTAGATGTAGGTGTGTGTAAGTGTAGAACGAATGATTCTTATAAAAACATCCTATTATATTTAATATACTGGAGTTTTTACAAAATAAATGAAAAAAAAGAGTTTAGGGGGTTGGAGAAGAAAAATAAAACAAAAGAACACAAGTGAAGACATTACCTTAAAATCGGGTAACTCTATTTGATTTGAGCTCAAAGGATTCCTTGGGAAGACATCTGCCCAAAGTGAGGCTTCTTGGAGTAAGAGAGGGATGTGGAGAGGAAAAATGATCAGGGTATGGCCGACCCAAAGGCTTGAGAGGTGTGGGTAAGGTGGTAGAGGTGGGTGCCTTTTATAAGAGGAGAGGAGGGTCACTCTTGTAAAGTTACAAAATGTTATTTTATTTTCAAATGAGTTTCGGATTTTAAAGATCCAAAATCGATGTATTTATAGTATAAGGTGGTAAGGGTTCTAAATATACTTATCCAATAGGTTTTTGACAAGTGTAAGTTAGAGTTTTAACATTATATTTTCATTTTATTTAAATCCTTTATTAATGAGGTAATCGTTGCATCATCATGATGTCATAAATATTATAATTTATTTAATGTCTAAAAATTATAAAAAAAATTATCATGATGTAGGAAATATTTTAATATTTCTAATGAATATTTATAGTCAAAAAAATGACTTGTATGACCCCATTTAAAATTTTTTTTAGTGAAACATCTCATGCTTGTGACATTATTATTTTAACTTTAAATAAAAAGTTATTTATGTCATTTTTCAAGCAAAGTCGCTCCCTGAGGTCCCCAAGTTGACCCATGGACTGACTGGGTCAGCCATGACACATCCAATGAGTGGAGGACATGTGTCTAGGTCATTTAACATTATTAAAACATTTTTTACATTAAACTACACTAATTACCTCTAATCGCGATTAAGAACATAAAAATTACTATTCACTAAAAAATTATTTTAATCCCATTGAACGACATTTTACTTCCTAATGACAACAATGTATGTCGGATTTTTGAAATTCAAAACATAGAGGTGGAAAATATTCATTTAAACGAAAAATCAGTTTCTTTAACTACCACTTAGTGGTTTCACTATTCATCAAATATTGAAGTTTTTCAGAAAAATACCAAAAATTCACCATAAGCTATATTTGATATTCCAAACTCAAAAATGATGTCTATTTTACAAAATTAAAAACATATAAGTTTCATTAATTAATTTAATAATTAATTACCGCTGCCAAAATAAATTGCGTGTTTTTAAGAAACAATATCTGTCACAACCCGCCCTCGGGGTCCGTGCCGTGACTACCCCAAGCCCGCCTTCCATAGGCCAGGGGCTGGCGACTAGCACCAAGGCGTAAATCCCGGTAAAAAGGGAAGGCATTGCCTTTGTAAAGAAAACAAACACCATAGAGTAAGCAAGCGGAAAGTAACACTAACCAAAAACAGAGTACAACTAAAAGTGCGGAAGGTAAAAAGGGGCCAGAAATACAAGCCCAACTGTAAAGTACAACTTGAAAGGGAAAACAGCAACTGAAAAGTAAAGCTGCTACGCCGAGCTGTCCACTGGAAATCCCACCTGAAGGGTGGGTACAGATAGCTCCTCTGCTCCTCGGGTCCCGCCGTCTGCTCCAAGTATGTCCCGCCCAGTGGTCTGCCTCTGGGTACCGCCTCGTCGTATAGTCCACCTCCAGGTACCGTCCGATCCTCGAACACTCGGCCTCTGCCAGTACTGGCCGTCGTCTGCAACCAACACAACGAGGTGCGGGCATAGCCCGTGCAGGGGTGAGTATAACGATACTCAGTAGGGACCCCGAGACCCTCAAGGTCTCACTAAAACCAACAAGGATAACCACAAGAAGATCACAACAGATAAACTCTACTTAGGTATATGCCCAAACATATACCTAAGTTATCAAGTAACCCATCTCAATCATGAGGAAACACAAAGGTCAAAATTCTCAGCTCAAACCATGATTTTCATTATCGAAACCGTAACTGCTGAAGAGCTCCGTCTCTAGAGTGTACAGTGGTCCTGTCACGACTCCGAGGCCGCCGCTCACTAACCTAAGACTGCTGAAGTACTCCTCCTGTCGAGTACTGCGGGTCTGCTGCCAACTACCAGGCGCTCCGTCCGCTGAGGGTCTGCTGCCAAATACCGGGCGCTACCTAGATAGCCTACTGAGGTACTCCTCCTGTCGAGTACCGCGGGTCTGCTGCCAACTACCAGGCGCTCCGTCCGCCGTGGGTCTGCCGCCAAATATCGAGCGCTCCGTCCACTGGGCTAGTCGACTCACTCCAAGTCGAGTCGGTCAAGCAGTCGTCAGGTCTCAGCCGGCTACACGGTCTCCGTACTCTACACGCTCGTCTCCGGGAGGGTCCGCTCCACGAGCTACTGGTCGATACTCCAAGTATAACAAGGTCCCGCGAAGAAGTGTCTCAAAGGACCGTCTCGTCATAGGGGTCTCAACGCAACAGACGGCGCGTCGATCGGACGCCCGGTCTGTGAGTTATGAGCCTTTTCGTCCCAGGGGCCCGGTTGGTTTCGAGAGCGAAACCAATTCCAGCCGTATCTCAACTGTACCCCGAACTCCCATAGGGTAAACTCAAAGGGACCGTTACTCAACGTAACCACCAACGCCGCTGACGGTCCGTCAAGCGGACGTCCTGTCTGAAAGATATTAGCTTTCCCGTTCCAGGGGCCCGGTTGGATTTCGGGTGCGATCCAACCCGGCCTCTACTAACTGTATCCAAAACTCGGGCGAAGGATACCAAAAGTTCCGTATCGTAAACAGGAACTCAACGCAACAGACGGTGCGTCGATCGGACGCCCGGTCTGAGAGTTATTGGCATTTTCGTCTCCGGGGCCCGGTTGGTTTTTAAGGCAAAACCAACCCGACCGTACTCCACCTGCGTCCAAACCTCGGGCGGAGTATGCCAAAAGATCCGTCTCACTAAAAGGAACACAACGCGACTGACGGTGCGTCAATCGGACGTTCGTAGCTCAAGATATGAGCGTTTCCGCTCCGAAGGCCCGGTTGGTTTCGTGAACGAACCAACCCGGCCGAACTCAAAGTAATCATAAACCTTGAGTGCGATATACCAAAACGACCGTCTCGATCCAAGGATCGCGTTTCCACAGACGGTTCATCATTCGGAGGTCCTGGGCTCAAGTTATGGGCCAAAAACCAATTCTGGTTTGAAACGGGGGGTCCGGGTCTGGGCCGACCCGGCCCGACCCCCCCCCCCCCCTGGGCGGCGCGGTGGCCGGCGGCGGCGGCCGGCGGCGGCGGGCGGCGGCGGGCGGCGGCGGCGCGGCGGCGGGCGGCGGCGGCGCGGCGGCGGGCGGCGGCGCGGCGCGCCGCGGCGGGCGCCGCACGAGGTGGGCACGCGGGGGGCAATCAAGCCCCCGCTGTTTGGTTAGGCGGCGCGGCCTTGTGCCGCGCCATTTGCAGGAAACGGACCCCGCATGTGGGGGCCGGCTGGAAATGAACCGGGGGGCTGCTGCCCCCCCCCCTCCTTTAAAGAACCGCCCCCCCTCATTAAGAGGGGGGTTTTGTTGAACCGGCCGGGGGATTTATTCCCCCAGTTTTATGTCATCCGGCCGGCCAGCTGGCCGGCCGGTTTTTACCAACGGGACCGAAAATTCCGGTCCCGCCTTCTACTTCCGACGCTGGCGGCCCGGCCGCCGGTCTTCTCTTCCGCCGCGGCCCGGAACCGGCCGCGGTCTCCTCGTCCCGCCGTGGCCCGGAACCGGCCGCGGCGTTCGTCGTCCGGCGCGGTGCGACGGCACCGCGCCCCTTTGCCGTGCTTTGATAATCATTCAACGCGGCGCGACGGCATCGCGTTCTTGAAGATTCTTCCTTGACGTGGCGCGACGGCGCCGCGTAAATATTTGTACTATCATCCGCGTGGTGCGACGACACCACTCCACTTGCTTCCACCCGCAAGAATAAAAAAACGATGGAGGGGGGGGGGGGGTTCGGCCGTGTTCCTGCGGTCCGGCCCCCTCACGTTAAAATAATAACGCAACTTTAAAATAATCAAGTGTCTCACGTTAGACGTGCTAGATCCACGATCAAGAACGAAATAAATAAATATTGAAACAACAACCCCTACCTTGGTATAAGGTTCGAAGATTTGTCTACGTTCCGCGGAAGACGACGTCGCGGTGGTCGGGCGTCGTTGTCGTCGTTCGTCAAATTCGATGACGAAGAGGTGCGTCCGAAGAGGCACGTCGTTGGCGAAACCTTGTAGGCCGACGAAGGTTGTCCGAGGAAGATGCGGTGTTCTCTCTCGTTGACACCGAAGACGAAGAAGAGCGGAGCGGCGTTCTTCGTCGGAACTTGAGCGTTCTACGTCAAGTCTTGAGGAAAGTCAAATAAAAAGGAAACAACAAACTCAAGAACCCCTACCTCGATAGTCGCACGTTGACGGAGTCGTGGAATATCGGTGTCGATTCCTTTGACGTCGGAGGAAGAGTCGTTGTCGATGGCGTTCGTCGCGGAAAAGATGATGCGGAAGAAGAACGTCACGTCGCGGATATGGCGTCGCGGAAAGACCGTGTTCTTCGGCGAAGAAGTTCTTCGTTGAAGAACAGAGTTCTTCGTGTTCTTCGTCAAGGTTGAAGAAGAAAGAAAAGCTCTCAACCACTCCAAGATGGCTAAGAGTTCTAACCCAACAAAATAAGACAAAGTCTTATTTTATTCACAAAAAAGAATTTCAAAGGTTTGAAATTCAAAAAAAAGAGATAACTCCACATTTATAACAAGTTGACATGTTAATTAAAGAGGGGTTAAGGGAGTTTGAGGGAAGATGAGAGGTTTAGGTTTCGTGTGGGCCCCACCACACTTAATCCTCTCAAGGGAGGTTAAGTGGGTGTGGGTCCCACCCCCAACTCCCTTTGAGAGGAGTTAACCTACAAAAGTAAAATAAAAAGAATTCACACTTTCTATTCAACTTTTTTATAAATCTCCCAAAAACTAACTTTCAACCCGAAACAAACGCAACTCCCGAAAAGGTCTCTTTAAGAGAATATCGGCGCTGCGAGTTCATCGGTGCCCTCGGATTTCAATTCCGAGCACCGTATCAAAAGTTAGAAATACCCGCTCGTTCGTTCACTGAACGTACCCGAGCCAAACTTCAGAAATTAATTCCGGGCACTCCAGGCCTCGGAATCAGGTGCCGTCTGAAACCGCGCTCTTGTAAAATTCTAAAGAAAATTAAGAAAAAAATTTCCTTGAATTTTAAGGGTCTTTACATTACTCCCACCTCAGGGCTTTACGTCCCCGTAAAGATACATCAAAAACTAGGGGAACAAATGAGGGTACTGAGCACGCATCTGAGCCTCCCACTCCCATGTGCTCTCCTGGAGATTCCCGTGCCGCCATCTGTTGCGCACAAGAAGAATCGATCGCCCATGTAGGACCCGCTCCTGTCGATCCTCTATCTCCACCGGGACCTCCGTAAAAGTCGCCCCATCGTCAACGTCAAGCTCCCCATGGTCAAAGATGTGCGTCGGGTTGTGCACGTATCTCCTCAGCTGAGACACGTGGAAGACGTCGTGCACCCGGTGAAACTGAGGTGGTAGAGCCAGGCGATAAGCCACCTCACCAACCCTACTGAGGACCTAGAAGGGTCCGATGAAGCGCGGAGATAACTTGTTGCCTCGGCCAAATCTCCGAATACCACGTCGAGGTGAGACCCGCAAGAAGACGTGGTCACCATCCTCGAACTCTAGTGGCCTCCACCTCCTGTCAGCGAATGACTTCTACCGGCTCTGTGTTGTCCTCATCCGCTCCTGGATGACATGGACCTCCTCTGACATGGCCCGGACCATCTCTGGTCCCACAAGAGCTGCAAGATTTCTTCTTTGCCGATAAGAGAAACCTGGTCTCATCCCCTGGATGAACCACATTCTTTGCCTAAAACAGTCAATCCTAACATGGATGATACTAATCCATACCAAGGATGACGTCGTAAGGCCTCGACGCTACTACTAAGAGATCCAACCGTTACTCTCGCCTCCAAGGGTTGAGTCACACTGTCGGCATCAGTGTGTGGTAACTGGTCTTCTCCAGTAGATATCTCACAAGTGAGGGTCAAGTCAACAGTCAACTGGAACCTCTTAGTAACATCACAAAAGAGGACAGGAATGAAAACATCACAAAGGATGCGTCTTTTATTATTGCAGCTCATAATACAAGACGCTACACAAAAGCAACATCAACATGGAACTAGAAGTACAAAAGACGTATCAACTAGTTCCTCCCCTGTCCACCTGCTCCCAGAGATCCATGATCGTAAGCTTCAGCTGCCTGAAGCTGTGCTCTCGCATGTTCACCTACTCCCTGTGGTCGGAGTGGACCTCCTGGTGGTGGTGGTGGCAGAACCTCAAAGCGTCGCCCACCACCTGCTGCTCGGCCAGCTCCTCTGCCTCGTCCGCCTCCTCCCTGCGGACCGCCACGTTCGAACCTCTGCCTCTGCCTAGGTGGTTCCTCAACCGTCTGCTGCTCCTCCGCATGGCGGGTCGGGCAGTCACGAGCCATGTGGCCTTGCCCGCCGCATGCAAAG
Organism: Viscum album; assembly: GCA_963277665.1. Taxonomy (NCBI): domain Eukaryota; kingdom Viridiplantae; phylum Streptophyta; class Magnoliopsida; order Santalales; family Viscaceae; genus Viscum; species Viscum album. Next base: position 1,329,435,817 of record OY728163.1, read on the forward strand.
CACTGTCTTCCACTCAAAAGACTGGCTCCGCGCTGTGTGCCCTGCACTGCTGAGCCAGTGCCCTGAGGTCGTCTGCCTGAAGGCCTGGTCTGTCTGGACCCCTGAGTCATCTGTCGGCTACCTGCTACCGAAGACTCCGCTACGTGCCGCCCTGCGGTGGATCGCTGCGCTGGTGAAGACTCAGCAAGGAAGCTCTCAATCAGAAGGGCCCGCTCCAGTACTCCTGTCTGAGTCGGTAAGCTGAGGGAGATCAGCGATGCCCTGATCTCGTGTCTCAAACCCTGCTCGAAGGACCGGGCCCAGAAGAATGGGTCCCGTACCATGTCGGTCGAGTAGCGCGAGAGATCGGTAAATCTCACCGAGTACTGAGCGACCGTCATGCTACCCTGCCGCAGCTGCAGAAGCTCCTGGATACGCACCGCACGAAGGGTGGCTGGGACGAACTCCGAGCGGAAGAGGCTCTCAAAGTCCGTCCAAAGTAGAGATTCCTCATCGTGCACCTGGAGCATCAAGCTCCACCATCGTCCTGCTGCTGCGTGTAGTAGGCTCGCAGCGAGGATCACCATGAGGTCTGCTGGTGTCCTCACTAGCCTAAACACTCGTACCACTGCCTCCAGCCAGTCCTCTGCAGCCTGGGGATCCGTCTCCCCGCGAAACCTGGGCGGTCGCTGGCGCTGAAACTCATGCAGTGCGCTGAGGCGACGTGCATCGTCAGCGGCTACTGCTGGAAGCATCGGGGGCTCGGCGGGTAGAGCTACCGCCGGTTCCACTGCTGACAAAGGGCCCTGCACCGAGGCCTCGTCGCTCAGTGGGCTGTCGTCACGTTCGATTCTCGGAACCCTAGCTGGCTGCCGTCGTGGGGCCATCCTGAAAGAAACAACGTAACACGATCAAACGATTATACCAGGTGAGCTGACCTGGTTTGAGCTGTTTTAAGGGGAAAAACCTTTGAAAACACACACGCAATCAGTGTTTTCGTGCACAAAGTCGGAAATCAGTTGTCAGGGTCCTGGTGTATGGATACGTCGGCCGCCCGCACCAACACTGGACTCCCTGAACTGAAAACCACACTCGGTACCCTTAACACTATTGCTTCACAGAAAGAAAGATCAGAGTCTGCGGTAGAACCGACCACCTCTGATACCAATTTGTCACAACCCGCCCTCGGGGTCCGTGCCGTGACTACCCCAAGCCCGCCTTCCATAGGCCAGGGGCTGGCGACTAGCACCAAGGCGTAAATCCCGGTAAAAAGGGAAGGCATTGCCTTTGTAAAGAAAACAAACACCACAGAGTAAGCAAGCAGAAAGTAACACTAACCAAAAACAGAGTACAACTAGAAGTGCGGAAGGTAAAAAGGGGCCGGAAATACAAGCCCAACTGTAAAGTACAACTCGAAAGGGAAAACAGCAACAGAAAAGTAAAGCTGCTACGCCGAGCTGTCCATTGGAAATCCCACCTGAAGGGTGGGTACATATAGCTCCTCTGCTCCTCGGGTCCCGCCGTCTGCTCCAAGTATGTCCCGCCCAGTGGTCTGCCTCTGGGTACCGCCTCGTCGTATAGTCCACCTCCAGGTACCGTCCGGTCCTCGAACACTCGGCCTCTGCCAGTACTGGTCGTCGTCTGCAACCAACACAACGAGGTGTGGGCATAGCCCGTGCAGGGGTGAGTATAACGATACTCAGTAGGGACCCCGAGACCCTCAAGGTCTCACTAAAACCAACAAGGATAACCACAAGAAGATCACAACAGATAAACTCTACTTAGGTATATGCCCAAACTTATACCTAAGTTATAAAGTAACCCATCTCAATCATGAGGAAACACAAAGGTCAAAAGTCTCAGCTCAAACCAGGATTTTCATTATCGAAACCATAACTGCTGAAGAGCTCCGTCTCTAGAGTGTACATTGGTCCTGTCACGACTCCGAGGCCGCCGCTCACTAACCTAAGACTGCTGAAGTACTCCTCCTGTCGAGTACTGCGGGTCTGCTGCCAACTACCAGGCGCTCCGTCCGCTGAGGGTCTGCTGCCAAATATCGGGCGCTACCCAGATAGCCTAATGAGGTACTCCTCCTGTCGAGTACCGCGGGTCTGCTGCCAACTACCAGGCGCTCCGTCCGCCGTGGGTCTGCCGCCAAATACCGGGCGCTCCGTCCACTGGGCTAGTCGACTCACTCCAAGTCGAGTCGGTTAAGCAGTCGTCAGGTCTCAGCCGGCTACACGGTCTCCGTACTCTGCACGCTCGTCTCCGGGAGGGTCCGCTCCACGAGCTACTGGTCGATACTCCAAGTATCACAAGGTCCCGCGAAGAAGTGTCTCAAAGGACCGTCTCGTCATAGGGGTCTCAACGCAACAGACGGCGCGTCGATCGGACGCCCGGTCTGTGAGTTATGAGCCTTTTCGTCCCAAGGGCCCGGTTGGTTTCGAGAGCGAAACCAATTCCGGCCGTATCTCAACTGTACCCCGAACTTCCATAGGGTAAACTCAAAGGGACCGTTACTCAACGTAACCACCAACGCCGCTGACGGTCCGTCAAGCGGACGTCCTGTCTGAAAGATATTAGCTTTCCCGTTCCAGGGGCCCGGTTGGATTTCGGGTGCGATCCAACCCGGCCTCTACTAACTGTATCCAAAACTCGGGCGAAGGATACCAAAAGTTCCGTATCGTAAACAGGAACTCAACGCAACAGACGGTGCGTCGATCGGACGCCCGGTCTGAGAGTTATTGGCATTTTCGTCTCCGGGGCCCGGTTGGTTTTTAAGGCAAAACCAACCCGACCGTACTCCACCTGCGTCCAAACCTCGGGCGGAGTATGCCAAAAGATCCGTCTCACTAAAAGGAACACAACGCGACTGACGGTGCGTCAATCAGACGTTCGTAGCTCAAGATATGAGCGTTTCCGCTCTGAAGGCCCGGTTGGTTTCGTGAACGAACCAACCCGGCCGAACTCAAAGTAATCAGAAACCTTGAGTGCGATATACCGAAACGACCGTCTCGATCCAAGGATCACGTTGCCGCAGACGGTTCGTCATTCGGAGGTCCTGGGCTCAAGTTATGGGCCAAAAACCAATTCTGGTTCGAAACGGGGGGTCCGGGTCCGGGCCGACCCGGCCCGACCCCCCCTTGGGCGGCGCGGTGGCCGGCAGCGGTGGTCGGCGGCGGCGGCCTGGCGGCGCGGCGGCGCGGCGGCGCGGCGAGCCGCGGCGGGCCGCGGCAGCGTGGCGGCTGGCGCCGCACGAGGTGGGCACGCGGGGGGCAATCAAGCCCGCGCTGTTTGGTTAGGCGGCGCGGCCTTGTGCCGCGCCATTTGCAGGAAACGGCCCCCGCATGTGGGGGCAGGCTGGAAACGAACTGGGGGGCTGCTGCCCCCCCCCCCCCCCCTCCTTTAAAGAACCGCCCCCCCTCATTAAGAGGGGGGTTTTGTTGAACCGGCCGGGGGATTTATTCCCCCGGTTTTATGTCATTCGGCCGGCCAGCTGGCCGGCCGGTTTTTACCAACGGGACCGGAAATTCTGGTCCCGCCTTCTACTTCCGACGCTGGCGGCCCGGCCGCCGGTCTTCTCTTCCGCCGCGGCCCGGAACCGGCCGCGGTCTCCTCGTCCCGCCGCGGCCCGAAACCGGCCGCGGCGTTCGTCGTCCGGCGCGGTGCGACGACACCGCGCCCCTTTTCCGTGCTTTGATAATCATTCAACGCGGCGCGACGGCGTCACGTTCTTGAAGATTCTTCCTTGACGTGGCGCGCCGGCGCCGTGTAAATATTTGTACTATCATCCGCGTGGTGCGATGGCACCACGCCACTTGCTTCCACCCGCAAGAATAAACAAAACGATGGAGGGGGGGTTCGGCCGTGTTCGTGCGGTCCGGCCCCCTCACGTTAAAATAATAACGCAACTTTAAAATAATCAAGTGTCTCACGTTAGACGTGCTAGATCCACGATCAAGAACGAAATAAATAAATATTGAAACAACAACCCCTACCTTGGTATAAGGTTCGAAGATTTGTCTACGTTCCGCGGAAGACGACGTCGCGGTGGTCGGGCGTCGTGGTCGTCGTTCATCAAATTTGATGACGAAGAGGTGCGTCCGAAGAGGCACGTCGTTGGCGAAACCTTGTACGTCGACGAAGGTTGTCCGAGGAAGATGTGGTGTTCTCTCTCGTTGACACCGAAGACGAAGAAGATCGGAGCGGCGTTCTTCGTCGGTACTTGAGCGTTCTACGTCAAGTCTTGAGGAAAGTCAAATAAAAAGGAAACAACGAACTCAAGAACCCCTACCTCGATAGTCGCACGTTGACGGAGTCGTGGAATATCGGTGTCGATTCCTTTGACGTCGGAGGAAGAGTCGTTGTCGATGGCGTTCGTCGCGGAAAAGATGATGCGGAAGAAGAACGTCACGTCGCGGATATGGCGTCGCGGAAAGACCGTGTTCTTCGGCGAAGAAGTTCTTCGTTGAAGAATGGCGTTCTTCGTGTTCTTCGTCAAGGTTGAAGAAGAAAGAAAAGCTCTCAACCACTCCAAGATGGCTAAGAGTTCTAACCCAACAAAATAAGACAAAGTCTTATTTTATTCACAAAAAGAATTTCAAAGGTTTGAAATTCAAAAAAAAGAGATAACTCCACATTTATAACAAGTTGACAAGTTAATTAAAGAGGGGTTAAGGGAGTTTGAGGGAAGATGAGAGGTTTAGGTTTCGTGTGGGCCCCACCACACTTAATCCTCTCAAGGGAGGTTAAGTGGGTGTGGGTCCCACCCCCAACTCCCTTTGAGAGGAGTTAACCTACAAAAGTAAAATAAAAAGAATTCACACTTTTTATTCAACTTTTTTATAAATCTCCCAAAAACTAACTTTCAACCCGAAACAAACGCAACTCCCGAAAAGGTCTCTTTAAGAGAATATCGGCGCTGCGAGTTCATCGGTGCCCTCGGATTTCAATTCCGAGCACCGTATCAAAAGTTAGAAATACCCGCTCGTTCGTTCACTGAACGTACCCGAGGCAAACTTCAGAAATTAATTCCGGGCACTCCGGGCCTCGGAATCAGGTGCCGTCTGAAACCGCGCTCTTGTAAAATTCTAAAGAAAATTAATAAAAAATTTTCCTTGAATTTTACGGGTCTTTACAATATCTATTACAAGATTAATACTAGTTTAAGTCCAATTTCAAAGTGAAATTAATTCCAATGACAACTATTGGATTAAATGGTAAAAATATATTCTAATTTTACTTTAAAAACAATTCAAAAGATAATATAATCATATAAATAAATTAGATTAAAAAGGGGTTTTGAATTAAAATACAACATTTTTCACTATTCATTAAAAAATGAACTTTATCGGAAAGATATCAAAAATTTACAGAAAGTAAATTTTGATGTCTCTATTCTAAATAAGAATTTTATTTTGTCAAATATAACACATAAAGTTGTCAAAAAGTGGATTTAAAAGGGGTTATCCATCAAAAATCGGTTAATCGACCTTCTAAAGAACATTAGAATGTTTACGCTTAAAATTGAATTCATTCACATTTTTAATCCTCTAATATTTATTGTAAAAAGTAAAAATATTTTACAAACATATATAATCATTTTTTAGTTAGTTCTGTTCATTCCCTCCATTACAACGGCTAGGCGTTAACTACCATTTAAAATAATATTATTTTATTATTATAGTACAAAGTAAGATTTCAAAGGAACTCATTGTTGCGTATTGGGTAAGCCATCAAGCATAGCATTCCCTTTAAATTAATATTAACATTTTATTCACAAAAAGGGATAAATATAAAGATGTCATATTCTTTATTTACCTGGGGTGTTACATCCTTCCCCCCTTTTGGGAATTGCATCCTCGCAATTTTAAAATTGGGCTCGGAAACATCCTTGAAAGTCCCACATCGAAACAAGAGTCGGTAAAACAATCACTTTAAAATAAAGAATGAGAAGTTCATAGGTCACCCAAGTTAACCCATACTTGGATTCCATGTAAGAAAACATGGACATGGAGGAGAAAACATAGGGCCATGTTCTGATGGACAGTGATTGAAAACATGTTTAGGAGAAAGTTAACCACAAGAAAATCACAAACTTGTGATGGGTTAAACGGTATTCGATTACCCAGTAGGAAAATTTAATATACAACATTTTTGTTTTTTTATTGAGGAATTTATTCATAAGGAAACATAATTACTTATCATGTTGACTTTGAACTTTTATTAGATTTTTTACACAAACTTATATTTTCTCCAAAAGACGAGTATTTAGGAAGACTTGTTCACTATAATCAACTTATAGAGAATCACCTAATCCAGAAAAGAGAACTATATACTTCCCATGTATTTAGACTTTAACCAAAACCAAAACCAAAATGGTTAGTACAAGATCATATAATCTAGAAAAGGATAACCCTTTATAAAAAGAAAATCTATTCTTAATCTCAAAAAATTTTCCAACAAAACCCAAAGTTCAACGAGGACCATTTGATAAACAATTTTTCCATAAAATTTTTCAAAGTAAACTAAACTAAGATTGAAACCCAAATATTTGAAGGATTTTGTCACATAGTCATCCAAGGTATAAATTAACTATTATCTCCAAATAACATCAGTTGCTCTTCAATTCTCATATTGAAAAGTAATTAACCTAATCACATATCCTCGATGATAGGTTAATCATTTCCATTGATAACCCAAAATAAACTAACTCTTGATTCCAAAAATCATATAACTAAAAAGAATTAGTAAAACTAACCAGGGACTTCACGTATTCCAGTGGTAGGCGATAAATACTAGTCACACATTGGTTGTGGGTTCGATTCCCGCAACTTTGTCCGACGTAACGGGTTGTCACACAGTCTGCGTGTTGTCCTTTTTCCAAAACAATATAATTCTTAAAACATTCCCCAAGACGAGATAAAATATTCAAAAATGATCATAACATATTTTAACCTCAAGTTTATCTCATGCCTTTCATTTTCCATCATAACATATAATAACACATAATTACCTCAAAATTAAGGATCATATAAACTCTAATGGTTACCTTTATAATTATTACTTGAACTTCCACATCGATAGGTCATCTCGTTCATGATGCATTACAGATCATACCAAGGTTCAAGTGGTTGATCATGACTCCTTGATAGTTGGTTTAGAACAACCACGAGTTTCCTCATTGAATCCCCCATTTTATCTAGTATCGTAATCAGAGAACCACCACATTTTCCTTCAAACCTGTTGTCTCTTTGGTGCCTACTAGATCCATCTATTCACTAAAAACAGAAATGTCATTGGGAGTATATCAACAAAACCATCATGTACTAATGAGGAAGGTAAACACTAAGATATACTTACTCATTCACTTTATCTAAAACTAGGACTCTTTCTGAAATCCCAACCATTATGGTAATGTCACTTATGCTTAGAGAATACCCTAACCTCTAAAGTTATCTAAACCGACCTTTGATACCAATTATAAGGCCCCAGCCTTATACCTTACTTAATCTTGAGTTATTATAAGATTACACATTGAGGATCTTTTCAGGTTTAGAGTTTTAGAGAATTAGATCATAAAACTTGCATTATATTCCACATTTAAACAAAGTGGTTACATAAAAGATAGTATTCATTTTTCCCATGAACAGAAACATATTTAAAATAAAACATGGATTCTTTCTTGACACTTCCTTGACACTATCATCATATCATGTACCATTCCCTTGACCTGTGAAAAACATTTCAAAAACATGGGATGAGCATAAAAAGCTCAGTAAGGGTTATAAAAAGTATGGAAAAGAAACATGAGTACATATATACATAAGAATGAAATCATAATTTACCCATAAAACATATTGAATTTAACATAACTCATAAAATCATGACTAAATCATAGAAATCATAAGACATAAAGGTAACTTGAGGCATTCATAAAATTCTTACGTAGGGAGTAACCCTCTTGGTTATGTTTGGAATACCCATCACGGTATATTCCCTAAATCTCTTCAGAGAAACCTTAATTCTTAACTCCTTCACGTTACCCAATGCATTGGAGAGCTATATCAGGCTCACGCTCCCTTAGTTTATCACGGAACCACCCGTCTTTATAATAATGCCCAAGAACCATAACATAATCGTATCACATAAAAACATGCAGAAAGGAAACATAACATTTCCACTTTTCAATCACAAGATATCAATACAACACATTGATATAAAAACATTATGAAAACCATTTTCAATACCATAATAAAATAAAAGTAAAACATGGTATTTATTTTTCATTAAAAAAAGTTATGGCTTGTAGAGGAAGTCGAAACTCAAATAATGGTCACAGTGGCGGAAAAGTCGTTGTCGCCGCATATGTACGACAAAAACATTCCCTTTTGTTGTTTAGTAAAACTCTTCGTGTAAAAAGATTCCTTTTTGATAAACGTAAAAGTCAAAGGGGTTTATACATCGTATAAAAGTAGGCTGTGTATAAAACAAAATATGCCTCAATGAAAGGAGATTTAGACGAAGTCCCATACAAAGATGATATCCTCGGATTAAGGATAAATCAATTACATAATTATGTGTGAAAAATGAAAACACAAAATATAAGCGAATATTAAGTGAAAAACTGTCAGTGTACATTCAAACATATTCATAGAACGACATATTCAAGGAATACAAGTTTATCCCAAAGAGTCAAAATTGGGTTAAGAAGTTCCTTTGCAAAAATTCGACAGCCTAACGGCGTCACTTAAAAATTCAGAAAAAGAGTTGATGAGAGATAAAAAGGGTACCTCATCACTTGGACATAAAATTTACATCAATAAGGATATAGAAGAACATATCCCAACATATTATTATGTGAATTAAAAGACATAACAAAGGAAGTCTTTTAAAAGCGGAGGGTGAAAGGTTCCCTTACCGACTTGGGTAACTTTCGAAACATACACCCCATTGAAGAAGGGTAATACAATGAATATGTAAATAACCATAAATCAAATTATATTAAAAAAAGAGTTTAATAATGGGAATTCCATATGCCACTCAAAGGAAATGGTGGAAAATGTTGCATAAATCTCACGGGACTAAAAGTGAGATGAAAAATCCCTTACGAAGACTCGGCAGCCTAACAGCGCCACTTAAAACATCCAAAAATGGATTGATGAGATCAAATAGGGTCTCTCATCATATTACAATAAAATGTACAGAAAGATGAATATAAAATAACATCCCTGATCATAACAAAGAGGATCTTAAAATAAGTGACATAAAGGAGAGTACTTCAAAAAGAAAGAGAGAGGTTAGATCTCTTACAAAAATTCGGCAGCCTAACGGCGCCACTCAAAACTTCCAGAATGGATTGATGAGTGAAAATAGGGTCTCTCATCATATGAACATAAAAGGTATAGTAGGAGTAATATAAAATAACATCCCAATCCTAAGAAATATTATCTTAAAAGGAATGACATAAAATAGTGTACTTAAAAAGAAAGAGAGGAGTAGGTTCCCATACGTCGGGTCCGACTTGACTCGATCATTCTTTAACGTCCTGAATAATAAACTTGAGTTAATTTATACTTGCTTAAGAACCTTTTTCAAGTTCATTTTTCCTTTTTTATCACTTATTTACATGTTATAATCATTATGTAATTATTTAAGTTAATAATGTTTGTTTTGTCGATATTTGGTTCATAAGTCCAATGTGGACTTCTTACAATTACATGTTGTTTGTGTGGTCAACTGTTCATTATATCCAGAATGATATTCGTGATTTGGTTATCATATATATCATATATATCTAGAATATACATGTATTTATAATATTACATAATCATTTAGCGGTAAGAAATGAAATGCACCGTTCATGGAGATGGTAAGTCGTACGTACGCATGAACACTAGTTTCATTTCTATGTCATATTAATGGAAATGAAACTAAATGAGAGGTATGTATATTTTAATTACATAATTATATTCATAATTTATATGTAACATAAATAATATACAATAACTTTAAATCCATCCTTTATACATCCCACCTATGGCATTAACGAATCAAATCACTTTGAGGGGGCGGTAGTCCGCACTTCCAAAAATGAAATTATCGTGTTTACCCATAATGGAAACCATAAAGGTATGCCACAAAATAAAAATACAGAAGATTAAGTAAAACATAAACATATTATATATCATATATAAATATAGTGGCATCTTAATGGACACCTTTGAAGGTGTTATATGAGTGTGGAATAATCATCGTTTTGTGGGGCAGAAATTCGCCATCCACAGAAACAGTATGTTCATTAACCACTAGATGTAGGTGTGTGTAATTTTATATCAGATGATACTAATAAAAAAATCCTAGTATATTGATGATACATTATTTGTTACAAAAGAAATGAATAAAAAGAGTTTAGGGGGTTGGAGAAGCAAAATAATGAAAAAGAACACAAGTGAAGACATTACCTTAAAATCGGGTAACTCTCTTTGATTTGAGCTCAATGGATTCCTTGGGAAGACTTCTGCCCAAAGTGAGGATTCTAGGAGTAAGAGAGGGATGTGGAGAGGCAAAATGAGCAGGGGTTTACCGATACAACGGCTTGAGAGGTGTGGGTAAGGTGTTAGAGGTGGGGGCCTTTTAAAAGAGGAGAGGAGGCGCACTCTTGTAATGTTACAAAATGTTACTTTATTTTCAAATGAGTTTCGGATTTTAAAAGTCCCAAATTGATGTATTTCGAGGATATGGCGTTAAGGGTTCAAAATATACTCATAAAATAGGTTTTTAACAATTTTAAATTATAGTTTTAACATTATCTTTTCATTTTATTTAAATCCTTTATTAATGAGGTAATCGCTGCATCATCATGATGTCATAAGTTGTTTAATTTATTTAATGTCTAAAAATTATAAAAAAATATAATGATGTAGGAAATAGTTTTATATTCCTAATGAATATTTATAGTAAAAAATATGACTTGTATAACCCCATTTAAAAATTATTTTATTGAAAAATCTAATGCTTGTGACATTTTTATTTTAACTTTAAATAAAACGTTATTTATGTCAATTTACTACCAATGTGGCTCCATGGGGTCCCCAAGTTGACCCATGGATTGTATTGGTCAGAAATGACACATCCAATGAGGGTAGGACATGTGTCTAGGTTATTTCAGAATATTAAAACATTATTTTTACATTAAATTACTCTAATTACCTCTAATAGCGATTAAGAACATAAAAGTTACTATTCATCAAAAAATTATTTTAATCCCATTGAACCACATTGTACTTCCTAATGACAACCATGTATGTCATATTTTTGAAATTCAAAACACAGAGGTGGAAAAGTTTCATTTAAACGAAAAATCAGTTTCTTTAATTACCACTTTGTGGTTTCACTATTCATCAAAAATTGATGTTTTCCAGAAAAATATCAAAAATTCACCCTAAGAAATATTTGATATTCCAAACTCAAAAATTATGTCTATTTTACCAAATTCAAAAAATATAAGTTGCATTAATTATTTTAATAATTAATTCCCGCTATCAAAACAAATAGCGTGTTTTTAAAAAAAACAATATCTATTAAAAGATTGACAGTAGTTTAAGTCCAATTTCAATGTGAAATTAATTCCAATGACAACTATTGGATTAAATGGGAAAATATATTCTTATTTTACTTTAAAAACAATTCAAAAGATAATCTAATCATATAAATAAATTAGATTAAAAAGAGGTTTTGAATTAAAATACAACATTTTTCACTATTCATTAAAAAATGAACTTTATCGGAAAGATACCAAAAATTTACACAAAGTAAATTTTGATGTCTCTATTATAAAGAAGAATTTTATTTTATCAAAAATAACACATAAAATTGTCAAAAAGTGGATTTAAAAGAGGTTCTCCATCAAAAGGCGGTTAATCTACCTTCTAAAGAACATTAAAATGATTAAGCTTAAAATTGAATTCATTCACATTTTTAATCCTCTAACATTAATTGTAAAAAGTAAAAATATTTGACAAACATATATAATCATTTTTTAGTTAGTTCTTTTCATTCCATCCATTACAACGGCTAGGCGTTAACTACCATTTAAAAAAAATATTATTTTATTATTATAGTGCAACGTAAGATTTCAAAGGAACTCATTGTTGCGTATTGGGTAAGCCATCAAGCATAGTGTTCCCGTTAAATTAATATTAAAATTTTATTCACAAAAAGGGATAAATATAAAGATTTCATATTCTTTATTTACCTGGGGTGTTACAATTAAGGTAATTTTTAACTATTATAATATTCTATTAACCTTGAACTACCCTATTTACTTTTAACCGTGGTAAATAAAAGTTAAAAGTTACTATTCATAAAAATTATTTTTAGCTAATTGAACCTCATTTTTCTCTTTGATATTAACCGTGTCACTCAGATTTTGTAAATTCAACTCACAAAAGTGGTAAAATTATGTTTTATAAACAATTGCAAAAGCTCATAGGAGTTTGGTAAAAGACGGTGAAAAGTTCAATACAATTTTTATAAATCTAAAATTATTATAAAATGACTCCAATTAATTTCATTGAACTTATATAAGTATTATGTATCTATTCTTAACTAAAATAAATTCAAATCAAATAAATTATTATTTAGATTAAAAGTCGGTTTTAACCAAAAACTCAGTGTTTTCACTATTCATAAAAAATTGACGTTTTTTAGAAAAATACCAAAAATTCAGCCTAAGATATATTTGATATTATAAATTCAAAAATGATGTCTAATTTTCCAAATTCAAAAAATATAAGTGGAATTAATAAATTTTAAAAGTAATTTCTGTTATCAAAACAAATAGCGTGTTTTTAAGAAACAATAACTATCAAAAGATCGACACTTGTTTATGTCTAAATTCAAAGTGAAATTAATTCTAATGACAAAAATTGGATTAAATGGTAAAAATATATTCTAATTACACTTTAAAACCAATTAATGAGACAATCTAACCATATAAATTATTACGATGAAAGATTTTTTTTAATTAAAATATAGCGTGTTTTTACTATTCATCAAATTATAAAAGTTATCAGAATAATATGAAAAATTAATTCAAATTAAATTTATATATAATTATTTCAATGAAGAATTTTATTTTGTCAAATTGAACTTATAAACAGGTCAAAAACTAGAATTAAGGTGGGTATGCCATCAAAAGGCGGTAAAACTGCATTTTTTGAAAAATTCTTATTTTACCGAAAAAATTTATTTTGTTCTCATACCATGTTCTAGAAAATATGTAAGATTAATAATAATGTTATAAAATTCAAAATGTATTTAATACTATTTATAACATCTAGTCTATAATAATATTATAACAATATTTCGTTGTTTAGTGAAACTCGGTATTGCGTTCTACACACGTTATCGAGGAAGGTCGCAACTGCGTGTAATGAAAAACAAGTCAGGGTGATGTGTAGTGCAAGAATCCTTTGTTGCTGCTTATAAAAAAATACAAACATATTTCATTTATACATTAAACAAAATCTATACATAATATTCCGTAGAATAATTTCTACAAAATGAACTTGAAATTTTGTGTATCATGAGCCAAGAATAATGTTGTGTATACTATAAGCTAATACGGTGTTGCGTATAGTGCAATATAATCTTGGTGTAGTGTATAACAAAAGACATCAATGAAATTAAAAAATTTATTCTAATAAAATATCAGGTTGTTATAGATGAGGTAGTTGTTGCTAGGGGATGAGGCGGGGGGACGCTACTATAGGTGGATGATACAGGGGTTTGGGGGACTACTGTCATTGTTGGGGTTCTGCAGGGGGCTGCTACTAGGGGTTGGGGGTGGGGGCTTGGGCTACTATGGGATGGGGTCATGGGCTGGGGTAGGGGCTAGCTCTGGGGGTTAGGTCTGGGTCAGGGGTCCCTCAGGTTTTGTTAGATGTTACACATATAAACCAACCCAAACTGACCCGTCTCATAGCGGGTTAGGTTGGGTTGGGTCCTTTGGCCATGCGTTAGTTAACATGATCAAACCAGTTGGGTCAGGATGGGTCATCCTCCCATGAATCAAGTGTCCTAAACTGATCCAACCAATATTTTTTTAGGCCTAGCACCAAAACTCCCTCGACCCATCCCAATCCCTTGACACCCCTAATCAAGACTGAGACAGGGGTTTTCATATCAAATTCTACTCTTTGAGTCATATTTTATAGTAATCATATACATTCATTTATGTTTTCTAGGTTGTTCTTATTATATATATATATATATATATATATATCATATCATGAATTCTATTTTAGTCATGATATGTAATTTGAATTAAAATACCTCTCTTTAAAGGGTATTTGATCAATATTGTACTAATTCCATAGGGGTTCCTCTTTCTCAGATATTAATTCATTGAAATATGATTATCTTATTAACTGTTTTTTTCCATTTAAAGGTGTGTTAAATCCCCATGGGTTGTATATTTATTATCAATTTTTTATTAATTGGGAATTGAAATCCAAATGAGTTCATTTTCATAAAATGGATTTTGAATTAATGGATACCCATGTTTTGAGGAATTTTGGTCACTCAATTTTCATTCATTGAGTTATGATCGTTTCTTTGAAAAAAATTGGATACATTATAGTACTTTATTTTATTATTTTGTATTCTATTTATTTTCTATGAATGTACAATACTGTAGCATAATACTCTAAACTCACTTATTTATTACTTCATGGATTATGTAGCTCATAAATAATATTGATAAATCAAGCCCCCTTTCAATGGGTTATATTATTTCATTATTAAATTATTTTTTCCACAGTTGGGGACTTAAACCATAATACATTATCCTATAATTATTTATCTACTTCCATTTGTTGAAATAATTTTTTATATAAATTATGATTTTTTTATTCTATTTACAATATTTTTCTGAATAAAGGTATTTTAAAAAAAAATAAGACATTTTTTTATTTCACTCTCATATGTTTTTCTTCATCTACTCATTTATTAAAGAAAAAATATATTTATTTTTTCTTCCCTTAAATTGAAGATGATTTTTTAAAAATTGATTATTTTATATCATTTTTAAATTTGTGTTGGATAGGATTCTGGAGGGGTAACATGACATTAATTTTTAATTCAATGTTTAAAAGGTTTTCAAAAAAATATTTTATGTTTTAAAATCGATTTCACTTTTAATTTTAATGCGAGATTCATGAATCAGGTTTATGTTTCACTATTTATACTACAAATCCCTAAAATAATTGTTCAGTAGGAAACATCTTTTTATTCCACTTTAATCATGAGTTCATCCTTGTTTTATTAAGGCTAATAGTCTTCAAGATGTTTTTGATTGATTAAGTTGTGTTTTAAAATGTTTTATGAGAAATATATGGGGTTTGTTCCCTATCTCATATGAACCCATTATAAATGGAAAAAAAACCATATTATTAGTGGTTTTACCATAGTTCATGGTGGAATAGGATCTACAACACATCTTTCCCAGTGGGAGAATGCATCATGGAGGCTATGTCGTAGTAGATTTTTCTATATTTCAGGACTAGTTATAACGTATGATTTTTCAGTTGTAGTATTTGGGGAATTAATAATATTAAAGACCATCGTTTTCTCTATCCCTGGGAGTTATGACCATAAATTAAATCTGTTTAGGATTTAATTCAAGGAATACATTTATAATTAATAAGGATCCTTCATTCAATTTAAGAATCTTTAAAGAGAGTTCAAACATGAATCCAACCCTTTGAATATCCCTCCCTATCTGTTCATAGACACCAACATAGATCTTAAACTAACATTTTAAACAACTCCATGATATAGAACCAAACTATACGCTACAACGTTTCACAATGTAAAGTGGATTCACATCGCAACGGTTGCCCTCTTCCACAGTGGGTTCTTCTAGTGAACCTCTTCACCATGGAGGAAAGCCCCTATGCCTTGGTGGTATTCTCTTTATGCACGCTCTATGATGTGTTGTTACACCGTATACTATTGTAACACCCCAAAATGATAAAGGATAAAATGGCTAAATGATACGAATCATGTCAACAAGTTGCACCTTCCATTTTCAGAGCCTACTTGATTTGAAATCCAAAGTTATGCAAGCTTGGCCTGGAGTATTGATCAGGATGGGTGACCTTCTGGGATGTTTAATAGGGTGTGTGTGAGTGAGGAAAACAAAACACTATAAATTACATGTGTTGTCCGGTGGGGAATATCATTAGATAGATAAACCATTTAGGCATGTGGGTGGGACCCTTGGTGGGGACTACGTGTCTACGGCGAATAGGTAGTACCTGAAGGGCCAGGACCGGACAAACTTGTTAAAGTTGGGGTGTCTGTTCGGTCACTGGGGCCCAGTTGTAACAATTTGTATCAGATAAGAAACCTATACTTAAGCGCGGTGCACTTCCTGGGATGATATGTAGGCCACACTACGAAAACGTTGTACTGTAAACATGGGAAAATGTAACCCCCAGATTGAAAAAGGGTTAAATAACTAAATGAATTAACTCATATCGATAAGGTGAACCTTCTTTTTTAGGAGACTAACTGCTTAGAACTCAAAATTTATGTATTAATGTCATGGAATAGTGATCAGGATGGTGAATTTCTGTGAAGTTTCACAAGTAGTGTGTGAGTGAGCACAAAAGTACACTAGAATGGACATGTGTTTGAATGTGGGGACTGTCATTAGTTAGATGACCCGTTAGGGCATGTGGGTGGGCCCTAGGGTGGGGACAACGTGTCTGCTGTGCAATTGGTGGTACCTGGAGGGCCACGTCCCGACTTCCAGGTTAAAGGCGGTGTGTCTATGCTGTTACTAGGGACCATTTATTACAACTATAGTCTCCATTTATATCACACTACTATTCTCCATCCTTTGACTCACATTATGGAGACCCCTAAATTTCTTATAGCACTCACCCTCCTTTAATTGATTGATATTCAGGACTACTCATAATGATGATTGAATTAATGTAAGAACTGATTCTAATATTTATCTAGTATTTACAATAATTACACTAGAACCCATAACATTTTTGACCCAGACCAATTAAATTAGTCATTGGTGGGAGATCATATCTTAGTTATTCCAAATATGGTTTGGGTGATAACACCATTATCGAGCCATGATTTTAACATGAAAACCATGAGGCCGAAAGATCCTTAAATGTTTATTGGATATATGTATTTATATATATATATATGATATTGACATGATATGCATTCATCCTTAATTATCGTTTGATTGATATGGGTCTTATACTAGTGTATGTGTGGATATGAGGATGACAGGATTATGGACATGTGACTATGTGTGGCCCTTAACATTTTATCTTAACATTCCTTGTTTTTATTTAGTACAAAAGGTATTTTATTTCAAGTTTCATAGCCGGTATAATAATTTTTTAGGTATAAATATGACAAGTTTGAGCCTTGAGGTTTTTGTGATGTGATATAAAATTCCATAATAGTGAGTGTGTCTATCCCGATAGAGGGACGTAAATATGTGGTTGGTTAACCAACTCAATTTAATCCAATATTACATAAAAGAATGTGTTGAAATCCTAGTAGAGGGATGTGAAAAAGTAGCTAACTAGCTAACACCTGTATAAGAATACTATAGACATGGCCCATAGGTGTTTCAAAAGGATATCTAACCAATGATCAACATTGGAAAATTTACGGTGTTCCGGAGGAAAACCACCATCTAGGTTTGGTGAGATGTGTTTCCTTAGTGGATTTACTTGTTTCTTATTCTGACAACCTTATCAATGATGAGCTGAAGTAGGTGGGATAGGGGTTCATGGATGCTAGGTCAACACATGATGAATTGGAACATGTATGGTGGTAATCTTAAATGATTATTTAGTTATGTCATGTCATAAAATGTTATATATATTGTTTACTTCTATTAAGTATACTTGGGTGGTGTTCAATTATGTAAATGATACATTGGTGGTGTCCTATATGAATTTCGGTTTTCTTGTATATTTCATGACCGAAGATTCGGTGAAGGGAAATGGTTATATGGTGGAAATTTGAGCAGTGGATCATAGTGTTGGATTGGATGGGGATATACTCCAGAGGACCAGATAAATGTTTATTTATTAATTTATATACTACTTGTTATGAAATAATGAATATTTCCAAATGAAATTCTATTTTTAAATGAGTAAATGCCCTATTATGAAATGAAGTTATAAAAATCATATGCACTACATCAGTTTTCAGACCATTATAAATAATGCCTTGTAAAATTTTAAATACATTTAAGTGTCATAAATATTTATAATATCGTCATTATACATTGGCCATTATGATTAGTATAGTATGTGTTCTGATAAAGTCTGTTAGGCATAAACAAAAGAATCGATAGACTTCACTAGTAGGATCGTACCTTATTAATCCCATTTATTAGATATTCCAAGAGAGACAAAATCATTTCTCATTTCCCATGAGCAATCAAAATTTGATATTCCACAACCAAATCATGAAAAAAAAATTTAGGGAGAAATTCAAGCCCATCAATATCACCACCCAGACCATGTTTTCCAAATCACCCTAAAAAATATCACCATCACACACTACACCATTAGGTTATTTTCTAGGGTAATAAATTGATATATATCAAGATCCTACCAATAAGAATATTTGTATTTTTATTTTTAATAAATGATAATTTTATTATTACATTATGAATTTATATTGATTAAATAATAAGTTGGATAAAAATTATATTTTGATACAATGAAACACAAATTTTATATTTTGTAAGTATATGGTTTCTATAAAGAGACTCTATTTTTTAGAATTCAATAATTTTTGAAATAAATTATATTTTAATAAAATATTATTATTAAATAATTTTAACTAAATATAAATTATAATACAATTTTATGAATCCAAAATTAATTTTTTTATGGTTCATAAAACATTTTTTATTAAAAAGTAATATTTTATGATAAATATGGATTTCATTATTTAAAAATAAAAATAAAAATTTAAATGATTTATTTGCATAAAATGGATATTATTTATGAAAAAATCATAAGAATTATCCATTGGTGAAGTTTTCATAATTTTTGTGGAATTCCAATTCGTGGGTAAAAAATATATATGGTATAAATATACAACATGTATTATGAAATCATAATGACCAAAAAAAGATGTAACTTATGCCACAAATAGTATCCATGAAAAAATAATTATTTAACCATTAAAATATTGTGTTTTTATGTCATATTAATAATTTTATAACCCATTATTGAATCATGCATAACTTATATTATATTTTCGGATTTCAAAATCAATTCATTATAAACATTACTCACATCCACATAATCAAGGGTATTATTTTAACCTGTTTAGTTTTTATTTCTATAAAATATTTCAAACTACTCCTATTTGGTTGAAACCTTAGGAAAACCCCTAGAAAGGTTATTTTCTTTTTATCGTTATCATATATATTCCAAAACACATATTTTTAATTTAATAACTAATTATTCTCTCTTTTTCTATATAAACCCACCCAACCTGCCATTACTAGTAACTAAAAACCGATTGTGTGAGATTTTGTCTTTACCCTTCCCTCTCTGGACCCCTCCCAAAGTTCCCTATTATCTCATGAAGCTAATCCCTAGATTTTAGAAGAGCTATATCACGGTAAGTGATCCTCTCCTTATCTTATTTATTGAAAAACCATCTTTAGGGAATGATTTGGGATTTCCAGTTTTTGAAAATTGGATTTATTTTTTGATAGCACTATTACTGTCTTTTTGATTAACATTTAATGAATGAACCCTTTCTCTATTATTCATCCCTTAAATAACCCTTTATGTACTGTCATTTTGTTATCAAAATTATCCTATGATTTTATGTGAAAACATTTGTATAATTGATACCCATTTCCTTTTACACTCAACGTTATTCACCTAGTTGTTCTTATCAGTAATTTATTGTCTTTTTTACAAGTATATAATAAAAAATCCTTAATTCTGAGGCTAAAATTGATGGAATAAGTCTGTATGTTGTATGATCTATGTGACACATTTATGGTTGTAGATGATATGAAAGTTACTGGTGGGACCAAAATTATATATAATTCCAATACATTGGGTAATGTTTTTATCTTATGATATCCCATGGATGGTGCATGAGAGGTTATCCAAAAAAAATTATCTTATTTTGACTTAATGGTTAGCCATCACATATTTTTATCATGTCATATTTATGTTGGTTCTTTATTCCTATGTTTGCTTGTTGTTATCATGAAATATCATCACTTATTTTTCAAGAATATGGTTATCACACATTTTAAATCATCTTGATATGCCTCTTGACCAAAACGTATTTCTTTCATTATGTCATGTTTTTATTATTACCTTTCCAAGATTGACATATATCCCATTACTTATGTACATTCCAGGTTATCCCCTGTAGTTTTAGAAGAACTAAGAGAATCTAAGGGAATGTTTTTTAGTTTTTTAAGTTATTGTAATTATTATCATTTTGTTACATTGTGCACCTAATTACCTAAAATACTAGGATTCGTGATCTTCTAAAGTATAATTAAGTTTACCTTTATATAATAATTCATTAAATAATGTTAATTAAATAAATGGGTTGTAATGATTATAATCCATATTGGATTACAACATTGGAATCTATTTTTATATGTATTACATTGTTTTATTTTTTGTATTTTCACTGTGATAATATACTATAATATTAATTATGATTATTTATCATATGAAATAATATTGAGTGTATAGTATCCCCACCATCGACACATACCCTCGCGGGTAAGTCAATAACCTTTCATGTATGGGGTGGTGCACATAAGGTCTTGTGACCTTCCAATTATAAACTAGAGGTTCCTATTACAATTTTAAAAATGGTATCATAGGGTCTATGACCACTATCTTTTATCTTCTAATGATTTTATTTGAAGAGAGGGAAAACAAGGGATAAGAAGGTTGGGACTCTGGAAAAATTATGATGATAGTGCATGGATGGAACAATATTGTCGACCATTGAATTTACTTAAAGCGGGGGAAATTATATTTTGATATTTCAATATATTGAATTCAACCTGGGTGAATCATATTATATTGATATCTGATTTATGATATTTCTTGTGCGGCCATGCATAATGACTATTCACGTAGGTTCACATTTCATATATATAAATATTATTGTGCAACATTGTTTCGCGCGGAATCCGGGGATGACCTCCTGGACGGGAGATTCAAACGTTCCGATCGGTTTCTAACGGGTTTGTTCGTAGAACCGGAAACATCCAATGATTCCACATCCGTTTGGACCTACTTTCCAAAGGCAGGGGCTCATTAGCTTGTGGACTAATGAGGCTTAGGAATTTGCATTGGTCGAGAGGATGGGAGGTCGGACTCATCACACCTTTTTGAGGGGAATTATTGTCTACTCCGGGACTCTCTTTATAGATTTAAGTCAAGTTCGTGAATCCTTATTACATTACCAAGTATAAAATGTGCTTTCCTTTAGTTTTAACAATCAATGATTAAATATGAAAGAATTTTAGAGAATCTTTTATATGTATTTGAGGTTCTTCATCAATAGAGAATCATCTATATCTGTTTAGAGATTCTTGGTCAATGGTATCCTTCAAAACATTTATATAAAAGTCTCTTGGTCATTATGATGACCAGGCTGGTTTTAAAGCCACTCAGTGGGGCACTTGAAGTTTATCGTCCTTCAGAAGGACAGAGATTATTTCAAAGTTGGGATCGAACCCATAAATGGGCTACCTACGTATCCTTTGTTTTGGAAAAGGAATCAGAACCCACGTAGTTCGAGTAATGGAGTATGATGTTTATGATTGATGGCTCAAAAAATGAATGTCATAATTACTTTTACACTCTAAGCTCACGTGAGTCATGCTCGGTGTGAGAAACAAGAGGTATTAGTAAAATTTAGACAATTGTGCCATGAAAGATGAAATCATAAGAATTTGTTTGGGGCTTATGTATGGATGACTGCCCAAGTTAGGAGGGGACTTATGATTGGGTTTTATTCCTGAAAAGGAAACCCAATTCAAGGGTAAATTAGGACTGGTTAAGAGAAGTTTAAGGGGACTTGGGGCTTATTCCTGAAAAGGAATCCCAAGGTTATGACTGAGTCTTATTCCTGAAAAAGGAGACCCAGGTTAGGGATTAAGGTTTGGGGCTTACTCCTGAGGAGGATTCCCATATTTGAGGTTGGGGCTTATTCTTAAGAAAGATGCCCATGTTAAAGAATTATGATTGGGGCTTACTCCTGAGGAGGATGCCCAAGATTAGGAACTTTAAGAATTTGGGGCTTACTCCTGAGGAAGATGCCCAGATTAAAGGTTTTATAACTGGGGATTATTCCTGAAAAGGAGACCCAGGTTAAGATTCTCTCATTTTAAAGGATGAGGTTGAATGAATGAACTCTCCGTATTTTAGTGACATAAGGATATTTACATCACTAGACTTTAAGAGAGATTTCCCAGAATTCCTTTTAGATAGGAATGTCAAATCAAGAAATCATGCCATAAATGGATTTGAAGAGTGTCTTGAAGACTGCATCTTGAAAAGGAAAGGTGAAATGGCTTAAGAGGGGTAAACTGGGCAAGATGGGCACCCAAAAAGATAGGGGCGCGCAAGTCTTGAAAGGCGCGCAAGTCCTGCGGCGGCACGCAAGTATTGGTCGCGCAAGTATACTTGCGCGACACATGGTTTACTTGCGCGATTTTCAATCAGAAATTGAAATACTTGAGCGACTCTTGATAAAACCCTTTAGAATCCCCTTGAGGTTCTTCCAAAAAAGGGACGTGCAAGTTATATTGAAGGAATTAAGTCGGCGCGCAAGTGTTTGATAAGTTTCAACACTTAGGCCTTCCTTCTTCTCTTTAGATCTTCCGTTCTAGGTAAGAAATTACCTTAGAAGTGTTTCAGAAGCTTTGAGAAGAGACTTGGGCGTCGGGAGCTTCAATCCGAGTTTCTGGAAAAAGATCCTCTCGAATGGGGGGCCGACAGGGTCTATTTATAGGCAATAGAAGACCCAGGGCGGTTACCGAGCGGTTACCATTTAGGTCGCGCAAGTCACCTGCGCGACCAAGGTAACCGCGCAAGTATACTGGCACGGCAGTGGTATAACTTGCGCGGTGGATTTGCTGTTGATCCTTTGTTTATGCATTTGTCGATTTTTCATGTTTTCTTCAAAGGATGAATCACTTTCAGCTGAGATATTCCCTTTTCCGATCTTTAGATTCTGTGACGAAAGGAGCGTCAACAAAAGTCCCCCCTCAGAGTTGGATCCAGAGAGAAATGAGGATTTGACTCTGAGGAAATCGAATCCCTCCAAAGGAAAAGGGAGGGTGCGCAAGTCTTTCAGTGCGCAGAGGGCGGCGCGCAAGTATGCGTCGCGCAGGCCTTAAGCGCTCGGGGTGTGGCGCGCAGGTAGGCTTCCTGGCCTATAAATACACGGCCTCATCTCCGTTACATGCATCTGGATTTCCGGATTTCTCGAGCTCTCGCCGCGCAAGTCTTTTCTCAAAGCTTCCGAAACACTTCTAAGGTAATTTCTTACCTAGAAAGGAATATCTAAAGAGAAGAAGGAAGGCCTAAGTGTTGAAACTTATCAAACACTTGCGCGCCGACTTAATTCCTTCAATATAACTTGCGCGTCCCTTTTTTGGTAGAACCTCAAGGGGATTCTAAAGGGTTTTATCAAGAGTCGCTCAAGTATTTCAATTTCTGATTGAAAATCGCGCAAGTACACCATGTGTCGCGCAAGTATACTTGCGCGACCAATACTTGCGCGCCGCCGCAGGACTTGCGCGCCTTTCAAGACTTGCGCGCCCCTATCTTTTTGGGTGCCCATCATGCCCATTTTACCCCTCTTAAGCCATTTCACCTTTCCTTTTCAAGATTCAGTCTTCAAGACACTCTTCAAAGCCATTTATGGCATGATTTCTTGATTTGACTTTCCTATCTGAAAGGAATTATGGGAAATCTCTCTTAAAGTCTAGTGATGTAAATATCCTTATGTCACTAAAATACGGAGAGTTCATTCATTCAACCTCATCCTTTAAAATGAGAGAATCTTAACCTGGGTCTCCTTTTCAGGAATAATCCCCAGTTATAAAACCTTTAATCTGGGCATCTTCCTCAGGAGTAAGCCCCAAATTCTTAAAGTTCCTAATCTTGGGCATCCTCCTCAGGAGTAAGCCCCAATCATAATTCTTTAACATGGGCATCTTTCTTAAGAATAAGCCCCAACCTCAAATATGGGCATCCTCCTCAGGCGTAAGCCCCAAACCTTAATCCCTAACCTGGGTCTCCTTTTTCAGGAATAAGACTCAGTCATAACCTTGGGCTTCCTTTTCAGGAATAAGCCCCAAGTCCCCTTAAACTTCTCTTAACCAGTCCTAATTTACCCTTGAATTGGGTTTCCTTTTCAGGAATAAAAACCAATCATAATTCCCCTCCTAACTTGGGCAGTCATCCATACATAATCCCCAAACAAATTCTTATGATTGCATCTTTCATGGCACAATTGTCTAAATTTTACTAATACCTCTTGTTTCTCACACCGAGCATGACTCACGTGAGCTTAGAGTGTAAAAGTAATTATGACATTCATTTTTTGAGCCATCAATCATAAACATCGTACTCCATTACTCGAACTACGTGGGTTCTGATTCCTTTTCCAAAACAAAGGATACGTAGGTAGCCCATTTATGGGTTCGATCCCAACTTTGAAATAATCTTTGTCCTTCTGAATGATGATAAACTTCAAGTGCCCCACTGAGTGGCTTTATAACCAGCCTGGTCATCATAATGACCAAGAGACTTTTATATAAATGTTTTGAAGGATACCATTGACCAAGAATCTCTAAACAGATATAGATGATTCTCTATTGATGAAGAACCTAGAATACATATAAAAGATTCTCTAAAATTCTTGCATATTTAATCATTGATTGTTAAAACTAAAGGAAAGCACATTTTATACTTGGTAATGTAATAAGGATTCACGAACATAACTTAAATCTATAAAGAGAGTCCCGGAGTAGACAATAATTCCCCTCAAAAAGGTGTGATGAGTCCGACCTCCCATCCTCTCGACCAATGCAAATTCCTAAGCCTCATTAGTCCACAAGCTAATGAGCGCCTGCCTTTAGAAAGTAGGTCCAAACGGATGTGGAATCATTGGATGTTTCCGGTTCTACGAACAAACCCGTTAGAAACCGATCGGAACGTTTGAATCTCCCGTCCAGGAGGTCATCCCCGGATTCCGCACGAAACAAAAATGGTGAACCCGACGTGAATCCTTAACCAAGTGAAAGTGATGTTCTT
This sequence comes from Viscum album, assembly GCA_963277665.1. NCBI lineage: Eukaryota > Viridiplantae > Streptophyta > Magnoliopsida > Santalales > Viscaceae > Viscum > Viscum album. The sequence continues at coordinate 1,329,461,190 of OY728163.1, forward strand.
TTTATTTGCTAAAGCCCCTTGGGCCAACAACGAAATCATTGACAGGTGATCATCCAAAAGATGCAGTGGCTGGATTCATCTTGATTATGTCTGTTACATGGAACATGCACTCTTTTCTCAAGATCTTTTGCAAAAAATGGCTTTCCTTAAATTCACCCCTGTGAATACTGCTGCTGTGAACACCTCTACTGTGAGGTCCACTGCTGTGAAAACCAATGCTGCTACTCCTGCTGGAACGTCATCCGCTCTGAGGATGACATCACCAACTCAGCGTCTTCAACGCTGTGTTTCTAATGCACTGGTTAAGGAGTACCGTCGCAACGGTACTATCCCAACTCTGGAGGCCGCTCTTCAAGCCCTCCAAGTTAACAAATCTACTTGGTTGTCCGGACAATGGCGGCCAGCAATGAAGAATCAGGCGGTGCTGACTACCGTCTCCAACCGTTTCGGGTCGTTATCCCCGGAACGCAATTTCCATTCACTCCCTTACTCTGAGGAAGTGAATGAGCAGGTCCCGCAGGACCTTAATTCAAAAAGACAGGAGTCCTTCTCAAGGGCTCCCATCAACAATCGCCGCCAGACTCGTGCAGTAGTGCGCCCTCAACATGATGAGGGTACCAACTCCAGGCATTCAGCTCAGGTTCCTCGAACCCGAGCAGGCAAGATGAACCGCCTGAGACGGAATCCGGTTAACAATAGGCAGGTTGTCATCCCTGCCATCTCCGGAGAAGTCCACCAACCTAACTTGGTGGAAAACAACGAGCAAACATACACACCTACCTGTTTTAATTCAGCTGTCCAGCAGACTCGTCTGGCAGCATCAAGCCGATCCCACCAGGCAATTCCGGCGGAGTACCATAGGCAGGAACATACACCTGCTTATACATCACCAGTTAGTCAGCAGGCTCGTCTGACTACATATGATGGATCTCGTCAACTGCGTTTGGCGAAGTGTAATCAGCAGGCACATACACCTGCTAATACTAATCAGGCCTACCAACAGTCTCGCTTGGTAGCACCCGGAGAAGTCAGTCGGAAAGTCCCGACGACAAACAGGGGGCAGAATCAACTCTCTGCCTCCACACTTGAGTACTGTCAGGATTCACTGACAGGAAAAGGAGGATAGGAGCAGGCACATACACCTACTCCAAGCCCGGAATGGACGTATATCCCCGTTCCGGCGGCTGAAGTCACCAACCATATTTTTTCAATGGTGAAAGAGAAGAAGCAAATTCCTGCTCATATTCTGGATGCTTGCTAGGATATCATAACAGCTTCAGCATCATCTCAGGGACAGACACATAAATCTATCCCTAGCAATGGAGTGACACATCAACGATTCACTCCGGAACAGACACACACATCTGTTCCAGTCCAAGAGGGTTATGGGCATACTCCCCCATATCATACGGACAACCAAGTCAGGCACATACACCTGATTTGAGTGGAGATCGTCAGCCTAACCTGACCATCTTTCCTGATCAGGCACATACACCTACTCAGAGCAATCACATTCGTCATCAAGTGGTTTCTAAAGCGAGTAAGAAGGCATCTAAGAAAAAGATCCGCCCAACACAGTCAGGAGATCAAAGGCCAATCTGCAACAAGGCCTTGCTCGATGCTGGAGTTCTTGAAGCCCTCAGACATTTATCTGTCGGAATTCAAGATTCTACTCCCTCAGTTCCCAATAACTGGAACATTAATTCTGAAGGTCTTCAAAAGACACTTCCTCATGAATACTTGCTTCATGAAAATTCGGTCAATCTTGAAGTTTCTTCTTCAGATGAGAGCCACATGAACCCTCTGTGTGGTCAGAAGGCCAAGGAGCAAGAGATTTCATCTTTTTCTGTAACCCATCATGACGGTCCTCCTCATGGTGATGAACTTCGCTGCGAAAGTCCTCTCCGCAGTAGTGATTCACGTTGTCTCGAAAATTCTTCAGAAGGCAATATAGTGACGAGAAAGCCCTCCTATCTCGAGGCACTTGCAAACGTAAAACCTGTCATGTATGATGCTTTACTATCGACAGGTGAAACTCTTTCTCCATCAGAAGATAGCCTGGGGTTCAGGTTATTCTCCGAACCATCCCTGGGTCATTCATCTTCCAGCATGAATAGTGATTTCTCTACCAATCTTGTTGAATCCGATGAAGAAACAAGGAAACACCAACTCTGGTCCAAACAGGTAGAAGAATCTTCATTTAATGATAAAGAGGAAATGATGAACATGAGGAAAAAACTGGCAAAAGGTGAAGTACCAGTCATGTTTTTGCCTTTGGCTGACTCCCAGTACGACATTCCAAAGATGTTGACGGATGATGGAATCCATGATATTTGTCTCAACATATGGAAAACTCTGTGTCAATTAATGAAGAAGGTATTATCTTACGATGAATATGAAAATCATCTTAAGATAATAGAATGGTTACAACGCCAGATTGATTTGGCATCTCTATCAGTCTCTCGGTATCCGAAGGCTGAAAAGCAACAGAGAACCCTTCAACGTTCATGCCTTGGCGCACTAAGAAGATTGCGTTAGTTAATTTCCAATGCTCCATCTGATGTTCATATCAGAGGATGGGGTGTTCACGGAGCACTACATTTCACAGTGCTTTCCGGTCAGCAATGCCCGCCGAAAATGGTCTCATGCAATGTTATTGCCCATGGCCGGCCACAGTCAATGGGCTTTGTTCATAATCAAAAGCTTGCTCAAGAACAAGCTTCAACTAGTTCCTCTCAAAATCAAGTATATAGAGAACGTGTTGTTGAATTGCTCCTACATCAAGCAGGAGAGAATATTGCACAAGCCTCTTGTCTGGAGCAAACACGTCATCAAATGACAGAAGTTTCAGAAATCATCCAACGGTCTGTTGAACCAGGTGATAAAAGTGGATACAGGTTAATGCATCCAGCTAATTTCCGAACTAAGATTCGCAAGATCAAGAGAGATTTTAAGAAGATCTCAGACATAGCATGTCAAGAGACACCCCATCTTGCCAGACTGGGGACTTCTCTAACCCAACCCTCAGAGTCAACGAATGAGATTCGAGGAGTTGAGCGGAAGTAGCAGGAACATCCCCAGTCCACCGGACTGGGGACTTTTTCAAATCTTCAATCCTTCCCTCAGAGAAAGTCAGTATTCTCTCGATTAGGGAATAAGCCTCAAGAGGAACGAAGAGCCAAGCTGTCAGGAGATTCTCTCCAAGTGACGGTTCTCCAAGAAATTCCTGAGGGATCAAGTCAACGGAATGCCATGTCTCATCATGGACATAGAAGGAGACAATATCACAGAAATTCTGATAGAAAGGATTCCATGCAATATGCATCCATTAATATCATCAATGCCGTTGCTGCTGATTCACCAGATGAGGCTCAATCAGAGGGATCAGACGAAGAGGTTCCTGCTCAAGAATTCGCGCACACAGACCTAAATGAAGAAGGTTTGCGCACACGTAATCAAAGGCTTACCCAAAATTTGGGTATTCCTTCAAGTAACCCACTTCCCCCTCTCCGAAAAGGATCCAATAAGGGGAAAGGAAAGAATCAGGTTACTTCTCACCCTTCCTCTGAAGGAGGTCAATCGCTCTCATTAGAGCAAAGGTTTGCACAACAGGAGGAAGAAATGAAAGAATTAAGAAGGTTGAATGCAGAACTACTTCAGAGTAGTCTTCTTCTTAAGAATGCTGAAGTCCGACAGCCGAATGAATTTGTTGTAACTGCTAAGATGGATCAAGAATATCCTCCTTTATCAGTACACCCACAGAGGTCTAATCCTACGGGTCAAATGCAACAACAGTTGGCAGCACTACAATCAGTTGCAGCACCAACCACCACGTCTGTCCAAGCTCCATTCATTGCACCTACCCAAAACCAAGTTCAACCTGACGTTTCTCAAAAGTTAATAACTACTATTGAGTCATTAACAGCTCGGTTAGAAACTATGGAAGGGAAACAGGCGCAAGTTCAACCTGAAAAGAAAGTTTACCCTGAATGGGTAGATTCAATTTCTCCTCCATCCAGTTTTGGAAACCCTATTTTCCCTACTTTCAATGGATCAGGCGACCCTGAACAACATTTGACGCATTACGTGTCTTGTTGTGATCCTATGATGGGAACTCCAGAGCAGCAAGAAGCAGTAAAACTCAGATGCTTCGTGCGAACCTTGTAAGGACCAGCTTTTGTCTGGTATACAAGCATGAAATCCCGGTCAGTCATCGGATGGGAGGATCTTCGTCAAAAATTCCTTCTTCAGTTTAGCTCAACTTTGCCAAAAACGACAGTTTTCGATCTTACAAACTGCAAGCAAAGGGAGAATGAAAGAGTCTCTGATTTCATTGCTCGTTGAAAGGGATTAACGTATTCCTTGAGTTTATCACTCCCTCAGGAGGAATTGTTTCCAATCTGTGTGGAAAATTTGCGTGACGAATTACGCACGCCATTGATCCCTGTGAAATACACAGGAGGGTTTCGAGACCTTACTTCAATCGCTCAACAAATTAAAGATTCCCTTATACAGGCTAAGGTTAAATCTCGTGTAATTCCATCAGCTCCAGGAAGAAGAATGGGTAAAGCAGAAACTGCTACAGTTATGCTTAAACAGGCACCTGTACCTATTTCTACTTCAAAACCTTCATCTTCTCGAAGGGCTCCACCTCCTGAACGCCAACAACAAAGGCTGTTTCGTCCAAATGATCAAAAAGATCAACGACGAAAACAATTTGAGGATATGAAGGGTAAAACATACTCTTTCCGAATTGAGCAAGTTCCTGGTTACTTCATTTCAGCTCTGGAAAATAATTTTGTTCAATTACCAGTGCCGAAGAGGCCAAACATGGAAGGAGATGAAGACCATCCCAATTATTGTCCCTTTCATCAAATGTTGGGGCATCCCATCCAGGAGTGTTTTGTCTTTAAAGACCTCCTGCAAAAGATGGTCGACTTGGGACAAGTCAAATTGAAGGGTTCTTCAGCTCATGTAGCGTGTATTACCGCTACAGATCCAGAGGAAGGAGGCGAGTGGCAGGAAGTCAAAAGCAAAACTGCGAAAAAATATGATGATTGGATGGTCAGAAAGACAATCAATCGGACCCATTCCATTTTGCGAACAGAATTGAAGAAGCCAATTGTGTCTCCTACAAAAGCTGCAGTAAAGCCTCCATCAAAAGACAAATCCTCAAAAGGGCAGCGCAATTCAAAGAAGAAATAGGAATCAGGAGAAGATGAGTATGCATCAAAGCCTAAATTGTCTTTGACTCTGGCAGATTTCATGCCATCTACTTCAAAGCCACGGGCACCGTCCCACCAAACGGCACAGCCTAAATAGGCTAACCTGGCAGAGTCTTTATCAGACGAAGAGTTAATCTTTGGTTCTGTTAATATGATCAATTAACAGATTCATATTCCAGTTTTGATGAGCCTGAATTCCCTGTATCAAATAAGGGAACCCGAGGAAGTTATAGAGGTTCAGGATATAGGGGAAGACGTGGATCTTTCCGAAGCCACTACTCTAATTCTACCCCTGCTAGCACTGTATATGCAGCAAAAACTCGTGGTAGAGCCCTTCAGCGAGCTCAAAAAGAACAAGCAAGTTCTTCTGCCAATGGCCAACTCAGTTTCGGCACAGTTATTTTGGAAGACCGATTAAAAGTTCCATCTTCTTTATCTCAGCAAGTAAATGGATCTAATCAGTCTAATTTTCCAAAACCAAGGATGTTGCCAACTTCAATACAAGATGAATCAGCTTCCAAAGCATCTGCTTCCAAAGTACCTGCTAAACCGCATATTCCTATTGGGAAACGCAGAGCTCTAGATCAAAAATATGATATATTGAAACACTTGGCCCAAGTACCAGCCATGTTATCAATTTTGGATGCTTTAAATCTGTCAAGAGATCTTCGGGAAGCACTAATCGAAGCTTTGTCAAGTCCTCAGGAGTTTGAAACTGAAATTGCTGCAGCTGAAATCTATCACATAGAGAATAATCCTGCCGAATGCCATGCAGTGATATATTTTACTGATAAAGATGAAGATGATGTTGTGCATGGGCACATAAAACCTTTGTACTTATCTGGAAAAGTCAATGGTATAGATGTTTGAAGAGCTTTCATTGACAATGTTTCAGGAGTCAACCTCATGCCCATTCGCACACTTCGTCGATTGGGCCTCACGGAATCTGATTTATCTCCTTCTACCATGATGTTGCAAGTATATGATAAAAATGAACAAGAACCACTGGGAGAAGTTACGCTCAGAACTCAGTTTGGAGATCTTGTTTCCAATTCGGATTTCATGATTGTTGATCAAGACTCAGCTTTCAATATCTTGCTTGGAAGACCCTGGCTACATCAGCATGTAGCTATTCTGTCATCATACCATCAATGTCTCAAATACTGTTTCGATGGTCAAGTTGGAACATTGCAAGGTGATAAGGCCCCGTTCAAGACATGTGAGTCTCAATACATTGAGGCGGAATTTTATCACATGAACGGAAGATAAAAATCTACAATGAAGGAAATTACCAAAGTTAATGCTCCGTATGGTTTGGAAAAAATTCCAATAAATCCATTTTCACATGTGAGTATAGATTATGTGTTACCTATCAGTCAAATTGAAAAAATAGGCCCAAATAAAATTACTCTTATGGAAAGATCCATAATGTAAATTACGGCAATCGAGCCAAACAACATGGGAGAAATTGGTAACTTACCAAGCAGTGATGAAAGCATAAGTGGTGACGTTTTCATTTCGTCTGCTGAAATCCAACAAGTCTATACTTCGCTAATCAGGCCAGAAGAAGTTATAGCAACACCAGAGGTGAATATTGATGTCGATTCTCAATCCATCATCTCCTCTTTATTTCCCAAAGAAGACCCTTTATCATCAATAGGGTCGGAAATGGAAGCTTCTTCTTCAAAATGTGAAAATTTTGACATTTATTATGATCATGAGAATTTCGTTTTTTCATCTACTTTGCAAGTAGAAACGGAAGAAATAACTCATGATGAAGAGGAAGAGGAAGATCTCAGAGATGCTCCTCCAGCATTTGAAGAGGGTATCTCTACCACTGTGGATGAACTCAGAGAAGTAAATCTGGGTACAGAGAAAGATCCACGCCCCACTTTAATTAGTGCGGCCATGACCCTTGAAGAGCAAGAGATGTATATTTCTTTTTTAAAGCAAAATAAAGATATTTTTGCTTGGAATTATACAGAGATGCCTGGCCTTGATCCTGATGTTGCCACCCATCATTTGGGTTTTCCAAAAGAACATCGAGGATTCAAGCAAGCTGCGAGAAGAACACACCCAACCTATGCTTCCAAAATCGAGGCTGAAGTGGATAAGCTTATCAAAGCTAACATCGTCAGAGAAGTTCAATATCCCAAGTGGTTGGATAATATTGTCCCTGTAAAGAAGAAGAACAGACAAATTAGGGTTTGCATCGATTTTAGTGATCTTAATCGGTATTGTCCTAAAGATGATTTCCCAGTTCCGATTACAGAACTCTTAATTGATGCGACGGCTGGCTATGAAGTACTTTCTTTCATGGATGGATATTCTGGATATAATCAGATCCGAATGGCCCCAGAAGATGAGGAATATACAGCCTTCAGAGCTCCTCAAGGTGTGTTTTGTTACCGGGTGATTCCCTTTGGTTTAAAGAATGCAGGTGCAACATATCAACGCGCCATGCATCGTATCTTCAAACCTTTTCTAGGGAAATTTTTTTAATGCTATGTAGATGATCTGGTGGTTAAATCCAAACAACGTTTTGATCACTTGGCTGATTTGGAAGTCGTATTCCACAAGCTTCGACAACATAATTTGAAGATGAACCCCTTAAAATGTGCTTTTGGGGTAACCTCAGGAAAATTCCTCGGCTTTGTTGTACGCCATCGTGGTATTGAAGTCGATCCTGAGAAGACCAAATCAATCCTTGGTATGTCACCTCCTCAGAATTTGAAGGAATTAAGAGGACATCAAGGACACTTAGCCTATATTCGGCGTTTCATCGCCAATTTGGCAGGCAAAAGTTTACCCTTTACCAAATTATTGAAGAAAGGAGTCACTTACCAGTGGACTGAAGAATGTCAAGAAGCATTTGATGTTCTCAAGAAATACCTCTTAAGTCCACCAGTACTCATGCCACCTGTTGAGGGTAGGCCTCTTATCCTCTATGTGACAGCTTTAGAGCGATCATTGGGTGCCTTTCTCGCTCAAAAGAATGATGCTGGGAATGAAAATAGTCTCTACTATCTCAGTAGAACTATGCTTGAAGCAGAAACCCGGTATTCGAGTATTGAAAAGTGCTTCCTAGCATTAATCTTTGCAGTTCAGAAACTGAGACACTACCTGCAACATCATGAGGTCCAATTGGTATCTCGCAATAATCCGCTCAAATTCATCCTTATTCGTCCAATGCTTACAGGACGCCTGGCAAGATGGGCGGTTATTCTATAGCAGTTCGACATCCAGTATGTGTCTCAAAAGGCAATTAAGGGCCAAGCTCTGGCTGATTTCCTGGCTGAACATCCTTCAGTGGAAGACACGTATTCAGATATCGAACTCCCCGATGAGGAAGTTTTCTCTATTCAAGAGAGTCCTCAAACATGGGAAATGTATTTTGATGGTGCTTCTAGAAGTCCAACAGGGAAGAAAATGGAAAATCCTAAATTCAACAAAGTTGGTTTAGGAATTGTGCTCATTTCTTCAGATAAGGCAGTGTTACCTTATTCCTTTTTGTTGTGGGAAGGTGGTACCAATAATGAAGCTGAATACCAAGCTCTCATTACAGTCTTGGAGTTAGCGCTTCAAGCACAAGTGAATCACTTAAAGGTGAAAGGTGATTCAGACCTGGTAATCAAACAAGTCAATGGGGATTATGCCATCAGAAAAGAAGAATTAATCCCTTTGTATGATTACGTCAGAGAATTAATGTCGGAATTCCCTTCAGAACCGACATTTTCTTATGTCCCAAGATCACAAAATGCTCAAGCTGATGCACTGGCTAATATAGCCACAACTTTAGCAGATCCAAATCAGGACGAGACAACCATCTTTATTGCCCACCGTCGTGCAATTTCACCTTATGTTCAAGTCAGAACAGAGGAAATTAATGAAATTAGTCCCATTCCTGAACCGTATGGTCATACTACAGGATGGATGTCACCTATGAAGGAATACCTTCAAAATGGAACACTTCCACCTGATAGAGCCGAGAAAGAACAAATTCGGCGACGTGTGGTCAATTTTACTCTTTATGATGGTCCAAACCACCTCGAGAAAATTCTCTACAAACGTGGTTTTGATGGAGTTCTCTTCAGATGTATTGATGGTGAAGAGACAATGGCTGTCATAAAAGAAGTGCATGCAGGAGTCTGTGGTGCCCACCAGTCTGGACATAGACTGTCTGATCAAATTCGAAGGCTTGGATACTTCTGGCCTTCAATGATACAAGATTGTGTCAATTTCACAAAGAAGTGTCATTCATGCCAAGTATATGCCAACTTCATTCATCAACCTCCAGAGTTGCTTCATACAGCTAAATACTCATGGCCATTTTCCACATGGGGAATGGATGTGGTGGGACCTTACCCTTCAGCTACGGCCAAGCAGTTTAAGTACATTCTTACTGCTACTGATTTCTTTTCCAAATGGGCAGAGGCAGTACCTCTCAAAGAAGTCAGTTCTAAATGCATTGTTAGCTTCATCAAGTCTAACATCATTACTAGATTTGGTGTCCCTCATACCATATTGACGGACAACGGCACCAACTTCTGTTCTTCTAAGGTAAATAAATTGTATCAAGAATACAACATTAAGTCCAACCATTCATCTCGATATCATGCAGCGGCTAATGGCCAGATAGAGGCCTTCAACAAGACTCTTTCAAACATACTGCAAAAGATGGTGGATAAAGATAAGAGGTCATGGCCTGATAAACTCTTTCATGCTTTATGGGCTTATCGGACAACCACTCCCAATGCAACGCGATCTACTCCATATTCATTGGTATATGGAACAGAAGCAGTCTTGCCAATTGAAGTTCAATTTCCCTCACTCAGAATAGCCATTTGTGATCAGTTATCAACAGATGAGCAATCCCAAAAGCGGTTGAATGAATTGGAACCGTTAGATGAGAAAATATTATGCACTTTGCACCACTTGGAAATCGATCAGAATCGGATAGCACGAGCTTTTAACAAAAAAGTTCGTCTTCGTTTATTCATTCGGGGAGAATTGGTATTGGTTCTCAGAGCACCAATGATACCAGGAAAGAAGCCTCCCAAACTTGAACCAAAATGGGAAGGACCTTATTCAATACATAAGGTCTACTCCAATGGAGCGTATTCTCTGATCTCAATGGATGAAGAACACATCACGACTCCAACTAATGCCAGATTTCTGAAGAAGTATTTTGTATAAACACAAAATATTGTTCCCAGAACCAAGACTCTTACAATTGGTTCATACAGCAATGGTCCAGTATGACCTTAAACTGCAACTTCATCCAACATGACGTTAAACTGTGTCACCTTCAATGTCCGAGATGACATTAAACTATATTGTGTCCTAGCAACATGACATTAAACTGTGTGGCACTTTCATCGTCCAGCATGACGTTAAACTGTAAAAAGTCCCTAGAACTGATATCCTCATATTGGTTCACCTTAGTCCTAGCTACATGACTTTAAACTGTACAGCACCAGTTCGTCCTTGCTATATGACATTAAACTATACAGCAATGGTCCAGTATGACCTTAAACTGAAACTTCGTCCAACATGACGTTAAACTGTGTCACCTTCAATGTCCGAGATGACATTAAACTGTATTTTGTCCGAGATGACATTAAACTATATTTTTTCCAACATGACATTAAACTGTTATAATGTCCAGCAAGATGTTAAACTGTGATGTCCTATCTACATGACATTAAACTGTACAGAAGATCCTATATTTTGTCCGAGATGACATTAAACTATATTTTGTCCGAGATGACATTAAACTATATTTTGTCCGAGATGACATTAAACTATATTTTGTCCGAGATGACATTAAACTATATTTTGTCCAACATGACATTAAACTGTTATTGTGTCCTAGCAACATGACATTAAACTGTGTGGCACTTCCAACGTCCAGCATGACGTTAAACTGTAAAAAGTCCCCAGAACTGATATCCTCATATTGGTTCACCTTAGTCATAGCTACATGACTTTAAACTGTACAGCACCAGTTCGTCCTTGCTATATGACGTTAAACTATACAGCAATGGTCCAGTAAGACATTAAACTGCAACTTCGTCCCACACGACATTAAACTGTGAAAAAGTTCCCTAAACCGTCCAGCATGACCTTAAACTGCATCATCCCTGGTCCATGTATATGACCATAAACTATTTGCAAATCCCTTATGTCCAGCAAGACGTTAAACTGTGACGTCCTAACTACATGACGCTAAACTGTATAAAAGTCCCTCACGTCCGGAAAGACGTTAAACTATATAATCTCAAAAGTCCAGTATGAAATTAAACTGCACCATTCACGGTCCATGCATATGACCTCAAACTATTCACACTTTCGTCCGACATGACGTTAAAATGGTACACTCTTTTGTCCTTACTGCATGACATTAAACTGCACAGTCCCCCTTTCGTCCAATATGACGTTAAACTGTATTGTCCCCATAGTCCTAACTACATGACGCTAAACTGTACAGAAAGTCCTTGATATGTCCTACATGACATTAAACTGTATTTTGTCCCTGCTACATGACACTAAACTGTGCAGCACCAATAGTCCTAACTACAAGACTTTAAACTGCATAGTCCCGTTTTATGTCCTACATGACATTAAACTGTGCATCGTTAAGGTTGTTATTACCTCTTGTTTCTCACACCGAGTATGACTCACGTGAGCTTAGAACAAACATCAACCATAACATTCCCTTTGGGCCACTAACCATGTGTAAGTCCCAACAATATTTTTTTTATTATTAGATCATTGTCCACAAGAACAACTTGATCATTAATTCATTCTTTAATTGAACTAAACGGACTTTGATCCTTGCCCTCCAGGCTGGGTATGTAGGCAACCTCCCAGGGTTCAAGCCCAAAAAAACAATCTCTTCACATCAGTTCACCACAACCTCATATGATGTTGATTTGTGAAACCGCCCCTAGAATCAATATCTTTCCATTGATTCACTTTTGTCCTTGTTATATGATGTTAAACTATACAACACTTTTGTCCGGTACGACAATAAACTACAATCTTTTTTGATTTCCTCATTTGAGAAGGAACCATTATTGACATTGATTTTTTTCAATAATGTTTCATTTCAAAAGACTGCGTGCATACATGGTAATTCCTAAACTTTTTATCTCAGGTTAAACCATCATTGCACTAAAGTCCCCTTTCACCCTTCACATGTACGAACAAAATTTGTACAAAGGGTAGTTCTAGAACTACGTGGACTTGATTCCCATCCTTATGGGATACGTAGAAACATTCGAGTGTCCCTCGAATCCAGTCCCAAGTCTTTTGGACATAACCCCAAATTTCACTTTCAGTCCCTTGGCTGAAAAGACCTCATGAAAACACACACTGTGTATTCATTATTATGGTCCAAATTCTATGACCCTAAACTAAGATCACTCATACTTTCGTCCTGCACGACGTTAAACTGCATTTCAAGAACTACGTATGGCTTGATTCTCATTCTTATGAGATACGTAGTGAAGTCCAAGTTTCAATTCAGGACCCAGCCACAGCATGATTATGGTTTTCATTGACCCATGTATCTCTATATACATTGGACAATACCCATCTTTATGTATTATAATCCTAACCTTAAATATTTTCAGATCTTTATAACCCTTTTCATGACTTCTAGTCACAAAAATGTCAAACATCTGATAATTCTTTTGCCTGACTATGCAGCACGTGCCCATAGGTGGCCTTGCATAAACAGTCCACATAACAGACTTGTCAGCCAAAAGATGCTATTCATTTGACCATGCAGCCAATGCCCATAGGTGGCCCTGCATATTTCAATCCCCTAACGGGTTTTGTTAAATAATAGTAACTTCATTCTTGGGAAGAATGCCTCTTTTGTCCTTATTTGTCTTAAATAACAATATATAGGGATCCGCGAAAAAAAATATAGCCATCCTTAACATATTTGTCCCATATCCTTTTTCATGATCTGAAAGTATTCAATTCTATGGTTTATTCTTCTTCCCTATGTTTGGGTCAGACCTTCGTAGGAGTGATATTCATCCAGTTCTTCGATATTCTTATTTGGAAATATCTTCTCCATATTCAAGTACCTCTTTCCATACAACAAACTCTATGCTTTAGAAAATTTGAATCTCCATAAACGTTCACTGGCTTTTAGCACTAAGAAAGTAAATTTCTGGGAGTTCTTTTGCCTGACTATGCAGCACGTGCCCATAGGTGGCCTTACATAAACAGTCCACATAACAGACTTGTCAGCCAAAAGATGCTATTTTATTTGACTATGCAGCCAATGCCCATAGGTGGCCCTGCATATTTCAACCCCCTAACAGGTTTTGTTAAATAATAGTAACTTCATTCTTGGGAAGTACTTCTTCTAATTCCTTTTAGCTATTTTTCATATCATTCCTCAGATTCAAATATTCTTAAGCCATAGTTTACATTTTTTCTCTCATACTTGAGTATGGTAATATGTTTTCATATAAACTATCAAGGAATTGAATCCATTTTTAATCCATTTTGGTCAACGCTATTTCGACCTTAAACATTAGCCCCTTTATGTCCGGCATGCATGACTTTAAACTGCCCACAAAAGACAAAGGAACTCTGAATAAAAATCAAGTTCAAGCACACTTGCACACTGCCCTCTGTGCCCTAAAGTCTTGTGTGCCCCTTTTCCTTTGGATGGATTCAATTTCCTCAGAGTCAAATCATCATTTCTCTCTAGATCCAACTCTAAGGGGGGACTTTTGTTGACGCTCCTTTCATCACAGAATCTAAAGATCGGAAAAGGGGAATATCTGAGCTCAATGTGATTCATCCTTTGAAGAAACATCAAAAATCGAAAAAGGGATGAACAAGGAGAACATTGCCCATAGGCCGCACAAGTTCCCTCATGGTCACGCAAGTACACTTGCGCGCCGCCTAGTGGTCGAGAAAGTACTTGCGCGACACCATATGGTCGTGCAAGTGACTTGCGCGAACTAAGTGATAACCGCCCGGTAACCGCCCGGTAACCGCCCAGGGTCTTCTTTTGCCTATAAATAGACCCTGTGGGCCCCCCATTCGAGAGGATCTTTTTCCAGAAACTCGGATTGAAGCTCCCGATGCCCAAGTCTCTTCTCAAAGCTTCCAAAACACTTCAAAGGTAATTTCTTACCTAGAACGGAAGATCTAAAGAGAAGAAGGAAGGCCTAAGTGTTGAAACTTATCAAACACTTGCGCGCCGACTTAATTTCTTCAATATAACTTGCGCGTCCCTTTTTTGGAAGAACCTCAAGGGGATTCTAAAGGGTTTTATCAAGAGTCTCTCAAGTATTTCAATTTCTGATTGAAAATCGCGCAAGTACACCATGTGTCGCGCAAGTATACTTGCGCGACCAATACTTGCGCGCCGCCGCAGGACTTGCGCGCCTTTCAAGACTTGCGCGCCCCTATCTTTTTGGGTGCCCATCTTGCCCATCTTGCCCATTTTACCCCTCTTAAGCCATTTCACCTTTCCTTTTCAAGATTCAGTCTTCAAGACACTCTTCAAAGACATTTATGGCATGATTTCTTGATTTGACTTTCCTATCTGAAAGGAATTCTGGGAAATCTCTCTTAAAGTCTAGTGATGTAAATATCCTTATGTCACTAAAATACGGAGAGTTCATTCATTCAACCTCATCCTTTAAAATGAGAGAATCTTAACCTGGGTCTCCTTTTCAGGAATAATCCCCAGTTATAAAACCTTTAATCTGGGCATCTTCCTTAGGAGTAAGCCCCAAATTCTTAAAGTTCCTAATCTTTGGCATCCTCCTCAGGAGTAAGCCCCAATCATAATTCTTTAACATGGGAATATTTCTTAAGAATAAGCCCCAACTTCAAATATGGGCATCCTCCTCAGGAGTAAGCCCCAAACCTTAATCCCTAACCTGGGTCTCCTTTTTCAGGAATAAGACTCAGTCATAACCTTGGGCTTCCTTTTCAGGAATAAGCCCCAAGTCCCCTTAAACTTCTCTTAACCAGTCCTAATTTACCCTTGAATTGGGTTTCCTTTTCAGGAATAAAACCCAAACATAAGTCCCCTCCTAACTTGGGCAGTCATCCATACATAAGCCCCAAACAAATTCTTATGATTGCATCTTTCATGGCACAATTGTCTAAATTTTACTAATACCTCTTGTTTCTCACACCGAGCATGACTCACGTGAGCTTAGAGTGTAAAAGTAATTATGACATTCATTTTTTGAGCCATCAATCATAAACATCATACTCCATTACTCGAACTATGTGGGTTCTGATTCCTTTTCCAAAACAAAGGATACGTAGGTAGCCCATTTATGGGTTCGATCCCAACTTTGAAATAATCTCTGTCCTTCTGAATGACGATAAACTTCAAGTGCCCCACTGAGTGGCTTTAAAACCAGCCTGGTCATCATAATGACCAAGATACTTTTATATAAATGTTTTGAAAGATACCATTGACCAAGAATCTCTAAACAGATATAGATGATTCTCTATTGATGAAGAACCTCGAATACATATAAAAGATTCTCTAAAATTATTGGATATTTAATCATTGATTGTTAAAACTAAAGGAAAGCACATTTTATACTTGGTAATGTAATAAGGATTCACGAACATAACTTAAATCTATAAAGAGAGTCCCGGAGTAGACAATAATTCCCCTCAAAAAGGTGTGATGAGTCCGACCTCCCATCCTCTCGACCAAAGCAAATTCCTAAGCCTCATTAGTCCACAAGCTAATGAGCGCCTGCCTTTGGAAAGTAGGTCCAAACGGATGTGGAATCATTGGATGTTTCCGGTTCTACGAACAAAACCGTTAGAAACCGATCGGAACGATTGAATCTCCCATCCAGGAGGTCATCCTCGGATTCCGCGTGAAACAAACATAAAATATCATTAATTAAATGACTTGACTTGGTGGTCCTATTTTTTATTGTTTATCTTGTGTGATATATCTGTATTTCAATGCTACTATGATATATATTTATTTTCATATTTTATTTAAATTGATAATACCATTGTGTGAGTATATATATGATGACTGTGACAAACATGCGTGGATATGGACCATGGTTAGTGAAAGGATAGGTATACCATAGGTTAATAGTAGACTCATAGGAGAGTGTTTTGTGATCCCATAGAATGGTTATGTCTTGTCATATTTCTAATCTTATTCGTATTGAGTGATTCCACCACATATAAGTTTGACGGGATGAACAGATAAGAAATCCTATTATGGTCTAAAGAAACCTCCCATGGTGGAGGAGGATATGACCCCATCATGCCTTTATATCAGCACTGGTGATCCAGGATGTAGAGGCCATTAAAATTGGGCTCTTTCAGATAGTACCCATCCATGGTAGAGTAACTCAAGGGATTATGGTTGACTATTATTTGAGTTTTCACCTTCAATATCCACCCAAATTCTTGTATACTAGTGTCCCGTATAATATAGAGGATTGTATGTTTTTCATTAAGATTATTTTAACGTTGTTATAGTCTCACGAGCAGGGAATAGTTGTTCTAGTGACCTTAATATTTTAGGAACCTACTAAAAGATAATGAAAACCAATGAGTTAGGATAAATGATAATCATGTATTACATGGGTGACATTCAAAGACATGTTTATTGAGATTCACTTTCCAGAAATGATGTTGTTGGACCATACCCAAGAGTTCATAGAACTATGATAGGGTTTTGTGTATTTCTATGTATAATCTACTCAATAAATATAGTTAATTATCTTTTCTCTTTTTTTTCTAGAAATGAAACATAAAAATCATGTAAGTACAATATATTATTTCATCTTGAGCTCAAAAATTATATTAGAGTATTTAACCTGATGATATACACATAGGTGCTTCACAAGGCTCTAACCGCTGAGAAGGGTTTGGAGTAGTATAGAAAAATAGGCTCACTTATGGACCAAAATTTATCAGTTGGTGATCTTTCACTCATAAACATGAGAGTTTTTCTTTTTAGTGGGAAGATAAAGCTGGGATATGAGAAGAATATCGGTACAAATTTTGGTTAGATTCATACATATTCTATATCTTCCATGGGATATGATTTTAGAAGCACATAAAAAAATGGTCTAAGGGGGTATTATTTCTATTCTTGTAGGAAGCCGTCTATGTAGTGTCACTATTGTGACATGGAAAGTAATTATAGATGATTTTATCCCGAATCCCTTTTAGAGAGTCCATGGTATATCACGACAAGCTTGGAAGAGTAGATGTTAACACATGATACAATGTTCGTAGATGATGAATACTCAAGGACATGGTTATGGGGCTATGATATGGTGAGTCCATATAGTGTATTAGGTTATAGTATTTGATGGAGAGGGTCTATATAACATTATAAATATGTTTTGAATCACATTCTACTAATCATCTTCTTTTTTAGTATTGGTGGCTCCCACACCTTTATTATTTTACAATTAATTTCTATAATTGAACTACTGGTTACATTATACTTTGAGATGGTCTATCTTGAATAAACATTGGGAACAAATGTGGACAGTTTACAATGATTTCCAAAGAATCCCATAATTTTTTTAAAATATTAATATCTCTAGGAGTTCAAAATTCTAGATTTGTTGATCTTTGATGTGACTCTTGGGATGGTCTAGTTACCAGATACCGAGAACCCATTAACAGATATAATAGATGGGTGATTTCCTCTTTCCCAAAGGGAGATTAGTTCATGATGACTAGAGAATGAGAACTATGAGATAGTAGTGTCAGACCAGGATTGAGGAAGACCAAGATAATCCCATAAGATATGGTGGCCATGGCTCATTTAGTAGGATCTATCTAAGTAACCCCATATTTTCCACTAGTCATATATCTATATCAACAAATATTTTATGTTGAATTCCTCAGACTGCATTGATGGAGGAATTGAATTTGTGTTAGAATTCATTTTGTGTGCCAATACATTTTGATACCCCCATATCATAAGGTTCCAATCGAGCTGAAGGAGGTCAAGGTAAATATATATGAATTATTGAGGAAGGGATTTATTAGACCAAGTACTTCATAGTGGGTTTCACCTCTATTGTTTAGTAAGACAAAAAATGTTTGTATATGGATTTCTATTTCTTACTATAAGTTAAACTAGGTGAAACTGATGAATAGGTATCCATTTACATGGATTTAGGATTTCTTCAAGAAGTTATTCGGAGCCCTTTGGTTATTCATGATTGATATTTTATTGGAATACCACCAGTTTCATGTTAAAGAGGGATAAATTACAATGAAAACATTTATACGTAGGCATATATAATATGAGTACTTGGTTATGTTTTTCAGGAAAATGAACATTCACGTACTATTCAAGAACCACATGAAAAAGATATTCCACATGTACATGGAATCATTCATCATAGTGTTCATCAAAAACATACTCATCTACTAATTAACACCAAAGAAACATGATAGGAACATAAAGTAAGTCTTGAAATTGCATAAAGAACCAAATCATTATGAAATGTTGTGGAAGTACGACTCCTAGATTCTACAGGTGATGTTACATTGGCATGTGGTGTTTTATATTGTTATATTTATTGACTCAAATAGTGTTGAAGAAGTCATTACTTGGAAATTTCCCTATAATGTGTTTCAGATCCGGAGATTTCTAGGTTTAGTAGTACATTACCAATGTTTTATCTTGTATTTATCTTGAAAATCATTACCAATGAATATGAAAAATAATAATGGAGTGAAGGTACAATGGTTAATCAACTATGAAAAAGAATACCATGGGATAAATATAAGGTAGATGATAAATATAGTAGTGAAACTCCATGAGCTTTTCATTTTTTATACATTATAATATGATAAATCAAGCGTTATTAGAGGATAAATGATTATATAGAGAGAGTGAGTAGAAGTCTATGGGTTATATCATCTATGACCTAGTGGGAAGAGCCACCCAAAGCATGAGTTAGAGCTAGAAACAATAGTTCACACTCTAATATAATAGAGACACTATATATTCAGTGAGATATTTTTTATTTACAAAGACTGCAAGAGCCTTCGTTATATCATCACACTGAGGGACTTGAGGCCGGGATAGAGGATTTTGGTAGATTATTTACAGAACATTGAGTTTAATATAAAATATGAGAATTTTAAGGGTAACATTATTCGAGATGATATTTTCTATAAGACACAAGATGAACATGATCTTGGTGAGAGGCATTCCGAGGAGTTGTGGTGCATGATAATCATTTTGTCTAAATAGAGAATGAAAGCTTTAGAGTATTAGGGATATGTGAACTATTACCTTTTAGTGATCATATACTAACTTGTGTATAATGTGAATATGATACATTAGTTATACACATAACGTGTTATCTTGTGGGAAAAAGTAGCTCGGTTACCATTATTGATAGATAGTCGATTGAAAATGATAATGTGATATTGGTACAGGGGATAAAAGTTGTCCCTATATTCATTAGACAAGAGTTAATGAGAGATTAGACTAACTATATATGTGGAGTATATCCTGGTGCATCCATGATTTATCATGATTTCTTATGCCAGTTCTGGTGGAGGGGGATGAAGATGGGAATTTTTGGTTTTGTATCCCAAATAATTACTATTCTGTGATTGAAGACTAAGCATCAATAACCTAGTTGTTTTATTTATGTACTTATTATATCCATAGGATAGAGGGAGGAATCCATGATAGAATTTTTGATGGTGTTAACCAGGTCCTCAAAAAGGAATGATATTTTCGGGGTAATTATCTATTGGTTTAAGAATGTATTCCACTTCTAATTGAACATAGATCCACACTCAGTGGAGGAGATATGGAACCTCTATATCAATAATATCAAACAAATTCAAAATGTTCCATAGATAACTATATCAGAAAAAGATTCATATTTTACATTTCTTTTATTGAAAGGGCTTGCGTAATGACCTTCAGACTTAGCTGAAATGGAGAAAAACATACCATCCATAAAAATATGAAAAGTTTAAGAAGACTATATACAGATTGGATGATATTATTTATTCCCATGTCCTAGAATTTGGTGCATCATAGAATGATCATATAGATTTTAATTAGTTCACACACAAAAAAATTTACAAGGTTTAGATTCTGATTACATCTTTTTAAGCTCTATATGGGAGACCATGCCATTTACCAATCTATTGGCATGAAGCAGGTGATGTAGTAGTTGTAGGCCTTAGTATAATTCAGGAGACATGAAAGAGTATACAACTAATTCAAAAGTGATTTATTACTACTCAGAGAGGGCATATATCCAATGAAGTCCGTAGGCGGAGGTCTTGGGAGTAATGTATGGGAGAGAGGGTTTTTTGAGATTGACTCCTAAATTTGGGAATTGATGTCTATGGAAGAAGGGAAACCTATAAAAACGTTTTGTAGGACCCACTGAGATCACCGAACAAGTGGGGATTGTGGAATACTATTTGTAAGATCCTCAATGTGTTTGGTTGAATTCATTAGTTGTTTTACATTTATCAACATTAGAGATACATTCTTTATCCAATGATTGTTATAGATTATGAATATTTTGTGTTGGTAGAAGATGCACCATGTGAGTATAATGCAATGAGGATTATATATTAGAATGATAATTTTCTATTAGGTAATACTATACTAGGTTTCTAGATTCTGTGGTATAATGGAAAGATCCATGAGGAGAATTGGGAGCAAGAGACATACATTTGACCATAGTGGCATGAGTTTTTTGAACATGACCCCTGGATACACTTCTCGAGGATGAGAAGTCTTTAGATGGGGAGAATTATAAGTACCTTAAATTATTTTTCATTAATGAAATACATTTTTTTCAATTCTCTTTGACATAGGCCATGGTTGTTTATTTAAGAAGGGATTTATAATGTTTTTAAAGTCATAAGGGGTGGTTTGGAATGATTACATTAAAAACTGGGGAGGACGTAATGTAGCACAGAGTAAAATTGAATAAGGGGTGGAAACACCCTTGAATGGGTGGTTCCACCATGGTGATGGGAGGAATTGGGGCTATACCACAACTATCAATATAGAAGAACAGGTCAAGTAGGGCACCACATGGTGACTTTTTCCATGATAAAGAATAGGTTTCTATATACACTAGTCAAATGATGTTCTTTTTTGTATTAAGCCTATTAAAAAATCCATGAGACTCAGTCCTCTGGGGTAATGTCCATAAATTAAATCCATTTTTGATTTCATCTATGGAATTTATTTGGAATTGATGAGGATCCTTCATTTGGTTTTATGAGGCATAAATGAGGATTCAAACATGGATTGAACCATCCAAATATCTATGCCTTCCATCATTTTTAATAGATTTATAGTTTATATTTATTTCAAAATAAACTCTACTTCATAGACCTTTCCCTTACACAACATTATTTCACATTGATGAGCGGTTCCATGTTGCATCCATTTCCAATAATCATGGATGGTTCTTTTAGTGAACTAATTAACCATGGAGATAGGCCCCTATGATATTTTCATCTCACCTAGTGCACCCTCTATGATACAGTTTTACTAGCTACACCATAGGGGTTGTTTATAGCAGACCACTTTTCCACAACCCTTGATTTGCACCATGGAGATCCTAATATTTTTAGCTACACTCCTCCTCCTATCTTGGATAGAGCTTTAAGAACCCCATTGAAAACAATCAACCTGGAGTAATAATTAGTTTTTACAATGAAATTGAATATCCTTTACATATAATTTAACCAATGGATGTTTATTTGTTATAGGTTCTAGGATATATTGGAAGATGATCATGTTCTAGTGAATGGAAATGTTGTTTAGGTGATGAAAACTTTATTAAGGCATGACAGTGAAATGAAAACCCCGATGTAGGAATTTTTCTACTTGTTGGTGAAATTTTTCTATATTTGATGATTAAATGAAATGATATTATTTTTTTATTAATTAATGATTGATATGGGTTTTATTTTGTCTATGGGTGGCTTTGATATTGGATTGATTATGATCATGTGACTATATGTGGACCCTAATGTTAAATTAAATGTTTCCCGTTGTTCCTTTCTATATCATGTAATTTGTATTGTGTTTCATTGACCAAAGAACTATATTTTAGGTATTGAGAATATAGGGTGGATTCTGGAAGTTGGTGTGATGTGGTCCAAAGGTTCTTAATGGTGGCCGTGGATATCCATGTCATGGGATGTGCCTATGTATCCAATTAACCAACTACTCATAGTCCATAGATTCATAATGGTGGGAGCATCTACCCCTTTAGAGTGAGGGGAATGATTTTATAATTGGATAATTAGTATGCACACCCTATGGACATGGTTCATATGTGATTCAATAGGATAACTGATTGGGGATTAACATGGTGAGTGTGAGGAGTTACAGATGACAACAACCATCAAGCTGGGGTGAGCAATGTTTCCTTGGTGGCAGTACATGGTTGCATTTTTCAAAATATTTACTGTCTATAAGATGAATCTGGTGGTGATGGTGTTCAAGGTGGCTAGGTCGATGCATGATGACTTGGAATATGTATTGCTTTATGATTATTTGAGTGTTTACTTATGTCATAACATATAGTGTTATATATTATGAGTACATATGTTATGGATGCATTAGCGGTTCCCTTTTGAGTGTTGTAGTCACACTGTACTCAGGAATTTCATTGTTTGTGTAGATTTCATGATTTGAGATCAAATAAAGGGAAATGGACCTATGGCAGATAGTTTAGAAGTGAAGAATTGAGCTAGAGAAGATTGAGGCAGACTCTAGAGAACCCCACATGTGTTTTTCTATTTACCTACTGTATATACTCTGGATTTTAGTACCACCTTGGAAGATATTAAATATATATATTCCATTTATTTTTGTTCTTATGGTTCAGTATGATGATTTAATATAAAATATATTATTATTATTAATCATTTTACATGATATTGGGAGTATAGTCACCACAAAAATAGACTCAGATCCTCACTACTTAGTTGACCTTATCTTTTACATGAAGATTCACAGATGATGTAATGTTCATTTTCAAGGTAGACTCGATGTTTTGGGTTGGTATATTAAATATACTCTTCTATATATTCATATTTTTGTGTAATGAAACAATATTAAGAAACTATCCAATTCGAAATACCTTTTTGGGTGGTATCATTCAAGAATTCATTTGAAAGGATATATTTCTTCTATTTTAGAATCCATCTAGGTTTCCATCATTCAACTAAGGATATATTATTTTAAACCACCCATAATGTTTCTATGGATAGTTTATTTTCATGTTATTCCATTATAGAATTTTTCATATACTCATTACTCTATATGGAATGACCATCACATTTTATATATTTCCAATTGGATTATGTTCCCCTATATTGAATGTTATTCTATAGATATAGGGAAAATTAATAGTGTTCTATATGTTTTTATTAAGAAATATAAAATTATTTTAAGGTTTACCATATATATTTTTACCCTCTGCATTCCTTCCTTGGATTGGTTATGATCATGTTATCCCTTTATTTTACAAGGGTAAAACTATTGATACTCTTGATGATTATTGATTACCAAATTTGATGGATTATGTATTGAAGTTTCATATTTTCTAGTACAAGGATATTTTTTTCATTAATAAAGATAATATGTTAGGAATATTATTAAATGTATTATTTAATATTACGGTAAATGTATTAGACATAAAAAAGTGGTGAGTGTTGTTATAAATTATATATCCCCATGATGCACTAGTAGATCTCAAGAGACAAAAACAACTTGGGTATTGGTGTATACCTCTCCCAAAATCAGTATAGTATCTTGGAACATGGACTCAAAAATTATTTTATGATTTCTCATATTATGAATTACATTTTTATAAGAAAAGTAATAATTTTCCATCATGTTTTCATTTGTTGTCAATGATATAATGAAATCAGTTTCTGTTAATTATGGCATAATTGAGATTATTTATTTCTACCATATTATGTTAGACATTCTTTTGTTGTGGATATCTCCAGTTATATGTTTCGATTAATATGTGTTTCTTTCTCACTACTTTATATTGTTTACATTCCCCATGTTATGAGGAAATGTAAAACATGTGATATGTTTATAATGATAACAAATGTGTGAACAATTTATTGGACATATTGAAGAATCATTATGGGTTATATAGTTTTTTATATACTGGATGAAAAACTAACCATTTGTTTATTAATATATAGGTTTTATGGTTTATTTTTTTTCTTAATTCTAAAAGGATATAAACAAAAATATATGGTAGAGATGTATGTGATTCAATATTTATAAATGATCTTGTAATTGAATATGATTATATCCAGGATATTATAGTTGGTAATAGAGAGAGTTCATAAAGTATGTGTTCATGGAACTATATTAGGGAGTGTGGATATGGGGTATCATAGTAAAAATCACTAACATTACCATGGATTCCCATCTATTATCACTCTAGAGAAAACCAAACTAACATCCAACACTAACATAAGAAAAACCATCTCAACCCACCCAAGGGACTCTGATGTACCAAAACCTCACAAAATGGAACTAGGAACTCATACATTTAGTCCTAGAAAATACATCTCATATCCATACCAACCCATTATAGAATTTTCATATACAATGAGCATAACAAACCTTAGTTAAAAACAACACATGGAATTCAAAATATTCATCCAATGTATTTAATCAACCATAGATTATTTGTTTTTAAAAAATATAAATAAGTTATTATTCATCCTTTATTTAACAGACATGTGTTTTACTAAATTTTCAAAATCATTTCTTCTTAAATGTTTTATAAAAATACGTACAAAATTTTGACAAAAATTATATTATTATAAGTAATCATGAATATATATATATATTTACCTATGTTCCAAATATTATGAAATTAATTACATCATCTAGAAACCTTAGGTTATGATTAAAATAAATTAATAATAATATCACTTAGAACACCATTCTTGAGTCAAAACATCTATTATTTTAGTGAAATGGAATGAATAAAAAATTAATCTCGTTGTATCTCAATCTTTTGGAATATATCTATTGGTTTTGATAGTGAATAAGAAGACTCCCTAATTTTGAAAACACAACCCATATCCAAATATGAGTCTGAAATAGTAATTCAAAAAAAATCATTGTGCATAAAGAAAATTGTTACACGAGGACTAGAATAACGGTTAGATAATATATCATTAGTGATACAATACCTCATTAATTCATTTTTATATTCAAATGGATACCGATTAGAAGTTAGATTCTACAATATATTTTAGGATACTATATACTATGTATCATCAAAATCAGTAATTGATAAATAATTTGTTTAATATATATCATTATATGAATTATAGAAAATTTATTCTAGGAGGGAATAAATAATAATAGATAATATAATTATGCTATAACACAAATGAATACCACACTCAATATACAACAATATAATTTGGGTTTAATACTTGAAATAATATTATAAAACATACAAAAAATATAGTCGAGGTTAAATTATTAATTTCAACTCTCTCCAAGGACTATCCAACAAAAAAATCATAAAAATTAATCCAATTCCCTCATATAACTAATCATATGAAAAAATTACATAAGTAATGATCATGAACTAGGGTTATCATATAAAATTTTATCAATTAACTTATTACATTCTCAGTAAGTTACCCACATATATTCCATCATATATAAAGTACTCATGAATGAAAAAATTTCACATGCAATGACATAAATAAGACCAGAAATTTTATAAAGTCACGGTATGTTTACTAGGATATAATTATGCTTGAAATAACATGATTTAGACAAACAAGGAAGATAAGTAATATCATGAAACAAACACCAAATCAATACATTATATCTATGTGGTTGATTGTACATTTAGTCTCATCAACTTCCCACTCACTTAGGGTAGGTTACAACAAAAATTATTGATATTCCTTCGATTCACATTCATATATATTATATCTCTGGGTGAGGTATATTATGATGTGTCAAAAACTAACCATTCACTAAGGGTAGGGTCATGCATCATATCCTGGCCACTATACTCTCACATAGTAAACTATCCCATATGGAATTGGGGCCACTACCATATAACCTAGTGTAACATATTGTAGCATGTCCTGACCCCTACACTCTCGCATAGGAAAACATCTTATATCACCTCATGAACATTACCCTCTCTTTTTGGGTGATATCCAATATAACTTCTTAATCCAAATCAATTCACTTAGAGTAAGCTCGTGTATCCCATCATATAAAAAACATTTAACATATAGAAGGTTCATATATAGACACATATAACATGGCATACCTCAAACCTCTATTGAAGGGTGGGGGATGATATATACTATGGAACACTATCATAGAAAAACAACAAGAAAATATTCCCATAAGAGACAAGATTAGGGATCAAAACATAGGTATATGGGCATATATTCCCAGATAAATCTATATTGGAGGGTACCCCATAAAACTCAACACCTCCACATTGAACAACCCCATAATCCCTGACCAACCCATTTATTTAGATATTAACAATACTCACATATATCCAATTTTGTAGGCAATATGCAAACCGAAAGGTCAAACCATAGGTTATACCTACCTATACAGATACATAAAACCTCTCAATATGGCTATGCACTATGCTATAATGTCTCAAGAAAACACAATTATGTCTCTATTATGTTTATTTCCCATGGAAAGTTCTCATTTAAAAAATGAGGTTTGACAGTGGAAACTCGGTTCTTCTTCCAAACACTTCGTCGAACTATATCCAGTAATGGACTACCCAATTTTAACTCAGTTAACCCATGGTACAAGGTCATTAGCACTACTCAATAAAATCAGAACTCTTCTTATTATCTAAAATTACATCATGTTCACATCCCACACCATAAAAACCCTCCTTTGAGGGAGATAACATTGCATGTGTATACAATCCTCAGGTACGTCTAGTAATACCAATGGAGAATGATTACCCTATTCCAGACACCGATGGAACAAAAAATCTATACTTAATGGCTTACCATGACTACTAGAGTCACAACCATCATTCCAATCATCCCACATGTGGAGTTCATAGGTCCAATAGTTATTACTATATCTATTCTACATAACACCTAAGACTCATTTCAAAATAGTTCATTAAATAGGGATATCCACTTTTATCATCCTTAAATATCCTACTATGTCTAACTTTTTACCCCTTTTAGAACACCAAAATAAATCCCAATGCACACACATAAATTCACATCCCAACAATATATTGTTACCTATTAAAGTGACTATCTACCTCCAAACTAATGTAGTTATCCTCATACCAATATGTATTTCACCATCAATTCTATTTCAGATCCATACCATGCTCTAAATACCAAATAATATGACTTGATGATTTAATAATTAGTAATAAAAATTTAATATTTATATGAAAATTTAATTAAATTAGAAATAAACACCCAAATCAATACAGGGAGCCCCACTTAAACATAACCTTAAGAAGCAGAATACCAGTGTCTCCTACTAGGCTATAGGAAATTAAAAAAAATATTATTATTATTATTAAATAAATAATTGGTTTCTAAATATATTATACTTTTGAATAAAACTATAAAAAAACCACTGATTGATGTACCACAAACAAAACAAATATCATCAGGCAGTATTCCCCCTCTTTTGATATCAAACTAAAAATATACCATGGATCCACTATATATTTATATAATACCACTATGATATGGTGAAAACATCACCTATATAATATAATACAACTACCAAATTTTTTGAAGTAATAAGAAAAGGATGATAAGTATATGACACGACTCATTACATGGTTTCAGTGCAGTGAAATGTCTCATGAAGAACTAAAAACAAATTTAAATAGATTATGTATACATGTGGATGAAATGAGGGGGGGGGTCAGTATTATATCCAATATTGAGTATATTTTATGATGATTATGTTAACCTGAAATCCTAGAAATTAGAGTTTTCCCCTATTACATTCTATAAAAGGAGCATGTTGTGACTTGAAATTTGGAATCATGATGAAAAAAAAACAAATCTCAGGATTGTTTGAAAAGTGGAACAATTAAAACCATAATATTCCACATTCATGAAAAATAAATTATAGCATGATTAAGAATAATATTGTGAAACCAAATATTGATGGTATCTCTATGGCCTTTCCTACTGATCAAGCATTGGATAGGCATACCATGATAGTGAAATGAATCACCCCCACTAAAAAACAGTCAATGTGAAATTCTTCTGTTCCTGTATAAACCTCATCTACTAGAAAAACATTAGTCATAAATAGCGTGATACTATTTTACCCTCTTTTATAGTTTATAAACACTCACATACATTAAAAAGTTTATCATATATAACACATTCCACAATGTGTTTCCAAGGGTTTTGGAATAATATCTATCCAAATGAAAACCTAATAATACAATAAAAACTAATAATAAAATAAAACTTTCCATAATTGAATAAAATCAATAAAACCATATAAATAATTTCAAACATTATGTATTTCAATATAGACCCGCTTTCCCAATGCATCCCTACATCCAATCTCAAAAATTCATATTCAATTAGAATTTCACAAACTGTAATTATGATTTTCCATACACATGACATAATTTTTTATTTGAACATTTTAACATAAAATTGATAATTATTCATTGTCTTTATATATGGGTTTTTTTCATAAGTGTATTAAAGGCGTTCATCCTACCATCAACGTTCGTTACATGAGGATTCATCCATATGTTGGTTCTCATTGGGTATTGGGTGAGAATTCCTCATTGAATTAAATTAGTTGTTTTTTTATTAATGGAAATAATTAATTATGAGATACAATTTACAAAATATATGTAATTGGATCATGGAATGGCTGGGTTTGGTCTTGGAACAGATTTGGTCAAATGCAAATTAGGGATTATAACTCCATTTTGAGGCTCGATGCTACCTTGATCCCGTAAACATATGTTTGTATAAATGTTCATAATTAGAATGTAATTTTTTTTTGATTTTGGATATGATAACTACATCACCCTAAGAATTTATAATATATTTCAATTTAAAATTTTTTATTTCTTCAATACCATGTGTTTCAAGTAACAAAGAGTTTAAACATGCCACACTTTTATATTAAAATATTATTTTGAATATTTTCCCCCAAGACATTTGGATGGAATGTGTGAATATGGATATATGAAATATAAAAAAAAATTGGTTTAGAAATTTATAAAATGAATCATTTTTATCAATTTATAATTGATGAAAATGAAAATCATTTAGAAAATAATTGTCTTGTTATTCTAAAAATAGTTTTTATTCGCATTATGCGTTTTATCCTACAAAATTAATTTTATCACAGTGGTTGAATGGTATTAATAATGTTTATATATTATATATTCATTAAAATGTATCATTCATATAATAATTTTTCTAGGAACCAGAACAAAATATAAATCCCATTTTATGATTAAAACTGCAATTTTTGTAAAACTGTGTTTTATTATTTTTTGTGAACTTTTATTAAATCAAATTTATGCTAGTTATAGGTATTGAATTTGAAAAAATGGGTTCCATACCTTCAATCATATAGTAATATTTTGGTAAATTTGACCCTTTTAAACCATTATGAATATTAATATTGGAAAAATTTATCATATCGATAAATGTAAAACAAGGTAAAGTAAGTGTAAAACTATGTGATGAGTTCATAATCATTAATAATAATAATAATTATTGGATGAATAAAATTCAAAAAATATCACCTTAGGCTTTAAATAGACATGATCAATGGAAAAATATTCAGAAAAATGAACAATATAATATTAAAATAAATGAAAGTTACAAAATTTCTATCTCTTAGTTTTAAATAAGTATTTTGTGTCCATGTAGGAATAAAATAATGTTATGAAAGAATATAAATGAAAATTTGTGCATAATTAAATTATTCTCGTGATAATAATTTATTTAATTTTTTTAGTAATTATATAATTTCATTAAATTTTTTCTCAATGCTAATACAATTTTTTTTTTCATATTATTGAAATATTAATTAAATGTTAATAAAAAATATTTAAACTAAAATAATTTGAGTTATTTATAGTTGTACATAATTATATTATATGAATATGACATATTAGTGATTTTTAAATAAATAATATTCTAAATCCATCTTTTTATTGATGTATTTCTTGTGAAATTAAATGAATTGTGTCAAAATTGACATCAATGATAATTTATCAAAAATAATAATCTATTAAATTATTTAAAAGTAAATAAAATATTTAAAAGTAAAAAGGGAATAATTCATGGTCTAATATATCATATATTTTTCAGTTATGTGTCAATTTTAACCATATATACAAAATTATAACCACTGATATTGAAAAATACATTACCATAGTTAATGTTACAATAGATTAAATAAAGGGTTAAAAAAAATTATAAGGATTAAGACAACCAAAAAACCCTTCACAAATTTTATTATTTTATGATATTTCAACCATATCATACCATAGGTTGTAATACATGGAAATTTGGTTGCATTTTAATTGGGATTTTTTTATAACATAATCTTTTAAGAAATCTCAAAAGTGCCTCTCACCTCAATTATAAAAGAGAGCCTCATACTTCTCTTATTTTCACCACATTTATCCATATAGATCAAATAAAATAGAAATAGTTCTCTTATCCACAACCTTATATATTATTTATAGGTTTTTTATTCAATGATACCAACTCTATTTCCATTATGAAAAGATCCAAATGGTGTTTATCGAAGAAAAGGTAATCATCATTACCGATTCCATCATGATTATTTGATCTTCTATAACCCATTAAAGTGTTGTAACCATTATTTGATAATATTTAAACTATAATTAATATTATAATATTTTATTTTTATTGTTATTCTAATACCATATTCAATCTTTATTCCACGCTACAAAAGAGTGAAAACATCGTTCGTGCATACATACAACTTACCGTCTTATAAACAATTCATTTAGATGATTTTAAATACAAAAAACAATAAATTTATATGATATTTATTACATAAATATTATTTTAGAATAATAATATAATATATACTTTTTTTACACTCCAATCCATGGGATGATTATAATCTTCCTCAAGCATACATGTGTACTACCACCTACACATTGTGATGTGATCAATTTTTCATTAATGATTAACAAAAATGGTAATAAGGATAAATTTTATGAATATATATGTTTTATATGATATAATAATTTTATTTTAAATGATAATAATTATTTACATTTCATTTATTCCATTCTTCGAAAAATTAAAATACATTCATGCGTACGTACGACCTACCATATCCATGAATGGTGTAAGTCATTTTTTAATCTATAAATTTTAGGGATTACAATTGAATATTTATTTAATGAATATAAATTATAGTTATATATTGATTAAAATTAATTATAATATAGTACAATTTAAAAATGTATAAGTACCAAAACTATCGAATGAAAACATATATGAAACATGAAGCAATTATGAAGCAAAAATGTAATTTTAATAAAGAATTATAAATAAATGGGTTATAAATGGTTATATATAAATAATAAATGGTATGATATATATATTAAAATTTATTCAAGAATATATTTGTAATAAATATATAATTATTATACTAAAGGTATGACCACCTACATTCAAATTCAGACACGAGGTTTCAGTTTTCAATCTCACATTTACTTCTGTGAGATATATGTCACATGCACCACTTATTTATGTTGTGTTGTGAATATACTACCCATTTGATATATTATATCATTAATATATTTTTATTAATAGTATTTATTTTCTAATTTTTAGTATTTCTTTCATGGATCATTTGATTCTAATGATACCCAAGTGGTAAGGGTATATTTCTCAATTTCATCATTATTCCCCATAGGGGGATTTTTTATTCCACATTTTTTTTAAAAAAAAATTGTTTTTTAAAATTATAAAATTCATTTATTAGAGTTATTTTTAACCATTTTACCATTTTACAAATGGATTAAAAAATAGTCTTATTATTTTATGACCTAGGAAATTTTCTATTATTTTACAATAGTGTGAAATGAATATTTATTTACATGTAAAACATGAAAATATTTTCCTCCCATCACAAATAATATTTTCTTTGAAGCTTACTTTACAATTTTCATGGTTATATTGAAGTAAAATTTTTTCTTTTATGTTTTCTAAGTCTTTAAATAAGTGATTTTAATGTGAAAAGGGAATTTTCCTCATGAATTTTCCAATGATGTTTTTATCGTATTTTCAACTATGTCAAAAATATTTTTTGAATACTATGATAGGGATGTTATTATCATATGTTACAATCATCCATATTTTTATGGATGTTTTATGGTCATTTTTATTGGATAAATTACATGTTTTTTATATTTAAGTTATTCTAATATGAATAGTTGTTGATTTTTAAGGTCGTTGGTTATATTGTGTTTTTGTTCATATGAAGTATGACATATTATGTGATTGGTGGGACTCAAAATAACAAAAACCCTCAATGCAACAAAGAGTCTCACCAGACAAACTATTTTTTATTTTTGGCCAATTCCTTACCCATTTATATAAAATTCCTTAGAATGAGGCCTTGATTGAATGATTAAGATGTCTTGAAATGAGTCCTTGAATGTTTGTTTCAGATGAACGACATTATGAATTCAATCACTAAGAACTGATTTATTGATTTATATATGTTTATTTGAATAGTTCTTATATCTATAGATTTATTTTATCTCACATGATTATTTATGTTTCATTATTCTATAGTCATTTATTCATTCAATATTATTCACGACATATTTTGATTTCACTATAAAAATACCCATATCGAGAATCTAATCTCACACATTTCTTATGTTTCTCTTCCCATAGATACCAAGAAGTATATTATTTTTAATATATAGGGATAGTTTATAGGGGACTATGATGTTATCATAGAAAATACTATTTTTTATTTTCTATTTTCTAATATACATGTGATGTTCAAGTGTGTATCTAGTTCATGAAGACCAGTAAACTACATAGTACTTTAGGATGAAATTTATTTTATTTTGTTTGATTGTAATAATGTAACCACTATCTATGTGGTACTATAGTCATGGTATTTACAATTGGTATTGAAGAATGTTTAGTAGAAACCTTGGGATCTAAATTTTGTAAATCATCGATTAGGGAACATAATCATAAAACTAAAATTGAGAATATTCCAAAAAAAACTAGGTTAATGATTATGAGATTATCTCTGCATAAAATTTTCAATTTATATTAACTGTTTCCCTAGTTTTTGAATTTTACATTATGTTTCATAATGCTATGATATAATTTAGTCTATTTCATTATTTAGAAATGGAGAATAGAAGAAGGAATGAGAACTATATCAATGCATGTATTCCAAGTTTGGATTTCCCTTTTGTGAATTGTAATAATGTTATAGCAATATATCTTGCTAAAAAATTAATTCTATTATATGGTTGATGTCTCAGGTTATGAGATATCACCATATGCATATGGAAATAAATTCTAGTCCACTACATGGAGTTATAATGTATGAATGATTCATGTGTTGGAAGACTCCATCATTAAATGGTACCATAAATCCATTTGTGGTGGAGAAGTGGAGAAGTTCTTTAGAGAATATATTTCCCTCATTGGGAAGTAATGATTGAGATAATGTGGTCATAAATGTTTATCACCTTTTAGGGGATGCATATCAATGGTTGTCATTGATTCAAATCACTAAGGATGAGCAGGAAAAAAAGAGTATGGAATTGATGATTTTTATTTAATTATCATAGAAAAATAATTTCCTTATGAATATTGTGAATATATGGAAATAATTTTTTTGAGTTTGTGATATGAGGTAGAGGAAGATGTTTATAAATGTAAAGCCAACATTACAAGATTAATAAATAATGGTGTGGAAAATGTATGCAATACAAAGATAAATATTGACCATTTATTTTATGTGATTATGAAAATTCCTTAATTGAAACTATTCTCTGAAACATTCACATCTTATGATGATATAATATAATGTTTTATCAATAAAGAGAAATAATTATCAATGTCTTATGGATATGAAGGAAATAAATGGAATAAGAAGAATGTAGTTAAAAAAATGTATAAGGGGAATATGAGAAAGTGGAATATTTTAAAATGTGATACTTTTGGATGTAAACACCTCGCTACATGCTTAAAAGGAAAATAAAATTTCCTTAGCTATGGAGAAAAAGGACATCAAGCACTTGAATGAATGATTAAGGGAAAATATATCGAAGTCAAGGGTTTTAACTATAAATATATTGGAACCAATTCCAAATAACTCCCTAAGTGTTATAGTATCTTACCAATAAATAATTCATGTGGATTATGATAATATAAAGCAACTCCTACAACTAATGTGGAAGTTCCTAATGATATGTAGAAACGTATACTTATCATTAACTATTTAATTGAAAATGGTTCATTTAATTATATTTATTCCTAATATTTTATATCTGAATGATTTTATAATGGTATAACATCACCACCTCAATGATTAAATATAGAGTTGTTAGTGGAAACTCTAAATGGAATGATGGTCACATCACATGTCTACAGTTCCTCCCTAAATGAAGTTAGTGGGAATGTGCTTCCTTCAAATATTTTTTTCTCCCTCTAGTAAAATTTTAAACTATATTTGGAATGGTTTGTATTTGTCTATGTAAATCCGACATCAATTACTAAGAAATGGATGTGACATTTCATATTCTAAACCAATATATGATCATAAATGGTGTTATGGTATAATTGAACTTACAATGGAAATCACATATATCATATGGGTAATGAATCCTTTTGAAAGGTGGTGTTAATATACTATGGTTGGGAAAAATTCAATATTAATGATATGCCTATTGTTCAAGAGTTTTTAGATGTGTACCTTGAATAGATTTATGGTCTTAAACCAAATCACGACATTGAGATTTCAATAGAACTCATATATGGTGATACATGTATTTAAAATACTCTATATAAAATTGATACCATTTAGTTATTGTAATTAAAGAATGGACTCAAGTAGAATATTGAAAATGGATTCATTCAGACAATTACATCAAATTGGGATGAACCTATCCTTTTTATTAATAATAAATATGGATTGATTCATCTCAACATTCATTATCCCGAATTTTACAATATCAATATCAAGAGAAAATATCATAGTCCCCGTATTGATGACATTTTTTATCAACAGTGTTGATTCAAATAATTATATAATATTTACCTTCATTATATATCATTAATTTATGGTTAAGAATGTTGATATATCCAATACGACATTTCATAAATGATATAGACATAATGAAATTATATTGATTCAACTTGGACATACCAATTCCTATTTTATCTTTATGGATTTAATGAATATAGTATTTAGGTATTACCTTGATTGATTTGTGATATTCTTTAAATATGAGGAAGAAAAATCATGAAGATCCCATGAGGAGTATATTGGAGAACCAAAGGATGGAATATCAATATGGAAAAATTTACTTCATGGGAATTTGGGGTACAATAAGTTTCAATTTTGGGTCACTTAATCTCACGAAAAAGAATATTTGTGGATTCATTAATGAACGAAGTTATTAAACATTATTCTATACCAACCATGGTAACTATGATTAATAGTTGCCTGGGTTTTTATGGTTACTACTGACTCCTTGTGAGAAATTTCTCATGTCTATATAACACACCCCCATGTAAATATAAAATGGTTCAATATTCCTTTAGATAGATAAATATGAAGAAAATATATTGGAATTGGCGATAAATTTATTTAGGGAATCGTTCATTAATTTCCCTATAGCGGAGAAGGGTTTTCAATCCATAGATATTAACCAAAGAATTTATTGGGGTTTTTACTAATAATAAATTATATAGTGATTTCTTATACCTCATGCCAAATAATGTTCTACGAAAAAAATCCCCAAAATCATGATTTGGTGTTAAATTATATATTTTTTTCATTCAATATATGTAGGAATAATATTTTTTGGTAAATGTGTGAAATAGTCTGATCATTAAATTTTAAAGTATATTTTCACACAAAAGGAACTAAATATGTTCCAAAGAAGTTGGTTGGAACTGATTAAATATTATGACTGCTCAATACATTACCACCATTAGAAAGAGGAAATGGTGATAGATTATCTATGTAGAAAAGATCAAGATAGATTATATATGTTGAGGATAAAAAGATATGAAATAATTTTAGATGTTAAATGGTTGAATATTAAAATATCAATGGAATGGGAGAAATAATTTATTTTCCAAATTATTTTACAACCATATATCCATGTTAGGAATAAATAGGTATATAAGGAAGATGAGGATATTGTTAAGAACATTAATAAAAATTCCTATGATAATACTTGATTATGATGGAATGATAAGGTTCAAGAACTGGGTATGTATCCTATCCATAAAATATTTGAAGGATACACTTGTTGAAGCTCATAGTTCATAATTAACTATTCATTATATAAGTGAAAATATGTATTGTGATTTGAATTTTTATTTATGAAGTGAAAAAAGAGATATATTGAAAAATATGTTTATGAATTCTTGGAATAACAATTAGTTAAATCTAGGAGGAAAAAATCTTAGGAGATGTTACAACCATTACCCATACTAGAATAGATATGGGAAAACTTCACCCCATATTTTATGATTTGACTTCTAATGGGAATATTTAAATATTTGTTAGAGTTGATCTCTTTATGATGTAATAATACTCCATTTCTATCAGAGAAGACATATATCTTGATTATATTTCCAGAATTTATATTAATTATGTATTAAGGTTTCATTGAGAACCATAATCTATTGTATCTGACCGAGATCCGAGGTTTATGCTAATGTTAGGGAAAATTATTTAATGGGAATTGAAAATAGAGTTTATTTTTAGAGCTGCTTATCATCCTTAGATAGATGTCCTATGTAATAGAACCATTCAAACATTAGAATACATGTTAAGAACATTCTCTATGGATTTTAGAGGTGGGGGAGGGGGGGGGGAACACCTACCCTTTTCAATTTTTTATAACAATATCTTTCACTCGAGTATGTAGATGGCTCCATGTGACTCCATCTATCGAAAGAGGGGAAGAACTCCAATGTGATAGAATGAATTTGTAGAGGAAAAACTATTGGGACCCATAGTATTTGAGGAAATGGAAGAAAATGTCAGATGTATTCAACAAAACTTCAGAGGAAGTCATAGTTGATAAATTTTTTTCCTCAAAATCATCATAATGAACCGGAGTTTGAATTTTCTGAAAATGGATTGCTACTAATATCACCCCAGAAGAGGATGATTGGATTTATAATGATGGTCAAGATAAGAATTATGTATATCAGTCTGTTCAATATTATTTATTGTATATGGATGATAGCATGTCGATCTCCATTCCATATAATCTCTATCATGTTCCAGATGTGTTCTACTATCTATCCCAAGGATGTACATACTTGATACCTCACATGTAATAAACTCAGAGGTCAAACCATTTGAGCATGATATATCATATAAGGATCAATAAGTGGAGTTTCTAGATTATAGAGATATAGGGATAAAAAACAAGATCACTCACCTGGTAAATGTTTTGTGATGAAACCATCATTTCACGGAATCTACATGGTAACCTTGGTATGTGATGATGAGGAAGTATCAACATCTATTTTTATCAGATTAATGTAATTTGGAGTGAAAATTTCATTTTAAATTAGTTATAATATGACACAAAAATATTTTAAAATATATTTATCATTAATTAATATGATTTCATCGATATATTGAATTACATGCACCACTAAATTTAATCAAACCATAATTTTCTACCAAATTATTATTTAATAGTTTTCACCAAGGCATTTGGTTTGAAGGTATGAATAGGAATGAATTAATTAGGAAACATATATAGTTAAAAAAATTTAAAATCTAAATTCATTTGTTTCAATTAATAAAAAAAATTATTTTGAAATGAAAGGTGTTTATTTTCAAGAAAAATTTTTTATGCATGCAATGGGTTTTATACAATAAAATAAATTTATAAATAGGGGTGAATTAAATTATTAAATATATATTTTAGTTATTCAATTAATTTTTTTATAATTCATCAAATATTGTTTTTCTAGTAATGATAAATGAATATAAATCTAATTTTATACATAAATGTGTAATTGTCAAAAAATGGTTTCCATCTCATTTTGTGAAAACAAACTAAAACAAATTTCTTAAAATTTTAGGAAATGAATTTGATAAGAAAAATTCCTTATTTGGAATTAGGAGGTCCAAAATTATTAAATATTCTACTATTATTTTTTAGGAATTACGAATAGCTATCGTGGTAAAATTTAACACGACAAGAAAGAGTAAATTAGGTTAACCTAGGATAAAACTTAGTGATATCATCATATTTTTTTATAATATTTATAATTGGATGAATTGAATTTATCCCATATAAACATAGGTTCAATATTTGTAGGATTAATTTAAAATCTTCCATCAAAATGGCTAATATAATATTTAAGAAAAAGAAAGTTACAAAATATCACTACCTTTTTTTAAATATATAATATATATCCAAATAGTAAAAGAAAAAAAGTTAATAATGAATATACCTATCAATTACGTGAATAATAAAATTATATTAATTAGGATATTTTATAAATAATTTTCTGGTAAATATATAATTATATTAAGTTCTTACGCAAAGCTAATACATTATTTATTCAATTACTAAGAAAATAAAATAAATAATATTAAAATTTATAAATTTTATTTGATATTATTGATTTATAGTTTTCCAAAAAAAAATTATATATAAGAGATTTAATATTTTTAAATTAATTATATTTTAAATACATATTTTTCATGATGTATTTGATTTAAAATTAAATGAGTAGTGTCAAAAATGACATTTATGAAAATTTATCAAAATAATATTTTATTAAATTATATACAAATGATAAAAAACCTGAAAAATTACTGTGGTGGTAATATATGATCCAAAAAATCATCCCTTTTCCATTTAAGAGTAGATTTATTCTTTATATGTAAAATTATAACCCTTTATGGGTGAAAAGTAAGTGACCATGGTTAATGTTAAAATAGGTTAACTAAGTTGTTAAAAAATGACAAAGATTAAAAAACCATAAAATGATGCAAATTTTTATTGGTTAATGATATTTTATCCATATAAGACCATATTATCTAATATTTGTCCATTTTAGGAAATGTTTTTTAGAATTTATTATATTATAAGTTTATCATTTATGAAATTCCCAAAGTACCCCTCACCTCAATTATAAAAGGGAAGATCATGCTTCACATATTTAAACCACATTTATACAAATAGATTGACCAAAACCGTACAATTAATCTTTTAAGAATACTTATACATGTTATATAGGTTATTTTTATTCCAAAATTTCTACTCAAATTCTCTTAAGAAGATATCTGAAGGATGTCTACAAAAGGAGAGATAATCATCATTACCGAGTCTTTGATGTTTATTTCATATTATAATTCCTTTTAAAGTGTTATACCCATCATAATATAATATATAAGGTATTACTAATATACTGATAAATTTTTATGATAACATTGAAACCATATTCCATCTCTGTTCCCGACATTGAAAAATGAAAATATCGCTCGTGCATACATAAGACTTAGCTTCGACACATTGTGGTAAAAGTTTTTCATAACCATTTAAAATGGATGGTTAAAATTATATAAAAAAGGAATATATATTTTATTTTTGTTAGAAATATTATATTTTAATTAAAATATCATATATATATATATAGTATTACCTTTCAATCAATTGGAAAACAATAATGTCATTTCTGTGTATGTGTGGACTACCACATCCACAAAAAGACAAGATACATTTTTAGTTTATGTTTTACATGGATGATAATAAGGACGAATTTGATGAATATTTAGAATTTATATGAGAGAATAGTTTTTTAGTAAATAATAATTATTTTTCTCATTTCTGTCATTCTATCTGTCAAAAAATGAAAACAATGTTCATGCGTACATACAACCTACAGTCTCCATGCACAATGTTATACATTTATCTATCCATAACCATATTGGACAAACCTAAATATATATATAATAAATATAAGTGGTAATTTTTTGATTAATAACTTTATATATATGATATAACCATGATAAATTACAATGAACAAAATTACTGAACCAATATATATTGAAAAGTAAACCAGTTATCTTATGAGAGAGTAATTTTAACAAATAATTGTTAAGAAATGAGTGATAAAAGATTAAAATAAATAATATATGGTATGATATATATACTTATGGTCCTAGAATATATTTATAATAAATAAAAAATTATTATACATGAGGTTCCTACAAGTACACAATAAATCATACATGCGGTAACAATTTCTCAACTCCATTTTACCTTTACGAGACATATACAATATTCACCACATATTTCATTTGAGTGGATTATATAAAAACACTATGATTAATTATATAATTAACCTATTTTTCTCTATTGAATTTAAGGTTTCATTTAATGTTATCTCTTTCATGGGGTTTATGATTCAATGGATAACCAAGTGGTATGGGTTTATTTTCCACACTACTAAAAAACAACCATTTAGCCACTATCTTCCGAGAACTGTTTCTATGGGTCATTTTTCAAAGTTTATATAAATGATTTTTAGAAAATATGTATATAGTTTTTAATTATTTACCTGGTTCTAGAAAATGTTTCTTTTGTTTTTTAGTACTGGTGCAAGAAAAACATTTTTCCGCAGGAAGGAGATAAAATCTATTTACATGGTTTAGATCATTTTCCATAATTTATAAAGACACACAAACAAACAAACACACACACACACACACACACACAGATATATATATATATATATATATATATATTTGTGTATGCATACAATACTATGTCCAAATTGTAGTGGTTAGGTTCCTTATCCATGGTGGAGAATGTATAGATATTGAATTCAGAAGACCTTATTTTTATTTAACCCTATAACCAATGTTTATAGGGGCTATAACCATGGTTTCCCATTGTAGAATGTGAACCTATTTCCATGGTTTAAAACAAGGCTATAGACTAACTTACATGGTGTAAAACCGAGTGGGCTATTGTCACAGTTTTAAGAGACATGACTATAGTCTCTTTTTCCATTGTGGGAAACCATGGAAAAAGAAAAAACAATTGACATGAAATTTTAAAATAACCATGAAAATATGATTTAGGATCCTATAAACACTAGATATATAATCCATTAGCACAATTATTTACTATATCGATAGGTCAATTTTTTATATTTGTGATAATATCATCATTGTTAGATATTTTTGATGTTTATGTCCCAGATTTGAGAAACATTTTCTTCTATATCCATGGTTTCAAAAAATGATTATTTTGGAAACATTCAAAATTTTATTTATTAAAGATATTTTCCCCATGTATTATTTTTTTTAAAATCGATTGAAATGAATCTTCTAATTTTTACCAAATGAGGTACTTTTGACAAATTTAAAAATGTGTAAATGGAATGTTTTTAATCATATATAGTATGGAATTATTTTACACCATTATGAATAATATTTAATTTGAATACTTATTTACAATTTTATAAGTTCATTTTAAAATAAAAAATTTTCATTCATATATTTGATGTCTTTTGATAATTGATTTCGAAGTTAAAATGATATTTTACTCAAGAGTTTTCCAATGATATTTTTAAAGTATTTCCATCTCTGTCAACATCATTTTTGAAATCATATATTATATAATGGTTATTATTTTATTTTACCATCTACCTTATTTTTATTGATGGTTTATGAATAGTTAGACAAGAGAATGTAATGATATTTAATATTTTAGTGCCTCCAATATGAACAATTATTAAATTTTGATTTAGTTAATTATGGTGTGTTATTGATTCATACGAGGAATGAAATAGAATTTTTAATTGGTGGGTGGGGATAAGAAATGAATATCCCCTATATGCATTGCTATGGATCCTGAGATAAAAGATATTGTTTTCTTGTATTAGGGCTTACCCATTAATAAAGATTCCTTCCCATGAGGCCATAATAATATGTTTAATATATCATGAAATAAGGTAACAATGATCAATTTTAGATGTCTAGAATTAGATATTCTATCATTATGAAATCAATTATAGATGTCTATGTGATTATTGCAATATTTTTTATATCCGTGAATAATATTCATCTCATATGATTTATTATGTTGAATTATTTTATATTCAGTTTTTCCCTCATATATTATTGATGGATTATTTAACTTCCACATATGAATAAAATTAATAATATTATAATCTCACCCCTTCTTTATGGTACATTTTTGAAAGGCAACAATATGTGTTTTACGATTAATACATAAGGATATGAAAAACGGTATAACAATGCTCTCAAATAATATAAAATGTTTATTTTATATTTTCTAATGTAAATATACAATTCAAGTATGTATCTATTTCACCAAGAGTATAAAAGTATTCAGTCCTATGGGAAGTGATTACATATATCTAAGGGCTATGTAACAATGTAACCACTATCCTTGGGTTACTAGGTTTGGGGTATTTACAATAAATATTTTATGAAGGATGATAAAATATCTAATTTTGACATATACTGGTGTAGAATATTCATTGAGCATAATTATTTCTAAATTCATTATTTTTGAATCTTCATAGGTAAAAAAACTATGAATTTGTATATTTAACTATTTTGGTGTTTTGATATATGCTAGATTGAAAATGTTGTATATGATATATCAATGCTGTCTTAAGTGAATCCTTGATAATAATGTTGGATTCGAAGAATATGGTAAATAACCTTTATAAATATATCGAATGATATTGAGTGTTAAAAATGTTATTAAATCAATTGGGTAATTTCATTGATTCTTTGTGGTGGATTCAATAAGATAATTATGAAAAGGGAATAGGATTAGGGGACCATGGTATGTCATTTGGATTTAGGTAGGGATGTTGTTGAATTTTGGGAAACATTAATAACTTTCTAGAGTGTTATTAGTGGTGCTTATAGGGATTGGTCTTCCGTGAGCATAACAGTGTTGACAGAGTGATAGTAAAAAATTTACCGATTATGGGTATGTAATTTAAATCCATATGTGGGTAAAATATT
Organism: Viscum album; assembly: GCA_963277665.1. Lineage (NCBI taxonomy): Eukaryota > Viridiplantae > Streptophyta > Magnoliopsida > Santalales > Viscaceae > Viscum > Viscum album. The sequence goes on from OY728163.1 coordinate 1,329,504,768, forward strand.
AGTAAGTCATATATGTCAATTTGTAGGCCATGTGGGAATTTTTTGGTTCATTAGTGCACATATTTTGTGAGATATATTATAAAGAGATTTAGTTCATGGGGTGGTATCTATGGGAGTGTTCATGTGATTGTCCTATGCTATGAATTGAGTATTTGTTGGATATAGATATGGTTCTTGTACATGGATGATATGATTGGTTAGTGTTGATAATATTAAGCACTATTTCCCACCATATAGGAAAACGTATTTTGGGAATGGGAGTGTGACTAGCTAAGCTCATAGATGTAGGAAATAATTTCCATGGGTGTTATTTGTATATTTGAACCATGTTTTGAACCAATAATGAGGCCTCATATTAACCGAGTGGCCAAAGTTATGGACTGATAAACAAGGCCCAACCTAGTGTGAGATGACCCCATCCAATATAATTTCCCTAAACAAGAATGGTTATGTTCAATTATGTCATTGTTATCATATGATTTCCAAAAACATGTTTTTAATATTTTATGTTACTGGACTATTTTTTTCTTATATAGGAATTCAATTCATATGATGGAATATATAGGGGATGCTATATTTGTAACGCCCGAGACTATTATGAGAAATGTTTTGTTTTTATCAAAGGAATCTTTCACTACATACAACACTATCTTGGCTTTCTTTACACGCAACCACGACCTTCCTCAATAGCTTGCGTCGTACGTAATACCGAGTTTCACTAAACAACGATATGATATTAATATATTATTATAACTAGCCGTTATGAACAGTAATAACCACTTTTTGAAATTTTATAAATTTTATTTTTAAAAATGGACTTCATTTTTGGATTCGGAATATCGAAATTAGCCTAGGGTGAAATTTTGGTACTTTTCTAAAAACCATCAATTTTTGATGAATAGTGAAACCACTAAGTGGTAGTTAAAAAAACTGAATTTTTCATAAAACTTAATTTTACTGCTTCTGTGAGTGGAATTTCAAAAATCGAGAGACACTGTTAATATCAAGGGCTAAAATGTGGTTCAATGAGATGAAAATAATTTTTGGTGAATACTAACGTTTTACTTTTTTTTACCACCGTTAAATGTAAATAGGGTAATTAAGGGTAAAATTGTTATTATTATTATCCTAACACATGTCCAAATTCTATTGGATAAGTTTAATTCGACCAAAAACAACCTTAGGAATAAAATATCACCATTTAGGCCCACTTGGATTAGATTAGGAGATTTATTATTAATTTATTTAATGAAGGGTTAAAATAGTTAAAATCAATGTTTAATAAATAAATCATTTTTAATATGGGATTATCCATAAGATAAATTAGACTATAAATATTCATTAGAAAGATAAAAAACTTTCCTACATAATGGTAATTTATTTGTAATTTTTAGACATTAAATAATTTAATTTATTTATGACACAACGATGATGCAGTAATTATCTTATTAATGAAATATTGACATAATTGATGTTATAAATACCCAAATAAATGTAATTTGAGACTTTTTATGAATTACACTAATTTTATAGCTTAATAGGACATTTTAGTATTGATTTAATTAACTTGGTTCGAACTAATAATTCTGTTATGATTTTCACAAAAATCAATTACTAAATACTGTCAAAATTGACATAAAATAGTTTTTAAAACAAATATTATATTATTAATTGTTATTTTATTCCTAAAAATCAAAGGTTCGTACAAATGACTTATATAAGGTTATATATATTAATATTAAACAACTTGGGGTTCTTTTGGCTTGATATAGTATGTTTGTTAAACTTATAGTGTAAGAAAACAAGAAGACACAGTAAAAGTTAAATTATCTAACTTAAGGTTAAAATTGATACCTAAGTTCTCTAAATTATATTGGATGAGAGGATTTCTAACCACACCCACCTTATCTTTGTAATATATCAATTTAGAGCTATTAAAAACTGAATTTTACTTTATAATAAAATAATATTTTTTGTTATTCCAAAGGTGCCAGTCTCCTCCCTTATAAAAGGGCACCTCCTCCCTCTCTTCCTCACACCACTTTCAGCCTTCAAGATCGGCCAAACCCTTACAATGTCTTATCTCCACTTCCCTAGAGCAATCCTAGAGATCCTGGTCTTCTTCAAAGACCAATTTTTGTGCCCTAAAAGGAGGTCTCAATGAAGCGCTTCAAAGAAGAGGTAATGTCTGTTACCGATTCTTTCATCTTTATTTCTTCTTCCACTTCTTCTTCTTTATTTTTATCATTATAAAGTAATAACATCAGCATCACTCATATATGGATATGTTATTATAAGTATGAAAGAACCCTATTTCACCATCTATCCATCCTACGGAAAACGAAATCATCGCGGGTGCGTACGTACAGAATACCGTCTCCACGCCGTGGTGTAATCTATTTTCCACCACCACCTTACTTGGATGGGTATAATGGTGTAAATAATGACTATATATGATTATTTTAAAGTTATATTGATTCTTAAATAGTATATATACACTACAATACTATTCCACAATCATGGGAATGATATCATCGCTCGTGCGTACGTACGGAATACCGTCTCCACGATGTGATGCGACTCATTCTACATGATCTTCATTGCATAATGATTATATAAATGAATTGAATGAATGAATATAATATATATTACTCTAATAACATTATGGAAATGAGTTATCTATAACCTAAAAAGAAAAATAAGAATTTATTCAACAAAACACGCATAAGAACAAAAAGTAATAAACACCTGCATAACAAGTAGTAATGAAATATTACTAATAAGAAGATAAGAATATGACCATATATGATATCATAAAAATAAGTATGATTCTGGAATAAGTCAATAACATTATTTAAATCATTATACAAGAGGTTTGGACACTTACGAAGCAAATTGGACCTAAGGTAAGGGAAAATATCACAATCTCATTTTATCCGAGATTGTTTATACTTTGGTATTTACTAGGGTGTATTTTAACATCCACATCCATGTTTCCTAAATATGTAATATTATTTCCAGCCACCTAAAGTATTTAAAATCCAATTTTACCCTTCTGTGAGTTTTTAGTAAAATATATGAAAGGAATATTTTGTCGTTTTTCGTACGAGGTACATTTTGACTTTTCCGACAAAAGTACGAGAAGAATGTTTTTTTAACTTATACGGAACGAATGGATTTTTAAAATATTATTTCCAAGAAGATTCCTTTACAAGTTTTAAAGTTTATATTTAATCAAATTCTTTAAGTTTAAAATTGTATGAAATGTCAAGAAAGGAAAATGTTTTTGAAGTAGAAAGGATATTTTCCTCAAGAATGGAGTTCAAGTGTTTTATCAAAATTATTTTCAATCTAATATAATATAGGGTTCTGTTTCTATCCCTATTATTACATTGATTTGATTATGTTGTGATGGAATTATTTTTATGAATTCCTTTATCTTATATTAATTGTTTAATGATGTCATGTTGTTTAAGAGTCCCATTTTTATCACATGGGTCATGCAATGATGTATGATTTATGATTTTGTGGCACACGTAAGAATGGTTTCATTTTGAGATTAGTGGGACCTATATCTCCCTCCAATTCATTGGGTAATGATTTTATATCTCATGAGATAGACATGGCTGGAACGGCAGGTTAAACCGGTTCAGTGAAACAAGACAGAAATGAGGAGTGAACTTGGTTCAGAAATGGACTTTGTCCACTAAGATAGTCATGGAAATGAGTCTTGACTAATAAGAAATGATTCTCTATGATTATGTGTGTATTCAAAAATGTTCAATGTTTTATGTTATGATTATTGGGATTACATTTCACTACTATGATTTATTCCATGTTATGAAATTATGATCTCTTTTGCAGGATAAGATTTTCAAAAGTTATGTTCTTATGTATGTGATGTGATTGCTATTTCTTTTGTTTACCCTTACTGAGCATTTGAGCTCACCACTTTTGAATGTTTTATTTCCCTAGGTCAGGAAGACGGTTATTAAGTAGGATATGCCAAAAGGGACTCTAGATATGATGGAATAAATGGGAGGCAAAGTAGATGCTTTATGAACTAGTTGTTTATGTTTCCCTGTTTCTAAAGACTCTATACCTATACGGTCATTTCCTGGTTTTGTTATATGTTGTAATAAGTACGCTTCAATTCTAATGTAATAATAATGTATGTAAAGTAAGGGTCGTTATAGTTGGTATCAGAGGAAAGGTATAGTCAACCTTTGGAAACTAGGATGTGAAAGCCTTAGTAAGAACCCTAAGGATAAGTCTAAGCATAGAACACAATATTAGTGTTTTAGAAATGACCATGAATAATCTAGTATAAGACCTTATGTGTGAAATTTTATTCTTGATTATGTGGTTTTCCTATTATAATTAGTGTTTCTCACACTATTCTTCTTGGTATTAGTCAATGGATGGAACCCGAAGGAACCGTGTTAATGTGGAATGCGATAGGCATTGCAATGATTGTCCCCCTAAGCAACCAAACGTTATGGGAGCTGGAATGAAAAATCTTGTAGCCATTCTCACACACTTTCTCAAGCTATGAATCATGCAGGACTTCCAAACGAGAAATGAAAGGAGCAAAATTCTGTTGAATCCTTCATGAGGCAGCGTCCACCTTCATTCAGCGGGTCTACTGATCCATTAGTTGTTGAACAATGGATTAATAATACTGAAAAGATATTTTCAGTTCATAAATGTTCTGAACATGATAAAGTCATCCTAGTAGTGTATCATTTTGAAGAATATGCTTATCAATGGTGGAATCTTATTAAGAAAACGAGGCAAAGAGATGAAATTGAGTCCCTGGAGTGGGACGAGTTCAAGAAATTATTTTTCTATAAGTACTTCCCTCGTATTCTCCAAAAAAAGATGGAGAAGGAGTTTCTTGAACTAAAGAAAAAGGATGATGAATCAGTTGGTACCTATGAAGAAAATTTTACAAGACTTTCAAGGTACGCTTCTGGTATTATTATCCAACCTGAGAGTAAGATCGATTGATTCTTTAGTGGCTTAAAACCAAGTCTTCGAAGGGCCTTCGCCATAAGGTACTTCAATAGCTATGAGGAAATCGTTCGATGTGCTCTCAAAGTTGAGATGGAGATTGGAGTAACCCATCCGTCATATGGGTTTAATAAGAAGAGGAAAATGGAATTCAAAAGAAAATATAAAGAGCACACTGAAAAGAAGATGAGCATTCCATTATGCTCAATGTGTGGAAAGAAACAAGGAGGGAGTTGTCTTAAATGGACAAGTAAATGTTTCAATTGTGGAAAGGAAGGTCATCGGGCATTTGAATGACGCAATGATGGGAAGAAGATGTCTAATGATGCAAACAAAGAAAGGGACACACAGAATGAACCTACTACACTACAATGTTTCAAGTGCAAGGAGATGGGCCATTATGCCAATAAATACCATAATCCAAGGGTTGTTGATGATGATCGACGTCAACAAAATATTAAGGATAAAGACAAAGGAAAGTCACATGAAATTTCTATCAGCGATGTGGAGTACGATACTGATGTGGTGAAAGGTACAATTACCATCCACTCTAAAGTAGCAAATTTTTTATTTGATTCTGGATCCACCCACTCTTTTATTTCTGAATATTTTTATAAGGGTATCACCGTATTACCTCAACAATTAGACGTTGAGTTAGTTGTGACAACACCTAATGACACAACAGTTGCATCAAAAGTTTATAATTCTTTCCCGACTAAAGTTTGTGGGGAAGTGCTTCCTAAAAATCTTGTGTTCCTTCCTATAGTGGAATTTGATGTGATTATTGTCATGGATTGGCTTTCTTTATATGGATCTCATATCAATTTCCAAATAAGGGAAGTCACATTTCAAATTCCAGATCAATCTATGATCATCTATCGATGCAAGGATGAACATAACCTTCCAGTGGAAATTTCTTCCATCTTATGGGTCTTGATTCCACTGAATGAAGGTTATTTATCTCAAATGGTTAGTGAGAAACTCCCGATTAATAATATGCCCATTGTACGCGAGTTTGATGATGTCTTTCTGGAGGAATTGCTAGGTCTTCCACCAAATCGTGAAGTTGAGTTTTCAATAGAACTCGTACCGGGTGCTTTGCCTATTTCAAAGACACCTTATAGAATGGACTCAATTGAGTTGCAGGAATTGAAGAAGCAACTCAAAAATAATGTTGATAAGGGATTAATACTCCCTAGTGCATCACCTTGGGGAGAACCTATTCTATTTGTTAAGAAGAAAGATGGAGAAATGAGACTCTGGATTGATTATCGAGAACTTAACAAGATCACTATCAAGAACAAATATCCTCTCCCACACATTGATGACTTATTTGACCAACTACGCAGAGCACAATACTTTTCCAAGATCGATCTTCGTTCAGGGTATCATCAATTAAGGGTCAAAAGGGAGGATATACCAAAGATGGCTTTCTGTACAAGGTATGAAAACTATGAATTTATAGTGATGCCATTTGGTCTTACTAATTCCCATGCTATCTTCATGGATCTGATGAATAGAGTCTTTAGAGACTATCTTGATCAATTTGTGGGAGTCTTTATAGACGATATTCTTGTCTATTCAAAGAGCAAGGAAGAACATGAAGATCACTTCAGAATTATATTGAAGACCCTGAGAAAAGAGAATCTTTATGCCAAATTTACCAAGTGTGAATTTTGGCTTCAAAAAGTTTCATTTTTGGGTCACATGATCTCAAAATAGGGGATATCTGTGGATCCAGCAAAAACAGAGGTTATCAAAAGATGGTTGAGACCAAAAACAGTAACTGAGATCCGATGTTTTCTTGGTTTGGCTGGATATTATCGACGTTTTGTGAATGATTTTTCACGATTATATAATCCACTCACCAGGTTGACTCGGAAAGAAGTTAATTTTGTTTGGACAGAGGAATGTGAAGAGAATTTCAAGGAGTTGAAAAGAAGGTTATCCAGTGCACCTGTTCTCACACTACCTTGTAGTGGAGAAAGGTTTGTGATCTACAGTGACACATCCAAGAAGGGGCTGGGGTGTGTTCTTATGAAAAATGATATGGTGATAGCTTATGACTCATGAGAGTTGAAAATCCATGAGCAAAATTACCCAACACATGATTTGGAGTTAGCCGCGGTAATCTTTGCATTAAATATTTAAAGGCATTATCTTTATGGAGAAAGGTGTGACATTTATACTGATCATAAAATTTTAAATTATATTTTCACACAAAAGGATCTGAATATGAGCCAAAGAAGACGGTTAGAGCTGATTAAGGATTACGACTGCTCAATTCATTACCACCCTGGGAAAGAAAACAAGGTGGCAGATGCATTAAGTCGACAAGACCATGCCAGTTTATCCATGATGAGGATCAAAAAAGATCCAATATTTATGGACTTACAAAGGATGGATCTTGGAATTATAATGGAAGGGGAAAATCGTATCTTTCTCAAATGAATGCTCAACCATCAATACATGTGAAGATTAAAGAGGTGCAGAAAGAAGATGTAGAGTTACAAAAGAAGGTGAGAAATATTCCTGAATTCAACCTTGATTGTGATGGGATAATAATGTTCAGGAATCGGGTTTGTGATCCTCCCATCCCCAAATTAAAGAAGGTGTTGTTGGATGAGGCTCATAGTTCTTCATTCTCTATTCATCCTGGAAGCACGAAGATGTATAGGGACCTGAAAGAGTACTTCTGGCGGGATGGCATGAAAAGAGATGTGGCTGAATATGTCTCTCGATGATTGGTTTGTCAACAAGTTAAAGCTGAGAGACAGAAGTCTAAGGGGATGTTGCAACCATTACCCATACCCGAATGGAAATGGGAATACATCACTATGGACTTTGTCACAGGACTTCCTAAAACATCCATAGGCAATAATGCTATCTGGGTCATAGTTGATCATCTTACAAAGTCTGCACACTTCATTGCTATAAGAGAGGATTTCTCTCTTGATCAGCTTGCCAGGATATATGTAAAGGAAGTGGTAAGATTCCATGGAGTACCACTTTCTATTATATCTGATCGGGATACGAGATTTACCTCGATGTTCTGGGGAAGTCTTCAGCATACTCTGGATACATAGTTGAGTTTCACCACTGCTTATCATCCTCAGACAGACGGTCAGTCTGAGAGAAAAATTCAAACTCTAGAAGATATGTTGAGAGCTTGCTCTATGGATTTAAAAGGTGTTCGGGATCAACACCTCCATTTGGTGGATTTTTACTATAATAATAGCTTTCAATTCAGTATTCAGATGGCTCCTTATTAAGCTCTCTATGGAATGAAATGCAGGACTCCAACTTGCTGGGATGAAGTTGGGGAAAGAAAGCTATTAGGACCTAATCTTGTTGATGAGATGGCAGAAAAGGTCCTATCTATTCAACAACACATAAGAGTAGCTCAAAGTTGATTGAAAAGTTATGCCTACAACCGAAGAAAAGTCCTAGAGTTTGAAGTGGGTGATAAAGTGTTCTTACGAATATCTCCCTGGAATAGGGTCATGAGATTTGGAAAGAAGGGGAAGTTGAGACCTAGATATATCGGTCCTTTTGAAATACATGATCGTGTTGGAAAGGTAGCTTAGTGATTGGAACTTCCACCGAATATCTCTCAAGTTCACAATGTGTTCCATGTATCTCTCCTGAGAAAGTACATACCTGATCCTTCACATGTACTCAGCTCAGAAGTTGTACCGTTGGAGCAAGATCATTCTTATGAAGAACAGCCGATAGAGATTCTAGATCGTAGCGAAAAAGTCCTATGAAACAAGACCACTCGCTTGGTGAAAGTTTTATGGAGGAACCACCAATTAGAAGAATTTACACGGGAGCTTGAGGATATGATGAGGGAGAGGTGTCCTCATCTTTTTATTACAAAGTGGCGAATTTCGAGGGTGAAATTCATATTAAGGGGGGTACAATGTAACGCCCGAGACTTTTATGAGAAATATTTTGTTTTTATCAAAGGAATTTTTCACTACACACAACACTAACTTGGCTTGCTTTACACGCAACCGCGACCTTCCTCAATAGCTTGCGTTGTACGCAATACCGAGTTTCACTAAACAACGATATGCTATTAAAATATTTTTAAAACTAGCCGTTATGAATAGTAATAACCACTTTTTGAAATTTTTGAAATTTTATTTTTCAAAATGGACTTCATTTTTGGATTCGGAATATCAAAATTATCCTAGGGTAAAATTTTTGTATTTTTCTGAAAACGTTCAATTTTTGATGAATAGTGAAACCACTAATTGGTAGTTAAAAAACTGAATTTTTCATAAAACTTAATTTTACCGCTTTTGTGAGTGAAATTTTGAAAATCCAAGAGACACGGTTAATATAAAGGACTAAAATGTGGTTCAATGAGATGAAAATAATTTTCAGTGAATAGTAACATTTTACTTTTTTTACCACGGTTAAAAGTAAATAGGGTAATTAAGGGTAAAAGTGTTATTATTATTACCCTAACACATATCCTAATTCTATTGGATAAGTGTAATTAGACAAAAAACAACCTTAGGAATAAAATATGACCACTTAGGCTCACTTGAATTAGATTAGGACATTTATTATTAATTTATTTAAAGAAGGGTTAAAATAGTTAAAATAAATGTTTAATAAGTAAATCCTTTTTAATATGGGGTTATACATAAGATACATTAGACTATAAATATTCATTGTAAAGATAAAAAACTTACCTACATAATGGTATTTTATTTTTAATTTTCAGACATTAAGTAATTTAATTTATTTATGACACAACGATGATGCAGTAATTATCTTATTAATGAAATATTGACATAATTAATGTTATAAATACCCAAATAAATGTAATTTGAGAATTTTTATGAATTAAACTAATTTTATAGGTTATTAGGACATGTTAGTATTGATTTAATTAACTTGTTTTGAACTAATCATTCTGTTATGAGTTTCAAAAAAATCAATTACTAAATAGTGTCAAAATTGACATAAAATAGTTTTTAAAAAATATATTATATTATTAATTGTTATTTAATTCCTAAAAATCTAATGTTTGGACAAATGACTTAGATAAGGTTATATATATTAATAATAAACAACTTGGGGTTCTTTTGGCTTGATAGAGTAAGTTTATTAACCATATAGTGTAAGAAAACAAGAAGATGCGGTAAAAGTTAAATTATCTAACTTAAGGTTAAAATTGATACCTAAACTTGTCTAAATTATATTGGATGAGAGTATTTAGATCCATACCCACCTTATATTTGAAATATATCAATTTGGATCCATTAAAAACCGAATTTGACTTTATAATAAAATAATAGTTTCTGTTATTCCAAAGGTGCCCCTCTCCTCCCTCTCTTTCTCACACCACTTTGAGCCTTCAAGCTCGGCCAACCCCTGACAATTTCTTCTCTCCACTTCCCTAGAGATATCCTAGAGATCCAGGTCTTCTTCAAATACCAATTCTAGTGCCCAAAAAGGAGGTCTCAAAGAAGCGCTTCAAAGAAGAGGTAATGTCTCTTACCGATTCTTTCATCTTTATTTCTTCTTCCACTTCTTCTTCTTTAGTTGTTTCATTATGATGTAATAAAATCAGTATCACTCATATAATGATATGTTTTTATAAGTATGAAACAACCCTATTTCACCATCTATCCATTCTACGGAAAATGAAATCACCGTGTGTGCGTACGTACGGAATACCGTCTCCACGTTGTGGTGTAATATATTTTCCACCACCACCTTACTTGGATGGGTATAATGGTGTAAATAATGACTATATATGATTATTGTAAAGTGATATTGATTCTGAAATAGTATATATACACTCCAGTACAATTCCACAATCATGGGAACGATATCATCGCTCGTGCGTACGTATGAAATACCGTCTCCACGATGTGTGCGACTCGTTCTACATGATCTTCATTGCATAATGATTATATAAATGAATTGAATGAATGAATATGATATATATTACACTAATACAATTCTGTAAATGAGGTATCTATAACCTAAAAAGAAAAATAAGAATTTATTCGACAAAACACGCATAAGAACAAAAATTAATAAACACCCGAATAATAAGTAGTAATGAAATATTACTAATAAGAAGCTACGAATATGACCATATATGATATCATAAAAATAATTTTGATTCTGGAAAGCCAATAACATTATTTAAATCATTATACAGGAGGTTCAGACACTTACGATGCAAATTGGACCTAAGGTAAGGGAAAATATCACAATCTCATTCTATCCGAGACTGTTTGTACTTTGGTATTTACTGGGGTGTATTTTATCATCCACATCCATGTTTCCTAAATATGTAATATTATTTACATCCACCTAAAATTGTTAAAATCCAATTTTACCGTTCGGTGAGATTTTAGTAAACGATATGAAAGAAATCTTTGGTCGTTTTTCATAAGAGGTACTTTTTGACTTTTCCAAAAAAAAGTACGAGAAGAATGTTTTTTTAACTTATACGTCATGAATGGATTTTTAAAACATTATTTCCAAGAATTTTTCTTTACAAGTTTTCAAGTTTATTTTTAATCATGTTCTTTTAGTTTAAAATTGTATGACATGTTAAGAAAGGAAAATATTTTTGAAGTAGAATGGATATTTTCCTCAAGAATGGAGTTCAAGTGTTTTATCAAAATTATTTTCCATCTAAGATAATATAGGGTTATGTTTCTATATCTATTATTACATTGATTTGATTATGTTGTGATGGAATTATTTTTATGAATTCATTTATCTTATATGAATTGTTTTATGATGTCATGTTGTTTAAGAGTCCCATTTTTATTACCTGGGTTATGAAATGATGTATGATTTATGATTTTTTGGCACACATAAGAATGGTTTCATTATGAGATGGGTGGGACCTATATCTCCCTCAAATTCATTGGGTAAAGATTTTATATCTCATGAGATAGACATGGCTGGAATGGTAGGTTAAACCGGTTCAGTGAAACAGGACTGAAACGAGGAGTGAACTCGGTTCAGAAATGGACTTTGTCCACTAAGATAGTATTGTCAATGAGTCTTGACTAACAAGAAATGATTCTCTATGATTATGTGTGTATGCCACAAAGTTCCATGTTTTAAGTTATGATTATTGGGATTACATTTCACTACTATGATTTATCCCATGTTATGAAATTATGATCTCTTTTGCAGTTTAAGATTTCCAAAAGTTATGTTCTTATGTATGTGATGTGATTGATATTTATTTTGTTTACCCTTACTAAGCATTTTAGCTCACCCCCTTTGTATGTTTTATTTCCCCAGGCCAGGAAGAAGGTTATTATGTAGGATATTCCAAAATGGACTCTAGATATGATGGAATAAATGAGAGGAAAAGTAGATGCTTTATGAACCAGTTGTTTATGTTTCCTAGTTTCTAAAGACTCTATACCTATATGGTCCTTCCCTGGTTTTGTTATATGTTGTAATAAGTGCGCTTCAAGTCTAATGTAATAACAATGTATGTAAAGTATGGGTCAATATAGTTGGTATCAGAGGAAAGGTATAGTCAAACTTTGGAAACTAGGATGTGAAAGCCTTAGTAAGAACCCTAAGGATAAGTCTAAGCATAGAACACAATCTTAGTGTTTTAGAAATGGCCATGAATAACCTACGATAAGACCTTACGTGTGAAATTTTATTCTTGATTATTCGGTTTTCCTATTATAATTAGTGTTTCTCACACTATTCTTCTTGGTTTTAGTCAATGGCTGGAACCCGAAGTAACCATGTTAATGCGGAATGCGACGGGCAATGCAATGATTGTCCCCCTGAGCAACCAAACATTATGGGAGATGGAATGAAAAATATTGTAGCCATGCTCACACAACTTTCTCAAGCTATAAATCATGCAGGACTTCCAAATGAGCAAAGGAAGGAGAAACATTATGTTGAATCCTTCATGAGGCAGCGTCCACCATTATTCAGCGGGTCTACAGATCCATTAGTTTCTAAACAATGGATTAGTACTACTGAAAAGATATTTTCAGTTCTTCAATGTTCTGAACATGATAAAGTCATCCTAGTAGTGTATCATTTGGAAGGAGATGCTGATCAATGGTGGAATCTTATTCAGAATACGAGGCAAAGAGATGAAATTGAGTCCATGGAATGGCACGAGTTCAAGAACTTATTTTTCAATAAGTACTTCCCTTGTATTCTCCGAACAAAGATGGAGAAGGTGTTTTTTGAACTGAAGCAAAAGGATGATGAATCTGTTGGTACCTATGAAGCAAATTTTACAAGACATGCAAGGTACGCTTCTGGTATTATTATCCAACCTGAGAGTAAGATCGATCGATTATTTGGTGGCTTAAAACGAAGTCTTCAAAGGGACTTATCCATAAGGGACTTCAATAGCTATGAGGAAATCGTTCGATGTGCTCTCAATGTTGAGATGTAGATTGGAGTAACCCATCAGTCATATGGGTTTGATAAGAAGAGGGAAATGGAATTCAAAAGAAAATCTAAAGAGCACATTGAAAAGAAGATGAGTTTTCCCTTATGCTCAAAGTGTGGAATGAAACATGGAGGGATTTGTCTTAAAGGGACAAGTAAATGTTTCAAATGTTGAAAGGAAGGTCGTCGGGCATTTGAATGCTGCAATAATGGGAAGAAGATGTCTAATGATGCAAACAAAGTAAGGGACACACAGAATGAACCTACTACACTTCAATGTTTCAAGTTCAAGGAGATGGGGCATTATGCCAATAAATTCCCTAATCCATGGGTTATTGATGATGATCTACATCAACAAAATCTTAGGGATAAAGACAAAAGAAAGTCACATGGAATTTCTATCAGCGATGTGGAGTACGACAACGATGTGGTGAAAGGTACACTTACCATCCACTATAATGTAGCAAATGTTTTATTTGATTCTAGATCCACCCACTCTTTTATTTCTGACGATTTTTCTAAGGGTATCACCATATTACCTCAACAATTAGATGTTGAGTTTGTTTTGACAACACCTAATGGCACAACAGTCGCATCAAAAGTTTATAATTCTTCCCCGATTGATGTTTGTGGGAAAGTGCTTCCTGCAAATCTTGTGATCCTTCCTATAGTGGAATTTGATGTGATTCTTGGCATGGATTGGATTTCTTTATATGGATCTCATATCAATTTCCAAATAAGGGAAGTCACATTTCATATTCCAGATCAATCTATGATCGTCTACCAATGCAAGGATGAACATAACCTTCTAGTAGAAATTTCTTCCATCGTATGGGTTTTGATTCCAATGAATGAAGGTTGTTTATCTCAAATGGTTGGTGAGAAACTCATGATTAATAGTATGCCCATTGTACGAGAGTTTGATGATGTCTTTCTGGAGGAATTTCCAGGTCTTCCACCAAATCATGAAGTTGAGTTTTCAATAGAACTCATACCGGGTGCTTTGCCTATTTCAAAGACACCTTATAGAATGGCCCCAATTGAGTTGCAAGAATTGAAGAAGAAACTCCAAGAGAATCTTGATAAGGGATTCATACACCCTAGTGTGTCACCTTGGGGAGAAATTTTTCTGTTTGTTAAGAATAACCATGGATCAATGAGACTCTGTATTGATTATCGAGAACTTAACAAGATCACTATCTAGAACAAATATCCTCTCCCACGCATTGATGACTTATTTGACCAACTATGTGGAGCTCAATACTTTTCCAAGATTGATCTTCATTCAGGGTATCATAAATTAAGGGTCAAAAGGGAGGATATACCAAAGACGGCTTTCCGTACAAGGTATGGACACTAGGAATTTATAGTGATGCCATTTGGTCTTACTAATTCCCCTATTATCATCATGGATATGATGAATAGAGTCTTTAGAGACTATCTTGATAAATTTTTGGTAGTCTTTATAGATGATATTCTTGTCTATTCAAAGAGCAAGGAAGAACATGAAGATCACTTGAGAATTATCTTGAAGACCCTGAGAAAAGAGAAGATTTATGCCAAATTTACCAAGTGTGAATTTTGGCTTAAAAAATTTCCATTTTTGGGTCACATAATCTAAAAAGAGGGGATATTTGTGGATCCAGCAAAAACAGAGGTTATCGAAAGTTGGTCAAGACCAACAACAGTAACTGAGATCTGAAGTTTTCTTGGTTTGGCTGGATATTATCGACGTTTTGTGAAAGATTTTTCACGATTATCTAATCCACTCACCAGGTTGACTCGGAATGGAGTTAAGTTTGTTTGGACAGAGGAATGTGAAGAGAATTTCAAGGAGTTGAAAAGAAGGTTATCCAGTGCACCTGTGCTCACACTGCCTTGTAGTGGAGAGAGGTTTGTGATCTACAGTGATGCATCCAAGAAGTGGCTGGGGTGTGTTCTCATGCAAAATGATATTGTGATAGCTTATGCCTCACGATAGTTGAAAATCCATGATCAAAATTACCCAACACATGATTTGGAGTTAGCTACGTCAATCTTTTCATTAAATATTTGGAGGCATTATATTTATGGAGAAAGGTGTGACATTTATACAGATCATAAATGTTTAAAGTATATTTTCACACAAAAGGAGCTGAATATGTGCCAAAGAAGATTGTTAGAGCTGATTAAGGATTACGACTACTCAATTCATTACCACCCTGGGAAAGAAAACAAGGTGGAAGATGCATTAAGTCGACAAGACCATGCCAGTTTATCCATGATGAGGATCACAAAATATCCAATATTTATGGATTTACAAAGGATGGATCTTGGAATTATAATGGAAAGGGAAAAATCGCATCTTTCTCAAATAAATGTTCAACCATATATACATGTGAAGATTAAAGAGGCACATAAAGAAGATGTAGAGTTAAAAAAGAAGGTGAGAAATATTCCTGAATTCAACCTTGATTGTGATGGGATAATAAAGTTCAGGATTCGGGTTTATGTTCCTTCCGTCCCCGAATTAAAGAAGGAGCTGCTGGATGAGGCTCCTAGTTCTTCATTCTCTATTCATCTTGGATGCATGAAGATGTATATGGACCTGAAAGAGTACTTCTGGTTGGATGGCATGAAAAGAGATGTTGCTGAATATGTCTCTCAATGCTTGGTTTGTCAGCAAGTTAAAGCTGAGAGACAGAAGTCTAAGGGGATGTTACAACCATTACCCATACCCGAATGGAAATGGGAAAACATCACTATGGACTTTGTCACAGGACTTCCTAAAACGTCCAAAGGCAATAATGCTATCTGGGTCATAGTTGATCGTCTTACAAAGTCTTCACACTTCATTGCTATTATAGAGGATTTCTCTCTGGATCAGCTTGCCAGGATATATGTAAAGGAAGTGGTAAGATTGCATGGAGTACCACTTTCTATTATATCTGATCGGGATCCGAGATTTACCTCGATGTTCTGGCGAAGTCTTCAGCATACTCTGGATACAGAGTTGAGTTTCAGCACTGCTTATCATCCTCAGACAGACGGTCAGTCTCAGAGAACAATTCAAACTCTAGAAGATATGCTGAGAGCTTGATCTATGGATTTCAAAGGTGGTTGGGATCAACACCTCCCTTTGGTGGAATTTTCTTATAATAATAGCTTTCACTCCAGTATTCAGATGGATCCTTATGAAGCTCTCTATAGAAAGAAATGCAGGACTCCAACTTGCTGGGTTGAAGTTGGGGAAAGAAAGCTATTAGGACCTGATCTTGTTGATGAGATGGAAGAAAAGGTCCGATCTATTCAACAACACATAAGAGCAGCTCAGAGTCGACAGAAAAGTTATGCCGACAACCGAAGAAAAGACCTAGAGTTTGAAGTAGGTGATAAAGTGTTCTTACGAATATCTCCCTGGAAGAGGGTCATGAGATTTGGAAAGAAGGGGAAGTTGAGCCCTAGATATATCAGTCCTTTCGAAATACTGGATCATGTTGGAAAGGTAGCTTACCGATTGGCGCTTCCACAAAATCTCTCTCAAGTTCACAATGTGTTCCATGTGCCTCTCCTGAGAAAGTACATACCTGATCCTTCACATGTACTCAGCTCAGAAGTTGTACCAGTGAGCAAGATCTTTCTTTTGAAGAACAACCAATAGAGATTCTAGATCGTAGCGAAAAAGTCCTACAAAACAAGACCACTCTCTTGGTGAAAGTTATATGGAGGAACCACCTATTAGAATAAGCTACATGGGATCTTGACAATATGATGAGGGAGAGGTATCCTCAAATTTTTGTTACAAAGTGACGAATTTCGAGGGCGGAATTCATTTTAAGGGGGGTAGAATGTAACACCTGAGGCTTTTATGAGAAATATTTTGTTTTTATCAAAGGAATCTTTCACTACACACAACACTATCTTGGCTTGCTTTACACGCAACCGTGGCCTTCCTCAATAGCTTGCGTCGTACGCAATACCGATTTTCACTAAACAAAGATATGCTATTAAAATATTATTAAAACAATCCATTATGAATAGTAATAACCACTTTTTGAAATTTTATAAATTTTATATTTCAAAATGGACTTCATTTTTGGATTCGGAATATAAAAATTATCCTAGGGTGAAATTTTGGTATTTTTCTGAAAACATTCAATTTTTGATGAATAGTGAAACCACTAAGTGGTAGTTAAAAAAACTGAATTTTTCATAAAACTTAATTTTACCACTTTTGTGAGTGGAATTTAGAACATACAAGAGACATGGTTAATATCAAGGACTAAAATGTGGTTCAATGAGATGAAAATATTTTTTTGTGAATAGTAACTTTTTACTTTTTTACCACCGTTAAAAGTAAATAGGGTAATTAAGGGTAAAAGTGTTATTATTATTACCCTAAAACATGTCCTAATTCTATTGGATAAGTGTAATTCGACCTAAAACAATCTTAGGAATAATATATGACCATTTAGGCCCATTTGGATTAGATTAGGACATTTATTATTAATTTATTTAAAGAAGGGTCAAAATAGTTAAAATCAACGTGTAATAAGTAAATAATTTTTTATATGGGGTTATACATAAGATAAATTAGACTATAAATATTAATTAGTCAGATAAAACAATTTCATACATAATGGTATTTTATTTGTAATTTTTAGACATTAAATAATTTAATTTATTTATGACACAACGATGATGCAGTAATTATCTTATTAATGAAATATTGACATAATTAATGTTATAAATACCCAAATAAATGTAATTTGAGCCTTTTTCTGAATTAAACTAATTTTATAGATTAATAAGACATGCTAGTATTTATTTAATTAACTTGGTTAGAACTAATCATTCTGTTATGATTTTCACAAAAATCAATTACTAAATAGTGTCAAAATTGACATAAAATAGTTTTTTTAAACAATATTATATTATTAATTGTTATTTTATTCCTAAAAATTTAATTATCGGAAAAATGACTTAGATAAGGTTATGTATATTAATAATAAACAACTTGGGGTTTGTTTGGCTTGATATAGTATGTTTATTAACCTTATAGTGTAAGAAAACAAGAAGGCACGGTAAAAGTTAAATTATCTAACTTAAGGATATAATTGATACCTAAACTTGTCTAAATTATATTGGATGGGATTATTTAGACCCATACCCACCTTATCTTCGATAAATATCAATTTGTAGCTATTAAAAACTTAATTTGACTTTATAATAAAATAATATTTTTAGTTATTCCAAAGGTGCCCCTCTCCTCCCTTATAAAAGGGAACCTCTTCCCTCTCTTCCTCACACCACTTTGAGCCTTCAAGCTCGGCCAACCCCTGCCAATTTATTCTACCCACTTCCCTAGAGACATCCTAGAGATCCTGGTCTTCTTCAAAGACCAATTTTAGTGCCCTAAAAGGAGGTCTCAAAGAAGCGCTTCAAAGAAGAGGTAATGTCCGTTACCGATTCTTTCATTTTTATTTCTTCTTCCACTTCTTTTTCTTTAGTTGTATAATTATGAAGTAATAACCTCAGTATCACTAATATACTGATATGTTATTATAAGTATGAAAAATCCCTATTTCACCATCTATCCATCCTATGGAAAACGAAATCACCGCGCGTGCGTACGTACGGAATACCGTCTCCACGTCGTGGGGTAATCTATTTTCCACCACCACCTTACTTGGATGGGTATAATGGTGTAAATAAGGACTATATATAATTATTGTAAAGTGATATTGATTCTTAAATAGTATATATACACACCAATACAATTCCACAATCATGGGAACGATATCATCGCTCATGCGTACGTACAGAATACCGTCTCCACGATGTGATGCGACTCGTTCTAAATGATCTCCATTGCATAAAGATTATATAAATGAATTGAATGAATGAATATGATATATATTACACTAATAACATTCTGGAAATGAGATATCTATAACCTAAAAAGAAAAATAAGAATTTATTCGACAAAACACACATAAGAACAAAAAGTAATAAACACCCGAATAACAAGTAGTAATGAAATATTACTAATAAGAAGCTAAGAATATTACCATATATGATATCATAAAAATAATTATGATTCTGGAATAAGTCAATAAAATTATTTAAATCATTATACAGGAGGTTCAGACACTTACAAAGAAAATTGGACCAATGGTAATGGAAAATATCACAATCTCATTTTATCCGAGATTGTTTATACATTGGTATTTAATAGGGTGTATTTTATCATCCAAATCCATGTTTCCTAAATATGTAATATTATTTCCATCAACCAACAATTGTTAAATTCCAATTTTACCCTTTTTTGAGTTTTTATTAAAAGATATGAAAGAAATCTTTGGTCGTTTTTTGTACGAGGTACTTTTTGACTTTACCGACAAAAGTACAAGAAGAATGTTTTTTAACTTATACGGCATGAATGGATATTTAAAACATTATTTCCAAGAAGCTTCCTTTACAAGTTTTCATGTTTATTTTTAATCAACTTATTTTAGTTTAAAATTGTATGACATGTTAATAAAGGAAAAATGTTTTGATGTAGAAAGGATATTTTCCTCAAGAATGGAGTTCAAGTGTTTTATCAAAATTATTTTCCATCTAAGATAATATAGGGTTATGTTTCTATCCCTATTGTTACATTGATTTGATTATGTTGTGATGGAGTTATTTTTATGAATTCCTTTATCTTGTATGAATTGTTTGATGATGTCATGTTGTTTAAGAGTCCCATTTTTATTACATGGTTTATGCAATGATGTATGATTTATGATTTGGTGGCACACATAAGAATGGTTTCATTATGAGATGGGTGGGACCTATATATCTCTCCAATGCATTGGGTAAATATTTTATATCTCATGAGATAGACATGGCTGGAACGACAGGTTAAACCGGTTCAGTGAAACAGGGCTGAAATGAGGAGCGAACTCAGTTCAGAAATGGACTTTGTCCACTAAGATAGTCTTGGCAATGAGTCTTGACTAAAAAGAAATGATTATCTATGATTATGTGTGTATGCCACAAAGTTCCATGTTTTATGTTATGATTATTGGGATTACATTTCACTACTATGATTTATCCCATGTTATGAAATTATGATCTCTTTTTCAGGTTAAGATTTCCAAAAGTTATGTTCTTATGTTTGTGATGTGATTGATATTTCTTTTGTTTACCCTTACTGAGCATTTGAGCTCACCCCTTTTGTATGTTTTATTTCCACAGGTCAGGAATAAGGTTATTAAGTAGGATATGCCAAAAGGGACTCTAGATATGATGGAATAAATGGGAGGCAAAGTAGATTCTTTATGAACTACTTGTTTATGTTTCCCAGTTTCTAAAGACTCTATACCTATACGATCCTTTACTGGTTTTGTTATATGTTGTAATAAGTGCGCTTCAATTCTATTGTAAAAACAATGTATGTAAATTATGGATCGTTATAATATTATTCTATACTAATTGTAATTTTAAAACCCAGTGTATTAAACCCATTGAATATTATTATCATATGTTTTATTTTTTGGTCATTTCTTGTAAAAATGTATTAACAAGAGTTAAAATGAGGATGTTCAAAAACATGAACAAGGGGAAAACCATGTACATGCTGATAACTCCCCTGATATTTTTGGATAATAATTTATTTTTCACAAGGTTTTTCCATTGGATGGACCATGATATATGCATTTTTTCGGATGGAATGGGATGTCTTTATCACATTAAATTGATATGATTATTTAATGATGTTTTACTCTTAGTTTTAATTCCTTAATCTATGTTGATGATATATGATAGTATTATTCTCAATGATTATTATATATTAAGAGTGTATAATATCCCTAATGAGGGATACATAACACCACCACTATTTGATATCCTTCAATATATGTGTATGCATGCATGAATTCAAGTGGGGCTCAAAACATGTTGTTATTCAAATTATTTCAGTCATGGTTCTACCTGATGGTTTTCTCTGATTGTGGTGGGTTGTATAATAATGAAGTTAATTGTTCATTATATTATAATATTTTATTATTATATCAATACCCTCCACTATAAGATTTATTTCATTCCCCAAATCTACCCATGTTGACTAAATTCAATTAATGTGGACTATGATACGTTATTCAAAACTACCCATCGGCTGTGAGGGTAATCCCCTTGTTATCATTTTGATCAATATAAAAATATTATTTAATCTAAATCCTCCTTAACTCCTTCTTATGTTTCACAATTTCAATATATAATATCACACAAGAGTCAGCCTTGGAATCATCTCCTTGATGTACTAAAACCATTCAAATGGTTGTGTATTTATAACATTGTTGATACGAGGAAGCTAATTCTTCATGATATTTTAATATATTTTGGTCAATCTATTCATTGAATAATTTTTCCAAACTAAATATCATGAATTAATAATCTTATTCATGGTTTCTAATAATTTAATTGTTTAATCAATAAAAAAGGATTTGGATCTATATTTTCTTTTTCTTAGATTGGAAGGCCTGAAAGGAAAAGGACGTACACCCTAAATCCATGATATTATAGTGTTCAATAATTAATGTGGATATTACTAGAGATTTTATATAACTAATAATAGTGAATACACAAATCATTAATGTTCTTTGACATAAATAGAGGTCAGATGTTCCCATAGACTATTTCCCTATTATCATGGTCTATAATGGAGGTCAAACCATTACATTATTCGATTAGTTATTTATCATAATTATCCATTGAAATAGCCACCCAGGAATAAATTTCTAGAAATTTATATGATCATTGATAATAGATTCTCTGTGTTCTTTAGATATATAAGGAAAATAAAATATTAATAATTATTATAGTCCAATAAAATGATTCTTTGAATAAATATTTTTATAGAGGTCTTGGAATTATTATTTTGGTTCTAACCTAGAGTTTTGGGGAAAATTTATTTATAGGTTTTTGTGTATTTTTCACCCTATGAAGCACATGATGATAAATTTATAGTATCAGTACATGAAGGAGATGGTCTTATTTGTATAAAAACTACAATATAGATTTTTTATCCCACTAAATGGTTTGAAAACAAGAAAATTAAATGGAATTAATTATAGATTCTATAGTATACCAAAAAATCCTATAGAATATTTGAAATTGATTTTTTAGTATTATTGATTGTTTGGGTTTTGATAACTTTTAGACTTCTATTATTTTAATATTCTCACCTTCTTCTACCCCTGTAATGAATTACATGAGTGTAATATGAGATATTTAATTTCTACACCTCCCCTATATTAACATGTTATTATGTTAACCAAAAAACATCAGAAAAAGTAAATTTATATTCTTCATAACAAAGTATCACATTTTATAGAGTGCTTCCAGTCAAAAAATGTTAGGGTAATAAAATCTAAAAGATTTTAGATTGGGTTTGTGGCCAATTGGATATCCTCTTTTGAATCTATATCTCATTATAATATAATGTTTCTAACATTAGAGTGTGATAATGTTAATGACCCCATAATGAGAGTTTTAGTGGTGATTAGGGTTAAATTTCTTTATTTAATCATTTTATTACAATGTTTTATTCACGATAGATATATTTTTTGGAGATAAATTCATCAATTTTCTATGTTACATTACATTTTATATTTTTCAATCTTATATTTCACTCATAGAGGGTTATAGAATCATTTGACTTGTGTGCATCAATAATATATGACATTACTCATCCTTCATTAAATATTTTCTGTAGTTGGAATGTAATATGATGTATACTTTGATGGTATGTCTATGAATTTGATGGTATGTGAACTAATTTAATAGTCCAAAAGACCCACACATTAGAAATTATATCCTATGGTAGAGTTATTATAACCAGTTGTAAGGAAATGTTTATGTACCATTGAATACTGATAGGATGAAATGTGTAAACCTTTTTCATCAATGCATAGAAATTATTGAATCACTATGCTCCACATAATCTTATGGATTTTTATTCTTGAATTTTTCTTATTGTCAATATGATTGTCTATGTGTTAGTGATTCAATTAGTTTTACATGCATATGTGACACAACCAAAACATGTATCTGGTAAAATATCATAATCGTGGTTTCTTATTTACAATTATTTTAGTTATTGGATGATAATTCAAATTATGATTTTACCAAATTACAAATGAAATAATCCTTTAAGAAATATGTCATCCTGTTATATTCATGATGTCCATATGGGTTTCATTATATGAATTACACAATTTTTATCTAATCATATTTGTTTTCCAAAATTATCTGTAGATATTTAACCTTATATTCATCATATCTAATAAATATTTAGGTTCAATCAACCATGTATTAAAATATGCGAATCTATCATTTTGACAATATTTAGAACTATATTGGTCACATATTATCTGATTCCTTGACATCATATTTAATTGAATGAAGATCTGTTGAAGGATAATGTATAATCTAGAAATTAAATTCGTTACATAAGTGAGAGAAATGAAGGTCACCCAATGATTAGATAAACGATTTTTTTAATTTTATAATTACTCTCCTTCATGGGTCCCCATTATCTTTTCATAATTTGTGGAAAATAATATTAAATACTTCATTGGGTAACCAATTTAATTGAATAATAAAAAGAGTAGGATTCTAAAATATAGTCAAAATATTGTGATGATTATATATTTTTGTGTAGAAATTGGTTTTTATTTATTAATGATTTTATTGTAATATCCTCTATTCTAGAAGTGATAGGAAAATTAATCTCATCATTTTATAACAGTCCTTGAGTTTAGATATAATTAATTTGGTTTTCTGGAAACTAATTTTAATGTCGCATTTTCATAAACTCTCTTTAGTTAACTTTCCTAAGTCTCTTTGGTAAAAATTTATAAAAAGTAAAATAAATATATATCTATTCAAACGGAATAATTTATATATAAGAGTATGATAGGTCTTAAGATATTGAGTATGGGTATAGATGAGTTTACATTTGATACATAATGGAAATGCTTTAATTTTTAAGGGTTAAGTAAGGGTAAAAATCACAAGATAATGGTAGGGATTGGTTATATAAGGTTAATTTTTGTTTTATGGGATTAAATTAGGGTAATTTAATGGTCTGAGGAACTCTATAATGGTTCCTCCATAGTCACATAAGGGCAGGATGACAGTTTTGATGTTCGTGTAAAGGTAATCTAAACCACATGTAAGGAAACACAATACTCACATGAAGGTAATTCATTGAGGATGTCTGGTGTAAGGTTACATCCCTACTCTTGTAAAGGTCAACCGTACCCATGTAATTGTACGTGTTCATTTCCAATACCCATGAAAGGGTAACTGAGAAGTTTCATAAAGTTATCTATTCTTTTGAAAAGGTTATATAATCGTAACCTACCTACCTTGTAAGCGTATATGAGTTGTGTATGTGTAGTTCCTCAGTTTCAAGGGATGATTAAGGGTTACCTAATACCATAAGAAGACACTTAAGAGATACATAATGGTAAATCCATGTTACCATTACATAGTTACCACATTTGTAAAAATGTTTTAAAAACAGAATTTTTCATATCTTTGTTCCCTGTTAACACTTTAACTGGTATCATGCATTTTTAATTGATATAAATAGTGGGAATTGATAATATTGATCAACTTAATGGTTGTAACCTAATTATATATTACATTAAATACTTGATATTCATGATTATGTTAAAATGAAAAACTAAAAATTTAATGTAATTTTTTGGGTTTAATTATATGAACATGTACATAGTGTTTCCTTCTTTAAAAATACTAAAACCATTCATTCATCATTTTTTTATTGTTATATTGTGTTATGGTAGTCCAAGAATTAGGCTGTCCAAGATTAGTAAATCTTTTCATTATAAATATGAGTTCTTCTTTAGGGTTTGATTCATGTAAAAACCCTCACCCCCACTCTCTTATATTCTAGGGTGTAATGTTTTAATAAAATATAATTTCAAGTATGACTCTATAAGGAATCATGCATTAAAAATCCATAAAATAAATTTATTTTATTGTAATTAATTTCCTTTATTTATGGGAGATTATTTATGTTTAGAGTTTTAGATAATTTGGATATAATCCTTACATAAATAAATATTACATTGAAAAGTTTCCAAAACCACCTAATATCCATTTTTATCAATATTAAACATTTAAAATAAAGGAATTGTTCACATTAATAAATATATTCATAATTTTCATATTAACCTTATATTATCCCTACTTATCCTTAAAACCCTATGAAAATGATTTAAAAACACGGGATGAACAAAAAAATCATAGTAAAGGACTTATAAAAAAACAATCAATCCGCTTAGTCCATTAATACTAAAAAAATTATCTTTATCAAAATAAACATTAGGATTAAAATAAAAAATTTCATACCCATGAAACAAACTTCACATCGGTATTCATTTAAAAAAATTTATAAGAAATCATAAAGAAAATTTAAAAAACGCAATTTTTTATTTGAAATCATAAATAACTCCAGAGAATGTATACATTTAATCCTTAACAAGTATAGTTACCATTAAATTAAAAATAATCTCATTAAATTACCTTGTGAAATAATAATATTTCCATGAAAATAATTTGAAATAATAGATAAATAATTTTTGTAAGATAGGACATAATTTTCATATCATGCACACAATAAATCATAAAAATTTAATAAACTACTGAGTCAATTTTTGATAATTTCTCGAGAGAAAATAAAATGCTAAACTCCATCTGTTTACTTAATGAATTGTACTGAAGTTCCAATCTCACTCATCATCATTGAAAATATTTGGTTCACATGTCATCATGAGCTATACCTGGCTCACCCATAATCATTAAAAATTCCTAATAACCATAAAATAATAATAATATATTAAATAGATCATTTCTATTATCATATGAAAAAAAATTTTCTTTTTATAAATAAGATAAAATTTCTAGACATCAAAATATCCATTCTATTTAAATCATTTTTTAAATTAAAAGAACCCTATAATAGATGGATTTAATTTTAATAAATAATGATTGATTATAATGGAATCCAAAAATAAAATAATGGTTATAGAGTGGTAAAAACCATTGATTTAAAATACATTAAAAGAGAATAATCCTCAATCTTTTCATCAAAACATTCCAAAAAATATATATAAAAAGATTCCTCTTGAAAAACATTAAAAAAGTCAAAATTCATATAAAATTACCTTTATTATTCATTTATGTATATTTAAAAACATCGATAAACTTATTTTATGTATATATAATTGGAATAAAAGTATCTTGAAAATAAATCATTACAACATTTTAAATGAGGATGTTAAGGTAAATTTCCCATAACAACAAATATGACACATCACATATATTCAATATCATTATAAATAAAACAATTATGGAAATTATATACATGGTTAAGTGCCTTTTTAATGATTTTTATTTATTTAATTATATTTATTACAATGGTACAATTATTTAATTATCAATTACATTCATGTTAGACATTTCAATGATATTAGGATCAAATTTACAAAATGACTTCAGTTGGATGACTATAGAAAAAGAGGCCATTATTAAATATTATCCATAATAATAATTTTGAATATAATATTGTTTTTATACATTAATCATACAATTAAATCAAACCATGGGATACGGTTATGAAAAATGTATTACAGTGCAATCATGAAGACGATTGGTCATATGTACATATGAATAACATTTTGATTTTTCAAAGGGCATTAGGGAAAAAAGGAAAAAAATTTAAATGTAAAAATTATTATTATATAAAAAATATCATATTATTTCATTAAATGAACATATATATAGTAGCCGTGATACATTTTCAGGAAAAAAAACATTGCTTCATGGTGGTGGTAATCAAAATTTATGCAGAAAGGACGATATAAATTTTAAATGGATGCAATGGTAAGAAATATTATGATATAATAATCTTATTAAATAATAAATATTCCATGAATATATATATAACACATCATTATAAATATTCATGAGATAAAATGATAGAAAATGAATTATATTATTTCGTGAGGTGGTATTCTTTTGTACACATGAACAATGGAGTCATTTCCCATTTTATGGAAGAGAGTTAAATATATTGGTTATATAATTTAAAAAAAGTTATATTAGTAATGGAATATACATTTTTGATTATTTAATCTTACTTAATTAATATTTTAATGATGGAGATGAAGAAACATTGAAATAATGGCCTGTTAATAACTATTCCTCTTCTTTAGAACATATCTTTAGGTTTTTACATAATGTATTTGTAGGTTGTTTTTATGATAAAAAGGGACTCTATAAGAGGTTTTAATAATATGCTGAGAAGGTATTTTTGTAGGTATTTTCTAAAAAAGGCTTTTGTGCCCTTGTATATGTAATAGATATGAAATAATTTGGTTTTTTATAGAATAACATATATTAATCTATTTATTAAAATAATAGCACAAAAATAGACCAATTATGAATTTAATTTGATACATGTGATTGATATGAATATAAAATATAATTTAATTACTTTTTTGGGTCAATTTAACCACTTTCCTATATGTTTTTCCCCTTAGTGAACTTGTTATCACATTAATTGTGATAACAAATTTCTGCTATTCTTACTATACATTACAAAAAAAATTAAGTCAAAAAAGAACCTAATATTAATTATATTTATTCAAAATATTAAATAATATTAAAAAAATCATTTCAATTAATTGGAAGAATATATATTAAAACTAAACATAAAAAATGAGATGAAAATTAATTTTTTTATGAAAAATGAATACTTATGTATAAAAATAATTATACAAAATAAAATTATAAAAATAAATAAAAACATCATAATTGTATTACTAATAATATATTTGATCTATTTTTTTTTACTTTTAACCCATTTAAAAAAATTATTTATCATTTTGTATACTTAAAATGAAAGGACTGTTTCTCAATAAAAACCATTATTTTCACTATTCTATGTAAAATCAACCCTTTTAGAAAATTATAAAAACTTTATCTAAACAATTTTTTTTCACGATGAATTAAAAAAATAATGTTAATATTTGAAAATTAAAATTATTATATTTAAAAATAAATATTTGAAATGAAACTATATAATGCAAAAAAAAAAACAAATTTGTATAGAAATAATATTTTTTTCCTTTTTACTGAAAAATTACATAATATTATTTTAATTAAAATTAATATATAAAATATAATTAATGAATATAATATGAAATTGATATTATTTATCATTATTTTACCTGGGTTCTTACATCCTTCCCCGAATTTGGAAATTACTTCCTCTTAATTTCACTTGTTATGTAAAAATGTGGGGTTATTTTTTATTCAAATAAATTTATGATTCATAGGTTGATTACACAATCATTAGGGTCTTCCACTTAACGAAAACCAGGTAAATATAATAATTTGAAAAAAATATTCTATCCGAAATTAGGAATATGTAATTTTTGTTCTTCATAAGACATGTATTATTCCAAATGAACAAATTGATATATCAAAACATGAGATGCTTCTAGAACATACTATCATAACAATGATACATTATGTAAATAATGTAATTGAGATAAAATACAAGGAAACACCACTCTATTGGAAAATGATTCAACATTATCTTGTATTTCATATGGTCTAATGAACCACAAACTTAACTTTCCATTTTCAATAAAATGTACAACAGTTTTCCATAGAAGTACTTTATAAAAATCTTAAACACCTCCCTAAAAAGTAAAATCTTTCCTTTGGTTATATGTAATACTTTACTACATTCTTTGATATTTCCTAATGTGACAAAGAATAATATTTACCTTTTCATGCATTTATTCTATAAATTATAACCACACCAACTTTCTTTCCTCAATGTCATCCCAAAAAAGTGAAATATGAGACCACTTTCCATATAATTCCTCAAAATGAACCATATATATACTAATATGAAAATTTAGTTACAATAATACTGAACTGATGTCCTATTTTTATCCCAAATTGAATGAAAATCCATTAAATAATCTATATGTGTATCCTCTAACGTCAAAATAATTCACTTTGACATTTCATCAGATTTAGTATGAATAGATGTATTGTAACATCCCAAGTAAATAAATAATATAACATTTTAATATTTATTAAAATTGGTTAATTAAAAATTAATTTTACTTTAAATGGGATGCTAGGTTCGATGGCATACACGATACACAACAACAGGATTCTTTGAAATCTTATGTTGCACACAATGATAAGTCATACTGAAAAATAATAATATATTATTATTTTTGAAGGTAGTTAACTCAAAGCCATTGTATTAGTGGGAATGGACAGAACTATATAAATTATCAATATATATGTTGGTTAAATGTTTTTAATTTTTCCCAATAAATTTCATAGGCTCATAATAAGCAGGAATTTGATTTTAAGCATAAATACAATAGTATTCATTAAGAGGGAAATTAACCACCTTTTGATAGAGAACAATCATTAAATATAGTTTTGGTCACTTTTATATGTTCTATTTTATTAAATCATATTCTTCTTTAGTATTGGGACATCAAAAAATACATTGGCTAAATATTTGGTATTTTTCTGGTAAAATTCATTTTTAATGAATAGTAAAAAATACCGAATTTTAATTCAAAAATGCATTTTAATCTGATTTATATTAAAGGATATATTAACTTTTTAATTGGTTTTAAATCATAATTATATTATGTTTTTACTATTTAATCCACTTTTGGTCACTTGAAGAATTATAAATATGAAATTGGACATAAATAAGTGTCAATCTTTTGAAATTAATTATTTCTTATAAACACACTTTTTGTTTTAATGTCAAAAATTAATTTTAAATTAATTTCTGCCACTTTTGTGTTTTGAATTATCAAAAATATATTCCATATTTAGAATCATGAGTTCTAAATTATGTAAATAGGAATCATTTATTTTCTGAAAATATGAATATTTACTTGAGT
The DNA here is from genome assembly GCA_963277665.1 of Viscum album. Classification (NCBI taxonomy): domain Eukaryota; kingdom Viridiplantae; phylum Streptophyta; class Magnoliopsida; order Santalales; family Viscaceae; genus Viscum; species Viscum album. The sequence continues at coordinate 1,329,535,223 of OY728163.1, forward strand.
AAATATTAAACTTACCATTATTAAAGGGTAAATCTGGTAAATAAGGGTAATCAAATATTATTATAATAACATAAAATTATTCTAACATGTGTCCTAATACTATTGGTGGACATATTTTAGACCATTGGTATCCTTGGGTCTATTTTTGGACCCCATGGAGCCACTAGGATGTGATAATGATAATTTATATTAATTAATTTAATTTAAAGAAAAAAATGTCTTAAACCTATATCTTTTAGTAAATCAATTCTTACATGGGGTTATATAAGTTATATCTTTGACAATAAATATTAATTTTTAATCTAAAAATATTTCCTACATCATGTTTTTTTAATAGTTTTTAGACATCAAATAAATAAAAATATTTATGACACAATTATTATGCAGCGTTTACCTCATTAATGAATGATTTAAATAAATAAGATTATAAAATTAAAAAAATATCCAAAAACTACCCAATTATTATTGGATGATTTAATTTCGAACTATAGTCGTCTTATCTTTGAATTCAATATGTTCTGGACCTTTAGTAACCGAAAATTATTATATAATAAAATAATATTTTTAAACATTCCAAAAGAGCCCCTCTGCCCCCATATAAAAATCCCTCACTTCTAACCCATTTCTCACACTTCTCAAGCCACATGGATCTTGAATAATCTGGAAAATTAAGCTCACCACATCACTATGCTTCTCCTAGAAGCCTGAACCTAAGAATAAGGTAATTAAATTAAACCTTCTGGTTCAATATAATGGGAGACACATGATTTAAAGGTAATGTATTCTCATAAGTTATTTTGTTTTATTTTAATTCTCCAACCAAATTAACTATTTTTATTCTTTTATTTAATAACAACACTAATATACTCAATATACTAGTTTTATTTTATGATATGTATTCAAACTAATCTGACACAAACCTCTAAAAAATGGTTAAAGAACATACTATTTCTATGGATGACAAACTACCACTTCACGAAACGATGATTGTTCAACTATACCCTACAACCTATCATGGAAGAAATTATGATAGAACTATAGTTATTTGTGGTTTATATTATATTTATATTGTATATAATCTTATTTATTTTCCATTTATATAACACCTTTATGGTTTCCATACTGGGTAAATACAATAATTTCATTTGAGCAAGTGCAGACTACCGCCCCCACAAAGTGATATGACTCTACGTGGAACATATAAATGTTGGTGATAATTAAATTATATATTATATTATAGTTGAATTATTATATACCTATTTTTCATTAAATTTCCATTCCATTAAATATGAAATATAAATGAAAGTATCGTTCATGCGTACGCACGACTTACCGTCTCCATGAATGGTGCTTTTCATTTCTTATCTCTAAATGTTATATACTATTATAAATGCATAAAAGCATACATACATATATATATACAATATATTTATAATATATATGATATCTAAATCATGAATATTATTCTGGGGAAAATGTACTTTTTACCACATGGACTACTTTTAAATATAACAAGTTCATTTTTTGACTCAAGTACCAAATATCGACAAAACATCCATTATTAACTAAAATGATTGCATAGTGTTTATAACATGGTAATAAGTAATATAAGAGAAAAAAATAATATTTAAAAATGTTCTGAATCAAGTATAAATTAACATTAGTTTATTATTCATGAGATTAAAGAACGAATGGGTCAAGTAAGACATGAGGTAAGGGGATTCTTATCTCAATTTTGAATCCATGAGATTTCCTTTGTTCAACACTTATTTATTTCATGTGGTTTATTGTGTACTTCCATTTGATATATATTATCATGATTATATTTATATTCAGGTTATTCTATGATTCATATTGTGATTATTAAATTTTCATTTTAAGACTCGATTGATTACAACATGGGAAGGGGTTTTTTATCTTACTATTAATTCTGTGATATTTCCATTGTTCAACACCTATTTATTGCATATGGTGTATTTATTAGTTTCATTTGATATATATTATCATTATTTAATTTGTATACATGGTTTTATGTGATTTATTTGATGGTTATAAACTTTTGGTCATACAACTCGATTGATTACAATGCGGAAAGGGTTTTTATCTCACTTTTTTATTCCCATGAGATTCATGCTATATTTGCCACTATTACCTTTTTTTTGGTGTATGTTCTGATCATGATTGTATTAATTGTGCAATATAATTCAATATATAGGTATTTATATCTTCATTTTATGATCCTTCTTTCATGTGGTGAATGTTTTGTAAGTACCAAATTGGTATGGGAACCTTTCACCTACGTCTTTTAGTCAAATAATTCTTTTTTTTATGTGTTTTAATTTACATATTCCTATATTGGGATACGTTATTATATATCCTTAGAGATGTAAATTTTACTTCAAAGTTATGAGATACCATTTTTTCTCTCATCAACTATTTTTTGAATTTTAATGTGATGCCATTAGGCTGTCGATTTTTCATAAGGGAACTTCTTTACCCAATTTCAATTCTTTGGGTTAATCTTTTATTTCTTAGTTATTTCACGGTATGATTAAGGATAGAATCACTATTTATTTGTTTATTTTTTGATTTTCAATACCATTTGTGAGGATATAATTTTGGTACACAAAATCACTCCATTGATAAATTATCAAGTCATCGATAGGAACTTGATAAGAATAATATTAACTCAATATATATTCATTGAGTTAAACATCAAAGTCATTGGTGTTGTTTTTAAAAAAATATGTGTGAATGTAATTTGATTTATTTACACTAGATATTCAATCATATTGAGTGTATTTGTATTTTTCACACATTATTATGTAATTGATTTATCCTTAATCTATGGTTACATTTTTTATAATGTATTTCGTATCAATTTATATTTCACGGAGACTTCATTGTTGTTAAGAGAAAATTCACACTTATATGGAATATATAATTACCTTTTTCATATTATATCCCGATTCCATTTATTCTCATGATATTATAATGTTCTGATTAAATATTATTTCCCAATTATTTGTATTCAAGCGTCTCTCATTTTTTTAAAAACACGTTAACTAAAATATAATTTTAAATGTTTTAAAGATTGATTCTTCTAAATATTTCTCAATAATGTCCATGTTTTAAAACATTTTTTGACGATTTTTTATATGGACATTAATGTTTTCAAATGATAATTCATTTAAAAGTTTCAAAGTGGTATGGGGAAATTTTATTAAAAAATCTCATTATTAAATGTTTTAAATTGTTTTGAATTTTTTTGATAAAGCATTGATTATATCAATACATTGAAATGATATATTGTGATTGTAATGTGGAAATGTTGTATTTCCTTTATCCTTGATTTATGTGTTATGAATATGTTATGGTTATTGGTATTTTTGTACATATACGGGTGTTTCCGTTATAAACCTTGTGCAGGTGAGCCTGAGATAGCTCTCCAATGCATTAGGTAACATGACAGAGGTAAAGATTAATGTTTCCCCTAAGAGATTTATTGAATATTATGTGATGGGTATTCGAAATTAACTCCCTGCATATCTGTAATAGCTACAATGTTAGTATGATATGGATTCCACAAGTTACTTTTATGATTTATGATTTCTATGTGTTATTCATAAATCTTACGATTTAATGTGGTATGTTATGATAGAAAAGTATGGTTTCATTGATTTTTTTTATTGATAGGTTAATGATTCCTTTCCATATTTTATAAACATTAGTGAGATTTGTTTTTCCCATCCCATGTTTTGAAATATTTTTCATAGGAGTCAAAGATGAATAGGGTCATGGATGGGATCAAGGAAAAGTCACACTGTGTAAAACATGGAACTAAACATGTTTTTTATAGTTTTTTTTATTTTATTAAAAAATGGATAAATAGTAGAAGTGTCTAATTTGAAATTTTTGAAATGTAATGTAATAGATAGGGCCTAATTCTCTAAAAATCTTTAAATGAATAGATTCTCAATGTGAATTCATGATTTAACTCATTATTCTGTAATTTTGAAGGCCGAGTCCTGATAGTTGGTATCAGAGGTCAGTTTAGAAATCTTTAGGGATTCAAAGTTTTCATTAAACACATGGTTAGTAACTATATCTATTAGTTTATTTAAATCCTTATTTTATATGTTTTTCAGATCCAGGAAATATGAAAACAAATTGAAGGAGGTGGATCTCAAACGAAATTCCAATATCTTCCTGATGACATCCTTGCAAAAATTATTCCAAAGTCATGTTCAGATTATTATGAAACATTTTCTAGCATACAACTCACTTGAAATCAGTTGTTTTAGATATCAAACACTTCAAATATACCTAGATATCATCATGGATCATTGGTTGTATTTAATCAAATCCTATTTTCTCAATATTCTCATATTTTCATGAAAAGTAAATATTATTAAGGTATTTTCAAATATTTTACCTTATCAAAAGATTATGAAGCATATTATGATTTTAAAAAAGGTTAAAATGAAGGAGACCCTTGCACAACCTATTAATATTTTCTTTAAAAATACATTCTCTCAGCACATAACTATGGTATTTTAAAAGGATCATTGATTTAATGTTTGAAGTCAAATTCTATATGACTGTTTTATAAAAATCTTGTTTTATCGGATGTTTTGAAATTATACGGAATTCATAATTATTTTATAAAACTGTTTTTCTATGAACACCCATATGACCCAAGTTGTACAAGGTGTATTTGGATAAAGGAAGAAAATTATTTTGAAGGATCTATAAATCATTATTGCAATGCATGGACCTTCTACCTACGTGAACAAGATGATGATGAAACCATATGGACACCATGATCAAGGTATGATTTTTTTTCTACTGGTAATAGTTTTATTTTATCATATAGAGATAAAAAAAAGAAAATACATAAGATATTGAGTTTTTAATGTCTTGGGATGAAAATTAATTGTATAATAAAACCATTTAGGATAATAATGTTAGGGTTATTTTTGAGTTTTATAAAAAGGACAACCCGTAAGATTGGTGACAACATATCGTGTTCAAGAAGGTCGCATGAATCAATCCCTCAACAAAAGGGAGACAAGGGCACATATACTAAAACTTTTCTACATGATGTCCCTGGTTAGTTTGATATATTTTTAAGTTAAATTATTTTATGGATCAAGAATAAGTTGATTTTGGGATCTTCTGTTTTATCAAATGGATATCCTTAATATAAGAAAATGATTTGTTGATTAATTGATTAAGGTTATTTTAGAATATGTTTTCTCTATTGGAAACCTTATATGATTAAGGGAAAAAGAATACTATGGTATCTCATTTGTGGAGTAGTGGTTGATATTTTATTTTGTAAGAATCTATGTTTTTATTGTAGACATATGACGATTTGGTTAGTTTATGGAAATGATTAACATATTATGAAGAATATTTTATTAGGTTAATTATATTTCAGTATGATAATTTAAGAGTAATTTATTTTATTTGGAGATAAATTTATTGATTTATCTTGGAAGACTTTGTGAATAAATATTTCTGAGATTTAGGTTTCAATCTTAGTTTGGATTACATTGATAAATTATATGCATAGTTGTTTATTGAATTATCTTTTTTAAAATGTGTGTATTGTCTGACACATTTTGTAGATTAAAGTTAGTTTTTCTTTTTGTAAAATATTATCCCTTTTGGGGATTATCTGATATTGTACCGACCTTTTTTGTTTTGGTTAATGTCTAATGAATTTGGAAAAATATAGTTCATCTTTCGCCAATTATGAGATTCTATAGAAGTTGATTATATCACATTCTACACGAACATGTCATCTTGAATACTCATCGTTTAAGAAAAGATGATTTTGTGGTTGAAATTTAGTAATGTATGAAAGTTAACTTGAAATGTAATTATATTTCCTTATGTTCATATTCTATCACTTGAATAAATTCCTCAACATTATGAACAGTAACTTAATACAAAAACATTGTCCATTAACTTTTCCTACTGGGGAATCTATGACTGTTTAACCCATCACATGTTTGTGATTTTCTGGTGGTTAACTTTCTCCGAGTTATGTTTTCTACCACTCTCTATCAAACCTTGACAGTTTGTTTCTCTTCCATATCCATGTTTCCCCATGGTGGAATCTTAGTATGGGATATCTCGCGTGACCTTTGTATTTCTCTTCCATTATTTGAAAGTGATATTTTTATTGACTCTTTTTCCGATATGGTACGTTGAATGAGGTTTCCAAGCCCAATTTTAAAATTGCATGGATATAATTCTCACAAGTTGAAAGGATGTAACATCCCTGATAAATATAGAATATATCATTTTCATATTTATGATATTTTTTGAATTAAATTTTAATTATATATTAAAGGCGATCCTATGTTCGATGGTGTACCTTATTATCCACAATGAGTTTCTTTGAAATCTTATGTTGCACACAATGCGAAGTCATAATGAAAAATAAAAATATAATATTATTTTAAATGGTAGTTAACGCCTAGCCGTTGTATTGGCGGGAATGGACAAAACTAACCACAATATTAATATACATGTTTTTTAATCATTTTTAATTTTACCCAATAAATATATAGGATTAAAATAATAAAGATTCCAATTTTAAGAATAAATACTCTAATATTCATTAAAAGGTCGATTTACTGCGTTTTGATGGAGAAACCTATTTAAATATAGTTTTGGTTGCATTTATATGTTCTATTTTAAAAAATAAAATTCTTCTTTAGAATAGGGACATAAAAAATTTCTTTGTGTATGTTTTTGGTATTTTTCTGATAAAATTCATTTGCAATGAATAATAAAAAATATTGTATTTTAATTCAAAATTGACTTATAATATTTTTTATTTATGAGGTTAAATTATTTTTTTAATTGGTTTTAAAGTGTAAATTTTTATACTATTTTATCCAATTTTGGTCATTGGAAGTAATTTCACTTAGAGATTGGACATAAATAAGTGTCAATATTTTGATAGTTATTATTTATTAAAAACACGCTTTTTGTTTTGATAGTGGGAATTAATTTGAAATTAATTTTTTACACTTCTGTATTTTGAATTTGGGAAAATTAATTCCCTATTTATAATCATGAGGTCCAAATTTTTTAAATAGGTAACTTTTATTTTTAGACAATTTAAATATTTACATTAGTAAATATTTGATTTACCATGGTTAAACGGTAGATCTAGTAAATAAGTGTAAAAAATATTATTATAATAATATAAATTACTGTAACATGTGTTCTAATCATATTAGTTGAAACATTTCCAACTATTTCCATCCTTCGGTCGATTTTGGGACCCCATTGAGCCACCTGAAAGTGATAATGGCACTTTTATATTAATTAATTTAAAATAAAGACCAAAATGACTTAAACCAATATCTTTTAGTAAATAAATACTTACATTGGGATATGTAAGTTCTCTTTTAGACTATAAACATTCATTAAAATTATAAAATTATTTCCTATATCATGATCTTTTTTTTATAATTTTTTGAGAAAAAATATATAAAAACATTTATGACACAATAATGATTCAACGTTTACCTCATTAAGGAATGATTTAAATAAATAAGAATATAAAGATTAAAATAATATCCAAAACCTGTAGAATTCTAATTAGATGATTTTATTTCATACATTATTCATCGTATAATCTACTTTAATATGTTTTGGTCATTTATAAACCAAAATTTATTATATAATAAAATAATATTTTTAAACATTCCTGAAGATCCCCTCCTCCCCTTAATAAAAAGACCTCACTTCTAACCCATTTAATACACTTCTCAAGTCACTTGGGTCATCCATGCACTACAAAATTAATCTCCCTAAATCCCTATACTCCTCCTAGAATCCTTACCTTAGGCATAATGAGATTCAATTAATCTTTTTGGTTCAAACCAAAGGGAGATAATCGATTTAAAGGTAACATCTTCTGTTAAGTTCTTTTTTCTATTTTACTTCTTAAAACCCATTAACAATTTTTTATTTTATTATTTTATAAGAACAACATTATACCCAATATTCTAGGTTGTTTTTATGAGACTTATTCTAACTACACTTTCACACAACTCCATCTAATGGGTAAAGAACATTCATTTTCTGTGGACGATGAACTACTGCCTCACGAAACGATGATTGTTCAATTATCTACTACAACCTCTCATGGATGATATTATGATGAAATTATATTTATATGTGATATATATTATATTTGTATTGTTTATATGCTTAGGTATTTTACATTTATAGAATACCTTTTGGGTTTCTGTAGTTGGTAAATATGATAATTTCATTTGAAGAAGTGCGGACTACCGCCCCCTCAATGTGATATGACACGTTCATGCCATACATGGAACATATAAAGAATAGATATAATTAAATTATATATGATATTATACTATAATAATAATATATATACTGGTCATAAATTTTTCATTCCATTAAATATGAAATAGAAATGAAAGTAGCGTTCAAGAGTAGGTACAACTTACCGTCTCCATGAACGGTGCATTTCATTTCTTATCTCCAAATGTTATATACTGTTATAAATACACTCATAAATATAATGTATATATAATATATATATTATATTTAAATCATGAATATCATTATGGATATATTGATATTTGGACAACATGGACAACTTGTAAATATAACAAGTTCATTTTTGACTCAAATACCAAATATCGACAAAATGACCAATATTAACTTAAATGATTTTATAATGTTTATATCATGGTAATAAGTGATATAAAAGGAAAACATATACTTGAAAAATTTTCTTAAGTAAGTATAAAATAAATTTAGTTTATTATTCCAGGTATTAATGAAATAACGGGTGAATTCGGACTCGAGGTAAGGGGTTTTATATCTCACTTCTAATTCAATGAGATTTCCATTGTTCGCCACTAATTTTATGAATGTTATGTACTTTGTACCACTATTTGATATATATTATCTTTATTCTATATAAATTCCTGGAATTATGTGATTAATTTGGTTATTATTAACTTTTGGTCTTACGACTCGATTGATTACAACATGGAATGAGTTTCTTATGACACTTTTAATTTTGGGAGATTTCCATTGTTCACCACTTATTTATATCATGTGGTGTATTGAGTACTTCCATTTGATATATATTATCATTATTCCATTTATATTCATGGTATTTTATTATTAATTTGGTGGATATAATCTTCTGGTCATACAAATCGAATGATTACAACGTGGTACGGGTTTTTCATCTCACTTTTTATTCCCATAAGATTCATGCTATATTTTCAACTATTTCCTTTTTTGTGGTGTATGTAATTACTATGATTGTATTCATAATGTAGTAAAATTAAATTTATGGGAATTTAAATCTTCATTGTATGATTTTTCTTTCATGAGGTGGATGTTTTGTAAGTTTCCCGATCGGTAAGGGAAACATTCAACTTCATCTTTTAGTCATGGACTTATTTTTGTTATGTTTTTTAATTTACATCATCATATGTTAGTATATGTTATTATATATCCTTATTACTTTAAATTTTATTTCCAAGTTATGAGATACCCTTTTTTTCTCGCATCAATTCATTTTATGAATTTTAAAGTGACGCTGTTAGGTTGTTAAATTTTTGTAATGGAACTTTTTTACCCAATATCAATTATTTCATGAAAAGATTCTGTGTGCAATCACTATTTATTTGCTTATGGTGCAATTTACACTCACATATTCGTTAGTATAATTTTGAAACACATAATCACTCCATTTATAAATTCTTAAGTCATCGACATGAATGTGATAAGAGTAATTTTAACTCAATCTCCAATCATTTAGTTAAACATCCAAGTTATTGGTGTTGTTTTTACAAAAATACATGTGAAGGTCCTCTGATTTTTTTACACAAAATATCAATTCGTATTTAGTGTATATATATTTTTCTCACATTATTTTGTAATGGATTTATCCTTAATCTAAGGATACAGTTTTGTTAAGGGATTTCGTCTTAATTTACATTCTATTGAGACTTCATTGTTGTTATGCCCCAATTCACTCTTATATGTTGTATATACTGTGATTTGGAATATTACATCTTGAATCCCTTTATTCTCATGGTATTATAATGTTCTGATTAAATGTTATTCCTCAATTATTTGTATTCAAGCGTCTCTCATTTTGTTAAAAACTCTTTAAATAAAATATCATTTTAAACGTTTTAAATATTTATTCTTCTAAATATTTCTCATTGATGTACATGTTTTAAAAATGGGTTTTTTGGATTTTTATTATATGGACATTAATGTTTTCAAATGATAATTAATTTAAATGTTTAAAAGTTTTTTGAGACACTTTCATTCGAAAATCTCTTTATTAAATGTTTTAAATTGTTTTGAATATTGAATGATAAAGCATTGATTATGTCAATATATTGAAATTATATATTCTGATTGCAATGTGGAAATATTGTTTTTCCATTATCCTTGATTTATGTGTTATGAATATGTTATAGTTATTAGGGATTTTTTACATATACGGGTGGTTCCTTGATAAACATTGGGCGGGTGAGCCCAAGATAGCTCTCCAATGCATTGGGTAATGTGACAGAGATAAATGTTAATGTTTTTCCTAGTAGATTTATGGAATATTCTATGATGAGTATTCCAACATAACAACCAACATAGATGGTATATCTATAATTTATGTATGATTTGAATTCCACAAGTTACCTTTATGATTTATTATTTATATGTGTTATTCCTAAATTGTACGATTTCATGAGGTATATTATGATTAAAAAGTATGGATTCATTGATTTTTATTTATTGATGGGTAAATGTTTCTTTTCCATATTTTATAACCCCTACTGATCTTTTTTTTTCTCATTGCATGTTTTTATATATTTTTTATAATACATAAAGATGAATATGGTCAGAGACATGGTCAAGGAAAATCCAAGATATCAAAAACATGGACATAGACATGTTTTTTAGTGTTTTTTTATTTTAAGGAAAAAATGATAGTGAGAAGAAGTGTCTATAGTGAAATTTTTGAAATGTAATGTAATAGATATTAACTAATTATTTAAAACTCTAAACCTGAATAGATACTCAATTTGAATTCTTGACTTAACTCAAGATTATGTATTGTTTATGGCCATGTCATTATATGTATTTTAATTTAATTTAACACCCAACAGATTTTGAATAATTTTCTATAACATATATGTAAAAACTGGTTCACGGTTAGACATAATGGGGGGATAGACCCCATGTAGTCTAGTTAACCCTTTATCATAATGTATAAACTATTTTTCAAAAGAAATATTATCTTTAATGGGAGAAAATGAATTGATTTAGTTAATCGACAAACAGTAACACATATTAAATTATTACCTAGAAATGTATTTGACAATACAACCATGAAATACATGGATAAATTTTTCCGAATTCAATTATAGAACTGGTAATGGGAGGGAGAATCCCATTTGTAAAGATTCATTCATCTTTAATCTATTGAAATGTCAAACATTTCATAAATAGATAATAAATACATTTCTTCATTCCATCCCTCAAAAAATGTCCCTTAGGGTTTCTATAAATTTTTATGCTACCTAGATGAATAATAAATAGAGAAATGATCCTCACAAAATAGTGGATTCTTAATGTGGGGTTTTCGTGATAAAAATAACCTTTTTCTAAATATTAAAATATTTTTTCCAATATTAAATTCATGAAAATTAGCTTTCTTAACCAGTTATTAATTTTACTATAAAATACTATATACATTATGATATTTTATAATAATCTTTAAGAAAGATGAATTTACTTACACTTGAAACAAAATAAAGGGTGTTTCTACATGCATAATTTCTAAACCAAAATTGATCCAATCATTAACCAAAGGGTCATGTGATAGATGCAACATAGTTAATGTGACACTATATTTTCAAATCATAGCATAAACTACTCTATTTTCATTACCTAGATAGTAATTAATTGTACAATTTTAATCCATTATCAATTTAATCTATGTACTCTATCTTAGGTTCATCTCTTTCTAAGTGAATATATACTTAAATATTTTACTATCTCTATATATTTCACATTTCACTAAATATAAATGATGTCTGATTTTTTTAAAGAAAATAGTACATCCTTTGATTCAAGGTCATATGTATGATAATTCATCACATGAGGTTTTAATTAATATGATGTATAAGAAATATCCAGATCATTCTTCATTAAAACATATCCCAATCCCTTAAATTATTGATCCTTTTAGATAATAAACTCACAATTTATAGATCATATGAACATGGAGTATTTAATAATTTTATTTTTAATTTCGGGAAACATTCATCACATACCTTACTCTAAATAAACATAACTCCCTTTTAAGATAACATAGTTAGCGTTCCTAATAACTATGAAATGTTTAAAAAAAATGATAAAATCCTTCCAATACATAAAAAATATGAATTTGATTCACATTTCATGGTCCTATCCATTCATTGATCAGTTTATTTTTAGATGGATAAATGGTTGTACCATATTTGTATTTGATATATCAATGTACTTAATATTATTGTTAAAAAATACATTTTCTAAATTTTTGATATAACATATTTTGTTTACGATTTTTCAAAAATCAATAAATATTTTTAATGATCCTCATAACTTTTTGAATAATCCAAAAATATCATCAATAAAAAACCACAAACCTATCAAAATATTGAATGAAAAAATTATTCATAAGATTCATGAATATAGATATATAATTTTTTAACCTAAAGAAAATAAATAAAAACTCATAATTCCCAAAACTAGTATGAAATTTAATCTTATGGATTACATTCTCCATTAAATTTAGTTGATCTTACAACGACCTATATTCATCCATTAATAAATATTGAGCTCCAAAGAGATAATAAAAAAATCTATTTACATGGGGCAGTAGATAAGTATTCTAAAATTATTATTATTCAATTATCTATAATCAATGAAAAGACTCGTGGACCCATATTTATTTTTATGAAATAAAACTGGAGCTCCCTATATTGAATTTAAAGGAAGAATGAAACAATTAATGAGAAACTCCAATATATAATTTGAAATTTGTTGAATTTTTGCTTGTGTAATTTGATAAGTTGGTTTTGAAATTGGTTTAGAAACATGAAAAAATTCAACATAATAATCCACTTCTTTTTCGGGTATAGTATATAGTAACTCACCAAGAAAAGAATTTGGATTTCTTTTGCAATCGATACATCATTAATCTGAATAGATCAATTATTTTATAGAACATGTTACCGGAAAAAATAATTTACATATATTAAAAATTTCCCATATTCATGACATTTTATCAGAGGTAGGAATGGATTATTATTTAAAAACTAAAAATCATATTGAAAAATAAATTATTTGATTCTGAAATCATTTTTTGAATTATAAACTAAAATCCAATCCATCAAAAAATTAACAAAAAATTTAAAAATTCAATGGATAATAATGTTTTTATGAAAACATATACCATAAATGATAATAGTAAAATCATTAGAAATTGTTTTTTTTCTTTATATAACCCATAGTATTTTTTAATAAATGTTTTGTTATCTTTTTTGGATGTGGAATTTTTTATTTAAAATAAAAATTCTTAATAATGAAAGAATGTGTATACACTAAATAAAAAAATTCATATGAATAATTATAATTATAAAATAATGAACCTAATACCACATTATTTGATGACCAAACTTACCTTGAAGTAGTTTAAAAGGATTTAAACACTCCGTTATTCATATAGTCTTTCACCTTCTGATTATTCTTTCTCTTCTTCAGACAGACATCCCCATATCCCATCTCATTACATATAAATCACCAAAAATTTTTATATCATAAATGGTCTTACAACTATTAAGATATTTTACATTGAATACATAATGAATATATTAAAAACATCCACATTAAATGATCTAATTATATTTTTTATTACATTCCCCATGGTAGATTATTCCACACTTATCACAAAATCAGAACTTTATTTCCTTATCTTCATATTTCATCAATGTACTCTTCTATTATTCCAACCACCTGAATCACTTTTTCAACTAGTATTATTAGAAATCATGGTCATAAAAACAATTTCATTTATATATACATATAACACCAAAAGGGTTTATCAAAAAATTAAATTCATGATTTAAATATAAAATTGGTATGTTTTCATTAATTTTGAGAAAAAAATATTAATTTTACTATAGGGATCTAATAATATTTCTTCATAGATTTAAAATAAATTGAAAATTTCATTATACATGACCACTAAATATTCTCCATTATTCCTTGATTATTAGAAATGATTTTATATCCTATGTCAAATAATATTTGGAATATTTTTCTTAAGGAAAAAAATCATAAATTTATAAAATTTAATGTTCTAAATCTCTTATATTTATCAATTAGTTTGAACCATTGAAAACCATTGATCGAATTCACCTTAAAAATGAAAATTGAATGATTTACCAATTGATGATTCAAAATAGCTATACATTAAAATAGATTTTTTAAAGCCTTAATACATAACTCCTCTATTATTATATCTGAAGATCCACTAAACTCTAGGGGGTGCGGTATCATAAAATGATCCCCTATTAAGATGTTTTTTGTGGTAAATTTTCTTTATTTTTAGCATTGATACAACCAAAATTTATATTTTATATAATCTAATCCATTACAATAAAAATACATTGTACCCATTCCACCCATTCCATTTTTCAAATTTAGAAGGGTATTGTCCTCTTGGTTCATTCCTACTTCAACTTCCCTATTTTCTATATAGAAAACCATTATGAATAGACATAGTTTTGATAATTCAACATTGAAATATTAAAAGTATATATAATGATAATAAAAATAGAATCTATTAATTTTATTTACACTCATTTTCATAATCTGAACAATTTTATAATCCTTTGGATCTTATACCAACAATAAGGACACGACCTTAAACAATCTAAAAAATTGATTCTTTGAAAAGGAATTCATTTCCTTGAGTCAGAGGGGATATTTTAGTTTTATAGTTACAAATAATATGGTTACCACCATTACAAAAATAAATATTAAATCAAAATGTGGGAACTGCCACTCAGTAATGTTTTTTGTTCAAGTAAAAAACATTTAATATAAAACATGTATTCTTTTCATAACATATCGTCACAATTTTCACATTGACATCATCTTTATCTCTTATCATATTTAAAACAAGGTGAAAAACATTTGAAACCATGGAATGAGAAAAAAACTCAATAATTTATATATAAATATATTGTACAAAACCTGTTGGTTTATGAATACTCTTAAAAATATTTATTTCTCAAATAATTAATGGCCTATAAATAACTTTTTTCAAAGCCAAGACGTCATCTTCATTGAAAAATGTTTTTCATAAAATATTTTAAAATACATACTAATGAAATAATTTATATAAAATGTATTTTTGTAATCATAAAAAAATCATGAAAGGATATACATTTCACCTTTAATTATTATCATAAAAATACATTTAAACTTGTGATCGTTATCTTAACTTGTGAAATCATAATATTTCCATGAATAACTAAAAAATATTTAATAAATCATTTACATAACTAGGATAAATAATTTTCATAACAATATTATAATTACTACTACAAATTTAACAACCTATCCAATCAATTACAATAATCTCTTTTGAAAACCAAACATATTAACATCATTCCTTGATCCAAATAATTTTAGAGCTATAATGGGATCACTCGTCATTATGATCCATATAATGGTCACCCATAATCTGGTTATATATCAATTTTAGCTATAACCATACACAAATTTCCAAGTACCATAACATAACAATTATTCAAGAAATATTCAATTTATGTTATCATGCTAACTAAAATATTCTTTTCTCCAGTAAGACAACATTTCTATATATTGAAATATCCATTCCATTTAAAATCATTATTTCAAAAATTCTCTGAAAAAATGGTAGTGGTTTTTCATGAACTAAATTATGAAATAATATAATGGAATCTATGAATGAAATAACTTTTATGGTAGGGGAAATAATATTGACACCATATATGTTAAAATGGAACATTTCATTTTCCATTTTATCAAAAGGTTCCATATATAATACAATAAAATATTCCTTTTAAAAACCTTTAAAAGAATTTAAAATGTAAAATTAAATTTCCTTTGTAATTTATTTATGTCTGTATAAATAAATACATAAATGTTTTATAATAATATTAACATGGAAGAAAAAAATTTAAATAATAGATCTTCACATAATGTTAATCAAGTTTTAAAGGTAAAGTCTCCCTTAGCTAGAGTTTGACAAATAACTTATATTATATATCATAATGAATTGTAAAATTATTAAAATTATATACTTTCAGAAAAAAAAATCACTGTTCATTATTCCTTTTTTTATTTGTTACCATGTTATATTTAATTACGTCATTAAATAAATTCATGTACAATGTTTTGATGATATTCAACTCAGATGTCCAAAATGACATGGATAGGATGAATATGGTCAATTTGGTAATTATTCCATCATATATAGACTAATAATAATGACATAATTACCACTTTTATAAATTAATTATACCTTTTAATCCAACAATAAAATATTGATATGAAAAATGACTTACGTTACAATATTGTAGATGGTTGGTTCTCCATACTGAAGTGTAATGTTTGAATTTTTCAAAGAGGATAAAGAAAAACAAGTTAAATATAAATTTACCTATAATGAAAGATTATTATATCACAAATATCACACACATATATATATATATATATAGAATTCATGTGGTTTAGTACTGAAAAATGAATCAAATCACATCATAGAGGTGGTAATCGACAGATACATAGTAATGACATTATCTTTTTTCAATGGATGGAGATGAAAGATATAATATTATATTTTATCCTTAAATAATGATATATATGTCATGAATATCATATATATACATCAATTACATAATTTTAACGAACTATAGTGGAAGAGGGAGAAAGATATATGTTATTACATTTACATAACAAAATATTATTACATGTATGATACGTGTGTTATTATTTTAGTATATCTGATGAATAATTCATGGTTTTAGAAAAAGGAATAAAATGAAAATTTTTGGTTAACAAGTACACATTTTCTCCTGAAAACCACTTTATGATTATACATAATGCCTTTCTAGGTTGGTTTTATGATAATAAAAATTACTCTAGATTGTGGGGAGGGATATAAAGAATATATTTGAGTATGTATTGGCCGATAAAAAATTATGTTTAATTATGTATATGATAATAGATGAGGTTTTCTTTTATTAGTGGGAGAGTGGATGATTAGTCACTGAAAGTGGCTAATTTTAATTTTTAATATCTTTAAATTCATTGTTCCAAAGTCCATAAACATTGTTTTTAGTGCATTAAATAAATAGAACTTCATTTCTCATCAAAAATGCAATTCATGTTTAAAATGAAAATTTGGGCCCAATTATTCATTTGTTTGTTGACAATATTATATTCATTTTCTGAATTTGAAATTTCGGGATATGATTGATCACTTTGTTTAGAAAATTTTATCATTTAGGTCCGATGGATGAATCCCAAAAGAATATGAAGAATTTTGCGCCTGAAGCCAGAAACTTGCTGGAAAAAGCATAATGGGACTAAGGCCCATCAAACAAATGTGGGGCCCAGAAATCAAGCCCAATGAATCTAAAATTTATACAGTAGAAAGATAAAAATATTAGGATCATTTTATTCAACTGTGGCCGGAGCTAATTCTGATGTTATCATGATGATAAAGGGATCTGAAGTTGAGATTTAAATGGTGGACATGACATTAATGCTCAAAACTCCGTCCCACCATTTCGACTATAACATCCAAACGGATGAGTGCAATTTCCTGAAATTTTTACAGCTCATAGAGGAAAGATGTATGAAGATATTTCTATTCTACAGCCCCTCCGGATTCGGCTTTATTCAATTTCGAATTCACACGTCAATGTGGTGGACGAATCTGGACAGTTTTCCGGGTCAAATTCGAAACATCAATTACCTTTTGATTATTCACCCTCCATTTGACTGAATTAATTGTTGGGGGGTGAATTAATTGTTGGGGGATGTACCTAAGGCTCCTAATATTCCTATATAAGGAACTAGTGGTGAAGGGAATGGGGTGGAAAATTTTCTTATCATCTTGGATGCTTTGTTTCATTGTAATGTTTTGCTTCCAAATTTCCTTTGTAATGTTTTCCATTTCCATGTAAGTTTTTTTTGTATCTTTATGTTCTTAATCAACTTCTTATCTTATATATTTTCCATTTCATTTATTAAAACTTTATAATCACAATGCACAGTGATATCTCTGTGTTGTTGTGAATTAGTTCACACATAGGTGTGAATTTCATTCACACACACGGAGGAGTGCTCGTTATTTCTACGGTTTTAATTTCTTCAATCCAATTCTTGTTAGCCATCTTCCGCCCACCATTGAGAGTATATCATAAATGGAGGGCTAAACCCTTAATGGGTTGATCTTAGGAGGATGCGAAGGCTGGATTGAATGTTATTTTATGAACGAATTGTTGTTAATTGGATAATTAATTTAAGAGATCCATTCTTCAGTTATTTCTACTCTTCATCTTTACTGTGTTTGAGCAAAATAAATTCAATTACTAAATGACCATATACCTCGGAGAGATCATGAATTTGGTTCTCTAAGTGTATAGGGGATTATTAATTGTGTTTAGTAATCACCAAACCAGAAAATGATGAAGGTAGTGTTATTTTTTAAGAATGGATTCATCAAGAATTAATAAAACCAAAATTGTTTAAAGACGTAAAATTCATTCAATCCACCCCGAGCATAATCATAGATCAACCCATTTTCATTGAATTGAATTCACATAGGTTTCTTAGTGTTATTTAAAACTATCCAAAATCAAAACCAAAGTTGGCTACTTCATATCCCATCCTTCACCAAATCATAGCGTCTCAAGGTTACTTCTTCGGTCCCTGTGGACTCGACCGCTACATGTACTACATCGATCGCTTTTACCCGTAGGGTAAATTTGGGCGCAACCAAATTTTGGCGCCGTTTCCGGGGACCAAGTAAGTTCCTTAGACAAAAAAAATCCTCTTTTCTG
The DNA here is from genome assembly GCA_963277665.1 of Viscum album. Classification (NCBI taxonomy): domain Eukaryota; kingdom Viridiplantae; phylum Streptophyta; class Magnoliopsida; order Santalales; family Viscaceae; genus Viscum; species Viscum album. The sequence continues at coordinate 1,329,554,422 of OY728163.1, forward strand.
ACCCCAAATTCTCTATTCTCACCCTAATTTCACTTCTCTTTTCCCCTTTCTATTTCTGTGTGTCCAAAAAAACCCCAAAACTAATTTTCAATCAATTCCAATGGATTATCCTCCAAAATACCCCTTCATAAATCAATGCTGTAATCAAGTCGGAAATCAATATTGGGAAACACCTCACATAGGGAATTTCATTGACCAATACTTAATTGAATACACCTCACCAGATGAGATGTACAATCAATGGGATGTTGAATGTTTAAAGATCAATTTCCATACCTATCAAGAATGATTGAAAAGATAAATAATGTGGAATTCCATGATGTACAAACATATATCAACCCTAATCCTGAAAAAATTCTTGATCAATTGTGTGAACAAATGGATAAAATGAATTCAGAAGTTTCATCTTTCAGATTAGAACTACAAAGCTTTAAGACTTTTGAGGAACCCGTTCCCACTCAAGATGTTCTTTCCTCATCATTGATAGATGAATATTTTATCCCAAAAACCCCTCATGCCTTTATTGAAGAACCAACCATTGGATTTGGGATAGTTGAAGATAATAAGGGAATAGTTGATGGGTGCTTAAATCAAGAGGAAATTAATTTTATGGATTCACAAGGGGAAAATTTGTCTTCATGGATTGACTGTTCGGAATATTACTCCAATAACAATTTTTTAGAATCACCGATCATTGAACCATTGGGAGATATAACGAATATTTTTTCTATACCCACTCATTAAATTCAAATGGAAAATTTTGGGGATGAATCATCTTTTCAAAAGGAACCAATTCTTTCAAATTTTTTTAAAGAAGACACCATTTTTTATTCAAATTAGCATTCTTCTTTAGGAAAATTCAATGAAACTGAACTCAACATTATAATCCTTCCTTCCCCACTCAAGAATCCCTCTATTTATGAAAACCTAGACCATTCAATTATCATCCATTTTCATCAAGAATCTCACAATGTAGTAATGAACCTTGAAATATTAGGAAATAATCAAAATGAAACTCAATCAACCATTACCGAAATTCCTTGGACTTTCACACTCATTGTTAGGCATGGGATTTCACGTGAAAAAAATTCTAAAAAAAGCATAATCTGAATCTTGTTGAGTTGGATAAAAATGGGGTCCTAAAAATGTTGAAAGTTGGAATTGGATAAGTTAGGGGGTTCAAGTCAAGCTAACGACGTTAAACAAAAGCCCTGCATGGGAGGCAACCCATGGTTTTCATGTTTTCTAATCATTTTGAATCATTTTATTTTTCATATAATAAATTAACATAAGCTGTTGACCTGTTCTTCTTTTATGAGTAAGTATGGGTATGAAAGGGGAGCACCATATTCATCCGTGTCATGTGGTGTGATCTCTGAGTAATACCTTACCCAGAAAATATAAAGAAGACAATGTATCATCAGTTTATTTTGTTTTGATTTATTTTTATGTTTTTATAGGTTAAAAAAAATAAAAGGACATGTCATAAGCCATAAGGAAAATCCATTCACCACCATCCAATCCACTGAGACTCAAATCCAGGATTGAAGGGAGACTATGGAATGTGCTATCATCATCAACCACCAGGTGACTTCATTCCATGATTTTCATTTTAAATTTGTTCTTTGAACTCCTCTCCTACCCCGTTCTAACTTTTCTTTTCATTAAACACTGGGGACAGTGTCATTCTAAGTTGGGGGGAGATAAAAAATGATTTTTTTGAATAAGAACATGCATGAAAAGAAAAATTCCATTAACCTTGAACATGATAACACACATTGAAAACTCTAAAATTGGATATCAAATAATTTTTTATGCCTTGATTCTGATTTTAATGCAATTTTAAGTTCATGAGCATAGTTTTTGGAAAGTGCGGTTTTCCGATGTGATTTTTCAAAGTTTAGATTTTCATCCTCTTAATAAAAATTCCACAATGCACGTCTACTAGATAGTGGTTGTAAATTTGAGTTCTTGGGTCCCTTTCATTATAGCATAGGGTTCTGGGGTCACTTTTAGTTTAATTTGAGTATCCAAAACAAATAAAAACAAAAAAAAAACAAAAAAAATGACCACATAGAGCAATGTTTTTTCCAAATGCGTGGCGTCCGACACATGGGGATCGTGACTCCATAATTGTCTTGCCCAGAGTTAGGCTTTATATCTCTATTGTAGAGCATGAAATTGACAAAATGCGTGGCGTCCGACACTTGGGGATCATGAATCCATAGCTGTCTTGCCCAGAGTTAGTTTTTTCATATCTATTGTGGTTAAAAAAATAAAATAAAAAAATAAAAAATGGGATACGCATCTTAAGGTTTAATGTGATTCCCACCTAGTGCTTCCATTTTTTCCCCTTGAACAATAAAATGGGCCTCATATCTTTTATGATGCACAACACTTTATCATGCTTAATTGGAATTGGATGAAATGTGGCAATGAATTTGAACAAAGGAACGGTCTTGGGCTTGGGATATGCTTATAGACCTAGCTTGTTTTAAATTATTTTGATGGGTTCCATAATTTTTTTTGGTATGAGGTCTTTTGGGTGAGCAATGTGTATTAAAATGTTTTTGGAAAAGGGGATTTCAATTTCATATTTGTAATTTATTTTTTCGGGACTAGCAAAACTCAAGTTTGGGGGTGTGATTAGTCACTGAAAGTGGCTAATAATAATTGTTAATATCTTTAAATTAATTGTTCCAAAGTCCATAATCATTGTTTTTAGTGCATTAAATAAATAGAACTTCATTTCTCATCAAAAATGCAATTCATGTTTAAAATGAAAATTTGGGCCCAATTATTCATTTGTTTGTTGAAAATATTATATTCATTTTCTGAATTTTAAATTTCGGGATATGATTGATCACTTTGTTTAGAAAATTTTATCTTTTAGGTCCGATGTATGAATCCAAAAGGAATATGAAGAATTTTGCGCCTGAAGCCAGAAACTTGCTGGAAAAAGCATAATGGGCCTAAGGCCCATCAAACAAATGTGGGGCCCATAAATCAAGCCCAATGAATCTAAAATTTATACAGTAGAAAGATAAAAATATGAGGATCATTTTTCTCAACTGTGGCCGGAGCTAATTCTGATGTTATCATGATGATAAAGGGATCTAAAGTTTAGATTTAAATGGTGGACATGACATTAATGCTCAAAAATCCATCCCACCATTTCGACTATAAAATCCAAACGGCTGAGCTAAATTTCCTGAAAGTTTTACAGCTCATAGAGGACAGATGGATGAAGATATTTCTCTTCTACAGCCCCTCCGGATTCGGCTTTATTCAATTTCGAATTCACATGGCAATGTGGTAGACGAATCTGGACAGTTTTCCGGGTCAAATTCGAAACATCAATTTCCTTTTGATTATTCACCCTCCATTTGACTGAATTAATTGTTGGGGGGTGAATTAATTGTTGGGGGATGTACCTAAGGCTCATAATATGCCTATATAAGGAGCTAGTGGTGAAGGGAAGGGGGTGGAAAATTTTCTTATCATCTTGGATGCTTTGTTTCATTGTAATGTTTTGCTTCCAAATTTCCTTTGTAATGGTTTCCATTTCCATGTAAGTTTTTTTTTGTATCTTTATGTTCTTAATCAACTTATTCTCTTATATATTTTCCATTTCATTTATTAAAACTTTATAATCACAAAGCACAGTGATATATCTATGTTGTTGTGAATTAGTTCACACATAGGTGTGAATTTCATTCACACACACGGAGGAGTGCTCGTTATTTCCGCAGTTTTAATTTCTTCAATCCAATTCTTGTTAGCCATCTTCCACCCACCATTGAGATTATATCATCAATGGAGGGCTAAACCCTTAATGGGTTGATCTTAGGAGGATGCGAAGGCTGGATTGAATGTTATTTTATGAACGAATTGTTGTTAATTGGATAATTAATTTAAGACATCCATTCTTCAGTTATTTCTACTCTTCATCTTTACTGTGTTTGAGCAAAATAAATTCAATTACTAAATGACCATATACCTTAGAGAGATCATGAATTTGGTTCTCTAAGTGTATAGGGGATTAGTAATTGTGTTTAGTAAGCACCAAACCAGAAAATGATGAAGGTAGTGTTATTTTTGAAGAATGGATTCATCAAGAATTAATAAAACCAAAATTGTTTAAAGAAGTAAAATTCATTCAATCCACCCCGAGAATAATCCTAGATCAACCCATTTTCATTGAATTGAATTCACGTAGGTTTCTTAGTGTTATTTAAAACCATCCAAAATCAAAACCAAAGTTGGCTACTTCATAGTCCATCCTTCACCAAATCATAGCGTCTCAAGGTTACTTCTTCGGTCCCTGTGGACTCGACCCCTACATGTACTACATCGATCACTTTTACCCGTAGGGTAAATTTGGGCGCAACCAGTGGACATTATTGGGTTTTTTCAAAATAATAAAATATTTTAATGTCTCACTTAATAAAAATGGTTCCAAAATGGTCCATTATAGATGCTCATATACGATAGGTTGAAATATGGAAAACAGTATAATTTAGACACCTTTTATATTAAATCTAGCACTAATCAATTAATTTTACCACTAGAAAACCTGTTTTAACTTTATCCATGGTAACTGTTTTTTTAATTTTTAATATTCATTTTTACAAAACTTTTTGTGAAATTATTACAAAATTATAGTTATAATTATTAACAATATAATATTCAGATTATCAAATCCAATTAATAGTAGTTAACATCCTTAATTTAATATTCTACCTTAAAATGAGATAAAAATGTGTTTTAAGAATCTTATAATTATAAGTAAAAAATGATTTCATATCAAATTAAAGTATATAATTAATTATCTATAAAATGATAGGATCATTTATAATATAATTGAGTTAATTTTTATTTGAAAATATTTTAAAACCAAATGTAACTTATTAAATTATTGAAATGAAAAGGCAGTTTTAAATAAAAATCCGTATTTTTTATTATTTATTGAAAAATAAAAAATTTCTGAATGTTATCAATAAAAAAAATCTATGATAATATTAAAATGATGACTTAAAAAGTGAATTATATTTTTCTAAAATAAAATACTATAATATATAAATCATTATGTTATATAAATCCATATAATGCATTAAAACATAATTTTTTTTAGAAATAATGCATTTTTTCTTTTGACTATATAATTTTCCAAATATTATTATAATGAATATGACTTTGAAAAATTTAATCCGTGAATAATAATATGATGTGAATATTATTTATCTTATCATAACATGGGTTTTAAAATATTCTTTATTCCACTTGTCATTTTTCTAGAGTGATTCATGAACCTTGTATTTTGAAAACATTCTATAAAAATTATTAAGATTTATTAAATGATAGTAAAACATAATTATCAAACAAATATTATGAATAAATATCATTATTATGTAGTATTATTCGTGGGATATAAAATATTATCACATCATAAAATATTATTATTCTTTTAAATAAATTATTAAGAACATTCTATGTCATAAATTGTTAACTTGGAATTATCCAAGATAGTGAATATTGTTATCAAATGTGGTATTTTTTATTTATTTGGAAAGTATAATATTTGCAATATGTTCTAGGTGTCCTTGTTAAGGGGTTTGAACCATCAAACACATTAAAATTATTCAAGTGATGATTCCTAGATGAACATTGGATTTCATCATCAATACCCTTGAGGTAGTACGTCCTTGAATATAACACATGTTATGTGTGGATTATTAAGTTAATTCCATTACTATGTGTGTGGCCCTGATAATTTTAAATCTTGTTCTTGATAACATGGGGTTTTTGTGTGTGTGAATCATTTACTAGTGACAATATTTCTTATATACATGCTATTGTAAAAATGATTTTATTTAACATGAAGTGAATTTATGATATATCATTTTAATATTATATAGTATTTCTTATTATCTTATCTTCTCTTGTAGAGAATGTAGGTTGAGCCTATGTACATTGTCTAATGAGAGTATTTTGCTAGATGTTTCTTGACATGTACACGGTATCTCTAAGTCCAAGGGAAATGTCACATCGATTAAGGATATCCTCTTAGAGGAATGAGTAAGATATTGGTCAACATGTACTCTGATTATACCAATTATTAGGATGTATCACAAGATTTTAGTATATCCTCCTTGTAGGATTTCTTGGAGAGTTGACTAATGTATTATTCAACAAGTAATAAAAGCAGGTAGAGCTGGTCTCCGTAGACCTGAAATATGTGTTATAATTTTGTGATATATTTTCCTTTATATCTGTACACATTTAATGTCATTGGATTTAAATTTTATATGTTATTAAATGATGTAAAAGGCCATTGGTTTTGTCCCATTGAGTATTGTACTCACAAATAACATGGGCATTATGGTGTACTGGTAGAATATTTTCTTAGGTATTTGAAAAAGTGAAAGAGTCTAGTGGTGGATGGATAAGATTGTGTATTAGGAGGATGGATAGAATTCTAGATTTAGTTCGAGTGGGATTTTTAACGATGAATTTATTTACTATATTCACACCCACAATAAATAATATTTTAGTTTTTATTTATATACCTTTCATTCTAAATTATTACAACATGATTTAGCATTTTTCTATATACTACTGCTAATAATGGTTAATTTTTTATTGATATCTTGTTGATTTATTTTTTATCACTTACCTTTTTTATTCTCTAACATGACAAAGAGTATATAATCTCCCCAATGATATTTATAGATCCATGAATATTTTCATACGCCTCTTGCATTCTTGGAGGCACACATAAGGTCATGTGGTACTCTGGTTCAAACCCGATGGTCTGATTGGTGGAGTTTAAAATTTTTATTTTAGGACATGGTTGAGTAACATTTATATTCTCTTTGACATAGTATAGGACTTGGTAGTTAAGAGAAATGATGGTTTGGAAATGGGTATGAGAACTATTCTAGTTTAAAGCTAACACTATATAGTGGACCTATGAGATTCCATAAAATGGAGAATTTATATATTTACTACTTGAGGTTACTGTTGATTAAATTAAAATTAGTGGTGCACATGATGTTGATATTGGATTTATGGGTATTGGTTTATGTTCTTGACTCATTATAATAATGTGGATTCAGATGTCATATATACATATTTCATACATTAGATAGAGGACAAATAATTCAATTCCCAACTTATTATTTCTAAATTATTTTATTTTATATTTTATTATTATATTCATGCATGTATATATGGGCATTCGAGTAACATTCAGGTACTAGATGCTTGAGTTGGGGTTTTGTTATTGATTAAGGGGTTATTAATTATTCTTGTGGAGAACCATATAGGTTTTACCTTGGTGTGAAAATTTTTGTGTGCTTGTTTATAATTTGGTTTACTTGTTAATCTACAAGACTAGTAAAAAACATTTAGAGTAAGACTACTGGAATCATTAATTTGAAAGACAATTCATTGAAGGGGGATAATTGTAACTTTATCATTTTTAAATACACATTTATGTTAAATTTCATAATTCGTTTTGGAGGAAATTTACAAAATTTCAAATAAATTTTACCGATACCCTAGCTATAGGGCCGAAGAAGTGTATGGGGATTTTTACAACATGAGGTAAGAGTGAAGAGGATTTTACATTTTATACATAATGACGACCCATATTTTTCGTGTGTTATACATGGGTAACATTCGATGCGTTAGTGTATGTATCAGTTATGAAAGAGTATGTGTATTTATCTGAAGTTTCTTGTATGTTCATAGGTTTTCATAGAGGTAAAAATAAAAAAAATGAATATAAACATGTAGTTTTTTATTAATGTATGATCCTAAATGGGTCTTGGAGGTTTCATGAGCATTAAGGCTAGGTTCGGGTCACAAATTTATTTTTTTAGAAACATGATGAGGTGCATGATTATAACATGGTTAGAAGTAACTAGGCCACATAAACACATAGCCCTTAGAGGGTGATTCATAGTTTATCAGACTATTCAATAGGAACATCAAAATAATGAAAACATACAATTTATAGTAGATAAAACTCAAATGGATTGCACATGGTTTTTCTAACAGGGTGTCTAAACCATGTGAGGTGTGGTCTCATTAACAGTGGGCATCTCAAGGATGGATCACAATTTGGCCAACAAAGCAGGAAAACCATGTTTTCAATTAAAAATATTAGAATTTACCTTTTCCCCTATTCTTTTTAATCCTTATTTTATTCTCCTCCTCCCTTATTTTCACAACACCAAACATATAGATCTCTCCCTATTCTCTCTTCAAGGGTTTAAGATATCTCTATCATATGTGATCTGTTTTAGTCATTTTTAGTCACATTGGATCCCAATTGATATTTATAGAACTTCTATCACTTATTGTATATGTTTTAAATTTTTTTATTGGGTAGTTTCTCCATATGATATAATAATACCTATTTTTTTGGTTTTGGTGTGGTCTACCAGTTTCTCTACAACCAGCCCAAATATATGACTAATACTGGACACGGAGCCTATCACAGGGCTACAGAAGTCAGTAAAAAAAATTTTAAAAAAATTATTGAGATATATAATTTGTTAATATTGTGCTACAAACCAAATTTTTGATACATTTATGTAAAAATTATCATTCTGCTTAATTTTAATCTAAACATGGTTATTGAAGTTCCCTAAGAACCCTGTCATCATTGGATGTTGAATACCTCAACTTGGGCCACCACTCAGGGTGTGTTAGTATAAATTCTATTAAAAACCATTATTGGTTGTTACCAAAACACCCATATGATTGTTTGGATTGAAACTGGTAAAAATAATACTACAATTGATTAAATTTTTATTGTTAAATAGAATTAATATATGAATTAGAACATGATATATTATATTATTCATGATTATTATTATAGTCTAGGTTCATGTTAAAGGGATGTCCAGCCTTAAGTTAGACCTAGATTCACATCCTAGAATTCCATAGGTGAACACCTATTATACAATTGGATTCACGGATTCAACTGATAACTGTGATACCAAACAAGGGCATGCTGAGGGACTTATCTTTTTAATTGTATCGACTATAATATATTATTGACATTAATTAATAGAAATTAGAATTCATTGGACCCTTTCCATCGATACATATTGATTTCCTTAATCATATAACACTTCTAATTATCTCATTCGTCTCCAATAATTTCTATACTAAGATTACCTTAGCATATTCCATTAGCACAGTTATTACGTTTTAGGGTGAAATGACTGATTTTTAACCCCTTGGATTAAACTCATTCCCCAGAGTCCAACATAGTAGTTGATCACTATGAGTGGGATCATCATTCTATAGTCATGGATTCCATTTGTCTCTCATAGGTCCCATGAGATTATTATACATTAACCCCTTGGTTTTGTTCCATGGGTATTAGGTTTAATAAAAAGGTCCAACAATCAGAGGAACCAGGATTAGGACATTGCAGGTTGGGTTGATTAGGTATCTCATGGAGAGTTTGATTAAACATTGTTTTAATTGTCTCAACTTATTTACATTTAGTATATCTATACACTATTACATTTTATGTTAACAAAGTATATTTTCATTACACACCATTGGTGGTGGCTTACTAAATTTTACTCACACCCTTTTTAGGCCACTGATTGGTACCCAAATAGTAATTATGGGAGTAGGTTATAATAAAGTGAATTATCTAACAATATATTCTTGATTTTACTTTTGTATTAGGGATTTGGATTAGATGATTGAGCCAATGATCCGAATGCCAATCGAGATAGTTTTTTTATATTTTTATCACTTTTTATATACATTTATTGTATTTTATTCTTATTAGCGATTCGATACGTTCATAATTCTACTATCAATACATCATATGTGTATGGTATTATTGTGGTGTATTTATTATAATAATTTTTTCGTTTACTTATTTCCACTTCCCTATTATTATATACCAATTCCTTACCATTTTTATTAATAATTTATTATTATTTTTCGACATAATTTAATTTAAAAAAGATGTTATAGTCTCTCTAACATTACACTATATATCCTCAATTTTAGTTAGTAACCTTTGGTGTACAGAGAGGTGTACTTGACTCCATGTGGAAAACTGGGTATGGTAACATATGAGTGAACTAGGAAGGAAATGTCACCATGTTTTTTAAAATGTGTTTCCTTCTCATTTATTTAATATTTTGGTTTGGTAGATAGGAGACTATGACATTTAAAAACATGGGAATAATCCATTATTATGTGTAGATTATCCATATTTAAGAAAAAATCCACTTTACCAGTGATGTAGCTCACCGTTATAGAGTTTTCTAGTTAATATTTTGATACATTCATCATTGGTTGATTCAAATTATATATGTGGGTTTTTATAATAATAAATTTTTAAATTTTTGTAGGTATAGAAAATAGTCATTTCCTTCTGCATCATTATACGAATGTATATATTTTTGTGCCATGATTATTCTATGTCGTGTATTTTTTATCACGTGTATTCCAAGATTCATATAATATGTTCCTCAAAAGATGAAAATTTAAATATCTAATGTTTCTTTAAGAAAAAGGAGGAAATAATTATTTACATAATGTTTTAGTTTGACCCTAATTTTTTCTTTCCCAATTATAATGACGATGACACCTTAAAATTTTTTTTTTGACATGTCTATTCCCTGAAAAATTAGTTACATGGTTTGAAATTTATAGTTTGTTTTGATTAAATGGATTCCTATGTAAATTTATAATTTTTGTGACTTTATAAACTGGGAATGTATATCTATATAATTGAACCATCATCTACGGTTTGTGGCATCCTATGGTTGGATTTAAAAGGATAGTTGCAGTTACATGGAATGATAATTATAAGTTATAAATATTAATGTCATTATAAAATGGGGATTAAAGTATAAATAATGAATCCTGTATATATAAAATTTCTAAATTTTAACTCTTAGGGGAAATTATTTATATTTGGTCTAGATTTCAATTAAAATTTAATGTGTGTTTTTTTCTATACCTTGGAATTGAATACTTATATAATGGAAAAATAGATTGAAAGTTGAAAATTATCTTTATAACATGATATTAGAAATAAATATTTAGCTAGAATGTATGTAGTTTTCCATCCTTGGGTATGTCATTTATTTATTATAAATAACATAGTATGACTAGAAATTATTATGTGTATATGAAAGGAATTGTTTATATATACCTCTATTATGACCTAAGGTTGAGTATCAAGAGTGTTGTTATTACCATGATCCTTAGGAGGAGGGAGCTAACCTATATGTAGTGAAAGATGTGTAGTTTATATTAGTTCCAGATATACTACTAGGATTGGGAACTAATGTTTAGATAAGGGAGTGTTTCCAATGTCTAGGATTGTCTATGGAGAGAGCAACATGACATGTATCAACCGAGTCAGTGTCGACGAGGGATTTCTATAGCATCACCCACCTACTTTGCGGGGGGGGGGGGGTGGTGGTGGTTATTCCCCATATTATGAAATCCTTGATTGATTCAATGCTATCAATCATTGAGAATCTACAGAAATATCAATAAATGAGGATGAAACACACAAATTTTATGTTTCAGGGATCTTGCATGTGATAGTGGGATATTCTTACATAGGCATATCAATATCACGTCATGGCGTAGAGGGAATTCTATAATATCTTCTATGATTAATTTACATAGACACAATTAGTTTATCGAGCAACTAGAGAAAGGAATTTTATTTTTTCCAGACTATTCAACTCACTTCATTGAGATTTATCATTTTACATTCACTATCATTGATGATGAACAGTAAAAATTGATATGGTATGAGGATGGGCTTAGGTATACACTCTAATATAAGGCTTTTTAAGGAAAACTACCATATTTGAAATATGATCCCAGACCTCATCACTGATTGAAATATGATATAAGTTAAAGGTACATGGAATTGATGTTTAGGACCATGGCATGGAAGTGGTTTTTCTAGAATCATGAAGCATCTATTTGAGACCATTCACAGGGTTAGTTGCAGTAAGAGTGTGTATACATGAACTTACATGGTTTTCCATGGGTGGGGATGGATGGGTCACACAAACCTGATGTATATAAGAAATGAAATATAGTTTCTATCATATGGAATAATTATCCATATATAGTGATATTTCATATCTTTTTTCACATGGTATCAATTGGAAAGGTTCCAAACCTCCTCCAAATTATAGTGTGGGGTCAGTATAATAATTCCTGGTCTGGAAATAGAGTACCAATGACTATATATGTTGAGGAGGTGGATAAGGTAAGAGAATCAAAACTTAGGATGTGAAGTTATATCAAGGAAGAAATTCTCTGAGAGGGTAGGATGTAGCTTAGTGTTATGGATTGGGCTAGTTATATGAAGTGCATCATACACATGAGGTACAGTGTCCCAGACCATCTATAGTATGATTTATGAATTTAGTAGCATTGAAATTCGTATCTAATTTATTTGATACCATCATTTCATATTAATTCTAATATATGTATATATAATGTAGAGTCTTGGATTCAATATTCAATACTTTATCAGGGTGATGTCTCTTGACACTCATTTGGTAATATAGATAGAATGTTTTCAATTTTTCAAGTAGTATCCCTTAGAGTTTGTTAATTAAATATTATTATGGAATGCTTTCTTCTTCAAGATGATTGGAGTTTACATAATTCTTAGTATGTGAAAGTTAATTCATTATAAATACCATATTTATTATTATCGCAAGAGGGTTTATTTTCCATTACCCTTTGGGTGGTAACAATGTTAATAAATGAGAATTTATTGTACATGAAAGTCAAGATGGACCTGATCCTCATGTACTGGGTAGAGTGTTGAACTAGATATCTAGTTTCTTTCTTGATGATTGAGGGTCTTGAAAGACAATTCTAGATATATTCTGAGGGGTTTTCCATTATGAATTTTCAGGTCTACATATAGATGGATATGAAGTTCACCATTGATCTTGTTCCAGAAGAATAACCATTACCTATTTATCCATATAGGATATCTCCTACAGATCTTCTAGTATTAAAGAGGTTAATATAAGACATTTAATCAAATGGGTTATTATGACCCTAATATTCTTCTTATGGATAACCCATGTTTTTCTCCAAGAAAGATGATGGTATCCTATGTCTACGTGTTGGTTACTGGTGGTCAAATTAGTTTGTGATAATGATCATGTACCCACATTATCTAATATATAATATCTTTGATCTTATCCATGATCTAGAGTCTTATATATGATTTATTTGAGATATGGATATAGTTATGTTAATGTTATTCTCTTAGATATACCACATATACAATTCAGAAGTTGGTATAACCAATATAAATATCTTTTTATTCTATTTGGTCTAATAAAAATAACTTTTATCATAATGTCCTTGAGGAATAGAGTTTTCCACCTTCAAATAAATTTTGTTGTGTTCATCTTTAGGGTTGATATATTAGTGTATTATAAGACTAGTCACAGTCATAACAAACACCATGACATTATATTGAGTATAATAAGAGATGATACATTCTATGCCAATATCATAAAATGAATATTTCGGATTGATAATGTTTACTTTCAATGTCACATTTTATCATAATAAGGAGTACATGGGGATCTAGTGAAGGTGAGAGATATTTTTTTTTCTAAGAGTGACCAAAGATTTTATTTGATATAGATATTTTCTTGGGGCTAGATGGTTAAAATCATCATTTTATCGCAAAAATTTCATTCCATCAGGCACAAATTAATGGATTGAAAAATAATAGTGTTGTGTTCATAATTTCCTATGATTTTGATAATCAATTTTAAGAATTTCATGGAAGATGAAAATCAACAGTAAACACGATTATTGTTGAGACTAATATGGGAAATTTAGTTAATAATGAGGAATTATGTGTCTAGTTTGGGGTTGTTTTTATTCTAGGGTAATGAGTTGAAACAAAAGAGTCTCATCTGTTGAGGCCTCAAAAGTAGAATAAAATAACATAGTATATCATGTTAGAAGCCATGGTTCATGATTTTTGATTCAAGAGGCATTACTTATTGTGAAACAATTATGGTAAAAATAGAATATAAAAGACATGAATACATTTTTACTTAGTTTGAATTGAACCTTGGATAGTGAAGATGGGTTAAGTACCCTAAATATTTTGAATTGGATATTTCTAACACACTGTGTGAGGGAAATGCAATTTTTGAATCGCTGTATTGAAAGACATATACTAATGTTTTTTAGGATGATAGTAATGAAATATAGGTAAGGGATATTATTTTAAAAAAATATCTCTATGCCTAGGAGTCTAACTTGTATAATTTTATCCTAAAATTAGTTGTGGCCTCATAAATTCTTCATCGAGTAATGTGGAGGACTGTTTTAGATTCCAGAGGATTTTTCCCAAGGTAAAGTGTTTTAGGTGAGGATTACTAGCCGGTTTTGTTGTTTGATGAGGAAAAGATGCTACATTTCCATCGACATGTCTAGGTACCTGAAGACATGTGAGTAGAGTTTATGCAATAACCTCATGCTTACCGATGGAAGGTATATCTGAGGATCACTAAGATGTAACATGAATTACTTCCCCAGTATTGGTGGCCTAGAATAAAAATGTAATTTACATGATTTGTAACTTGGTTGTCAATGTATATAGAACTGAATAAAAAAACTAATGATATTTTGTTTTATTATAGTCACTACCCATCTCAAAGTGTAAATTTCATGACATTACCATTGATGTCATGATTAGGACACCAAAGTCTCATCAAGGTAGTGATATTGTGTGGGTGATAGCGTATAGGTTAATGAAGGTCTCCAATTAAATCTAATTTGAGAGAACATCATAGTGGACAATATTGGAAGATGTTACATTTAATATATTATGTTTCTTATAGTGGTTACATGCACCAACATATTATATAGGGACATTTGTTTAACATCTTGGTTCGAACATGTACTATAGAGGGACCATATCTCACATATAATTTTGAGATCAAAATATCAACCATACACCAATGATATGTTTGAGTGAACTGTATAGGTACTAGAAGACATGATTTATGAATTCATCCTTTTATTTCGAGGATTGTGTGAAATTAAATTAACCCTAGTTTAGATTTATGATAGTAACATTTTTTATAAATCCATCCAAATAAATTAATATAATCCACTATGTTGTTGGACTAAGTTTTTTCCTCTGTACTGGTTAGTGTTTGGAGTGGAAATGGTACTAGAACATCATCTCATATAGGTGGAATTGATGAAGTTAATAATAATTAGAAAATGCATAATTATGCATCAGTCTAGATTGAAGGTATATACTAGTTATGAATGAAAACCAATATAGTTTTTGGGCAAACATTGGGTCTTCTTATGAGTATTTCCTAGGTTGGGCCCTCTATGAATTCAAATGAATGGTATGATATCAACATGATTTTTTGGACCATTCAATATATTTGAGATTATGGGAACAATAACATATCAGATAGCTGTTCCTCACAAGTATAGGGGTATGAAAGATGTATTTAATGTTTCATAAATATATTTTAATTAGTAAGAAATATATATTGACTTTGATCCTATGAATGTTTATTTAGTGGTTGATTCTTCTTTGTAGGAGTATCTTGTTTGTGTCATTGAACATAGAACAATGGCTCCTCATGGTAAGACAGTAACATTGGTCCAAGTGCCATGGAAGAATGACAATGTATATGGTGAAACATGGGAGTGAGATTTTGATTTACATGCTTAGTATAAAGAGCTATTATTGGATTCATATCAACCACCATTATAAGGAAAACTAGAGGGTGAGTTTTTTTTATGACTAAAATTTTTTTGATCCAATTTTTTTATGTTGGTAAATATCCCTTTAATTTTATTCTAAACCATTATTTTTATATAATATAACATCCTAGAGGGTTTATGGAGGTGTTTGGAGAATTTGGAATTTTTTTGGGGTTTATATATTTAGATTTTTTTGGTAAAATTAGGTGAGGTACATGATTAGAACATGTTTATCAATAACTATGAACATTAAATCTGTAGCCCCGATATGGTGATGTAATGTATTTAAAATAATTCCATAGGACACAAACAAAAATAAAATGAATTAAATTTTCCATACATGAAATTTGAAAATTTCATACATAATTTCCTTATCTAGACACGCCAAAAAATACAAGGCATGGGATCATGGAGGAGGAGCATCACACGGTTGATGCATATTTTGGACAAATGTAATTCTGAAAAATGCTTCCTATTAAAAATCACCCCCAAAAAATTCCTCCCATATTACCTTTTAAATATTCATTCTTTATTTTCCTCCCTCATTTTCAAAGTGTCCAATATATAGAGATCTCACATTCCTACATCAATATTTTTAGAGATCAATAAAACAGAGACACCATTTCGATTACTTAAAGCCATGAGGGATCTCCTTAGTATTTACCACACCCCACATTATTCTTTTTGTTGTTTTACTCAATATATAGAGGGTTTTTTCCTGGTGAACTAATATTCAATAGTTTAATTATGTTTCAATATGTTTCCATTTTCTCTCATTCCACAAACAAATTAAGGCTAATTATTGATGAGTAGTCTACCAAAAATATATGTTAGGTTGTCTAATAATTTACTCTAATATACTTGATGTTTATAATTTTTCACCATTGTCCCAGAAAATAGACATTCCTTGCATGGATCTTAAAATTAATATTACTTTAAATTTTAATATAAATGTTATTCTAGTGGTGATATAAGAAACTTGAGATCAATAAAGGATAAATTCATCAACTTGGACCTACCCTTAGGGTGTGTTTGGTTAAATTCTGAAGAAACAAATTTTTTATTTTTTCAAAGACACCTCTTTAATGAATTTAGTTTTACCCTTGTGAAAATAATGACCTAAGGGATTAAATTAAATTGTTAAATATACTGGATATATCTCTCAGACATTGATCTATTAGATTATCATCATTTATTACAATAGACCTTGATATCGTTTATGGTGTGGCCTACCTAGGATAATAACTTCATTCCCAAAATATAATGCATTAAAATACTCAAGGATTTCAACTAATTCATTGATGTGAAAGAAATGTTAGGCATAAATGTTGGGTATTTTCAATTTCATATATTTTTAAAGACGAATCTTGAAACTAATGGTTAAGCTTCATTTCTAGAAATTATAATGCCTCATGAGAATCTCCTTATTATTATCTTAATCTTATTTGGATTGGATAACCACAGATTATCCTCTTGAGATACAGTAATGTCTATCAATATATTAAATTGGACTTTTCCAATAGATCAGTTAGTTAATTTTAGGGTTCAATTCCAAGGGTCCACATATTGGATTACATTACAACCCCATAACATAACACCTTTTTTGATCACTATGAGAGGTATTGACATTCTAAAGTCATAGATTCCATGGGTCCCCTGTGGATACCATTTGATTATTATAATTTTATGCCTTGTTTATATTTCTTAGGTCCCGGTATAAAATATAAGGCCCTAGGATCAAAGATAACCATCATAGGATAAAGTAGTTAGGGCCAGATAGGTATCCCATGAGGAGTATATGCCAACATGGTTTATATTTACTTTACTTCATTACAATTATTATATATGAACACTGTTAAATTTTATATTCCCAATCATATATTTTATTTGAAACCATTGGTGGTATCCTATCAAGTTTTTCTCACACCTTTTCTAGTCCACCAATTGGTACTTTAAAAAACATCTTTAAAACATGTTATGATAAAGGGAAACATCTGACTATGGAATCTAGATTTTCCTTTCAAATACGATCATGGATGTAGATGACTAATCAAATAATCAGAATAGTCATGGATATAGTAGATATTTGTGTTTTTACTATATTATATATACTAGTTTTGTAGTATATGTTTGATACCATGGCAACATATTTTCACTGTTGTACTATCATAAAAACATCTTTTTAGAGTCCTATTTCTATTTAAGTCTTTTTATTAATATTTAGTTATTTTATTTTAACTGAAATTTTTTTATTTTATGTTACCTTACTCATTTTTTTACTAAATATTTATTATTATTTACCACTATGTTGTAATCTAATAAGGAGTGTATAGTCTCCCCTCCATTCCACCATAATCCCTCACTTCTAGTCAGAAGACTCTGGGGTTTGGGGATCCACTCTTGAGGTCATGAGGAAAATGATGTTTTGGGTACTTATGAGTGATATTGAATTGATATTTCACATTAATAAGTGTAATATATTGATCCCAATCACTATGTAAAGGTACCTAAATTGTTATGTAAGGGTAACCCAAAATTCTTGAAGTTCACCATAAATGTAATTTGAACCTCGTGTAAGGGTGCACCATGCCTAAAAAATGGAAAATCTTTCTAGTTGTATCACATAACGATAATTATATGCACTCAGTAGACCAAACATACCTGTATAAGGGAAACACTGCATATCAAATACCCAAGAATTTGTAAACTTGGTGACGTGTAAAGTTATTATTTATTTTCCTAAAGTAATGTGAAGGTGACCTAGATATTACATAAGTTTAGACTAGTAATGTAAGGGTAGTTATTTTGTTTTTGAGGATTCAGAATTGTAACCTAGTAACCATAAATGACACATATGTTCTGAATAACAACAACCCATTTAATAATTACATAACACTCATTGTTTGAAAAATATTTTTAAAACATATTTTTTCAACTCCTTCATCCCTGTTTGGACATTTAATGTCACTGATGATTTTATTAATAACATTAATCACATGAACTTATTATTTTCACCCATTTAAATGTTTTAATCCTAATATAATTTATTTTAAACTCTCTTAATTCAAGAATTAGTTGAATGGATAATTAAATGTGTAATTTAATTTGTAGGGTTTAATGATGTGAACATGTACATGGTTTTTCATTTTTCAATTATCCATGAGACATTTCAAAAAAATCATTATCTTGGGTTTAAGAATATTAGGAATTATATTTTCATGTTTAATGAATCTTTTTTCAAAAACAAGATTTCTTTTTCTAGGTTTTTTGCATTGGAAAATTGGGACCCTATATCCTCTATTAATGGTTTCCTTGAATTTTAAAAGATAATCATAGGTAAGAATATTTATTTAAATTATCCATTTAATAGAGTACTTTATGAATTATAATATTATAATACTTTCTGAAAATAATATAATTAATAATGAAATTATAATAACTCATAATTATCAAAGAAAGATGATAAATAATTTTAATCATTATCCTAGATTATTATAGAGAGATAGAATATTATATAATATGAAAGTATATTTTTTTATAAATATGGGAAATTTTAAGCGCATTCTACGACTTCGATTGATAATTTAGAAATGCAAAAGGAGATAAAAAGATGTTATCATATGTGTTTTTTTTATTTTGGAAGACATCTAGATTCATTCGTTAAATTCATTTCATGTTATTTGTGATGATGAACACATGGAAATTATTTAAGTGACGTTTTATTCATGAGAAATTGATATATTCGAAAATAACACTGATAATGTAATAACTTGTCATTATAGCATGTTTTGTGTATGTTATTGTCAATATAAATGTCATACGCGTGTCACCCTGAGAAGCATATGAATAATGCTCGATCACAAGAGGTGTGTGTGGGTAGTCTTTTATTATAATTATTTTACATACATATTTATTGTTATGATGATAATACTATTTTACATAATGTGATGTTTGGCCAATCATTTATATATTGTATCATATGTTGGGTTCTTCTTTCTTCAAGAGATGACTATGTGCATTGATCATTTTTAGAATATCCTCATTGATGGATGTTATAGACATTGGTTGATAATTAATGGGGAAATCCCAACTAATACTATGTATCACATTGTTTTTTGATATCCTCCATGAGGAATGTATCATACATAGTTGGTATGGAACTTTTCTATCCCAGTCAAAAAGATGTATCCCAATATATTGGGTTATCTTATGAGGTGGGTGTGTGAGGAAGAAGTGTGATGTTTCATCAAAGTTAGTGATGAAGAAGTTAGATATAACATCATAAGCCTTAGTACACATTTTTATATGTTTTATATATTCCTGTTTATCACTATACAATGTTTCATTCATAGCATGAAACTATTGATCTCATGAACTGATGTCAATAGTTCTTATTATTTTCATACTAAGTTATATAATAATACCCTCCTTAGGAAATTCAATGCAGCTACAGATTACTTTAATAAGGTTACAGTGAAGGGAAAGAGCCCTATAGTAGACGGGTGAGAAGGTGGATCAAGGGGATAAAGAAGTTGTTGGATGATTTTCGATCAGAACATGTTGTGTTTCATTTATTTACTTTCTTAACCATTTACCTTGAACCATTTTTTAATTTTTGAATATATCTGGTGTTCCATACTGTTACTACATGAGTTATATTTTTTATTTATGCTTCTTATAATCTGCTGAATATTTGTTAATTGGTTAGTGATTTATTTATATGTTATTTCTTCATTTATTTGTTCTATGACATCATACTGAGGGTATAGTCTCCTCACTAATAGAATTGTAGCCTCACTGCTTGTCATTAGGCTGTTGCATATGGGGGGGAGTAGAAGAGGTCATGCAGAACATTGGTTTGGAGAAACATGTTTGGTTAGGGGTGTTACATTGATATTTTTGATATCTTAGGGTTTGAAATTATAGTTTATTCCTCAAATAAGTATTTAAAAAGATAGGTTGGTGTTTCATAGGGAAAAATTTGTACATAGGCACTATCCTCATCGGTCGGGTGGTTCACTTAGGTTGGGGTGATTTATTTGGAAATTAATGGTCTGTATTACAAGTATCTACAATCCCAAGTTTTATTACTTGGAAACATATACAATAATGATATTATATATCATTGTATTATTATTCCAATTTAATAATTTATTATAACGTGTTGAGATTTTGGAACAATTTTTTCAAAATTAATAAAATGTTACACAACCTACTCCACAAGGAACACCATAAAAATAATCCACAGAATATTTGATGAATATTATTATGAAAATTTATTATTTATAAAATCTATAGTAGATAATAAGAATAAATTATTAATTCATTCAATAATATATTAGGAATATATAATGTTTGAAAAAGAGATTTTTTGCAATAAAAGTAGTTAATTTTTATATTATATATTCAATGAAATATAAATTTATAATTTATATAATATGAATATTTTTTTAATTTTTTAAATCGTATTTTTAAAATAAATATAAGAGCAATTTTTTAATTTTTTTGATATGATTGATTTTTATGTGAGTCATGAAAATTTGAGTTTTTACAGAAAATTTAAATTTAATGATATTCTGAATATATTATAAGGACCTATATATTTATGAAACCATTTATTTTAAAAACTGTGTTTTAATAGGTAAAAATATGAAATTTAGAATATCATCTCTAAAATTGAAATCCTATGTTTCACATTGTTGATCATAAGTACCATTTTATTATGATTTAAATATATATTTAACTACTTTTTAATTAAAATTTTCATTGGTAATATTCTATTTTTGATTTATGTTGAAGCCAAATAAATATTATTTTATTTTAAACAAATCTATTTATATCATGTAATTCAATAACGTTGATAGATTTATAAGATAGATAAATTTTAATATTAAAAACCATCTTTTTCTAAAGAAAAGTTCTTATGTTTTATTGGCACTAATAATAAAGTTGAAATATATTAAAACTATAAATTTAATTTAAAAAAATTATTTCCAAAATTTAAATTATAATATATCAAAATATAAATATAAATTTATATTATAAAATTAATTTAGCAAGGTAAATATTACTTATTGTGGTAAAACCATTACTTGTGAATGAATGATACTTTTCTAAATATTGTGTATTTTTTTAAAATTAAATATATCTATTTTAAATTACTATTATAATCTAATGTTTGAAAATATTTAAGATATATTAATTTCCAATTTTATTGGTAATCAATGTAAAATATGATTAAGTGAACATAATGATTAAAATAATAATAAGAAAAAAATAAATTTTTTTAATATT
Organism: Viscum album; assembly: GCA_963277665.1. Classification (NCBI taxonomy): domain Eukaryota; kingdom Viridiplantae; phylum Streptophyta; class Magnoliopsida; order Santalales; family Viscaceae; genus Viscum; species Viscum album. The sequence continues at coordinate 1,329,576,517 of OY728163.1, forward strand.
AAAAACAATTCTCTCATATTTATAATCTAAAATATATTTATAGAAGTCCAAATTTAAACTAATACTTTGAGAAGTTTTTAACAGTAGTCATATTATATTTTTAATAACTAAATTATAACCATGATTAAAATATAATTAGGATTAACTTTAATAAAGGTGTAATCTAATGAGTCTTGAATTTTATGATTTAAATTTGACACTTTGAACATTTATAATAAAATTTATAGTTTTTAAATTCATATTACCATGTCTCATGAACATTTACCCTTTTAACTCAGCTGAAATTCCATTTTTACACATTACATAACTTTCATTTCATGTGATATGTCCCTCCATTTTACCTATAAAATGATCTCACATCCTTCCACCACAAGTCACACATACAGTTTGAAATTTATATTAAGAATCATACCATTTTTATTCTTATAGTGTCCCTATACATCTGTTAACCCTATATAATAATTAATATGCCTCATGTAATTCATGTAAAGATCCAAATTCCCAAGGTTACTATTACTTACAATTTTACTTTAATTGATTATCCTTACCATCAAACCTCTACCAAAGCACTATAAATTTTTTTTATATAATGAAATATATACCAATAATATTCCAAATATTTATTATATTTATTTCTTAACCATTATCTATTGCCATCCTATTCAATCAGAAAAATGAAAATAATGTTCATGGACATGTGTAGACTAGTACCTCGACGAACAACATCATTCATTTTTTATCACCACTATTCATGGATAGTTCGTTAAATGGTTTTGATGAATATATATGATATTTATTTCATGATTTATAATATGAAAATATAAATGATTCATTCTATAAATCTTATTATAAATAAAATTACCTTTTAAAACTAACAACCTAAAATGATCATACAAGAATAAAAATTGAATTATTTTTGAGTGATATCAATTTTTTTTACCTTATTCTTATAACTCATCAAAAGTATTATTCATTACATTAATTAAATATTAATAATTTAAATTAACTTTTTTCATTATGATATTATAAACAATAATAATATCTTCTGTTGACATACTCGAACAACTATTTTTTATAAGTTCTTATTGTGTACATTTAACCACAGAGAGAACAATACTATAAATGTATAATAAGGAGGGATTTGGAAACATAATATTGGATATTGATTATTAAATAATTTATTTCCAGAATTGTAATATAATCTTTTAATAGATTAATTAACACAATACCATATATTTATTATAAATTACTGAAATATGTTAGAAAGAAACTCCTCATAAAAAATAGTGACTAAAATTTATATTAAATAAAAATATAAAATTTTAAATAATTAAAAATAATCAATCAGTATTTAGATTTTAATTTCGTAATTATGATTTTTTCAACGATATTTAATAACAACACCGCTATTAAAAAACTAGTTCAAAATGATCAATATTACTCATAGTTGATATTTATAACATATAACAAAAAAAATATACATGTATGGTTTTTGTGAATAAGGTATATAAAAGTTTATATAAAATAAAATGGATATACAATTTTTCATTATTATAAATTTTTTATACTGGATCATAGACCATATGCGACTAAGAGTGGAAATTAGGTTAGGGGTTTTCATATAAACTCATTTACATTGAGACATGTGTTATGTTATAAACAATACTTTTCATCATCTGATATAATCACTACTGATTAATGTACCATTATACTTTTTCACATATTCATGGAAAATACAAATCCAAATTTTGGCCTTTTTAAAAAATGGAATTTGAACCAATTATTTCTATTGTTAAAATGAATTTTAGAAACTCAATTTTCATTATATAAATTCGAATGTCATATATTTCCAATCTCTTGGGTTCCTCCACAATAATATATTACTATTTGTATTTTTATATTGAAATAAATTGAAATTACGTTAGTATAAAATAGAATGTTTTAATATGTGGGGTTTTAACAAAGGTATTTTAAATTTATTTAAAAGGTTCATTACCTTTCTTTATCACTTGTTTTATCATTGTCACTACAGTTCAATTAGAAAAATGTATTTCATTTTCAAGGAACATTTATTATATATTATTTTTAATGTGATTTTTTTTTTCAAATTCATTCCCTTAACCTTTTTTAAAAATTACTTTTCAAAGAACCTATAACATTATATTTTGTCATAACGTACAATATTTTTCATAATAATTATTTTTTATACTTTCATGTCAACACATATTTCTATTTATTTTTTCATTTTATAAGAAACAATGTATCTCCATTCTCCTGGTCTCCTAAATAAATTTTTTTTCCAAGTTTTATAAATTTTTGGGAAATTATTTCAAATGATATAAATTTTTTATTATTTCCATAGTGACTTTTTCTAAAACTTCAAAAAGTGTATTTCATATATGAAGTTTTCCTTTGAGAAATATTATTCTTGATCAAGGATACTATTAAAATATAACCACCCAAATTGTTTCTCTAGATTGATATTATAATAGAAATTTATTCCAAATACATAATCCATCGTGTTTTTTGTGCTTATATATTTCCAAAAAGAATAATTATATCATTTATTCCAATGAATTTAATTTTTAAACACTATAAATTACATTACATTGATTGGGTAGAGAGTTCAATAAGATTTAATTAATAGTTTGATTGGAAAAATTATTTTACTAAATGTATAACCATTATCTATATGGGTAATATACCATATAATTTATTATCTTGATTAAATGGTACTTACTATGATAATTACTATATAACTTTGGATAATAATATTTTTCATAGGTTCTTTATAATGTGTTTATTGAAACCTATTTTAACTCCATGGATTTTAATGTAATAAAAATTCATTGAAATTCATTATAATGTTTGATGAAACCGATTATTATTTAGGGGGTTTGATGATATTTTATATTGGCAGACATGAGTACGATTAATCTTTAAATGACGAGTGGTTCCTATATAACTATATATTGTATTGGGTTTGTATGTAAATCTCATGAGATATTGCTGAAATAAGTAGTTTTCTTGAATAATAATGTGTAATAGGTTGTGATGCCAATTACTCTTTATGAAACAAGTGGGTAAAGTTTGATTCACTATAGGAAACTAGTGTGTGGAGCCTGATCTACTATAAGAAATAGATTGTGATACTTGATCCACTTAGTCACGATTTATTTTCTTATATATATTCCAAAATTCATAATTATTCCTTATTTATATGATATAATTTTTTTATGGATGAATTATTATGTTAAGGAATGATTTATGACCTATTGATTTTTTGTTATAAATTTATTATGTGTCTTAATGATAACAAAATGAACATATCATACCAACTTATGATGTTTTATTTTTATGACATATATTTACCCTTACTAAGAATATGATCTCACCATTTTCATATGTTTCAATTTTTATATTATATAAAGAAACAAAATATATATTGAATTTTATCTTATGTGGTGAATTTTTGGGATAAGTTTATGACATATTATGGATTTTGATGTTTCTTATAAAGTGAAAAAATGTCCATTACTTTGAAAAAGACTTTTTTTAGTTAATGATTTATCCAAAATAATTAATTATCTAATCCTAAAAGGTTTTTATAATTTATTATAGATAAATATTTTCATTCAATCATGTATTTATTTGACCATATATGTGGTCTATTATAGTTGGCATCAGAGTAGGTTTTTGTAATCTTTTAAAATATGATATAATTAATTGGGGATTATTTAATAGATTAAAATGTTATCAAGGGATGATATGTTAAGGTTGTTAATAATTTAAAATGTATAGATAACCCTTTAGGGTAGTTTAGGTAATTATCTTTTTTAGGATTTTATATAAAATAACTTTAGAAAGCATAATAGATGGGTCTATGGGTAGTTTAACATCGGTAAATTTTGGTAATGTTTGGACTATATAGTTTTCATAGAAATTAAATACTTATATGGATACTACAACTTGATTAATGATCTAAAACTAATATTCCTAGTTGTAAAAACCATTGAAAGGGGCGTGTTGGTTATGAACTCAATCATCAAATGTGGTAGGAAAATGATGACTAACAATACATCAGTTTTAAAACATCTGTGGGATATGCTATGGTAAATTCACATTCAATATAATGAAACATTTATATTAATTTTAGTATTATTATTCCTGAATGGGTTATGTATCCTAATAATAAAATTAACATAAAAAACTTAGAACAAATTTAAGGAGTGACATGTCGGTCCAATTAAATCATAGGTGAAATGAATGTTTAAAAAATCTAAATGAAGGGGAAATTGGTAAATACATTTTTGGATTAAATTTTCCTATTAATTTTTTCATTTTATATAATTTTATTTTAATTTATCCGTAAAATATTTTGGCATATAATTCTATAGGAATCATGAATAAGAACATGAAGTTGTGAAAAGTAATCTCTTAAGAACTCCAAAAGTAGCATATTTGGGGGGGAATAGTTTTTTAGTGTTATAAATGATATGTGAGGTTGTTATCATCATGAAACACATAAAATAAGTTTATTATTCATCTCACATCTTCTTCTATAGGTTAATTATAAATAAAATTTAATGGATGCAATTTATTTAATGTTGGAAAATGTAATACCTTGAGATTAGGGAATATGTTTTTCTAAATTAATATTATATTCAGCATCTTTATCAAAAAAAAAACTATAATTAAGAAAACAATATATAATGATAATATAATTATGAAAATATATGAGTGATAAAACCAATAATATATATAGGTAATCAATTATAAATTTATACAATATAGGAATATGATCAGTTCGTGTTTCAAAAGGACCATTTTCAATAATAGAAGTTTATCAATATATAATGGGTTTCCATCAAAAAGATTAATTTATAAATTATTTAATTTTAATTTTATTAAATTAAATACATTTAAAAAGTTAAATTAATAAATCAATCATAATATTATTTTTTTGAAATTTTTCTGAAAGAATGTTTTAAGTGAAAAGTGAAAAATATTGTTTTTAACAAAATTGTAAATTTTATGAATCGTACCATATAAAATCAAGACCTAGATGTTTATAATACAATTTTAGTTGTTATATATTTATTTTATAATTAAAATTACATGTTTAAAATATCATATTGAACTTATGAAACCCGTGGAAGTCATTTTAGAATAAAAGTAACATTTTATTCTAAATTTAAAACCATTTACATTTATTTATTTTAATTTAGTTTTTTAATGGTAATATTTAATTTCGGATTTGTTTTGAATCCAATTATCATATTCATTTTATAGTAAAACAATTTGTTTTGAAAGTGAATAACATTGAATAATTTATTCTGAATATAAAATTTTCTAAAAACAGGGTTTTGTGTTATATGGGCTCTAATTTGAATGAAAATTTATAAAATATCCAAAATTTAATTTTTACTTTTATGTTCATATTTTAGATCAAAATATTAATATTATTTAACATTTTTAAATTAATATTAATGCATAAAATTATGTTCGCATGGTAAATAATATATATGTTATTAAAATAGTAATTTTTCAATGAATAATACATTTCTAAATATTTTGTATTTTTTAATTTATGTATATATTTTAATTTGAGACTCTAATATAATTTTTAAATAAAAATAAAAATATATTAAATATTTATTTGGTTGGAAATATTTGATAAAAATATTTAGAATTATTAATGATTAAATCAACATTTTATCTACAAAAACAATTTCCAATATTTTTCAACACATTTCATATTCTAAAATAAATGATAGTTTAATGTTATTTTGATATTAATTTAGATTAAATAGAATAAAAAATAGCATTACTCACTTAAACTAGAATATGAAGGGTTATATTATTTTTTACTGAGATAATAATATGCATGATTAATAATTACACTTACCTAACATTAATGGGCAATTAATTGTCCCACTTCTTCACCAATAAAAGGATCTCACTTCCATAAACATCATGTTAAACCTAAAAATATAAATTCCCAATATATATATATATATTATACTTCATATATAATCACTATATACATTTTTCATCCACAATCCTCATAAAAATTCCTCAAGTAATTCATTTACAAAGGATACTTTTAGGGATGATTTAAATTCTAAATATAAATATTACATAAACATTTTGTTTATTTATTTTTTCTCTATATCCACCATCCTCAAAAATTTTATATAAATTTTATATAACTAAATTATTGTAAATAATATACATTACTTTTACTATATTTATGGTATAACCATTATATATTCCATTCCAATTAAAATGGAAAACATAAAATGTTGCTTAGGAAATTGTAAAAACTACCACCTTCATGGATGACATGTTTTTATTCCTCGACACTATTCGAGGAAGGTTATTGAAATGAGTTTTGATACTTTATATGTTAATTTTGTAATAATTTATATTATGTTAATATGAATTAGGCATTATATAATTAATAATAGAAGTATGTGGTCTTTGAAAAACTATCAAAATCAAATGAACGTTCCAAAAGGAATGAATTTTTTATTACATACAACTTATTTTTCAATTACCTTCATTTTTATCTCATCTTGAATAAAACTGAATACAATAAAAATATAAAATTATTTCATTATAATTGTTTGATAATCATATTTTATAATGATAACCACTTTAGTAGGTAAACTCAATCATGCATTTACCAAGTTAATTATCATATTATTTTACCACTTATATTAAAAATACTGCTAATTTACATCATTTATGTCTTCAGAAACATAATATAGGATAATAATTATTAAATAATTATTTCTTTATTAAAAAATCTTTATATTATCCTTTTATTCATTAATTGGAAAAACATATCTGTTCAACATAAATTACTAAAAAAATCTCATCACATTCTTTATCATCATGAATAATAAGTAAAATTCATATAATATAAAGTAATAAAATTATAAATAATTTAAAAAATATAGTATAGTCACTTTTTGGATCTATGAATGAGTATATTTTGGAGGATATATTAAGGAAACCAGTTTCTACATATATGATATGGATCATTTTAATTTTTGATTAAACCCCTGTAATATTTTGATTTATATTTGATTTAGAAGATGAGCCCTTAGGTCGGTTAGTTTATTTTTTGAAAGAAGGAATAATGGTATTGAAGGCTACCTATAGGCCATTTTAATTTTTTTATATTCAAAATAAATGATGTTTAATGAAATTTTCCCAGAAATGAAAGCCTAATCATTACATTTCTTATAAATCATTTACACTCTAATTAAAATTTCATGAAATATTTTTAAAGGGGTAGAACCTGATTTTTCTAACTAAACCCCATCCATTTTCATTCCCTCATAGGAGGACCACCGAAGGTGCTCCCCTTTGAGTATAATTTAGGATTTTATCGGGTATCTTTTTTAAAAACCTAATTCAAGCACCATCTATCACAGTGGATATCCATCAGTAAGTGAGTAAGTCCTTAGGCATTGTTTGGGTTTCATCTTTCTATCACTGAAGCTATTTTGATTCAAGATATTATGTCCTATTATGAGTTCATTCGAGTGTCCTATCATTTTATTCTATTCAAATCCAAACTAATGGTCGATTCTAGACAAGGAAATTAATATATGAATAAGTTAGGGGTTATATGACTTTTCCCTAAAAGTTATGTCACTTATAAAATTATGTGGTTGTGTGCATGCTGGTTTCACTAGGAAATGCTTCTGAAAATTCATCTTCAATAAATGTAATTATATGGATAATGTTCTTCTTAAAAATTTAAAATGATCATCAAACCATTTGAGGTTGATACCAGAAAAAAAACCCATTTAGGGCGTTTCATTTATTTATTCCTTGGTGACCCATGTTTGGTGTATCTGTGACACTATTCGGGTGCATCTGACTTACCACTATTAATGTAATTTTTCCTCTATATTTAATTGAATCTTTATTATTATTTTTTATGGTAAATATATATATATATTACCAATTGGACTTATCTTTCATAATTAAATAGATATTTTCTACATGTCCATACTTTACCTTATCAAGGATGTTGAATGGTAATGGAATAAACCTATTAAATGAAAAATATTAATGTGATAAATGGTTTCTCTTCATTAATAACCCCTTGTTAAGTTAATTAATGGAATGGAATGATCATAATAAATGATTAATGGGAATTATTATTACATGGACCTTGATTACAAATGATATATATGAAATTATTATAATGTACATTTTCCTTTAGAACTTTTTCATCTCTATTGGAGCTGTCATACATTAGACAGCCTTAGATTCTTGAGGGAATGAAATCCACACTCAAAGGATTCCATTATAATTTATTGAGTCTATTTACGTTGGAGATACCCACCTCATGATCTTTTCATTTTATGATTACATGAATGAATCTGATATGTATCGATGATTCACTCGGAACTACTCCAGATATTAGAATTCCTTGGATAAACAACATAGATTCATCTTGATGTATTTAGCAATAGTTATCCATGGATTCACCTTATTATTACCATTGATTATTATACCTTTATCACCATGGATGAAATAATTGTAATGGTTTTGAACCAATTAAGGTGGATTTTCATTTGTGAGCCCCTTGGGTTACACTTAGACCCCCTTTATTTCGAGACTGCATGAGTTATTACTATGAGTTTTCCTAACCCTGATGTCAAGGATACCATGGTTTTACCATGGATCATCCTTAATTATTATTATGATCTATACCATTAATGTGGATAGTTTCATATGAATAATATATATAAATTTTATCATAATTAATTAAATGGTTACCTATAAATACACCAACTGAGGAAGAAGAAGCTATGATCCATTTATTTGTACTACTTTAAATTATTTTATACCATCACTCTATAAAAATTATACTTATAGACAATATTTTATTATAATAATTTATTGTTTACAATTAAAATTTATCTCACAACTTATCTAGGACACCGTTCGAACCCGTATAGATTGTACGATCATAGGTATTGATAATGGTAATCATGTCTCCATAGACACTTGACTTTCTTTATTGATTTAAGATGGATCTTTGTAGAAGATGAATGGTTTAATACTTGGGGTTTTGGGATATTTTTCAATTTTTTTCTCTTGTATATCTTGAATTTCCTACGGTCATCTATTGTTTAATTCATATTTTATAGTGACATGAAATTACATCACCATCCATTTTATAGGATAATGTTCAACTTATGAGTTGGTTATTATTGATGGGTTATTTTTCTTACTTCTAATTCCACATTTATTATTATATTTTTTTAATCCATCAGTTATCTAATATATGCTATGCTCCACTCTTTCATGAGTGATAGTATCCCCTTATACATTCCCAAGTCCATCATTGCTATTCGACAGTCTCTAGCATACGTTTAGGGGCTCTTGAGTCCATGTGGCAAACCATGATTCTGGTACATTTGAGTGGCACATGTGACAGGATGTCAAAAATGGGTTTCATAGTGGTTTTAATTTTTTTGTCCAATTGTTTTTTAAAATATATAGGATTTTAGGAACATGATGGGACTTAGTTATAAACCATGCATAGGATAAGATAACCAATGTTCTGGGTAACTACCATGTATCCTAGGAATGGTAAATTCTTGTTATCTTTTTCCTTATTACAGTTGATATATATTCACTATTGGGTGATGCCCATGAATTATGTATTCGATTTGATTTATTTTTTTTACATTTTCTTCGTACAGAATGGGACATTGATACATGAATCAATACAAGCTTCTATAACTAAAATCTCATGCATATTCCATGACATATTTGTGCATTTCAATACTTTTATTTTTGTGTTTCCTATTATTTTTGAGTGGGTCATTGTTTTCATATATTCACGTGGTACTAAAATATTAAATAAGGTAAGGAAATTGTATTTAAAAAATTTTAGTATCAATTTAAATAGTGTTTTCATATGTAGGATCATAGTAGATTCTTAAATAGGTAGTTCATATCTAGGTTAATTTTTTCCCTTATTTACATGAGTTGGGTTTTTGATGTGATCACATGATTACCAATATATGTTAAAAGTATTATAGGAACTTATGAACTAGAACATGTAATTATATGAGTTTATCCATCATAATTTTTACCGATTGCATTGTGAGAACAATTTTATGGAAGATAAATAAAATTTAATTGGTGTTAATTTTAGTGTTGTGTTGTGTGTTCCCTTGTTAACATTGAAGGATGACCCATTTAATCAAACCATGATATATTTTTAATGGTATAAAATTAAAATAAAAAGTATGAATAAATAATAAAATGGTTTCTAGAAAATGGGAAGGATTAATATCATTTATTGAGTGTATTCCTCCATCAAATTTAATTGAACCATCTAAATGTTGTAACCCTATAAATAAAATTTGGGGAACTTACTAAAACCCCAAATATCTATGTAAGTATAATGGATGGTATATTGGGTAATGAAACCTTTTATTATGTTTTTGTTCGTCTAGTGTATCTATCAACTCTCAACATTGTTCATCGGAATATAATTGGAATTCATAGACCAATAAAACCATGATGTACTTGAATCGTGTTACAAGATGGTGGAGACAACCAAGCTTGAGAGATAGTGGGCCTTATTCAACATGTCTCTCCACCATGTGTTCCTATTCAGATACCACCTATTATACCTGAATTGGGAATTTAATCCCATCAACATATGGATTTTATTTATGTGATGCATTCCAGGAACATAGCTCCATGACCAGTACCTTTAATGAGATATCAGAATAATGAATTTCATTAAAAGCTGTTATGCATCTTTTCGAGGGATGATTATCCTCAGGCTTCATAGTCTTTCCTAGAAGTCATATTATATATCTTTGTGTCTAGAGAGTATTCTAGAGAGTAAGGTCAATATAAACACATAAATGAGGTTTAATTTCTACAAGAACTGCGGGAAGCTGATAGTACTAGTGAAAATGGATTAGTGGTAAGACATGGAGATAGTTATCTTGGTTGAAGGATGCGTAATCTCGAGGTTTCTCCTTATAGACATTGAGTTAAATTTATATTCACTAGAAGATTCTATATATACAATCCTTTTTTTAAGTATGGGAATATTAAACCTCAGGGTGGCAGAGACACACTTTAATTTAATGCTTGTGGTTTCATGGGTCATCATAAGAGATTCTACAATACATTTCCACCTGCTTCAAGGGGTAGAGGATCCGTGACAGCTCCACCTTCCAGGGAAAGATCGGTTGTGCTATGTCGAACAAGGAGTTATACTATCATCAATAGAATATGTAATGGGGGATGTTTTTACCATGGTATACAAACATATAAATATCATCACAAGCATAGCTTACCTACCCTGAGTGGTCCAACTATATCTCAGGGCTGCTGATCTTTATAGTTGCATACTTTGTATAGAATACAAAAGTATCAGAGAGAATTTTTTTCTATAGAATGAGGTACTATTATATTATCCTATACCATCAAATATAATTTTTTTTCTATATAATATCCTCTCACTCATTTCTAGCTCAATTGATCTTGGAAATTCATGGGTTGAGATTCAGTACTTCTATGGTGTGAGGACCCAGGACAAAATGTACGGTGTGTAGTTTGAGGGAATTCACCAATACAGTGACTACCCCATTGAGGTTGGAAATTATAACTTTTTATGGGAGCTTCTCAAAAACGATATAATTGTATTTTTTTCAATATTGGGATGGATGAGATGGTTCCATATCACACCTATGTGGACTTCCATCATTATAGTGTATCATTTATATCACCAGAGGGAGTTTGTTATCATTAAAAGTGTGAGTTGGATTTCTAATCATGTAGAGATAGACCAAATCATCATGGTCTAGGTGGAGTGACTACCCAGATGTCATGTCAATTCATAGAGGAGTTGGTAATACATTTTTCATATTTTCCTCCAGTGGAAGATCATTTCATAGATTTGTTGTTTGATATTTTTCAATCTTACCTACTAAGAGAGATGTAGAGTTTGTGACTGAGATTATTCAAATAGAATCTTTACTATATATTTCACTATTTTAGAAGGAAACTAATGAGATCCATGAGAACAAGAGATATTAATTGGTATTAATATATAAGGGTTTTATCTGACCTAACACATCATCTTGTGGTTGAACTGTGATTTTTGACCAAGAAGGAAGATGATACCCTGAGGCAATATTTGTATTACTGATGTTCAAACCAAATTATGTTTATGAAATGATATCAATTTCCTTGAATATATGATCTATTTTAAAATATTATAGGATCTAGAGTATTAGCGAAGATTTAGAAGAGACCAGGATATCATCACGCGAAGTTCAATAAATTTGATACACCATATATGGCTTTATGAAGTCAGTATGGTTTATATGAGTACCTTATTATGCCATTATTTCTTATGAATGCGCCTTCAAGTTTACAAGATTTGACGAATATGGTTTTTAACCACTATAAATAATTATTTTCCATGGTTTTAGTGGATGAAATTTTTGTGTATTCTCATACTCATAGAGTCTGTGCTAAAAATCTTGATATCATATTGAATAATCTAATAGTGTAGCTGCTTTATGAAATGATATCTAAGTTCCACTTATATATAGAAAATGTTAACTTATTGGGGCATGTTATTTGGATGTTAGAAGTAAAATTTGACCTAGATAATGTAAGTGCAATGTTTCCCTATGGGTAGCTGAGGAATGTGTTTGATATACTGTGTTTCTTGGGGAAAGTGGGATATTATGAGCATTTCATACATGACATCTCACACCATCATGAACCATTCATTGGTCTTACTAAGTATTCTATGAACCACTTTTTGTAATTATCATGTGATTAGGACATTTAAAAACTGAAAGGAAGGTAGATAAGAGTTTTATATAACCTAACGCATCATCTTGGGGTGACCGGTGAGTTTTAACAAGAAAGAAGATGAGACCATTAGGATATGCATATATTACTGATAGTTAAACCAAATTAAGGATAATAAATGGTATCTATTTCGTCGAATATATGATCTATTTGACTAGATCCCATGATATAGACTGTGGATGAAAATTGAGATGAGATCAAGATATCATCATGTGAAGTTCATGAAATTAGATACACCAAATATGAATTTATGAAGTCAGTAGGATTTGTATGAGTACCCAATTATGAAATTCTATCATATAAATGTGTCTTAAAATTTCCAATATATGATGAATATAGTTTTTTACAACTATAAATATCTCTTTTTCATGGTTTTTGTGGACAAAACATCAGTGTATTTTCATACTCATAGAGACCGTGCTGAAAATATCAAGATCATTTTTGATAAACTGATACAGTATACAAATTACACATGGATTTCTAAGATCCACTAATATATCAATAATTTTTGCTTATTGGTTAGTGTTATTTTGAGGTCAAAAGTAACTGTTGAACAAGATAAGTTTAGTGCAATGTTTCTCTAGGGGTAGCCTTAGAAAGTGTTTGATATATAATGTTTCATAGGGATAATGGGATATTATAATAATTTCATACAGGACATTTAACACATTGTTTCACATCGTATTGGTATTACTAAGAATGATATCAACTTACTATGGTTAGTATCATCTGAGGAGAGAGTTTAGAAGATGAAATAATTGTATACCACAACACTAATTTTAATTAATCAATAACCTGGAAGATTCTATACATGGTTCTAGGATTCCTCAGGTATTGTGTTTGATGTAATATTGATGTGGGAGAATTTTTTTTTTCATATGGCTATCTCCAGTTGATACCTCAAAAGTATAATTATTTTACAGTAGACCTTGATCTTCCAATAGTTGTCCATGACCTGTTCTATAGGAGACACTATCTGATGGGTGATCACTTTTATTGTGTACACAAACAAAAAAAAATCTCATACACATCATTTCATACTATGACTTGAAAATCAGATCATTAACATTGGTTGAATACCATTAGTTATTTGAATTTGAACATTTCTATATGCTGAGAAAGGGTAATTCTGTAGCTGATGCACTAAGCCAAAAAAACAAAAGAAATTGATTTAAATGAATCCATTGATGAATGAAAATTCACGGACCTATTTTTTGAGCCACACCTACCGTCCCAAAAGAGTCAAGAGAAACATTATTTTACAGCCTTATTTTTTACGTCTTCCCTTTTGTATAGGGTGAAGAGAAAAAAATACATATATCTTAAAGGCTTTGTTCAAGATGAGTGTAGATATAGTGATGACCCACCACTATATAGTTCTGTTGATGGAGATGACATCCTATGTATATATAGGTGTGTCTAGGTTCCTACAGAAATGATAGTAAAACTGATACAGGAGTCCCATGAATCTATGTGGGCATTTTATAAAGGAATCTTTAAGGTGTATTATCATAAGTGTCTCCCGTATTGGTGATCTTGTGTGAATATTCAGAGAGTAAGTTTTATCACAAGGTGTTCCACATGTCAACAGGTGAAGGTGAAGCACCAGTGACATACTATCTTGAAACAACCATTTTCAGTCCTATAATGGAAATGGGTTATAACATGCCAAGGATTTACAAAATAAATTTAATATATAATGGATAAAAAACTGAGTCTCTTTGAAACAAACACTTTTCTATAAGAGATATTTATAACCTATATGGTAAAAATATTTTTTTTCACTCCTCTATTTGAAATTTCAAAAAATTGACATACATGGTTACAATTAGTATGATTTTTAGAGTATGATAAGAACAAATAACATTTTTTTGAATAGTAACTTGAACCTTATGAATATTAATGTACCCTTATGAATAGTAATATGACCCTTAAACTAACCCATGCAATTATAAATAAAATTTAGACACCTTATAAATGAGATCTAATATTTTCAAAAATTAATACTCAAGTGTTGGTATTTTTATGAGTAATTAATATTTAATTAAAATTTTAAATTAATAAATTGATTTAAAATAAAAATCATTTTAACAAAATATACTTCTAATATAATATTTTGGTCTCCTATGATTTTAGTTTAATTTAATGAGATCTTAGTTAATTATTCTAGGTGTTATAAAATTAGTTTTAGGTTTAAAAAATGTATTTTCATGTAAATGATGATTTTATATGAAAATTAAATTTCACATATGTTGAAAACTATTATAATAAAATGGATTAAATTTTTGTATTATACATGTTGAAAAATCCTTAGGATTAATATTTGGAATTTTTCAAAATATATGAATTTTTAAGAATAGTTAAATAAAATAATTAATTGTATAAATACATTATAAGATAAGTAAAATATTCCATGCATTATAAATGATATAAGGAACCATTAGTTAGTTCTAAAATTCAATTAATACTATTTTTGGAATCTTTAATCAAAACCTATTGGCTTTCATATGAAAATTAATAAAATAATGGATAAGATTTCCAAAAATCACTCCTCTCCTCCACTATAATAACAACCACTCACTCCCTCTTCTCATCCATTATCTATGCTATGGATATTTTCCATGTTCTTCCTATATACTATTTATTAGACTCCCCAAATATCTAGGATCTCTTAGTCTTTCCAAAATTTGAAAACAATTTCATTAAGAAGATTCTCAAGGAGGAGTGTCGAATAGGTAAAATGCTATTCCATTTACTTTTTTTCATTTAATGTGCCTTCTTTATTTTTTATTGCCTCCTCACCCCTTCTAAAAAATGATCATTATAAATCAAGTATCATATATATTTTGGAATTATATTAGGTTAATTGATGATAAATCACATTCTTTTTACACTTTCTCTCTCTTTTATTTAAAAATTGAAATCATTGTCCATGAGGTGACAATTTACTTCCTTCATTAACGACATACCTTTTTTATTAAATTAATACATTAATGCTGGTCATGAAACAATATTTATGGAAGATATATATTATATTATATGTATTATATTTTACATAATGATTATGAAAACATAATTTGTGTATAATAATAAATAATATAACTAAACTAGTACATTGTGATTGAAAAACTTCCATAAAAATCTAAACGAATATTACTAAATGAATTATCTAATGATTCATCCTCATACCATGCAATAAAATGATATATATAAAAATTAAAAAAAATTAATGTTCATTAATATTATGTAAATTAAATCCTAGAAAAATATATTCATTCCACATGATCTTCCAAACTTGTAATCTACCGAATAGATCATGAATATCGACAAATGAACACTCCAGAATGTATAAATTAATACTTATAACTTATAAAAGGACGTAAATGAATTAAATAAAATTATTATAAATTATATATAATTTAAATAATTTCTGAATATAATTATTAATCGATAAAATTTCATATTCTAGGACAGTAAATTGGCGTGAATAAAAAATCATACATATGGATATGGTTTTCCACCCAAACCTCCACTTCCATTTAGGTTATTTATTTTCTTTTAATTACAATTAAATTATTAATTATTATTATATATTATGTTATATTATGTTATATTTTTTACCAATCCGTATCCATATTTATTTTATAGGGAGGGGATTATTTTATAATGACTGTTCATAATTCTTCATGATAAACAAGCATAATTCAAGGGAACATCTCAAATTCGTTCCTATTTTCAAGTGCACTCTATAATTTTCTTTAGAAAAATTGGTTTTTTGAAAACACTCATTTCATCATGGAGGAAATTAATTAGATCATTTCTATTTTTATGAAATTATTTTTCCGAAATGAATCTTTTTTTCTATGTAAAAGTGTTTTTTTGGAATAGTTCTCAATGAATTTATTAGAGTATTTTGGTCTATTTCAACAACTATGTTGTTATTTATTTAATATTGAGTTTAATATATTATTTATATCATATAACATATTGTATTAAATGGATTCTTAATAGTTTTACTATTTATTTTCTATCTTGATACCATTCACTATACTACACAGAATGTTTAGTGTTTATGTGTACAAATTGGGGAACACTATTTCATATGTTCATGTTTTTTATGTTTATCCCCTTTCATATGAGGAATGAATTGGTTTTAGAAATTAAGGGATGATGACCTCTTTATCTCCTTGATGGGTCGATTGGTCT
Source organism: Viscum album (assembly GCA_963277665.1). Lineage (NCBI taxonomy): Eukaryota > Viridiplantae > Streptophyta > Magnoliopsida > Santalales > Viscaceae > Viscum > Viscum album. The sequence goes on from OY728163.1 coordinate 1,329,593,614, forward strand.
AATGAGATAAATCAGAATTTTGTTTTATCTGTGTCCTTAACCTATTATTTTCAGACGTCTGAGTCGAGGCCTTGAAAATATGTTTCAGATGTCCATCTTTATGAATTCCATCTTTATGGTAGTCATAATTGATAAAACATGTAATTATTAGACTAGTATAATATCAATGGTTATGCATCATTATCTTATGGTTATTTATATGGCCTTATTTTATCATCTTTTATTCTTACCATATTATGCTCAAGTATATTTTTAAAGGAATGTGGTTTTAGTTGTTCACCATGCCTAGTGTTTATTTTATGATAAGTTCCATTTTATTACTTACCCATAATAATCATTTAAAATCACCCTTTATTATCTTTTTATTTCACACATTTTTAATGATTAATATTATGAATGTCTTTTAGGGGTAATATTAGAGCCATAGTTGTTTCCAGTAGAATTGTTATTGTGCATTTCATCTAATGTTGTAATTTTGAACTTATGTGTGTATCTTGTTTTCAAAATCTTTTAAACTATTTTCTCCATGTAGATACGAATTTTATATAATCATTCAAATGTATAAATATATGGCACCTGCTCATGAGAAACTTGGGTCTGGGTCTTTATAGTTGGTATCTGAGGATGTTTAGTTGAAAAAAGTAAATTAGATTTAGGAGGTGTAGAATCAGGCACAAAACCCTAATATAGACATTTTGGATAGGTATACAAGAATATACTAGAATTATTTCAAGGTATGGATAATGCAGACATATCTATGAAATACATCCATGTCTAGATTTTTCATGTGGACATGGTTCTGGAACAAATTTACCTTGGCGTACCTACTCAGACAAGGTTTTCCAAGTTTGATTCGGGGAACCAAGTACACAACAACATGTCTTACTACACAGCTAGTTTGACACTCCCAGGGGATATGATTAGGATAATTCACATTTTCATTCAAAACCATTTTAAAATATTTAAATGTAAATATTTACTCAATATAACCATGCTTATAATTATGAGATTATACTTGTTTAAGATTTCAATTTATATTAAGGGTTTGTCTAGTCCGAAATTATACATTGTGATTTATAACCTAATTTAGTGTGTCACATTATTTTGAAATGGGACATAGTGAAAGGAAACAAAACTAATTTAATTCATCTATTCCATGTATGAATTTTCCTCCTATGAAAGATAATGACACATGGTCTAGAGCTGTGAAAAGTGTGGATCATATTATAACAACATCGGGACAGTTGAATGAGGTTATGAACAATAACTATACCAGTATGAAGAATCCCAATCAAAAACATAGATGATTAATGTTAGAATACATTAAGTGAAAAAACCTTCTATCATTTAATCATACTATAATCTCATTCATAGAAGATCAGTGGAAATGTTCCATAGAGAAGATATTTCTAATTTTGTGATCTAATAAAAGGGATAATGTCATCATGGTTGTTTATCATCTAACGGGAGATGAAGATAAATGGGTTTCATTAATTCTAAACACAATGTAAGAGGAAGAGATTGAAAATATATAATGGAGTGATTCTAAGGAAATTTTTTTAAAAAAATACTTCACTTGAGAATAGCAATAGATATGGAAAGGAACATTCAGAATATGATGTAAAATAAGGATGTAGAAGTTTCAAAGTATGAAGCTAACTTCACTAGGTTAGCAAGGCATTTCATGGACTATATACATATTCTAATAGAATGATTTATTGATTACTTGATGGTTTAAGATAAAATCACAAGGTTAGAAAGGTATTTCATGCACTATATATGTATTCTAAGAGAAATATTGATTAATTATTTGATAGTTTGAAACCATTCCTCTGAAGAGATATAGGCCCCCAATGTTTCTCATCATATAAGGATATAGTCTCATGTGTTATAATGATAGAGAAATAATTCTCTAGGTATTATGACATTAAGAGAAAAAACGATAAGAAGAGTGTCGTAGAGGATATAATAGATAAATGGAATAATATAAAGGCTAATTTTCTAAGATGTGATACATGTGGAATGAAACTCCCCAAATATTGCTTAAAATAAAAATTTGTCTCTTACAGATGTGGAGAAATATGCAACCAGTCTTGAGATTGTATGGGGAAGAAATAAGCCACCAATGTTCAATGATGAAATTTCAAATAGATGGGACATTATTCCAATTATTTTCCTAAGAGTAAAGTAAACATTCTGTAGAGAAGGACAAGGAAGATAGACCAAGATTATGTGTTTAAACTGCTGATGTTGATGTTCCAGATGATGTGTTAGAAGATACAATAGTTTTTCCTCAGACAAGGAAAAAGAATTATTTGATTCTAGATCATCGTATTCCTGTTTATATTCTTAGTTTTCTTGAAAAAATATATATTTCCAAATATTATAAAACAGGTTTTTGTCAGTTAAAACCCATAAAATAAGTGTAATGGAAATAAATATGTGTTAGGAAGTCCCCATTATAGAATATATATGTGCTTTATGTACTGATTTTATCGTCATACCTATGGATGACTTTGTCATAATCCCTAGCATTTGATGGATCTCAAAATATGATGTGAAAATATATTACAAGGAAATTACTATTTGTGGGGAAGGTGTAGAACACATTATCATTAGAGAAAAAAAATCACCATATAATCATTATCATGATCCACCCATATAGCTCTACTGAATGCAATTCTTGGGGAGGATGAGAAAAATATAGACATTTGCGAGGAAGGAAATATTCAAATTAAGAATGTACCTATTTTTCAATAATAAATTGACGTCATTCCAAATGATTTAAATGGGCATCACCCAGAGTGGGAAGATGAGTTCTCTGTTGATTTAATCTATGGTGTATGTCATATTTCGAGGACCCCATATATACTTGAAATAATGGAATTAATAGAACTGAAGAAACAACTATAAATAATTGAGTAATAAAGGATTTATTCACCCCTAGAGTTTTCCCTGGGGGGCCCATGTTCTCTTTGTCATGACGAAATATCTATCCATGAGGTAAGGAATTCACTATATATAAATAAATTATATTTCAATAAAGAACAAGTATCCCCTCCTTAGATTGATTATTTATTTGTTCAACGTCATAGAGACCAATATTTATTGAATATTGACTTGTGATATGGATATCATTAGTTTCATGGGGGGGGGAAGAAGATATTCCAAATGCTTCATTTCGAATTATGTGTGGGGATTACGAGTTTTTTGTAATTTCTTTTCAACTATGTAATATACCCTCAATTTTAATGGATCAAATGAATTTTTATTTTAAGGAACATATTCCTGAATTCTTTGTTGTATTTATTAATGATATCGTAGTAAACTCTAGAATATATTAAGAAAATGATAGCCAATTTTTCATTATTCTAAAGCCTCTTATAAGAAATGAGTCATATGGGAAGTTTAGCATGTTTGAATTTTTTCTTCTAATAGTTTCATTTCATGTCCATACAGTCTATAAATATGAAATCATAGTCGATCTAGCAAAGACAAAGGCAGTTCAAGAATGTCCTACACCAATAAACATAACCAATGTATATGTATTTATTGGTTAAGGTTATTATTAATATCATTTCATTCAAAAATTCACCGAATTAGATAATTTATTAACCAAGATTAATCAGAATGTGTATAGCTATATATAGAAAAAGTAATGTGAAGAATGTTATGAGGAATTGATGAATATGTTAGTGAATTCTCAAATCCAAACTCTAATATTGGGAAATGGGGGATGCATAGAAAAGACCTAGCGGTGCCCTTATGAATAATGATTGAGGTATTGACTATGCATCATGGATGGTAAAAATAAGTGAACTGAACTATCCAACTCATGATCTCTGGTTAAGAAGTGTGCTCATTTCTTTTAAGATATGCAGACCCTATCTCTACAATGAAGGATGCGAGATATATAACTACTAGAAAAATAATATATAGCCACACTTTAATACCCACTGTTTAATTGACTCGTGGCTATAGATATAGTAAAACAATGGTTTAATTTCCTCACATGCCTAAATATATCTCTAATTTTATTCTTTCTTGGGCTTTCCTCTCCCATACCCATGCTTGGTCTTTCCTCTCCAACCCTCTCACTGAAGATTTCATCTCCCTACACCTTTATCATTGGTCAATCATCACCCAACTGATTCTCCCTTATCCTATCCTCTCCTTTTTCTCCTTCGCGATTCTTTTTTCCCACAATGGATTCTTCATTCATGGTTCCTCTATCCATTGTGCATTCCATCCCTCTTCCATACCCTACTCCGGGCATTCCTCATCAATTCGGTGTGTCGGCTGGTGTTTCCCTCTTCACGATCGAGCTCCCCTCTTCAAGCCGCAGTTCATCATTTCACTTGAGGTATGTTTCCTAAAAGATTTTTTAGCATTTCTATAAATGTTGGATGAAATTGGTGGTCGATTCGGGAATCCTCTATTAGGGGTGATGCATTTCATAGCCCTATATCTCCCCCTATTTATTTGAGGTAGTTATTCTTCATTATCCCCATTAATTTCATGTTATAAATAAATTGTGGATTTTTAATTCATTTTTTAAGAGTTTTAAATTCTGTTGCATTCTTGTAGTAGTATTCTTTCAGTATTTAAATGGATTTCACACTTGGGATGGGCTTAAGCCACATACCAAGTGCATGTAAATTTTCCAAGTAGAAATATATAAAATATTTATCTGATGTAAAATTTTTCTTTTTTAAAATGTAATAGGAATTAGTTAATTGGATAAAATTATATTTTATGTTTTAATGTATTTTCATGGACTAAATATTCAATCTAAGTGTTTGTTTAAGTGATCATTTGACTTTTACAAAGGGATTTAAATGTTTTAAACATTTATTTTTTTCATGATTCTTTTTTGAAATTTGTGTATACTTTTAGAGGATTTATATAAAAATAGTGGAGTTAGACCTCTTTGGAAAGAATTTTGGGATAGTGGGTTTCATGGTGGTTTTAAAATATGGTTAAAATGAAATTTTTGATTTTGTGAAATTATTTCTTAGCACTATTTTGTTTCATTAAAATTTTTTTGCTTTATTTTAGAAGGGGTATGGTTTAATGTTTTATTTTTAATTTTCATTTATGAAAATAATTTCATTTGTGCTTTTCATACTAGTTTTCATGTGTGTTATGAAAAGGGTTTTCAAATAGTTTTGAAAATTGATCGGTCTACTAAGAAAATTTGGGAAATTCTAGTTGGAATGTTATTTGATATGACTTTATATATTATTGTATCCCTCATTTATATATCGATGTATTTACATGGTCATTATTTCTAATTACCTCATAGGGTATTCTAGTATTGTTGTTTGGCATTTTTATATTTTTAAAGAATTTTAAATCATATTTTATACCTGATGTTCATCCTAAAATTTTATAAAATACTTTACATAGTGATTTACATAGCCTTTTTTGGTTGTGACATATTTTGATTCTTTATGGTGACTCCTATATTATCTAAATTTATGGTTTTAGTTATGATTCAGACGACTCTTTGAGCATTGGTTTATCTAGGGTTTGAGGTGACCTGCTATTTTATCACATTTGTATAGTGGTTCCTATTATTTATTTTGGTAGAACCTTCTTTTATTTTCAAAGAATTCAAAACATGTTTCCAATTACATTGTTTAATTTGGAAAATTATCCTTTCAATACTTTATATAGATAGAGGGTAGTATTATCCACTGCTGAAAAAAATGCTTATGAACATAGATTTATTTCATTGCATTTATAGTGGTGGTAGAATAGGGGTGATTAGAGGGATTTTTTTACTTTAATATACCTCTCTATAGTTTATTTTAACATATTTTATTTGGTATGGATGTCCAATATATGTAATATTCGTATAAGTGTTTCATTACTTTTATGCAACTATTGTTTTTCTATTTTTATGGATAAACGAACACCAACCATGTTATTATTATGTCGAAAAAAATTATCCATCTTGTAGGGATCATTAAAGGCATGTGTGATGGTTGAAAGCCATGAAGAGTGTTGTTTAAAATGGAATCCTAGTTCAGTTCATTACAAATGATATCAGAGGTTGAATGGTTCCTTTATTTATACGATTCTAGGTCCATTTTTTTTAATTTTCTTCAAATATTTTGGTTTTCTTAGAAATATTGATTTATAATTTCATTGGGATTCTGAAGGATGGTCATGAGTGGGTTCTTTATCACCACCATATATCATTATTCCTATGTTACCATGGGAAGTGGTTTTTGAATTTTGAATTAGTATTTTTTTGGATTTTTGGTTGATTATGTATTGATCCACATTTTTTTATATTTAGATTTGTTGGGGTCCGTATGTGATTTTTGATGAAAAAAGAGATTGGGTCAGTTTTTTGAATTCGGTATATATGAATTGATAAACCAGTCTTTGACCAAATTATCAATACTAATAATTCATAGAAATTATTTTGTGGGTATCCTATGGTCTCTCAAACCATGTGATCATGTTAGTAATGGTTATTCATCCTATTTGAGTCTTTGTTTATATGTATCATGAGAGATCCTTAATTTAGAGGGATGAATCAATTTGGGATATAATGAATGATCTTCTAGATGATCGGGCTGTATCATTAATTTAAAATAGCATTGGATGTTTTCAATATAGGGTGAAAGTGTTTTTAAATAACCTAATGAAATTATGGTTTTAAAAGAAATAAAAATTCTAACTCCATGAAAGTTGCTTAATCCATGCAGATGCTTTTGAGCCATTTATGATCGGATTTGTTCTGTTATATGCATCATTATTCTAATGATGCCCAACAATGACCCACCATACATGTGCTCCAAAGCTATTATTATGTGTCTAGAATAAGGACTATAAAATTCCCCATATAATTCGACAAGGTCTTTTTTACAGGGTGCCATACAATGCATCAGTATCTCAGTATGATGTTGTTGTCTTCTTTTATACCATTAAATTTAATCAATCTTCTAAACTATTATTTTTAGTTTCATGTGTTAGTGGAAATTCAATGATTGGTAACCATTATAAATGATGTCAATGGTTTTGTAGGGATATCATTATAAAATAGTATTGGTTGTCCATTGGCTATGCAGATTTTGGACCACTGCGTTCTTTACCTGCATAGTTTGTTCGACTTTGGAAGTATCAATGCACAATTAACATTCCATACCATGGATACGAATCCTACAAATCATTAATGGTTTATAAAATATGGGTTTACCCATCTCACATATTTATTATTTTCTCTAATTTCATTGGTTATGTTGGATATACCATGGTTATAATGTGATTCTTATTCCTTTCCCTCATCAATTATCATTAAATCTCCCACACTATCTTCATCTGAGCTAATTCATACTATTTTTAGTTCTTTTTACTTTTTCAATGATTTCCCTCAAACTGGATTGAATCGATGCTTGATTTTGGACAATTAAAGAGTCCATAGTATAAGTTAGGTGGTCCATGTATTTTCCCTTAGTGTATATATTTTTTAGAAAAATATATTTGTGTTTTAAACTATAATCTCTATCTTTCACCCTTAAAATTTGAAATTAATAATGTAGATACTAATGACATAGATTAAATAAAAATTGAACTCTTAATAGAACTATTGGTTTCTCTCCTAATCCCAAACCACTAAACAAGAGTGTTTCCTTTATGGTCATGATATGTGCTTCATCTAAAAGATTAATAAACTATTTTGGTTGATACTTTAAATGATTATAATTATAAATCCTTTTACAATTTTGATTATAATTGGAGGTGTGATGATTAATCCCTCTTTCGAGGGATGACTAAATTGAATTAAGAAACATGAGAATGATAACCAACCTAGACCCTTTTCTAATTAACCACAACAGAGGTGTGTTGTCTTATTAAATTAAATGGTGTATCTAAATAATAATATTTGAAGGATGAGATTCAAGGACCATCCAATGGGAATTTTGTTTTTATAATAAAATAAACTTTCCTATTCAAATTATTTAATTTATTTATTGAAAAATTATGGGCATAGATATTTCGTGTGTAATGAATTGAAATGTAGTAGGGAATGTTTTACCACATGACACTATTTTTTATTAGTAAATTAAATTGACTAATAATAATGATCATAGAGATTAATCTCTCATTGGATATTTTCATGGACTATGAAATACCTATGCATGTATGTGGCAAACAGCCTATAAATAGTTCACCGAGACATTGTTTTATTACCTTATGATACTCAATCATGTAGTCCAATATATATTTTGATGAATTTTTATAGAATCATTTAGGCATGATTTCTCTTATATAAATTTTGATACATGGTAATGGTTTCCATCAGGAATGATATCCTTTATATATTGGATACTCAAGAATGGAATCCCTTGTGCATTTTGATACTCATACATGGAATACCTCATGCATGGTGACCCATTAATTATGTGACATATTGGAATGGTTTATAATATATGTTTGGATTATTATGAATGGTGTGCATTATATATTGTGACACTCAGGTATGGAATCCCTCAGCAGTAGATTCCCTTACAAATTATGATACCCTATGCATTGCGTTCCTTGTATTTGGCTATAAGGATCTAACACCTTGTAAATAGAACCCCAATATGATATGTGATCATCTTTGTGGATTCCATGGAACTAAACCAAAACCCAACACCTTTTAATCATTATCTAGGAAATATATTATCTTCAAAATGCATATATACACATGATGGAAGATGTGAATATATATATAATATTATGCCAATGAAAAAAAGGTTGATCATGTTTCCTCGAGGAAAATGAGACTAAATTGATTACATTTATTTATTATTTATAACATTGTTGATATACTTTCGCACAGTTACATTTTATAATCCTTGAAAAAATAGATCTTGAAACCATTGGTGTTGTCCTACTAATTATAACCCAGACCCTATTTGGGATGGCTTTCCACTATTGTACCTAAAAAGATTGCATGGTTATAGTATTATGTTCTGTATTTTTCATTCATGAAATTCTTCTTGAATATGGGAGTTAGGAGAACAATTATGTGATTGAAATTTTGATAGTCCTAAAGATATAATTGTTTTTTAACTTTTAATATACCTTCACTATATTTTATAGTAACCACTTTATTATGTTTACTAATTTATATTTTATAGCCTCATATGGACATGAATGTATTTTTGTACAGTTGGAATTTTTTTTCCAGTTATTGTAATCATTTGATTCTATGTAAATCATATATACTTCTTCGTTTTGATGTAGTTATTGTATATTGATATGATACTATTTTTATAAGGTTATAGACTCTCTATTATACCATAATTATACACTGACTATTTTTTAGTTGCCTCTGACATATGTAGTGGTACTCTTATTTCCATGTAACCAACTATCTTGGGGGGGGGGGGTAGTGTGCAGGGGGTGCAGGTGGAGTGGGGCAGAAACTGTGGGGGTGTAGGGGGTGTCTAGGGGGAAGTGTGTAGGGAGGGGGGAAGGGTGTGCCGAGGGAGTGGGGGTTTCTAGGAGGGGGGGGGGGGTAGGTGTTGGGGCAGAGGGAAGGGGGGGGGGGGGGGTAGGGGGGTAGGGGGAGGGGTGTCCAGGAGGGGGGGGGGGGGCTATGCAGGGAGGGGGCTATGGGTTGCAAGGGGAGGGGGCTGTCTAAGAGGGGGATAAAGGGGTCTAGTGGAGCAGCGTGCAAGGGATAGGGTGGGGGCAAGGGGTGTGAGGGTGCAAGGGAGGGGGCAGTCTATGGGGTTATCCAGGAGGGAGGGGGTGTCTGGGGGGGCACCCAAGAGGGAGGGGGAGGGGGACCAGGAGGGGGTGGTTCCGATCAGATAATTCTATAAAAACATAATAGGTCATGGTTTAAACATCTAGCTTTTAATTTCGGTGTTGGAGGTACAATAAAATAATCTTATGCAGTCATTTAAATGTGTGACTATTCATGATTTTTAATAATTTGAAACATTTATGAATTCCCATAACCACAATATTTGTTATGATTTTTAATTGACATGTTATTGATGGTTTCATATTATCTTATCAAACAATACATATAATGTTAATTCATATTCTATATTATTTATTTAATTCATGTTTATATGCCCCAGAATGGATAGATACTGGATGTACAACATCGATCGGATCACTAGTGAATTTCTTAATGAGTTATGATATCTCTTGGACATTTCATTAACTAATGATTCAGATGGAATATTGATTCGATGCACATTTTTTATTGTATTTGAAGACCATGGTAGACTCATGAGGAAGTGAGTTATCATATCACTAAACAAGGATTACAGAAAAATTATCATGCGTGGTATCACAATGGAGAAAAAGTGCAAGTGGTGAATGACATCGATTCAGTGGAAATGATTGGTATGAAAAATATTACTTCCAATTGGTTACCTTTTGTACTTAAAGACAATTACTCATGTAGACCAGTGTTAGAAGAAATTAATATCGGAACACAGTTTTCATTTATTATTCAAGATGATGGCGTTGAGAGTTTTAGAAATCTCATGGAAGATGCAAATACCCCCATATATCAAGCATGTGGAAATATTAGAGAACAAGAGTTTTTAATGCGATAATATCATGGAAAAGAAATGTATGGATTTAGTAATACTGCAGTTGACTATCTCCTTACATTTATTAAAGAGTTACTTCCTGATGATGCATGTATTCTATAAAATAATTACATGGCATCAAAGTTGGTTGACAAAATTTGGATTTTCATCTTTTAAGATTAATTATTTCCCAAAATATTTTTGTCTTTTCTAGAAGGAAAATGCAAAGTTAAGTCGGTGAAAACTATGTGGCATATAAAGGTAGAAGACTAAAAAAGGTGGAACACAATCTAATATACTAGATAAAGTTATGTGGCACTTCCATTTAATTCCCAGGATTCAATAACTTTTTTTAAGAACAAATGGAAAAGAATATGGGAATGAATGAATATGAAATAAGTAAAGATTATGATGAAATGGAACATCCTATAAAAGTGTTGTCTTGGAAGAAATTTGATAGGTTACATCCTAATTTTGCAGCAGACCCACGAAATGTTATATTGGGATTTTCCTGTGATGGTTTCAACCCATTTTGTCAAATGCTTACTGCACATAGCACTTTGCCTATTTTGATTCACATTTATAACTTTCCTTCATGGATGTGTATGAAGAATCCATTTACTATGATGATTATATTGATATCTGGACTGAGTGATCCAGGAAATGATATTGATATATACTTAAATCCATTAATAGAGGAGTTAACGAAGCTTTGGATTGTTGGTTCATAGGCATATGATGCATTCAGGAAAAAGAAATATTTGTTTTGTGAAGAATTCTTATGGATGATAAATGATTTCCCTGCCCAACAAATGATGTATGGTTAGAGAACTAAAGAGAAATTATCCTGCCCTGTTGTTATGAAAAATATGTATTTCCAAATATTAACATTTCAACGCACTTTTAGCATCATAGGGCATCCGTGATTTCTACCGATGGATCATCCATACTGGAAAAATCAAAGACAGTTTGATAATTTCATCGACACAAATGAGACACCTCATCGAATTTCAGGGAATGATACTATTAAAGAACTTTATGATATGAATTATGTTCTTGGAAAATGTCAATCAAATATTAGAAAGTGAAAAAATGTTAATTGTAATTACAATTACAATTGGAGAAACAAAATCATATTCTTCGGGTTGCTGTATTGCTCATCGAATTTATTGGGTCATTGTTTGGATGTAATGCATCTCGAGAATTGTTTTTTGAGATGTTACTTGATACGAATTTAAATGTCAAAGGAAAAAAATATGAGTGGTGGTCACGTCATGATTTGATGGATTAGGTTATAAGAGTCAAACTTCTTCTTGAGCTAATTGGTAAAAATAAGTTGAAAGTCCCTATTACCTGTTATTCGATGAAAAATGTGGAGAAGAAAAAATTTATTTATGTCTTGGAATGTTTGAAGGTTCTAGATGGTTAATCATGTAATATTTCGAAAAGGGTGAATAAATAATATGTGAAACTAAAATCTCTTAAAACCCATGATTACAATGTCTTGTTACATGTGTTGATTCCTCTTCCCATTCGAAATTTACATTCACATAATGTAAGAGTTGCTGTGATTAAGTTATTTCATTTTTAACGAGACCTTTGTGCCAAAAGACTGAGCGGAAGTGTTGTTCAGAAATTGGAGAGATATTAAAAAATTATTCATTGAGACTTGGAGAAAAGTTCCCCACTGTTATTTTCCACATGTATGTTACATATGACTATGCATCTTCCCACCGAAGTTATTTTTGGTGGTTCTGTTTCGAGTTAGTGGATGTATCCTACAGAAAGAATGATGTTTACCTTGAAATCTTATGTGAGAAACAAATATCACCATGAATGGTCTATTGTGAAATGTTATTTAGCACAAGAATTCATGGATTTATATTCATCATACTTGGCTAACGTCACCAAAAGGTATCAACGACTTATGAGAATTGAAGACGAGCAATATGATCCCATTGTGCCTGTGTTTCCTTCACTGCCCAAAACAAGGGGAATATCCGGATCATATTCATTGTGTACATTAAGCAGGGAATAGTGGGAAATGGCTCATCATATAGTATTATTCACCTATTGTGTTCTTCATGATTATATCAAGTATGTAAACTAAAAAATATGCATATTTTCATTATGTTTTTTCTTTATATCTTCTGAAATTTTAATTCTTTCATATTGCTAGAGAGCATTTAGAATTTATAAAAATGAGACATCACACTCAATCTATTAAGAGGAAGGAACTGCTGCACAAAAAAATTTTGCTGCTTGGTTAAAGTAAAATGTATTATATTTTTTTCTTCTTCTCATAACCTAATCACATGTATCGGTTTAAAATTTAATATTGTTATCTTTTAGGTTTTAACTCTTCCAATGAATGAAGTATCAGATGAGGTAAAAGCATTATCCTTTGGTCCAAACTATGTGGTGCGTGATTATAAAGTAATGGTTTTCAATAGATTTAAATTTCATACAAATAGCTGTGCAAAAAAATGGAAACATAGCATCACGATGTCACGATAAACACCAAAACAAATTTTTATGAGAGTGCATAAAATAGATAGCCTTGGTATGAAAATATATCATATTATGGTGTTGTTGAAAGAATCATTTTGTTAGATTACTCTGCACATGGTCCCATAAAAATGATGTAATGTAAGTGGTTTGATTCAATGACACGAAAAGAAATTCATATTGATAACTGTGGATTTAGAGTGATTGATATGAATTTCCAGCTTCACACCGATGAATCTTATATTCTTGTGATACATGATAGACATGTGTTTTATGTATCTAACCCGTTATAACAACAATTTTGTGTTATTTATGATGTCATTCCTAGACATATTTTTAATGAGTACATGGATGAAAATTATGTTGTGGATGAACATGTTTGTATTTATTTGAATTTTTCATTTGATGACACATATGACTCAATTTATAGAATAGATTCTGAAACATAAATTGTCACAGACCAGAAATAACATTGTTACATTTGTATGTATTTATCTGACATTATCGTAATATTGTATGTGTTTTTTAAACTTCCATACATGATATCAAACTAACTGGTATATTTTATACCATTGTCGAATATAAAAATTTTTATTGTCTGAGAAATTTTTGATTAAGCACATCTATAGTAATTATTAAACATAGAAAACAATTTATATTTTGTCAATATAAATATCACATTGAAAATTTATCTCATTGTTTTATGATACAATTGTATTATTTAAGTTTTTTCACTATTTTTATATATTTGAGAATATAATTTTTAATTTCTAGGTCAGAATGTCTAAATATGATTATATTAGTAGAAATAGAAGAATACGATGAAATGAACAATATATGTCTCATTTGTCCAACACTTTAAGTACAATTTATGTTTTAATATTATGGTATACCATATTATTAATCATGTTATCATTCATTTAATTTTATCATCTATGTTATTTCAGGCTACTTTGTCTAGGACACATTTGGATTATCCTGCTGAGGATGATATTATGGCGTTGGGTATTGATTCTATAGTTCAGCCTAATACTATGCCGCTTGATTCACTAGAAGGTCATCCTCCCATTATTCCACCTCCATATTATCAATACCCACATTTTCCATATCCCTTTATACCCGTACCCACACCGGATTGTAGTTCTCAGACTCCCATCCGTCCTTATTTTCCATTCCCGCCATCCACTATACAAGGCACTGGGCCCCCATATATCCCACCGCCATATCCATATCCATATACACCCTTATCTGTACAGGTTTATCCATATATAGTATAGAGAACTCCTACTGTTGATATCCCTCCTACCACAGATGCTACTCCCCCTCTAGATGCTGCACATCAGGGGTCAGTAGCTCCCCCATCTATTGGTCTGTGTTTAAACATTACTATTAGTGATTAATGATAAATTCATATATATTATTATCCATTTTTACTTTTTTCAAGATTATCTCCAGTCTCCACGAGACCACGATGCCACATAAAAATGCGAGAGGTTTGGAATCGACACATTCAAATCTTGTTTGAATATAATGACGAGAGAGATATAATTAAAAAAATGGTACATATTGTAAAAGATTTATGGGAACACTTTCTAGACACAACAATATCATTCCGGTTTAACCAATAAGTTGGAGGGAAGTTAGAGAACAAATAAAGGACAATTACTTGGAAGATATCTACGTAAGTAATTTTAATCGTCATTATATATATTAATTTATAATATTTTATTAACAAATATTTTGTCTATAGTAGCTCCGATATAATTTTCCGGATAGACAAAATGCCCAGGCTGCAAGGTTGATGGATTTAGGAGAAATGTGGTGAGCATACAAGTATGAATTATATCTTGGTTGAAAAAGGAGAGTTACCACGAAGCTTGAAGAAGTACCAGTGATTCATGATTGACCAATATAACAATACAATGTGATGATCGACTACTAGAAGAGTCAAGAGTTTTAGGTATTTGTTAAATTTATTTATATATTCATTTATTTGTTTAAAAAATAGTTTTATTTATGTTAATGAAATTATATAATTATTTTTTATAGGATAATTCCGACATAAATAAAAAAAATAAGAGTGGAATGAAACATGTTTATACTCGTAACACAATTCAATCCCAGATCTTGTGCAAACATAGGTAATTTATTTTCAAAATATTTAGCTTCATTTAGTATAATTTTTATGACTTCCAAGTTTGATTAATTTCATTTATTTTTCCAGAAAAAATAATTGAATATCGAGGGTCGCGTTCCTCGCTCTACATTGTTTTGTATAAGTAAAAAAATGATGGTACTATGCCAAATACTGACACCAAGAAGGCGATTGTAATAATATTTCAATTTCTTTTTTTCTTGAGTGAATTTAATTACTTATATTATTTTGTCATTTTAATTTATGTTATATATTAAGCAATAGAATGCTTTGGAGGCATTGGCAGAAAAAGAACCTGACAATTTGGGGGTGAATGATCTTCTACATCAGGTATTAGGAGATGAGCAGCAGGGCAGAGTGTGTTGTCAAACTGGGAAAAATATTTTACCATCTCTATATTGGTCTACTAAAATCGTTTCGTCGAGTACATGTTCTCGTTTGGACACAGTGGAACAAAAGATTTACTCAATCAAAGAAGCAACTCAAAAAGCAGAAAAGTAGATATTTGAAAATACGAAGAAAGTTATGTATGCCATTGCTTCTAAAAATTCACCAGAAGTAGCTATAGTGGTTGATGCGTGTTTTATGTCAATGAGCTCTGCAGGTGGAGGCATAGCTATTGTTAGAGCCCGAGCTTTATCCAGAGATGGAGCTGGAGCAGGAGCTGTAGCCGGAGCCGGTCCTAGTGTTAGTGCCGGTATCGATGCTGATGTCGATGATGATACTTGTGGAGTGAGAGGTGATGATGGTGTTTCTCTAGTAGGTGTGGATGAGGGTTATCATGAATAAGATGATACTGATATTGAGAGTCACTATTGATGTGAATTCTATTTTTTTATTTTTTTATGTGTACTTTTATTATGCACTGAGGTTTTATTGTTGTAATATTGAATTGTATTGTAGTGTTTCTGACATTTTCTTCATATATTGAATTATGAAATTATGAGACATGTTTTTTTATGTAGTAGTTAAGTTTTATTATTATTATATTGATTTTTTTCCTCCTCCGATGTGACCATCATACCTCCACGATGACGCTACTCCGAGGCGGCCCCTCTGTCTCCTCTGGTACACCTCCGATGGTATGTAGTCCAATTTTCCATTTTTTCATGAGATGGACCCTAAATTAGTTTCACTGATCATATAGTGAGTTTGATGACGTGTACTGGTATGCATGATAGAGATGTATGCAAGGCATATAACCAACATGAAAACATAGCTGATGCAATTTATTTGTCCCATGACTTGCAATCAGGATCGACGTGAATACAAAATTCAAGTGGAAATGATTATTTTATGCCAATTTTTTGCAAGAAATTAGTAACCATTTTTTGTGTTTTTAATCAAATTTACATGGTATACAACATGCTTGCAGAATTGATGATTTATATTTTACTCTTGAGTGTTCAATATTTGATCTTCTGGAGATTGGCATGTATGGTGGTTGGATAGTTGATCCCCATGTATTCACTTTTGAATCTCGTACCTTTATATTTTGTTTATAATAAATGATACATTATATGCATTACTTCATCATATATATTTATTGATATGTTTATATATTCATATTTTTTTCATGGAGTGGTGGTTCTCACCTCACATCAAATGTTCGTGATTGATTTTGGTAATCCCATATAGGTAGTGGGATGACAGATTTCACTACTATGTGTATTGGGACACGATTACATTTAAATTGTATTGACGTCCTTTGTGTTTTATTCCTATATCAGAAGGATAATGATGAACAAACACTACATACATCATGAAGAATATTTCTAGGAGTTTTATGTTTCTTGGTAATATTAATGCTATTTTGAGGCCTGATTAAAAAACTAGTAGTAATTTCAATAAAATATCACCTATTGAATTTTTTTCTTGTATTGATAATTTTGGCTTTCCCAAATTTTTCATATCTGGATTTGATTAATCATGGAGTTGATATATATAAAACGAGATGATGGAATGTTGATTGGATATGTGTTTTGTGTAATTGGATGAAAGGAATAGTGAAATTGATATATCTAGACTCACCCTTCTAGGATTGCATTCCAATCATAGTCTTATATTAATTTAACCTTGAATTAATAGATCAAGATCAGACCCACTTCCTTTCCAGTTTAACAATTCTTGGCTTTGTTGTGCTAGGATGTAGATAAATTGTTTAGGATTCATGGATGATTGGTTTTGTGGGAAGTCCTCTAAATATTCTAACTTTCAAGATAATACTTATAAAGTCCAAACAGAAAGAATACGATAAAGCATCCTTTTTTAATCTTGATAGTGACATTAAGGAGGATTAATCTCATCTGATTATTTTTCATAAAAAAACATGCCTCAGGATATGACCTCTCAGGAGGAGATAAAATCCATATCCAAAATTGATATCATCCTGACTCTAAATGAGAACCATTCTCATAATAATTTTAATATTAGATGGGTGAAAGATGGGTATCTAAATTCAATTTTCGTTCATAGAATGCATATGGATAAAACATGAGAAGGAGTCTCATTTCTTTATAAATTAATAGTAATATTTTTAGTTCTACGAATGAAATGTAAAATGCCATGAATTTCTATTTTGAGGATATTTACTCAGATAATGGAGAAGGAAAAATGAAAAATCTAATCAAATGAAATGAACCAATAATTGATGATATATAAAATAAAAGGCTATTTGAGGCCCCTAGCGAAAAAGAAGTTTCATGAATATCTCTTATAATTAAATATCGACGGTGTTGCTGGACCATATTTGATGAAAAAATGTTTTTCATGTTTTAAAGGGACATTCTTCATCTTGAGGTAATAAATGCTATGAGGGAATTTTTATTAATTAATCAATTCCTTTTTGGTTGAACTCCAAAAACATTGTATTAATCCAAAATAATGACAATACTCTATATATAATGGATTTAGGACTATTTATATTGGGTTTTTTATACCAAAAGTCATTTTAAAAATCATGATGCACTAGATGGGTGAGATTTCTAAGGGTTTGATTTTGACCAGTCTGGTTGGGTTTTTCCCTAGGAGGATCATTCATAATTTCCACTACAATGCTTCTAAATGTGTAAATATCATGAATATGAAGATAAAATATGGTAATATGTCCCTGATGTTTGATATATCAAAATCTTTTTATAAAATAAAATGGAGTTTTATATTTTCTGTTTTGAAAATGATTGTATTTTCACAAAGGTTCAATGATTTTATTTGTTCTAACATGTATTGTTCCAGGATATCTATTCTATTTATTGTGTCCCTAAGGGGATTCTTCTATTTTTCAAGAGGAGTTAGGAAGGGAGATCCATTATTTTGAATTTTATTTCCTACAGTTGTGGATTATCATAGTTTGTATCTTATTGATCTTGTTAATATTGGGCTTTATCAGCGGATGGGGTTTGGGAGGGATTTCCTTGAACCATCACATTTTTTGTGTTGATGATATTTTTCTCTTTGGAAAGGCTGATATTGTTACAATCTCATACATCAAAATCATTTTTAAAAATTATGAAGATGTTTAAGTCACTGTATTCGATGGAATAAGCATTTTATTATGTTTGGAAATGGAGTGTCTATTTCTAAGTAGAATTGGGTAGCCCGAAGATTTGGTGTGGAGAAAGGTTCACTTCGATTAATTTACCCTGGGGTTCCACTTTTGTTTGGTAGAGTGGAAAGATTCTATATAAATAATATTTCTCTGAAAATTGTTATCCAGTTGGAAATTTGAAAAAGGAATACCATTTCTTAGGCAGGTAGAATTTTACAGGACAATTTTGCTATCACCTAAATGTTTTTATACTCTTTATCACAATAGAGATTTCCTATAATCATTGTTATATAATTGAATCATAAAATTCAATATTTTATTTTGACCAGATCGATTCATGAAAGTAATTTAGTAATAGTTTCTTGGAAAGATTGTGTCAATCTTGTGAAAATAGTGGTATGTGAGTTAAAGATACCAGAATATTCAATTATACCATGATAAAAAACATCACTTGGAGGGTTCTTTCCACTTATGAACTCTATTAGGAATTTTTTTCCCCTTATTTTTCATCAAATTTCACTACGTATATACCATGTATGTGCCAACATTAGTATGGTCTGCTATTAAGTTGGCATATTGTGACATTATGTTCTATTTTAATTTGGTGGTTTGTAAGAATTATCAACTGATTATCTAGAGAACTAATTGGATGTATAGATCCATAATTTATGATATAGACATTCCTATAACTCTGAGGGATGTTAATTTTTATGATTTACAAAGTAATCTGGGTATCTGTGACCTGCTTCCAACTCATCTTGTTGTGGATGTTTCTAGATATGATTATTCGGACTGTGAAATTTTGGTTTGGATTCCCAATATAGATGGTAAATTTGCAACTAATGATTTATATAGACATAAATCACATCATTTCCTTGGTTGACATGTTTTAGAAATCACATCATTTCCCCTACTGATATAATGTCAGTTTGGAATGAGTGGAAACAGTTCTTGCTTATTCAGCACCTCATCCAGTGTACATAAATGATTATTGTTTTCCATTTTACTTTTCGTTAAATTAGTTCATTCCCTTTTCCTTAGATTAATTCAATTACATTTCTGTAATTTATTAATAAAAAATATAAAATGTTGCTCTGATCCTTCATTGGGGACATCATTCCCCCACTTTGGATTTATTGTTAATAAAAATTTCTCATTAATGTTTCCTTAAATGGTTATTAATTGTGGCTGTAGGGTCTATTTTCCATGGTTTTGAAAGTGTTATTAGTGACTATGATCCATTTTTTAACCATGGGAGATGGAAGGGGGTGGGGATTGAAGGGGGGTAGGGGGGACCATGGGGGGCTGGCCTATGTGGGGATGGAAGGGGTGGAGGGATGGCAGGGGGATTGGCAGGGGAGGGGTAGGGGGACTGGAAGACAAGACTGGGAGGGGGCATGGCAGTGGGAGGGGAATGGGGACTGGTAGGGGGAGGGGTAGGGGTTGGGTGTAATAGTGTCTTGGGTCTATCTTGGGGGGGGGGTCTGTAGGGCAGCGGGGACGGTGCATGTGGGGTGCAAAGGGGTCTATCTGGGGGTGTGTCCAAGGTTTGGGGGGGGGGGGTTATCCAGGGTCTGGGGGGGGTATGTCTCGTGGGTGGCCAGGGTATGGGTGGGGGGTCTATCTGGGGGGTGTCCGGGGTCTGTTTGGGGGGGGGGGTGTCCTAGGTCTGGTGGGATGTCCAGGGTCTATCCTGGTTCTAGCAGGGGGACTGTATGGTAGAAGGGAGGGTGTAGGGTGGGTCTGCAGGGTAGTAGGGAGGGTGCATGTGGGGTGCAAGGCGAGGTGTGTAAGGGGGTGGGTCATCATTAAATAAATATGATTTAATATTTTAACCATATCCAAACCTGATTACTGTCTCATTCTTATTTGTTTTCTATTTAGACCACAATACTTCTAAAATTTCTATATATTATAAATATCCTTTTTATGCCTCTTCAATTTTATGTTCAGGAATAATCATACGCATGAATATATCAATGTTTTCATTAACTATATGTGTTCTCATTTGTATGCTCATGTACATCAGATTATTTTATTAGTAACATAATAACATTATATGAATCACCATATAAACATTGAATGTTACCATTAATTAAATGTATTATAATTTTTATGCATTATGTTTATCAGGATTCTTCGCTCCTTCCATTAATTTAGGTGCATAAACAAATGAAAATTTCATTGATAATGATGATGGTGGTGGTGGTGGCGGTGGTATGAGAGGAGGTGATAATGATGTTGTTGTTTCTATAGGAGATGATGAGGGTCATTATTATTCTAGTGATGTTGAAATTGAGGTACATTTCAGATGTAAATTTTATTCTAGGTATATACATTTAACTTTATCAAATATTTATTTTCATTATGATGATAATGGTATTGAAATTTTATTTGTTATATATTGGAGAGAGTTTGAATTATTATGATATATATTTTATTATGATTTAGTTTAATTTTATTAGGAAGGTGGTGTTTTTTTGCTCATAGCTAGAGGATATGAGTACTGCTATAAGGTGATGCTATTATGGATTTATTTGGTGATTAAGTATAGATGGGTAGGAATCAATTTTCATGGTTATTATATATGGATATATGGTATATTTTCCATGGTTTTGAAAGTCGTATTAGAGACCAAGATCCATGGTTTAACCATGTGGGGTCGGCAAGGGGTGGGGATGGATGTTGGGGATGGTAGGGGGAGTGGCAAGGGGAGGGGCATAGGGACTCGAGGGGGAGGGGGAGGGGGACTGGCTGGTGGATGGTAGGGGTACTTGTAGGCGGAGGGACATGGGACTGGAAGGGGGGTGGTAGGGGGGATGGATGGGGGAATGGCAGAGGGAGTGGAAAGGGGAGTGGCTGGAGGACGAGTAGGGGGAGGGTAAGGGGAAGGGTGAGGGGGTGTGTAGGGTCTTTCTTGGGGGTGGGGGGGCTGTCCAGGGTCTGTCCTACGGGGGTATGTATGGGGGGTGTACAGGATCTGGGGGGTCTGTCTGGGGGGTTGTTTCGAGTCTAGGTGGGTGGGGTGGGGGGGGGGGGGGTCCAAGGTCTGGGGGAGTGGAGGTGTGGGTTATCTAGGGGAGTATGTCCAGGGTCTGGGTTTGTCCTTTGGGGGGGGGGGGGGGGTCTCCAGGGTTTGTTTTGGGGGGGGGGGGGGTCCAAGGGGTGTCCATGTTCTGGGGGGGGATCTGTCCTGGGTCTGTCTGGGGGGTGTCCCGGGTCTAGGGGGGTCTGTCTGGGGGGTGTCCAAGGTCTATCTGGGGGGGTCCATGGTCTGGGGGGGGGGTGTCCTGAGTCTGTCTGGGGAGGTCCATCGTCTATGCATTGGGGGTGTCCAGGATCTATCTAGGAGGGGGGGGGGGGGGGCTTGGGAGAAGGTGTGCTGATGGGGGGGGGGGAGGGGGGGCTATTGTTATGGGTTTTCATACCCTATATCTTCAGTTTCTAACCGTGTCTATAGGTCCAATGCCACAATTTATAACAGTGGCAGAAATCTTTGTCCATCCTCAAGTATAAACTTGATTCTAAAGAGTGGGTATAGTGATATTACCATGTTTTTAACCGTGGCTGTATACCTAGAGCCATAGTTTGAACCATGGCATTAGACCTATAGCCACAGTTCCAATACATGGATGTATGTCTAGGCCTATATCCATGCCAAACGTAGCCAAAATTTCTCAAACTGTGGCTATTAATTATAGCCATTGTTTGAGGACCTATAGTCACAATTTTAAACTGTGTCTATATCCCTAATTTCCAGTAGTGTATATGGATCAGATGATAATAAAATATATATTCTCATAGAAATAACTCAAAAAAATTAAAAAGATGCTACCTCGAGCTACTTAAGGATTACTATTGTTCTATACACTAGAACCTTGGAAAATAAAATGTGGTAGAAGATTCATTGAGCAAGAAGGATCCAAGAGTTTTAAAAAAATGATAATTGACATAGTTATTATGTACATGGATCACGTGAGGTTGGATATGTGAATTATTAAATAATTTGAGAGATCATGACTTTTTCTGTTGGTTGACCAAACATCATCATTGGAAGGAATTAAAATTTCATAGTATGATGATGATAATCTTCAAATGAAAATTAAATTTGAGAATGATGGGAAGTTGGCTGACATCATGTGTTGGGATAAAATTATGAAATTTTGGATGTGGTTATCTGGTCCCTCTATCCCTGAGCTAAGAAAAGAGTTATTGGATGATGCCTGTAGTTGGAATTTCACTATACAATGTCGTATAACTATGATGTATAGAGACTACAAAGAACATATCTGGTGGTACAACATGAATTTGGAATTTTATTATTATTTATGAAGATGTTTAGTCTATCAACAAGTTAAGGCTGAAAGACAACATTATAGAAGATTCATGCATCTTCTTATTATTACTAAATAGAAATGGGATGATATAAATATGGATTTTGAACTAGATTACACTTAATACCCTGAAATAATGACACAATATGGGTAATTTTTTATTGACTTATCAAATATATAGATTTCATCACTATAAGGTAAGATTTTACACTCGATCTCCTTATATCCATTTATATGAATATGTTGTAAGACTACATGGAACTCCTATCTTAATTGTGTATAATAGTGATCCATTATTTAAATATAAATTCAAGAAGAGTCATTTGAATTTCTAGGACACTGATATTTTCTTGAGTACTGCTTATCACCCTCAAACTGATGGGAAATAATAAAGAATGATCAGAACATTAGAAGACATGTTGAGATCATTATCACCTAATTTTCAAGGTATGTGGGAATATTATTTACCATTGGTAGAGTTTTCCTACAATAAAATATTCCATTCAAGTATTTAAATGGAACCATATGAATCATTGTACAGAAAGAGATTTCAAACACCAAAACGTTAGGATTATGTTGGTGAAAGGAAGCTTGTGGGCCCAAATCTTTTGGCGGAAATAATGGTGAAGTTAAAGAATATTCAAACCCATATCAATGATGATCAACGATGGAGAAATAGATATGTATTGATAATTGAAAAAAGGATTTGTAATTTCATGTGGGAGAATATGTTTTATTGAATGTATCCCAATGGAAGAGTTTAATAAGGTTTTGGAAGAAATAGAAACTGAGCCCCAGGTAAATCTGTCCTTTGGAAATTATTGAAAGAGTTATAGTTATGGCTTATCATTTTGAGATACCTCCTATCATTTCTAAGGTACACAATGTATTCCATGTCTCATGGTTGAGAAACTACTTGCTAGACACAATGCGTTTCATCACATTTGAAGGTATAGAATTGGAACTTGACTTATCATATTGTGAAGAGATTATATAGATTCTAGATAGAAAAGAACATGCGTTGAGGGAGAGTAAGACTAGTTTAGTAATGATACTTTGGAAAAATCATATAATTGAAGAGGCTACATGGGATCTTGAGGATGTTATGATGAATAAAATACAAAATATTTTTATGAGGTAGCATTCATGTAATTTTGAAATTTTTTTAAGGGGGAATGAATGTAAAATATAAAGTTTTTAAAAATAAATTTAAAAACGAATTCAGGAAACCCTAAGTCTCTGAGAAACAATCACTTTGTTAAAGGAGATAGTTAAAACCTAGACATTAAATATAATTTTGTTTCATTTGTGTTTAGAATTTTGAAAAATGGTCATAGACCATTGCAATCAGTAATATATTTAGAGTTCTATGGGACAAATATAATTTTTTTGTGATTGGTAACTTGAAAATTATGAATAGTAATATAACCCTTAATCTCACCCATCTATGTATATATAAAATTTAGGATCCTTATTAGTTAGAGTGAATATTTTAAAAATTAATAATTACGTGTTGGTATTTTTTTAAGTGATGAATATTTTATTGAAATATTAAATTAATAAATTGGATTAAAATAAAGATTATTTTGAAATACTATATTCATAAATAAATAGTTTTCCCTTTGAATTTATGATAATTTCATAAGATCTTAGTTAAATTTTCACGGTGTTATAAAATTAGTTTTACTTTTAAAAAACTATATTTTTCTAGTAAGTGATGATTTTAGTTAAAAATTAAATTTCACATATTTAGAAATTTATTTTAATAAAATAGAGTCCATTTATGAATTCTAATCATATAAAAAATTTGGTAGTGAAATTTTGGGATTTTTCTGAAATACATGAATTTTTAGTGAATAGAAATATGCTATATATTACGATATAAATACATTTTAAGATAATAAACTATTCCTTGTATCATGAATGTAGTAAGTAACAATTATTTGAAACTAAAATGCACTTATTAAATAATTTTTCATGAAAATCAAACACTATTTATTGTCTTGATAAAATTAATGAAATAGTGAGTAGGAAATTCAAAAATCAACCCTCTCATCAACTATAAAACCACCCCTCACTCCCTCTTTTCATCACTTCACAAAGCCATGAAGCGTGTCAATGTTATTCCAATATACTCGTACCTATTACCCCTCTACTTCCAATAGATCTTGGTCTTTATAAAAGTCCAAAATCAATAACCTTAAGGAAATTATCAAAGAGTATCTATGTGTTAAAATCCCCTTCTATTTAATTTTATTTTCATTTCATGCTCCTTTGTTTATTATTATGACCTCACCTCCTATGTAAAAATGGTCATGATAACTCTAGTATCATCTATAGACATGAATTATATCATGTTAATGTAATATAAATCATTAATCATCTTACTCTCCCTATTTTATGTTAATAATGAAATCTTCATCCATGAGGTGCCAATTGACAACCGTTGTGGATGACAAACCATCTTTCTTAATTTTATCCTTCAATTATAGTCAAGAAGAAATTTATTTGGTTGAAAAATATTCTAAAATATGTATTATATCTTATGTAATGATTCTGTAACCATCATTTGTGCTTGATACAAAATAATTGAACAAACAATGTTGGTTGAGATTGGAAAACCACCATAAAAAACTAAACAATTATCATTAAATGAATAATCTAATGATCCATCCACATTCCAGGTAACCAGATGATATATATAACCATTTAATTTTTTTTTATGTTCATTAATAATATATTAGTTCAATAATAGGAAATTATATCCCATCCACATGATCTTCCGTACTTATAATCAAGAGAACCGATCATAAAAATCAAGAACAAACACTCCTGAATGATGAAATTCTATCTTATAACATATCAAAAGTATATAAATGAACTAAATAAAAGTATAATAAATTATATATATGTCTAAAAGGTATATAATTAAATTATTAATGGTAATAATCTAATATTACATGACCTTAATGTCATGTTCATAAAACATTTAGACATAATGCAAGGGGTTTCTACCCAAACATCCAGTTTCTTTTAGGAAACTATTTTTTCTATTAATACCAATTAAGTAAATATTTATTCTAATAATTTCTATTTTAATGTTCTATATATTTTTACCAATCAGAATTCTTCTTTATTATATGGGATGTGAAATGTTTCATAATGATCTTTCACAATTCTTCCCGATTAACAAGCCTGATAGAATGGTACTTTTGAAATTATTACCTATTTCATGTTCACTCTATAATTTGTTTGGAGCCACAATTTTTTTAAAACGACTAATTTAATCAGGAAAAAACTACCTTCGTTATTTTCTTGTTTTATACAAATATTTTTCAAAAAGTAATCATCATATCATTTTAATGTGTCTTTCTCTCAAAAAATCCTCAATGATTTTACTAGAGTATTTTTGTGTATTTTAACACCTCTACTGAACTTTATGCATTATTGAGGATAATATATTATTTTTATCATCTAATATATTGTGTTAAATGGGATATGATTAGTTTGACTATGGATTTTCTATCTTGATTCTATTTACCGTACAACTCAGAATGGTTAGTCTTTATGTGAACATATTGGGGGAATGTTATTAATATGTTCATATTTTGTTTATGATTATCCAACTTAATATGGGGAATAAATTGGTATTTTAATGTGATGGGGGATCCCAATATATACCCTAAATGAATTTTTAGGTATCATGAGACAAAATAGAATTGGTTTTTCACCGAGGCCTTACCCTAGTATTTTCTGATGTCTTAGTTGAGGCCTTGACAATATGTTTCAGATGTCTAGAACTATGAAATCCTTCATTATGGTATTTGTAATTCATAAACCTGGTTATTATTTTTCTTACAGAATATCAATGGTTATTTTTAATTCAATTATGGTCATTTATATAACCTTATTTTATCATCTTTCATTCCTTCCATATTATACTCAAGTATATTTTTAAAGGCTTGTGTTTTTAGTTGATCACCATGCCTAGTGTTTATTTTCTTGATAACTTCTGGTCTATTACATTCCCTTACTCAGCATCTGATGTCACCCTATTCTTATTATTTAAATTTCAAAGATTTTGAATATGTATAATATGAAAGACATTCAAGGATATTCTAGGAGTCATAGATGTTTGAATTGGAATTTTTAATATATATATTTCATTTCAAGACGTAATGTTGTACTTGTGTCTGTATCTTGTTTTCCAAAACTACTAAAATGTTTGTTCTTTAGGGATAAAAATTTCATGTAATAATTAAAATGTTTTAATATAAGGAACTCGGTCTGAGAAAATGGGTCTGGATCAATACATGGTTAGACATTATTATGGTTTTTTTCCGGGATTATCGAGGTTTCCATTAGGTAGTAATATTGTTTTGATATTGATGGATTGACTGAAGAATGATTCCAAGTGTCAATATATCTATGGAAGATTCTCATTTTCAAAGAAATGAATAATTTATGTCTATGATATTATATTTATACATAAGGTCCCTCAAAATTTTATTTTTGAGAGGAAACAATGTTTCACATTGATGTTCTATCTTGGTTTACAAAGATAATTGGATAAAAATGTGCTTCTGAGCACAACTTGCAACCATTGACCAGTTCCCTATCAGAATGAATTTAACAGCTGTTGTGGGAGATGTGAAGGGAAATTTCTTTTATTTCAATAAATAATGGGAGAATCATATCCCTATTATCATGTTCACATAAAATAATTTCTCTTAGGTGAAAATTCATATCAATATTTATGAGGCCTTATATAGTAGGACATTCAGTTCACCCTTATGCTAGTTAGAGGTAGGAGAGGAAGTGGTAATAGTCCTACATATCATCTAGGAGAATTTAGAGAAGGTATAATTGATTATAAAGTGTATGTATATTTCTCAGTCTAGTTAGAAATCATTTTCATTCATGGTTGATAGCATCGAGAGTTCGAGGTAATGGATTGTGTTTTGTCAAGTTTATCACCGAGACATGGTAATAGATGAATATAATAGAAAAGGAAGCTTTAAACTCTTTTTGTTAGTAATTTTTAAATATTATATAAAATTTGGATAGTAGACTATTAGTTTTTGTTACCCTATAGATACCATTCCATGCATGATGGAATCCGTGTTTCATAGCTTAGTCGTCATTATGCTAACCCATCTCAAACTTTTGACCCCGAGGATGATAAGTTAGATGAAGATGCTTATTTTGAGGAGAATCTTAAACACATCATTGATCAGAGAAGAAAATAACACTAAGGATGGTTTATCCCTTTATTATGAGTTCTATGGATGCAAAACCATATACAAGATGAAAATTATGAATGAAAGGCCGACATTCATTCTACGTGGCTAGAGTTATTCTGTAGACAATGTTCCACCATATTTGGAGAAAAAGGATTTGGGGAAGTTACTTTAAGGAGAAATAATATAAGAACATATTTTTCTATATATTCTACATATCAATTTAATATCATTAAACCCTTTTTAGGTAATTTTTGGTTTATATCCATAAGATGATCCCAAAGGACGTTTAGGATTTATCGAGATAAGGAAGAATGGGGATGAATGTTGTATGAACACCAATTAAAAGATGTGAATTAGCATGGGAATTCCAATTCATGATGTGTAATGAAAATTACCTAGAAGTTAAATCTAAATAATTACTGGTTGTGTAATTCATTTACAAACAATATAGATTCCGGTGAATTTTTTTAAAGAATACTAACTGGGATATTTTTCATACACCCATCTAATTTCTATTTCATATAAGAGGTCCACTAATGGAGCACCATTTGAGCGTAAATAAGGATTTGATCATGTAGCTTCTTCTAAACCTTAATTAGTGCACTTTGTATCAAATTGTATAGAAATATATAAGTGATTCAAGGATTAGACTCCATTCATCATTGGTCTCTATATCAATGATGATATTTTAATGCAAGATCATACGACTTATTTTTATGGTGTTGAACTATTCTTCCATTTTCTTATGATGATTGAAAAAATAAGGGGGGATACTAGATGAGGATAGTACTAATAGAATAAGTAAGGTGGTCTATTACTTTTTTCAAATTTTTATCATTTATAAATTACCATGGTTGTGAACACACTGGTTTCAATGGGAGAGGATTCTAAAAAGTAATCTCCCATAATTATAAAAATGTATATTGTGTTTTAAATACATTATTACCCATTATCTTCACACCATTGGAGGTTGAGACCTTAAAATAGACCTCCCATTTTGCATGAATTCTTCATTTATTCCTTGGTGACTGATGGTGGGTCTTTGTGAAGTACCGTTTGAGTGGGTCAGGCTCGACCCCTATTAAGTTAAGTGTTGATTAATAAATAAATAAATTTTTAAAAGAATATTATATGAAATATATATGTATATAAATTACATGTCCTTATAAATTTTAATGATATTTATATTGGTTTCATTTTTTTAGTTTACCTTGTCATACATGATGAATGTTAATGAAATAAACCTATTAAATTATAATAAATTAAAGTGATAAATGGTTTCATATCCTTAACTACCCATTTTAATGATAATTAATGTTATGAAATGAACTTTTTAAATGATGTAAGTGAATGAATATTATATATAAATTGATTACCTATGATCTAAATAGAAATAATATTTGATGAATTTTTATTTAGAAATTTTTTACTAAATAAGAGGGGTCAGACATAACCCATACTAGGATTCCAAAGGGAATGCCTTCAGAATACAAATAAAGCCATTACTATTCATTATGTTGAACATTTTTGGAGATATCAAACCTAGAATATATTCATTTTATTATTACATGAATGTATTGATGATACAATGATGATTCACTTGACAATTTTCATTATATTAAAATTCCTTGGATACACTCCTTAGATTCCACTTGATGACTTTGAACATGTGGTGCTAGAGATTCACCCCATTGTGCCATGTAATTTGTAGCCTGAGATTTTAATGGATGATATATATGTACTCAGTTTGATTTATTTACAATGTAATTCCTTGGGATATCCCCTTGGATTATAACTAGACACCATTTATTTCCATAATTCGTGAAATAAAACTATGATTTGGATGACCCCTGAGGTTATGGATTCCTTGGTTTCACCATGGATCCTCCATTATTGTTATAATCTACTAATGTACTATTGATACTATCACATAAATCATCTAAATAAACAGGGAAATAATTAATTAAATGGATACATATTCAAACAAAATCAAATGATGAAGATGGTATGTGTTATTTAGTTGTACTACTGTACTTATTTTATGCATGAACACTGTATTTTTTATATTAATAGTCTGAATTGTATTAATGCCATTGATGGTGAACTAAACTGATTTATCTCACACCATATAATAGACACTATTGGTACCTGAGAAAATTATATAGTCATAGTTATTGACAAGGGAAGCATCTTTCCCAGGACACCTAAATTTCATTCCTGCTTTGGGATGGAGCATCTTAGAAGATAACAAGTCCAGATCTTGAGATAAAATGATAGGTTTTGGGTTTTTTGTTCTTTTTTGTATAATATATTTCTTATTTTCATGTATAAATGTTTACCTAATTTATAGAGACATGCAATTATATAATCATACATTTTATATGATAGTGTTATTCTTATGAATTGATTACTATTGATGGATGACTATTCTTAATTCAACTTCTATATTTATTATTTTTCCACTATTTATACATCAAAAATCTGATATCCAGTATTCTCTACTCTATCATGAGGGAATAATTAACCCATAGAAAAAACATAAGTCCACACTTCTAGTTGAATCCTCTAACATAACAAGAGGAGTACTTGAGGCCATATGGTCAACCAGGTTCGGGGAACCTTTCAGTGGAACTCAAGTCCATACATCAGAATATTGTATAACAAAACTAAAATGAATAAATATGTTCCAAACAATGATTTTTAGCAAAATATTCTATTGAAAGTAGATAATTAGTAACTAAAATGAATATATAGAATAATTATAATGGATGTTTAAAAAAGATTTTATGTAGGAAAAAATATTATAAATAGGTGATAAATATATTCAGGTCTTTTATACTGGAGTTTAACATGGAATTAACAAAGAGAGGTAACAAGGTAAAGCTATTTCATCTTGAATTTCGTCCATTGGGACATATTTATGTAAAAATCATGTTTTCATAATATGATGTATTTAATTCCACTTAATGTATACTTTAATTATTTTTTTATAATTCATGGGAAATACTAATAAAAATAATTTCTTTTCATTAAATGAAATTGAATCCATTTTTTCACCAATTTAAAGGATTTTTTGTAACTAAATTATTATCTATTAAATTATAATGTATCATCTAGAGCATCGATTTGTTTCTTCCTATATAAGATTTAAATTTATGATATTATAAATTCCTGTCAGAGAAAATTATTATTTTAATCCAAAATAATATTTTACTATATTTGATTTCTACAAATGTGTTTTCAATGTGTTAAAAATGTTCCTTTTCAAATATTTATCAAATATTTTAACTTTGGGACAATATTTACTATAGAAAAAATTATATCTTTTTAAGGGAACCATTATAAGTGATGATTTTAAAAATTAGGTGTTTCAGAATTATTCCACAAAAAATTTGCAAAATTAATTTTAGAAATACCTATAACTTTTTCATTTGTGATAATGATAAAAATGTCTCCTAATTTTTTTTTAATTTTTATTTATTTTAAAATAAGATTTCCATCACATTTATCATTTTATATAAATATTTAAAAACACATGTTAATGGATTATAAGTAAAATTAAAATCTCCATCTTTAATAAAATATTTATCTTATAATCCATTAAAGAAATCCATGATTTTTATTATTTACAGTGTGATAAGAAAAAAACCATTAACAAGTGTTTCTGTATAATTAAACATCCGTTGATAAATATTCTTTTTTATGAATTACATTCATAAAATTTTACCATTCACTCTCTTAATCCTAGTGAATTCTATAATGTTATCTTCTATAAATTAAATGATCAATCACTACCTTTGACATGATAACCACCAATTGGGAATTGGTGTAACTTATCTTCTAATAAATTTTCTTTGTGAATTTTAAATTTTTAATCCATTTGTTGAAGGGTATTGTCCTAGAATCCATTAACAAGTAAAATTTGAAAATATTTATATTAACCATATTCAGTTTTTTATATATTATAAAAACCATATTCATTATTATCCTGATTGAATGATATTAAAATATATATTTTCAATATATTTGGTTTCCCATTTGACAACATGGCCTCTTTATGATGTGATTAATGAAACCAATTTTTATCCATTTTATTATGATAAAAAAGTGAATGATTTTATAAAACTCATTATTATTCCATGGTTTTAATTATATTTACATATGATACACATGTATATGGTTAATATTTAAGTGATTGGTCAGAACTATATAGCCCTATAATGAATTGTATTAAGATTAAAATATCATTAGACAATGGTGAAACAAGTAGAAATTCTTGGCCCAAAATTTGTGACATGATATGATTCATTTTCCATAGGAAATAGTTTAGTGAATCTAGATCTGCCTATGAAAATAGATGAGTGAAGCGTGATCTACTAGGGGAATTTTTTTTGTGATATCTAATCAATTATGATATGATTTATATTCTTATGGATGTGATATAATCCTTATGTATGCCTTATTTCTATGATATAAAACAATTTCCTTATATATTATTATGTTATCTTATGATTTATTATCAATTATTTATTTGGTATAACATTCTTAAGTACCATGGTTACACCCATATTATCTTCTTATTATCAGTTATGACGTTTTATTTTTAGCACTTACGTTTACCACTATTGAGAATATGAGCACACCCATTTATTATGTTTTAATTTACAAAGGATAAAATGAAATAAAATGGATGAAATGAAGTATATAATATCTTATGTTTTGAAATAGTAGGTTATTCTAAAGACTTGTTATGAATTAAGTATTTACAAAGATAGTGTAAAAATTCCCATTTATATAAAAATCATGAGTTTTTTAGTTAATAATTGTTCAAAGTACTCTAAAACTCTAAATAAGAAATATATTGGAAATTTATTTTAATGAATTATTTTATGTATTTAATATATTAGGATGGTTACATATGTGGTTCGCTATATTTTTTTTATATACATTATATCTACTCCATAGTTTGTGGAAGAGGTGGTCCAATTTTATAGTTGCACCTTTTAATTTTTCTATAGTGGTGATTAACTGATCGATTCAATAGAAATACTGAAGAGGGAGTATCATCACCAAAAATTTCCATTAATTTAAAATGAACACATCATGGTCATTTACATCATCATGAGGGGAATTTTAGAGATGTGAATTATACCAATCTAAATTTCTTCCCATCATAGGAGGTTATGTGAAAAAATGTATTAGAACAATAACATATATAAAGGAAAATGTTGGGGATTTACTTCTTAAACAATATCACAATAATATATATCTTCTTTTTAATTTTTGAACCTGTTGAGTTTTTATTATCATGGGATGTTATCTATTTCAAAAAATAGAGAATCCGGATTTTTTGATTCTTATGGTAGTCACTAGTGATTTCATTGATTCAAACTCTATTGAATAAAAAAATACACTATAAAAAAGTATAGGATGTGGATTTCTTTAATTAATGACCATTCATAGAACATTTATGGTTTGAAATTTAATTATTATGTAGGAAACACCCAACGTTCCATTGATTTAACACATTATAAGAGGAATAACCAATACCTAGTGAACTTTGGTTTTTAGTAAAATAAATTGTGATGGTCTGTGTGATATGATTTCCCCTAGGATCAGGGTATATATATATATATTAGGTAGGTTAAATATTCATTGATAACTATGATTATTTATAGAGGTATAATTACATAATCATTTTGAATTATAGATATAATCATAATGTACATTTATAAAAAGTTATTTGAGGGGTTTTAAAAAGTTACATCATTTCAAAAAACCTTGAATTCAAGATAATGTAGGATGGAACATGTAATTATAGATATTATAATGTAAGGACCTAAATTATATATTTATTAATCCTTTATATTGAAGTACCCCTTATTATTGGCTTATGTTATATGATTTCACAAAAAGTTGTTTTGTATCCTCCTTTTATTTTGATAGTGTTGAGATATATACACCATCATAAAATGTATTTGGATAAATAATTTTTTAGAATAAATAATGAAATATATGATATTTATCATATTATATGAAATGTTTAGGATTTTAGATACCTATACATATCATTAAAAATATATGATTTCTATTTATATGAATATTTAAAATATTCCACCAATTACATCCATGATGACTATAATGGATTGATGTATTTGGAGACTATATACCCAAAATCAACTTATTTACCAAATGATTATCATAATTTACTGCATTTTGTTTAATATTTATTATACTTCTTAGAATACCATACATAAATAATTTCTCCAAAACTAAGGGAAAATAGAAAAATAAATAGTGATCTTGGATCCTATGTAGGGATAAAAAATAAATATCAATTAATTATAATA
This sequence comes from Viscum album, assembly GCA_963277665.1. NCBI lineage: Eukaryota > Viridiplantae > Streptophyta > Magnoliopsida > Santalales > Viscaceae > Viscum > Viscum album. Next base: position 1,329,628,310 of record OY728163.1, read on the forward strand.
AGTGAGTAAAATTTCATCCTAATGGTATGAATTCATGATCATAACTTACAATTATTATACTCAATAAATCATAAATAATTAATCATAAATCATTTCTTAAAGATTTTATATAGTAATGGACACAAGTCATATGTTTCCATAATCATAAATAATCAACCACATGAAATGAGAAAATATCATAACCAAGTTGATTAAGTTTATTATGTAACATAATAAAAATAAATAATTTTCTTATTTCCAATACTATTATAATAGATTTTTCCCTCCACATTCCAAAATTTCCTTGGTCATAGTTCAGTCCTAGGACTAACATAATAAACAAAATCCTATATTTAATTGGATTCACCACCTATTTCAGTCCTTATCATATCATGAGGCAACTATATTTATAAAAAAATGGGAGATATATATTATTTATAAACCAAAAATCATATAATAGAGAGAAATGGTTTTCAAAACATCATAATAAATTCATTATATTTCAATAACCTAACTCATGGAATGTAAATAAGTTCCCTTAAAATTTAATAATTTTATTTTAGTAAAAAATGGAAAATAAATATGTTTCATAAATATACCATCATAATAATAATGAACTATAAAAAAATGAATAAAGATTGAATCATTAGATTATAAACCAAATAAATAGTATGCCATATCGAAGGATTTTATCATATATGAATGGTGATTTTAATTGAAATCCAGAATATTTTCTGAGAAAAATACAATTTTTTTAGAAAACACTAATTGAATGTATAAAAATTTCAAATAAATTATTAAAAAATTTATTTTGAAAGAAAAATTTTAAATTTTAAAGGAATATTTAAATAATTGATCATCCATGATTGTTATAAACTCTTTTCTTCCAATAATAAGTAATGAAGAATATTCTTGTGCACATCATTAAAAAAATTTAGCATGTTTAGAAATTTAAAAAATAATATTTTTAGATAATTTTATATAAATACACTAATGGGTAAAAAATTAATAAATAATTATTGAATTTCAAAAAAATTCTTAAAACATTTTACAGAATATGGATAAATGTGAAAAGGTTTCTAGAAAAAACAAATATGTTTATTTAATTTTACAAAAAAAATAATCATTTAAATTTGGAATTCATGGAAATTGAAAATTAAAAAGAAGAGATATAATCCCCAAAAATAAATAGATAATAATAAAATATTATGTTTTTATCATATAATTATTATATAATTTTACTCAATTGAAATTAAAATAAATACAATCCTGATTAAAAATAAAAATAAAAATGAATCGCTAACCTCAAGTATAACATTTTTTATAAGTGATGTAACATCTTATATATTTTATTAAAATTTATTATACATGTATTCATGAGTGGTATTAATGCATAAAATTTTATTTATCAATCCTTCATAAATTCTAATTTTCTTTTTATCAATAATATTTTCAGTAAAATGAACATCCATATAAATATGTATCCATTTTTCATACATGTTTTAGTTGAATGTTATTGTATTCTTCTCCATGGTAATGATTTAATAAATTTTTTAATATTAATTGTTACATATTTATAAATATTATTCCTTATGTAAATTGTTATAATTATTCATATAAATTATTTATGAAACTATTACTAATTTTTTAGAAATTTTAATAACATGTTTCTAGAATCATAATTTCATCAGAAATTTATTATTATTACATTAAATCATAATTATATGACATCCCATAAATTTTTATGACATAAAAATGATAACTAGTTAATGTTCATTGTAAAATAACCAAAATAACACCGTTTTATAATTTTTTTAGGAGAAATTTAGTCTTTATATTATGATTATATCTTATATCCATATACTTAAAAAATTAATAACTATCATATAAAATCGTAAAATTCCTTTCCCAATAGGGGGTAGTTTTCCATACCCATGATGTTATTAAAAAATAAATATTTAAGAATTGTTTTATCTGAATAGAAAATATATCTATACATAAAATATATACAGGGTCCCAACATTTGAGTAGAGGGAATGACAAATTAACAACATCGCGATCCATAGACGATAATCTGTATGTTCTTATGATTTATGTTATGTTTTACTTAGTGGACAGAGATGAATGGAGAATATCTTTCCAATAAATATAATGAAATTTATGTATAATAATGAGTGTATATTAATTATACTAATAATATTAGATATGGTTTTTATAGGAAATATTACGTATGAATCATTAATAAATGTAGACACTTATATCACAGAGTTTATTTTTTACAAGGAATTATCCTATGAAATGAATGTCTTAGGCTAAATAATGGATTCCCAAATTTTTTTTGTAGTAGATTAGTATTTATGGGGGATTTAAGTGGAATTATTCTTTGGTGAAACTATAAGTGATGGTGAGTCTTGATGTTTTGGAAGTTTAATATTGTTATAATTGAAGAGAATATTATTTTTGGATGTAACCCTATAATTTTCAGTAAAGTCACTATTAAAGGTGAAATGGCTAAAAAATGGAAATAAAAATAGGGTAAAGTGGGTTTGTGTTGAAACTTTCATCAATTATTCATTTTTAAAAAAATTAAAATGAATTTTCCATTTCTTCTATGTTAAATATTTTTTACTTTATTTAAATATTTATGTAGGAAATTAATTTTTAACATTAGTAATTAATTTAATTAAGGAAACATAAAATTGAACTTATTACATAATTTGAACAATGAAATTTTTAATTTGGAAATGATTATATCATAAAAATATTTTGGAAGGTGTAGGAATAAAATTATTTAATAAAAAAATTAGTTGACTAATATTTTTTGAAAGATAATTTTTTCCAGCATGAAATTGATATATAAGATAAAATTATCAATGCTGTTGATTTTTTGAAAATAATTATTTTAATATAAAATAAATAAATGTATTAGTGTTTAAATACATGATACTACCAAATCAGATGTCAGAAATCCTTCATTCAAGTAAACAATGAATCCAATTTTAATGAAAGAAATTTTTTAATGTCGTTATAAAAATGTGGAAGATTGGATTTATATGTTCAATGAATATATCAAAATGAATAATTTTATTACATAAATATTTATTTGTTAATTAATAATTTTTCATTATTCTAGTTAATTATTAGATATTGGTAAACTCATATAGATCACATTTTTTTCAAAAATAGTAATTTTTGACAAAAATTCTAAATTTTAATGAGTTTATCCAAAACCCATTCAAAGTAAATTTTTTATATACTGACTTAATATTTTTTTAAATTATTAATATAAAATTTTAAAATTTATATTTTAAATAAAATATATAATATAATATTAAACAAAAACCACTTTTAAATAATACCATTCAAAAAATAAAAATATCAGTTGTTTGTATTCAAAAGGAAAGAGTTTTAGATTATTTACCACCTTGTAGGTTTTATAGCGTTACAAATAATTTATGTAATTTTTTATTTTTCATTAATATTTCATATAAGATTTAATTACAGATTTTGAGAATATCATCTGATTTATAATATATAGAATTTTATTTGTAGCATTATACACCCCTTAAAAAAATTTCAACCTCATAATTTTATTATATAAGGAATAACGTGGGGATAATTTTTCATAATTACATACATAGGTCCCCACATTTATTTTATAGGATTATGGTTCATCAAAATAACTGTGACTAAATTTGTTGTCTTGTTCCATAGAACCATGTTTCATTGATATGAGATCTCCATTTGGTGTTCATCATAGGATAGGTCATGTTCTAATTCTATGTCTTCCTAGTTTATCAAAATGTTATGGATTTGGTATGTACTTCCTCAAAAATTGATTCATATAGAATATCTTGAACATTATAGTGTTGATGAGAAAGTACTAATAGATATTTTATGAACCTAGAATGATCAACGTTCTTAATGTGACATATTTATCCAGGGATCATCATCCCTTCCTTCATATCATAACCTTATTAAATTAAAATATTTTGAGAAACACATTATAAAAAATTTAAACTCTATACGTCATTGAAAATTATCTACATAGATTTATAAATAATTTTGATATTTTTATATGACACTTATTTTTTTGGAACTTCTTTTAATATTATTAAATAATTTAAAGACACATAAATTTTCATTATCCTAATATATACCAAAATGTTATATTCTTACATCTCTTCCCATAAAGTTCCTCATATGGTTCCATTAAGATTTTAAAATGGGAAGTCATTTTATATGATCAATATATAAATTTTTTTACCAAAACATTATTTAAAATTATATTAATAATAATTAAACTAATCCCTTTTCGTTTTGGATGGTTCTCTCAGACTGATTACCTATCAGATGGTGGTATGCAGTGTCGAAATTCAGCATAGTCCCCTAAAAATTTAAATAATTTTTTTGAATCTTGATATAATCATAAAATATATTCCATTTAAAAAATATTGGTGGAGTATATGAATCCTATCCTCCTCTTTAATATATTTAATGGTAATTTTATAATGTGGTAAATATTCTCCAATGAAGACAAAATGAGTTGACTCTTCTTGGAAGATACGATACAATGCATGTGAACTTATGTCCTTTAGATTTCCAAGGAATAACTATGAGTAAAACCATGGTGATTGTTTCCCATTTCTATATAGGTATGAATAATTGTTGAATCATACCATTAGGATTAATTCATTATTCATTAACTCAATGGAATACCAATCCTTGAAATATATATTTAAGGATTTCCCTCTTAAGGTTATTCCACAAAATGTTTCTTTATATCTCATTACATAATTTTTCTTCCATTATGGATATAGAAGGAAAATATATGTAAATCATCCAAAAGTATTTTCTCTTGTTCTTATATAGATGAGACACATATCCAATTTCCGAAATATATATCACCTTATTTGTCAATTCTGAACTGAAAAAATATTATCTACATTATTTTGTATATCCACATCATCATTATCAACTTATTTTATACTTACAAGAATAGATGACAGAGAAAAAAAATTTAATGAATAAATTACAGAAAACATTTAATGTGTTTTGTAAAGACCAAAACATTTATAAATGAAATTGTATTCTTAATGAATAATTTCCTTATCATATAATGTAGTTAAATAAAATTCATGAACTAATTTAGTTATTTTGGATCATTATATGTTATATACGGTCAGATTTAAAACACCATTAACCATTATAACACCTTATAATATATATGTTTACAATGATCATTATGATTAGAATATTTTAATGGTTATGATAAGTCATGCTGATATACAAAGAAGAAGAAATATACTTGACTAGTGGGATCATAACCTATGAATCACATTTATTTGAGAATCCATGGGAGAGAGAATCAATGAGAACTACACATAACTACCCCCAAGACAAGATTCAACAAAAAAATAATAGGACAACCATTTTATGAGATAATTAAAATCTTATCAATATTCCAACCCAAATAATGTTCTCCAAACCACTGTTAGAATGTATCAACATAAAAAACATTACCAATATGGTATATGCAAGAATAATAATGGGTTGTGTATCTAGACACTATCAAGATGAATTTTTATAAATTTTTTTATTTTTAATAAAGTAATAATAATATTTATTCACTTTTATTATTACATTATATTAATTAAAAAAAATGTTTGATAAAAATTGGATTTTCACATGATAAAAGACAATTTTCTTTAAAATATATTGTTTCAATCTAGGAACAATTTTTGAGAAATTTAGTACATTTTGAGATAAATGTTATTTTAATGAAAAAATCTTAATAAAAACCATTATTTAAATATAAAATTTAATATAGTTTTAGGAATTCAAATATTATTTTAATGAGGGTCATAAATAGTTATCATCATAAAAACCCACATTTTTAGTGAATACATGTTTTTATTTAAAAGTTTATGATTTCATATTTAAATAATTACGTTTAAATATATATTATTTTTAAAATAATAACACAAAAATTAAGTATTGGTTATTTTTTATAATTTTTATATACATTAAAATTTGTGTTTAAAAAATATATATTATATAATTCTATGTTATGTATTATGACATCATTAAATAATAAAATTTATTTAATGAAAAATATAATGATCATTGATAAAAAAATATGTTTATCCTCTATAATAATTTTTTATGATTTTTTTTAATTTTATAAAACATTAATGAATCCTCCAAAACATATATTATAGTTTAAAGTGATATAATAAATTCTTTATGAACATTAATCACATAAACAAGGCAAAAGATATTAGTTTTATGAGTTTTGTTCTCATCCATATAAATTAATGAATCACATACCACATTGTTAGAAACCATGAAATAATCCATGGGATGGTTTGTAGTTTGGATTATTTGTTCATATAGAGTCCAAAAAACTATGTTTAGAAAGTAATAAACAATTTCCCTATATTTTTCTCTACAAACCCACAAAAATCCCATTATTAATAACTCAAATACTTTTTAATAAGAATTTATTTTACCTTTATATGCATAGTGCCCTCCCAAGGTGTTCCCAATCTATAAATACACTTCTCTCAATATTTTTGAATATATCTCTCAAGGTATGATATCTCTCTATCTTTTCAGTTCTCATCAAAAACATTATTTTTATTCATACTATTGAATACCAATTTACAAGGTTTTCAGGTGTTTATAAATATAACTTTACTATAAAATTTATGTTAAATGAATGAGACATCATTTATCCCTTATTTTAATTAACTTTACGTAATCCCTTTTAATACTGAGGTAAGGTATCATGCCATTATCATCATTATTGGAGAAAATTATGTATATTATTCATTTTTTATTTTTTATTTTATGTGTTTGTATATGTTTTCAAACATAACCCTTACATTCCATATGGTTTCTATGTGATTAGATACCAATTTCACTATAATTAAACCCTCACATAAATCATTAAGTACCCCTATTACATTACCAAAATTATCAAATTATTTTCTAGCCCAAAACTTTTCTTAGTGAACACCAACACAATTTTTTTCCACAAGGGTATTTATTTTTTTTATAAATTCATAAAGAATGAAAATAAAAATCTTTTCTAGAAGAAAGGTGCATATTTTCTTGAAAACTATTTTATTCTTGCAATGACTTTTATACAATAAAATAAATTTAAAACTAGGGGTTAATTGTTTTAATTAAATTTATATACTATATATTCAACACAATGTTTTATAATTCAACTAATAATTTTTTTCCAGGAATGATAAATGACATTAAAACTAATTTAATAAATAAAAGTGTAATTAAAAAATGGTTTTCATCACATTTTGTAAACACACATTAATATTACTCTCTTCAAATTATAAGAATTGAATAGGATAAGATAAATTTCATATTTTCAATTAGATTGTACAATTTTTAAAATTTTTAACTATTATTTATAAGAATTATGAATAGTTACCATGGTAAAATTTAACGCCTCAGTATAGAGTAAATCAGGTTAACCTAGGATAAAATTTAGTGATACCATCATATTTTTTGACAATAAAAATAATTGGATGAATTTAATTAACCCCATATAAACATAGGTTGAATATTTATATGTTTAATATGAAATCTTCCATTAAAATAACCAATATAATATTTAAATAAAAAAATTTACACAATATCACTCTCTTAGTTTTAAATATATACTATGTGTCCACATAATAAAAGAAACAAGTTAATAATGAATATAAATATCAATTTCATGAATAATAAAATCATATTAATTATGATACTTTATATATAATTTTTGGTAAATATATAATAACATTATGTTCTTACTTAAAGGTAATACGTAATTTATTCAATTAATAGGAAAAGAAAATAAATGATATTTAAAATTAAAAATGGGATATGATTTGATTGATTTATAGTTTTATATTATATATATATATGAAGCATTTTATTTTTTAAAATTTATTTTATTTTAAATGTAACATTATCTTGTTGTATTTGATCTCAAATTAAATGTGTAGTGACAAAATTGACATTTATGAAAATTTATCAAAATAATATTTTTTAAATTATACAAAAATGATAAAAAAACAGGAAAAAGGACTAAGGTGGTAATATATGATCAAAAAATTCATCCCTTTTTCATTTATGATTAAACATATTCCTTATATGTAAAATTATAACCCTTTATGTGTGAAAGGTATGTGGTTGTGGTTAACGTTAAAATTGGTTAACTAAGTTGTCAAAAAATCCTTTGGTTTAAAAAACAATGAAATGATGTAAATATTTTATTGGTTAATGATATTTTAACCATATAATTCAATAGTATATAATTTTTTTACCAATTTTAGGAATTTGGTATGACAATTTGTTTATAATAAGTTAATCATTTAATAAATTCAAAATGCACCCCTCACCTCAGTTATGAATGGTAACATCATCCTTCACTTATTTACACCACATTGAGCCATCTAGATTGAACAAACCATTCCAATTAATATATTAAAAATACTTATACTTGTTCTATTGTTTAATTTTATTCAAAATACCTTCTATATGTCAAATAAAAATATATCCAAAGGATGCCTATTAAAGATTAGATAATCATCATTAACGAGTCTTACATGATTCTTTCTTCTTATTATTCCCTTTAAAGTGTTATAAATATCCTAATATTATAATTATGTTATCACTAATATACTGAGATATTATTATGATTACATTGAAACTGTATTCCATTTCCGTTTCATCATTTGAAAAATGAAAATATCGCTTGTGCGTACACAAGAGTTACCATTTACAAAAAAGGTGATCTTTTTTCATATAAATTTAACATGGATGGTTATAAAGATATAAATAATGAATATATATGATATTTTTTTAAATAATATTTTTCTTGAATTAAAATATCATATATATAAATATAGTCTTACCTTTCAATCTATTAGAAAAAAATAATTCCATTCATGTGTAAGTGTGGACTACCACCTCCACAAAGCGACAAGATATATTTTTCACTTATGATTTACATGGATATAATATGGATGGATTTGATGAATATTTATGGTTTATATTATAGAATAATTTTTTTATAAATGATCAATATTTTACACCTTTATTTCACTCCATTAGTCAAAAATTAAAACAATGTCCATACATATGTACAACCAACATTGTCCATGTTTTGGGACAGAGGTAGACCAATTTTATAGTTGAACCATTTAATTTTTCTGTAGTGGTAATTAACTGAATGATTAAATAGAAAAGCTGAAGAGGGAGTCTCTTCACAAAAAATTTCCTTTAATTTAAAATGAACATATCATGTTCATTTACTTCATCATGAGGGGAATTATAGAGATGTGCATCATACCAAACTAAATTTCTTCCCATATTAGGATGTTATGTTAAAAAATGTGTTTGAACAATAACATATATAAGGGCATATGTTGGGGATTTACTTCTTAAATAACGTCAATGTAATGCATATCTTCTTTTTAATTTGTCAACCTACTGAGTTTTTATTATCACTGGATGTTATCTATTTCACCAAAGAGGGAATCATAATTTTTTGATTCTTACGGTAGTCACTAGTGATTTCATTGATTCAAACTCTATTGAATATAAAAATCCACTATGAAAAAGTATAGGATGGGAATTTCTTTAATTCTTGATCATTCATAGAACATTTAAGGTTTGAAATTTAATTATTATACTAGAAACACCATGCCTTCCATTTACATACCACATTAGACGAGGAATAACCAATACCAAGTCAACTTTGGTTTTAAGTAAAATAGATTATGATTGTGTGTGTGATATTGATTTACCATTGGATTAGGTTATAAATATATATATATATATATATATTAGGTAGGTTAAGAATTCATCGATCACAATGATTGTTTATAGAGTTTGTTGACATCACCTGTTTTGATAATCCCAAGTATGCATTCACATACATTAATAATCCCAAATAATATTTATCTATATATTAATTCTTTTAATCCATGATATTCTATTATCATGTTGATAATAATATCAAAATAATATTTGAAATATGTTAATCAACATTTATCTATGTTTATATGATCCTTGAAATAATTCTAACTCAATCGGCATATATGTTGCATAGAAGAGATAAGTGTTAAGTCCACTGATATGCACATAGCTACTGATACAGTCATACATAGACCTACTGGTACTTAGTCTACCGATATACATAGGTTACCGATAGACTGAATAGACAGTCACTAAAATAAAGCAGAGCAACCGGTATGTATGAGTCTACCGGTACGCATGTCACTAAAAGAAGCAGAGCTACCGATAGTACACAATCACTGGTATGGAATGGAGCTAACGCTACTGGTACAAAAGACCTACTAGTATGCACAAGCTACTGATACAAACTTTACCTATATGATAGTCTACCATTACAGAAAGGTCACTGATGCACAGGTCCACCGATATGCACATTAGAACTGGAACAGAACGAGCTACCGATAGACCACAACTACCGATAGAAATAGAGCTACCGATAGAAGCAGAGTTACTGATAGATCAAGGTTACCGAAACAAACGAGCTACTGATAGAAAAAAATCTACCAATAGAAGGAGATAGCGGTAAAAGAACAAATAGAGACCGATAGGAGCTCACCTCTATAAAAATTCCACAGTTACAAGTCTACTGATAGAGAGCTACTGGTGAAAGACTTTAACCAGTCACTGATACTTAAACTCTACTCTGTCAATATTATTTATTTAATAAGAAACAGTCATATTTGATTATTTTAATGCAATAAATATTATTTAATGATTGTTTTTGGCATCTAAGGGAACCATACTTCATACCTATAAAAAATTAATCATTCCCATTGTTGGAGTTGAATGCTGTAAAAGGAAAGAAAAAGACCGGGAAAAAAGGAAAGATGATGCGTGAAGGCTACAATCATACTTGAAGAACACTAGACATTCACGAATCCATTCATATAAGAAGAAAACACAAGATTAACTTTAACCAAATAGTGAAGAACTACAAAGAGCTACTCATAAACTCTAAGCTGATCAAGTTGAACCTAAAATCCAAAGAAGAAAACGACACTCTGTTTTTCAGAAAAAAACCAGACAAGGACTAAGAAGCATTTATGATAAATCAAAAGGAGTACAGAGCTGCACTACAAAGCACTAGGGAATTCTAAACAAATATATAGTATCTCATTGATTCTATTATTTACATTTCGAGCAGTGTGTGTACTATGTTTATTATATAATCACACTAAATCCTCTGCTGAACTAGAGGATTTGATCCTCCCTCACTCTTTCTCTGTTCTTTTATTTCCCACCGTGGATAGTGGTATATGTCATGTAGGACCAGGACAACTAGTGTGCTATTATTTTGTTTTCCCGCAAAAAACTGTGGTAGAGGTCTTATTACCTGGACAGTCTTTGCACTATTGTTTATCCCGATATTGGGTGTGGATCAAATTCATATAAATTGTTTTACAGGACTAAGTCTCGACTTGAGGCTGAACCTCTTGGTTATATCTATTGTGCATCTTAGATTAAGTCTAAATTATATTACATATTTTCTTTTCCGCTACTAATAAGATTGAAATAAAATTTCTTTTAAAGTTACATTGATTGTTAATCTAGAAGGTGTTTGTAACATTTGTAAATCAGTAGGTTAGTTTCAAAATCTAATTTAATCTTTTGATTAAATTAATTTATACCTAATAAATCTTTGATAACCTAATCGAACCCTTACAGTTTTAAAAATTCAATACAGTTTATGTTAGATTTTAATTGGGGGATTTTTTGTTTAAATATTTTTACAGAATTTATTTGGAACTCAATTCACTCTCCTATTGAGTATTCACTCTATCCAACATTTGGTATTAGAGGTTTGTTTATTATTAATGGTTTTCAAAGCACTCTATTTTTCAACGGTGATTTTAGAAGTATCTTAAAGATCATAAATTTCTCTTAGTTCTAAATTTTTTCTCTTTAAATATATTTTATAAAATCTGGTTATGGATAATAGATTACAAGGTGCTGCTACCAACAAGAAACCTTCCATCAATGGTAAAAATTATGCTCCGTGGAAACTTAAAATAAAAATTCATTTAGAGAGTATGAGATTTGGTATCTGGACTGATATAGAGACTCAATATAAGATTCCAGAATCTGAAATAAATACTTGGGATGAACCGACTAAAACTGCTTATAATAATAACTATAAGGCAATGAATGCACTATACTATTCTTTAAGAGAAGAAGAATTTAATCGCATATCTTCTTTCAAAACTGCTTATTCAATTTGGGATACCTTGGGTGTTTCTCGTGATGGAACAACCAATGTTAAGGAAATGAGATTGAATACCTATACTATTAATTATTATAATTTTAAAATGATGTTTGATGAACCTATCTTTGACATGTATCTCTGGTTCAATGTGATTGTCAACATTATGAGCTCACATGGAAAAAAGTTTCTTGCAAATGAATAGATCATGAGAATATTAAGATGTCTTCCTGACAGATGAAGAGTAAATTCAGTTTCAATTAGAGAATCATGTGATATTGGTGCTTTACCTGTTAAGGAATTAATTGGTATGCTTATGATTTATAAAGAATAACTTAAAGTGAATATGGAATAAGATGATGCACCAAAAAGGAATTCAGTGGAATTTAAGTCTACTGCCTCAAATGGAATGGACAAGGAGAAAGTTCACATACCAACGGAAATCTCAACAAATGAATGTTTAGATTATGATAGTGATGCAGAGATGGGTCAAATATCCAAGAGATTTAATAAGTTCTATAGGAAGAAGAAATTATTTATAAAATAAAATTATAAAGGAAATTATGACAATAAAGGTCATTGGAAGATGGACTAAAAAAGCATGATATGAGTAATGAGATTGTCTGATATGAATGAAAATGGAAAGGACATGTAAAAGCAGACTACCCAAAGATAAAGTTCATGAATAATCATGAATAAAAGGACAATAAGTATAAGAAATCTATGAAAACAACTTGGAGTGAATCAGAAGATAGTTCAAGTGATTTTGATTCTACTTAGGATGAAGAATCTAAAAATGCAAACATGCGATATATGAAAATTACATCTGAGTTAACACTGGACACTCTTGCTTTAAAATAATATTATTCTGGAGTTGATTTTGATTATGAATCTGAAAATATTTCTAGTTAAGAGATATTTCAATACTGTAATATTCTAGAAGAAACCTGTAATGAATTGAATTTCAAGTATAATGATTTAAAGAAACAACATGCTTTAACCAGTTCTGTTAAATCCACCCTTGATAGAGAAAAGGAAAAGATTAATCAATTACTAAAGGAAAATACTGAAATGAAATTGTCTAATGACCAATTAACAAAGAAATTAGAGAAATTCCCAAATGGAAAGGATACTCTTACAAAAATGTTAGGAAAACAAGTGGCACCAATATACTCCACTAGAATTGGCTATCATCCTAGAAAGAGACAGATCACTAAAACTATATGTATTCCAAAATCTGGATAGAATTCTTCTAGTTCTAGTTCTGTAAATTCATATGATTCAACTAGTTATTCATATGGTTATAGATCAAATAATTTTTATCATTCAAAATCTATTGATTCTGTAAATTATTTGTGACCCTTAAGAATAATATGGGTACCTAAAGCTTTGATTGATAACCTTTCTGGACCCAAGAGAATATGGGTACCAAGATCATTTTCTATTTAAACATGTTTTGTAGGAGACTTACTTGAAGAGTTTTCATAAGATGGTATGGTACATGGACAGTGGACGTTGAAGGAATATTTCTAGAGATTACTCATGCTTCAAGAGTTTAATCAAGGTTGATGGAGGCCATGTCACTTTTGGTGATAACTCTAAAGGAAAGAGAATCAGCCTTGGCCAGATTGGTAACACTGATTCAGGTTTAATTTCTAATGTTTTATTTGTTGATGTACATATGTATAACCTGTTAAGAATTTCTCTGTTGTGAGATGATGGTTTCAATGTTAAATTTGAAAATTATTCTTCTAATGTTTTTAATTCGAAAAATGTTTTATTATTTTATACTTTGAGAAATGAAAATGTTTATGCTGTTGATCTGAATTATTTAGCTAAACAAAACATTACTTGTTTAAATTCTCTTCATAATGTGTCTTGGTTATGGAACAGAAGATTAGGAAACTGCAACATTCATTGATTTTGAAAACTGACTAGGAAAAACTTAGTTAGAGACCTACCGAAACTTGAATTTCTATCTCACAAAGTTGCAGTCCCTGTCAAAAGGGAAAGTAACATAAAATTTCTTTTAAATAAAAGAAAAAAGATTCAACTAATCAACCTCTCGAGTTGGTTCACATGGATTTTTGGACCTTCTAGAGTTTCTAGATTAAATGGGAAGCACTATGTCTATGTCTTAGAAGATGACTTTTCTAGATATACTTTGGTATACTTCTTAGCTCAAAAAAGTGAATCCTGTTATTACTTTATTAAATACTCCAAGTCTATATAGAATCTTAGTGGACATAAGATTAAGACCCTAAGAAGAGACCATGGTCGTGAGTTTGAAAATCTTGAGTTTGAATCTTATTGCGGACACAATGGCTATAGTCACAACTTTTCTGCCCCTAGAACACCTCAGCATAATGGTGTAGTAGAAAGAAGAAATAGAACCCTTCAAGAAATTGCAAGAACTATGATAAATTAATATGACCTGCCTATTTATTTTTGGGCTGAAGCTGTAAATACAGCTTGTTATATTATTAATAGAGTCTTGATCAGACATGTTTTAAAGAAGACCCCTTATGAGTTCTGAAAGTAATTATCTTTACAAGTTTTATTCTAAAATTGATGAAGTAATTTTTCTTGGATATTAAATTACTATAAAAGCCTATAGATTTTTCAATAAAGAACCAAGTGTGTGGAAGAGTCTGTTGACATTATGTTTGATAAAACTGATTCACATGAACCTAAGTCTTCTATTGAAAATCTAGAAGAAGATCTATCTATTCTAGACCTTAATGATAAAATCAATGAACCTATTGTAAATAAAATCAGTTCTGGATATATTCCCGAATCTGTTTCTGTAGAACAATACCCTAGATAATATTCTGAAATTTCTAGTCCCACCTTTACTAGATCAAATATGATTCTAAATAATCATCCTTTGGATGCTGTTGTTGGTAATCTTGATAGAGGGACACAGACTAGAGCTTCTCTATGAAACCAGGTTGAACATCAAGCATTTCATTAACAGATAGAACCTAAAAATATCAATGATGCAATCAATGATGAGTTTTTGGTAATGTAAATTCAAGAAGAATTAAATAAATTTGAAAGAATGAAATTATAGGAATTAGTTGAGAGACCAAAGGACACTTTTACCATAGGGAATAAATCGGTTGTTAGAAATAATGTTGATGAATCAGGAAATATAGTTAGAAAAAATGCAATGTTAGTTGAACAAGGGTATATTCAATAGGAAGGAATAGACTATGAGGAAACCATTTCCCCTGTAGCTAGATTAGAAGATATTAGGATCCTACTTGCCTACGCTGCTCATCTGAGTTTCAAGTTATATCAAATGGATGTTAAAAGTGGTTTTCTAAGTGGTTTTATAAATGAAGATGTTTTTGTTGAACAACCACCTGGATTTACTAATCCTCATTTTCCAAATCAAGTTTTTAAGCTATCTATAGATTTATATGGTTTGAAACAAGCTCCAAGAGCTTGGTATGATAGACATAGTAATTTTCTTATTTCAAAATGTTTTACGAAAGGGATTTCTTATCAAACTCTTTTTATTAAAATAATTTCTAAATATTTCTGGATAGTAGAAATCTATGTTGAAGATATTATTTTTGGATCTTCTAAACATTCTTTATGTACTGATTTTTCAAAGAGTATGCAAAATGAATTTGAAATGAGTTTAGTGGGAGAACTCAAAATTTTTCTTGGATTTCATGTTTTTCAAAATGAAAATGGTATTATTTTGAATCAAAGTAAATATACAATGGATATTTTAAGACGTTTTGGTTAGGATAGTATTAAGGAAAGTGATACAACTATGAGTTCTATTTGTAAATTGGATGCAGATGAATCTGGGAAACCAGTGGATCAAACCAACAACAGAGGTATTATTGGATGTATAATTTACCTTACATCTAGTCGACCAGATATTATGTTTAGTGTGTGTATGTGTGCAATATTTCAAGCTAATCATAAAGAATCGCATTTTCTTTCTGTTAAATGAATTTTTAAATATCTTAAAAATACTGCAAATTTGGGTTTGTTTTATCCAAAAGGACAATCTTTTGACTTAATGAGTTATTTGGATGCTGACATTGTTGGTTGCAAGTTAGATAGAAAAAGCACATATGGAACATGCCATTTATTGGGAAAATCCTTAGTATCATGGTGTAGTAAGAAATAGAATTCTGTATATTTTTCTACTACTGAAACAGAGTATATAGCTTCTGATAGTTATTGTGCACAAATTCTGTGGATGAAACCCACTCTTTTGGGCTATGGATATCAATTTGGACATGTATCTATTAGCTGTGATAACACAGGTGCAATTAATATTTCAAATAACCCCGTGTCTCACTCTAAGACCAAACATATTGAGGTAAGGCACCACTTTTTAAGTGATAATTACAAAAAATGTGATATTACTCTAAAATTTTCAGGTACTGAGAATCAATTAGGTGATATTTTCACAAATCATTTATGTTCGGATAGGTTAAATTACATTAAACATGAGTTAGGAATGATAGATCACTATTATACCTCACCGGTATGAGACCTCACTGTTATACATCACCGGTATGTGACCTCACTATTATACCTCGCCGGTATGAGACCTCACTGTTATACCTCACTGGTATGAAACCTCAATGTTACACCTCACTGGTATGAAACCTAACGGTTACACATCACCAATTTGAAACCTCACCGTTATACCTCACCGGTATGGACCTCACTGATATACCTAACTGATTAGTGGACCTCACCATTATGAATTATCACCGGTATACCATACCGTTATGTATGTGCAGTTTTAAACTTCTGTCTAGCTGCCAGAATCTGCATCATTTACAATTTACTTATTATATTTTAGTTATTTATTTTATGACTCCTAAGTGATAAAACGAAGTCCTAGTTACTTCTCAGTCCATTGAACTCTCCTCTTACCCTCAAGCCTTTACTCCCGAATCTCACGAAAACACTACATTCCTCGCACTAGAGATGGAAAAAACCAAACTCCCTATTATTAGAGATGACATTGATGAGCCAAATTCAATAAAGCATACAACAGATCCAGAAGCAAGTATCAGTGTTAGTGGAACAAGGTCAGGGAGGTGACCAATGACCTCGCATTTACAAAATAGAGATATTTTTATCGAAAAAGAGCTATGCATGGAATGTATATTGTCTAGTAAATCATTATTTCTAGAGGTGCTGGAAGATCAGAAGTGGGTAGAATGCTTATCAAACAACAATGGCCCCTACTATCCGAAGCTATTAAAACAATTCTATGAGTCTGTTTGTTTTGAGAAATCCGATGAAGGAAACAGAATGGTTTCATGGGTAAACGGTAAAGAAATAGCCTTTTCATCTGTTGAGTGGGATGAGTACCTGAGAGTACCACATGAAGGAGTTTTTGGATATTCATCAAAGATAGTACCACATAAAAGTGACATATTTGATTATGAGATATCCTTAGAAGAGCTCACTGGTAGTGGAAGGTAGAGAAAGGTGGTGGCTGTTGAAATGGATGGAGAAAACAGACAATATTTCAAATTTGCGCAACAAGTGCTATGTCTGAGGAGAGGGGGCTTTGAAAATTTGAGATATCAAGATATCTATCTCTTATGTAACACCCCATGATTTCATAGTGTGTTATTTCTTCAAAATAATTCAATAACTTGCACTACACGCAACACCGAGTTCAATCACACCATGACTTACCAAAGGAAAAAGCCATTCAAAAGAGGTTAATAATATTATTGACTAAATTTTAAACTTTATATAATCCTTATAATTTTAGATTCCATATTATGAGTTTCTTAGATATAATGCAAGAACAAATTCATTTTCAGTATTGCACTTTTATCAAATTTTAATAGTGAACCATTTTTAAATACTATATTTTAAACTTTTTGACTAAATGGGGACATCAAAAATTTAAAATGAAACATCCCAAGCTTCTACGGTACGTTTCCCTTCGAATAATGCGATAGCGTGTGTTGTACGCAACCTCGAGTTCTAACACACACCACAACTAATTAAACTAGCCGTTGTGAATAGTAATACCTACTTTTTGAAATCATAAATATTCTATATTTCAAAATGGACTTCATTTTTGGATTCGGAATATCAAAATTAGCCTAGGGTAAAATTTTGGTACATTTCGGATAACTTTCATATTTTGATGAATAGTGAAAATTACTAAATTTTAATTAAAAACAACTTTTTTAATCAAAATAATTAATAGTGATAAATTATGAATTGGAGTGGTTTTAAAGTATATTTAGAATATATTTTTACATTTTAATATAATTTTGGTCATTGGACATAATTTTACAATTAAACCGAACATAAACAAGTGTCAATCTTTTGATAGTTATTATCTCTTAAAAACACGCTTTTTGTTTTGACAGCGGGAATTAATTTTAAATTAATTTCTGCCACTTCGGTGTTTTGAATTTGGGAAAATGGATTCCATATTTGGAATCAGGATGTTCAAATTGTGTATATAGGTAACTTTTATTTTTAGACATTTTGAATAGTTACTGTGGTAAATATTTTATTTACCATGGTTAAAGGGTAAATCCGGTAAATAAGGGTTAAAAAAATAATATTATAATAATATACAATTACCCTAAAACGTGTCATAACCTTATTGGTGGACACATACCCGACCATGGGCATCCTTGGGTCAATTTGGGGACCCCATGGAGCCACTTGTATGTGGTAGGGACACATTATATTAATAAAGTTAAAATAAAAATAAAAATGGCATAAGCTTACATCTTTTAGAAGAACAATTTTTACATAGGGTTATACATGTTGGATTTTCGATTATAAATATTCATTAGAAAGATAAAAAGATTTCCTACATAATGATATTTTATTTATAATTTTTAGACATTAAATAATTTATTTTATTTATGACACAATGATGATGCAGTAATTACTATAATAGTGAAAAATTAAAATAATTGATATTATAAATACCCAAATAAATATAATATGAACCTTTTAATGAATTAAACTAATTTTCTAGGATAATATGATATATTAGGATTTATTTAATTGACTTTGTTCGAAGTAATCAATCTGTTATGAGTTTCACAAAAATCAACTATTGAATAGTGTCAAAATTGACATAAAAGAGTTCTTAAAACAAATATTATATTATTAATTGTTATTAAATTCCTAAAAATCTAAGGTTCGGCCAAAAGACTTATATTATGATAGGTTAATCATTAATGTACCACTTGGGGGTCGCTTGGATGTATATAGTAAGTTTATTAACCATATTATATAAAAATACAAAGAGACATTGTAAAAGTGAAACTAATTAACTTAGAGTTAATACTTAAAGATAAGGTTAATATAAGTACCCAAACCTGTCTAAATTCTATTGGATGAGTTGTTTTCGACCTATCCCCACCTCATCCTTTTAATAGTCAACTTTGGAGCCTTTGGAAACCGAATATTAATTTATTATAAATTAATATTTCTAGCTTTTCCAAAGGTGCCCCTCACCCCTCTTATAAAAGGGCACTCCTCCTTCTCTTTTCCTCACACCTCTCAAGCCACTTGGCTCGTCCAAACTCTGCCCAACTAAGCTCCCCACATCCCTCTCCTCATCCTTGAAGCTTCCCATTATGCAGAAAGCATTTCAAGAAGTCCTTTGGTTCCAACCAAAGTGAGTTACCTAAATTAAAGGTAACGATTTCTCTTAAATTATTTTCATTTATTTTGCTTCTCCAACCCCAAAACTCTTTTATTTCCTTTCTTTTGTAACAACACCAGTATCTTCAATATACTAGGATGTTGTTATAAGAAGTATTCAAACTACACATACACACAACTCCATCTAATGGATGATGAACATAATGTTTCTGTGGATGGCAAACTAACGCCTCACGAAACGATGATTGTTCAAATACATCTTACCGCCTCTCATGGTGGCCATTATGATGGAACTGTAATTAAATATGATATTAATGATATATATTTTATATATAAGCTTCTGTAATTCCATTTTATTTCATACCATTATTCGTTTCATCTTGTATATACATACGATAATTTCATTTGAGGAAGTGCGGACTACCGCCCCCTTAAAATGATATGACTCGTTCATACCACACATGGAACGTATAAAGGATGGTGTTAATGAACTTAAGTAACATGTATAAAATATTATATTATACTGGAATAGTAATATACCTATGTATCATCTGTATTTGATTCTTTTAAAATAAAAATTAAATGGAAGTAGCGTTCGTGCGTACGTACGGACTACCGTCTCCACGAACGCGATGAGATTCATTATCCATCATATCCATTCAAGTATAATTATCATTTGACGATTTAAAAATGATGTTTAAGGACCTGATACCATTCTGGATTTGAATAATATACAACTTATCCTTTACAAACATGTCTTACATAACAAAACATACAAAAGCAAACAAGTAAGTTCACACTCGAAACAACGATAATACTAAGATTTTATTATCAAATCAATATTAAAAGATCATATATGATATCATATTAATGTATATGATTCTTGTATAATTTAATAACAATTATTTCACCATTATACAGGAGGTTAACCTACCCCAACCAAGGAAAAGTACAAGGTAAGGGTTATTTCACAATCTCTTCATTATCCGAGGTTGTTTATACGTAATAATCTACTGGGATCTCTTTATCATCCACATCCATGTTTTCTTCAAAATGTTTTTCAAAACATATTTATTATTTACAAGAATATGGGTTAAAGTCATTTATACCCTTGTTTGACTTTTTATAAGAGGTTTATAAAGGAATCTTTCCGTCGTTTTCAAAACAAGGTCCTTTTTAACCTTTTCGACAGAATTGAGGTAAGAATGTTTTTTTTAACTTATACGGCGGGTGCGGTTATTTTACGCCGTTATAAAATCTTCAAAGCTTCCCTTACAAGCTTATAAGAATATTTTCAATGAAAATGTTTTATTTTATATGGATCTTAAATGATTTCAAAATAAAAGGAGATATTTCTTTTAAAAGAATTTTGATTTCATCTATGTCAACATCCTTTGATGGATTTTACGCTTATTTGAAGTTTATTTATTATAATACAAAACTTCTATATTGTATTGAAGGTTTTGTGATATGTTTGACTGTGGATGTGCTATTTTATACCATTCATTGTTTATGGTGAAACTATTGACACTTCGTATGCTAGTTTTAATCCGAATGTTTATGTTATATTTCAAACTTTTCTTCAGATGAATGTGCTAAACAAGTATGTTCCGGGTTGGGGACCGGTAAAAGTAAGCCCTCCAGGTTGGGGACTGGTAAAAGTAAGCCCTCCAGGTTGGGGACTGGTTAAAGTAAGCCCTCCAGGTTAGGGACTGGTAAAAGTATGCCCTCCGGGTTGGTGTCCGGTTATTAGAGGCACTCCGGGTTGGTGTCCGGTTATTAGAGGCACTCCGGGTTGGTGTCCGGTTATTAGAGGCACTCCGGGTTGGGTTCCGGTTAGAAGTAACCCCTAGGTCTTGGGATGAGGCCTAGACAATGAAATTAATGTTTGACATTATGCATTCCAACATTATGAAAGTGGTTATTGATTTTTGCACGTGATTATTCGATTAGTAGAATATCCATGTGAATAAGTAAATGGCATTATTTCATTTTACTTTTGCCATACTATGTTGAAGTTCAAGTTTAAAAGGCTTTTGTTTTAGTAATTCATTGCCTTAAATGTTTACGCTTATTTTGAATGTTCCGCTATATTGTTATCCTTACTGGGCATTTGAGCTCACCCCTTTTCTATGTTTTATTTTTCCCAGGTAGTGAAGAAGTAAATTATGATTGACTTGCAGGGATATTATGAGGGGTTAATAGTGTGGATATGAAGACTTTGTTGTTGTTGTAGCTTTTCACTTTGAAATGTAATGTAAAACTTTATGTTTATATCTAGTGTTTCCAAGGCTACTAAACTAATCGGTCTTTCGAGATTTGATCTTTCTTGTGATCATGCCAATGTTACGAAGTAATGCACCGACTCTGGGTAGCTGGGGTCGGGGCGTTATAGTTGGTATCAGAGGAAGTTTAGTACAAACCTTGGAATCTAGATTTAGATAAACTCTGATTAGAGCATGTAGACCTAAGATGAACTTTGAGGATTAGTGTAGAAGAACTTCCTAGAATTTTGGTATTGTAGAGATTTTGTGAGTTTTCCAAGCAATACATCCCTGTCTGGATACGAGCAGGTAGAGGCGGCTCTGGCACAGATGTACCTAGGGGTAAAACCCGAAAACACCGCTTTGAGCTAGACTCGAACGGGAACTGGTGCACGACAACGGGCCTTGCTGCACTCTTGGTTACGACACTCCCGGGGGATATGCTTTGGATAATTCTCATTTTCTTTACAAACCATTATGAAGGGTTTATGAGTATATACTTCCTCAAAGAAAACTTTTTTATGATTATGGATTATATCCATAAAAAGTTCAATTTATGTTAAGTTTTTTATAAGTATGGGATTATGTATTTTGACTCATAAACTAATCTAGTTTATGACATTGTTTATAAATGGCGCCCAGTAGAAGGAATGATAACTCCAGAAAGGCACATGATTCAAAGAGAAGGAAGGATCATATCTCTCATGGTCTTAAGCTAGAATTTATAAGAGAAATAGTCTCCCATGTATTATCATCATATGAAGAAATAATATCATGTGTTGATAAGATAAGTAAAGAGTTTACTGAGTCCTATGGCTTTGAAGGGAATCAAGAGATGAAAAGGATGGAAGAGAGAAAGATGGATAAAGGGAAAAGGGAAAAGAGGAATTTTCCCATATGTAGTAACTGTGGAAAGAAACACCCTGGAACTTGCCTGAAAGGAATGTGAGTTTGTTATAAGTGTGGAGGAAAAGGGCACAAAGTACGTGACTGCAAGGGTAAGAAAATGGTTTCAAATGTACAATGCTTCATTTGCAAGGA
Organism: Viscum album; assembly: GCA_963277665.1. NCBI lineage: Eukaryota > Viridiplantae > Streptophyta > Magnoliopsida > Santalales > Viscaceae > Viscum > Viscum album. The sequence goes on from OY728163.1 coordinate 1,329,651,530, forward strand.
GTTTGGACACTACGCGAACCTATGTCCCAGTCATCAGACTATGCCGAAAATGATGCTATTGGATAATAATCAAGTTATGATACTACCATAGATGAAGAGGAATGATTAGAGTTCTTATGTTGATTATGTCAATTGAGTGTTGTATCAACAATGTACTTGTTATAATAATTGTGGAGTATATAAGGATTGTACTGCAGTACTATTTCATTAAGGACTTGAGTTTGTGTGGAACAAAGAAAAGTGACTCAATAGAAGGTTAAATTTTTGGAAAATATTTGGTTGAGAGAAAGATAAACCATAATATGGTTCTGATACCGAAGTAGTGATTTTAGAATAATACATGATTGATTTGGATAAATTATATTGGATATTCTTGACTACCTTGAAGCTGATTAATGATTTGTATATTCCATCATTGTGGGGTTTAAAACATTTTTGGATTGATGAAGTATATCCATCATTCTATATGGAATAAGGGAGCATGAATGTAATCAATAAGGATTATGGTAAATCAGGATGTTTCAGTGTTTTAAAAGAATACATGATGAAGGTATTAATATTCTATTATAGGGTAAAAAGGATCTACATTATGTTTACCTTCCTTATAAATGTTGGACTGTGAGTTTGGACAGATGTATTTTGGATAAATTCTAAGTTTGATATTAATTTTGGACTACCATAAAAGGACAACCCGGAGGTCGGGCGGCAACCCGTCGCGTCCGGCAAAGCTGCGAGACTTGAACCCGCAACCGAAGGGCGACAAGGGTGTATCACCTACCACTGGCCCACGAGATGTCCTGGATTAAATAATTTAGTTTTTATTAAAAGATCTTGTAGATGAATTATAAATTTGATTATTTTGGAACCCTATACGAATAGTGTAAATAGAATTTTTTTTACGTTCTATTATGTTTTAGAGTGAAAGATGAGTTTGTGGTAGAAATTTATTAATGGATAAAACTCTAAAGTATGTATACCTCCTTATGTTCTTAGCCAATCTCATAAATAAATTCCACAACATTAAGAAAAGGAACTTAGAACAAAAATGTTGCCCTAGATGGTACCTTAAATCATCACTAATTTATGGCTTTGGGATTGTTGGCCTCTTCATAGCCATGTTCTCTACCACTCTCCTTCAGATAATTGATGGTTAGATTTCTCATCCATATCCATATTTTCCTACATGGATCCCTAGTATGTGTTATTTTCGGTAATCTTCATACTTTCCACTCTTTAGTTTAAATAGAGGCCTCATTAATTCATTTTTCGACGTGGGATTTCAACTAGGATATTTTGAAACGTCAAAAATGTGTTATCCTAATACCCTATGTTTTGTTGAACCGATGGTATTTCAATTCATCGTAGATTAATGAATTTAAGGAACTCAATTTTATACTTGTTTGTGATTGATGACCTCAATCACTACCTATAAATATTTACGTTTTTCCTCCGATTATATGTCTCCAATTTCCACCAATGTTCTCCTAATCGAGATCATAATTTGGTGGTGACCCTTTGATTTCTCTTTTCCTCATATTAAGACTAAATTTTAGTAACCCAATTTTCGATGTGGGTTTTCCCACAAATATATTTTCTACTTTCAACCTTTTATTTTCTAAGAACAATTTCAAATTGCGAGGACGCAATTTATTGAAGGAGGGGAGAATGTAACACCCCATGATTTCATAGTGTGTTATTTCTTCAAAATAATTCAATAACTTGCACTACACGCAACACCGATTTCAATCACACCATGACTTACCAAAGGAAAAAGCCATTCAAAAGAGGTTAATAATATTATTGACTAAATTTTAAACTTTATATAATCCTTATAATTTTAGATTCCATATTATGAGTTTCTTAGATATAATGCAAGAACAAATTCATTTTCAGTATTGCACTTTTATCAAATTTTAATAGTGAACCATTTTTAAATACTATATTTTAAACTTTTTGACTAAATGGGGACATCAAAAATTTAAAATGAAACATCCCAAGCTTCTACGGTACGTTTCCCTTCGAATAATGCGATAGCGTGTGTTGTACGCAACCTCGAGTTCTAACACACACCACAACTAATTAAACTAGCCGTTGTGAATAGTAATACCTACTTTTTGAAATCATAAATATTCTATATTTCAAAATGGACTTCATTTTTGGATTCGGAATATCAAAATTAGCCTAGGGTGAAATTTTGGTACATTTCGGATAACTTTCATATTTTGATGAATAGTGAAAATTACTAAATTTTAATTAAAAACAACTTTTTTAATCAAAATAATTAATAGTGATAAATTATGAATTGGAGTGGTTTTAAAGTATATTTAGAATATATTTTTACATTTTAATATAATTTTGGTCATTGGACATAATTTTACAATTAAACCGAACATAAACAAGTGTCAATCTTTTGATAGTTATTATCTCTTAAAAACACGCTTTTTGTTTTGACAGAGGGAATTAATTTTAAATTAATTTCTGCCACTTCTGTGTTTTGAATTTGGGAAAATGGATTCCATATTTGGAATCAGGATGTTCAAATTGTGTATATAGGTAACTTTTATTTTTAGACATTTTGAATAGTTACTGTGGTAAATATTTTATTTACCATGGTTAAAGGGTAAATCCGGTAAATAAGGGTTAAAAAAATAATATTATAATAATACAAAATTACCCTAAAACGTGTCATAACCTTATTGGTGGACACATACCCGACCATGGGCATCCTTGGGTCAATTTGGGGACCCCATGGAGCCACTTGTATGTGGTAGGGACACATTATAATAATAAAGTTAAAATAAAAATAAAAATGGCATAAGCTTACATCTTTTAGAAGAACAATTTTTACATAGGGTTATACATGTTGGATTTTCGATTATAAATATTCATTAGAAAGATAAAAAGATTTCCTACATAATGATATTTTATTTATAATTTTTAGACATTAAATAATTTATTTTATTTATGACACAATGATGATGCAGTAATTACTATAATAGTGAAAAATTAAAATAATTGATATTATAAATACACAAATAAATATAATATGAACCTTTTAATGAATTAAACTAATTTTCTAGGATAATATGATATATTAGGATTTATTTAATTGACTTTGTTCGAAGTAATCAATCTGTTATGAGTTTCACAAAAATCAACTATTGAATAGTGTCAAAATTGACATAAAAGAGTTCTTAAAACAAATATTATATTATTAATTGATATTAAATTCCTAAAAATCTAAGGTTCGGCCAAAAGACTTATATTATGATAGGTTAATCATTAATGTACCACTTGGGGGTCTCTTGGATGTATATAGTAAGTTTATTAACCATATTATATAAAAATACAAAGAGACATTGTAAAAGTGAAACTAATTAACTTAGAGTTAATACTTAAAGATAAGGTTAATATAAGTACCCAAACCTGTCTAAATTCTATTGGATGAGTTGTTTTCGACCTATCCCCACCTCATCCTTTTAATAGTCAACTTTGGAGCCTTTGGAAACCGAATATTAATTTATTATAAATTAATATTTCTAGCTTTTCCAAAGGTGCCCCTCACCCCTCTTATAAAAGGGCACTCCTCCTTCTCTTTTCCTCACACCTCTCAAGCCACTTGGCTCGTCCAAACTCTGCCCAACTAAGCTCCCCACATCCCTCTCCTCATCCATGAAGCTTCCCCTTAGGCAGAAAGCATTTCAAGAAGTCCTTTGGTTCCAACCAAAGTGAGCTACCTAAATTAAAGGTAACGATTTCTCTTAAATTATTTTCATTTATTTTGCTTCTCCAACCCCAAAACTCTTTTATTTCCTTTCTTTTGTAACAACACCAGTATCTTCAATATACTAGGATGTTGTTATAAGACGGATTCAAACTACACATACACACAACTCCATCTAATGGATGATGAACATAATGTTTCTGTGGATGGCAAACTAACGCCTCACGAAACGATGATTGTTCAAATACATCTTACCGCCTCTCATGGTGGCCATTATGATGGCACTGTAATTAAATATGATATTAATGATATATATTTTATATATAAGCTTCTGTAATTCCATTTTATTTCATACCATTATTCGTTTCATCTTGTATATACATACGATAATTTCATTTGAGGAAGTGCGGACTACCGCCCCCTTAAAATGATATGACTCGTTCATACCACACATGGAACGTATAAAGGATGGTGTTAATGAACTTAAGTAACATGTATAAAATATTATATTATACTGGAATAGTAATATACCTATGTATCATCTGTATTTGATTCTTTTAAAATAAAAATTAAATGGAAGTAGCGTTCGTGCGTACGTACGGACTACCGTCTCCACGAACGCGATGAGATTCATTATCCATCGTATCCATTCAAGTATAATTATCATTTGACGATTTAAAAATGATTTTTAAGGACCTGATACCATTCTGGATTTGAATAATATACAACTTATCCTTTACAAACATGTCTTACATAACAAAACATACAAAAGCAAACAAGTAAGTTCACACTCGAAACAACGATAATACTACGATTTTATTATCAAATCAATATTAAAAGATCATATATGAAATCATATTAATGTATATGATTCTTGTATAATTTAATAACAATTATTTCACCATTATACAGGAGGTTAACCTACCCCAACCAAGGAAAAGTACAAGGTAAGGGTTATTTCACAATCTCTTCATTATCCGAGGTTGTTTATACGTAATAATCTACTGGGATCTCTTTATCATCCACATCCATGTTTTCTTCAAAATGTTTTTCAAAACATATTTATTATTTACAAGAATATGGGTAAAAGTCATTTATACCCTTGTTTTACTTTTTATAAGAGGTTTATAAAGGAATCTTTCCGTCGTTTTCAAAACAAGGTCCTTTTTAACCTTTTCGACAGAATTGAGGTAAGAATGTTTTTTTAACTTATACGGCGGGTGCGGTTATTTTACGCCGTTATAAAATCTTCAAAGCTTCCCTTACAAGCTTATAAGAATATTTTCAATGAAAATGTTTTATTTTATATGGATCTTAAATGATTTCAAAATAAAAGGAGATATTTCTTTTAAAAGAATTTTGATTTCATCTATGTCAACATCCTTTGATGGATTTTACGCTTATTTGAAGTTTATTTATTATAATACAAAACTTCTATATTGTATTGAAGGTTTTGTGATATGTTTGACTGTGGATGTGCTATTTTATACCATTCATTGTTTATGGTGAAACTATTGACATTTCGTATGCTAGTTTTAATCCGAATGTTTATGTTATATTTCAAACTTTTCTTCAGATGAATGTGCTAAACATGTATGTTCCGGGTTGGGGACCGGTAAAAGTAAGCCCTCCAGGTTGGGGACTGGTAAAAGTAAGCCCTCCAGGTTGGGGACTGGTTAAAGTAAGCCCTCCAGGTTAGGGACTGGTAAAAGTATGCCCTCCGGGTTGGTGTCCGGTTATTAGAGGCACTCCGGGTTGGTGTCCGGTTATTAGAGGCACTCCAGGTTGGTGTCCGGTTATTAGAGGCACTCCGGGTTGGGTTCCGGTTAGAAGTAACCCCTAGGTCTTGGGATGAGGCCTAGACAATGAAATTAATGTTTGACATTATGCATTCCAACATTATGAAAGTGGTTATTGATTTTTGCACGTGATTATTCGATTAGTAGAATATCCATGTGAATAAGTAAATGGCATTATTTCATTTTACTTTTGCCATACTATGTTGAAGTTCAAGTTTAAAAGGCTTTTGTTTTAGTAATTAATTGCCTTAAATGTTTACGCTTATTTTGAATGTTCCGCTATATTGTTATCCTTACTGGGCATTTGAGCTCACCCCTTTTCTATGTTTTATTTTTCCCAGGTAGTGAAGAAGTAAATTATGATTGACTTGCAGGGATATTATGAGGGGTTAATAGTGTGGATAGGAAGACTTTGTTGTTGTTGTAGCTTTTCACTTTGAAATGTAATGTAAAACTTTATGTTTATATCTAGTGTTTCCAAGGCTACTAAACTAATCGGTCTTTCGAGATTTGATCTTTCTTGTGATCATGCCAATGTTAAGAAGTAATGCACCGACTCTGGGTAGCTGGGGTCGGGGCGTTACATCTTATATCTCTTGGGACATGGTGTGAAGGAGAATATGTGCAGGCTGCTAATGATTCAAATGGAGGATACGACCAGGACAAAATCACAGACCAATGCTTTATTCTTTACCAAGTTCATTTTGGTTATGATCAAAGTAAAAGGAGTGGCTGAGTCTCAGGATGATATAGTAGTGGTATGAAAAAACTTCTGTATCACAAGTATATTATGTAAGTACATGAAGATAAACTGGAACCCATAGAGAAGAGAGTGGGCTACTAATGATAAGATGTTATATGATAAGTTCAATCCTGTGGATCATCCTTCCCGGCCTAAGGATGTGAAGGATCTAGGTATGGGAACTGATGAAGAAGAGCCAAAATATAGCGATGATTCCGAAGAGGAATATTCTACTGTAGAAAATGGAGGAGATCTTGACATACCTCCTAGCCCTACTCCTGATGTTATATCACACGAAAAGGAATGTGCTTATTTGAACCTACATAGTATAGAAGATATTATGGGTGTAAGCAATGAAGAGGCACCTATGGATGAAGAAGACCAGTAGAAATCAGATCAGAAAAAGGATTCTCGAGAGAATGAAGAAGAAGTTCATGCAAGTGAAGCATATGTTTCTATCAGCTTGAGCCTTATTCCACTGATTGGACATTATCTAATGTCTGCTGAGGAATTTGATGAAGTTGGTAGACCTTTACCTATTGTTGAGGAACCTCTAGATGTTGCAGAAAAAGAGATGGTTGCGGAAGATTATACTGAGGAAGAAAGAGTTGATAAGGATTCCATTGCTATCCATGAGAATGCACCAGTTGAGGGGGAGCGTCCAACCAAGTTTGGCAGTGGTTCAGTGGCTGTTGAGTTTGAAGACTGGGTAGAGGACCCAGGGTTTGTTGTTTGTGGATTGGATTACCCAGATCATGATAATGATACATCCCTTTGGAGAACAAAAATCAATTATGATATTCAGTATGAGATATTACTTCAATATGTGGTAATAATACATGATCTGGATAATCTAATGTCTGATCTTAAGTTCAATTTTTTGGAAGAAGTATGGAGAATGGAATCTTCACTCGTTTCATCTATTCAGACTGTTATTGATGACTCTATGGCCAGTATAGTATCTAAAAGAGCACCTATTGTTGTGCCTACTAATATAGTCACTAGGGATGACTTAGCATCTTTGATGGATGAGATGAAAGAGTTTCTAAGTTCTTCTCTTTCCAAGTTAATGAATTGATATATTGAATAGATGTTCAATTTTGAAAAGTATTTTGAACTCTCTCATGGTTGTAATGTGTCAACCATTATGGAAGAGATATTAGATGAAGTCACAGCTTTCCAGAATTAGATGTCTTGCTTGGAAGAGTATGTTGATGTTCTAAAGAAAACAGTTGTCTTTCGAGAATTCTATATAAGTTAAAAATCTCAAGAAGACATGGATTTGGCCTATGTGAAGAGTGTAGTGAGCCAGATGGTTTCAGTTTTTTAGGGTTTTAAAATGTCTGTGGAGAATCATATCGGGGCCCAAGATTCTCGAGTGAGAAATCTTATTAGTGGGATAACTAAGAGTTTCATGTAAACTGTAACATTTTCTATTGGTTATCCTGCTTCAATACCTTCAATAGAATTGAATCAAATTAGATATTTGATGAAGGAGGAGCTTGGTTCAGCTTCATCCAGTAGCTCCGTGGACTCATCTACCATGATCCAAGTGGTGTCTACCACCAGATATATAATGAATATTGTTCAATATTATATGTGAGAAGCTTCTGCTTCTCAGAAAGATGTAAAAGACAAGGTAGATTACTATTTCCAATGGGATTACACCAAGCATCATCTTAATAATCATTTCAATATTCTGTTAGAAAACATGAAGTTACCTCTTTTCAATCAAGCCTTCAGAGAACAAGTCAGCAAGCTTAGAGAGTTTACCATTGCACTGAAAAAATTCATGGAAATAGGGATGATTTAATTTCTACCACGGAAAGAGGAGGATGAATCATTATGGATTTCAGAAATCTTTTGTTTCCATTCATGCATGTAGATACTCGATCAATGATTTTACCTCCAGATTTACCTGCCTTTGCCTCTGCTAATTCTCCTGCTCAGATGACTCCAGCCTAAGCTATCTAAAGCCTTACTCATATGATCGCTCAGATAGCTACACAGTACATGCCAGGAACTGTTTCAGTAGTTCATCCTCCTCTGATCATTTCTGGTGTTCCTAAGCCTCCACCTCAATCCACCACACCCAAATCCTCTTCTGATCCCAAGTGGAAATCTCATTCTGAGGATGTGGATTGATCTTTTCCCATACCGATGGAGACAAATCATCTAAGAAGGGTGGATAAAAGTAAAACAAAGACCCATAGAATGTGGAAAGTAAATAATCTAGTAGGACTACTTGACATAAGAAAGTAGAGGTTGGGGAGTTCTTGAAACTCATCCTACACTCCTCGTAGGAAATGATATAAAGAGAGGTCAGGATCAACGTCTCAGAAGCAGAGATTAAAAGAATTTATGAGAGAAGGTTGCAAGTTGAGGTCAATGAGGATCTAGGAGAATGGATAGATAAACAAGATTGAATCTTGGCCCGGGGATTCAATCAGAGAAAAATCAACTCGGAAGAATTTATTTAGTATATGAAGAGGATGATTACTCACCATGAAGAGCTTATCAATGAAGATCCAGATGTCCAGGTCAGTACGCTGCATTGGGAACTATTTAGAGTAGTGAAATCCAGTAATCTTAGTCTTGTATTTGACCATTTTGTGAGCTCATTCAGAAAGCAGGGGTATCTTGTGTGTACTATAGTTTCCCATTTTTCCTTAAAATGGATCATAATAAAAATTTAAATTTGGAAAAAGGATGTGGATTGATCAGTGGCTAATATTTTTGATAGGAATCACATGTATTTATTTCTGTTTCATTTATGTATTTCTTTGTAACTGTTTTCTCCAAGGAATATATATGATCTTACTTTCTTTTACTCTCTATTACTTCTCTTCTTATATATTTTCTTTTTTTCCCACTTTTTTGTAATCACAATGTGGGAGAAATACTATATAAGGGAAACATATCTGGGGGAGAACTAATATCTTTAATGACAAAGTCGTAGAATTACTATCTTTTATGAGCATAATTAATTTCCCTCTAGAACATTTGTTTTGTATTTTACCTTTGATATTTTACCTTTGATAAATGTGTTTTAAATATATTTTTTTATTTGATACGATTGGATTTCATGAAATATCCACTAATACATTACTAATTATTTTGGGATTACAATATCATAAGTTGTGATTATCAAAAAGGGGGAGATTTTTGACCTCACCTATTTTCATAATCCCAATTATTCTTTCACATACTTTGATAATCCAAAATATTGTTTCTCTATATATTAATTCTTTCAATCCATGACATTCTATTACCAAGTTGATACTAATATCAAAATAATCTTTGAAATATTTTAATCAATGTTTATCTGTGTTTATATTAACCTTGAAATTATTCTAACTCAATCGGCATATGTTTTGAAAATAACATATCAATGTTAAGTCAACTGATATGTACATAGCTACCGATACAGAAAAATAGAGACCTACAGGTACTTAGTCTTCCAATAGACAAAGGTGACTGATAGACTGAATAGACAGTCACTAAAAAAATCAGATCTACCGGTATGTATGAGTCAACCAGTAAGCACATAACTGATAGAAGCAGAGCTACTGATAGTAAAAAATCACTAGTACAGAACAGAGCTACCATTAATGGTACAAACGAGCTACTGGTATGCACAAGATGCTGATAAAAATTCTACTGATATGCAATTCTACCATTACAGAAAGGTCACCAATGCAAAAGTCCATCGGTAATTACTTTAGCACTGGAACAGAACGAGCTACCGATATACCGCAACTACCAATAGAAGCAGAGCTACCGATAGAAGTTGTGCTACCGATAGATCAAGGATACTGATACAAACGAGCTACCGATAGACCAAAGCTACCAATAGAAGGAGTTATCGGTACATAAACAAAGCGTTACCGATAGGAGCTCATTATTATACCAAGTCCACCTTTACAAGTCTACCAACATAGAGATACCGATGAAAGAAAATAACCAGGCACTGATACATAAACTCTACTCTGTCAATATTATTTATTTATTAGGCTGTGGTCATATTTGATGATTTTAATGCAATTAATGTTATTTAATGATAGTTGTTGAAATGTGAGGGAGCCGTACCGCATACCTGTAAAAAGGTAATCATTCCCATTGCCAGAGCTGAAAGCTATAAAAGAAAGGATAAAGACTGGGAAAAAAGACAACAAGATGCGTGAAGGTTACATCCATACTGGAATCACACTGGATATTTACAAAGTCATTCATAGAAGAAGAGAACACAATATTAACATTATCTAAGGAGTGAAGAACTACAACGAGTTACTCATACACTCTAAGTGGATCAAGCTGAACCTGAAATCCAAGGAAGTAAATGACACTCTATTTTCTAGAAAAAACCAGACAGGGACTCGGAAGCATTTCTGATAAATCAAAAGGAGTCCAGAGCTACACTGAAAATCACTAGATCATTATAAACTCATATATAGTATCTCAATGATTATTTTATTTACATTTAGAGCAGTGTGTTTACACTATATATTATATACTCACACTGACTCTTGTGCTGAACTGGAGGATTTGATCCTCACTCACACTTTCTCTATTTTTTTATTTCCCACTGTGGATAGTGTTAGAAGTCAATTAGGACCTGGACAGCTAGTGTGTTGTTGTTTTGTTTTCCCATGAAAAATTATGCTAGAGGTCTTAGTACCTGGACAGTCTTTGCACTGTTGTTTACCTCAATCCAGGGTGTGGATCAAATTTATATAAATTTATTGATTGGACTAAGTCCAGGCATGAGACTGAACCTCTTGGTTATATCTACTGTGCATCTAATATTAAGTCTAATGTATTTTACATATTTTATTTTCCGCAGCTAATTACGTTGAGATACAATTTTTTTAATCTTACTTTGATAGTTAATCTAGCAAGTGTTTGTAAATTTTGTAAATCAATAGGTTAGTTTCAAAATATAATTTAATCTTATGATTAAATTAACTGAGACCTATCAGTATTTGAAAACCTAATTGATCCCTTACAGTTTTACAAATTTACTACAGTTTAACTTAGTTTTTAATTGGTGGATTTTTATAGAAATATTTTTAACAGAAATTTTATTTTGAACTCAATTCAACCCCCCTCTTGAGTATCCACTCCGACCAATAGAGGTGACTATAAATAAATGTGTCCCATTACTAGAGGTTCCAATTGTTATGTTGGTGTTTGTTGATCTAGAAATTATATATATAATGACATAATCATTTTTACTTATAGATATAATCATGACGTACATTTATAAGAATTTATTTGAGGGGTTTTAAATTGTTACTTCATTTCAATAAACCATGAATTCAAGATAACGTAGGATGGAACATGGAATTATAGATATTAGAATGGAAGGACCTAAATTATAGATATATTAATCATTTATATTGAGGTACCCTTATTATTAGCTTATGTTATATGATTTCACATAAAGTTGTTTTCTTTCCTCCATTGATTTTTATAGTGGTGAGATATATACACCATCATAAAATGTATTAGTATAATGAATTTTTAAGAGGAAGTAAGGAAATATATGATATTTATCATATTATATGAAAAGTTAATGATTTTGGATACCTATAAATATCATTAAAAAAATATATGATTTCTATTTATATGAATATTAAATATATTCCACCCAATACATCCATGATGACTATAAATGATTGATGTATTTGGAGACTATATACCCAAAATCAACTTATTTAACAAATGACTATCAAAATTTACCTCATTTTGTTTTTTATTTATTATACTTCTTAGAAATACCCTAAATAAATAATTTCATCAAAACCAAGGGACGAAAGGAAAATAAATAGTTATCTTGGTTCCTAAGTAGGGGTAAAAAATAAATATCAATCAATTATAATAACTGAGTAAAATTTCATCCTAATGGTATGAATTCATGATCATAACTTACAATTATTATACTCAATCAATCATAAATCATTAATCATAAATCATTTCTTAAGTATTTTTTATAGTAATGGACACAAGTCATAAGTTTTCAAAATCATCTATAATCAACCATAGGAGATGAGAAAATATCATACCCAAGTTGATTAAGATTATTATATAAAAAAATAAAAAGAAATAATTTTCTTATTTCCAATACTATTTTAATGGATTTTTTCACTCCTCATTCCAAAATTTCCTTGGTCATAGTTCAGTCCCATGACTAACATAATAAACATAATCCTATTTTTAATTGGGTTCACTCCCTATTTCAGTCTTTATCATATCATGTGATATATATATTTATAAAAAACATGGGAGATATATATTATTTATAGACCACCAATCACATAATAGGATTCTTTTTCAAAAAATCATAATAAATTCATTCAATTTCAATAACCTAACTCATGAAAAGGAACGAAGTTCCGTTAAAATTTAATTATTTTATCATAGTAAAACAAATGGAAAATAAATATGTTTCATAAATATACCATCATAATAATCATGAACGATGAAAAAATGAATAAGGTTGGTATCATTAGATTATAACCCAAATAAATAGTATTTCATACCAAAGGATGTTATCATATATGAAAGGTGATTTTAATTGAAGAATAGAATAACTCTTGAGAAAAATACAATTGTTTAAAACACTTATTAAATGTATAAAAATTTCAACAAAATTTATAAAAAACATAATTTTAAAAGAAAAATATTATCTTGTAAAGGAATATTTAAATAATTGATCATCCATGATTGTTATAAAATCTTTTCATGCCATAATAATTAAAGAAAAATATTTTGTGCACATATTTAATAAAATGATTCATGTTTAGAAATTTAAAAAATATTATTTGTAGATATTTTTAAAAAAATAAACTAATGGGTAAAAAAATTAATAAAAAATTAATAAATTGTTATGACATTCTTAAAAACATTTTACAGAATATGGATATAAGTGAAAATTCTTCTAGAAAAAATAAATATGTTAATTTAATTTTTCAAAAAATAATCATTCAAATTTGGAATACATAGAATGTGAAAATTAAAATGAAAAGATATAATCCAAAAAAATAAATAGATAATAATAAAAAATTAAGTTTTTATCATATAATTATTATAAAATTTTACTTAATTGAAATTAAAATAAAGAAAATCCTGATTAGAAATGAAAAGAAAAATGAATCACTAACCTCATGTACAAATTTCTTTATAAGTAATTTAACATCTTATATATTTTATTAAAAGTTATTTTACATGTATTAAAGAGTGGTATTCATGCCTAAAATTTTATGTATCAATCCTTTATAAATTATAATTTTCTTTTTATCAATAATCTTTTCAATAAAATTAACATCTATATAAATATATATCAATTTTTACAATATGTTTCAGTTCAATGGTATTGTAACCAACTCCATGGTAATGATTTAATAAACTTCGTAATATTAATTATTACATATTTATAAATATTATTTTACATGTGAATTGTTATAATTACTCATTTAAATTATTGATTAAAATAATACTAATTTTTTATGACTTTTAATAACATGTATCTAGAATCATAATAGAATCATAAATTTATTATTATTACATAACATCATAATTTTACGACATCCCATTAATTTTTATGATATAAAAATTATAACAAGTTAATGTTCACAGTAAAATAACTAAAATAATAACGTTTTATAATGTTTTTAGGAGAAATTTAACGTCTTTATATATTGATTATATCATATATCCATATACATAAAAAATTAATAATTATCATATATCATCATAAAAATCATTTCCCATGGGGTGTGTAGTTTTCCATACCCATGATGGTATTAATAAATGGCCATTTAAGAATATTTTTATCTGAATAGAAAATATATCTATACATAAAATATATAAAAGATCCCATCATTGAGAAGAGGGAATGAAAAATTAACAACATCGTGATTTATAGTCGATAATATGCTTGTTCTTATGATTTATGTTATGTTTTTATTTGTTGACCGAGAGGAATGGAGAATATCATTCCAATAAATATAATGAAATCTAAGTATAATAATTAGTGTATTTTAATTATACTAATAATATTAGATATGGTTTTTAGGGGAAATATTATGTACGAATCAATAATAAATGTAGACAATTATATCACAGAGTTCAATTTTTCAAGGAATTATCTTACGAAATGAATATATTATGCTAAATAATTGATTCCCAATGGTTTTTTGTAGTAGATGAGTATTCATGGGAGATAGAAGTGGAATTATTCTATGGTGAAACTATAAGGGATGATGAGTCTTGATTTTGTTTAAGTGTTATATTTTTATAAGTGAAGAGAATATTATTTTTGGATGTAACCCTAGAATTTTCAATAAAGTCACTATTAAAGGTTTAATTGCCACAACATGGAAATAATAAAAGGGTAAAGTGGGTTTGTGTTAAAACTCTCATCAATTATTCATTTTTTTAAAATTAACATGATTTTTCCATTTCATCTCTGTTAAATATTTTTTACATTATTTACATTTTTATGTAGGAAACTATTTTTTAACATTAGTAATTACTTTTATTGAGGAAACATAAAATTGAACTTATTACCTAATTTGAACTGTGTAAATTTTAATTTGGAAATCATTATATCATACAAAATTTTGGAAGGTTTTGGAATAAAATAATTTACTAAAAAAATTAATTGACTGATTTTTTTTAAAAGATAATTTTTTCCATCATGAAATTTATATATAACATAAAATTATCAATGTTGTTGATTTTTTTGAAATTAATTATTTTAATACAAATAAAAAATGTATTACTGTTTAAATACATGATACTACCAAATACTATGTTGAAAACCCTTCATTCAAGTAAACAATGAATCCATTTTTAATGAAAGAAACATTTTAATTTAGTTACACAAATGTGGATGATTGGATTTATAAGATAAATGAATATATCAAAATGAATAATTTTATTTTATAAATATTTATTTGTTAATTAATAATTTTTCACACTTTTAGTTCATTATTACTTGTTGATAAACTTAGATAAATTACATTTTTTTCAAACATAGTATTTTTTTTTGACAAAAATACAAAATTTTAATGAGTTTATCCAAAACCCATTCAAATTAAATTTTTTTATACTGACTTAATATTTTTTTAAAATAATTAATATAAAATTTTAAAATTTATTTTTTTAAATAAAATATAAAATATAAAATAAAAATAAAACATCTTTTAAATAAGGCCTTTTAAAAAGATAAAAATATCAGTTGTTTATCTTCAAAAGGGAAGATATTTAAATTATTTACCAACCTGTAGTTTTTATAGCATTAAAAATATTTTATTTAATTTTTCATTTTTCATTTTTGTTTCACATAAAATTTAATTACAGATTTTGAGCATATCATGTGATATATAATATATAGAATTCGATTTGTAACATTATACCCCCCTTAAAAAATTTCAACCTCAAAATTTTATTATAAAATGAATAAAGTAGGGATACTTTTTATTAATTACATACATAGGTTCCCACATATATTTTATAGGATTATGGTTCATCCAAATAATTGCGACTAAATATGTTGTATTGTTCCATAGAACCGTGTTTCATTGATAGGATATCTCCATTAGGTGTTCATCATAGGATAGGTCATGTTAATGTTCTATATTTTCCTAATTTATCAAAATATTATGGATCTGGTATGTTCTCCCTCAAGAAAGGATTCATAATGAACATTTTGAACATTATATAGGTGGGGAGGAAGTAATAATAGATATTTTATTACCCTATAATGATCAATGATCTTAATGTGACATATTTATCTGGGGATCGTCATCCCTTCATTAATATCATAACCTTATTAAATTAAAATATTTTGAGAAACACTTTATAAAAAAAATTTAAACTCTATACCTCATGGTAAATTATCTACATAGATGTATATAGAATTTTGAGCATTTTCATATCATAGTTATTTTTTTTTGAACTTCTTTGAATATTTTTAAATAATGTCAAGACACATCAATTTTCATTGTCCTAATACATACCAAAATGTTAGATTCTAACATATCTTCCCATAAAGTGCCTCATATGATTCCATTATGATTTTAAAATGGGAAGTAATTTTATATTGTCAATATATCAAAATAAATTTTTGATCAAAACATTCTTTAAAATCATATGAACAATAAGTAAACTGATCATGTAGTTTTTTGGATGGTTCTCTCAGTCTGATTACCTATATGAGGGTGGTATGCAGTGCCTAAATTCAGCATAGTCCACATAAATTTTAAATAATTTTCATTAATTATGATGTAAACCTGAAATCTATATCATTTAAAATATATTATTGGAGTATATAAAGCCTAACATCCTCTTTAATGGATTTAATGGTAATATTATAATGTGGTAAATATTCTCCAATGAAGGAAAAATGAGTCGAATCTTCTTGGAAGATACTATACAATGCATGTGAAGTTATGACCTTTAGATTTCCAAATAATTACTATGAGTAAAACCAATGTGATTGTTTCCCATTTCTATATAAGTATGAATAAAGGTTTCATCACACTGTTAGGATTAATTCATTATTCCTTAACTCAATGGAATACCAATTATTGAAATATATATTTAAGGATTTCCCTCTTAAGGTTATTCCAAAAAATGTTTTTCATTATATCTCAGTACATAATTTTTCTTCCTTGATGTGTATAGAAGGAAAGTATATGTGAATCATCCAAAAGGATGTTCTATACTTCTTATATATATGAGACACATATCTAATTTCCAAAATATATAACACCTCATTTATCAATGTTGAACTCAAAAAATATTCTCTACCTTATTTTTTATATCCACGTCATCATTCTCACTTTATTTTGTACTTACATGAATAGATTAGGGAGACAAAAAATTGAATGAATAAATGACAGAAAACATTTAATTAGTTTTGTAAATACCATAACATTTATAAATGAAATTGTATTTTTAATGAATAAATTCCTTATCATATAATTTAGTTAAGTAAAATTCATGAACTAATTTAGTTATTTTGGATCATTATATGTTAAATACGGTCAGATTTAAAACAACATTAAATTTTATATCCACTAATAATAAATATGTTTAAAATTATCATTATGATTACAATATTTTAATGGTTATGATAATTCATGCCAATATAGAAAGAAGAAGTAATATACTCGACTACTGTGATAATAACCTATGAATCCCATTTATCTGAGAATCTTGGGGAGACAGAATCATTGATAACTTACCATAACTACCCCCAATACAAGATTCAACAAACAAATTATATGAGAAACCATTTTATGAGATAAGTAGAATCTTATCAATATTCCAACCCGAATAATGTTCTCCCAACCACTGTAAGAATGTATCACCATCACATACATTACCAATATGTTATATGCCAGATTGATAAGGGGTTATGTATCTAGACACTAACAAGATGAATTTTTTTTAAAATAATTTATTTTTAATAAATTAATAATTATATTTATTTATCTTCATTATTACATTATATTAATTAAATAAAATTTTTGATAAAAATATCATTTTGATATGATAAAAGACAAATTGCTTGTAAAATATATTTTTTCAATCTAAGAATAATTTTTGAGGAATTTAGTACATTATGAGATAAATGTTATTTTAATTATAAAATCATAATAAAAACCGTTATTTAAATATAAAATTTCATATAGTTTTAGGAAGTCAAATATTATTTTAATGAGGGTCAGAAACTGTTATTGTCGTAAAAACCCACATTTTTAGTAAAGTGATTTTTTTATTTAAAAGTGTATGATTTCATATTTAAATAATTATGTTAAAATATATATTATTTTTAAAATAATCACATAAAAAGTAGGTATTGGTGAATTTTTTATAATATTAATATAAATTATTTTTTTTAATAAATATATATTGTATAATTATATGTTATGTATTATGACATCATTAAATAATAAAAATTATTAAATAAAAAACTATAAGGATCATCGATAAAAAAAATGTTTATCATCAAAAATAATTTTTTATTATAATTTTTTAATTATATAAAACATTAATGAATCCTACAAAATATATATTATAGTTTAAAGTGATATAATAAATTCATTATGAACACAAATCACATAAAAAGGATAAGGATATTAGTTTTATTAGTTTTGTTCTCATCCATATAAATTAATGAATCGCACACCACATTGTTAGAAACCATGAAATAATACATGGGATGGATTGTAGTTTGGATTATTTTGTCATAGAGTCCAAAAACCATATTTAGAAATTAATAAACAATTTCCATGTCTTTTTCTCTACAAACCCACAAAAATCCCATTATTTATAACTCAAAACCATTTTAGTAAGAATTTATTATACATTTCTATGCATAGAGCCCTCCCAAGGTGTTCACAAGCTCTTAATACACTTCTCTCAATCTTTTTGAAGAGATCTCTCAAGGTATGAGATCTCTCTCCATTTTCATTTCTCATCAAAAACCTTATTTTTATTTAGACTTTTTAATATCAATTAATTATGTTTTCATGTGTTTATAAATATAACTTTACTATAAAATTTATGTTCTATGCATGAAACATAATTTATCCCTTATTTTTATTACCATTACGTAATCCCTTTGAATACTGAGGTAAGGTATCATTCCTTCCTCATCATTATTGGAGAAAATTATGTATATTATTCATTTTTTATTTTCAATTTTCTATGTTTCAATATGTTTTCACACATAACCCTTACATTCCATATGGTTTCTATGTGATTAGATACCAATTTCCCTGTAATTAAACCCTCACATAAATCTTTAGGTACACCTATTACATTACCAAAATTATAAAATTATTTTCTAGGAAAAAAAATTTCATAGTGGACACCAATACAATTTTCCACACAAGGGTATTAAATTATTTTATAAATTCATAAAAAATGAAAATAAAAATCATTTCTAAAAGAAAGGTACCGATTTTCTTGAAAACTATTTTTATACTTACAATGTTTTTTATACAATAAAATAAATTTTTAACTAGGGATTTATTATTTTAATTAAATTTATATATTATATATTCAAAAAAATTACTTATAATTCAGCTAATATTTTTTTCTAATAATGATAGATGATTTTAAATCTAATTTTATAAATAAAATTTTTATTAAAAAAACTGGTTTTCAACACATTTTGTGAACACACATTAATATTACGTTCTTAAAATTATAGAAATTTAATCTCATAAGATATATTTCATATTTTGAATTAGAAGGTCTAAATTTTGAAAACATTTAACTATTATTTAGAAGAATTATGAATAGTTACCATGGTAATATTTATCACCTCAGTAAAGAGTAAATCAGGTTAACCTAGGATAAAACATAGTGATATCGTCATATGTTTTGATAATAATTATAATTCGATGAATTTAATTGACCCCATATAAACTTATGTTGAATATTTATATGTTTAATATACAATCGTCCATTAAAATGGCCAATATAATATTTAAAAATAATAATTTTTCAAAATATCACTCTCTATGATTTAAATATATACTATCGGTCCACATAGTAAAAGAAACAAGTTAATTATGAATATAAATATCAATTTCATGAATAAAAAATTCATATTGATTATTATACGTTATAGATAATTTTTGGTAAATATATAATAACATTATGGGATTATGAAAAGCTAATACATTATTTATTCAATTAATATGAAAATAAAATAAATTATACTAAAAACTATAAATGGGATATGATTTGATTGATTTATAGTTTTAAAATAATTATATATATATATATAGTATTTTATTTTTTAAATTTAATTACATTTTAAATGCAACTTTATCTTGAGTTATTTGATTTCGATGTAAATGTGTAGTGAAAAAACTGACATTTATGAAAATTTATCAAAATAATATTTTATTATATTATACAAGAATGATAAAAAAAACTTGAAAAGGGACTAAGGGGGTAATATATGATCAAAAACTTCATCCCTTTTTTCATTTATGATTAAATATATTCCTTATATGTAAAATTATAACCCTTCATGTTTGAAAAGTATGTGGATTTGGTTAATGTTAAAATAGGTTTACTAAGTTGTTAAAAAATGATGAGGTTTAAAAAACTATTAAATGATGTAAAAATATTATTGGTTAATGATATTTTAACTATATAATACCATAGTATATAATTTTTGACCAATTTTAAGAATTTGGTATGAATTTTGTTTTATTATAAGTTAATAATTTAAGAAGTTCAAAAAGTACCCCTCACCTCAGTTATGAAAGGTAAAATCCTCATTCACTTATTTTTACCACATTGACCCACATATATTCTTCAAACCATTCCAATTAATATATTAAAAATATTTTTATATGTTCTATTGTTTATTTTTATTCAAAATACTACCTATATGTCAAATAAGAATATATCAAAAGGATGTCTATTGATGAATAAATAATCGTCTTTACCGAGCCTTCCATGTTTATTTCATCTTATTATTCCCCTTAATTTGTTATAAACATTCTAATATTATAATTAAGTTTCCACTAATATACTGAGATATTATAATTGTTGCATTGAAACTCTATTCCATCATTTGAAAAATTAAAATATCTCTTGCGCGTACATAAGAATTACCTTTTACAAAAAGAGGTGAAATTTTTTTCATAGACTATTAACTTTGATGGTTATATAGATATAAATAATGAATAAATATGTTATTTTTTAAATAATATTATTCTATAATTAAAATATCATATATATAAATACAGTCTTACCTTTCAATATATTGGATAAAAATAATTCCATTCAAGTGTAAGTGTGGACTACCACCTCCACAAAGAGACAGGATATATTTTTCACTTATGATTTACATGGATATAATAAGGTTGGATTTGATGAATATTTATGATTTATATTATGGAATAATTTTTCTATAAATGGTCAATATTTTAGACCTTTCTTTCACTCCATTGTTCCAAAAATGAAAACAATGTTCATGCGTAAGTACAACCTACATTGTCCATGAATTATGTAATACATTTATCTATCAATAACCTTATTGGATATACAAGAATATTTATATAATTAATATATGTTTTAATTATACTATAAATAATTTAAATAAATGGAAAATCCATGATCAAAAAACAATGAACAAAATTACTAAAATAAATTATAATGAATAGTAAACCAATTATCTCTCGAGACACTCATTTTAATAAATAATGTCAAGAAATGGGATATAAAAGGTTATAAGTAAATAATATATGGTATGATATATATCGGTATGGTTCTATAATATATGTATAAAAATTAAATAATTATTATATAGGAGGTTCAGACAGATACACAACAAATCATACAAGTTGTTACAATTTCTTATCTCAATTTCACTTTTATGAGACATATATAATATTGACCAAATATTTCATTAGTGTGGTTTATATACTAAAAATATGATTCTTTATATAATGAACTTATTTTTATTCGTTAAATTTAATGATTTATTTGATGTTATTTCATCGAAGGGCATTATAATTCGAAGGATAACCAAATGGTAATGGTTTATTTCCCACACTAGTAGAAAACAACCAATTAGCCACATTATTCCAAGATATTTGTCTATGTGTAATTTTTAAAGGGCATATCCATGATTTTTAAAAACTATGTCTATAGAATTTACGTATTTCCTTGGTTCTAGTAAATGTGGCATTATTTTTTCTATGCAAGTATGAGAAAAACTTTTTCCCAAGGGAATTAAGAGGGAAAATCTCTTTGTATATTTTAGATCATTTTTCCATAAATTATAAAGATATATATATATATATATATATATATTTTTGTATGCATAATATACTATGTCCAATGTGTAGTGGTTAGGTTCCTTATCCTTATTGGAGAAATTATAGATATCAAATCTGAAAGACCGTATTTTTTTAACTATATAACTATAGTTCAAAGGGGATAAAACCATGGACTCCCATTGTTTAAAGAGAACATATTTCCATGGTTTTGAACATGTCTATATACTAATATTAATGGTGGAAAAACGAGAGGGATATTGTGAAAATTTCAAACGTCATGACTATATTCACTTTTTTCCATGGTGGTAAACCATGGAAATAGAAATAAATACTTGATATAAAATTTTTCTATAGCCATGAAAATATGACCCATGATACTATAAACACTAGATATATCGTATATTTCTACAATTATTGACTGTGGCGATATGTCATTTTTTAATAATCTCTTCATTATTCAATATTTTTGATGTCTATGTCCCAAATGGGGGATATTTTTCTTCCATATCTATGGTATCTAAAAATATTTTATTTATTTTTGAGATATTAAAGAATTTATTTATTAATGGAAATTGTCAAAGATGTAATTTTTAAAAAGTGGTCTGAAATAAATCTTCTTGTTGTTTCCCCAATGGGTTACTTTTTGACACATTTAAAAAATTGTATATGGATTGTTTTTAAACTTATAAAATATGAAATGATTTCCCAAAATCATGAATAATATTTAATTTGAATATTACTTTAATTTTACAAGTTTATTTTAAAATACAATGTTTTCATTCAAATATTTTAATTCTTTAAATAATTGATTTCTATGTGAAAATCACATTTTGATCAATAGTTTTCCAAAGATATTTGTAAAGTACTCCAATCTATGTCAACATAATTTATTAAATATAATGATTTATAATAGTTATTATCTTATTTTATAATCTACCATATTTTTATGTATCTTAAATGAATAATTTAACTGGGGAAAGAAATGATATTCAATATTTTATTACCACTAATATAAACAATTCTAGAATATTGATATAGTTGATTATGGGGGTTTAATTATTCATATGTGCAATTAATTCAAAATTTTAATGTATGGGTGGGGTCATGAATTGAATAGCCCCTCTATTAATTGGTATGGATCATGAGATAAACTAGTATAGTTTTTCGATGAGGTATTACTTATTAATAAAGATTTCTTCCTATGAGGCCTTAATATTATGTTTATGATATCATGAAATACGGCATCAATGATCAATTTCAGATGTCTAAAATTAGGTATTCTATAACAATGCAATAAACTATCGATTTCTAGGTGATTATTTTTTTATTTTATATATATATTAATAACATTCATCACATATGATTTATTATGTTGAATTATTTGATATTAAATTTTTCCTTCCATATTATTCATTGATAGTTTAACATTGACTATAATAATACCCATACTAAGAATAAAAACTCACCCCTTTATTTTATTTCATTTATCCAAGAAAAAACTATGTGTTTTACAAATAATACATATGGATATGAAAACGGGGATAAAGATGCTCTATGAAATACAATGTTTATTTCTTGTTTTCAAATGTAAATATAAAATTCATGTTTGTATCTTTTTCACCAAGAGTGAAAAAGTATTCAGTCAACTGGGATGTGATTACTTATATATAATGTCTATGTAATAATGTAAACACTAACTTATGTTTACTAGGGTTGGGTTATTTACAAGAACTATCTTATGATGGATGAGAAAATCTATAATTTTGAAAAATACCATGTTAGAATATTCATTGTGTGATTTTTTCAAAATTCATGGCTTTCGAATCTTAAGAAGGAAAAAAATATTCCTTTGTATGGATAATTATTTTAGTGTTTTGATAGACACTATACTGATAATTTTTTATGTGATATTTCATGTCTTAGTTAGGTGAATCCTTGGAAATAATGATTGATTCCATGAATTTGGTTAATATTGTTTGTAAATTTCTCAGTTGACATTGAGTGTTAAAAATTGTGTTAAATACATTGGGTAATATCATTGAGACCTTGAGGTGGTATCAATAAGATAATTATGAAAAGTAAATAAGATTAGGGTACCATGGTATGTCATTTGGATTTAGTTAGGCAAGTGGTTGAATTTTGGGAAATATTAATCACTCTATAGAGTGTTCTTAGTGGCGCATAGAGGGATTGGTCTTTCATGAGCATAGCGGCATTGACAGAGTCATACTAAAATATTTAATGATTATGGATATGTAATTGGAACCCATGTGATGGTAAAATTCTATTAAGTCAGGTATGTCAATTGGTAGACCATGTGGGAATTTTTCATTTCATGTGTGGACTTATTTTGTGAGATATATTATTAAGATATTTAGTTCCTAGTGTGGTATCTGTGGGAGTATTAATGTGATAGAACTATTCTATGTATTGGGTATTTTGAAGATTTTGTGTTATCATGATGATCTATTGGAATGTTAATGACTTGGTATATTATTAATTTTTAATTATTCATAGTTATAACATACAATTAATGTGGCTATTTAGGTTTATCTCAAGGGAAAATATCATAATGAGTAATGGTTCGATATATATATGGTTCTTGTACATGGATGATATGATTGGTTATTGATGATTATATTAAGCACACTTTCGTACCATCTTGAAAAGATTTTTTTTTGGGTATGGGAATGTGGCTAGCTATGGTCATACATATGGGAAATAATTTCTACGGCTGTTATTTGTATATTAATACCGTGTTTTGTACCAATAATGATGCCTCATATTAACTAAAAGGCCAAAGTTATGGACTGATATACAACGGCCTACCTAGAGTGAGATGAACCTATCCACTTGAATTTCCCTAAACAAGTAATGTTTGATTCCATTATGTCATTGTTATCATATGATTTCCCAAAACCATTTTTTAATATTGTATGTCACTTGACTAATTATTTTCTTATACATGGATTCAATTCCTATAATGGAATATATATATGGGATGCTATATTATTCTATACTGAGTGTTATTGTAAAACCCAGCGTATGAATCCCATTGAATATTATTATCATATGTTTTACTTTTTGGTTAGAGATTGAAAAAATGACTCAACTAGAGTAGATATGAGGGTGTTAGATAACATTAACAAGGGGATACCTAAGGACATGGTAATATCTCCCTTGATTCTTTTCAGTCATAATTTATTTTTCACATTGTTTTTCCATGGGTTGGACAATGATATATGAATTTTTTCATATGGAATAGGGTGTATTTAAGACATCAAATTCATATTATTATTTAATGATGGTTTAATCTTAGTTTTAATTCCTTAGTCTATATTGATGTTATATGATATTATTAGTTTCAATTATTGTTATATATGAAGTGATAATAATACCTCCAATTTGGGATACATAACACCACTTGTATTTTATATCATTAAAAATATTTGTATGAATGCATGATTTCTAGTGGGGATCTAAACAAGGTGTTATTCAAATGATTTTAGTAATGGTTTTACTTGATGGTTTCTTCTATTTTTGTTTGGTTGTATAATAATGATGCTCGTGGTTCATTATAAAATAGTATGTTATTAATATATTAATACACTTCACTATAAGATTTGTTTGATTCCCCAAATAAATCCATGTTTACCAAAGTAAAATAACGTAGACTATGATACTTTATTAATTACTACCCAAGGGTTATGGGGGTAATCTTATTGTTATCATTTTGATCCATATAATGATATTAATTAATCTAAATCCCCATTAACTCATTTTTATATTTGAATACCTCCTATATAATATCATAGAAGAGTTGTATTTGGAATCATAACCATGATATACTTCAACTATTCAAATAATTGTGTATTTAAGACATTGATGATACGAGGAAGCTAATTTCAAAGTATAGTGAAATTAATTTTATTAAATCTATGCATTTAATAATTTCCCCTAACTAAATTTCATGAATTTATAAACTTCTTCATGGTTTCTAATAATTTATTTGTTTAATCGATAAAAATGATTTCGTTCTATCTTCTCATTTTCCTGTTTTGGAATGCTTGAAAGGAAAACATAATCCACCCAGAATCCATGATATTAAAGTGTTCAATAACTAATGAGGATATTAATAGATCTTTTATCAAACTAATAATGGTGAATACATAAATCATTAATGTTCATAGACACAAATAGAGGTTATATGTGCCCACAGACTATTTCCCCATTATCTTGGTCTATAATGGATATCAAACCATTACATTAACATAGGAATTATGTAACATAATTACCCACAGAAATAGTCACCAAGCACTAAATTTATTGGAATTTATAAGACCATTCATAAAAAATTCCTTATATTCCATAGATATATAGGGAGAATCATGTAATAAACGTTATTATATCCTAAAAATAAGATTCTTTACACAATTAATTTTTTTATAGAGGTCATGGGATTATTATTTTGGTTCTACCCTATAGTTTTGGGGAAATTTTATTGATATGTTTTTGTATTTTTTTTCACCCTATAAATCACACAATGATATATTTATAGTATTAGGACATGAAGGAAACAGTATCATTTGTATCAGTACTATAATATAGATTAGTTTTCCCACTAAATGGTTTAAAAACAAGATCATACTTTTGATATCCTTAGAGATTCTAAAATGTCACAAAAAATACTATTGAATATTCTAAACTGATTAATTAGTATCATTTATTGTATGAGTTTTGATTACTTTTAGACTTCTATTCTTTCAATATTCTTACCTTTTTATTCCCCTAAAATAAATTACATGAGGGTATTTTGAGATAATTATTTTATATAACTTTTTTATATTAATATGTTATTTTTTCAAACAAAAAACATCAGAAAAAGTAAATTGATATTATTCATAACATAATATTTCATTTTATAGAGTCGTTCCAGTCCATACAACATTAGTGGAATAAAATCAATATAGTTTACATTGGTTTTGTGGAAAGTTGGAGATCCTCTTCTGAATCCATATTTCATTGTAATTTATTGTTTCTACCATTATAGTGTGATAATGTTAATGACCCAACAATGAGAGTTTTAGGGGTGATTAGGGTTAAATATTTTTATTTAATTATTCTATAACAATGTTTTATTCGTGATAGATTGAATTTTTAGTGATCTAATCATCAATATTCTATATCACCATACATAATATATTTTATAATACTATCCTTCATTAATAGAGGGTTATAGAAACACATGACTTGTGTTCATGAAAAACATGATACATTACTCATCCTTCATTAAATTTTTCTAAATTAGGACAATAATACGATGTAGAAATGGATTGCATGTTTATGCATTTGATGGTATGTGAACTAATTTAATATTCTAAAATCCCAAAACAGTAGAAATTATATCTTATGATAGAAATATCATGAGTATTTATAAAGAAATGTTTATGTACCTTTGAATATGTCCAGGATTAAATGTGAAAACCTTTTTCATCAATGCATTGATGTTTTGGAATAACTATACTTCACATTATCTTATGTAATTTTATTCTAGATCATTTCTTATTGTCACTATGATGATATATGTGGTAGTGATTCCATTATTTTTATAATTATATGGGACATAACCAAAATCACTATCAGGTTAAATACCATAATGGTGATTTCTTATTTACAATTATTCTAGTTATTGGTCGATAATTATAATTATGATTTTACAAAATTCCAAAGGAATGAATCATCTAGGAATTATTCCATAATCGTATATTCTTGAAATACATTAGGGTTTTATTATATAATTAATATGAGTTTGACCTGATTATATATGTTTTCCACAATTATTGTTAAATATTTATCCTTATATCCATCATATCTAATGAATATTTAGGTTCAATATACCAAGTTTTAAAATGAGCGAATTTATCATTTTCAAACTATTTAAAAATATGTAGGTCACATATTATCATATTCCATGAAATCATATTGAATTGAAAGAAGAACTGAAGAAGGAATTACTATTATCTAGAAATGAAAGTTGTTCTATAGGATAAAAAATTTATAGGCACCCAAGGATTAGATAAATGATATTTTTCTATAATTATACTCCATTATGGGTTCCCAATATCTTTTCATATTTAGTGGAGAATAATATTAGATATTTCATTGGGTATCCCATCTAAATGAATAATGAGAAAAATAAGATTCTAATATTCAGAGACAACATGGTGATGTTTATATATTTTGGTGTAGAAATTATTTTTTATTTTTGAATGATTTTATTGTAATATACACAATTCAAGATGTTGTAGGAACATTTTTCTCAATATTTGATTCCTGTCCTTGAGTTTATATGAAATTAATTTGGGTTTCTTGATACTAATTTTAATGTCATTTTTTTATAAACTCACTTTAGTTATTTTTAATATGTCTATTTGGTAAATATTTAAAAAATTTGAACTAAATATATATACCTTAAAATGTAATAGTGTATACATAAGAGTATAATGAGTCTTATGATATTGAGTATGGGTATAAAAGAGTTTCCTTTCAATACACAAAGGAAAACCTTATTTTTCAAGGGGTAAGTAAGGGTAACAACCACAACATAATGATAGGGATTGGTTAAATTAGTGTAAGTTTTTTTAGGGGATTGCATTAGGGTAATTTAATGATCCAATGAAATATATAAAGGTACATTCATACTCACATTAGGGTACGAGGACAATTTTTTTGTTTATGAAAATGTAATATAAACCACATGTAAGGGAACCCCCTACTCACATGAAGGTTATCATTTGAGGATGTATGGTGTAATGATACTTTAATACTTTTGTATAGGCCAACCCTACCCATGTAACTGTATCGATGCATTTCTAATACCCATGAATGGGTAATTGAGAAGTGTCATAAAGGGATCCATTATTTTGAAAAGGTTACATAATTGTATCCTAGTTATCTTGTAAGGGTATATGAGTTGTGTAAGGGTAGTTCCTTGGTTTCAAGGGATGATTAAGGGTCAAATTGTACTAAAACCTAAAACTTATGATTTACACAATGTTAAATCCATGTTATAATAACATAATTATCTCATTTGTAAAAATGTTTTTAAAACACACTTTTTTATATATTTCTTCCCAATTAACACTATAACACTTATCATGCATTTTTAAATGCTTTAAATAGTAGGAATTGATACTATTAACCAATTTAAAGGTGGTAACCTATTTATATTGTACATTAAATACTCCATATTCATGATTTGGTTAAGAGAAAAACTAAATGTTTATTTTATTTCATGGGGTTTAATTTTGTGGACATGTACATAGTTTTTATTTCTATAAAAATACTAGAATAATTATTTCTTCGTTTTTTATTACTATATTGTGTTATAGTAGTCCAAGAATAAGCTTGTTCAAGATTAATAAATCATTTCATGATCAAATTGAGTTCTGGTTTAGGGTTGGATTCATGTAAAAATACTCACCCTCTCTCTTATATTATTTGTTGTAGTGTTTTAAAAATATAATTTAAAGAAGGACTATATAAGGAATCTACATTAACAATTCCATATTATACATTGATTATATAGGAATTAATTTCCTTTAATTCCTATAGATTATTTATGTTTATATTTTTTGATAATTTGGTTATTACCCTAACATAAAATAATATTAAATTGAAAATTGGCCACAATCACCAAATATCCATTTTTCATTAATATAAATCATTTATTATAAAGAAATTGTTCATTTAGATAAATATATTCTTAATTTTTATATTAACCTTATCATGTCCCTACTCATCCATAAAACCCTACGAAAATGATTTAAAAACATGGTATGAACAAAAAAATATTAGTAAAGGACATATAAAAAGAAAGAATCTAACATGTTATTCCATTAACACACACAAAAATTTATCTTTTTTAAGATATAAATTAGGATTAAAATAAACAATTTCCTACCTGAGAAATCAACATCACTTCTGGAATCATTTAAAAAAATTGATAGGAAAATAAAAAAAAATTAAAATTGATATTTTTATTCGAAATCATAAATAGCCCATGAGAATTTATACCTTTCAACCATATGAAGTATCATAAACATTCCTTTATAAAAAATCCTCTTATATTATGATGATAAATAATAATATTTCCATGAAAATAATTTGAAATAATGGATAAATAATTTTGGTAACAAGAGACATAATGTTTATATCATGCTTAAAATAACTCTTAAAAATGTAATAAACTACCTAGTAAATTTTGATAATATATTATGAGAAAATATATTGGTAAACTCAATCTATTTACCAAATGCATTATAGAGAAATGTCGGGCTCACCCATCATCATTGGAAATATTGAGCTAACTTTCCATCATGAGCTATACCAGGATTACCAGAAATCATAAAAAATTACAAATAATAATTAAATAATAATAATATATTAAATAGTTCATTTGTATTATCATAATAAAAAATACACTTTCTACCAATAAGAAAACATTTCAAGATATGGAAATATCCATTCACATTACACCATTTTAAAAAAAATCTAAAAACCCTGTAATAAATGTGTTTAATTTTTCTGAAACTATGATTGATTATAAAGGAATCCAAATGAAATATAATGGCTATATAATTGGGGATAACCATTGATTTAATATACATAAAAATGGAATAGTCATTAGGCCTTTTCATCAATACTTTTTCTAAAAAAATATATAAAATGATTTCTCTTTAAATTTATTAAAAAAAGTAAAAATTTATTTAAAATTCCCATAATTATTCATTTATGTCGATTTAAATACATTCATAAAATTATTTTAGGAATATGTAATGGGAAGATAAATATCATTAAAACAAATTTTTAGAACATTTTATATGAGGATGATAAGGTAAATTATCCCTAACAACAAATACGACTCATCACATTAGTTCATTATCATCATATATAATAAAATTATTGAAATTATTTACCTATAAATTTACTTTTGAGTGTTTATTATTTATTTAATTTTATTAATTACAATGTTATGTTTATTTACATAATCAGTTACATTCATGTTAGACTTTTTGATGATATTTGGATCAAATGTACTACATGACTTTAGTAGGTTGGATCTATTAAGAGAGGGAACTATTAAAACATATACATAATAATAATTATTAATCTATTATCATTTTTATATATTAATTATACATACAAATACAACCATGGGATATGGTTACAAAAAATGTATTATATTGCATTCATTGAGATGATTGGTTGTATGTACACATCAGTAACATTTTCATTTTTCAAATTGAATGAAGTAAAGAAGGGACAAAAATTTAATTGTAAAAAAATATTTTTATAAAAAAGTATCATATTATTTCATTAAATTCACATATATATAGTAGTGATGAGATGTTTTCAGGAAAAAACCACATTTCTTCTTGGAGGTGGAAATAAAAATTTATCCAAAAAATACGTTGTCAATTTTCAATGGATACGAAGGTATGAAAGATGATGATATATTGACCTTATGTAATGACAAATATTTAATTAATTTATATAATACATAATTTACATATTCATGAGATACAATAATGTAAAATAAATTATATTAGTTCGTGAGGCGGTATAATTTCATACACATGAATGATGGGGTGATTTCCCATTTAGTGGAAGTTAGTGAACAATTTTGGTTATATAATTAAAAAAAGATATATTAGTATTTTAATATACTAGTTTAGTTATTTAATCATGTTTGAATAATTTTTTAATGACGTAGAATAAGAAACAAAAATTACAATGCTTAGTTAAGAACTATTCCTCTTCTTTAGAAAATATCATTTGGTTTATAAATTATGTATTTGTAGGATGTTTTTTTGATAAAAATGGTATCTTTGTCAAGTTTCCATAGGAAGTAAAGAAGTGATTTTGGAATGTATTTAAAAAAAGGCTTTTGTGTCCTTGTACAAGTAGGGGAAAGAAAACAATGGGTATTGCTTTAACAGAATAACATATATTAGTATATATATCCAGAAAAATGGCTAATAAATAGATCAATTATAAATATAATTTGATACATGTAGATGATATGGATATAAGATATAATTTATACAGTTGTTTGGTTTATTTTTACTAATTTCTCTTATGTTTAGCCCCTTAGTGAACTTGTTCAAACATTATCTATGATAACAAATTTTTACTATTCTTACTATACATTATGAAAATAATTAATTTAAAATATTACCTAATATTAATTATGATTATTCCAACTATTAAATAAAATATAAAAAATTCATTTCAATTAATTGGTTGAGTATATTATAAAAATAAACCTAAAACATGAGATGAAAAAATAATTTTTATGAAAAATGATTATGTATGTATAAAAATAATTATACAAAGTGAATTATAAAATTGATTAAATACATGATAATATTATTACTAATAATATATTTGATCTACTTTTTCTTTTAATCTATTTGAATAATTTTTTTTCTTTTTGAATACTTCAAATGAAAGGAAAATTTTTAGTAAAAATTAGTATTTTTCACTATTCATTGTAAAATCAACCATTATAGAAAATTGTAGAAAATTTATCCTAACGAATTTTTTTAATGATGAATTAAAAAATAATTTTAATACATTAAAATTAAATTTCTAATATTTAAAAATATATATTTCAAATGATATTATATAATGCACAAAAAATTTATTTGGATAGAAATAATTTTTTTACCTTTTAATTGAAAAATTACACAATATTATTATAATGAAAATAAATATATAGATTATAACTAATGAATATAATATGAAATTAATATTATTTACCTAAAAAGTAACTATGTTTTTACATCCTTACCTCCCTTTGGAAATCACTTCCTCATAATTTCACTTATTAATTTAATCAGTGAGGTTGTTGTTTCTTCATATAAATTTATGATTCTTATGTTGCTTCATCAATAATTAGGGTCTTCCACTTAAAAAAACATGTTAAATATAATTATTTTAAAAAATAGTATATCCACATTCAATAATATAATTTTTCCCCCAAAAGACATGTTTTCTTCTAAATGAAAAAATTAAAAAATCCAAACATGAGATACATCTGGAATATACTTTCATAATAACCAGACATGAAGTAAATCACATAATTGAGATAAAATCTGAGGAAATACCACTCGATTGAAAAATTATCCAACAATCTCTTTTATTTTATATGGTCTAATGAACAACAAAAATAATTCCCTTTTTACCAAACTGTATAACACTTTTCCAAAGAGATACTTTACACAAAACTTAATCACCT
This sequence comes from Viscum album, assembly GCA_963277665.1. Lineage (NCBI taxonomy): Eukaryota > Viridiplantae > Streptophyta > Magnoliopsida > Santalales > Viscaceae > Viscum > Viscum album. The sequence goes on from OY728163.1 coordinate 1,329,684,921, forward strand.
ACCTTAAAAGTAAAACCTTTCCTATGGTTATCTGTAATACATTACCACCTTATTAGAGATGAACTCATGTGACAAATAATAATATTCACCTTATCAATCATTTATTATATAAATTATAGTAACAGTAACTTTCTTTCCTCTACATCATCCCAAAAAAGATAAATATGAGACCACTTTCCGAAACATTCCTCAAAAGTAACTGTATATATAATAAATTGAAATTTTAATTTTTATAATACTCTTCCAATGTCATATTTTTATCCAAAATTATATTAAAACTCATTGAGTAATATATATGCATATCCTATAAAGTCATAATAATTCACTTTGACATTCCATCTGATTTAGGATGAATAGATGTATTAGGATTTAAATCAATACCATTTTAATTTTGAAGAATATTCTAATACATATATGTAAAATTGCTATCCTCGTAATACATTATGGTGATATGTAATACATGTAATCTAATTAGCCTTTTATTATAATGTTTAAAATATTTTCCCAATGAATTAATATTTTGACTGGGACGAAAATCAATAAATTTAGTTAATCAACCAACCAAAACAAATATAAAATTATTACCTCAAGATTTATTTTGTAATAAAACTATGAAGTCAATGGATATATTTTTCCCATTTAAATTTTATAACACGTAATGGGATGGATCATTCTCTTTGATAAATTTCTTTCATCATTAATCTATTCACAACTCAAAAATTTCATAAATAAATAAGAAATATATTTATTCCTTCCTATCCTCAAAATTTTTTTGTTAGGGTTTCTATACATTTTTATACTACCTATATGAATAGGAAAAAAGGTAAATGATCCTCACTAAATAGTTCATTATTTTACAGGGGTTACGTGATAGAAATAACAATTTTCTAAATCATAAAAAACATATTTTACAAAATTAAATTCATGAAAATTACCATTCTTAACCAATTATTAATTCTACTATAAAATATAAAATTCATTATGATATTTCATAATTATCATTAAGAAAGTCAAATTTACTTAAACCTGAAACAAAATAGATGGATTTTCTACAAGAATAATTTCTAAACCAACATTTATCCAATCATTAACCAAAGGGTCATGTTATAAATGTAGCATAACAAATGTTATATTGTCTTTTAAACTCATTGCATCGACTACTCTATTTTAATTACCTAGATGGTGATGAAATTTACAATTCTAATCCTTCATCAATTCCATATACCTACATTATATAAGGTTCATAAATTTCTAAGTGAATATATTCTTAAATATTTTTCTGTCTCAATATATTTCCCATTTCCCTACATATAAGGGATGTCTCAATTTTTTTAATTAACCAAAACAACTTTTGATTCAAGGTCATGTGTAGGATAATTTTTCTCATGAGGTTTTAATTAAAGTGATGTATAATAAATTTCTAGATCATTCTTCATTAAAATTTATCCCAATACCTTAAGTTAATTATCAATTTAGGTAATAAGCTCACAATTTATTGATGGTACACAAAAATGGAGCATTTAATAATCATACTTTTAATTTCTAGAAGCATTAATCACTTTACTTTCTCAAAATAAACATAACTCCATTTCAAGTTAACAATGTTAGGGGTCCTTATAAGAATTAATTTTTTTAAAAAACAACTGATAATATCCTTTTAATCCATGAAAACTATGAATTTGAGTCACATTTCAAGGTATTATCCATTAATAAACCAATTTAGTTTTAGAGGTATCAAGGGTTGTACCATATTTATTTTAGATACATCCAAGGAATTATATTTAAATTTATAATAAATTACATTTACTAAATTATCCATATGACATATTTTTTTTAGAGTTTGTTAAAAATCAATACAAAATTTAAATTATTTTTATAACATTTTGAATAAATATAAAATCATCAAAAAAACCCACAAACCTATCCCAATAATGAATGAAAACATTATTCATAAGATCTGTAAATATAGATATATAATTTTTCAACCTAAAGGGAATAAATAAAAACTCATAATTCCCAGACCTAGTATGAAATTCAATCTTAGGGATTTCATCCTCCTTTACCTTAAGCTAATAGTACAAAGACCTATGTTCATCCTCTAAAAAATATTTAGCTCCCATGACGTAATAAAAAAAGTCATTGATATGATGTAGCATATACTTATTCATAAAATTATTATTATTCCGTGCTCTATAATCAATGAAAAGCCTCATGGGCCAAAATTTATTTTTAAAAAATAAAATAGGTGCTCCCCATATGAATTTATTGGAAGAATGAAATAATTATTAAGAAACTCCAATATATAATTTTACAATTGTATAATTTTTTCATGAGTAATTTGATTCGTTGATTTTTAAATTGGTTAAAAAACATGAAAAAATTAAATATTATACTCATCTTCCTGGTCATGTATATTGCTGAGTTACATAGCACGAAAAGAATTTGGATTTAATTTGCAGTTGATACATCATAAATTCAAATATATCACTTATTTTATAGAACATGAGATAGGAAAACATCATTTCTATATACTAATATTTTCTCATCTTCATTAATGTTTATCAAAGGTAGGAATTTATTATTATATAAAAAATAAAAATCATAGTGGAAAAAAAATTCTTTGATTCTGAAATCTATCATAGAATGATAAAATAAAATCCAATTCATATTAAAAATAACATCAAATTTGAAAATTCAATGGATATTAAAGTTTGTAAGGAAAATTTTCCATTAACGATAATAGTGAGATTATTATATTTTTTTCCGAATAAAATCCATATTTATTTTTACGAAATTTTCTATCAGCTTTTCCTGAGGTGAATATTATAATTGAACATAACAATTCTCAATAATGAAAGAATGTGTAAACCCTAAAAAAAAATTCAATACAATAATGTTAATAATAAATTAATATACCTAATACCATATTATTTGATTACGTAACATCATCTGATGTTGTTTCAACGGATTTATCCACTCCCTTCTTTTTATAGTATTTCACCTTGTACTCATTCTTTCTCTTCTTCAGTCATAAATCCCCATAACCTATCTCATTTCATATAAAACACCATAATAATTTTTTATATGAAATGGTCTTACCACTAACAAGATATTTATCTTTGAAACCAAAAATCATATATGAAAACCTTCTACGTTAGAAGAACATATTATATTTTTTAAGACATTATCCATAGTGGATCATTGAACACCTATCATAAAATTGTAACTTTATTTACTTATCTTAAAATTTCATCCATATTCTCTTCCAATTTTCCTAGCACCTAGATCACTTTTTCTACTTGTATTCATTGAATACTTGGTAATAAAAATTGTTCTATTATATATTAATATAACACCAATATGGTTTATAAAAACCTTTTCATTCATGAAATTTGAAATAAATTTCGTATCTTTTCATTAATATTAAGTAAAAAGTATTATATTAACTATAAGGATCCAAAAACATGAATACATACATTTGAAATATTGTGATGCTTTTTTTCATACATGATCACTGAATAATCCCAATTATTCCATGATTATATGAAATTATTTTATATCCCATGTCAAACAACTTTAGGAATATTCTTCTTAAGGGAAATATTATTAAATTTATACCATTTCATGCTCAAAATCTCTTATATTTATTATTCGGTATGGACCATTGAACACCATTGATTTACTTCACCTACTAAATGAAAAATTGAATGATTTACCTATTGATGATCCAAAATATCTATACCTTAAAATATTTTTAAGAGCCTTAATCCATCACTACGCTATCTGTATATCTGAAGATCCACTGAAATATAGGTGTTGCAGTATCATAAAACTATCCACTATTGAAATGTTTTTATGTGGGGGGTTTTCATGAATTTTTTTATTGATAACATCACTATATATATTTTATTTCTACTAATCCATTAAAAAAAGCATTGTCCCTATTCCATCCATTACATTATGTTGATTTTGAAGGATATTTTCCTTTTGGAACATTCCTACTTCAACTTCCCTATTTCTTATATAGAAAACAATTATGAATATACATAGATTTTATAATGCAACATATAAGTACTAAAAAAATATATAATTATAATAATAAATAATAATGTCGTAAATTTATTTACATTCATTATCATAACATCAATAATTTTATAATCCTTTGGATCCAATACCAACAATAATGACACAAACATAAATAATCCATTAAATTGATTCTTTAGAAAGATATTAATTTCCTTGAGTCAGAGGTGATATTTGAGGATTATAGTTATGGATAATATATTCACCACCATTACATAAATAAATATTAAATCAAAAAGTGGTTACTACAACTCAGTAAATTTTTTTCTCCAATAAAAAATTTAAAAATAAAACAAGTATTCTTTTCATAACATATCATCAAAATTTTCCTATTGACCTCATCCTAATCCAAAATAATATTTAAAACCATGTGAAAAACATTTTAAACCATGGAATGAGAAAAAAACACAAGAAACTATTTATAAATATATTTCACAAAACCTGTTAGTTTTTGAATACTTTTATAAACATTCAATTTTCAAAATAATTATTGGGATATAAATAACATTTTAAATACCCAAGAAATCATCTTCACTTAATATTATTTTCCAACAATATTTCAAAAAAAAATTTAACTTAAAATTTTAAATGAAAAATACATGGCTGTAAATATAAAAAAATATTCAAATTATTTACATTTTACCTTTAATAAGTATCATAAAAATCTGTTTAAACTTTCTCTCACTATCGTACCTTATGAAATCAGAATATTTCAATTAATAACTAATTTTTTTTTGATAAATCATTTAAATAACGTGGGAAATAATTTGAATCAAAATTTTATAATGACTACTACAAATGTAATAACCTTCCAGATAAATTACTATAATCTCTTTGGGAAAACCAAACTCATTACCATAATCCCTTTATATAAATAATCTAAGACATATAATGGGATCACTTGTCATCATGAACTTTATAATGATGACACATCATCTTGTTCAATATAAATTTCACAAATAATCAGACACAATAACCAATAACCATAACATAACCATCATATAAGAAATATTAAATTTACATTATCATATTCAGAAAAATATTCTTTTATCTAGTAAGAAAACATTTTCTGATATTGAAATATCTATTCCATTAAAGTATATTTTTTCAAATTATAAGTAAAAAATATGTCTGTTTTACATTAACAAAAATATGATATACTATAATGGAATCCATGGATGAAATAAATTTTATGGTAGGGGGAATTACTATTGACATCCTAAATGTTAAAATAGAAAATTTTATATTTCTTTCTATCAAAATGTTCCATATATAATACATTGACATATTACTTTTGAAAACACTTCAATTAATGTAAAATGAGAAATTAAATTTCATTTGTAATTTATTTATTTCTATATAAATAAATACAAAAAATTATTCTAATAATATTAACATGGATGAAAAATATTTGGAAAATAGATATTCAAATCATTTTAATTGTGTCTTTAAAGGTATATTATCCCTTAGCTCGAGTTTGACAAATAACATATATTTTTTATCTTCATGAATTGTAAAATTATTTAAATTATATACTTTACTAATATTAATTTTACTATTTATTGTTCCTTTTTTTTGATTTTTTACCATGTTATATATAATTACTTCATTCACTAAATTAATGTACTATGTTTTAGTGATATTCGGCTCAAATGTCCAAAATGAATTGGATAGGTTGAATATTGTCAAAGTTTTCATTATTACACCATATAGAGAACAATAATCATGAAGTATATATCTTTTTAATAAATTAATTACACATTTTAAACCAACCATAAAATATTGATCTGAAAATCGAATTACATTACAATCATGTAGATGATAGGTATTATGTACTGAAGAGTAATGTTTTAATTTTTAGAAGAGGATAAGAAAAAAAAGTTAAATATACTTTTATCTATAATGAATGATGATTATATAATAAATATCATATCACATATATATAGTATTCATGTGGTTTGGTACTGAAAAATGAATTACATCACTTTGTGGAGGTGGTAATAGACACATACAAAAAAACGGCATTATCATTATTCAATGTATGAAAAAATAAGTAATATTATATATTATCATTAAATAATGATATATATGTCATGAATATCATATATATACATTAATTACATCTTATAACCAGCTATTATGGAATAGCGAGAAAGATATATATTATTACATTTAAATAATAAAATATTATTATACAGATGATATGTGTGTTATTATTTACATATATTTGAATAATTATTCATGGAGTTAGAAGAAGAAATTAAATTAAAATTAATGATTAATATCTACACATATTCTCCTAAAACCAAATTTAGGTTTATACACAATTCATAGTTATAACCTACGGTTAAGGATGCTATTTAGGTTTACCTCAAGGCCAAAGATCATCATGAGTAATGGTTCCATATATACATGGTTCTTGTACATGGATGATATGATTGGTTAGTGATGATAATATTAAGCACTATTTTGTACCATCATGAAAAGATTTGTTTGGGTATGGGAATGTGGCTAGCTATGGTCATACATATGGGAAATAATTTCTATGGCTGTTATTTGTATATTCATACCGTGTTGTGTACCAATAATGAGGTCTCATATTAACTAAAAGGCCAAAGTTATGGACTGATATACAATGCCCTACCTAGAGTGATATGAACCCATCCACTTGAATTTCCCTAAACAAGTAATGTTTGATTCCATTATGTTATTGATATCATATGATTTCCCAAAAAAAATTAATATTTTATGTCACTTGACTAATTATTTTCTTATACATGGATTCAATTCATAAGATGGAATATTTATATGGGATGCTACATTATTCTATACTAAGTGTTATTGTAAAACCCATCGTAGGAATCCCATTGAATATTATTATCATATGTTTTACTTGTTGGTCAGAGATTGAAAAAATGACTCAACTAGAGTAGATATGAGGGTGTTAGATAAAATTAAAAAGGGGATACCTAAGGACATGGTAATGTCTCCCCATATACTTTTCAGTCATAATTTATGTTTCACATGGTTTTTCCATGGGTTGGACAATGATATATGAATTTTTTCGTATGGAATAGGGTGTATTTAAGATATCAAATTCATATTATTATTTAATGATGGTTTAATCTTAGTTTTAATTCATTATTCTATAGTGATGTTATATGATATTATTAGTTTCAATGATTATTATATATGAAGTGAGAATAATACCTCTAATTAGGGATACATAACACCACCAGTATTTTATATCCTTCAAAATATGTGTATGAATGAATGACTTCTAGTGGGGCTATAAATAAGGTGTTATTCAAATGATTTTAGTAATGGTTTTACTTGATGGTTTCACCTATTTTTGTTGGGTGGTATAAAAATGATGCTCGTTGTTCATTATAAAATAATATGTTATTATTATATTAATACCCATCACTATAAGAGTTTTTTGATTCCCCAAATAAATGCATGCTGACAAAAGTCAAATAATGTTGACTATGATACTTTATACATTACTACCCAAGGGTTATGGGGGTAATATTATTGTTATCATTTTGATCCATATAAATATATAAATTAATATAAATCATCCTTAAAAAATTTTAATATTTGAAAACCTCAATATATAATATAACATAAGAGTCTTATTTGGATTCATATTCATGATATACTTCAACCATTCAAATGGTGGTGTATTTATGACATTGATGATACGAGGAAGCTAATGTCAAAGTATATTGAAATATAGTTTGAAAAATCTATGCAATTAATAATTTTCCCTAACTAAATTTTATGAATTTATAAACTTCTTCATGGTTTATAATAATTTATTTTTTTAATCAATAAAAATGATTTGGATCTATCTTCTCATTTTATTGTTTTGGAAGGATTGAAAGGAAAAAGTAATCCACCATGAATCCATGATATTACAGTGTTCAATAATTAATGAGGATATTACTAGATATTTTATCCAACTAATAATGGTGAATATAGAAATCATTAATGTTCTTGGACACAAATAGTGGTCATATGTTCCCATAGACTATTTCCCCATTATCTTGGTCTATAATGGAGATCAAACCATTACTTTATTCTAGGAATTATGTAACATAATTAGCTACATAAATGGCCACCAATGATGAAATTTATTGTAATTTATAGGAGCATTGATAAAAAAATTCTTTATATTCCATAGATATATAGGGAAAATCACCTACTAAAAGTTATTACATCCAAGAAAAAATATTATTTTACAAAATTCATTTTTTATAGAGGTCGTGGTATTATTATATGGGTTATACCATAGGGTTTTGGGGAAAATTTATTGATATTTATTTGTATTTTTTGTCACCCTATGAATCACACAAAGATATATTTATATTATTAGGACATTAAGAAGACAATCCCATTTGTATCCATACTATAATATTGATTAGTTCTCTCTGTAAATTGTTTAAAAACTAGATCATACTATGAATATCGTTAGAGATTCTAAAATGTGACAAAAAATACTACTGAATATTCTAATCTAATTTTTTAGTATCATTTATTGTATGAGTTTTGATTAATTTTAGACTTCTATTATTTCAATATTCTTACCTTTTTATTACCCTAAAATGAATTACATGAGTTTAATTTGTGATATTTATTTTATACAACTTTTTTATATTAATATGTTATTTTTTCAACCCAAAAACATCCAAAAAAGTAAATTGATATCCTTTATAACATAATGTCACATTTTATAGAGTGTTTCCAGTCCATACAATGTCAGTAGAATAAAATCAGTATAGTTTACATCGGTTTAGTGGAAAAAGGGAGATCCTATTATGAATCCATATTCCATTGTAATCTATTGTTTAAACCATTATAGTGTGATAAGGTTAATGACCCAACAATGATAGTTTTAGGGTTGATTAGGGTTAAATATTTTTATTTAATTATTCAATAACAATGTTGTATTTGTGATAGATTGAATTTTCAGAGATCTAATCCTAAATATTCTATGTCACCATTCATAATATATTTTACAATCCTATACTTCATTAAAAGAGGGATGAAAAAACACATGACTTGTGTTCATAAAAAACATAAGACATTACTCATCCTTCAATAAAAGTTTTCTAAAGTTGGACAATAATACGATGTAGACATGGATTGTATGTATATAAATTTGATGATATGTGAACTAATTTAATATTCTAAAAGACCTAAAAAATATAAATTCTATCTTGTGGTAGAGGTATCATGAGTTTTCATAAGGAAATGTTTATGTACCCTTGAATATGTCCATGATTTAATGTGAACTCATTTGTCTTCAATGCATTGAAATTCTGGAATCACTATACTCCACAGTATCTTATGGAATTTTATTCTAGAACATTTCTTATTGTCACTATGATAATCTATGTGGTAGTGATTCCATTAGTTTTATTAGTATATGGGAAATAACCAAAATCACTATCAGGTTAAATATCATAATGGTGATTTCTTATTTACAATTATTGTAGTTATGGGTCGATAATTCTAATTATGATTTTACAAAATTCCCATGGAATGAATCATCTAGGAATTATGCCATTATCGTATATTATTGAAATACATTAGGGTTTAAATATATGATTAATAAGATTTTTAAGCGATCAGATATGTTTTCCACAATTATCTTTATATATTTATCCTTATATCCATCATATCTAATGAATATTTATGTTCAATAAACCATGTTTTCAAATGTGTGAATTTATAATTTTCAAACTATTTAAATCTATGTAGGTCACATATTATCAGATTCCATGACATCATATTGAATTGAAAAAATAACTAAATAAGGAATAACTATTATCTAGAAATGAAAGTCATTCTATAAGCTAAACAATTTATGGGCACACAAGGATTAGATAAATGATTTTTTTTATTTTATAATTAGACTGCATTATGGGTTCGCAATATTTTTTCATAATTAGTGGTGAATAATTTTAGATACTTAAATGTGTATCCCATGTAAATGAATAATGAGAATAATAGGATTCTAATATACAGTTACAGTATGATGATGTTTATATATTTTGGTGTAGAAATAATTTTTAATTTTTTAATGCTTTTATTCTAATATACACAATTATAGATGTGATGGGAACATTTATCGTAATACTTGATACCAGCCCTTGTGTTTATATACAATTAATTTGGGTTTCTTGATACTAATTAAAATGTTCTTTTTTTATAAACTCTCTTTAGATATTTTTCATAAGTCTATTTGGTAAATATGTAAACAATTTCAACTAAATATATACACCTTAAAAGGGAATAGTGTATACATAAGAGTATAATGAGTCTTAAGATATTGTGTATGGGTTCAAAGGAGTTTCCTTTTAATATATAAACGAAAACCTTATTTTTCAAGGGGTAAGTAAGGGTAACAACCACAACATAAGGGTACAGATTGGTTAAATTAGTGTAATTTTTTATAGGATTGTATTAGGGTAATTTAATGTTACCAAGCACTCTATAAAGGTACATTCATACTCACATTAGGGTAGGATGCCAGTTTTGTTGTACAAGAAAAGGTAATCTAAACCACATGTAAGGGAACCCCCTGCTCACATGAAGGTTATGATTTGATGATGTATGGTGTAATGTTACTTTACTACTTTTGTAAAGGTCAACCCTACCCATGTAACTGTCTCGATGCATTTCTAATACCCATGAATGGATAAGTGATAAGTTTCATAAAGGCATCCATTATTTTGAAAATGGTACATAATTGTATCCTAGCTACCTTATAATGGTATATGAGTTGTATAAGGGTAGTTCCTTGGTTTCAAGGGATGATTAAGGGTTACATAATACCAAAACCCGAAACTTATGATTTACACAATATTAAATCCAAGTCACAATAACATAATTATCTCATTTGTAAAAATGTTTTTGAAACACACATTTTCATATATTTCGTCCCTATTAACACCGTAACACATATCATGCATTTTTAAATGCATCAAATAGTGGGACTTGATACTATTAACCAATTTAAAGGTGGTAGCCTATTTATATGGTATATTAAATACTCCATATTCATGATTTGGTTAAGGGGAAAACTAAATGTTTATTTTATTTCATGGGGTTTAATTCTGTGGACATGTATAGAGTTTTTATTTCTATAAAAATACTAGAATCGTTCTTTATTCATTTTTTATTACTATATTGTGTTCTAGTATTCTAAGGATAAGCTTGTTGAAGATTAGTAAATCTTTTCATGATAAATTTGAGTTCTTGTTTAGGGTTTGATTCTTGTAAAAACCCTCACCCTCTCTCTTATATTAGTGGGTGTACTGTTTTAAAAAGTATAATTTCAAGAAGGACTCTATAAAGTGTGTTCATTAAAAATTCCTTAAAATACATTGATTATATGGGAATTAATTTCCTTTAATTCCTATAGATTATTTATGTTTAGATTTTTTGATAATTTGGTAATTACCCTAACATAAAATAATATAAAATTGAAAAGTGGCCACAATCACCAAATATCCATTTTTCATTAATATATATCTTTTATAATAATGAAATTGTTAATTTCTATAAATATATTTTTAATTTTTATATTAACCTTTCATGTCCCTTCTCATCCATAAAACCCTATTAAAATGATTTAAAAACATGGGATGAACAAAAAAATATTAGTAAAGGACATATAAAAAGAAAGAATCTAACATGTTAGTCCATTAACACACATAAAAATTATCTTATTTAAGATATAAATTAGGATTAAAATAAACAACTTCCTACCTATGAAACCGACATCACTTCTGAAATAATTTAAAAAAATTGATAAGAAATCAAAAAAGAAATTTAAAAATGATAAGTTTTATTCGCAATCATAAATAGCCCATGAGAATTTATACCTTTCAACCATATGAATTATCATTAACATTCATTTAAACAAAATCCCATTATATTGTGATGTTAAATAACAATATTTCCATGAAAATAATTTGAAATAATTGATAAATAATTTTGGTAACATGAGACATAATTTTCATATCATCTTTAAAATAACTCTAAAAAATGTAATAAACTACTTAGTAAATTTTGATAATCTATTATGAGAAAATATACTAGTAAAATCCATATGTTTACCAAATTTATTGTAGAGAAATGTCGGGCTCACCCATCATCATTGGTAATATTAAGCTAACTTTTCGTCATGAGCTATACCAGGATTACCAGAAATAATAAAAAATTAAAAATAACAATTAAATAATAATACTATATTCAATAGTTCATTTCCATTATCATAATAAAAAAAATACTATTTCTACTAATAAGAAAACATTTCCAGATATGGAAATATCCATTCACATTAAACAATTTTAAAAAAGAATCTAAGAACCCTGTAATAAATGGGATTAATTTTTCTGAAGTTATGATCGATTATAAAGGAATCCAAATGTAATGTAATGTCTATATAATTGGGTATAAACATTGATTAAATATATATAAAAATTGAATATTCATTAGGCCTTTTCATCAAAACTTTTTCTAAAAAATATATAAAAAGATTTCTCTTTAAATTTATTAAAAAAAGTAAGAATTCATTTAAAATTCCGATAATTATTCATTTATGTCGATTTAAATACATTCATAAAATTATTTTAGGAATATGTAATAGAAAGAAAAATATCATTAAAATAAATCGTTAAAACAGTTTATATGAGGATGATAAGGTAAATTATCCCTAACAACAAATACGACTCATCACATATGTTCATCTTCATCATATATAATAAAATTATTGAAACTATTTACCTATAAATTACCTTTTTAAGGTTTATTATTTATTAAATTATATTCATTACAATGTTATGTTTATTTACAAAATAAATTACCTTCATGTTATACTTTTTGATGATATTTGGATCAAATTTACTACAAGTCTTTAGTAGGTTGGATATATTAAGAGAGGGAACTATTATAACATATACATTATAATAATTATTAATATATTATACTTTTTATATATTAATTATACATACAAATCCAACCATGGGATATGGTTATGAAAAATGTATTACATTGAAATCATAGAGATGATTGGTTGTATGTACACATGAGTAACATTTTCAATTTTCAAATTGAATGAGGTAAAGAAGAGACAAAAATTTAATTGTAAAAAAATTAATATTATAAAAAAATAACATATTAATTCATTAAATTCACATATATATAGTAGTGATGAGATTTGTTCAGGAAAAAAATATATTTCTTCTTGGAGGTGGAAATCAAAATTTATCCAAAAAAGACATTGTCAATTTTCAATCGATAAAAAGGTATGAAAGATGATGATATATTGACCTTATATAATGAAAAATATTTAATTAATATATATATAATACATAATTAACATATTCATGAGATACAATGATGTAAAATAAATTATATTAGTTTGTGAGGCGGTATAATTTCGTACACATGAATGATGGGGTGATTTCCCATTTAGTGGAAGTGAGTGAATGATTTTGGTTATATAATTAAAAAATGATATATTAGTATTTTAATATACTAGTTTTGTGATTTAATCTTGTTTGAATAATTTTTTAAAGATGTAAAATAAGAAACAAAAAGTACAATGCTTAGTTAAGAACTATTCCTCCTCTTTAAAAAATATCACTTGGTTTATAAATTATGTATTTGTAGGATGTTTTTTTGATAAAAAATGGACTCTATGACGAGTTTCAATTTTACATAAAGAAGTGATTTTGGTATGTATTTTAAAAAAAGGCTTTTATGTCCTTGTTTAAGTAGGGGAGTGGAAACAATGGGAATTGTTTTAATAGAATAACATATATTAATATATAAATCTAGAAAAATGGATAAAAATAGATCAATTAGAAATATAATTTGATACATGTGCATGATATGGATATAAAATATAATTTATATAATTTTTTGGTTTATTTTTACTAATTTCTCTTATGTTTATCCCATTAGTGAACTTGTTCAAACATTATCTATGATAAATTTCTTCACAATTCTTACTATACATTATGAAAATAATTAATTTAAAATATAACCTAATATTAATTATGATTATTCCAAATATTAAATAAACAATATAAAATTCATTTCAATTAATTGGTTGAGTATATTTTAAAAATAAACCTAAAAAATGAGAAGAAAAAATATTTTTTAGGAAAAATGTATATGTATGTATAAAAATACTTTTACAAAATTGAATTATAAAATTGATTAAAAACATGATATTTTTATTACTAATAAAAGATTTTATCTTCTTTTTATTTTATTCTGTTTAAATAATTTTTTTTTTCTTTTTGAATACTTGAAATGAATGGACAAATTTTAGTAAAAATTAATATTTTTCAATATTCATTGTAAAATCAACCATTATAGAAAATTATAGAAAATTTATCCTAATTTTTTTAATGATGAATGAAAAAATAATTTTAATATTTTAAAATTAAAATTCTAATATTTAAAAATATATATTTCAAATGATATTTTATAATGCACAAAAACCTAATTTGGATAGAAATAATGTTTTTACCTTTTAATTGAAAAATTACACAATATTATTATAATGAAAATAAATATATAGATTATAACTAATGAATATAATATGAAATTAATATTATTTACCTAAATGTAACTAGGTTTTTACATCCTTACCTCCCTTTGGAAATCACTTCCTCCTAATTTCACTTATTAATTAAACAAGTGAGGTAATTTTTTCTTCAAATAAATTTATGATTCTCATGTTGCTTCTTCAATAATTATGGTCTTCCACTTAAAAAAAACATGGTAAATATAATTATTTTAGAAAATATTCTATCCAAATTCAACAATATAATATTTTTTCCCCAAAAGACAGGTTTTCTTCCAAATGAACAAATTAAAAAATCCAAACATAAGATACATCTGGAATATACTTTCATAATAATCCGACATGAAGTAAATCACATAATTGAGATAAAATCCAAGGAAATACCACCTATTTTAAAAATGATCCAACATTCTCTTTTATTTTATATGGTCTAATAAACAATAAACAAAACATTCCATTTTTACCAAAATATATAACACTTTTCCAAAGAGATACTTTACACAAATCTTAATCACCTACCTGAAGAGTAAAACCATTCCGATGGTTATCTGTAATACATCACTACCTTATTAGAGATGACCTCGTGTGAAAAATAATAATATTCACCTTATTAATCATTTATTATATAAATTATAGTAACAATAACTTTCTTTCCTCAACATCATCCCAAAAAAGATAAATATGACACAACTTTCCAAATAATTCCTCAAAAGTAACTATATATATACTAAAATGGAAATTATAATTTTTATAATACTCTACCAATGTCATATTTTTATCCAAAATTATATTACAATTCATTTAATAATATATATGTATATCCTATAAAGTCAAAATAATTCACTTTGACATTCCATGTGAATTAGGATGAATAGATGTATTATAATTTAAATTAATACCAATTGAATTTTGAAGAATATTCTAATAAATATATGTAAAATTGGTATCATGGTAATACATAATAGAGATATAGAATCAATGTAATCTAATTGACCCTTTATCATATAGTTTAAAATATTTTCCCGATGAAATAATATCTTGACTGGGATGAAAATCAATTAATTTAGTTAATCGACTAACCAAAAAAAATATCAAATTATTACCTAAAAATTTATTTTATAATAAACCCATGACGTCAATGTATATATAATTCCCATTTTAATTCGATAACTAGTAAAGGGATGGATCATTCCATTTGATAAATTTCTTTCATCATTAATCTATTCAAAACTCAAACATTTCAAAAATAACTAAGAAATATATTTATTCATTCCTTTCCTTAAAACATTTTTCTTTGGGTTTCTATACCTTTTTATACTACCTATATGAATACTAAAAAGAGGGAAATGATCCTCACTTAACAGTTCATTCTTTAACAGGGGTTACGTGAAAGAAATAACCATTTTCTAAATATTAAAAAAACATTTTTCCAAAATTAAATTCTTGAAAATTACCATTCTTAACCAATTATTCATTTTACTATAAAATGAAAAATTCATTATGATATTTCATAATTATCATTAAGAAAGTAAAATTTACTTAAACCTGAAAAAATAGATGAATTTTTGGCACGCATAATTTCTAAACCAACATTTATCCAATCATTAACCAAAGGGTAGCGTTATAAATTGTAGCATAGCTAATGTTACATTGTCTTTTAAACTCATAGCATCAACTACTCTATTTTCATTACCTAGATGGTGGTGAATTTTAAAATGGAAATCCCTTATCAATTCCATCTACCTACTTTATATTAGGTACATCTCTTTCTAAGTGAATATGTACTTAAATATTTTTCTGCCTCAATATATTTCACATTTCACTACACATAAATGATGTCTCAATTTTTTTAATTAAACACTACATCTTTTGATTCAAGTTCATGTGTAGGATAAGTTTTCTCATGAGTTTTTAATTAAAGTGATGTATAATAAATTTCCAGATCATTCTTTTTTAAAACATATCCCAATACTTTAAATTAATTATCAATTTAGGTAACATGCTCACAATTTGTTGATGGTACACAAAAATGGATCATTCAGTAATCATATTTTTAATTTATAAAAACATTCATCACTTTACTTTCTCCAAATAAATATTACTCCATTTCAAGTTAACAATGTTGGGGGTACTTATAACAATGAAATGTTTTAAAAAACAACTGATAATAGACTTCTAATCCATGAAAAAAATGAATTGGAGTCACATTTCATGGTCTTATCCATTAATAATCTGATTTAGTTTTAGAGGTATCAATGGTTGTACCATATTTATTTTGGATACATCCATGTAATTAAATATGAAGTTACAAAAAATTTCTTTTACTGAATTATCATTATGACAAATTTTGATTAGAGTTTTTTAAAAATAAATAAATATTTTATATTCTTTTCAGAAAATTTAGAATAAATAAAAAATCATAAAAAAAACCAACAAACCTACCCCAATAATGAATGAGAACATTATTAATAAGATATGTAAATATAGATATAATATTTTTCAACCTAAAGGGAATAAATACAAACTCATAATTCTTAAACCTAGTATGAAATTCCATATTAGGGATTTCGTCCTCCTTTAACTTACGTTGATAGTACATAGACCTATGTTCATCCTCTAAAAATTATTTATCTCCCATGAGATAATAAAAAAAGTCATTGGTATGAGGTAGTATATAACTATTTATAAAATTATTATTATTCCATGCTCTATAATCAATGAAAATCCTCATGGGAAAAAATTTATTTTTAAAAAATAAAATAGGATCTCCCCATATTGAATTTATAGGAGGAATGAAACAATTATTAAGAAAATCGAATATTTAATTTTACAATTGTAGGGTTTTTTCATGAGTAATTTGATAAGTTGATTTTCAAATTTGTTAAAAACATACAAAAATTAAATATTATACTCATCTTCCTGGTCATGTATATTGCTGAGTAACTCAACACGAAAAGAATTTGTATTTCTTTTGCAGTTGATACATCATTAATCCAAATATATCACTTATTTTATAGAACATGAGATAGGAAAACATCATTTATATATATTAATAGTTTCTCATCTTCATGAAATTTTATCAAAGGTTGGAATTTATTATTATATAAAAAATAAAAACCATATTGGAAAATAAATTCATTGATTCTGAAATCTATCTTAGAATGATAAAATAAAATCCCATTTATAATAAAAATAACACCAAATTTGAAAATTCAATGGATATTAAAGTTTTTAAGTAAAATCTTCCATTAATGATAATAGTAAGATTATTGTAATTATTTTTCCGAATAAAATCCCTATTTATTTTTATGAAATGTTCTATCATCTTTTCCTGAGGTGAAGATTTTAATTTAACAAAACAATTATAAATAATGAAAAATGTGTAGACCCTAAATAAAAACAATTCAATAGAATATTGTTAATAATACATTAATATACCTAATACCATATCATTTGATTATATAACATCATCTGATGTTGTTTCAATGGATTTAAACACTCCCTTCTTTTTATAGTATTTCACCATGTCATTATTCTTTCTATTCTTCAGACATAAATCCCCATAACCTATCTCATTAGATATAAAACACCATAATAGATTTTTTATCTGAAATGGTCTTACCACTAACAAGATATTTATCTTTGCAACCAAAAATAATATATGAGAAACTTATACATTAGAAGAACTTATTATAATTCTTAAGACATTATTCACAGTGGATTATTCAACACCTATCAAAAAATTGGAACTTTATTTACTTATCTTCAAATTTCATCCATATTCTATTCCAATTTTCCTTGCTCCTGGATCACTTTTTTTACTTTTATTCATTGAATACATGGTAATGAAAATTGTTCATTTATATATTCATATAACACCAAAATGGTTTATCAAAACCTTTAAATTCCTGACATATAAAATAAATTTCGTATATTTTCATTAATATTATGTAAAACGTATTAAGTTTAATATAAGGATCCAAAAATATGACTACATACATTTGAAATGTTGTGATATTTTTTTCATACATGATCACTGAATAATCCCAATTATTCTATGATTATATGAAATTATTTTATATCCCATGTCAAATAAATTAAGGAATATTCTTCTTAAGAGAAATATTCTTAATTTTATATAATTTCATGCTCAAAATCTCTTATATTTATCATTTAGTTTGAATAATTGAACACCATTTATCTACTTCACCTACTAAATGAAAAATTGAATGATTTACCTATTGATGATCCAAAATGTCTATAACTTAAAATATTTTGTTAAGAGCCTTAATCCATCACTCCACTATCTGTATGTATGAAGATATACTAAATTATAGGTGTTGTAGTATCATTAAATGATCCATTATTGAAATGTTTTTATGTGGTAGATTTTCATGAATTTTTTCATTGATACCATCACTACATATATATTAGTTATTCTAATACATTACAAAAAAATCATTGTTCCCATTCCATACAATCCATTATGCTGATTTTGAAGGATACATTCCTTTTGGCACATTCCTACTTAAACATCCCTATTTCTTATACAGAAAACCATTATGAATATACATAGTTTTGATAATGTAACATAGAAGTACTAAAATTATATATAATGATAATAATAATAATTAATAACATAGTAAATTTATTTACATTCATTATCATAAGCTCAATAATTTTCTAAACCATTGGATCTTATACCATCAATAATGACACAAACATAAACAATCCATTAAATCGATTCTTTAGAATGGAATTCATTTCCTTGAGCCAGAGGTGATATTTGAAGATTATAGTTATGTATAATATGGTCACCACCATTACATAAATTAATATTAAATCAAAAATTAATTACTACAACTCAATAAATATTTTTCTTCAATAAACAATTTAAAAATAAAACAAGTATTCTTTTTATAACATATCATCGAAATTTTCATATTGGCCTCATCATTATCCAAAATAATATTTAAAGCCACGTGAAAAAAATTTGAATATCTGGAATGAGTAAAAAAACTCAATAATTTCTATATAAATATTTTTCAGAAAACTTGTTAGTTTTTGAATACTCTTATAAACATTCAATTTTCAAAATAATTATTAGGCTATAAATAACATTTTCAATACCCACGAAATCCACTTCACTGAAAATTATTTTCCAAAAATATTTCAAAAAAACAATATTATTTGAAAAATTTAAATAACCAATCCATGGTTGTAAATATAAAAAAAGCATGAAAATATTTACATTTTACCTTTAATAAGTATCATAAAAATCCGTTTAAACTTGCGCTCACTATCAAACCTTATGAATTCATAATATTTCCATTAATAACTGAACAAATATTTGATAAATCATTTAAATAACTTGGGAAATCATTTTAATCACAATTTTATAATTACTTCTACAAATGTATTAACCTATCCAATAAATTACTACAATCTCTTTGGGAAAACCGAACTGTTAACCATAATCCCTTTATATAATTAATCAAAGAGGTATAATGTGATCACTTCTCATCATAATCTATATAATGATCAACCATCTTCTTTTTCAATATAAATTTCACCCATAATCAGACACAATAATCAATAACCATAAAATAAAGATTATATAATAAATATTAAATTTACATTATCATACTCAGAAAAATATTCTCTTATCTAGTAATAAAACATTTTCGGATATTGAAATATCTATTCTATTTAAATAATTTTTTTTCAAATTCTTAGAAAAAATTATGGGTGTTTTCCATTAACTAAAATATGTTATACTATAATGGAATCCATGGATGAAATAAAATTTATAGTAGGGGAATTATTATTGACACCATATATGTTAAAATAGAACATTTTATATTTCATTATATCAAAAGGTTCCATATATAATACATAGGCATATTACTTTTGAAAACCTTTGAATTAAAGTAAAATGTGAAATTAAATGTCATTTTTAATTTATTTATGCTTATATAAATAAATTCACAACATTATTCTCATAATATTAACATGGATGAAAAATATTTGGAAAATAGATATTCAAATCATATTAATCATGTCTTTTTAGGTAACTTATCCCTTAGCTCGAGTTTGACAAATCACATATATTTTTTATCATCATGAATTGTAATATTATTTAAATTATATAATTTCCAAATAGAAATTTTACTCTTTATTATTCCTTTTGTTTGATTTTTTACCATGTTATACATAATTACTTCATTAACTAAATTCATGTACTACGTTTTAGTGATATTCGGCTCAAATGTCCAAAATGACATGGATAGGTTGAATATTGTCAAAATTTTCATTATTCAACCATATATAGAACAATAATATTGAAGTAAATATCTTTTTAATAAATTAATTACACATTTTAATCCAATCATAAAATATTGATATGAAAATTGAAGTATATTACAATCATGTAGATGAAAGGTATTATGTACTAAAGAGTAAGGTTTTAATTTTTAGAAGAGGATAAGAAAAAAAAGTTAAATATAATTTTATCTATAATGATTTATTATTATATCATAAATATCATATCATATATATTTAGTATTCAAGTGGTTTGGTACTGAAAAATGAATCACATCACTTTGTGGAGGTGGTAATAGACACATTCACAGTAATGACATTATCATTATTCAATGGATGGAAATTGAAATAAATAAAATTATATATTATCATTAAATAATGATATATATGTCATGAATATCATATATATACAACAATTACATCTTATAACCAGTTATTATTGAATAGGGAGAAAGATATATATTATTACATTTAAATAACGAAATATTATTATATAGATGATATGTTTGTTATTATTTAAGTATATTTGAATAATAATTCATTGGGTTAGAAGAAGAAATTAAATTAAAATGCATGGCTAATAACTACACATATCCTCCTGAAACCCACACAATTCCTTATTAGGATGGTTTTCAATAAACTTTTTACATCTTAACCTTTTTCATGAGTGATTCATGAACCTTATATTTTTAAAACATTCTATTAAAATGATGTAGATGTCTTAAATGATAATAACTTTGAATTATCAAACAAAGATTATTAATAATTATCATTTTTATGTAATATTATTCTTGAGGAATATAATATGATCACACGCTAAAATATTAATATTCTTTTAAATAAACTATTAAAAACATGCTATGTATTAAATTGGTAATTTGGAATTTTCCAAGATAGTGAAATTTGTTATCAAATGTGTGATTTTTTTTATTAATTTTGGAAATATAATATCAGTAAAAGGTTTTAGGTGTCCTTGGTAAGGGTTTTGAACCATCAAACACATTGAAATTATTCAGGTGATGATTCTTAGATGAACATTGGATTTCTTCATCATTAAACTTGAGGTAGTAAGTCCTTGAATATAACACATGTTTTGTATGTATTATTAAATTAATTTCATTAAAATGTGTGTAGTCCTGAGAATTCTAAATCATATTCTTGATAACATGGGATTTTCTTTTATGCATCCTTTACTAGTGCCTATGTTTCATCTATATAGGTTGTTATAAAAATGATTCTATTTGACATGGAGTGATTTTTATATATCATTTCAATCTTATATAGTATGTTTTATTATTAGATCTTCTATTGTGGAGCCTGCTGGTTTAGCCTATCCACATTGTCCAATTAGAGTTATGTTCTAGAAATTTATTAACATGTACTAGGCCTCTCCCAGTCAGTGGGATTTGTCACATTGTTTTAGGATATCCTCTAAGAGGAATGTGTATTATACAGGTCAACATGTTCTCAGATTATCCCAGTTAGTAGGATGTATCACAAGATTTTGTCTAATCCTACATGTGGGATTTATTAGGTAGATGAATAATGTTTCTCTAAATAAGGCATAAATACTGGTAGTTCTGGTCTTCATAGACCTAAAATATGTTTTATTTTTTTATATATGTTTCTCTATATCTATACACTTTTAGGGATCATGGAATTCAATTTTATATGTTATTGAATGATGTCAAATGCCAATGGTGGTTTCCCATAGAGTCTTCTACTCACACCAAAATCGAGCATTATGGTGTGCTGGTAGATTTTATGCTTAGGTATTTGTAAAAGGGAATGAGTACCATGGTGAATGGTTGAGATAGTTTTATAGGAGGATGAATACATTGCATGATTTAGATCGAGTGGGATTTTTACTGATGCATTTATTTACTGGCCTGACCCCTACCTTGAATACTTTTTTAGTATTTATTTATATACCTAACATTATATATTATTACAATATGATTTAGAATTATTCTATATGATGATGCTACTAAAATGTGGATTTTTTATTGACTACTTACTGATTTATTTTTTGTAACTTCACATTTTATTCCTCTAACATGATAAAGATTCTATTGAATACATAATGATATACTTAGATCAAAGTTGCTTGTCATAAGACTCTTGAATATGTGGAGGTATACATATGGTCATTTCGTACTCTAGTTCAAACACGATGGTCTGATTGGTGCAGCAAAACAATGGTGTTAGAGGACCAGGTTGAGTAACCTGTTTATTCTCGTTGACTTGGTTTAGGACATCATAGTTATGAGATACGATGGTTTGGACTTCAGTATGGGAACTATGCTAGTGTCTAGCTAACACTGTGTAGTTTACTTATGAGATTCCATAAAATGGGGAATTTATATACTGACTATTGGATGTTACTATGGATTAAATTCAACATGGGTGATGTACATGACGTTGATATTTGATTTATGGGTTTTGGTTTGTGTTTAGGAATCATTATCAGCATGTGGGTTCACATGTCATATATACATATTTGATTCATTAGATAGATCCCAAATAATTCAATTCCCAATGTATTATTTTTTACATATTTTACTTGATATTTTGTAATAACATTCATGAATGTATATATGTGAATTATTCTAACATTCATGTACTAGTGGCCTGAGTGGGGGTTTGGTTAGTGATTAGGGGGTTATGAAATATTCATGTGGAGAACAGTCTGGGTTGTACCTTGTTGTGAACATTTGTCTATGCTTTTTAAGAATTTTTATACCTGTAAATATACTATATTAGTCAAATATTTTTAGAGTAAGAATGTTGAAACAGTTAATTTTTAATACAATTCATTAAATGGGGATCATTGTAACAACATAATTTTTAGAAGCCCTTTTAGGTTAAATTTCATATTTCTTTATTGGGAATATTTAGAAATTTAAAAAAATTCTACCCATACCCTAGATATAGTGTCTAAAAATAGTATGATGATTTCCAAGACCTTCTGTAAGAGTACAGAGTATTTTACTTTTTATAGATAATGATTGCCCCTATTTTTTATGTGTTATACAAGAGTAAAATCCGATGTGTAAGGGTGTTTATCAGTTATGAAAGTGTTTGTATTGTTCTCTAGTGTTTCATGTATGTTCTTAGATTTTCATAGTGGTAAAAATAAAATACAAAAAAAATATAAAAAACGTTTTTTTAATGTATAAACCAAAATGGGGCATAGAGGATTCATGAGCATTCATGCATTGTTTAGGGCCTCAATTTCAAGTTTTTTGATAAAAATGAAGAGGCCAAAGGTTAGAACATGTTTATCTGTAACAATACCACATAACTACATTGACATGATAGGGTGATGCATTGGTTTTCAGAATATTCCATAGGATCTTAAAAATCATTAATACATACAATTTACTACAGATGTAACTCACATGGTTTGCACATGGTTTGTCTAACCATGTTTATAAACCATGTGAGGTATAGTCTCACTAACAGTGGGAATCTTATAGATAGCTCACAGTTTGTCCAACAATGCAACCAAACCTTGTTCCCAATTAAATATATGACTATTTATCTTTTCAACATATTCTCTTTTAAGACTTATTTTATTATCTTCCTCCTTTATATTCACAACATCAAGAACATAGATCTCCCCCTTTATCTCTTCAAGGGTTTTAGATATCTCTGTAATATATTCTTTATTTTAATCATTATTGGTCACATTGGATCCCTATCGATATGCCTATCACTTCACTTAAATATTTTTTCTATTTTCAATTTTTTTTCTTATTTTTTCCATATGATATAATATTACCAAATTTTTGGGTGTTTTTCTAGTATACCATTTACTCAACATCCAGAACATATCTATTGTTAATACTAGACTAGGAGCCTACGACATGGCTATAAAAGGTGGTATACTAAATTTCTTTAAAATTAGTGATGTTTATAAATTGTTTCTATTGGGCTGAAAACCAAAATTTTTATTCAATTCTATTAAAATTATCATTCAATTAAATTGCATTCTAAACATGGTTATAGAAGTGGCTCCAGACCCCTAAAATCATTGGAAGTTGAATACCTAAACATGGTCCCCCACTTAGGGTGTGTTAGTTTAAATTCTATTAACAACCATTATTGTTTGATGCCAAAATACCCCATTGTGAGTTTGGATTGACACTTGTAAAAAATTAATGTAAATGATTATATTTATTTCAAAATAGAATTTATATATTAATGATAACTTGAACAATTATATTATTCATGACTATTATTATAGAACATGTTCATGTTAAAGGTATTTCCAACCTTGGGTAATACGTGGATTCCCATCCTTGAATTCCCAAGGTGAACTCCAAGGATACTAGCTAATTCACTGATTAAACTGATAAGGGTGATACCAAACATTGGCATGTTCAATGTATTATCTTTTGAATTATATATATTAATATAGATTATTGAAATTAATTTCTTGAAATTAGAATTTCATGTATTATTTTTATCTATGTAGATTGATGTCTTTAATCATATACCACCTCAGACTATCTCATTGGTCTTCAATAAAGTATATCCCAAGATTAACTTGGTGTATTAATTTGGCTCAGTTACAATGTTTTAGGGTGAAATGATTTATTTTTAACCCCTTGGATTAAACTCATACACCATATCCTAACATAGCAATTAACCAATACGAGTAGGATCATCATTCTATAGTCATGGATTCAATTTGTCTCTCACAGTTCCCATGATATTGTTATACATTGAACCATTATGTAGAATAAAATTGTCTTACAATAAGAAACACTAAGATTTGTATATATCAGTTTTGGTTGATTAGTTATCTCATTGAGATCCTGATTGAACAAATTTTTTTAATTTTCTATACTTATTTCCATTTATTATATTTACCCGCTATTGAATTTTATATTCACAATGTGAATTTTCATTACACACCATTGGTGGTGGCTTACTATGTTTTAATCACACCCTTTTTGCGCCACTGATTAGTACCCAGATAGAAATTATGCGAGTGGGTAAAAATAATGTGAAATGACCAATAACGGATTCTGAATTATTATTTTTATTGTGGATATCAACTAGATAATCGATCCAATGCTCTAGATGTCCATTGAGAAAGTTTTTATTATATTTTTAACTATTTTCATATACTTGTATTGTATTTTATTATTTTTAGTGACTTTAGATGATCATAATTATACTATTAATACATCATATGGATATGATATTACTGTGGTTTATTTAAAATAATTAATATTTAGTTTATTTATTCCCAATTCTCTATTATTATTCCAATTCTATACTATTTCTGTTACTAATTAATTATTATTTTACAAAATTATTTAATATAATAAATATGTTATAGTATACCCACCATACCACTGTATACCATCATTGTTATTTAGTACAATTTGGTGTACATGAAGGTGTACTTGACTCCATTTTCCCAACTAGGGTTGGTTACATATGAGTGAACTTGGGACGAGATGTCTCCATGTTTTAAAAAAGTTGTTTATTTTTTATTTTATTTCACTATTTTGGATTGGTATATAAGAGACTAAGACATGTTGTAACATGGTAATAATCCATTATTGGGAGAAGATTACCCATATTCCCGAAAAAAACCACATTACTGGTGATGGATCTCACCATTCTCGAGTTTTCTAGTTATAATTTCGATACATTCTTCATTGGTTGATTAACATTACATTTTAGGTTTTTCATAATAATAAATTTTTACCCATGGGTAGGTTTGGAAAACAATCATTTCCTCCTACATGATTATATTCTTGTAAATATTTTTGTTTCTTCTTTATTCCATTTCATGCATGTTTCATCACTTGTATTATATTTCTCATCTACTATGTTCCTCGATACTTGTAATTTAAAATATCTATTGTTTCTTCAAGAAAAAACTAAAAAATAATTATTTACATAACTTTTTAGTATGAAAATAATTTTTTCATTTCCATATATAATGTTGTTTACACTTAAAATAAAAAATTATGACATGTTTAAGCACTGAAAAATTAGTTACATGGGTAGAAATGTTTAGTTTTTTTGATTAAATAGACTCTTATTAAAATTTACAATGTTTATTCCTTTATAAATTGGGAATAGAGATATATATAATTGAACCATCATATATGGATTTTTCACATATTATGGAAGGATTTAAAAGGAAGGTAACAATTACCTAGAATGTTAATTATAACTTATAAATTATAAGGACATTATAAGATGCTGATTAAAGTACAAATCATGAGTCCTTTATATATAAACTTTCAAAATTTTAACATTTAGGGAAATGTTTTATATTATGTCAGGATTTCAAGTAAGTATTAAAGCTCATTTTTACCTATATATTGGAATTGAATCTGAATATAATTGAAAATTTGAATGAAACATGAAATTTAACATTATAACACATTGCTAGAAATATGTATTTAGCTAGAATGTCTTTAGATTTCAAGACCTAAGAATTTCATTTCTTTATCATCAATAGTCTAGTCTATCTAGTAATTATTATGTGTATATGAATAGAATTTTTTATACATACCTCTATGATGACCTTACGTTGAGCCCCCGGAGTGTTGTTATTACAATGCTCCTGAGGTTGTTGGAGCCTACTTGGTTGTAGTTCCAGTTGTGTAACTTATTATAATACCACATATCCTACAAGGATTTGGATCTAATTTTTAGCTGAGGGAGTGTTTGCAGTGTCTAGATTAGTCTATAGAGAGAGCATCATGACATGTATCGACTATGTGAGAGTTGATGAGGGATTTATAATAGCATCACCCGCCAACATTAGGGTGGAGTTAGTCCCCAGGTTATGAAATCATCTATTGATTATATGATATAAATCATTGAGTTTCATGAGAAGTATCCCAAAATGAGGGTGAAATGAACAAATTGTATGTTTTTGGGTTCTTCTATGTGATAGTTGGATGTTCTAGTATAGGCAGATCAATATTGAGTCATGGTTTAGAGGGACTTCTACGATACATTTTTTGATTAATTTATAGAAAAACTAATTTTTTATCAAGCTACTATAGAAATGAATTATGTCTTTCAAGGACTATTAAACTCACTTAATTGAGCTATATCATTTTACATCCACTATTTTTTATGATGATCTGTCCAAATTGATATGATCAGAGGATGGTCTTAGGTATACAATCAGATATAAAGTGTTTTTAAAAAAAAACTACCACATCTAAAAATGAACGAGGACCTGATCTCTGATTGAAATTTGATAGAAGATAAAGGTACATGGAATGGTAGTTTAGGACCTTGGAAGGGATGTTGTTTGGGAGTATTATGATGAATCTTTTTGAGACTATTCACAAGGTTAGTGGTTTTCAGAGTGTGTTTACTAGAACATACACAGTTTTCCATCAGCAAAGAAGGATGGGTCACACAAAACCGAAGTATAGCAGAAATGCACTAGAATTTATATCCTATGGAATAATGATTCATATATAGAGATATTTGAGAAATTTTTTTACATGTTCCCAGTTAGAGAGGATTAACACGAACTCCAAATTCTAGTGTGGGATCAGTATAACAATTCCAGGTCATGAGATGGATTACCACTGACTATATAAGTTAAGGAGTTTGATGAGGTAAAAGAATCAAAACGTGGGATGTGAAATTCTAGAAAGGAAGACCTTCTCGGTGAGGGTAGGTTGTATCACAATGATATGGGTTGGGCCAGTTATATTTAGATCATCATACACACAAGGTACAGTATCCCAGACCATCAATAATATGCTTTATGATTTTAATATCATTGACTTTAGTATCTAATGTATTGGTTATTATAACTTCAAACTCATTATAATATATATACCATAGAGTATTGGAATCAAGAATCCTTATTTTTTGGGGGTGATTTCTCTTGAAAAACTTTTAGGTATATACATAGAATGTTTTCACTTTTTCAAGGAGTGTCCCTTCGAGACTATCAATAAACAATTATTATAGAATTATGTTTTCCTCATGATGATGGGAATTTACATAATTATTAGTATGATAATGTTAATTCACTATCAATACCATTTTAATTGTCATCACAAGAGGGTTTCTTTTGCATTACCCATAATTTGGTAACTATGTTCAGAACAGAGAATTGATTACCTAATAATGTCAAGAAGGACATGATACTCTTATACTTTGTAGAGTATTAAACCTGATTTCTTGTATCATTCTTGATTATTGAAGGTTTTTAAATAATATCATTCCACCAGTTCTAATTAGATTCTAAGCTCTTTTCCATGATTAATTTATATTTCTACATATAGAGAGATATGAAGTTCACCATTGATCTTGTTCAAGGAGTAGAACCAGTAGTTATTAATCCATTTAGGGTAGGTCTTACGGAGCTTTTGGTTTTAAAGTTGTTAATCGAAGACCATGAATCCAAATGGTTTCTACAAGCCTACTATTCTATTAATTATTTAACTATGTTTTCCTATAATAAATATGATGGTATCATATGTCTTTGGGTTGATTATCGGTGGTAGTATTAGTTTATGAAAATGATCATGTAACCACTTTATCGAATATATAATATCATTGATCATATCCATGATCTAGAGTCTTCTCAAATATTTTTCTGTGATATGGATATAGTTATGTTAATGTTGTTCCCTCAGATATATCACATATAAAATTTAAAAGTAGGTATAACCTATATAAATATCCTCTTATTCTGTTTGTTCTTATAAAAAAACCTTCTATAATTATGTCCTTGATGAATTGAGTTTTCAACCAAAAAATATATTCCTTGATGGTCATTTTTAAGGATGAGATATTAGTGTATTATAAAACTAGTCACAGTCATAATAAACCCCATGACATCATATTGAGTATAATAAGAGATGATACATTCGTTGTCAAGATTAAAAAATGGAACTTCTGGATTGATAATGGTCACATTAAATGTCACATATTATCATAAGAAAGGGTAGTTGTGGATCTAGTGATGGTGAGAGACGTTATATCCTAAGAGTAACCAAATATTTAATTTTATATACAGATTTTCTTGGGGATAGATGGTTAAAATCAGAATTCCTTCCAAAAAATGTCATTCCATTGGACGCCAATTAAAGTATTGAAAAATAGAAGTATAAATTTTTTTACTCTCTATGTTGAAATTCATAGACTAATGTTGTCCCAAAAGCCATTATGAAATTATAGTTAATGAATATTATTAAAAATATAGATCTCTATGTTTAGGAGTCTCACTTATATAATTTTATCGTAAAATTATTTGTGGCCACACAATATCTTCATCGAGTATAGTGGAGGAAAATTTTAGATTCCAAAGACTTAATCCCAAGAAAAAGTGTTTTAGTTGAGGATTACTGGCAGGTTAGGTTGTTTAATGAGGAATAGTTTCTACATATACTTAGGCATGTCTGGGTACCTAAATTCATGTGAGTAGATTTCATGAAATGACCTCTGACATCTTGATGGGAGGTATATCCCAAGATCACTAAGACGTACCATGACTTACTCCACCTATATTAGTGGCCTAATATAGAAATGTACATTTATTGATTTTTAATTAGGTTCTCAATGTATCATGAAGTAAATGAATAAAACAGATGAAATTATGTTTTTAATAGTCACTACCCATCTCAGAGTAGAAATGGGGTGAAATTACCACAGATGTAATGACAAGGGTGCCAAAGTCACTTCAATGTAGTGACCCACTACTATAAAAAGCCTATATACCCTTATTTGTTTTGAAAAAAATGTGGGTATAGGTCCCCCTAAACCCATGGTTTTTGTGAAAACTGTGGGAATATGGGTTTGTTCGAACCTATACTCACGGTTTTTCAAGAACCATGGGTATGAGGGTATGTTCTAAACCTATACCCACGGTTTTTGGAAAACCATGAGTATAGGTCTCAGTTAAATACCTATACCGAAGGTTTACTAAAAAAACTGTGGGTATAGGTCATTGCGGAAAACCCTATACCCTTGGTTTCATAGAACTATGTGTATAGGTTTCCCACCTGAATGTGAGAAAAAAATTTATGTGGGAAAACTCTAAACAAACGGTTTTTAATCCTATACTCACAGTTTATATTAATATATCAATAAAAATATTGGGTTGTGTAATTAAAATTCACATAGCTTGGTTTGTGAAGTGCGACATGGTCGTGGAAGGAGTAGTGGGTTCGAAACATGATAACATTTATTTTCATATGCTGCATTATAAATTAATACAATTAAAAAGATGTAGAATTAAACTAACGTAATTTAGAAGGACTGAGTGGTGAGGTGTTGCGTATTTGAAAATGGGGTAATGGGTTCTAAACTCATTGAATGTTTTTTCCTAAAATTGACGAAACGCTTTAATATAAATATGTTAATGGATATATATAAATATAATAAATATACACAGGTTGGATGGATAAGTGTTTGGTGAGGAAAGTGCAGGTTGTTGGATCTATTTCCAACGCTGGTTTTTTCAATATATTTTTTCCCATGGTTATAAAAACATGGGTTGATGACCATAACACGGTGGAAAAAAGGTAGTCACACGTTGGAAATATATTTTCCCAGGGTTTTCAAAACCGTGGGTATAGCCTATGGACCTATACCGATGCCTCGGTTGCCAACGACTACCCAAACCTTGGGTATATCCTATACCCACACTTTTGAGGTATATACCCACAATTCAAAACCGTGTGTATAGGTTATTTTCCTAGTAGTGACCCTATGTGGGTGACTTCTTATAGGTTAACAAAGGTCTCATAATTCTATCCATTTTGAGTGAAATTCCTATTGTACAATCTTAGAAGAATTTAAATTTAATAGATTGTGTTCTTCAAATTAGTTTCATGCACCAACATATTATAGAGGGACATTTTTTAACACATTTTTTCTACTATGGCCATTAGAGGGACCTTAGCTCACATATTCTTTTGAGTAAAGCATTTCACCCATACACCAATGATTTGTTTGAGTGCGCTGTATAGGTACTAGAGGACATTCTCTATGAATACATTACTTAATTTTGAGGATTGTGGGAAAATCGGTTGTCCCTAGTTTACTTTACTGATAGTAATATTTTTCATGAAACTATCCAAATATATTCAAATAATCCAATATATTTTTGGACTCAATGTGTTTCATCTATGCTGGTTAGAGTCTTTGGTTGGATTGAAGAAGATAAAAATAATTAGGAAATGAAGAACTGTAGCTCGGTCTAAGAAGAAGTTATATACCCATCATGAATGACAACCAATGGAGTTTGAGGATATATATTGGATCTTCATACTAGTCATTAATATGATGTGCCCTCTATGGATTCAAAGGAAATGTATGATATCACCTAGATTGTTTGGACGATTAAAAATATTTTAGAGTATGAGGCCAATAGCAAATCAGATATCTCTTCCTCAAAAGTACAGGTGTATGAAAGATTCATTCCAGGCATCATAGCACCATTTTTATTACTATGAAATTTATATTGACTTTGATCATATGGAAGTTTATATAGAGGTTGATGCTTCTTTTGAGGAGTATATAGTTCGTATCATAGATCATAAAAAAGGCTATTCAATGTATGATAGTAACTTTGGATTGAGTTTCATGGAGAAATGACTATGTACATGTGAAAAAATGGGAATGAGATTCTGATATAAATGCTTAGTGGAAAGAGCTATTCATGGA
Organism: Viscum album; assembly: GCA_963277665.1. Taxonomy (NCBI): domain Eukaryota; kingdom Viridiplantae; phylum Streptophyta; class Magnoliopsida; order Santalales; family Viscaceae; genus Viscum; species Viscum album. The sequence goes on from OY728163.1 coordinate 1,329,717,619, forward strand.
TTCCTATAAACCACCATTGGAAGGAAAACTAGAGGTTAAGACTTTTATGAGGGAAAGCTGTAAATTCCAATTTATTTTATAGAAGTAAATATCCCTGAAATTTTAGTCTAAACATATAGTTTTCCCTAAAAGAACATCTTAAAGGGTTCATGGAGGACTTTTGAGAATTTGGGCTTGGTTTTTGGATCATAGATTCATTTTTTAGGAGAAACAAGGTGGGGTACACGATTAGCACATGGTTATCAGTAACTTTGAACCCCAACTGTGTGTCCACGAGAGGGTGATGTAATGTTTATCAAATAATGAAATTGGAACCAAACTAATATGAAAAAAATTCAATTTTTATAGTATAAATTTGAAGAATTTGAATATATTTTCCTTTCTATGTACGCAGAAAATATGAGGCATCAGATGAAGGATGATGAGAATCGTACGATTGGTGAATTGATTGGACAAACGTAATGCCAAAAAATGTTCCCTATTAAATATCCTAAAAATTCATTTCTATCCTATTAACTTTTAAACATTCATTCTTTATTTTCCTCCCTTATTTTCAAAGTGTCTGGTATGTAAAGATCTATGTTTCCCACATTAATATTTTGAGAGATCAATATCACCCAGACACCATTTCGATCACTTATGGCCATGTTGGATCACCTTAGTATGTATAACACTCCACAATCTTATTTTCTCAGTTTTATTCACTATCTTGAGGGTTTTCTCCATGTGAACTAATATTTTTTTAATTTTAATTCATTTGACTATATTTCAATTTTCTGTCATTCCACAGAAAATATAAGGCTAATAATTGATGAGGAGTCTACCAAATGATAAGTTATATGAGCTAATAATTTTTTATTATATTCACGTTTTTTATAATTTTTTATCATTTTCCCCTCAAAATGGAAAATCCATGCATTTCTCTTAAAATTAATATTCCTTTAAATTGTTATATAAAAATTATTCTAGTTGTGATATGATAACCTTGAGTTAAATGGAAGATGAATACCTCAACTTGGATTAACCCTTATGGTGTGTTTGGTTAAATTATCAATAAAAAAATTATTTCTTTTTTCCAAAACACAGCTTTAATGAATTTTGTTTAACCCTTGTGAAAAGAATAAACTAAATTATTACATTAAATTATTTAATATAAATGATATATATCTAAGACATTGGTCAATTATCTTGTGATCAATTATTAATATGGACATTGATTACATTAATGGTGTGGTCTACCTAGAATATGAATTAGATTCCCAATCTGAAATGCATCGAAAAACACCAAAGATTTCAATTGATTCATTAATGTGATTGTAATGTGAGGCACAAAACATTGGTTTTTTCAATGTGATATGTTTTGAAAGCCGTATCTTGACACTAATGGTTATGCATCATTTATAGAAATTATAATGCCTTAGGAGCCTCTCCTTGTACTAATCTTGATCTTATTGGAAATGCACCACCACTGACACTCCTCTTGAGATATAGTTATGTCAATCTAGATATTACCTTGGAAATTTCCTCTATTATTGTTAGTTGATTTCCTGGTTCAATGGCAAGGTTCCAAATTTTGATTACATTAAAACCCCATAACATAACTCCTTTTCTGATCACTACAAGTGGGATTGACCTAATAAAGTCATGGATTCCACGGGTCTCTCATGGATGACATTTTATTGTTATAATTTTATACCTTGGTTATATTCCATGGGTACCGGTCTAAAATCTAATGGCCTAGGATCAAAGACAGAAAACATAGGCTAATGTTGGTAGGGAAAGTTAGGTATCCCACACAGATTATATGAAAAAATGGTTTATATTTACTTTTTTCATACATTTATTATATATGAACACTATTACATTTTATATTTCCAAATATATTTTTCATTAGACACCATTGGTGGTGGCCTATCATGTTTTACACACACCCTTTTCAAGGCACCGATTGGTACATGAAAAAACTTCATTAAATCATGTAAGGATAAATGAAAACAACTGACTATTGATTCCCGATTTTCCTTTCATAAAGGATGTTGGAAGTAGATGACTAATATAATAATCAGAATGATCATTAAGATATTAGTTATTGTTGTGTTGAATATATTGTATATAAAATTTCTATATTATATGAGTGTTACCATGTGTTCTTATTTTCACTATAGTACTATCATAAAAACATCATTGTATAGTCCTATTAACATTTAAGACATTGTATTATTATTTGGGTTGTTTATTTCATCAGAAAAATTTTTATTTTATGTTACCATACTCATTTTCTACTTCATTATTATTAATATTTATTAATATGTTGTAATCTGATAGAGAGTGTATAGTCTCCCCCATCATGCCACCACACACCATAAATACTAGTCAGACGCCTACGGGGTCTGGGGATCCGCTACTATGGTCATGTGGAAAATGAGGTTTGAGTACTTATGAGTGAAATAGACCAGGCATTTCACATGAATATATGTAATATATTTATCCCAATCACTAAATAAAGACACCTCTATTGTTATGTAAGGGAATCCCAGATGTACAAAAGCTCACCATAAATGTAATTTGAACATCATGTACGGGTATACCAAGCCGAATAAAAGGATGAAACTTATTGTTAAATCATAAAATGATCATTATAAGCACTCAAATGGACAAAAAATCATGTTTAAGGGAACCAATGCATTTCTAATACCCATGATTGTTTAATCCTAAAGATGTGTAATGTTAATATTTATTTTCAAATAGTTATGTAATGGTGGCCTAGATATTAGATAAGGGTATATGAGTAGTGTAAGGGTTGTTCATTGGTTTCAAATGATTCAAAATGGTAACCTAGTAACCTTGCATGTCACATAAGTTCTGAATAACTTCAACCAATGTTACTATTACATTACACTCACTTTTTGAAAAATTATTTTTAAACATACTTTTTAATTTCCTTCTTCTTTGTTTGGACCTATAATGGTGGTCATAAATTTTTAAATAATATTAATCACATGAACTTATTTTTTACACCCATTTAATTGTTTTAAACCAAATATTAATATTTTAAACTCTTTTAATTGAAGAATTAGTTGAAATAAGAATTTATAGTGTAATTTGATTTGTATGGTTTAATGATGTGAACATGTACATAATTTTTAATTTTTGATTATCCATGATACTTATTCCATTTTTTTTATTATCTTGAGTTCATGAATAATAAGAATTACATTTTCCATGTTTAATGAAGCTTTCATTAAAAAACATGAGTTCTTATTCTAGGATCATGGAATTGGAAAACTCTGACACAATATACTATATTATTGGATTACTTGTTTTAAAAAGGATAATTCTAGGTAAGAATATTTATTTTACTTCTCCTCTTTCCAGAGTAATTTGTGGAGAATAACATTTAGATACTTTCTATAGTTAATAGAATGAATTATGAAACTATAATAACTGGTAATTATCAAAGAATGATAATGAATAATTTTAATCCTTATCCAAGATTAATCTAGAGATATATAATATTATCTCATGTGAAATTATATTTTATTTCTAGGAAATAATACTTTATGAACATTCTATGGCTACGATTGATAATTTAGAAATTTTACAGGAGATAAAAAGTTGTTATAACATGTGGTTTTTTTATTTTAGAAAAAATTACGTATCATTCTATAAATTCTTAGATAGTTATTTGAGATGATGACCACATGGATATTATCTAAGTGAAGTTTCCTTAATTTTCCATTTATTTATTTTTCAATAACCTATATTATTTAATAAATTGTCCTTATATCATGTTTTGTATATTTTATTTCAACATTACGATCATACGTGTTTTACCCTGTGAAACATATAAATAATGCTTGATTACATGAGGTGTGTGTGTGTCTAATTTTCTTATGATTATTTTACATACATATGTATTGTTATGATGATAATATTAATAGGTAGAATGTGATGTTTGAACTATCATTGATATATTTTATCATTTGTGTTGTTCATATTTCTTCTATAGATGACCATGTGGGGTGATCATATTTAGACTATCCTCATTTATGGATGTTCTAGATAGTGTTTGAGAAGTAATTAGTGCATCCCAATTAGTTGCATCTATATCATTGTTTTGGGATATCCCCTGAGGGGAATGTATCTTAAATTAGTTGGAATGTACTTTTTCTATCTCAGTCAGATGGATGTATCACAAGCTATTGGGACATCCTCTAAGGTGGCTGTGTGAGGAAGATGACTGATGTTTTATCCATGTTTGTGATGAAGAAGTTAAATCTAGCATCATAAGTCTTAGAATTAATTTTTATATAATTTTTATATTTCTTTTTATATCATTATAGTTATTTTTTCATATCATAAACTTGTATATCTAATGAACTAATGTATTTTTTTTAATTGGTGTCATACAATGTAATGTAGTAATACCCTCCTCATGAAATTTTGTGCACCTTTAGATTTCATGAATAAGGTTCTAGTGAAGGGAAATACCCCTATAGTTGATGGGTGAGAAGGTGGATCAAGGGAATAGAGGTGTTGATGGATAATGTGTGATTAGAACATCTTCTTCTGCATTTATTTAAAAGCATAACCATATACATTGAATCATTGTCTACTTTTTTTATGTGTCTGTTGTTCCACATTGTTACTACATGAGTCATAATTTTTATTTATTCTTCTTATACTATAATGAATATTTTTTAATTAAGTATTGATTGATTTATATGTTATTTCTTCATTTAGTTGTTCTATGACATGTTACTGAGGGTATAGTCACCTCACTTATAGAGTTAGAGCCTCGCTGATTATTAGTAGGCTATTGCATATGGGGGGGGGGAGTAGAAGAGTTCATGCAGAAATTTGGATAAGACCAAAAGGTTTGTTTAGGGATGTTACATTGATATTTATGATAGTTTAGTGGAGGTAATTCAAGGCTTCCCCCCCGAACAATTAGTTAAAAATCATGGATGGTGTTTCATTGGGAAAACTTTATAGATATGCTTCATCCTCATCGGTTGAGTGGTTAATTCTAGTTGAGGTGATTTATTTGGAAATTATAGGTCTATATTCACAATATCTACTATCCCGAGTTTTGTTATTTGGAATCGTATACAATAATGATGTCATATATCTTCTTATTATTGTATCAATTTAGTCATTTATTATAATGCATCGATAGTTTGGATTAAAATTTTCCAAATTATTAAAATGTTACACAAACTAATCCACATGGAACACCATAAAAATGATCCATGAAATATTAAATTAATTTTATTATGAACATTTAATAACAATAAAACTTATATTATATATGAAGATTCAATTATAATTTCATTCAATAATTTATTGGGAACACATATTGTTTCAAAAAGATAAATTTTTAAAAAAGGTTTTTATTTTTTATATTTTATATTCAATAAAAAATAAATTTATAATTTATAGAATTTTAATATTTTTTAAAAAAAATTAATTTTTAAATTATATTACTAAAATTATCATAAGAGTAGTTTTTGAAACTTTTATGATATAATTGATTTTTATGTGAATCATGAAAATTAGAGTTTAAAAAAATATAAATTTGATGATATTTTGAATATATTAGAAGGACCTATATATTTATGAAACCTTTTATTTTAGTAAATGTGCTTCAATGAGTAAAACTATGTAATTTAAATTTTTAATTTTATATTTGAAATCCGATGTTCGACATTGTGGAACATAAGTACGATTTTCTTATTATTTAAAATGTATTTTATGTACTATTTTAATTAAAAATTTCATTGGTAATATTCAATTTTTGATTTATGTTGAAGCCAAATAAATATTATTTGATTTTAAAAAACCAATTTATATCAGGTAATTCAATAACATTTATATATTTATACGATAGAAACATACTAGTCTTAAAAATCTACTTTTTCTAAAGACATGATATTATATATTACTTGTGCTAATAAATAAATTAAAATATCTAACCACTATTAATTTAATTTTATAAAATTATGTTCATATTATAAATTATAATATATAAAAATGTGAATTTTAATTTATATTTTAATAATAATTTATCAAGGTAATTATTATATACTGTAGAAAAACCATTACTTGGGAAAGAATGATACTTTTCTAAATATTGGGTATTTATTTCCTAATTAAATATATCTACTTTAAATTAGTATTATAATGTAATGTTTAAACATATATAAAATCAATTAATTTTCCATTTCATTGGTAATCAATGTAAAATAAAATTAATAGAACATAATGATTAAAATAGATTAAGAAAAATAGTTTTAAATGACTTTTTAATATTAAAAATATTTTTTTATATATAAGAAATAGAATATTTTTATTTTTGTACAATTGTAAATTAATAATGTATAAAATTTGTAATAACAGTCACATTATAATTTTACTAATTAATAAATAACCATGATTAATATTAAATTAGGATTAATAGTGATAATGGTGTAATTTAATGTGGATTGTATTATAATATATATATTTGACACTTTGAACAGATATAATAAAATTTAAAGTTTTTAAATTCTTAGTAGCACGTCTCATAAACATTTACCCATTAAAATCCCCTGAAATTCCATTTTTACCCACTACATAACATTCAATTCCAGTGAGTTGTCCCTCCCATTAAACTATAAAAGGATCTCACTTCCTTCCACATCAAGTCACACATATATTTTGAAATTTATAATGAAAATTAACCATTTTAATTTTTAGAGTGTTCCTATACACATTTTAAGCCTCTATAATCAACAATGTGCCTCATATACTTCATGTGAAGATCCAAATTCCCACATTTAGTATTACTTAAAGTTTATCTTTAATTTACCATCCATACAATATAACCTCTACCAAGACACTATAAAAATATTTACATAATGAAATATGTAGAAATAATATTCGAAAATTTTATTATATTGATGTCATAACCTTTATCTATTGCTAGCCTATTAAATCAAATTAAAAATGAAAACGATGCTCATGGACCTATGTAGACAACTACCTTAATGAACAAAAACTTTCATTTTTTATCACCACCATTCATGGATAGTTCATTAAATGGTTGTTATGAATCATAAGATATTTATTTAATGACTAATATTATGTAAATATAAATTATTCATTCTATAAATAATATAATAAATCTTATTTACTTTTAAAACTAACATCCTAAAATTATTATACAATAAGAATAAATGACTTATTTGTAAGTGATATCATATTGTTTAATTAACTTATTATTATAACTCATCCAAATTCTGATTCATTCCCTTAATTATATATAAATAATATAAATTCACTTTTTTCATAGTGATATTATAAAAAATAATAATCACTTCTCTTGACATACTCAAAAAATATTTTTGTATGTTCTTATTATATATTTTTATCCACCTAAAGAACAATACTATAAATGTATAATAAGGATGGATTTGGAAACATAATATCATATAATAATTATTAGATTTAAAATTTTCAAAATTTTAATATATATATTAAACTCATTAATTAATACAATACCTTTTATTTATTAGAAATTACATAAATAATTTAGAACTGAATTCCTCATCAAGAATAATGACTAAAATATATATGAAATAAAAATATATAATATTAAATAATTAAAAATAACCAATCACATTACCTTTTATAATATATAAATGACAAAATTCATGGAGGATATTTAATAAAAACATAGCTATTACAAAACTTGTTTAAAATGAAAATGATTACCCATATCTGATATTGATAATATATAATAACAAAAAAATATATATTTATAGTTACTATGAATAAATTATATAAATGTTAAGGCATAATAAAATGGCACGAAATTTTTTTATTGTTATATTTTTTTATATTGCTGCGTAGAGAATATTCGACTAAGATTAGTAATTAGGTTAGGGGTATTCATCTTAAATTCTTTATATTGAAGCATACTTTATGTTAGAAAACATGTTTTTATCATATGGTGTAATTACTACTCATTAATTTATTATTATATTTTTTTATTCATGGGAAATACAAATCCAAAAGTGTTCCTTTTTAGAAAATGGAATTTTGACCAATTTTTTCTGTAGTTTCATGGAATTTTAAAAACAAAATTTTCAATAAATATATTATAATGTCTTATATTTCACATCACTTGGGATCCCCTACAATAATATTTTACTATATGCAATTTTATATTGAAATAAATTAAAATTACATAATAATAAAATAGAATGTTTTAATATGTGGGTTTTAATAAAGGCATATTGAATTTATTTAAAATGATCATTACCTTTCTCTATAACATGTTTTATCTTTGGATTTACAATTAAATTAGATGATTTCATTTCATTTTCGAGGCACCATTATTGTTTATTATATTTTAATGTAATTTTTTTTCAAATTAATTCGCATAACCATATTTAAAATTATTTCTATAAATTTATATTTTTTGATAATGTTATTTTTTTTCCAAATAATTTTTTGTGTGTACTTTCATGTTAACACATATTTTAATTTATTTTTTCATTTTATTTGAAACATTGTATCACCATTCTCATGGTTTCATAATAATGATATTTTTACCCTAGGATTATATTTTTTTAGAAATTATTTTAAATTATATAAACATTTATTAATTCCACAGTGATTTTTTATAAAACTATAAAGAAAAATTTTCATATAATTCATTTTACATTTAGAAACATTATTCTTGATCAAGGATATTATTAAAATATAACCACCCACCTTGTATCTCAATATTTATATTGTAATATTATTTTCTGTCAAATACGTTATCCATCATGTTATTTTTGATTCTAGCCTTCCAAAATTAATAATAATTACATTTATTCCAATGATTTTAATTTTTAGACACTATAAATTTACATACATTGATTGGGTGTAGAGTTCTACAAGATCTAATTCATAGTTTTGTTGGGGAAATTATTTTATTAACCGTATAAACATTATCTACGTGGATAATATACTATATGATTTATTATCATGATATAATTGTATTTACCTTGATAGATACTATTTATCATTGGATAATCATATTATTCATATGTTCTTTATAATGTCTTGAATGAAACCCATTTTCACTCCATGGGGTTTTAAGCTAAAAAAATTCATTGAAATACAATATAATGTTTAATGAAACCAATTCTTATTCATGGTGTTTAATGATGTTTCATTTTGGAACTCATGTGTATGATTACTACTTAAATGAAGTGTGGTACCTATATATCTCTACAGTGCATTGGCTAGGTATTTATATGTCCTGATATGAGGATGAAATAAGTAGTTATTATTTAATCATAACACAAAAACAGGTTGTGATACTTATTCCTCTATAAGAAACATGGGGGTCAATATTAATTCACTAATGGAAACTAATCTGTGGATCCTGATCCACTGTGAGAAATAGATTGTGATACTTGATCCACTATGTTACAATTTATATTCTTAAAGAATATTCCAAAATTCATAATTATTCTTTATATCTATGATATAGACATTTGTAAGTATGAAGTCTTATGTCAAGTAATGATTTAAGATCTATTGATTTTTGGTTATAACTTCTTTATGTGTCCTAAAGATAAACAAATGACCATATCATACCCACTTATAATGATTAATTTTTATGACATATATTTACCATTACTAAGAATATGATCTCATCCCTTTATTATGATTCAATTTTAATATTATATAAATAAAATAAGAAATATTTTATTGTATTTTATGTTGTGAATTTCTAGGATACATGGAAGACATCATTTGGATTAAGAAGTTTCTTATAATGTAGAAAAAATATTTCATTAGTCGAATAAGGCAACTGTTTTTTAGTTAATGATTTATCCTAATTTATTAAATCTCAAAACCTAAATTGTTTTTATAAAATATTTTAGATAATTGTTTTCATTTTGTTGTGTAATTAGATGACCACATATGTGGGCCATTATAGTTGGCATTAGAGTAGGTCTTTGATATATTTTTTTGATTATGATGTAATCAATTGGGGATAATTTAATAGATTAAATTTTTTTCAATGGTTTATATGTTATGTATGATAACAATTTAAATGATATAGATAACACTTTAGGGTTCTTTTGGTAATTATATAATTTTATAATTTAACATAAAATAATTTTAGAAAGTATAAGTGATGTGTCTTTGTGTAGGTTAACATCTGTAAATTTTGGTAATGTTTTGACTATATAGTTTTCCTAGAAATTAAATAAATATATGGATACTAAAACTTGATGCATGTTCCAAAACTAATGATCCTTCATGTAAAACTATTTGAATGGGGTGTGTTGTTTCTGAACTCTAACATCATATGGTGCAGGAAAAAGATGACTATGTGTACATCCATTTTATCACTTCTAAGGGATATGCTATGGTAAATTCACATTATATATAATGATCCATTTTGATTAATTTTAGTATTATTATGACTGATTTGGTTAGGAAACCTAACAAAAAAATTACCATAATCATCATAGGTGAAATTTATAGAGTGATATGATGGTCCAATTAAATCATCGATGAAATGCATGTATAATAAGTTTAAATGAAGGGGGAAATTGGTCAATACATTTTAGGATTAAATTTTTATATTAATTTTTTAATTTAAATTTATTTTATTTTAAATTATCCTTATATATTTGTTGTCATTGAATTCTATCAGAATCATGATGAATAACATGAATCTGTGAAAAGTATGCCCCTAAAAACTCTAAAAGAACCGTATTTGGGATAAATAGTTCCATTGTGTTATAAAAGATAAGTGAAGTGGGTATATTAATAAAACACATATAATAAGTTTATTATTTTCCCATATATTATTCTATAGTAAAATGATATATAAAATATCATGGATTCAATTTATTTAATGTTGGAGAATGTAATACCTCGCAATTTTAGAATATGTTTTTATAAATTAATAATATATTCAACAACATGCACTATAAAAAACTCCAATTTAAAAAAGAATAAATATATGATGATAATATAATTATGAAATTTATAAATAATTAAACCAATCGTATATATATGGATTCAATTATAAATTTATAAAATATAGGAATAATATCCATTAATGTTTTAAAAGGAAACTTTTCAATAAGAGCAGTTTATCATTATATAATGGGGTTCAATCGAAAAGATAAATTTAAAAATTATTTAATATTAATTTTATTAAATAAAATATATTTATAAATTCAAGTTAATAATTTTATCATAATATTCTTTTTTTGGTATTTATATGAATAAAATTTTTAAGTGAATAGTAAAAATTATTGTTTAAAACAAAATTGAAAATTTAATGACTCTTCCAATATATGAGAAAGAACTCGATGTTTATAATAAAATTTTAGTGGTTATATATTTATTTTATGATTAAAATTACATCTTTAAAATATCATATTGAACATATGAAACCTATAGTAGTCATTTTTGAACATATGTAACATTTTATTTTTATTTTAAATCCATTTTTGATCATTTATTTTAATTAATAACTTTAATGGTAATATTTAATTTTGGATTTTTTTAATCAAATTAAATCATAATTATTTTATAATAAACATATTATTATTGTGAATGTCAATAGCATTGATTAATTTATACAGCATATAAATGTTGCTAAAAATAGGTTTTTTGTGTTATATGTGCTCAAATCTGAAAGAATTTTTAAAAAATATATGAATTTTATTTTGTAATAAATTTTTAAAATTTTAGATGAAAATTTTAATATTATTTAATATTTTTAAATTAATTTTAATGCAGAAAATTATGTAACCATGCTAAATAATAAATATTTTGGTAAAATAGTTATTTTTCAACGAATGATACTTTTCTAAATATTTTCGATTTTTTAAATTATGTATTTATTTTAATTTGAGACTCTAATATAGTTTTGATATTTTTGATAAATGTAAATTAAAGACTAATTTGGTTGGTAATCTGTATTCAAAGGATTAATAATTATTAATGATTAAATCAATATTTAATATATAAAAACACTTTCCAACATATTTTAACACATTTAATATTCTAAAATAATTGATAATTTTACGTTTTTTGGAAATTTAATCAGGTTAAATAATATCTGAAATAGCTTTACTCACTTAGACGTGTATATGAAGGGTTATATTATTTTTTGTGAGATTATAATATTCATGATTAGTAACTACCCTAACATTATATTCGTTGGAAATTAATTATCCCACTTCTTTACCAATTAAAGGATCTCACTTCCATCAACATCATGTTAAACCTAAAAATATAAATTCACATTAAAATATAGATAAATTACTTTTATAGAGTCACTATATTCATTTTTCATCCACAATCCTAATCAAAATTCATTATGTAATTCTTTTCCAAATGATACTTTAAGAGATTATTTGAATTATAAATATATTTATTATATACACTTTTTTAATTTATTTTTCATCCCTATCCACCATCCTAAAAAATATTATATTAATTTTAATATAATTAATTAATTATATATAATATACATTAATTTAGTTATATTTATAGTATAACCTTTATATATTTCTCTTCTATTAAAATGTAAAACATAAAATGTTGCTCATGAAATTGTGCAAACTACCACCTTCATGGATGACATGTTTTTATACATCAACACTATTTAAGGATTGTTATTGAAATGGGTTCTGATAATTGATATGTCAATTATTTAATTATTTATATTATGTAAATATGAATTATTCATTCTATAATTAATAATAAATGTATGTGGTCCTTTTAAATCTATCAAACTAAAATGAACATTCCAAAAGGAATATATTTTTTATTATATGAAAATTATTTTTCCATTACCATCATTTTTAACTCATCATGATTACAACTCAATTTATTAATAAGATTAAAATTCGATCATTATAATTGTTTGATAATAATATTTTTAAAAGATAACAACTTTTGTAGCAATACTAATACATACATTTAGCAAGTTAATGATTGTAGTAGTTGACCATCTATACGAAAAATAGTATAAATTTAGATCATTTATGTATTTGTAAACATAATATTAGACATTTATTAGTAAATAATCAAATCTTTGTTAAAGAATCAAAATAAAAAAATTTCCTTCATTAACTCGGGAAACACTATTTGTTCATCCTGAATGACAAAATCTATATCGTCACATTCTTCGTCATCAAGAATAATAACTAAAATTCATATAACCTGATGTAATAAGATTATAAATAATTTAAAACTTAAATTAGAATTACTTTTATGATATACTAATGAGTATATTTGAGATGATATTCTTTGGAAAATAGTTTTTACTATATAGTATGGATCCTTTAAAATTTTGATTAAACCCTTGTTAAGGTCAGTTTTGGATGAGATCTAGAAGTTGAGCCCTTAGATCCCATTTGTTTGTTTTTTAATGAAGAAATAACTGGGATTGTGGATACTTATAAGCCATATAAATTATTAATATTCAATACACTATATGTTTAATAATGTTTTCCTAGTAGTGAAATTCTTATCATTACATGGTGTATAAAGCATTTATACAATGATTACATTTTCGTGAAATGTTTTTAAAGGGGTAAAAAACAATTTTTTTATCACACCCCATCCTTTATAATTCTCTCTTAGGAGAACCACGAAAGGAGATCACCTTTGAGTCTTAATTTAGTCTATGATTCATCAACTTTAGTCAAACCCTGATTCAAGTAACATCTATCTTGTTGGAGAGCCATTGGTAAGTCAGTCGGACCTTAGGCTTTATTGGGTGTTCATATTTCTGTCACTGATGCTATTTTGATTCAAGCTATTATATCATTTTATGATTTCATTTAGATGTTCTACCATTTTATTCTAATTCAATACAAACTAATGGATGATACTATAAAATGATATTAATATTGGCCTAAGATAGGTGGTCTATGACTTATCCCTAAAATTGTTGTCACTTATAGAATTTTTTGGTTCTGTGCATGCTAGTTTCACCAGGAAATGATCTTAGAAATTCATCTTCTAAAAATGTAATTATTAGGATTATGTTCTTCTCATTAATTTAACACGATATGCACACCATTCAGGTGTCTCTGACTTGACCACTGTTACGGTAATTTCCCTACATAATTAACTTACTATTTAAAATAATTATATATGTAAATTATATATATAAATACCACATGGCCTTATCTTTCTTAATTGAATTTATATTTGTTTCATGTCCTTACATTATCTTATCACGCATGATGAAAGGTAATGGAATAAACCTATTAAATGAATAAATATTAAAGTGATAAACTGTTTCACTTCGTTAACAAGCCCCTATCATGTTAATGAATGAAATGGAATGAATATATAAAAAAATTAATGATAATTATTATTATATGGTCCTTGATTACATATTATATAGATGTAATGAGTATAATGTACATTTTCCATTAGAACATATTCATCTTTATAGGAGTGGTCTCACATGAGACGACCTTAGATTCCTAAGGTAATGAATTGAAAACTCATAATATGCCATAATAATTTATTGAGTTTATTTACGTGGGAGATACACACCACATAATCTATTCATTCTAGGATTACCTGAATTCCTCAGGGATGTATCGACGATTCACTCGGAACTACTCAATATATTAGAATTCCTTGGATACACAACTTAGATTCATATTGATGTATTTAGAAACATTTCCCCATGGATTCAACCTATTAGTCCCATTCATTAATATCCCATTATTACCATTAATGAAATCCGTAGAATGGGTTTGAATCCATTATAGTGGATTTCATTGGGTGAGCCCCTTGGATTACACTTAGATGCCCTTTATTTCAAGATTCATGAGTTACTACTATGAGTTTGCCTACCACTGAGGTCATGGATTACATGGTTTCACCTTGGATCATCCTAAATTATTATTACAATCTATAATATTTATATTTATACTGTCATATAACTAATATATATAAATTTGAACATAATTAATTAACGGGTTACCAGTTCAGACCCCAACTGAGGAAGAAGAATGTATGATCCATTTATTTTGACTGCTTTAATTTATTTTATACCATCAGACTATATAGTTTATATTGACAGACTATATTGTATAATAGTCATTTATGGTGGACTACTAAAATGTTTCTCTCACACAATTCAGGCCCCCATTCATTCCTAGGTATATTGTACGATCATCGATATGTATAAGGGGAATCATATCTTTATATAAAGTTGACATTCTTTCTTGATTTAGGATGAATCTTGGTTTAAGATGCCTTTTTTAGTTCTCGGGTTTCTTGGACAGTTTTTGGAATTTTTTCTTTTGTATATCATGACTTTCTTACTATCATGTATTCATGTTTTCATATTTTATAGTTGCATGAAATTACATCATCATCCATTTTATCGGATAATGTTCTACTTCTGAGTTGATTACTATTTATGGATGATTATAATTACTTCTAATTCCATGGTTTATATTATTTTTTTAACCCATTGGTAATTTATATATGCTATGATCTCCTCTTTCATGAGTGACATTATCCCCTAGAAATGCCCTAGTCCCTCGATTCTAGTCTACAATTTCATTTTATGGGTATGTGCTCTTGAGGCAATGTGGCTAACAAGGTTTTATATACATTTGAGTGGAATCTGGTTCAAGATGTCACAAATTTGATTTATAGTGGTTTTTAGATTCTTTAGCAGTATTGTTTTTTAAAATAGATAAGATATTAGGAAAATAAAG
The DNA here is from genome assembly GCA_963277665.1 of Viscum album. Taxonomy (NCBI): domain Eukaryota; kingdom Viridiplantae; phylum Streptophyta; class Magnoliopsida; order Santalales; family Viscaceae; genus Viscum; species Viscum album. The sequence goes on from OY728163.1 coordinate 1,329,733,389, forward strand.
GGGCATAGTTATAAACCATGCATAGGATTAGATAACCATTGTTCAAGGTAACTACTATTTTTCCTAGCAATGGGAAATGATTATTCTATTTTTCATTAGTACAGTGGATATACGTTCAAAATTGGGTGATTCACATGAATTGTGTATTAGCTTAGATTTATTGTTATTCACATTGTCTTGGTACAAAATGGGTCATTGATACATAAATCAATATAGGAACCAATAAATCAGATTTCATGTATATTCCATGACATATATGTGTATTTAAATACTTACATTTTTGGGATTCTAGTGGTTTTTGAGTGATTCATGGTTGTTGGACATTCTTATGGTACTAAAATCATCAATTGGTTAAGGAAATTGTTTTTTTTAAAATGTCTTTATAAATATAAATAGTGTTTTCATCTGTAGGATCATTGTAAAATCATAAATTGTTAGTTCTAACTTATGTTAGCATTATACCCCTGTTTATATGAGTTGGGATTTGGATGTGATCGCATTATTACTAACATATATTATACGGTGTATATGACCTTATGAACTAGAATGATTAATTGAATGAGTTGATCCATTAAACTTTTTACCCATTACAATTTGAGAATGAATTTATAGTAGATAAATGGAATTTAATGGGTGTCGATTTTAGTGATGTGGTGTATGTTCCCTTGTTAACTTTGAATGATGACCCATTAAATCAAACCAGGACATATTTTTACAAGTATAAAATTAAAATAAAAATCATGAATAAATAATAAAAGTGATTGCAACTAATGATAATGAATAATATAATTTAATGAGTGTATACGTTTTTCAGTTGAAATTGATCCATCCATATGCTGGAACCCTATAAATTAAATAGTGAACACTTACTAATACCCCATACATCTAAGCAAGTATTTTGGATGGTATATTGGGTAGTGAATCGTTTTCGTTTGTTTTAATTATTTAAGTGTATCTATAAGCTCTCAATCTTGTTCAGAGGAATTATATTGAAATTCTTAGAACTATTAAACCATGATGTATTGGAACTGCACTACAATTGGGTGAAGAAAACCATACATTAGAGAGAGTGGGACCATATCCACAAGTCCTTACACAATGAGTTCCACAATAGGTACCACCTATTATACCAAAACTGGGAACTGAAACAAAACATCAAGAGTATTTTCTTCATATTATGCATTCTATGAACGTATCTCCTTTTATATTACCTATAATAATAGATCATAATTGTGACTTTCATTGAAATAATCAACCAATATTTTCGATGGATGATTTTCCCCAGGATTCATTGTCTTTCCTAGAGTCCACATTATATATCTAAAAGTATTTCGAGAGTCTTTTAGAGTGGAAGTTCTAGATAACCCCCTAAATGATGTGTGATTCCTATAAGAAATGGTGGGATGATGTTAGTACTGGGTACAATGTCTTAGTGGTATGACATGGCAATCGTTCTCTTGGTAGAAGGATGTGTAATCTTGAGGTTTCTGTTTATATCCATTCAGTTAAATGTATATTCACTTGAATCTTATTTATATACCATTATTTTTTGAAGAAGGGGAATATTAAGACTCATGTTTATGGATACCCACTTTAATGTGATTCTTGTGGTGGTATAGGTCTTCTTAATAGATTCTAATAGACCATTAAACATGCTTCTAGGTGATGAGGATCAATGACAAGACCCCCCTTTAGGGGCAAGATCAGGTGTACTATGTCGACCAGGGGGTTAGAGTAGCAGAAATAGGATATGTTATGGGGGAGGTTGTGGCCATGACATACATACTTATTAATATAATCACCATCATAGATATACTACTATGGGTAGTCCAACTGTATCTTTGGACCCATGATCTGGATAGTATCATGCTTCATAAAAAAACCCAAGGATTTGAGTGAATTTATGTCTATATAATGATGTAATATTCTTGTATCATCTACCATCATATCATTGTTAATCATTGTTGGTTCCTCTATATCATTTATTTCTCAATATATCTAGGAAAGTCTTTGGTTTAGATTCAGTACTTCTATGGTGTGATGACCCTGGACCAATCATTAGGTGTGCGGTTTGAGGGAATTCACCAATAAAAGGACTACCCCTTGATGTAGGAAATTATACCAACTTAAGGGAGCTTTAGAAAATCAAAATGACTAGATTTTATGTCATTATTGGGATTGATAGTTTGGTTAAATATAACACCTATATGGACCTCCATCATCGTAGGGTATCATTTACATCGCTAGAGGGAGTCCGTTATCATTAAAAGTTTGAGTGGGATTTCTAATCATGTTGAGCTGGACCATATCATCATGGGATAGGTGAATTTACCACTAAAATATCATATCTATTCATTTAGGAGTTGGTAATACATTTGGAATATTTTCTTCTAGTGGAAGATCATTTCAAAGATATTTTTCTTGATACTTTTTATAAGGCCTCAACCTTAAACCTTACTTAATATTGAATTAATTGAATAATTCACATTGAGGATCTTTTCAGGTTTAGAGTTTTATAGAATTAGATCCTAAATCATGAATTACATTCGACATTTAAAAAAATTGGTTACATAAAATATAGAATTCATTTTTATTTTCCATCAACGGAAACATATTTAAAATAAAACATGGATTCTTCCTTGAAACTTCCTTGACACTATCATCATATCATGCACCTTTACCTTGACCTGTGAAAAACATTTCAAAAACTTGGGATGAGCATAAAAACCTCAATAAGAGATATAAAATTATGAAAAGAAAACATTAGTCCATGTATGAAATCATACTTTACTCATAAAACATAAGAATTTTAACATAACTCATCAAATCACGAATAAATCATAGAAATCATAAGGCATAAAGGTAACATGAGGCATTAATAACATTATTACGTAGGGAGTAACCCTCTTGGTTACATTTGGAATACCGATCACAGTATATTCCCTAAATCTCTTCTGAGAAACCTTAATTTTTAACCCCTTGGCGTTACCCAATGCATTGGAGAGCTATATTGGGCTCACCCACACTTAGTTTTTCACAGAACCACCCGTCTTCATAACAATGCCCAAGAATCATAACATAATCATAGCACATAACATAAACATAAAGTAAAGATAGCATTGCCACATTGCAATAACAATATAACATTTTAAGATATTGAAATAATGAATCCATTCATAAAACCATTTTCAAAACCATTTAAAACATTTAATAAAGAGATTTTTGAATCAAAGTGTCCCATAACACCTTGAAGATTTTAACATTTTAAACCACTAATATCCATATAAATAAATCCTTAAAACCATTTTGAAAACATGTATATTAATAAGAATAAATCATTAAAACATTTAAAGCGATATTTTGGTTAAAGGATTTTTACCAAAACCAGAGACACTTGAATACAATAATTGAGGAATAACATTTAATCAGAACATTATTATATCATGATAATAAATGGATTCATGATATAATATTCCAAAGGACAGTATATACACCATATATGAGTTAATTGGTTCATAACACCAATGAAGTATCAATAGAAATGTAAAATGTGATGAAATCCCTTATAAAAAAGGTATCCTTAAATTAAGTATAAATCAATCTCAAAATTATGTGTGAAAAATATAAATACACCAAATATAATTGGATATTAAGTTTAAAACAATAAATGTTCATTCACACATATTCAATGGATGACATATTCAATAACTACATGTTGAACCCAAAGAAATCAAAATTGGGTTAAAAAGTTCCCTTGGTAAAATTCGACAACATAACGACGTCACTTCAAAATTCAGAAAAGGAGTTAATGAGAGATAAAAAGGGTATATCATAACCTGGACATAAAATTTACATCCATAAGTCTATATAAGAACATATCCCAACATAATAGTATGTGAATTAAAAGACATAACAAAATAAGTCTTTTAAAAAGAGGAGGGTGAAAGGTTCTCTTACCGACTTGGGTAACTTTCGAAACGTACACCCCATTGAAGAAGGGTCATAAAATGAATATGTAAATACCTATAAATAAAATTATATTACAAAATTGTATAATAATGGTTTTTACATACACCACTCAAAGGAAATGGTGGAAAATGTAGCACAAATCTCACAGGACTAAAAGTGGGATGAAAAATCTCTTACGAAAACTCGACAGCCTAACGTCCCATCTTAAAACATACAAAAATAGATTGATGAGATAAAATAGGGTCTCTCATCATATTAAAATGAAATTTACAGAAAGATGAATATAAAATTACATCCCCCATTATAACAAAGAGTAGCTTAAAAGAAGTGACATAAAGGAGAGTCCTTAAAAAGAAAGAGAGAGGTTGGATCCCTTACAAAAATTCGGCAGCCTAACAGCACCACTCAAAACATCCAAAATGGATTGATGAGAGAAAATAGGGTCTCTCATCATATGAACATAAAAACTACAGTAGGATTAAAATAAAATAACATTCCAATCATAAGAAAGATGATCTTAAAAGGAATGACATAAAAGAGTGCACTTAAAAAAAAGAGAAGGGTATGATCCCTTACGAAAATTCGGCAGCCTAACGGCGCCACATAAAAATTATTAAAATGAATTGATGAGAGTAATTGGGGGTAAATAATCATATGAAAATAAAAATTTCAGTATGGTGAATCTTAAAGATCATCCTCTAAGATAAGAACATGGAGCATAAATGAATTGAAATAAAAGAGGGTACTTGAAGAGAAAGAGAGAGGTCGGATCCCTTACCTCGTGTCCGACATGACTCGATCGTTCTTTAATATCCTATATAAAAAGATTTGGTCAATTTTTAATTTCCTAAGGACCTACTTTAAAGACTATTATTCAGTTAATATCACATATTATATGGTTATAATAATTGGTTAATAAAGTGAGTTCATATCATACGTTTTTGTCAATGTTCGGTACATGAGTAATAATTGAACTTGTTGGAAAAGAATTTTCCATGTAGTTATAGGTACATTATATCCATAATAGTATTGATGTTTTAAATATCATATATATCCATTATATATTCATTTTATACTATTCCATATCATTTGGAGATAAAAAATTAAAAGCACCGTTCATGGAGACGGTAGGTCGTACATACACATGAACATTACTTTCATTTTTTCTCATATTAATGGAATTAAAACAAAATGAGAGATATATATTTTATAATTAAATAATTATATCCATAATTTAGATGTAATATATTACATTTATATCCATTATATATATGTACTTATAATAGTACATAACATTTGGAGATAAGAAATGAAATGTACCGTTCATGGAGACGGTAATCCGTACATACGCATGAACGCTACATTAATTTTTTTATTCAATGGAATTAAATAATAATGATATAAAGGTATATTATAATTCCAGTATGATATCATATGTAATACCATTAATTCCATCCTTTATACATCGCACATATGGCATTAACGAATCAAATCATTTTGAGGGGGCGGTAGTCCGCACTTCTTAAAATGAAGATATTGCGTCTACCCATAATGGAAACCATAAAGGTATGCCATAAATGAAAAATACAGAAGCTGAAGGAAAATATATACATATTATATATCATATATAAATATAGTGACGTCTTAATGGCCACCTTTGAAGGTGTTAAAATAATATTGAACAATCATCGCTTCGTGAGGCAGTAGTTCGCCATCCACAGAAACAGTATGTTCTTTAACCATTAGACGGAGGTGTGTGAATGTGTAGCTCGAATACTTCTTATAAAAAATCATATTATATTTATGATACTGGTGTTTTTACAAAATAAAGTAATAAAAAGATTTTAGGTGATTGTAGAAGAAAAATAAAACAAAAGAACACAAGGGAAGACATTACCTTTAAATCAGGTAACTCTCTTTGATTTGAGCTCAAAGGCTTCCTTGTAAAGGATTCTGCCCAAATTGAGGCTTCAATGAGGAAGAGAGGGATGTGGGGAGATGAACTGGGTAGGGTTTGGCCGATCCAAAGGCTTGAGAGTTGTGTATAAGGTGGTAGAGGTGGGGGCCTTTTATAAGAGGAGATGAGGGGCACTCTTGGAAAGTTATAAAACATTACTTTATTATAAAATGATTTTCGGATTTAAAAGGTCCAAAAAGGATATATTTTGACGATAAGGTGATAAGGTTTCAGAATACACCCATCCAATAGGTTTTTGACAAGTGTAAGACTTATATTTCACCCTATCCACTCATTTTATTTAAATGGTTCATTTATGAGGTAATCCATGCATCATCACGGTGTCATAAATAAATAAATTTATTTAATGTATAAAAATTATAAAAAACTATCATGATGTAGGAAATAATTTTAGATTTATAATGAATATTTATAGTCAAAGATATGACATATATAACCCCATGTAAATTTTTTTTAGTAAAACAACACATGTTTGTGACATTATAATTTTAACTTTAAATAAAAAGGTATTTATGTCATTTTCCAATCAAAGTGGCTCCATGACATCCCCAAGTTGACCCATAGATTGTATTTGTCAGACATGACTCATCCAATGAGGGTAGGACAAGTGTCTAGGTCATTTCATATTATTAAAACATTATTTTTACCTTAAACTACACTTATTACCTCTAATCGCGATTAAAACTTAAAAGTTACTATTCACCATAAAAATTATTTTAATCCCATTGAACCAAATTTTACTTCTTAATGAAAAACATGTATGTCGGATTTTTGAAATTCAAAACACAGAGGTGGTAAAATTTTATTTGAATGAAAAATCAGTTTTTTTAAGTACCAATTAGTGGTTTCACTATTCATCAAAAATTGAAGATTTCCAAAAAAATATCAAAAATTCACTATAAGCTATATTTGATATTCCAAATTCAAAAATTATGACTATTTTACAAAATTAAAAACATATAAGTTACATTAATTAATTTAATAATTAATTCCCGCTAGCAGGGCAAATAACGTGTTTTTATGAAACAATAAGTATCAAAAGATTGACACTAGTTTAAGTCCAATTTCAATATGAAATTAATACCAATGACCACTATTTGATTAAATGGTAAAAATATATTCTAATTTCATTTTAAAACCAATTCATAATATAATCTAATCATATAAAAAATGAGATTAAAAATAGGTTCTGAATTAAAATACAACATTTTTCACTATTCACTAAAAAAATGAACTTTATCGGAAAAATACCAAAAATTTACAAAAAGTAAATTTTGATGTCCCTATTCTAAATAAGAATTTTATTTTGTCAAATATGACACATAAATTTTTCAAAAAGTGGATTTAAAAGAGGTTCTCCATCAAAAGGCAGTTAATCGACCTTTTAAAGAATATTAGAATGTTTACGCTTAAAACTGTATTCACTCGCATTATTAATCCTCTAACATATATTGTAAAATGTAAAATATTTGATAAAAATATATAATCATTTTGTAGTTAGTTCTGTTCATTCCCTCCATTACAACACCTAGGCATTAACTACCATTTAAAATAATATTATTTTATTATTAGAGTGGAACGTAAGATTTCTAAGAAACTCATTGTTGCGTATTGGGTACGCCATCGAGTATAACGTCCCCTTTTAAAGTAATATTAATATATTATTCACAAAATATCGATAAATGTGAAAATTTCATATTCTTTATTTACCTGGGGTGTTACATCCTTCCCCCCTTTTAGGAATTGCGTACTCACAATTTTAAAATTGGGCTTCGAAACATTATTGAAAATCCCACATCAGAACAAGAGTCAGTAAAACTATCACATTAAAATAAAGAAAGAGAAGTACAAAGGTCACCCGAGTTAACCCATACTAGGATTCCAAGTATGAAAATATGGATATGGAGGAGAAAAAAAGGGTCATGTTCTGATGGAGAGTGATAAAAAATATGTCTAGGAGAAAGTTAACCATTAGAAAATCACAAACTTGTGATGGGTTAAACGATATATGATTCCCCAGTAGGAAAATTTAATAGATAATATTTTTGTTTTAAGTTACTCTTCATTGAGGAATTTATTTTTGAGCTTAACTAAATCATAATGAAACATACTTACTTGTCATGTAGACTTTCAGCTTTTACTAGATTCCTTAATCAAACTCATAGTTTCTCCAATAGATGAGTATTTAGGAAGACTTGTTCGCATTAAGAGTAATATAATAAACTTCGTGAGAATCAGCTAATCCACAAAAGAGAACTATATATTTCCCATGTCTTTAGACAAAAACCAAAACCAAAATTGTTAGTATGAGATCAGATAATGCTCAAAATTATAATCCTTTATAAAAAGAAAACCTATTCTTAAACTCCAAAAATTGTCCAAAAAAACCTAAATTTTAACAAAGACCATTCAATAAACAATTGTCCATAAAATTCGTCAAAGTAAACCAAACTAAGATTGAAACCCAAATATTTGAAGGATTTAATAAAATATTCTTCCAATGTACAAATAAACTTTTATCTCCAAATAACATCAGTTGCTCTTAAATTCTCATATTGAAAAGTAATTAACCTAATCACATATCCTCCATGATAGGTTAATCATTTCCATAGATAACCCAAAATAAACATACTCTTGATTCCTAAAATCATCTAACTAAAAAGAATTAGTCAAACTAACTAGGGACTTCACGTAGTCCAGTGGTAGGCGATAAATACTAGTCACACTTTTGTTGTGGGTTCGATTCCCGCAGCTTTGTCCGACATGACGGGTTGTCATACGGTCTTCATGTTGTACTTTTTCCAAAACTATATAATTCTTAAAAAATTCTCCAAAATGATATAAAATCTTCAAAAATAGTCATTACATATTTTAACCTCAATTTTATCTCATGCCTTTCATTTTCCATCATAATATATAATAACCCATAATTACCTCAAAAGTAAGGATCATATTAACCCTAATGGTTACCTTTATAATTATTACCTGAACTTCCACATCGATTGGTCATCTCGTACATGATGAATTATAGAACATACCAAGGTACAAGTGGTTGATCATGACTCCTCGATAATTGGGGTAGAACAACCACGAGTTTCCTCATTGAATCCCCCATTTCATCCAGTCTCTTAATCAGAGAATCACCACAGTTACCTTCAAACCTATTGTCACTTTGGTGCCTCCTAGATCCATCCATTCACTAAAAACAGAAATGTCAGTGTGAGTATATCAACAAAACCATCATGTACTAATGGGGAAGATAAACACTAAGATATACTTACTCATTAACTTTATCTAAAACTAGGACACTTTCTGAAATCCAAACCATTATTGTAATGTCACTTATGCCTAGAGAATACCCTAACCTCTAAAGTTGTCTAAACTGACCTCTGATACCAACTATATGGCCCCGACCTTAAACCTTAATTAATATTTAATTAAATGAAAAATTCGCATTGAGGATCTTTTCAGGTTTAGAGTTTTAGAGAATTAGATCATAAATCATGAATTACATTCCACATTTAAACAATGTGGTTACATAAAAGATAGAATTTGTTTTTTTCCCATCAATGTAAACATATTTAAAATAAAACATGTATTATTTCTTGACACTTCCTTGACACTATCATCATATCATGAACCTTTCCCTTGACCTGTGAAAAACATTTCAAAAACATGGGATGAGCATAAAAAGATCAGTAAGAGATATAAAAGTATGAAAAGAAAACATTAGACCATGTATGAAATCATACATTACTCATAAAACATAAAAATTTTAACATACCTCATCAGATCATGAATAAATCATAGAAATCATAAGGCATAAAAGTAACTTGAAGAATTCATAACATTCTTACGTAGGGAGTAGCCCTCTTGGTTACATTTGGAATACCCATCACAGTATATTCCCAAAATCTCTTCGGAGAAACCATAACGTTTGACCCCTTCGCGTTACCCAATGCATTGGAGAGCTATATCAGGCTCACCCGCCCTTAGTTTATCATGGAACCACTCGTCTTCATAACAATGCCCAATAACCATAACATAATCATAGCACATAACTAAAGCATAAAAGAAAAGTTTAAATTCTCACATTTCAATAACAATATAACATTTTAAGATATTGAAATAATGAATCCATTCTAAAATCCATTTTCAAAACCATTTAAAACATTTAATAAAGACAATTTTGAATCAAAGTGTCCCATACCACCGTGATTCTTTTAACATTTTAAACCATTAATATACATATAAATAAATCCTTAAAACCATTTTTAAAAATGGATATTAATAAGAACAAATCATTAAATCATTTAATGCTATATTTTTGTTAAAGGGTTTTTACCAAAACTAGAGACACTTGAATAAAATAATTGAGGAATAAGATTTAATCAGAACTTTATTATATCATGATAATAAATGGATTCATGATATAATATTCCAAAGGATAGTATATACACCATATAAGAGTGAATTGGTGCATAACAACAATGAAGTCTCAATAGAAATGTAAAATGTGATGAAATCCCTTATAAAGAAGGTATCCTTAAATTAAGGGTAAATCAATCTCAAAATTATGCATGAAAAATATAAATACACCCAATATAAGTGGATATTATGTTTAAAACAATAAAAGGTCATTCACAAATCTTCAAAGGAGGACATATTCAATAACTACAGGTTGAACCCAAAGAAATCGAAATTGGGTTAAAAAGTTCCCTTGGTAAAATTCGACAGCCTAACGGCGTCACTTCAAAATTCAGAAAATAAGTTGATGAGAGATAAAAAGGGTATCTCATCACTTGGACATAAAATTTAAATCAATAAGGATATATAACAACATATCCCAACATAATATTATGTGAATTAAAAGACATAACAAAACAAGTCTTTTAAAAAGAGGAGGGTGAAAGGTTCCCTTACCAACTTGGGTAACTTTCGAAATGTACACCCCATTGAAGAAGGGTCATACAATGAATATGTAAATACCCATAAATGAAAGTATATTACAAAAGAGTATAATAATGGGAAGTACACACAACAATCAAAGGAAATGGTGGAAAATGTAGCACAAATCTCATAGGACTAAAAGTGAGATGAAAAATCCCTTAGGAAGACTCAGCAGCCTAACGGCGCCACTTAAAACTTCCAAAAATGGATTGAGGAGATCTAATAGGGTCTCTAATCATATTAAAATAAAATTTAAAGAAACAGTAATATAAAAGAACATCCCCTATCATAACATATAGGATCTTAAAAGAAGTGACATAAAGGAGAGTACTTAAAAAGAAAGATAGAGGTTGGATCCCTTACAAAAATTTGGCAGCCTAATGACGCCACTCAAAACATCCAAAATGGATTGATGAGAGAAAATAGGGTCTCTCATCAAATGAACATAAAAAATAAAGTAGGAGTAATATAAAAGAAAATCCCAATCATATTAAATATGAGGTTAAAAGTAATGACATAAAACAGTGTACTTAAAAAGAAAGAGAGGGGTAGGATCCCTTACGAAAATTCGGCAGCCTAACAGCGCCACATAAGAATTATTTAAACGAATTGATGAGAGTAAGAGGGGGTTACTCATCATATGAAAATACAAATTTCAGTATGGTGAATATAAAAGAACATCCTACAACATAAGAACATGAAGCATAAATGAAATGACATAAAAGAGGGTACTTGAAAAGTAAGAGAGAGGTCGGATCCCTTACCTCGTGTCCGACATGACTCGATCATTCTTTAATCTCCTGAATAATAAAATTTGGTCAATTTATAATTTCTTAAGGACATAATTTTAATATTATTATTCAGTTAATTTCAAATATTATAAGGTTATAATAATTGTTTAATAAAGTGAGTTCATATTAGACATTTTTGTCGATGTTCGGTACATGAGTAAAAACCGAATTTGTTGGAAAAGAATTTACGATGTAGTTATAGGTACATCATATCCAGAATTGTATTGTTGTTTTAAATATCATATATGTCCAGTATATATTCATTTTATACTATTCTATATCATTTGGCGATAAAAAATTAAAAGCACCGTTCATGGAGACGGTAGGTCGTACGTGCACAAGAACGCTACTTTCATTATTTTTCATATTAATGGAATTAAAACAAAATGAGAGATATATATATTATAATTCCAGAATGATACCCATATTTTAGATGTAATATATTACATATATATCCATTATATATATGTACTTATAATAGTACATAACATTTGGAGATAAGAAATGAAATGTACCGTTCATGGAGACGGTAAGCCGTACGTACGCTTGAACGCTAATTTCTTTTTTTTGTATTAAATGGAATTAAATAATAATTATATAAAGGCAAATTATAATTCTAGTAGTATATCATATGTAATACCATTAATTCAATCCTTTATACGTCCCACATATGGCATTAACGAATCAAATCACTTTGAGGGAGCGGTAGTCCGCACATCCTAAAATGAAGATATCGCGTTTACCCATAATGGAAGACATAAAGGTATGACATAAATGAAAAATACATAAGCTTAATGAGAACATAAAAATATTATATATCATATATAAATATAGTGACATCTAAATGGCCACATTTGATGGTTTTAAAACAATATTGAACAATCATCGTTTCGTGAGGCAGTAATTCGCCATCCACAGAAACAGTATGTTCATTAACCATTAGACGGAGGTGTGTGAAAGTGTAGCTCGAATCCTTCTTATGACAACATCATAGTATATTTATGATACTGGTTTTTTTTCAAAAGAAAGTAATAAAAAAAGTGTAGGGGTTTGGAGAAGAAAAATAAAACAAAAGAACACAAGGGAAGACATTACCATTAAATCGGGTAACTCTCTTTGATTTGAGCTCAAAGGCTTCCTTGGAAAGGATTCTTCCCAAAGTGAGGCTTCAATGATGAATATAGGGATGTGGAGAGATGAAATGGGCAGGGTTTGGCAGAGCCAATGGCTTGAGAGGTGTGTGTATGGTGGTAGAGATGGGGGCCTTTTATAAGAGGAGAGGAGGGGAACTCTTGGAAAGTTATAAAATATTACTTTATTATGAAATTATTTTAGGATTTAAAAGGTCCCAAAAGGATATATATGGAGGATAAGGTGATAAGGATTCTAAAGCCACCCATCCAATAGGTTTGTGACAAGTTTATGGCTTAGATTTCACCATTTATTCTCATTCTATTTAAATCGTTCATTTATGAGGTAATCACTGCATCATCACAGTGTCATAAATAAATTAATTTATTTAATGTCTAAAAATTATAAAAAAATATCATGATGTAATAAACCTTTTTATATTTCTAATTAATATTTATATTCAAATATATTACTTATATAACCCCATGTAAAAATTATTTTAGTAAAACAACACATGTTTGTGACATTTTAAATTTAACTTTAAATAAAAAGGTATTTATGTCATTTTCCAACCAAAGTGGCTCCATGGGGTCTCCAAGTTGACCCATGGATTTTCTCGGTTGGCCAGGACTCATCCAATGAGGGTAGGACATGTGTCTAGGTCATTTCATATTATTAAAACATTATTTTTACCTTAAACTACACTAATTACCTCTAATTGCGATTAAAACTTAAAAGTTACTATTCACCAAACAAAATATTTTAATCCTATTGGACCAAATTTTAATTCTTAATGACAACCATGTATGTCAAATTTTTGAAATTCAAAACAAAGAGGTGGTAAAATTTCATTTAAATGAAAAATTAGTTTTTTAATGTACCACTTTGTGGTTTCACTATTCATCAAAAATTTAAGTTTTCCAGAAAAATAACAAAAATTCACTCCAAGATATATTTGATATTCTGAATTCAAAAATTACGTCTATTTTAAAAAATTCAAACCATATAAGTTACATTAGTTAATTTGATAATTAATTCCCGCTGTCATGGCAAATAGCGTGTTTTTATGAAACAACAAGTATCAAAAGATTAACACTAGTTTGAGTCCAATTTCAAGATGAAATTACTTCTAATGACCACTATTGGATTAAATGGTAAAAATATATTCTAATTTAACTTTAAAACCAATTCAAAAGGTAATCTAATAATATAAATAAATTATATTAAAAAGAGGGTTTGAATTAAAATACAACATTTTTCACTATTCATTAAAAAATGAACTTTATCAGAAAAATACCAAAAATTTAGAAAAAGTAAATTTTGATGTCCCTATTCTAAAGAAGAATTTTATTTTTTCAAATATGACACTTAAAAATTTCAAAAAGTGGATTTAAAAGAGGATCTCTATCAAAAGGAGGTTAATCGTCCTTTTAAAGAATATTAGAATGTTTACGCTTAAAATTGGATTCATTCGCATTTTTAGTCCTCTAAAATTTATTGTAAAAAGTAAAAATATTTGACAAATATATATAATCATTTTGTAGTTAGTTCTGTTTATTCCCGCCACTTCAATAGCTAGGCGTTAAGTACCATTTAAAATAATATTATTTTATTATTAGAGTGCAACGTAAGATTCCTAATAAACTCGTTGTTGCGTATTGGCTATGCCACCGAGCATAGCATCCCTTTTTAAAGTAATATTAATATTTTATTCACAAATATGGATAAATGTGAAAATGTCATATTCTTTATTTATCTGGGGTGTTACATCCTTCCTCCCTTTTGGGAATTGCGTCCTTTCTTATTTAAAATTGGGCTTGGAAACTTCATTGAAAATCCAACATCGGAACAAGAGTCAGTAAAACTATCTGTAACACCCCATGTAAATAAAGAATATGACATATTTATATTTATTCATTTTTGTGAATAAAATGTTAATATTAATTTAATGGGAATTCTATGCTTGATGGCTTACCCAATACGCAACAATGAGTTCCATTGAAATCTTATGTCGCACTATAATAATAAAATAATATTATTTTAAATGGTAGTTAACGCCTAGCCGTTGTAATGGAGGGAATGAACAGAACTAACTAAAAAATGATTATATATGTTTGTCAAATATTTTTACTTTTTACAATAAATGTTAGAGGACTAAAAATGTGAATGAATTCAATTTTAAGTGTAAACATTTTAATGTTATGTAGAAGGTTGATTAACAGCCTTTTGATGGAGAACCTCTTTTAAATCCACTTTTGGACAATTTTATGTGTTATATTTGAAAAAATAAAATTCTTCTTTATAATAGAGACATCAAAATTTACTTTGTGTAAATTTTTGGTATCTTTCCAATAAAGTTCATTTTTTAATGAATAGTGAAAAATGTTGTATTTTAATTCAAAACCACTTTTTAATCTAATTTATTTATATGATTAGATTATATTTTTAATTTTTTTTAAATTAAAATTAGAATATATTTTTACCATTTAATCCAATAGTGGTCATTGGAATTAATTTCACTTTGAAATTGGACTTAAACTAGTGTCAATCATTTAATAGATATTGTTTCTTAGAAACACGCTATTTGTTTTGACAGCGGGAATTAATTATTAAATTAATTAATGCAACTTATATGTTTTGAATTTTGTAAAATAGACATCATTTTTGAGTTCAGAATATCAAATATAGCTTCGGGTGAATTTTTGGTATTTTTCTGAAAAACATCAATTTTTGATGAATAGTGAAACCACTAAGTGGTAGTTAAAGAAACTAATTTTTCGTTAAAATGAAACTTTTCCCCCTCTGTGTTTTGAATTTCAAAAATCCAATATACATGGTTGTCATTAAGAAGTAAAATGTGGTTCAATGGGACTAAAATAATTTTTTGGTGAATAGTACCTTTTATGTTCTTAATCGCGATTAGAGGTAATTAGTGTAATTTAAGGTAAAAATAATGATTTAATAATGTTAAATGACCTAGAAACATGTCCTACTGTCATTGGATGTGTCATGTCCGACCAAGAAAATCCATGGGTCAACTTGGGGATCCCATGGAGGCACTTTGGTTTGAAAATGACATAAATAACTTTTTATTTAAAGTTAAAATAAAAATGTCACAAGCATGAGATGTTTCACTAAAACAATTTTTAAATTGGGTTATACAAGTCATATTTTTGACTATAAATATTCATTAGAAAGATAAAACTATTTCCTACATCAAGATAGTTTTTTTATAATTTTAATACATTAAATAAATTAAATTATTTATGACATCATGATGATGCATCGATTACCTCATTAATAAAGGATTTAAATAAAATGAAAAGATAATGTTAAAACTATAACATAAACTTGTCAAAAACCTGTTTGATGAGTATATTTCGAACCCTTACCACCTTATCCTCGAAATACATCAATGTGGGAGCATTAAAATCTGAAACGCATTTTAAAATAAAGTATCATTTTGTAACATTACAAGAGTGCCGCTCCTCTCCTTTTATAAAAGGCCCCCACCTCTACCACCTTACCCAAACCTCTCAAGCCTTTTTTCGGCCAAACCCTGCAAATATTTCCTCTACACATCCCTCTATTACTCCTAGAAGCCTCACGTTGGGCATAAGTCTTCCCAAGGAAGCCTTTGATCTCAAATCAAAAAGAGTTACCCGATTTTAAGGTAATGTCTACACTTGTGTTCTTTTGTCTTATTTTGCTTCTCCAACCCCCTAAACTCTTTTTATTCATTTCATTTGTAACAACTCCAGTATCTCCAATATAATAGGATGTTTTTATAAAAATAATTCGATCTACACTTGCTAACACCTACATCTAATGGTTAAAAAACATACTGTTTCTGTGGATGGCGAATTTCTGCCTCACGAAACGATGATTGTTCAACACTCATATAACACCTTAAAAGGTGGCCATTAAGATGTCACTATATTTATATATGATATATAATATTTTTATGTTTTACTTAATCTTATTTTTTTTGTGGAATACCTTTATTGTTTCCATTATGGGTAAACACGATAATTTCATTTTAGGAAGTGCGGACTATCGCCCCCTCAAAGTGATTTGATTCGTTAATGCCATATGTGGGATGTATAAAGGATGGATTTAAAGTTATTATATATGATGTATGTTACATATAAATGATTAATATATTTCTGTAATTAAAAAATACATACCTCTCATTTAGTTTTAATTCCATTAATATGACATAGAAATGAAAGTAACGTTCATGCGTACGTACGACTTACCGTCTCCATAAACGGTGCATTTCATTTCTTACCTCTAAATGATTATGTAATATTATAAATACATTTATATTCTGGATATATATGATATATATGATATCCAAATCATGAATATCATTCTGGATATAATGAACCTTTGACCACACGAACAACATGTAATTGTAAGAAGTCCACTTTCGAATTAAGAACCAAATATCAACAAAACAAACATTATTAACTTAAATGATTACATAATGTTTATAACATGTCAATAAGTGATATAAAAGGAATAATGAACATTAAAAAGGTTCTTAAGCAAGTATAAATTAACTCATGTTTATTATTCAGGACGTTAAAGAACGACCGAGTCATGTCGGACCCGAGGTAAGGGATCCTACTCCACTCTTTCTTTTTTAGTACATTTTTTATGTCATTCCTTTTAAGATCATATTTATTATGATTGTGATGTTATTTTATATTAATCATACTGTACGTTTTATGTTCATATGATGAGAGACCCTATTTTCTCTCATCAATCCATTTTGGACGTTTTGAGTGGTGCCGTTAGGCTGGTGAATTTTCGTAAGAGATCTAACCTCTCTCTTTCTTTTGAAGTACTCTCCTTTATGTCACTTATTTTAAGCTCCTATTTTTTATGATGAGCGATGTTATTTTATATTCCTCTTTCTGTAAATTTTATTGTAATATGATGAGGGACCCTATTTGATCTCATCAATCCATTTTTGGAAGTTTTAAATAACGCCGTTAGGCTGCCTAGTCTTCGTAAGGGATTTTTCATTTCAATTTTTGTCCCGTGAGATTTATGCTACATTTTGCACCATTTCATTTGATTGGTGTATGTACTTCCTATTATTATACTCTTTGTGTAATATAATTTCATTTATGGGTATTTACATATTCATTGTATGACCCTTCTTCAATGGGGTGTACGTTTCGAAAGTTACCCAAGTCGGTAAGGGAACCTTTCACCATCCTCTATTAAAAGACTTCTTTATTATGTCTTTGAATTCACATACTATTATGATGGGATATGTTCTTCTATATCCTTATTGATGTAAATTTTATATCCAAGTGATGAGGTACCCTTTTTTATCTCTCATCAACTCTTTTTCTGAATTTTTATGTAACGCCGTTAGGCTGTCGAATTTTTGCAAGGGAACTTCATAACCCAATTTTGATTCTTTGGGATAAACTTGTACTCCTTGAATATGTCGTTCTATGAATATGATTGAATTTCCTCTGTTTTTTTTTCACTTAATATCCACTTATATTTGGTTTATTCGTTGTCACACATAATTATGTAATTTATTTGTCCTTAATCCAAGGATACCATCTTTGTATGGGACTTCTTATCAATCTCTTTTCATTGAGGCATATTATGTTTTATACACAACCTACTTTTATATGGTGTATAAACCCCTTTGACTTTTACATTTATCGAAAAGGAATCTTTTTATATGAAGAGTTTTACTAAACAACAATAGGGAATGTTTTTGTCGTACGTATGCGGCGACAACGACTTCTCTACCGCCGTGACCATTATTTGAGTTTCGACTTCCTCTACAAGCCATACCTTTTTTTAATGAAAAATAAATAACATTTTTACTATTATTTTATTATGGAATGGAAAATGGTTTTCATAATTTATTTATATCAATATTTTGTATTGATATCTTGTGATTGAAAGGTGTAAATGTTATGTTTCCTTTTTGCATGTTTTTATGTGATACGATTATGTTATAGTTCATGGGAATTGTTATGAAGATGGGTGGTTCCGTGATAAACTAAGGGCGGGAGATCCCGATATAGCTCTCCAATGCATTGGGTAACGTGAAGGAGTTAAGCATTAAGGTTTCTCCAAAGAGATTTAGGGAATATACTGTGATGGGTATTCCAAACGTAACCAAGAGGGTTACTCCCTACGTAAGAATGTTATGAATGCCTCAAGAAACCATTATGTCTTATGATTTCTATGATTTATTCATGATTTTATGAGGTATGTTAAAGTGAATATGTTTTATGGGTAAAGTATGATTTCATTATTATGTATATATGTACTCATGTTTCCTTTCCATACTTTTTATTACCCTTACTGAGCTTTTTATGCTCATCCCATGTTTTTGAAATGTTTTTCACAGGTCAAGGGAATGGTATATGATATGATGATAGTTTCAAGGAAGTGTCAAGAAATAATCCATGTTTTATTTTAAATATGTTTTCGTTGATGGTAAAAATGAATACTATCTTTTATGTAACCACTTTTTTTAAATGTTGAATGTAATGAAAGTTTTATTATATAATTCTCTAAAACTCTAAACCTGAAAAGATCCTAAATGTGTAATCTTGTAATAACTCAAGATTAAGTAAGGCTTAAGGCTGGGGCCTTATAGTTGGTATCAAAGGTCGGTTTAGATAACTTTAGACGTTAGGGTATTCTATAATCATAAGTGACATTACCATAATGGTTAGGATTTCAGAAAGAGTCCTAGTTTTAGATAAAGTGAATGAGTAAGTATATCTTAGTGTTTACCTTCTTCATTAGTACATGATGGTTTTATTGATATACTCACAATGACATTTCTGTTTTTAGTGAATGGATGGATCTAGCAGGCACCAAAGAGACAACAGGTTTGAAGGAACCTGTGGTGGTTCTCTGATTAAGATACTAGATAAAATGTGGGATACAATGAGGAAACTCGTGGTTATTCTAAACCAACTATCAAGGAGTCATGATCAACCACTTGAACCTTGATATGATCTGTAATGCATCATGTACGAGATGACCAATCGATGTGGAATTTCAGGAAATAATTATAAAGGTAACCATTAGAGTTTATATGATCCTTACTTTTGAGGTAATTATGGGTTATTATATGATATGATGGAAATGAAAGGCTTGAGAAAAACTTGATGTTAAAATATGTTATGATCATTTTTGATGATTTTATCTCATTTTGGGGAATGTTTTAATAATTATATAGTTTTGGAAAAAGGACAACACGCAGACTGTGTGACAACCCGTCACCTCAGACAAAGCTGTGGGAATCGAACCCACAACCAAAGTGTGACTGGTATTTATCTCCTACCACTAGAATACGTGAAGTCCATTGTTAGTTTGACTAATTCTTTTTTATTTAGATGATTTTAGGAATCAAGAGTAAGTTTATTTTGGGTTATCTATGGAAATGATTAACCTATCATTGAGGATATGTGATTAGGTTAATTACTTTTCAATATGAGAATTTAAGATCAACTGATGTTATTTGAAGATAACAGTTAATTTGTACCTTGGAAGACTATGTGACTAAATCCCTCAAATATTTGGGTTTCAATCGTAGTTTGGTTTACTTTGAAGAATTTTATGGACAAATTTTTTATCAAATGGTCCTCGTTGAACTTTGGGTTTTGTTGGAAAAATTTTGGAGATTAAGAAAAGATTTTATTTAAATGGTTATCCTTTTCTGGATTATCTGTTCTTGTACTAACCATTTTTGTTTTGGTTTTAGTTAAAGTCTAAAGACATGGGAAGTATATAGTTCTCTTTTTTGGATTAGGTGATTCTCTAGAAGTTGATCATAGTGAACAAGTCTTCATAAATACTCTCCTTTGGAGAAAATATGAGTTTGTGTAAGAAATCTAATAAAAGTTGAAAGTCAACATGATAAATAATTATGTTTCTGTATGAATAAATTCCTCAATAAAAAAAATGTTGTCTATTAACTTTTACTACTGGGGAATCGAATTCCGTTTAACCCATCACAAGATTGTGATTTTCTTGCGGTTAACTTTCTCCTAAACATGTTTTCTATCACTCTCCATCAGAACATGACCCTATGTTTTCTCCTCCATGTCCATGATTTCCTACATGGAATCCTATTATGGGTTAACTCGGGTGACCTCTGTACTTCTCATTCTTTATTTTAAAGTGATTGTTTTACCGGCTCTTGTTCCGATGTGGGACTTTCAAGGATGTTTCCGAGCCCAATTTTAAAATTGCGAGGATGCAATTCCTAAAAGGGGGAAAGGATGTAACACCCCAGGTAAATAAATAATATGACATCTTTATATTTATCCCTTTTGTGAATAAAATTTTAATATTAATTTAAAGGGAACGCTATGCTTGATGGCTTACCCAATACGCAACAATGAGTTCCTTTAAAATCTTACGTTGCACTATAATAATAAAATAATATTATTTTAAATGGTAGTTAATGCCTAGCCGTTGTAATGGAGGGAATGAACAGAACTAACTACAAAATGATTATATATGTTTTTCAAATATTTTTACTTTTTACAATAAATGTTATAGGATTAAAAATGTGAATGAATTCAATTTTAACCGTAAACATTCTAATATTCTTTAGAAAGTCGATTAACCGCCTTTTGATGGTGAACCTCTTTTAAATCCACTTTTTGACAATTTTATGTGTTACATTTCACAGAATAAAATTCTTCTTTAGAATAGAGACATCAAAATTTACATTGTGTAAATTTTTGGTATCTTTTCGATAAAGTTCATTTTTAAATGAATAGTGAAAATGTTGTGTTTTAATTCAAAACCTTTTTTAAATCTAATTTATTTATTTGAATATATTATCTTTTGAATTTTTTTAAAGAAAAATTAGAATATATTTTTAATATTTAATCCAATATTGGACATTAGAATTAATTTCACATTGAAATTGGACTTAAACTAGTGTCAATCTTTTAATAGATATTGTTTCTTAAAAACACGCTATTTGTTTTGACAGCGGGAATTAATTATTAAATTAATTATTGCAACATATATGTTTTGAATTTTGTAAAATAGACATCATTTTTGAGTTCGGAATATCAAATATAGCTTTGGGTGAATTTTTGGTATTTTTCTGAAAAACATGAATTTTTGATGAATAGTGATACAAATAAGTGGTAGTTAAAGAAACTGATTTTTCGTTTAAATGAAACTTTTCCACCTTTGTGTTTTGAATTTCAAAAATCCGACATACATGGTTGTCATTAGAAAGTAAAATGTGGTTCAATGTGATTAAAATAATTTTTTGGTGAATAGTAACTTTTATGTTCTTAATCGCGATTAGAGGTAATTAGTGTAATTTAAGGTAAAAATAATGTCTTAATAATGTGAAATGACCTAGACACATGTAATAACCTCATTGGATGTGTCATGGCCGATCAAGAAAATCCATGGGTCTACTTGGGGACCCCATGGATCAACTTGGCTTGGAAAATGACATAAATAACTTGTTATTTAAAGTTAAAATAAAAATGTCACAAGCATGAGATGTTTCACTAAAAATGTATTAAATGGGATAATAAAAGTCATATTTTTGACTATAAATATTCATTAGAAGGATAAAAAGATTTACTACATCATTATAGTTTTTTATAATTTTTAGACATTAAATATATTAAATTATTTATGACATCATGATGATGCAGCGATTACCTCATTAATAAAGGATTTAAATAAAATGAAAAGATAATGTTAAAACTATAACGTACACTTGTCAAAAACCTATTGGATGAGTATATTTCGAACCCTTACCACCTTATCCTAGAAATAAGTCAATGTGGGACCTTTAAAATCCGAAACTCATTTGAAAATAAAGTAACATTTTGTAACATTACAAGAGTTCCCCTCCTCTCCTCTTATAAAAGGCCCCCACCTCTACACCTTACCCACACCTCTCAGGCCTTTGGATCAGCCAAAACCTGATCATTTTTCCTCTCCAAATCCCTATATTACTCCTAGAAGCCTCACATTGTGCATAAGTCTTCCCAAGGAGGCCTTTGAGCTCAAATCAAAGAGAGTTACGCGATTTTAAGGTAATATGTTCACTTGTGTTCTTTTGTTTTTTTTTGCTTCTCCAACCCCCTAAACTCTTTTTATTCATTTCTATTATAACAAATCCAGTATCTTCAATATACTTGGATGTTGTTATAAGAGTCATTATATCTACACTTACACACACGAATATCAAATGGTTAAAGAACATATTGTTTCTGTGGATGGAAAATTTCTGCCTCATGAAACGATGATTGTCCAACACTCATATAACACCTTCAAAGGTGGCCATTAAGATGTCACTATACATATATAAGATATATAATATGTTTATGTTTTATTTAAGCTTCTGTATTTTTCTTTTGGGGCATACCTTTATGGTTTCCATTATGGGTAAACACGATAATTTCATTTTAGGAAGTGTGGACTACCGCCCCCTCAAAGTGATTTGATTCGTTAATGCCATATGTGGGATGTATAAAGGATGGATTTAAAGTTATTATATATGATGTATGTTACATATAAATGATGAATATAATTCTGGAATTAAAATATAAATACCTCCCATTTAGTTTTAATTCCATTAATATGACATAGAAATGAAAGTAACGTTCATGCGTACGTATGGCTTACCGTCTCCATGAACGGTGCATTTCATTTCTTACCTCTAAATGATTATGTAATATTATAAATACATGTATATTATGGATATATATGATATATATGATATCCAAATCATGAATATCATTCTGTATATAATGAACCTTTGACCACACAAACAACATGTAATTGTAAGAAGTCCACTTTCGACTTAAGTACCAAATATCGACAAAACAAACATTATTAACTTAAATGATTACATAATGTTTATAACAAAGAAATAAGTGATATAAAAGGAATAATTAACTTGAAAAATGTTCCTAAGAAAGAATAAATTAACTCAAGTTTATTATTCAGGATGTTAAAGAACGATCGAGAAAAGTCGGACCCGAGGTAAGGGATCCTACTCCTCTCTTTCTTTTTAAGTACACTCTTTTATGTCATTCCATTTAAGCTCATATTTATTATTATTGGAATGTTATTTTATATTAATAATACTTTAATTTTTATGTTCATATGATGAGATACCATATTTTCTCTCATCAATCCATTTTGGATGTTTTGAGTGGCACCGTTAGGCTGCCGAATTTTCGTAAGAGATCTAACCTCTCTTTTTCTTTTGAAGTACTCTCCATTATGTCACTTCATTGAAGCTCCACTTTGATATTATTGGGGATTTTCTTTTATATTCCTTTTTCTTTAAATTTTATTTTAATATGATGAGAGACCCTATTTGATCTCAACAATCCATTTTTGGAAGTTTTAAGTGGCGCTGTTAGGCTGCCGAGTCTTCGTAAGGGATTTTTCATCTCACTTTTAGTCCCGTGAGATTTATGCTACATTTTCCACAATTTACTTTGAGTGGTGTATGTACTTCCCATTATTATACTCTATGTGTAATACAATTTCATTTATGGGTATTTACATATTCATTATATGACTGTTCTTCAATGGGGTGTATGTTTCGAATGTTACCCAAGTCGGTAAGGGAACCTTTCCCCCTCCTCTTTTAAAAGACTTCCTTTGTTATGTCTTTTAAATCACATACTATTATGTTGGGATATGTTCTTCGTTATCCTTATTGATGTAAATTTTATGTCCAATTGATGAGGTACCCTTTTTATCTCTCATCAACTCTTTTTTTTTGAATTTTTAAGTGACGCTGTTAGGCTATCGAATTATTGCAAGGGAACTTTTTAACCCAATATTGATTCTTTGGGATAAACTTGTACTCCTTGAATATGTCGTTTTATGAATATGTGTGAATGCCCTATGATTTGGTTTCACTTAATATCCACATATATTTGGTGTATTCGTTTGTCACACATAATTATGTAATTCATTTATCTTTAATCAAAGGATACCGTCTTTGTATGGGACATCGTCTCAATCTCCTTTCATTGAGGCATATTTTGTTTTATACAGAACCTACTTTTATACGGTGTATAAAACACTTTGAATTTTACATTTATCTAAATGGAATCTTTTTATATGAAGAGTTGTACTAAACGACAAAAGGGAATGTTTTTGTCGTACGTATGCGGTGACAACGACTTCTTCACCACCGAGACCATTATTTGAGTTTTGGGTTCCTCTACAAGCCATACTTTTTTTTAATGAAAAATAAAGACCATGTTTTACTTTTATTTTATTATGGTATTGAAAATGGTTTTCATAATGTTTTTATATCAATGTGTTGTATTGATATCTTGGGATTGAAAAGTGGAAATGTTATGTTTCCTTTATGCATGTTTTTATGTGATAAAATTATGT
Source organism: Viscum album (assembly GCA_963277665.1). Taxonomy (NCBI): domain Eukaryota; kingdom Viridiplantae; phylum Streptophyta; class Magnoliopsida; order Santalales; family Viscaceae; genus Viscum; species Viscum album. The sequence goes on from OY728163.1 coordinate 1,329,758,622, forward strand.
TATGGTTCTTGGGCATTATTATAAAGACGGGTGGTTACGTGATAAACTAAGGGCGGGTGAGCCCGATATAGCTCTCCAATGCATTGGATAATGTTAAGGAGTTAAGCCTTAAGGTTTCTCCAAAGAGATTTAGGGAATATACTGTGATGGGTATTCCAAACGTAACGAAGTGGGTTAATCCCTACGTAAGAATGTTATGAATCCCTCAAGTTAACTTTATGTCTTATGATTTATATGATTTATTCATGATTTTATGAGGTATGTTAATGTGAATATGTTTTATGGGTAAAGTATGATTACATTCTTTTGTATATATATACTCATATTTCCTTTCCATACTTTTTATAACCCTTACTGAGCTTTTTATGCTCATCCCTTGTTTTTGAAATTTTTTTCACAGGTCAAGGGAATGGTACATGATATGATTATAGTGTCAAGGAAGTGTCAAGAAAGAATCCATGTTTTATTTTAAATATGTTTGCGGTTTTGGGAAAAATGAATACTATCTTTTATGTAACCACTTTGTTTAAATGTGGAATGTAATGAAAGTTTTATGATCTAATTATCTAAAACTCTAAACCTGAAAAGAACCTCAATGTGTAATCTTATAATAACTCAAGATTAAGTAAGGTTTAAGGCTAGGGCCTTATACTATCACTTTAAAATAAATAAAGAGAAGTAAAAAGGTCACTCGAGTTACCCCATACTAGGATTCCAAGTATGAAAATATGGATATGGAGGAGAAAAAAATAGGTCATGTTCTGATGGAGAGTTATAGTAAACATGTCTAGGAGAAAGATAACCATATAAAATCACAATCTTGCGATGGGTTAAACAGTATTCGATTCCCCAGTAGGAAAAGTTAACAGACAACATTTTTGTTTTATGTTACTCTTCATTGAGGAATTTATTTTTTAGCATAACTAAATCATAATGAAACATACTTACATGTCACGTAGACATTCAACATTTTCTAGATTCTTTAATCAAACTCATATTTTCTCCAAAAGACAAGTATTTAGGAAGACTTTTTCACATTAAGAGTACTATAATAAACTTCTTGAGAATCACATAATCCACAAAAGAGAGCTATATATTTTCCATGTCTTTAGACAAAAACAAAAACCAAAATTGTTAGTATGAGATTAGATAATCCACAAAAGTATAATCCTTTTTAAAAAGAAAATCTATTCTTAATCTCCAAAATTTTTCCAAAAAAAACCCAAAGTTCAATGAAGACCATTCAATAAACAATTGTCCATAAAATTCTTCCGAGTAAACCAAACTAAGATTGAAACCCAAATATTTGAAGGATTTAATCACATATTCTTCCGAGGAACAAATTAACTTTTATCTCCAAATGACATCAGTTGCTCTTAAATTCTCATATTGAAAAGTAATTAACCTAATCACATATCCTCCATGATAGGTTAATCATTTCCATATATAACCCAAAATAAACTTACTCTTCATTCCTAAAATCATCTAACTAAAAATAATTAGTCAAACTAACCAGGGACTTCACGTAGTCCAGTGGTATGCGATAAATACCAGCCGCACTTTGGTTGTGGGTTCGATTCCCACAGCTTTGTCCGACGTGATTGGTTGTCACACGATCTGCGTGTTGTCCTTTTTCCAAAACTATATAATTCTTAAAACATTCCCCAAAACGAGATAAAATCTTCAAAAATAATCATTACAAATTTTAACCTCAATTTTATCTCATTCTTTTTATTTTCCATCATAATATATAATAACCCATAATTACCTCAAAAGTAAGGATCATATAAACCCTAATGGTTACCTTTATAAATATTAGATGAACTTCCACATTGACTGGTCATCTCATACATGATAGGATACAGAACATACCAAGGTACAAGTGGTTGATCATGACTCATTGATAACTGGTTTATAAAAACCATGTGTTTCCTCATTGAATCCCCCATTTCATCCAGTCTCTTAATTAGAGAACCACCATAGTTTCCTTCAAACCTATTGTCACTTTGGTGCCTGCTAGATCCATCCATTCACTAAAAACAAAAATGTTAGTGTGAGTATATCAACAAAACCATCATGTACTAATGATGAAGATAAACACTAAGATATAGTTACTCATTCCCTTTATCTAAAACTAGGACTCTTTCTGAAATCCTAACCATTATGGTAAATTCACTTTTGCCTTGAGAATACGCTATCCTCTAAAGTTATCTACACCGACCTATGATACCAACTATAAGACCCAGACCTTAAACCTTACTTAATATTCAATTAAATGAATAATTCACATTGAGGATCTTTTCAGGTTTAGAGTTTTAGAGAATTAGATCATAAATCATGAATTACATTCCACATTTAAACAAAGTGGTTACATAGAAGATATAATTAATTTTTTTCCCATCAACGGAAACATATTTAAAATAAAACATGGATTCTTTATTGACACTTCCTTGACACTATCATCATATCATGCACCTTTCCCTTGACCCGTGAAAAACATTTCAAAAACATGGGATGAGAATAAAAATCTTAGTAAGAGATATAAAAGTATGAAAAGAAAACATTAGTCCATGTATTAAATCATACTTTACTCATAAAACATAAGAATTTTAACATACCTCATCAAATCATGAATAAATCATAGAAATCATAAGGCATAAAGGTAACTTGAGGAATTCATAACATGCTTATGTAGGGACTAACCCTCTCGGTTACATTTGGAATACCCATCACAATATATTCCATAAATCTCTTCGGAGAAACCTTAACGTTTAACCCCTTCGCATTACCCAATGCATTGGAGAGCTATATCGGGCTCACCCGCCATTAGTTTAGCACGGAACCACCCGTCATCATAACAATGCCCATGACCCATAACATAATCATAGAACATAACTTAATCATAAAGGAAATATAACATTCCCACATTTCAATAACAATATAACATTTTAAGATAGTGAAATAATGAATCCATTCTAAAAACCTTTTTCAAAACCATTTAAAACATTTAATAAAGATATTTTTGAATCAAAGTGTCCCATACCAGCTTGAAGATTTTAACATTATAAACCATTAATATCCATATAAATAAATCCTTAAAACCATTTTGAAAACATGGATATTAATAAGAACAAATCATTAAAACATTTAAAGCGATATTTTTGGTTAAAGGGTTTTTTACCAAAACTAGAGACACTTGAATACAATAATTGTGGAATAAAATTTAAGAAGAACTTTATTATATCATGAGAATAAATGGATTCATGATATAATATTCCAAAGAACAGTATATACTCCATATAAGAGTGAATTGGTTCATAACAACAATGAAGTCTCAATATAAATGTAAAATGTGATGAAATCACTTATAAAGATGGTATCCTTAAATTAAGGATAAATCCATCTTAAAATTATGTGTGACAAATATAAATACACCCAATATAATTGGATATTAAGTGTAAAACAATAAAAGGTAATTCACAATTATTCAAAGGATGACATATTCAATAACTACATGTTGAACCCAAAGAAATCGAAATTGGGTTAAAAAGATCCCTTGGTAAAATTCGACAGCCTAACGGCGTCACTTCAAAATTCAGAAAATGAGTTGATGAGAGATAAAAATGGTATCTCATCACTTGGACATAAAATTTAAATCAATAAGGATATAAAAGAACATATCCCAAAATAATATTATGTGAATTAAAAGAAATAAAAAAAGAGGTCTTTTAAAAAGAGGAGGGTGAGAGGTTCCCTTACCAACTAGGGTAACTTTCAAAACGTACACCCCATTGAAGAAGGGTCATAAAATGAATATGTAAATATCCATAAATGTAATTACATTACAAAACAGTATAATAATGGGTAGTACATACACCACTAAAAGGAAATGGTGGAAAATGTAGCACAAATCTTACGGGACTAAAAGTGAGATGAAAAACCCCTTACGAAAACTCAGCAGCCTAACGACGCCACTTAAAACTTCCAAAAATGGATTGATGAGATAAAATAAGGTCTCTAATCATATTCCAATAAAATGTAGAGAAAGAGGAATATAAAATAACATCCCCATCATAACAAATAGGAGATTAAAAGAAGTGACATAAAGGAGATTACTTAAAAATAAAGAGAGAGGTTGGATCCCTTACAAAAATTCGGCAACCTAACGGCGCCACTCAAAACTTCAAAAAATGGATTGATGAGAGAAAATAGGGTCTCTCATCATATGAACATAAAAACTAAATTATGAGTAATATAAAACAACATCTCAATCATATGAACGATGAGCTTAAATGTAATGACATAAAAGAGTTTACTTAAAAAGAAAGAGAGGGGTATGATCCCTTACGAAAATTTGGCAGCCTAACTGCGCCACATAAAAATTATTAAAATGAATTGATGAGAGTAAGAGGGGGTAACTCATAATATTAAAATACAAATTTCAGTATGTTGAATATTAAATACCATCCTCCAACACAAGAACATGGAGAATAAATGAAATGACATAAAAGAGGGTACTTGAAAAGAAAGAGAGAGGTCGAATCCCTTACCTCGTGTCCGCCACGACTCGATCGTTCATTAATCTCCTGAATAATGAAAATTTGGTCAAATTATAATTTCATAAGGAACTTATTTAAAGATTATTATTCAGTTAATATCACATATTAAAAGGTTCTAATAATTGGTTAATAAAGCGAGTTCATATCAGACGTTTTTTTCGATGTTCGGTACATTAGTAAAAATTGAAGTTGTTGGAAAAAAAATTTCCATGTAGTTATAGGTAGATCATATCCAGAATAGTATTGAATTTTTGAATATCATATATATCTAGTATATATTAATTTTATACTATTCCATATAATTTGGAGATAAAAAATTAAAAGCACCGTTCATGGAGACGGTAGGTCGTACGTACGCATGAACGCTATTGTCATTTTTTGTCATATTAATGGAATTAAAACAAAATGAGAGACATATATATTATAATTCCAGAATTATATTCATCATTTAGATGTAATATATTACATATATATCCATTATATACATGTACTTATAATAGTACATAACATTTGGAGATAAGAAATGAAATGTACCGTTCATGGAGACGGTAAGCAGTACGTACGCATGAATGTTACTTTCATTTTTGTGTATTCAATGGAATTAAATAATAATGATATAAAGGTATATTATAATTCCAGTAGGATATCATATGTAATACCATTAATTCCATCATTTATACGTCCCACATATGGCATTAACGAATCAAATCACTTTGAGGGGGCGGTAGTTCGCACTTCCTAAAATGAAGATATCGCGTTTACCCATAATGGAAACCATAAAAGTATGCCATAAATGAAAAATACAGATGCTTAAGAAAAACATAAACATATTATATATAATATATGAATATAGTTAAATCTTAATGGACACCTTTTAAGGTGTTAAAATAATATTGTACAATCATCATTTCGTGAGGCAGTAATTCGCCATCCATAGAAACAGTATGTTTTTTAACCATTAAACGGAGGTGTGTGAAATTTTAGCTCAAATACTACTTATAAAAACATCCTAGTATTTTTGAGATACAGATTATGTTACAAAATAAAGTAATAAAAAGAGTTTAGGGATTTGGAGAAGCAAAATAAAACAAAAGAACACAAGGGAAGACATTACTTTTAAATCAGGTAACTGTCTTTGATTTGAGCTCAAAGGCTTACACGGAAAAGATTTTTCCCAAAGTGAGGCTTCAATGATGAAGAGAGGGATGTCGAGAGATGAAATTGGTAGGGTTTGGCTGAGCTAAAGGATTGAGAGGTGTGTGTAAGGTGGTAGAGGTGGGGGCCTTTTATAAGAGGACAGGAGGGGAACTCTTGGAATGTTATAACATATTACTTTATTATAAAATGATTTTCGGATTTAAAAGGTCCCAAAAGGAGATATTTGTAGGATATGTTGATATGTTTTCTAAATCCACCCATCCAATAGGATTGTGACAAGTGTATGACTTAGAGTTCACCCAATATTCTCATTTTATTTAAATTGTTCATTTATGAGGTTACCACCGCATCATCACGGTGTCATAAATAAATTAATTTATTTAATGTCTAAAAATTATAAAAAAATATCATGATGTAGTAAATATATTTAGATTTATATTGAATAATTATAGTCAAATATATAATTATATTACCCCATGTAAAAATTGTTTTAGTAAAACAACACATGTTTGTGACATTTTAATTTTAACTTTAAATAAAAAGATATTTCTGTCATTTTCCATCCAAAGTGGCTCCATGGGGTCCCCAAGTTGACCCATGTATTTTCTTGGTCAGCCATGACTAATCCAATTATGTTAGGACATCTTTCTAGGTCATTTCATATTATTAAATCAATAATTTTACGTTAAACTACACTAATTACCTCTAATCGCGAATAAAACTTAAAAGTTACTATTCACCAAAAAAATTATTTTAATCCCATTGAACCAAATTTTACTTCTTAATGACAAACATGTATATTAGATTTTTGAAATTCAAAACACAGAGGTGGTAAAATTTCATTTAAACAAAAAATCTGTTTTTTTAAGTACCACTTTGTGGTTTCACTATTCATAAAAAATTGACGTTTTACAGAAAAATACCAAAAATTCACCCTAAGCTATATTTGATATTCCGAATTCAAAAATGATTTCTATTTTACAAAATTAAAAACATACAAGTTACATTAATTAATTTAATAATTAATTCCTGCTGTCAGGGAAAATAATGTGTTTTTATGAAACAATAAGTATCAAAAGATTGACACTAGTTTAAGTCAAATTTCAAGATGATATTAATTCCAACGACCACTATTGGATTAAATGGTAAAAATATATTATAATTTCACTTTAAAACCAATTAAAAATATAATATATTCATATAAATAAATTAGATTAAAAAGAGGTTTTGAATTAAAATACAACATTTTTCACTATTCATTAAAAAATGAACTTTATCGGAAAAATACAAAAAATTTACACAATGTAAATTTTGATGTCCCTATTCTAAAGAAGAATTTTATTTTTTCAAATATGACACATAAAATTGTCAAAAAGTGTATTTAAAAGAGGTTCTCCATCAAAAGGTGGTTAATCGACCTTTTAAAGAATATTAGAATGTTTACGCTTAAAATTAGATTCATTCGCATTTTTAATCCTCAAACATTTATTGTAAAAAGTAAATTTTTTTGAAAACATATATAATCATTTTTTAGTTAGTTATGTTCATTCCCTCCATTACAACAGCTAGGCGTTACCTACCATTTAAAATAATATTATTTTATTATTAGAGTGCAACGTAAGATTCCTAAGAAACTCATTGTTGCGTATTGGGGTGTTACACTTTTTCTATCTTAAAAACTAAGGGAGATGTAGAGTTTGTAATTGGGATTATTCCCATAGAATCTTTGGAATATATTTCTATATATTGGATGGAAACAAATGGTCTCTAAGAGATCAAAATATTGGAATTTTCCTTAAAATATATGGTTTTTATCTTACCTAACACATCATCTTGGGGACGAACTATGATTTTGACCATGAAGGAAGATGAGACTCTTAGGATATGCATGTATTACTAATGGTTAAACCAAATTATGGTTAAGAAATGGTACCTATTTCCCTGAATAGATGATCTATTTGGCTATATACTAGGATCTAGAGTGTTGTTAAAGATTGAGTAGGGATCCAGATATCATTATTTTATATTCAATAAATTAGATTCACCACATACAACTTTATGAAGTTGATATTTTATTTTATGAGTACTTTATTATTCCATTATATATTATGAATGCGCCTTCAATTTTACATGATTTGATAAATATGGGTTTTAAAAACTATAAATATTCATTCTTCATGGTTTTTGAGGATGAAATTTTTGTTTATTCTCATACTCATAGAGACCCTGATAAAAATCATGATATCATTATAAATAAACTAATAGAGTAGACACATCATGAAATTATTTCTAAGTGCCACTTTTATATAAATAATTTTCACTTATTGGGTCGTGTTATTTTGAAGAAAGAAGTAACTGTTGACCAAGATTTGTTTAGTGTACTGTTTCCTTGGGGGTAGCCTAGGAAAGTGTGTGATATACTATGTTTCATGGGGATAGCGGGATATTATAGTCAATTTATACAAGAATTATTACACCTTGATGAACCTATTATCGGTCTAACAAATAATTATATAAACCTCCTATGGTGGGTAGCATGAGAGGAGGCCCTTCAAAAGTTGAAAGAATGTTATATAAGGGTTTTATTTGACCTAACACACCATCTTGGGGTTGACAAGGGATTTTTACCAAGATGGAAGATGAGAAACTTAGGATAAAGACATATTACTAATGGCTAAACCAAATTAAGGTTATGAACCGCTGTCTATTTCATTTAATAGATGATTTATTTGACTAGATACCAAGATCCCGAGTGTCATCGAAGATTGAGTTGAGATCTGGATATCGTCATGTGAAGTTCAGGAAATTACATACACCATATATGAATTTATGAAGTTGGTATGGATTTTGAGTAACTTATTATGCCATTATATCTTATAAATGTTCCTTCCATTTTCCATTATTTGATGAATATAGTTTTGGACCTCTAAAATATGTAATGCCCCAACCCCATTTTCCTAGAGTCAGTATTTTATTACATAAAATTTGTTGGATACAAGGAATCATGTCTCGAAATACCGATCAGTTTAGTATTATTGGAAACAAAATACATACAGAAGTTGAGTATTACAAGGTGAAATGAAATACAACACTAATTTATTCCATTTTAAAAATGCAAGCCTCTTATATTATGCCTTCAAGTCACTCACAGCTAACTTTTCATATATTTGGAAAACAAAAATAAGAAAGGGGTGAGCTCAAACACTCAGTAAGGGTAATCAATACATCAAAAGATAACATAAACATTAGGCATGGTGAATAATTAAAAACACATGCCATTACAAATAATAAACATGATTAATTTTTGGTAGTAATATGATCTGAGTAAAAATGCCATCATAAAACATAGTCATGGGTATTCTACTAGTTTAATAATGACAAGAAACATAATTATTATATTCATAATGATGGAATGTATAATGCAGGACATTCTGAAACATTTTGTCAAGGCCTTGGCCAAGACGTCTAAAAATGATTTAATCCTTGGCCAAAACCATATATCAAATTGGGAAAGGCCTCAACCAATTCAACATCTAATTGTATCATGAGACCTACAAATGCATCGAGGAGCTATAGTAGGCTCTACCCATCACTTACTATGTCCAATACATTTCTCATAAGAAAAGTTTAAAACATAACATAATCATTCGTATTAAAACTAGCATAAATTTTTTAAATAATTTAACCATAAACCATGAATGGTATAAAAATAACACATTCATATTCAAACATATCAAAAAACCAAAACTACATCATATAATATTTGTATCATAAGAAATCAACTTCAGAAAAATGTAAATTTTATTAAAGGATGTTGACATTGATGAAATCAAAACTATTTGAGAGAAATATATCTTTCTATTTTGAAATCTTTTAAGAGTCACATAATTATGAAAGAAATTTTTTTGAATATATTTTTATAATCTTGTAAGGTATTCTTAGATGATGTTCTAACGGTGAAAAGTATCCACAAACTCTCTATAAGTTAAAAAACATTCTTACCTTAATTTTCTAGAAAAAGGATATAAAGTACCTTATTTGAAAAACAATTGAATGATTCCTTTCAAAACATATAAGTAAAAATATGGGTATAAATGACATTAAACCATAGTATAGTAAATAGAAATATTATTTTGAATTATATTTTTAAGAAAACATATATGTGGATGATAATGAGGTCCCGGTAGATACTTACATAAAAACAACCTCAAATAATAATGAAATTGTGAAATTAACCCTTACCTTGTATTTTTCATTGGTTGAGGTTACGCTAACATCCTGTATAATAGTTAAATCATTTTTATTAAATTATAAATGAACTATATAAATAAATATGATATCATATATGATCCTCTAATATTTCTTTGTTAATAATATTTCAGTACTATCATCATTTTTGGTGTTAACTGATTCATTTTCTTTTATATTATCGATTATGTAAGCCATGATTGTTATGGATAGGATGTATTTGATTCATATATAGAATGATTTTATGTTCATAAACATAATTATTAGTCATCATATGAAAATTATTATTGAATGGTTACAATGGGGAAATGAATCTCATCGCATTCGTGGAGACGGTAATCCGTATGTACGCTAGAGCAACAATATCATTAAATTGGTGGAAAAATCGTATGTAATTGGATTTAATATAATATATAAATAATCACAATAATTTTATATTTATTATTTACATTAGTTATACTCATTATTATACCCATCAAAATAATGAAGTGTTTGAATAACAAACTACACCACGACGTGGAGATGGTAAGCCGTACACACGCACGTATGAGGACTATGTCTTTTATAGGATGAAAAGAATAATGAATATTGTTTTAAAATATTTATAATTAAACAACAGTATGAAGAAGGTACTGGATTAATAATTTTGGTATGGAAAAAACATAGAAGGAGGAAGTGGAAGAGGAAAAGAACTTGAAAGAGGTTATGAAATATTTACATCTTCTACGGGTTCTTCCTTTTTATTTGATCAAACGGGATCATTAAGATGGATTTATGACCAAAGGAAGGCCTCTATGATGAATGGAGGAATGTTGGGAGGATATTTTGGCAGTGTTTTGCAAAGAAAAATGGGATTGGAGGTGTGAAATTAATAGAAGGGGAAGTACCATTTTATTAGAGAGGTGAGGGCCACATAATGAAAAGATTGAAATATTATTTTATAATAAAATCATATTATGTTTATAATGGATTTGAAATGATTTTTTAGAAGTTAAGATGGGGAGGAATCAAAAAAATCTCAAACAATAGGTTTTATACAGGTTATGTCACCAGGTTATCCTTATCTTTTATATTTAACTCTTAGTTAAATAGTTTGACATTTTCCATATCTCTTTGTATTTTTATATTATTTGGTTAATGAACATATTATAAACATCCAAGTGAACCCAAAGTGGTTCATTATTATTATATATAACTTTATATATGTCTTTTTTCAAACCCATAGATTTTTATGAATATTATATCAATTAATAATATAGTATTTGTTTTGAAAACTATATTTTGTCAATTTTGACACTATTTAGTATTTGATTTTTTTGAAAGCCATTAAAACTTAATCACTTAAAATAAAATTTATTTAACCTACCCTAACATGTAATATTAACCAATAAAATCACTTTAATTAATAAGATGTCCCAATTTTCCTTTATTTGGATATTTATATAACAATTATTTTAATATTTCATTTATAGGGTAATTACTGAATCATCATAGTGTCATAAATAAATAAAATTAGTTAATGTGTAAAAATTATAAATAAAATACCATTATGTTGGAAATATTTTTATCTTTATAATGAAAATTTATAGTCTAATTTATAATGCATGTAACCCTATATTGAAAATGGTTAAGTTATTAAACATTGAATTTAACTCTTTTTACTATTGTTTAAATAAAATAATAATAAATGTCTTAATCTAATCCAAGATGACCAAAAGGAGTCATATTTTATTCCTAAGGTTTTTTTTGTCGAATTATACTTATCCAATAGATTTATAACCTGCGTTAGGGTAATTATGATATCATTTTTACGCTTAATTACCCTATTTAATTTTAACCATGGTTAATAAAAGTCAAAAGTTACTATTTAGCAAACATATTTTAATATTATTGAACCAAATTTTACATACAGATATTAATCGTGTATCTCAAAATTATGAAATTCAACTCACAGAAGCGGTGATAGTATGTTTTAGGCAAATTTCTAAATGCTTCTAGGATGTGGGTAAAAGACGGTAAAAAGTACAATAAAATTTTTATTTATCTAAACTTATTATAAAATGACTTCAATGAATTACATTAAACATATATAGGTATTATGTATCTATTTTGACCAAAAATAAATATTTTTTTAAATAATAAGTCTTTTTTAACAAATAATGTTGTGTTTTTCTATATTAATAAAAAATTAAATATTTTCAGAAAAACACCAAAAAATCACCCAAAGCTAATTTTGATATTATGAATTCAAAAAAGAAGTCCATTTTGAAAAATAAAATTTATAAAATTTCAAAAAGTGGGTATTAAAATTCATAACGGCTAGTTTTGTTGGTCATGGTGTGTTAGAATCTCGAAGTTGCATACAATGCATGATATTGGATTATTCAAAGGGAAACACACCGTAGATGTTTGGGGTGTTACATTATTCCCTACTTCAAATAATTTCATCCTAAAAATTTCTAGAATACTACCGCACAAAAATATATGGATGGTTCTTCATCATAAGTTCCCCAGGTTCCCATGTGGCCTCTTCCATCTTATGGTTTCTCTATAGAACTTTTACCAGACGAGTAATTCAGTTTCTCCACACTTGTTCTCTGGAATCAAGAATCTTGAAAGGATATTCACAATAAGATAGAGTATTTTCTCAGATCAATTTACTCATAGGTGATTACATGTGTTGGGTCGGTCATGTATTTTCTCAACAGTTATACGTGGAACACATCGTGACCTTTGGAGATACTTGGTGGCATTTCCAAATGGTAAGTTGATACCCTGATTAGTTCTAGAATTGTGAATGGTCTGATATACCTGGATTTCAATTGACACTTCTTAATAAAATGAATAACACCCTTACATGGATATACCTTCATGAAAACATGGTCTCTTACTAGAAATTCCAGATCCTTCTTTCAGTTATCAACATAGCTCTTTTTTCTAATTTGGGATGCATCGATGTGGGTTTTCACAATCTTCATTTTTTCCATTGTTTCCTCAACATGTTCTGGGCCTATGTGTTTTCTTTCACCAACATCATTGATACAAGTTGTTGTGCGACATCCTTTAATATATAACGCTTCATATGGTTCCATCTGAATAATTTAATGGATGCTACTATTAAAGGAATATTCTATAAGAGGTAAATATTGATCCCACATATTTTGAAAGTCAAGTGACCAAGATCTCAACATATATTCTAAGGTATAAATAGTCCATTATAATTTTCCAACATTTAGAGGTTCATAGGCAGTGTTCAAACAAAGTATAGTATCCATGGATTTCTGAAGCATTTTACAAAATCTTGTTGTAAAATGGGGTCACGCTCCAAAACAATCTATAGGCATACTCTATGACGTCTAACAACAACATTAATAAAATATCTTTCTATATGTATTTGTGGTAAATCATCTCTTATAGAAAGAATGTGTACTGATATGGTGTGTTAATAAATAATGAAACATATTGAATCATTCCTTCTTGGAGCCTTTCGTAGCCCCATGAAAAAGTCCATCGTAATATCAACCCATTTACACTTAGGTATGGGAAGAGGGTTCATGAGTAATACACGATATTTCCTTTCAAATTCACTTGTTGACAACCATATATTTTAATACAAAATCCGCAATCTCCCTCTACATGTTGTCACACAAAAAATGTTCCTTCAAATCTCAATACTTCTTGATGCTCTCCAGGTGTATAGAGAAACTGGAGCTATGCGAATCACCCAACAATTCCCTTATTAGATCAGGAATATCGGGAATATAGTGTCTCTTCCAAAATTTCAAAATTCCATATTCATAAACAATGTCACTCAATCTCCCATAATTTATAGCTTTAATATTGTTTTGAAACATCTCTTCATCATTATGAGAACACTTTATTATTTCTAGTAAATTTGGTTTGGAAACCGTTTGAAAAATTATAGATGTTTCACCTTCCATGGTTATTCCCATATCCATATTTACTAGATCCATGAAAATATGATCTATTTAAACTCTCATATTGTTCAAAACTACAAGATCCTTTCCACTCAAAGCATATTCCACCTTCTTTTCCTTCCTCAAGTGGTAGTCTATAGTGAAATCATAATCCATGAGTAGTTCATTCCATTGTCTTTGACTCAACTTGAGTTATTTCTGAGATAAAATCTACTTCATACTCTTGTGATCAGTATAAATATCACATTTCCACCACAGAGATAGTGTCTCCATATTTTTAGAACAAAGATTAGAGTTGTTAACTCAATATCATTAGTAGGATAGTTTTTCCCATGAATTTTTAGTTGTCGTAATGCAAAGTCAATAACTCTATCAATCTGCATAATTACACAACCAAGTACATTCTTTAAAAAATCACTATAAATAAAAAAACCATTATTCCCTGATGGTTGAGTGAAAGATAGAAGCATTAACTAATATTTTCATCAGTTCTTCAAAACATTATTATCACTCAATTTTCCAAAAAAAATTAACCCATTTATGAGTGATCTTGGTTAATGGGTTAGCCAACTGGGAAAAATTCTAGAAAAACATAGATAACAACTTGCTAAACCAATAAAACAATGTACCATAGTTATACTTATTGGTGTTGGACATTCATGGATTTCATTGGTCTTCGAAGGATCAATATAGATTCCATACATAGAAAAAAATATGGCCATGAAAAGAAATCTCATAATCCTAGAATTCACACTTGCTAACCTTCAAATATAATTCATTTATTCTAAGTGTCTTTAGAATAATTAAAAGAGATTTTCTTGATCTTCATATATTTTGGAGTATATAATGATATAATAAATAAAAACCACTAAAAATTCAGGAATATATTCCTAGAAGAATCTATTCATTAGATTCATAAAGAAAAATGGTGCATTAGTCAATCCCAAAGGCATTATTGTAATCTCGTAATGCTCTTACCTAGTTCAAAATGTTGTTTTCAGAATGTCTTACTTCTACACACACAATTGATGATATCCAGATCATAGGTGAATCATTGAAAAACATTGAGCTCCATGAAGTTGGCCAAATAAATCATCAATGTGAGGTAGGGGATACATGTTTTTTATTATTATATCATTGATCTCCCTATAGTCAATGCACAACCTCATAGATCCTTCTTTATTCCTTATAAAGAGGACAGGGCCTCCCAATATAGAAACACTATGGAGAATAAATATCTTATTACTCAATTCCTACAGTTGTTTCTTTACTTCCGCTAATTCCAAAATGTCCATTCTATATGGGATATTCAATATGGGCCCTGAATGAAGAATTAAATATATGGAAAACTCAATTTCCCATTCAGGAGGATGTCAAGGTAAATCCTCTAAAAACACATCAACATATTCTTGAACAATAGGTACGTCCTCTAGTTGAACATTATTTTCATCTCCCAAAATTATTTCATTCTCATTCTCCCCAATAACAGAATTTAGTAGAGCTACTGGGGGTGGCTCGAGATAAGAATCCGATGGTGACTTTCTACTCTAAAGATAAGGTACATATTGTCACCATAGAGAATTGTATCCTCCTCCTTCTTACTATATATTTTCACATCATGGTCTGAAATCCAATCCATATCAAGGATTATATCAAATTCAATCACGGGTATGACGATTAGATTAGCAGATAAATGTCATTTATATGCCTTAATGGGGACCGATTCACAAATTATTGTTGTAATCATACTTACCTTAGGAGTTTTGACGGACAATTCCTTTATTAAATAAAATTGGAAATATCTAATTTTGATAGAAACCTGGGATGATTAGAAATAGTGCAATGATCCAGAATCAAATAATGCATTGGATAAACTTGAGAAAACCATAAAATTACCTACCTCCATATCCTTTGGAGCTTCAACCTCAGCAGTAGTGATCACATAATCCTAGCCTTGGCCCCCGGTCCTTTTCTGAGGTAATTTTCCTTGGATATTAGGACATTCATTTATAAAATGTCTTATCTCCCTGCAATTGTAGCATTGTAAATTGGTAGATTCTTTCTTGACCTTTTCATCACCAGAAAGATGGCCTTTTTCCACATTTGTAGCATACTCATTTTCCTTTTAGATAGGAACCAGAGTTCTTCCTTATACAATTATCAAGGGGTAAGAATTTAACTCTTCTCTTCTTCCCTGATTCCTTATTTCCTTTCCAAACGTGATCATCATATATCATCTTCTCTTTATTTGCATTAAAGTCATCAGACTTTGAGAATTCCTTTTCTATCTTGATATCACATGAGACAATATCATCGTAAGAGGATAAATATTTTGAGACTAATGCTCGACATAGAAATTATTATTACCCAACAAATAAACGATCAATATTACTTCTTGGGTTACATATATAATCTGCAACATGCCTTTCTAACCTTGAATAGTTAGCTTCATACTTTGCGACATTATCATCCTCTTTTTACCTCTGACTCAGAAATTACGTTTCCATATCCGCTCAATGGTTAAGAGGAATGTATTTTTCTAAGAAAATATTTTTTAACTCCCACCATTCCATTTTTAATACTTCTTCATCGTCATTTTTGTTTTGAATCTATAATCACCATTGATCTGCATCTCCCGTGAGGCGATAAACTACCATGACAACTTTTTCCCTTTCATTACTCCCCAAAGCATGAAATATTTTTTCAAAGGAACTTATCCATTGATCAGGTACTAATTGATTTTTACTCCCATTGATTTTTGGTTCTTATTTCATCATGATGCAGTCTAACATTTATCCTCTGCATTGTGGAACAGGGTTCTCTATAAGTTAAGGTTATTATTCAAAACCAGAGTGAGTTGTCCTTGTTTGGTGATAAGCTGCTCAGCACCAGTTGCATCACCAGCTCCACTATAATTATATTGTGTACGAGGGAAATCCATACATGGATTATGTTCATTGATATGATTTCCATTACTTCCACTAGGTTCCATTTATAAACAATGGCATACAATAGATTAGATTATGAATCACAATACATAATTCCAAACATGTAAAACACTTACCTTGAATTGAATTGTTTATAGATATAATCCATTATAATAAAAATGTTTTCATTGAGGAGGTATATACTAAAAAATCATTGATAATGGTTTTTAAACAAAATAAGAACTATATTAACAATATCCTCAAGAGTGTTGTAACAAAGAGTGCAACAAGGCCCGTTGTCGTGCACCAGTTCTCATTCGAGTCCAGCTCAAAGCTGTGTTTTTGGGTTTTACCCCTAGGTAAATCTGTGCCAGAGCTGCCTCTACCTACTAATATCAAAAAAGGGATTTATTTCTTGGAAAACACACAAAATCTCTACATTACCAAAATTTTAGGATCTTCTTCTATACTAATCCCCAAATTCTATCTTGGGATAATGTTCTCTAATCATAGTTTTTCTAAATCTGGTTTCCAAGGTCTGTACTAAACATCCTTTGATAAAAAATGAAACGCCTCAGCACTAGTTACCCAGAGTCGGTGTATTATTATTTAACATTGGAAGGATACAAGGAATCATGTCCCGAAGGGACAATAATTTTAGTATAATTCGAAATATGATACACACATAAGTTAAATATTACAACTTGAATAGAAATTCATCATTAAATTTTTGAATTAGAAACATCCATGCCACCTAGATTATTCATGAATGTCACTCAAAACTAACATATTCTTATCCTAGGAAAAAGGAACATAAGAAAGGGGTGAGCTCAAATGCTCAGAAAGTGTAAGCAATATAGTGTAAGATAACATAAACAATAGGCATGATGAAACATTTAAAACACATGGCTTCACAAATAATAAACATGAACACATTATGGAAAGAATATGAGGTGAGTAAATAATGACATAATAAAACATATTAATGGGTATTCTATTAGTCGAATTACCACATGAACCATCATTATTATTTTCATAATGAGGGATTGTATAATTCCAGACAATCTGAAACATTTTTTCAAGGTATTAACCAAGACGTCTAAAAATGATTTAGGCTTCGGCCAAAACCATATATCAAATTGGGAAAGGCCTCGGAAAATTCCACATCTAATTGTCTCATTAGTATTACCTGCAGACTGAGTAGTTATAGTGGGCTCCACCCGTCACTTACTACATCCAATACATTACTCATATGAAAAGGTTAAAAATATCATAAACATTCGTATTGAATCTAGCATAAGAAATGTAAATAATTTAACTATAAAACATGAATGGTATAAAAATAACACATCCATAGTCAAACATATCACAAAACCATAAATAAAATATAGATGATTTGTATCATAATAAATCAACATCGAAAAAGTGTAAAATTTATCAAAAGATGTAGACAATGATGAAATCAAAACTATTTGAGAGAAATGTCTCTTTCTATTCTGAAATAATTTAAGAGTAACATAATTATAAAATAAAACCTTTATTTCAAAAATATTTTTATAATATTTTAGGTGAAGCTTCGATGATTTTATAATAGCGAAAAATAGCCACACCGACCGTATAAGTTAAAAAAAATTATTACCTTAATTTTTTGAAAATTGTTATAATGTACATTGTTTGGAAAACGACGAAAATATTCATTTAAAAACATATAAGGTAAAATAAGTGTAAAATTATATAAAACCATAGTCTAGTAAATATTCAAATAATTTTGAAATACATTTTTAAGAAAAAATGGATGTGGATGATAAACAGGTCGCAGTAGGAACATACGTAAAAACAACCTCAGATAATAAAGAGATTGTGAAATTAACCCATACCATATACTTTTCATTCGTAAAAGATAGATTAAAATATTGTATAGTAGTTAAATCATTGTTATTAAATTACACAATAACTATATACATAAATATGACATCATATATGATCCCCTAATATTACATAGTTAATAATATTTCAGGTAGTTGGGGTTTGGCTTAGTGGTAAGCACCCCGTAATCCTACATGAAAAATGGGGGTTCAAAACCCATTGGGCGCAGGTACTGTATCAGTATTGTAGCGATACTATAGTAGTGGTGGCACTATTCATTAGCGGGTACTGTAGCGGTGGCAGGGCACTGTAGCGGCGGCGGTACTATGCGGGTACTGTAGTAGGCGGGTTACTATTCACAAAATGTGAATTGGGCCAAAAATTTGGGCCTACGGGCTATGTAATGGGATATAAGCCCACTAGGCCTTCGGGATATGTTATGGGTTTCCCCCTTCCCAGTTGAAAGAGGAATTTTCTTTGATTTAATAAAAAAAATGAGGCTTCAGCCCCAACCTTTTAAAAAAATAGTTAATAATATTTCAGTAGTATCATCATTGCAGGTGTTAACTGATTCATTTTCCTTTATATGATTGGTTACGTAAGACGTGTTTGTTATGAATATGATGTATTTGATTCATATAAAAAATTATATTATTTTCATAAAAATTATTTTTAGTCATCAAATGAAAATTATTCTTGAATGGTTACGATGGGGAAAGGAATCTCATCACGTTTGTGGAGATGGTAATCTGTGTGTACGCACTAGCAAAAATATCATTATATTGATGGATACATAATATTTAATTGGATGGTTTATCATATATAAAGAATCATTAACATGTTTTATTTATTATTTACATTAGTTATACTCATTATTATACCCATCCAAATAATGATGTGTTTGAATAACAGAATACACCAAGACATGGAGACGGTAAGCTGTAAGTACGCACATATGATGACATTGTCATTTATAAGATGGATAGAATAATGAATACTGTTGTAACATATTTATAATAACATAATAGTATGTATAATGTAATGTATTTATTATTTTGGTATAGAAAAAAAACAAATAATGAGGGAATGGAAGAAGAAAAGGACTTGGAAGAGGTTATGAAATATTTACCTATTCTTCGGGTTCTTCCTTTTGATTTGATATAAATGGCTCGTTATGATGGATTTATATTTAATGGAAGGCATCTAGGATTAAGGAAGGACTGTTTGAATGATATTTGGGATGAGTTCGGCCAAGCGAAATGGATTTGGAGGTGTGATATTAAGAGAAGATGAATTAATCTTTTATAGGAGAGGTGAGGGTCACTTTAGGAAATGCATTAAATATTATTTTATAATTAATTAATTTTTACTTTATAATGACTAAAAAAGGATTTATTTAGAGGATAATATGGGGATGTATCGCAAAACCTCTCAACTAATAGGTTTTAGATAGGTTTAGGTCACCATATTAAGCTTATCTTTTATATTTAACTCTTAGTTAAATAGTTAGACATTTACACTGTCTCTTTGTATTTTTAAATTATATAGTTAATAAACATACTATAAACTACCAAAATAACCCCAAGTGGTTCAAGAATAATATATATAACCTTATCTATGTATTTTGGATGATCCTTATATTTTTATAAATACCATTTTAATTAATAATATAGTATTTTTTTAAAACACAATTATGTCAATTGTGACAGAATTTAGTATTTGTTTCTTTGATAGCCATTAAAACATTGTGACTTTGAATAAAATTTATTTATCCAACCCTAAAATTTCATATTATCTGATAAAATTTGTTTAATTCATCAGAACTCTCAATTTACATTCATTTGGATATTTATAATATCAATGAATTTAATATTTCATTAATAAGGTAATTACTACATTATCATTGTGTCATAAATAAATTAAATTACTCAATATCTAAAAATTATTAATAAAATAAAATTATGTTGGAAATAGTTTTATCTTTCTAATGAATCTTTATATTAGAATTTATTTGGTGTGTAACCCTATATTAAAAATGGTTTAGTTATTAAACATTGAATTTAATTATTTTAACCCTTATTTAAATAAAATAATTTTATATGTCCTATTCTAATCCATGTGGACCAACGAGGGTCATATTTTTTT
This sequence comes from Viscum album, assembly GCA_963277665.1. Lineage (NCBI taxonomy): Eukaryota > Viridiplantae > Streptophyta > Magnoliopsida > Santalales > Viscaceae > Viscum > Viscum album. The sequence continues at coordinate 1,329,779,463 of OY728163.1, forward strand.
ATTAAGGTTGTTTTAGGTCGAATTATACTTGTCCAATATAATTAAAAGATGTGTTAAGGTAATTATGATATCATTTTTTCCCTTTAATGACCGTATTTACTTTTAACCATGGTAAATAAAAACCAAAAGTTACTATTCATAAAAATTATTTTCTTCTTATTGAACCACATATTACTTACTAATATTGATATTGTATCTTGTATTTTAGATATTTTACTCACATAAGTAATAAAATTATGTTTTTTTTGCAAATTTTCAAATGCTCCTAGGAGGTGAGTAAAAGACAGTAAAATATTCAGTAAATTTTTTATATATCTAAAAATATTACAAAATGACTCCGAGGAATTAAATTGAACTAATATAGGTATTATGTATCTTTTTTTTCTTAAAAATATGAATAATAAAAATAATTATTTATATAAAAAGTCGATTTTAGTCAATAACGCATTGTTTTCACTATTCATAAAAATTTGAATGTTTTCATAAAAATACCAAAAATTTAACCTAATCTATTTTCAATATCACATATTCAAAAATGTATTCCATTTTGAAAAAAAAATTATAAAATTTATAAATGTGGGTATTATTATTCAAAATGGAATGTTTGATTGGTCGTAGTGTGTTAAAAACGCGAAATTGTGTAGAATGCAAGCTATTGCATTATTCAAAGGGAAACATACTATAGAAGCATGGGGTGTTACAAAATATCCGCTTTTCCCAATTATTGGGGATGAAATTTTAGTGTTTTATAATACTCATAGACCGTGCTAAAAATATAAAGATCATTTTTAAAAAACTGATAGAGTGGCCACATATTTCAATGGTTTATATCTGCCACTTATATATCGATAATGTTCACTTATTGGGTCATGTTATTTTGAAGTCAAAAGTAAATTTTGACCCTGATAAGGTGAGTGAAATGTTTCCCTAGGGGTAGCCAAGTGATGTGTTTGATATATAGTGTTTCTTGGGGATAATAGGATATTATATGAATTTCATACAGTACGTCTCACACATTGTTGCTCCTCTTATTGATCTTACTATGAATGTTATGACCCTCCTATGGTTAGTAACATGCGAGTAGGTCTTTTAGAAGCTCAAAGAATGGTATATCACGACACTAATTCGAACTCTTCATAAACCTAGAAGAGTCCATACACGTTTCTATGATACATCATGCATTATGTTTGGTGTAATATTGAAGTGGGAGAATAAGTTCATTTCATATGGGTATCTCCAGTTGAGACTGCAGAAGCATAATTACATGACAAAACACCTTAATCTTGTAACAAGTTTCCTTGACTTGTCCTATAGAATTCACTATCAGATGGGTGATTACATTTTTGTTTATACAAAGAAAAAAAAACTCATATACATATTTACATTGTGTGGCATGAATATCAAATAGTGAATATTGGTTGAATAAATTTTTTTATTTGGATTTGAGATTTCCAATATGTCGGGATAGGGAATTTCTGTTGCTAATGTCCTAATCCAAAAAACCTAAGATCATTATTTAAATGAAGCAAGTGATGAATGGAAATTTATAGGCCTCTTTTCAAGGCCACATATGGAGTCTCATGAGATTCAAGAGTAGTTTTATTTTAAAACCATAGTTTTTACCTCTACCCTCTTGTATAGTGTGAAGAGAATTCAATACATAGATCATGAAGGCTTGGTTCAGCATGACATTAGTTTTTATGATGAACCTTATCTAGATTTTTATGTTGATATAGATGACATCCTATGTATACACAAGTTTGTTTGGGTTCCTACAAGAATGGTGGAGAAACTGATGCATTAGTTCCAGGAATCTAAATGGGCATTTGATGATGGAATTTTCATTATTTATCATGATATTTTTCACTAGTACTGGTGGCCGTAGGAGAAACTTTATGTAGTATGTTTTATCACTAGGTGTTCCACCCGTCAACAAGTGATGGTGAAGTACTAGTGGCATACTATCTTGTAACAACAATTTCAAGTCCCATAATGGACTTGGGTTGTAACACCCCAAGGATTTACAAAATAAATTTACTACAGAATGCATACAATACTGAGTCTATATAAAAAAACAATTTTTATTGGTTATAGTTTTAACCTATATGAAAAACATAGTTTTTGTCGACATCTATGTTTTGAATTTCATAAAATGGACATACATGGTTACAATCAGTAAAACATTTAGAGTGTGAAAGGATCAACTTACATATTTGGTGAATAATAACATGAACCAAATGAATAGTAATTTACCCTTATGAATATTAATATTACCCTTAAACCAAACCTTGTAATAATAAATAAAATTTAGGCACCATATAAATTAGAGGGAATATTTTAAAAAATAAAAATATATTGTTGGTATTTCTTGAGTAATTAATATTTACTTAAAAATTTCAATTAATAAATTGATTTAAAAATAAATTCATTTTTATAAAATATACTTCTAAATAAATATTTTGGTATCTTATTATTTTATTATATTCTAATAAGATATCAGAAAATTTTTTAGGGTGTTATAAAATAAGTTTTACTTACAATAAACCGTAATTTTCATGTAAATGATGATTTTATATAAAAATTAAATTTCACATATTTAGAAAATTATTTTTATTAAATGGACTTCTGTTTTGAATAATAAATGTTGAAAAATCATTGGGGTGAATATTTTGTATTTTTTGAAATACATTTATTTTTTATGAACACTTAAATATAGTAATTTATAGTATAAATACATTATAAGATAAATACCTTATTCCATGCATCATGGATGATATAAGCAACCATTAGTTCGAACTCAAATTCACTTATTACAATTTTTGGTCACATAAATAAAAAAATATTTATTTTCATGAGAAAATCAATAAAATAATGAATAAGATATCAAAAAATCACCCTCTCCTCTACTATTAAAACCACACATCACTCCCTCTTCTCCCCAATAATCTAACAATGTTGGTTTTCAATGTTCATCTAAATTACTCTTTCTTATCCTACCATAACTTCTTGTATCACCTATTCCTTTAAAAATACCAAAATCAATGCCCTTAAGGAAATTTTCAAGGAGGAGTATCCAAGAAATAAAATCCTCTTCCATTTCCTTTTTTTTCGTTCAATGTTCTTTATTTATTTTTATTACGTCCTCACCCATTCTAAAAAATGACCATGATTAATATAGTACCATCTTTTTTATGGAATTATATCTTGATAATAGATGTTAAATCATTATAATATTTTACTCAATCCCTCTCTCTCTATTATTTTAAAATCAAAATCATCATCCGAGAGGTGACAATTTACAACCTTCATGGACAATGTACCTTTGTTCTTCAATTTATACAAAAATTCTTTTCAGGAAAAATTTTTTATCATTGAAATATATTCTAATATATGTATTATATATTACTCAATTAATATGAAACCAAAATTTTGGCATGCTGCTAAATAATAACACAAAACTAGTTCGCTATTATCAAAAAACCGTTATAAACATCTAAACAAATATCACTAAATGACTTATCTAATGATTCATCATCACACCATAGAATAAAATGTTATATATAATGATTAAATTTTTTTATGATAATTAGTAATATATAAATTGAATCCAAGAAAATTATATCCACTCCACATGAACTTCCATACTTATAATCAAGCGAATTGACAATGAATATCGAGAAACGAACACTCTAGAACAAGAAAATTCAATCTTAAATTTTTTGAAAAGGATATAAATTAGATAAATAAAATTTTTATAAATTATATTCATGTCTAAAATGTTCTGAATTAATTTATTAATGTGTATTGTTTCATATTCTTGGACATTAAGGTCATGTGAAAAACACATTCAAACATAAGGTTTGGGTTTTCTACCAGAACCTGCATTTTCTTCTAGGATACTGTTTGTCTCCTTTAATTCCAATTAAATTCTTAATGATTATTATAAATTATGTTATAATGTTATATATGTTTTTACCAATTATAATCCTTATTTATTTTATGGGGATTGAATTCTTTTGTAAAGATAGTTCACAATTCTTCCTGATAATTAATCTTGATTTTAGGGAACATCTCAAATAATAACCTATTTTCATGTTCACTCTATAATATGTGTTTTGAAAATATAGTTTCTAAAACAACTCATTTAATTAAGTAAAAAAATCAGTTCATTTCTATTATTATAAAATTATTTTTCCAGAATTACTCACATTTTCATAGAAAAAGTCTTTTTTTCATTAAAAAATTTCTCAATGAATTTATTAGAGTATTTTTTTTTCTATTTCAACTCATATGTTGACCATTATATATTATTGAGTTTAATATGTTATTTATATCATCTACCATTTTTTATTAAATTTATTTTGATTAGTTTTACTATTAATTTTATATCATGATACCATTCACCATACTACACAGAATGGTTAGTGTTTATGTGTACTAATTGGGGAAAGGTATTTCAAATGTCCATGTTGTTTATATTTATCCTGTTTCATATGAGGAATGCATTAGAAATAGAAACTGATGGATTGGTACCACATTTTCTCCTTGATGGATTGGTTTGTCTCTTGACACAAATAAGAATTGGGATTTTCCTTTGACCTTACACTATTATATTCTAACGTCTTGGCCGAGGCCTTGAGAATATGTTTCAGATGCTCGACATTGTGCATTACCTCATTATAGATGTAGTAATCAATAAAACATGTGATTATTAGACTATAATAATTTGAATGGTTATGCTTCATTATCTTATGGTTATTTATATGGCCTTGTTTTATCATATTTCATTCCTACCATATTATTCTTAATAATATCTTTAAAGGAATGGGATTTTAGTTCTTCACAATGTCTAGTGATTATTTTTATGATAAATTTTGTTGTATTACATACCCTTAATAATAATATAAGACCAAACATTTCATATATTTTGATTTCCCATTTTTTTATGATGAATATTATGAATGAATTTTAGGGATAATCATGGTGTCATAATTGTTTTAAATGGAATTGTTATTATGTATTCCATTTAAAGTTTTAATGTAGAAATTTTGTTTGTATCTTGTTTTCAAAAACTATTAAAATATTCATTCCATAGAGATTCGACTTTATAGTAATCATTCCAATGTATATATATAGGGAACTAGATCATGGGAAACTTGGGTGTTGATCTTTACTATTGGTTTTAGAGTAATTTTAATAGAAAACGTGGAAATTAGATTTAAGAAATGTAGAGCAGGGAACAAAACCCTAAAATAGGCTTTGAGTATAAGTATACAAGAACATCATAGAATTATTGTGACCCTTGGATTATGTGGATATTTCTAGAAAATACATCCCAGTATAGATTTTACATATGGACATAGTTCTAGCACAAATGTACATAGAAGTATCAAATCTTACAAGGTTTGACAGGATTGACTCTAGGTAACCTAGTACACTACAACATGCCTTACTACACACCTGGTTTGACACTCCCAGGGGATATGGTTTGGATAATTCACATTTCCATTAAAAAATTTCTTCAAGGATTTAATGTAAAAATTTAATCAATGTAAACACCCTTATAATTATGAGATTAGACAAGCATAAAAGTTCAATTTATATTAAGTGTTTTCCTATTCGGACATTGTACATTATGATTCATATCCTAATTTAGTGTATGCCACTATTTAGAAATGGAATATAGTTGAAGGAATTAAAAACCAATTGAATGCATGTATTCCATGTAGGAATTTTACTTTTATGCAAGATAATGATGCTGGTACTGGAGCTATGATAGGAGATGAACATCTAATAACTATATTGGGACATATGAATCCATTTATGAACATTAACAATACCTGTATGAAGAATCATGATCCTCAATGTGGATTGGATATTTTAGATTGCATTATGTGACAAAAACTTCAATCATTTACTGGGACAGTAAACCTATTGACATAAGTTCACTGGAAAAGTTCTTTAGAGAAGATATATATCACATTGGGATGTAATGAAAGATAGAAATTCATTATGACCATTTATCATCTAAAAGTATATGTGTATTAATGTTTCTAGTAAATTCTAAACTCAAATGTTGAGTAAGAGATTTAAAATATTTAATCGAGGGATTTTAAGGAAGTAATATTGAAAAAATACTTCACTCATGAATAGAGAGAGATATGGGAAGGTAGTTTCTTAATATGAGGTAAAAAGAGGATGGTAAGGTTTCAAATTATGATTCTAACATCAAAGGTTAGACTATATAAGCATTATATGAGAAATATATTTTGATTATTTGATTGTATAACACCCCACCTACAATGGGATCTAGGCTCCCAATGTTTCTCATCATATGTAAGGAAATAATATAATCTCTTATCAAGACAGAGAAATAATTCACTGTCTCATATGATTTGAAGAGAAATCAAGATACGAAGAGTGTGGTGGAGGCTATAATGGGTAAATGGAAGAATATAAACATGTATTTTCCAAAATTGTATACATGTGGAAAGAAACACCCCGAAGCTTGCTAGAAATAAAGGAGTCTATTACAAATGTTGAGAAATGTACAACCAGCTAGGCTATTTTAAGGGAAAAAATAAGCCACCAAAGTTCAATGATGTAATTTAATATTTATTGGATACTATTCTAATTATTTTTCTAAGCGTGAAAGAAAACATTTCCTAGAAAATGCCAAGGGATAAAGGCCAAGCCTTTGCGATCCCAACTGCTAAAGTTGATGTTTCAAATGATGTGATAGAATATACAATAATATTTTCCTCAGAAGTGGAAAAAGGTTTATTTGATTCTAATTAATCTTATTCCATTATATACCATTAGTTTTCTTTAGAAACTATATATTACCAATAATCAGTAATAAGGGGGGTTGTCAATTAAAACTCCTAAGGTAAGTCTAATTGCAAAAAATATGTTCTCGGATGTACCTATTATGGAATATAAATGTGATTTATCTGCTGATTTTATCATCTTATGTATGGTTGAAATTGTCATAATCCCTAGAATGAGATGGATCTCAAAATATGATGCGAAAATATATTGTAAGAATAAAAAAATTACTATCTGTGGTGAAGGTGTAGAATCTATTATCTTTATAGAGGAAACATCACCATCTGATTTTATTCTTGATCAACCCTGTTAGCTCTACTGAAAGAAATTATTGGGGAGGATGAGAAAAATATATACATGGGTGTGGAAGGGAATACCCTAATTAAGGATGTACATATTTTTCAAGAATACAATTATGTCTTTCCAAATGATTCACATAGACATCCCCCAGAGTGGGAAGTTGATCTCTCTATTGATTTAATCTATGGGTTAATTCCTATTTCCAGGACCCCATATAGAATGTACATAATGGAATTCATAGATCTAAAGAAACAACTATTAAAATATAATAATAAAGGATTTATCAACCCTAGTGTTTATCCATGTAGAGGCAATGTTCTATTTGTCAAGAAGAAAGATTTATCCATGAGGATGTACGTTGAAAATATTTAAATAAATGCTATTACAATAATGAACAACTACCCCTCCTCATATTGATGATTTATTAGATCAACATAAGAGAGCCCTATATTTTTTGAATATTGAACTGTGATCTGGATATCATTTGTTGCGTGTGGGGAAGGATGATATTCCAATTGATTCATTTCAAACTAATTATGGGTATTACCAGTTTATATTAATACCTTTTCTACGAACTAATGTAACCATTATTTTCATTGATCTAATGAATAGAAATTTTATGGAACATATTTATGACCTTATTATGGTATTAAATGGTTATATCATGGTATAATACACAATCTACTAAGAACATTAGAGAAAATTGTGCATTATTCTAAATCCTCTTATAAGAAATGAGTCAAGTGGGATTTTAAGAAGGTGTGAATTTTGGATTCAAACATTTTCTTTTCATGGACATATTGTATTTAAGGATGGAATCATCGTGGATCTAGCAAAGACAAAGGTTTTTCAAGAATATCCTACACCAAAGAACATAACAAAGGTATATAGTTTTATTGTTTAAGATGATTAATAATATCATTTCATTCATATGATTTCTTAATTAGCTAACCCGTTAACATAGAATACTCACAATGGGGTTAGGTTTGTATGGACCAAAGAATGTGAAGAATGTTATGAATATTTGAGGAAAAATTTAGGGAATTCTCAAATTTGGACTCTACCATCTAGAAATGGTGGATGCATAAAAAACATGTAAATATCGATATGATGAATGATTAATGTTTTCACTTTTCATCAATGATGTTAAAAAATAACAAACAAAACTATAAAACTCATGATCTTGGGTTAGCAGGTGTGATATTTTTTTAAGATATGGAGGAACTACCTCTAAGGAAAAATATGTGAGATATATATGGATCGAAAGATCTTAAAATATATTTTATCATAGAAGGAACTCAACAAGGGAAAATTATAATTCCTAGATCTAATATATGATTACTATTTTTATTCTATAAAATACATCTTAGGAATGGAAAATGTGGCAACTGATGCATTGCGTAGGAAGGATCATGGAGTTTTAAACTAAATGATTATTGACACAGATCCTATTTACGTGGATCGAGTGAGGTTGAAAATGGGAATTAATAAATGTGGTGAAAGATAGGAACCTTTTCAATTAGTTTACCAACCATATTTATTGGAAAGAATTTAAATTTCATAGTCTAATGATGAGAATCATCGAAAGAAAATTAAAGCAGTAAACTGTGGGAAGTTGGAAAACTTCATATGTGAGGATGAAATTATAAAAGTTGGGAGGTGGTTATTTGTTACCTCCATCCCTGAGTTCAAAAGGGAGTTATTGGATTATTCCCATATTTTTAATTCCTCTATAACATTTTGAATAACTGTGATGTATATTGATTTGATGGTACATTTTTGGTTGGACAACATAAAGTGGTAAATTGTTGATTATATATAAAGATGTTTTGTCTTTCAACATATTAAGGATGAAAGTCAACATTCTAGAGGATTCATGAATCTTACTCGTTTTCTTAAATTGAAATGGGATGATATAAATATGTATTTTTTTCATTGTATTACCTAAAACACCATGAATGAATGCCAAAATATCTGTAATTATTTACCGACTACTCAAATCTGCACATATCCTTAAAGGAGGATTTTACACTAGATATCCTCATAAGGATATATATTAATGATGTTTTAAGACCACATGGAACACCTATATCAATTGTGTTTGATAGTGATCCATGATTTACATCGATATTTGGGAAGAATCTTTATAATTCTGTGGATACTGATCCCTGTTAGAGTTCTACTTTTCACCCTTAAACTGATGGGCTATCATAAAATTGATCAAAACATTAGAATACATGTTGGGATCATGATAACCTAATTTTAATGGAATGTGGGATTAGTATTTACAATTGGTAGAGTTTTCCAATAACAAGACTATTCATTCACATATTAAAATAGAACCATATGAATCATTGTACAGAAAGATATTTCATACACCAACAAGTTAGGATGATGTTGGTGAAAGGATGCTTGTCGGGCCAGAGCTTTTGAAGGAAATAATGGTGAAGTAATAGAATATGAAAACCCATATCAATGATTCTCATTGCTTGAGAAATAGAAATGTTGATAATGGAAGGATGGATTTGGAATTTCAAGTAGTAAAACATGTTTTCTTGAATGTATATCAATTGAAGGGTGTAATAAGATGTTTTAAGAAATCGAAATTGAGCCCTAGGTAAATTGGTACTTTAAAAAATATTGGGTTTTTTTATCATTTGGTGATTCCTCCTATCGTTTATAAGGTGCACAATGTATTCCATTAATCATTGTTGAGATACTACATGCTAGACCCAATGCAGTTTCTCACTTCTGAAGGTATAGAATTGGAACTTGATTTATCTTACTGTGAAGAGCCTGTCCAGATTATGGACATAAACAAATAGGTTTTGAGGAATATGAAGAATCATCTAATAAATATAATTTATACAAATCGTAAAATTGAATAAGCTATGTGGGATCTTGAGGAGCTTATGAAAAATATCTAACACAAATTTTTATGAGGCAACATTCATGTTATTATGAGGAATTTTTTTTGGGGGAAGAATGTTACATACCAAGTATTTACAAATTAATTTAATTTAGTATTTAGGAAACACTTATTATCTTTGAATCAAACACTTTGTAAAAGGAGATAGTTAAAATATAGCCATTAAACATATTTTGTTCCCATTAATGTTTTGAATTTTGAAAAATAGACATACACAATTGCGATCAGTAAGATATTTAGAGTCAAATAGGATCAAATTACAATTTTAGTGAATAGTAACTTGAACCTTATGAATAGTATTGTACCTTATTAATAGTTATGTGACAAAATATCTTCCCCATGTAAGTATAAATAATTTTTAGGCACCTTATAAATAAGAGTGAATATTTTAAAAATTAATAATTAAGTGTTGCTATTTTTATAAATAATAAATATTAAATTGAAATTTTAAATTAATAAATTTATTAAAAACAATGATCATTTTTATATTTTATATTCCTAATGAAATAGTTTTTACCATTGATTTTTTAATAATTTAATAGGTTCCTAGTTAAATTTTTATTGTGTTATAAAATCAATTTTAGTATTAAGAAACTCTATTTTTCAAGTAAGTGGTGATTTAATTTGAAAAAGAAATTTCAAATATTTAGAAACTTATTTTTAAAAAATGGAGTCCATTTTTTAATTCTAAACATTTAAAAATGTTTGGGGTGAATTTTTGGGATTTTTAAAAAAATATAATAATTTTTAGTGAATAGAAAAATATAGTATATTACGGTATAAATACATTATAAGATAATAAACTATTCCTTGCATCATGGATGATGTAAGAAACCATTAGTTCTAAATCAAATAAAAATATTAATGTTTTTAGTGATAAGAATAAAACAATAATTCTTGTCTGGAGAAAATTAATGAAATAATGAATAAGATATTCAAATATCACCCCACACCTCCCCCATAAAAACCACTCTCACTCCCTCTTTTCCTCACTCCTCTAAGCCATGAGGCTTGTAAATGTTCTTCCAGAATAATATTATCTATTATCCCCCAGACATACAGTATCTATTGAGATTTATAAAACACCAAAATCTATAATCTTAAGGATATTCTCAAGGAGGAGTATCCAAGAGGAAAAATCCTCTTCTATTTCCTTTAATTTTATTTTTCACGTTCCTTCATTATTTATTATTATCACCTCACCTCATATGTACAAATGATCATGATAAATATAGTATCAAATATATAATATAATTTTATCATGTTAATTTAATATACATCATTAATCTTATTACTCTATCTCTTTTATATTAAAAACGAAATCATTATCCAGGAGGTGCCAATTTACAACCGTTGTGGATGATGAACCATCTTTCTTCAATTTATCCTTTAATTATGGCCATGAATCAATTATAATGGTTGAAAATGATTCTAATATATGTATTATATCTTATGTAATAATTCTAGAACCAAAATTGGTGCTTGATACATTATAATAAAACAAAACTAGTTTAGTGTGGTTGAAAAACCGCTGTAAAAAACTAAACGATTATAATTAAATGACTTATTTAATGACTCATCATCATATCATGTAACCAAGTGACATATATAAACATTAAAAATTTTAATGTTAATTATTAATATATTAATTCAATGCTGGAAAATTAAATCTAGTCAACATGATCATATGTACTTATAATCTGGACAACGGATCCTTAAAATCAAGAAACAAACACTTTAGAATGACAAAATACAATCTTATAAATTATAAAAAGATCCATAAATGAACTAAATAAAATAATAATAAAATATATAAATGTCTAATAGGTTATGAATTAAATTTTTAGTGGGTATACTTTCATATTACTGGACCTTATGGTCATGTGAAGAACACATTAAAACACATGGTAAGTGTTTTCTACCTGAACATCCATTTTTTGCAGGTTACTATTTTTTCTATTAATCACAATAAAATTAATAATTAATATAAAAAGTTATTTTTTAATGATCTAAATATGATTACCAATTAGAATCATTCTTTATTTTATAGGGATTAAAATGTTTTTAATGACCATTCACAGTTCTTATCGATAAACAAGCACAATTTAACAGAACTTCTCAAACTCTTACCAATTTCAAGTGAAATCTATAATCAATTCTAAGCCAAAAAGTTTTTTCTAAAATAAATAATTTAATCAAGAAAAAATTTATTCAATTAATTTCTATTTTTTTCAAATATTTTCCCAAAAGAAATATTCATTTAAAATTTGTTTGTCTTTCTATCAAAACCAACTTGATGACTTTACTATAGTATTTTTGAATATTTCAACACATCTATTTAAATTTATGTATTATTTAGGATAGTATATTATTTTTATCATCTCCCATATTTTAATAAATGTTTTATTAGTAATTTGATTATGGATTTTATATCTGGATACCATTTACTATACTACTGAGAATGGTTTGTGTTTATATGTACATATTGGGAAAGATATTTAATATGTTCATATTGTTTATAATTATCACCTATCATATGATGAATATATTGAAAAATGAAAGTAGTGGGTGGATCCCAATATAGGACCTCAATGAATTGGTAGGTCTCATGAGACCAAACAATATTGGTTTTTTTCTGAGGCCTTACCCTAGTATTTTTAGATATGTTGGTTGAGTCCTTGACAATATTTTTAAAATGTATAGAATTATGAAATCCCTATCTATGGTATTTTTAATTCATAAAACATGTGATTATTTTACTACAAGAATATCAATGGTTATTTTTCATTCTCTTATGGTCATTTATATGACCTTATTTTATCATCTTTAATTCCTTTCATATTATGCTCAAGTATATTTTTAGAGGTATGTCATCGTAGTTGTTCACCATCACTAGTGTTTATTATTATAATGGAATATATTGTATTACATACACTTAATGAGAATATGAGCTCACCCCATTCACATGTTTTACATTTCATAGGTTTTGAATATGTATATTATGAATGACTTTCAGGTATAATCTGTGAGTCATAGATGTTTCTAATGTAATTTTTAATAATAATTTTATTTGAAGTTATAATATTGAACATGTGATTGTATCTTGATTTCAAAAAACTACTAAACTATATGTTACATAGGGATATTAATTTCTGGTAATCATTTAAATGTTTTAATATAAGAAACTGGGTCGGGAAAAATGTGTTGTAGATCCTTACATGGGTAGACATTGTGATAGATTTTATGGTAGGATTACCAATTTTTGTCCGAGGTAGTGACATAGTTTGGATATTGATTGATTGTTTGAATAATGTTTCATAGATTCATTATATCTTGGAAACATTATCATTTTACAAGATATTAATATATTATATATATGAGATTATATTCATACATGGAGTCCCACATACCATCATTTATGAAAGAAAAACTCATTTCACATTGATGTTCTAGCTGGGTTTACTGGGATAATTCGGTTGAGATGTGCTACTGGGCGTAACATGTTATCCATAGACTAATTCCCTATCAAAATAAATTTTACATGTGTTAGAGGAGATTTGAATGGAAATTATATTTATTTCAAATGTTCATGGGTGAATCACATCCCTCTAATTATGTTCATATATAAATATTTCTCTTAGGTGAGACTTCATATTGATTTTTATGAGGCCTTATATGGTAGGACATTGTGGTCAACCATATAATTGTTAGAGGCAGGATAATAAGTGATAATTGGTCCCCATATCATCTAATAGACATTAAAGAAGGTACAATTGATTATAAACTGTATTCTTATTGCTCAGTCTAATTGGAAATCATTTTTCATTTGCTATTGATTGAAATTAGAGTTTTAGGGAATGAATTGTGTTTTGTCAAGGGAATCACCCAGCCATGGTAAAAGATGGATATAAAGTAAAAGGAATATTTCATCTCATTTTTAGGCCTTTTGATATCATAGATAAAATTGGGCTAGTAGCCTATTAGTTTCTATTACCATATAGATATCGTTCCATGCATGATGGAATCAGTGTTTCATAGCTTCGTCACCATCACAGAGACCCATATCAAACTTTTGACCCCGAGGATGATGAGATAGATGACGATGATTATTTTTAGGATCATCCTACACACATAATTGATCAGAGAAAAAAAGATTATTGAGTATGGTCTACAACTTTATTATGAATTATATGTAAGCACCACCATATACAAGATGAAAATTATGAGGGGGAGGCCGACATTCATTCTACGTTGCCAGAGTTATTCTATTGAAGAAGTTCCCCCATCTCTACGTGACAACCTCGAGGATACATTATTTTATGGAGAAAGAATATAAGAACATAGTATTCTATATCTAATATAGATCCTTTTAATTTTATTTAAACCCTTTTGAGTTTATTTTTGGATTATATCCATAAGATAATCCCTTAGGCTGGTTAGTATGTTATTGAATGATGGAAGAATTGGGATGAAGGATGTATACATGATAACAAAATGATGTGTATTTTAATAGGCATGCCAATTCATGATGTGTAATGATAATTCCAGAGAAATTAAATCCAAATAATTATATGTTGTGCAAGGAATTTAAACTACAATTTATTTTTAGTGACTTTTTTAAATGGGATGAACATGATTATTTTTTTTACACCCATCAAATTTCTATTTCACATAGGAGGTCCACCGAAGAAGATCCCTTTGAGCCTAATGTTTGGATATCATTCTGTATCTTCATCTAAACCTCAATTAGATCGCTTTATATCACGTTTGACATAAATCAATATGTGATTTTTCCCTTAGACTCCATTCATCATTTGTGTCTATATCAACGATAAAATTTGGATGCAAGATCCTATGCCATATTTTGATGGTGTTTGACTATTCCACTATTTTATTCTGATGCCTAACAAAATTACTATTGATACTATATGAGGAGAGTACTAATAGAATAATTTATGTGGTGTATTATTTTTTGTGAAAATTCTCATTATTTATAAATTACCATGGTTGTGAACATGCTTGTTTCATTTGGGGAGGATTCTAAACAGTGTCCTTTAATTATAATTTTTTTACATTGTGGTTTATAGAAATAATTAAAAAATATATTCACATGGAAAGAGTTTGATACCTCAAAAAATAAAACCCATTTTAGGTGTGTTCTTTCTTTATGTCTTAGTGACTGATGTTTGGTCTATCTGATGTACTTTTCGAGAGTGTTTGAATTGACCTATATCATGTTAAGTGTTCCTTAATAAATAAATGAATATTTAAATGAATATTATATAAATGTGTGTGTATATAAATCACATGGACTTGTCAGTTTTAATTAAATTTATATTGGTTTCATTTCCATATATTACCTTTTCATGTATGACAAATGGTAATGGAATAAACTAATTAAATTATTAGAAATTATTGTGATAAATGGTTTCACAACCTTAACTACCTCTTCTAATGCTAATTTATGGAATGGAATAATCCTTTTAAATGATTAATGTTATTGAATATTATATTTCCACTGATTTTAAAAGATCTAAATATAATGAATATATGGTGAATTTGTCTTTAGACCAGTTTCACATTAAAAGAGGGGTAAGACAAGACCCATACTATGATTCCCATGGGAATTCCTTGGGAACTCAAATGATACCATTCTGTTTGAACATGTTGAATGTGGTGGGAGATATCCATCATGGAATATAGTCATTATATTATTACAAGAATGTATTGATGATGCAATGATGATTCACTTGATACTTCTTATGATATTAAAATTCCTCAGATATTCTCCTTGGATTCAACTTGATGTCTTTAAACAAGTGGTGCCCTGGATTCACCCCATTGTGCCTTGTAATTCATTTCCTGAGATTATAATGGATGAGACCTACGTACTCAGTTAGAATAATTTTCAAAGTAATTCCTTGGGGGATCCCCCTAGATTATAATTAAACCCCATTTATTTCCAGAATTCATTAATTAAAACAGTGAGTTGAATGACCCCTAATGTTATAGATTCCTTGGTTCTATAATGGATAATCCATTATTGTTAGAATATAACCCATTACAATTGATATTATCACATAAATTACATAAATAAACTGGAACATAATTAGTTGAATGGTTGCACGTTTAGACACTAGATAACAATAAAGATAGTATGTGTTATTTATATGTACCACTCGACATATTTTATACATGAACACTATATTTTTTATATTAATAGACAGAATTGTATTGATTCCATTGATGGTGGACTAAAATTATTTATCTTACACTCTATACAAGCCACCATTGGTACCCGAGAAGATTATATTATTATAGGTTTGGACAAGGGGGAGCATATTTCTTTGGACACCTAAATTTCTATCATTCTTTAAGATAGAAATTCCTAGAAGATGACATGGATAGTGATCATTATTCAATAACAGGTTTTGATCTTTTTGTTCTTTTTTATATCACGTATTTCCTATTGTCTTGTGTACCTATTTACCTATTTTATGGAGACATGGAATTAAATAATCATACATTGCAAACGATATTTTTCTTCTTATGAATTTATTACTATTGATGGATGCCAATTATTACATCAACTGTTATATTTATTATTTTGTTTCAGTTGTTTATCCATATACAATATAATATCCACTATGATCCACTCTATCATGCGGGCGTAGTTTCCATATAGAAACAACCTAGGACCACACTGTATGTCGGCATCCTCTAACATATGAGGAGGAGCACTTGAGGCCATTTGGCCATCCAGGATTGGGGAACCATTGAGTGGAACTAATGTCCATACCTCAAAATATCGAGTAACAAAACTGAAACATAGAAAAATGGTCAAAACAATTAAGATTAACAACATATGATTTTGAAAATAGATAATAAGTAACTAATTAAAATTTATAGAATAATTATAAATGATATTTAAAAATGATTTTTTATATAATTTTTTATCTAAATAGGTGATTAATATATTCGGATTTTTTAAAAAAATGTTTATCATATATTTGTCAAAGAGGGGTAATAAGGTAAGGTGATTTCATCTTAATTCCTTCCATTAGGACATATCTATATCATACATGGTGTTTTTCATCAAATGACATATTTAATTCCACTTAATGTATACATTCAATATATTTTTATTATTAATGGGAAATATTAATAAATATAATTCATTCTAATAAAAAGTAATTTAATCCATTCATTTCACTAATTTAAATGATTATTTGGTAACTAATTTTCTATTTATTGACTTATAATCTATCATCTTAAACATTGATTAGTTTATTCCTCCATAATATTCCAATTTATATTATTATCAATTATTATCATGGAATATTATTATTTAATAAAAAATAACGATTTACTATATTTGATTTCCAAAAATGTGTATTAAATGTATTAAAAAGGATACTTTTGAATTCCTTATCAAATTCGTTATCTTTGGGAAAAGATTTATAATAAAAAAATTATTTCATTTTAATGGATCCATTATTAGTGTTAATTTTCAAAATTATGTGTTTCTAAATTATTACGTTAACTATTTGGTAAATTAAATTTATTGTGACCTATAACTTTTTCAGTTTTGTTAATTTAAAAAAGGCATCCAAAACATAATTATAATTTTTTTTCTTTTTTTATCATATATCTATCACATTTATCAATTTATATGAATCTTTTTCCACACATGTAAATGGATTTTAACAAAAAAACTCTCCAACTTTTATAAAATATTAATATTATAATCATCTAAAAAATAATGGATTTTTATTATTTTCAATGTGATATTACAATAACCATTAAAAAGTGCTCCATGTATAAGTCATTATCCTTTGATAAATATTCTTGTTGATAAATTAAATTCATAAAATGTTACCATCCACCTTCTTTATCTGGATGATTTCTGTAATTTTATTTTCTATTAATTAAATGATCAATCACTTCCAATGACTTTCTATCCACCAATTTTAAATTTGTGTAACTTATCATCTAATAAATTTTATTTATGAATTGCGATTATTTTATTACATTTATTTTAGGGTTTTGACCTAGGGTTAATTAATTCGTAAATTTTAAAATTTTTATATTAATCACATATCCTTATTTATACATTATAAAAACTATATTTTTTATTATCTAGATTGAAAGATATTAAATATATTTTTCCAATATATTCATTTTTCTATTTGACTCTATGGCCACTTTATGAAGTGATTACTGAAACCAATAATTTATCCACGATTTTATGTTAAAAAAGTGAACTATATTCTGAAACTCATTCTTATTCCTTGGATTTAATGATATTTACATATGGTAAACATTCATATGTTTAATATTTAAGTTATTGGTCATACCAATATAACCCTATAATATTTTGGATAATGATTTTAATCTCATTAGATTATAGTGAAACAATTAGTGATTCTTCATCAAAATTTTTAACATGTTATGATTCATATTTCAATACGGGAAATAGTTTAGTGAATATAGATCTAACATGGAAAATAGTTTATATATGCATGATCTACAATGAGAAATCGTTTGTCATACCTAATACATTATTTTATCGTTTCAATACTTATTGATGTGATATAATACTTTTGTATGGATTATTTATATGATATAAAACAATTTGATTATATATTAGTATCTTATGAAATGATTTATAATAATTTATTTGTTCGGTATATCATTCATAAGTACCATGGTTATACCCATATGATCATATTATTATCAGTTATGATGTTTTATTTTTATCAGTTATGTTTACCACAATTAAGAATAAGAGCTCACCCATTTATTAAGTTCTAATTTAAAAAAATTAAAATGAAAGAAACTGTATGAAATGAATTATATAGTATATAATTTTCTAAAATATATGGTTATAATAAAGACTTATTATGAATTAATTATTTACAAATATTGTGTAAAAATACCAATTTCGATAAAAATAATGAGTTTTTAGTTAATAATTGTTCACATTTCTCTACACCCCTAAAAAAGATCTAGGAATCTTATTTTAATAAATTATTTAAATAATTTATTTTAATAGGATGGTTACATATGTTTGTAGCAATATTTTTTATAGGACATTTAATCCATGGTTTGGGAATTTGGTAGACTTATGTTATAATTATACCTTTTAATTTTTCTGTAGTGGAGATTAACTGATCGATTCAATAAGAGAACTGATGTGGGAGTATTGTACCATAATAAATACATTAATTTAAAATACACATATCATGTTGATTTAAAATATCATGAGGGGAATTGTATCGAAGTGTATCATACCTATCTAAATTTATTCCCATCATAGCAGGTTATGTGCTTGAATGTGTTAGAATAATTACACATATAGAAGTTTTTTTTTGGGATTTACATCTTAAACGTCATCCATGTAATAAATAGATTCTTTGTAATAAGTGAACCTATTGATTTTGTCATTATCACTAGAAATTATCTATTTCAACGAATAATGAATCATTATTTTGAGATTATTATGGTTCTCACTAGTGCATTAATTGGTTTTCATTATGTTGAATCTAAAAATCCACAATGAAATAGTATATGATGGGAATTTCATTAATTCTTGATCAAAATCAGACCATTGAGGTTTCTAAATTTAACTATTATATATGAAACACCTTGAGTTTTATTTATTTACTAAAATATAAGAGGAATAACCAAAACCTAGTCTACATTGGTTTTTAGTAAAATATATTGTGATTTTATCTATGATATGAATTCACTGAGGATATTGGATTATATATTTATATAACAGTTAGGATAAAAATTCTTTAAGAACATTGATAAATTAGAGTGGTGATTGTAAATAATTGAGTTCTATTACTAGAGGTTCCAATTGTTAGAATGGTGTTGGATAATCTAGAAATTTTATATATAATGACATAATCATGTTGATTTATAGATATAATAATGAAGCACACTTCTATGTAGTTATTTAAGGAAGTTTAAAATGAAATTTTATTTCAAATATCCTTGAATTCAATGTAATGTAGGCTGGAACATGGGTATCCTAGATATTAAAAGGGAATATGAGAAAAATTATAGATTTATTAATCATTTATATGGAGTTACCCCTTATGATTAGGTTATGTTATATTCTTTCACATAAAGAAGATTTGTATCCTCCATTGATTTTCCCAGTGGTGATATATATACACCTCAATAAAATGTATTTGTATACTGATTTTTTAGAGGAAATAAAGAAATATATGATCTTAATCATATCATATACTAAGTAAATGACTGTAGATACATATGCATAACATTCATAAATTTATTATTTCTATTTATGGAAATTTTAATTATTTTCCACCAAATATATCCAAGGAGACATTAGAGGATTAATATATTTAGAGAATATATATGAAAATAATATTATTTCTTCCATGATTATCAACAAATCCAGCATTGTGTTTCTACATTTTATAGTTATTAAAAGTACACTATGTAAATAATTTATTTAAAAACATGGGAAAAAAATGAAATGTTGATCTCATATCCTAAGTATGTGTTAAAAAATAAAAAACTATCAATTAAAATAAGTGAGAATAATATAATACTAATTGTATTAATTCAATATCACAACATACAATTATTATACTCAATCAATCATAAGTCACAAAAAAATCATTTCATAAGGAAGTTTTATAATAAAGGACACAAGTTATAAGTGTTTATAATCATCGATAATCACCTATGACAGATGAGAACATTTCAAAACCAAGTTGAATATATTTATTATATAAAAAATCAAAAAAAATACTTATTTAAAATATAAATATTGAGTATTTTTCACTCATCATTCCATAATTTCCATAGTCATAGTTTAGTCCCAAGAATACCCTAATAAACATAATCCCATATTGAATTGGGTTTACTCTCCATTTAGTCTATATCATATCTTGAGACATTAATATTTACCAAATACATGGGAATGACAAATTATTTATAACCCACCAATCAAATAATAAAAAAAATGTTTTCAAACGATCATAACAAATTGATTAAATTTCCATAAAAAATATGTGGAAAAGAAGAATGTTCTATTAAATTTTTAATCACTTAATCATAGTATAACCAGTGACAAATAAATATGATTAATAAAAATACCATCATAATGATCATGAAACATGAAAAAAATAAATAAGGATGGTGTGAGTAGATTATAGCCCCAATAAATAGTATGTTATATCAAAGAATGTTATCATATATGAATGGTGATATTAATGGAAAACTAGAATATTTCTTGAGTAAAAAACAATATTATTTTTTAAAACACTTATTTAATATATAAAAAGTTAAAAAATTATTATAAAAAATTATTTGAAAAGAAAAGTTTTACCTTTAAAAAAAATATTTAATTCATTGATCATCCATGAATGTTAGAAACTCTTTTCATGCCTCAGTAATTACAGAAAAAATATTTTCTTCACACCTTCAATAAAATGTACATTTTTTAGAAATTTATAGAGTAATATTTTTATATATTTTTATATAAATAAAATAATGGGGAAAAAAATTTGAAAATCATTATAGAACTATAAAAACATTCATCAAAACATTTTAAAGAACCTAGATATAGGTTAAAAGGTTTAGATCGAATAAATAAGTGAATTAAAGTTTCCTTAAAAATAAGCATTCAAATTTCGAATACATAGACTTTGAAAATTAAAAGGAAAAGATATAATCCCTAGAAATAATTAGATAATAATAAAAGATAATGTTTTTATCATATAATTGTTATATAATTTTACTTAATTGAAATTTATATATAAAAAATCCTTATTAAAATTAAAATTAAATATGAATCACTAACCTAAAGTCATAATTTCTTTATAATCAATGTATCATCATATATATTATATTCAAATTTATTATATATGTATTATTATGGTATTTATGCATATAATAATTTGTATCTTTCATTAATAAGTTCAAATAGTTCTTTTATAAATAATATTTTTTAAAAAATGAATATCCAGGTGAAAACATATCCATTTTCTATGCATGTTTCATTTAAATTTTTTTTACCTTCACCATGGTAATGGTTTAATAAGCACTATAATATTAATTATTACATAATCATAAATCTTATCCCTTATCTAAACTATTTTAGTAATTCATATAAATTGGTGATGTAAAAAATACTATTTTTTAGGAATAATAATAATACATTTCTAGAATCATAATGTCATCATAAATTTATCATAATTACGTTATATCATAATTATATGGAATCCCATAATTTTTTCATACATAAAAATTATAACTAGTTAATGTTTGTTGTAAAAGTACCAAAATGATAACGTTTTATAATATTTTATGTGTAATTTAATATATTTAGACAATGATAATATAATATATCCATATGCTCAAACAATTCATAATTATCATATATCATAAAAAAATTCATTTCCCATTGAGGTGGTAGTTTTCCATACACATTATGGTATTAAAAAAAGATCATTTAAGAATTTTCTATTTCACAAAGTCAATATATCTATACATAAAGTCCATAAATGGTTACATCACTGAGAAGAGGGAATGAAAACGTTACAACATCCGGATCTGTAGATGACAATCTGTATGTTCATAGGATTGATGTTATTTTTTTCTTAGCGGATAGAAAGGAATGTAGAATTTATTTTGAATAAATGTAATGAAATTTAAGAATAATAATGAGATTATTTTAATTATACTAATAATATTATAAACGGTTTGTATAGTAAATATAAATAAGGAATTACTAATAAATTTGGACACTCATATCACAAAGTTGAATATTTTCTAGGAATTATCCTCTGAAATTATTAGCCTATACTAAATAATTTATTACCAAAGTTTTTTTATAGTAAATGAGTATTTATTGGGGATAAAAGTGTAATTATTCAATAGAAAAACTATAAGGGATGGTGAGTCTTGATGTTTTGGAGGTGTTATATTTCTATAAGGTAATTTTTTTTTGGGATATAACCCTATAATTTTCAATAATGTCTTTAATAAAGGTGAAATTTCCACAAAAAGGACATAATAGGTGGGGAAAGTGGGCTTGTGTTTAATCTATTATAAATTAATCATTTAAAATAAATTAACATGATTAGGCCATTTTCTCTTAGCTAAATATTTTTTACTCGTTGTATATTTTAATTAGGAAACTATTTTTTACCATTAGTACTTAATTTTATTGAGGAATATAAAATTGAACTTATTACCTAATTTGAACCATGTAATTTTTAATTTGGAAATCATTTCAATATACAAAATTTCAAGAGGTAGTGAAATAATATTATTTTATAAAAAAACAAATTTAATTGTTTTTTTAAAAATAATATTTTCCCGCATTAAATTGATTTAAAAGATAGAATTATCAATGCCAGTGATTTTTAAGAAATCCATTAATTTTATATAAAATTAAAAAAAAATTGTATTAGTGTTTAAAAATAGGATACTAACAAATAAGATGCTGAAAGTTCTTCATTCAAAGTATATACTGAACCCAATTTTAATGAAAGATACATTTCAATTTAGTTCTATAAATGATGATGATTTTATTTATAACTCAATGAATATATCAAAATGAATAATTTTATTACTAAAATATATATTGTTTCAATTAATTTTTTTATTCTTCTAGAAAATTATTACATATTGATAAATTCCCCTAAATCACTTTTTTTAACATTGTATTTTTTTACAAGAATCAGCATATTGAAGATTTTCTCTAAAACCCATTCTAAGTAATTTTTTATATGTTGAAATAATATTTTTTAAAACAATTATTAATATAAAATTTAAATATTTATATTTTAAAATATTATTTAAAATATAAATTATAAATTAACCAACTTTTAAAGAATTCCTTTTCCAAAATAGAACATATAACTTATTTATCATTAAAAGGTAGAAGGTTTAAATTATTTACCACAATGTAGTATTTTTAGTTTTATTAATAATTTATTTAATATATTATTTTTCATTTTTTATTGAAATTAATTATAGATTTTGAAAATATGATCTGATTTATAATTTCTATAATTTGAGTTATTACATTATACACCACTTAAGATAATTTCGACCTTAAAATTTTATTATACAAGGAAAAAATTGGGTATACGTTTTTATAATAACAAACATAGGTTCTCACATATATTTTATAGGATTACAATTCCTCCAAATAACCATGAATAAATAGGTGGTCTTGTTCCATAGAACCTTGTTTCTTTGATCAGAGATCTCTATGGGTTGTTCATCATAGGAGAGATAATACTATAGTTCTATAGATTCCATGTTTATCAAATGTGATGGATCTTGTATGTACTTCCTCGAAACATGATTCATAATGAACACCATGAACATTATAGAGGTGAAGAGGGAGTGCTAATAGATAATAGATGACCCTATAATGACCAAGGATTGAAATATGACATATTTATCGATGGTTCATCATCCCTTACATAATATCATAACCTTATTCAATTATAATATTTATATAAACAAATTATCATAAAATTAAAATTCTACACATATTTTAGAATTATCTACATAAATCTTATATTGAATTTTTATTATTTTTATATTGATGTTATGTTTTTTTATAAATTAATTGAATATTTTTAAACAATTTCAAGACCCATCAATTTACATTATCCTACTACATACCACAATGTTGGATTCTACCATCTCTTCCCATAAAGTACCTCATACGGTTACATTCCTATTTTAAAATGGAATCTCATTTAAAATGATTAATCTATAAAAAAATGTTTTTGATCAAAACATTCTTCAAAATAATTTTAACAATAAATTAACTTATTATCTAGTGTTTGATGGTTCTCTCAGACTAACTACATTTCTGAGGATAGAATGTTTTTCAAAATTCAGCATAGTCCCCAAAAATAAAAAAAACATTATTCAATCATGATATAAACAAAAAATCTCCATCATTTACAATATATTGGTGTAGTCTATGAAGTCTAAATTCCTCTTCAGTTCATTTAATGGAATGGTGATAATGTGGTAAATATTATCCATTGAAGATAAAATGAGTTGAATTTGTTTGATGATACAATACAATTCATGTGGCCTTAGGACCATTTGATTTCCTAGGAATTACTATGAGAAAAACCATGGTGATTGTTTCCCATTTCAATATAGGTATGAGTAATGGTTTATTCATACCTATAGTATTATATCATTATGACTTAACTTACTGGAATACCAATAATTGATATATATATTTTATGATTTCCCTCTTGATGTTATTCCAAAAAATGTATTTCTTTATATATCTTAACATATTTTTTATTCCATGATGTATATAAATGAAAAATATATGTAAATCATCCAAAAGGTTGTTCATTATTTCTAATATTGATGGTACACATATCCAATTTTCAAAATATTTATCACATTATTTATCAATGTTGAACTCAAACAATATTCTCTATCTAATTTTGTATCTCGACAACATCATTATCAACTTATTTCATGCGTACATGATAAGATGAAGGAGAAGAAAAATTTAATGAATAAATGAAAAAACACATTTATGGAGTTTTGTAAAGACCAAAACATTGATAAATGAAATTTTATTTTGAATGAATAAATTAATTATCATTTAATTCTTCTAAAGGAAACACATGTACTAATTTCGATATTTTGGATCATTAGAAGTGATATTTATACAGATTTAAAACACCATTATTCATTATAAACACAGTTAATATATCTTTTTACAATGATCAGTATGATAATAATAATTTAATGGTTTTGATAAAGCATACAGACATAGATAGAAGAATCAACGGCCATGACTTGTGGGATCATACCATATAAATCCAATTTATTAGAGCATCCAAGGGAGAAATAATCCTTCAACACTACCCATAACTACGCCAATTCCATGATTCAGAAACTAAATCATATGAGAAACCATTCATGGGAGAAGTAAAATTTTATCAATATCACAACCGAAAGAATGTTCTCCAAACCACTATAAGAAAGTTTCACCATCACTGACCTTACCATTAGGGTATATTCTAGTTTAATAAGGGGTTATGTATCTTGACCCTTACAATATAAATTTTAATATCTTTTTTTATTTTTAATAAAATAATGAATATATGTATTAATTTTTATTATTACATTATATTAATTAAATAATATTTCGGATAAAAATTGTATTTTGATACAATAAAAGACAATTTTCTTGGAAAATATATTTTTTCAATGATGGAATTTTTTTGAGGAATTTAATAGTTCATGAGATAATGGTTATTTTTAGAAAATGTACATTTTATAAATAGTTATTTAAATAGAATATTTAATATAATTTTATGATGTGAAATATTATTTTAATGGGGGTTATAAACTGTTATCGCCAAATAACCAATAAATTTTAGTAAATTGTTGTTTTTATTTTAAATTGTAATTTTTTTATATTTAAATAATTGAGATTAAATATATAATATTGTAAAAATCAACACATTAAAATTAGCTAATGGTGAAGTTTTTCTAATTTTCAAATACATTAATTTTTTTTAATAAATAAATATTTTATAACAATATGTAATGTATTAAAAAAATAATAAAATTGTAAATGTGATTTTATATAAATTATAGGAATCATCAATAAAATTTTTTTATCCTCTAGAATAAAGTGTTTATGATATTTGATTAATTTTTAAAAGAATTATTGAATATTCAAAAGCCTTTATTATATATTAATGTTTTTTTATCAATGGTTTTTGAACGTGAATCACTTACACAAGAATAATGTTATTATTTTATGAGTTTTTTCTCAACTATATGAATTAATGAATCCCACACCAAATTGTTTGAAACCATGAAATAATCTATGTGATGGTAGGGAAATATGTTTATTTTTTCCTATAGAGTCTGAATACAATGACTAGAATATAATAAATAATTCCCTTGTCTTTTTCACTATAACTCAAGAAACTCCCATTAATCATAAATTGAAACCATTTGAATAAAAATTTACTCTACCTTTCCATGGATAGATCCCTCCCAAGGTGTTGCCAATGTCCTAAAAAACACCACTAAATCTTTTTGAAGAGATCTCTCAAGGTATGTGATCCTTAAATCGTCTTTTCCAACCAAAAACCATATTTTTATTTAAACATTTGAATATAAATTAATTAGGTTTTCATGTGTTTATAAATATAAATTTACTATAAAATTTATGTTATATGAATGAGATATCATTTATCCCTAACATTTATTACCTTCACGTAATCTGTTTTTTCTGCTGAGGTAAGTGATCATGCACTTCTATTCTTTATTGAAGAACAGTATCAATATTATGCATTTATTATTTTCAATTTTCTATGTTTCTATATGTTTTCACACATACACCATATATTCCATGTTCCTTCCATGTGATTAAATTACCATATCACTATAATTAATCCTTAACATAAATATTTAGGTACCCCAATTACATTATCACAATTATAAAATAATTTTCCATGCCCAACATTTTCATAGTGAATATCTCTATACATTTCCACACATGGTTATTTATACTCATGTTCATTATAGCAACCTGATACCATATAGTCAGGAGATGATGTTTTTAATTAATTATATTTTCAAGATTACAAGGAATCAATCCCCAATGGATTGAATATTTTAATAGTATTGGTAAACCAAATACTAAAATTATTCTTGTATTACAAATGAATACATTAATTACGACATGATGTTTTTCTTCATTGTAAATAAATGACTTCGATGATAACTATATTTGATTTAGTATATACATATATATAATTCATAGTAATATTCATGGATTACTGGGGAATGAAAAATAATAAGGGTGAGATCAAATGCTAAGTAAGGGTAACTTATAGAATAAAAAATAATGAATAGATGAGAATAATAATTACGAAATGGTAAATAATATAACACACATACCATATAATCAAAAAACTAAGAAGGAAGTGTGAAAAAAATAAGGAAAGGTAATAAATGTAAAAATATTCCATTCAAATAATTAGATAAGGTAATATGAAAATGTAAATTCAATAAACCAAAATATATTTCATTTAATCAGTGAACTGAAAATTTACTTTATCCAAAAACATGTTGATTAAAAATATCATGGATGAATTTTAACCGAAAATAAACAAGGTAAATTCATAATTATTAAATGTCTTGTTTCCCAAGAACAAGACAATTCTACTAATAATAGAAATGTTAAACCTTTTCAATTTATATAACAAATTCATCCCATGATACAACAAATGCATTGAGGTGCCTTCCCTAACTAGTCCACAACCCATAGGGTGTTCCTTAATAGATCCATGACCTGTGTATTACATGTCCAAAGAATTACTCATATGTTGAATAAATAATTTTTCATATCATATATATATATATTAAATAATATTGATTTTTTAATAATACCTCATATTAGGATAATTAACAACAAGTGTTGTTTATAATAAAAAAATATTGAGGAAAAATTATCACTAAACATTCATACATATACCATACCACATGGAATAATTAAAATAACTAATTTCCATGAATTAAATTTTTTTTTATAATAATATGATTATAATAATATTTATTGTATAGTAATTAAAGGGATTTATATGTATCATATAAAAGTGAGTTGGTGCATAACAACAAACAAGTCTCAATGGAATTTAAATTGAGATTGAATCTCTTACAAATGTGGAAACAAATTAATTGGAATCCCAAAAAGAAATTTTAATTAAACCAAACAATTAAATACAATGAATAAAATATATTTAATGGTATTATATGTCAATGTGGTAGTATGTACTCTATATATAATTAATTATGTGCACAATAATAATATATTCCTTGAATAATGAAAAGTATGACAACAATCCTTTACCCCGAGTATCATTTTAGGTGAACATACTTTAAATTCTTATATGATAAAATTATTTTTATTTTATAAATTCTAGATTAAAATTTACATTTTTATCATTAAATTTATTTCACTTGTTATTATGTTGTATAAAACGATATAAACAATTAAGTTTACATCTAGTGTTCTGACCAAATTAAATTTTTGTGTAAAAAATAAATTTGTTAGGTCAACTATAATAAAAACGGTCATTATAAAAATATCTGAAATAATAATCATGAAATAATATATATAAATTATAATTTTAAAATCAGTAATTTAATTGGGTTATGAAAATTTAATCAACATTATGATGATGGAGATGGTAGAACATACGTACACATGATTAACGTTTTGATTTTTCAATGATCATTATGGAAAGAAGGTAAGTAAAACCATAAAATTCTAGCGTTATAATTATATCATAAAATAACATATTATTTAATCATATATAATTATATATATTATTCTTGTGATTTAAATGGAATCATACCATATCGAGGAGGCGACGTCCACACATCCACAAACGTCATTATCACTTTTTAAGTGTGTGAAATGGTAATAAAGAAAATGATATATATATATATATATATTATATTTATATAAAGTTATTTATTGCATGAATTTCATATAGGGTTTTATTATGTAACATATTTTTAGTTAAAACAATAATTTATACATTCCATGTATAGTTGAATGAATCACATCACTACGAGGGGGCGATGGTCCACACTTCGTTAGATGATGTAATTGTATTAACAAAAATGGAATGTATTAATGGTACATGTAATGAAGGTATTATATTAGTAAAAAATAAAAAATAAGTAAAAAATAAATAATATGTAAACATATTGTCCAATATAACTTCCAACCATGAAAGTTGGTAAAAGATAAGTGAACAATCATCATTTCACAAGGCACTAGTTTTTCAAACAGAGAAACAACAAGTTCTTTACCCATTAGATGGAAGTGTGTGTTAATGTACGAATAACCCCTAATTAAAATACAACACATAAAATTTATGATAATGGTGTTGTTATATGAAAATGGAAGAAGAAATTTTTTTTGAAGGAGAAGTAATTGAAATAACTGTGTCATTGGAAAGCATTACATTAAAAATATGTAACTCCATTTTTTGCATACAAAATGGATTCCATGGAAATATTTCTTCCCAAAAGGATGATTTAGGGTTGAGGGGATGAATTTTTCAATGTTATATTGGAATAACATAGCCAATACTAAGTGGTTTGAGTGGTGTGCATAAGTTAGATAGATAGAGTCCTTTTACAGGGGAGGACAATGACTCTGTTGGATGATTTGGTAACTAGTTTGGTGTACACATGATATTACCTAAAAAAAGTCATAAAACACTATAAAACGCAATAATGGATTGTGAATGACCGATTTATGGACATCCAATGGGTGTTGGAAAAGTTTCTAGGTCATTTTGGCCCCTAAGTTAGTGGTATAGTCCTTTATTAAGCTTAATTTTACCTTAATTAATGTAATTAATATTAATATCATTCACTAATAATTTGGATGAAAAAAAATTTGTAACCATTAGAAATTATAAATTTTTATTATTCCAAATATGTAATCAATTTTTACTAATTATTATCATATATGTGGCTGAAATTATTTTAAAATTCATACCATAGGTGGGAAGATAATGAATGTTTTTAAAAAAAATTCCGAAAAATTCTTACGATTCTTAATAAATTTAAAAGTAATGTTGATTCTAAAAAAAATTATAGTTTGATAGAAATATTATATTTTTTTAATTTTAAACCAAAAAAATATAATTTTACTTTATTAATAAATTAGATAGAAATGTTGGTTTGAACTAAAATTCTATATTTTTTACTATTCTTCAAAATAAATGACATGTTTTTTAAAAAATTCAAAACATTTACCTAACATAATTTTACTATTTTTACTTCAAATTTTATTTTTATTTTTAATTATGAAAATAAATTAATGTTTCAAAATTAATTTTTAAAATTCGATCTTAATTAATAGGTAGTAAAATTGATTTTATAAAAATTATTAGTTATATTGTGTAAAAAAGAGTTTGTTCTTATATTATGCCTGTAAAACCTAATTGATGAATATAAAAAATATTTAATTGTATATATAACAATTATCGTTCGTTATAATCATTCACAAATTTCAATTATTTATTGTTATTAAGAAAAAAGACATTTGGATGCCTAAAAGTAGTATTATTTAAATTTATTTCCAATTGGTTCTTATTTATATTTCTAATTTATTTTTAACCCACGAATTCAATATATATATATATATATATTTAAACCCTATAATTTTAAATATTATATAATAATATTAATAACCACTAACATAATCTCCAGGATATATCATATTATATTAAATAATAATATTTTAATATTACATTGTAATTTGGTGAAACTTGGTCTTGAGTGTAACAAACTCTATCATAGAAGGTCTCTCTTGTGTGTAACAAAAGTTATCAGGGAAGGTATATCTTTTGTATAAAACAATATAACTCATTATTTCATGCGTTGAAATATATAGAATCTATTTTAAATAGTAAATTTATTATATAGTCTAGAAATATTATATTCCCATACACTCTTGGCGTCACGTGTCATACACTCTATCGAATATAATGTTCTTTATCTAGATTTTCTGGGTGTCACATACTCCCCATCTCATTTTACTTGCGTCCTCACAATTTATACTTTATCAAAATTGTATATAGTTTGATACCTCCTATGTATGAAATCCAACATCGTGAGAAGGGTTCATAAGTCATCCTCTATAAAAGATATATTGGAATGTACAAGGGTTACAAGAACTATATTGTTACTACACATCTATATTGGAGAAAATCAGTGCAATGTAGAGACACATTCTTGGTGGAAATTCCTAAATATCTTTATTGAGTGATTGACGTCACAAATTGAAAACATGTTGATGATATAAAGAATTTTCAGGGCCTCAAAGCCATAAATATTTGATTAGTTTGTAGTCCATTGGTTCAATTGAAATTATGGTGTTATAAAAACAATTTTTTTCTATTTAATTCTCCAAATTTTGTGTAATTATTTTAATGACATTGAATATAAGGAAATATTCATACCAGATACGTTTAAATTTCATGTGAACAATCCTATCTTTGGGTTTTGCATAGATGAAATTCTAATTAATCCCTTTATTCACAAAAATTAATTAAATATGGGGATTTTTATTCCAGAATCACTAAAATATACATTTAAAGGATCCTAAGGCCTAAAAAATAGTGATAAGTATAACTAGTTAACTTTAAATATCTTCCAAATCCAATATGGTTAATAGATTAATATCTAATCATTAAAAGTGATTTTACTAGTTCATCATTAATATTTATTCATCATATTTTTAAACTAAAACCCATTAATATTTAATAGGGAAATTATATAGGTCAATTGTTGGAATAATGTCCTAATTATCCTTTGGTCTTATGTTCAAGACCCACAGACTTTCCAAATTTGATTTTTTGTCACCCGACATTCATGTTTTCCTTTTCTAAAATAAAATTATTAAAATTATTAAAATATATATGATGGAAGTCCTTAAAATATCTTCAATAAATAAATAAATGTTTATCTAGTGTTTTCAATAAAACCCCAATACATAAATACTTTAACCATTTATTTCCATATAGGACCGTCATTGGTCTAGGGTTTATCCACAATATCATTTCAATTATTTATAAATCATAATATCGTATTTCAATATAGAACACCTACGGTTTAAACTAAGATAATAATTTTAAAAATATTTCATAATGTTTTTTAAATAAAATGTGAATTATCATAAGAATATCGCCCAGGAGTATCAAACCAGCTGTATAGTAATGCCTGTTTTTATACTAGTTTAACCCATGTCAAGTTAGGAACACCATGTTAGAGTTTTTACTCAATGGTACATCAGTTCCAGAACCACATCCACTTATAGTATCCAAATATGGATGTATTTCATGGAATAACCATATAATAAATACCATAAATATTATTTGATTTTATTCTATACATACCCTCAAATTCTCCCTCACAGTTATGTTTTATAAATTATATTTTCCTAAATATTGTTCTCAGGGATGCAGGTAAACTTCCTCTGATACCAAATGTA
This sequence comes from Viscum album, assembly GCA_963277665.1. Classification (NCBI taxonomy): domain Eukaryota; kingdom Viridiplantae; phylum Streptophyta; class Magnoliopsida; order Santalales; family Viscaceae; genus Viscum; species Viscum album. Next base: position 1,329,812,606 of record OY728163.1, read on the forward strand.
GCTACCCAATTCTAGATAACCCATCTCGATTTTTTAAAACTAATTACATTAGAATGTTTACAATGAATAAATCCGTTAATGATTTAAAAGTTTATTATTCATGGAAAAAATATACATAAATGAGTCTTTTACTAAAAATGAATACACAAATGAAAAAATAATTTGTTTTTATTCAAAATAAATGACTTCATGGATAAATATAATCAATCTAGTATATCCCTTCATATCATTCATATTAATATTAATTTATTCCTAGAGAAGGAAACATAATACGGTTGTGATTAAATTTTCAGAAAGGGTAATGTATAGTGGAAGAAATAGTGAATCGAAGAGAACAGTAATTATGGTATGGTAAATAATAGAACGGACACACCATATAATCAATAAAACTAAAAGGAAGGGCATAAAACTATGGAATTTTAATAAATGGTAACACTTTATATTAAAATAAATAGATAAGGAAAAATAAATATGGAACTGTAATAAACTGAAACACGTGAAATTTAATTAATGAATTTAAAATGTGGTCTTTCCATAAATATGTCGACACAAAATCTAATGTATAAATAACAACTAAAACAAAATGGGGGAAGTGATTAATTATTGTATGTAATTTTTCACAGGAATATTATACCTTTACCATAATTGATATAGTTTAAACATTTCCAATTTTTGAAACTTATTCATCCCATTATACTATTCATGTATTGATGGTATTTCATTAACCAGTCCCCACCCCATAGGGAATTTTTTAAACGGTCTGAAACCCATGTATTGCATCAAAAAAATTCCAAATTTTTGGAATATATAATGTTACATATAAAATATAAATATTTAAAAAATATTATGGATCAATCAATAATACCTCATTGGAGGATAAGTAACATCAAGGGTACCTGATAATAAAACATTCTAGAGAAAAAATAATATTTAAAAATTATAAAGGGTCCCACACAACATTTAAACTATCAAATAATAATTTTCCGTGAATTAAATGAAATTTATAAAATTATGAGAATAAAAATATTCATGGTATAACAATTCAAGGGATGTATATACTCCATATTAGAGTGAGTTGGTGCAATCAACAATCAACTCTCAAGGGAATGTAAATTGAGACAAAATCCCATACCCATGTTGTAATAAATAAATTTGAAAAAATGTAGTAGTCATTAAATAAAAAATTTAAATACCATGAATATAATATAATTCATTATATTATATGTTAATCTGGTTGTATGTACACCATATATAATAAATTATGTTCACAATAATAAAGTATGTCTAACAGAAAGAGATATAAGTCCAGAATACCTTACCGTGAGATTCACTTTGGATGATAATACTGTAAATTCCTATATAATAAATGTATGATAATTTTATACTTTCTTTAGAGAAATTTTCATGTTTATCATTAAATTTCTTTACATTATTTTATTTTTTAATAAAACTACTTAAACAATTAATTTTATATCGTGTGTTTTGACAAAATGTAGTTTATGTGTCAAAAAAAACTTTGGTATGTCAACTATAATCAAAGAGGTCATTATATAACATCTATGAAATAATAATAATGAAATTAATTCATATATTATACATTTAATGTCAATAATTAAATATTTTTTTTTCAAAAATGAACAAACATTATGATAATTGAGATGATAGGTCTTACATATGCATGAGTAGCATTACAATTTTTCAATAATAAATATAGAAACAAGGTAAGTAAAATTGTATCATTATATAGTGATAAATATATAAAAAATAAATTTTTATTTAACTATATATACTTATATATATAATTCTTCAAATATAAATAGAATAACATCATTTCGAGGAGGTGGTAGTCCAAACATCCAAAAACGATGTTATCACTTTTTAAGTTTGTGAAAGAGTAATTAATATATATATATATATATTTTATGTTTCAATAAAGGTAATTATTTCATGAATACAATATATAGTTAATTTATGTTCCATATTTTTAATTAAAACTATCCTTTGTACAAATCATTAATAGTGTGAACGAATCATATTGTTTTGAGGGGGATGTTTTCCACACTTCCTCAAATGATGTTATTGTATGAACATAAATTTAAAAGTTTGAAATTTTTGGTTAATAAAAGGATTAAAGAAGTATAAAATAATAATAAATATCATATATATATAATATAAACAGTGTTTCCATCATAGTTTCCAATAATGAAAGTTGGTAAAGTGAAAAAAAATAATCTAGGTTTCGTGAGGTAGTAGTTTGTCATATATAGAAACTGAATATTCATTACCAATAAAAAGGAAGTGTGTATTTCTGTTGGATAACCCATTAATAACAAATCATATTACATTTAGGATACTAGTGTTATCATATGATGGTGGAAGAATACTATTTTAGGGGTAGGATATGTAAATGAATGAAATGTGGTCAATGGGAAGCATTACCTTAAATCAGGTTACTCCATTTGCTATGTACCGAAGGGATTAATTTGAAATATTTTTTTTAGTAAAGGAAGGATTCATTGTATAGGGGAAAGATATTTGGAATATATATTGATAGATATTTTCTGGCCCTACATGGTATGAGTGGTGTGATGATGTGGGAGAGAATGTGGTCTTTTATATGGTAAGAAAATTACTCACTCAGACATTTTCAAAACAAGTGAGGTCACTTGTTATTACCTAAAAAACGTCAGAAAAAAAATTGTAATGAAAGATTAATGCATGAATTATTAGCATATAATGAGTGTTTTACAAGTGGCTACATCAATTATCCCCTTATGTTGAAGGTTTAGTCGATTATTAATTTTAATTATGCCTTAATAATTATAATTAATTCTAATTACTTTCATTAATCATTTTGGTCAAACAAAATTAGTCTTATAAGAAATTATAAATTATTATTATTCGAAATATGGAATCCATTTTCCAAAAATTAAATTCATAGATTATTTTAAAATTCATCCAACAAGTGGGACGATAAAGAGTGTTTTTAATGTAAAAACATCTGAATGTTTTTATGTTTTTTAATAAATTTTGAAGTGAAATTAATTACAATGACATAAATTTTATTAATTAAGAGAAATATTCACTAATTTAACTTTAAAACCAATGAAATATATTATTTATCCTTATAAATAAATTAGATGAAATTTCTGTTTTGAAGTAAAATTTAGTATATGTAACAATTCAGTAAAAATATGATATGTTTCCTAAAAATATCTAAAATTTACCCTTACATATTTTTAATGTATCAATTTCAATGTTAAAATATATTTTTACATCATTTAAAGTGGCCAAACTATGATTTAAAAGGGGTTCTCCATTAAAAGGTTGTAAAATTGACTTTTTAAAAGAAAATTGGTTTTTGGGTGTAAAATAGTGTTTGTTCTTATATTATTCCTATCAAACCTAATGGATGAATACAAAAAATATACGATTGAATATATAAAATATATAATTCTTGATAACCATTCACTAATAATATATAATTATATTTATTAATAAAAAAATAATTTATAATTATAATAAAAATAATATTTAATTTTATATCCAATTGGTTCTTAGTTTTGTTTATTATTAATTGGTAACCCAATAATTCATTTTACATCTATATAAATAAAATATTTTCATAAGTTAGTTAATAATATTCACGACCACTAACTTAACATATTTTTTATATCATAATATATCTTATAATAATATTTTAATAAGACATTTTTATTTGGTGAAACTCGACCATATGTGTAACAAAAACTATTGTGGAAGTTCCCTCTTGTGTGTCATTTAGGTTATTAAGGAATGTCTCTCTAGGATTCAACAAAATGGGACTCATTATTGAGTGAATTGAAGTATATAGAATCTATTTTGAAAATCAAATATATAATAGAGTATCAAGATATTATATTACATTATACAGGTTGTGTCTCATGCAATATACACTATCAAATACAAGGTTCTTACTCTAGATTTTCGGGAAAAAACATACATATAATTAATTTATTGGGGAAATATGTGGATCAATCCAAAAATCCTTATTAATGAGATTAAAATTTATGAATGATTCCCCTTTTTTATATGATATATGCGGAATAATTATGCTTGTACACGTTATAAATGTAACATGAGGGCCTGAAATTTTACCACCCTCCCATGCATTGTGTAATGTTTTAATCTGATGAGATGCATTATATGCTGAATGTGAGGTTGTCCTAAGAACATTGTGTTATATTTCATAGTAGATATCCCTGATTTATGTTTATGTAATCATATTTTATGTTATTTCCACTTTCATATGTTTCCATTTATGTATTAATATTATAGAATACATATATATTCAGGTTTATGATCCTCACACTTCTTATAATACCTTGAAAATCCTATAGAATCACATTTAATACATTCACAATCTTATAATTTTATTATCACACTACTAGTCTTTATAACCATTTCTCATATATATCCCTAGGTTATCCACTGGATTTTAAATGTACAAAAGAACCTAATAACATGTTATGGAAATTTTAAATAGTGATATTGTATCCATGTTTATGTAATTATGATATATAAAAAATTTAATAAAAACAATAGGCCACATGAACAGTTGGGATTATATTTTGTGTAACATTTTTAAATTTATTAGGAATTAATGTGTTTTTAGATATAGGTTATCTCAGTTAGTATAAAATGAATGTAAAGTTATTTTTTAGGATTAACATTAGAAAACAATAGTGAAAACCCCTTAGATAAGAATGAAAATAGGAATACAAACATAATTTTATTTAAAGTATAGATTACATGGATTCAATGTAAATAAATACATTTTTTGATTCTAAATGTGGATGTGGATCTAAAAAAATTGTACATAGTGGTAATAACTATGAAGAGGGAACATTGGTTAATGACTTGATAATTACCTAGTTCACAAAAAAAATTCCTTACAACACACCTGGTCTGAAATTACGATGGTATATTCATTATTAAATTCACATTATCCTTATTTAAATTTCCACAAAAAATTATCAAATAGAATCACATGATTTACATGATGAATATGTCCATAAAAATATACTAGAGAGGTGCAATATAAAAGAGAAGTGATCATCCAACCATTAGAAGATTTAATTATTGACTCAACATCTAATCATTGAGGTTGTGATATGATACCATTATAGAATTCATAATATATAAAATATTATGGACATATACAATAAAATAAAATGTTTTTAGTTATATTGCAGTTGATAAAAGTATCTTTCACCACTTATTTGTCATGACTAACATTAATAATTATGATTACAAGAGATTTACCTTAATCTCTTTTCATAATAGGTTGTCAACAGTAATTTTATTATGTAACCCTCATATTCATGCACTGATTGGCATAATTTACTCAAACATTTAAATTTTAGAATCAGAGTGTGGGTGGTACATATATTTGATTACATTCACTATTCCATCCATTGGCATTCTTCTTCTCATAACATTGTCATTACTTTTATCATTGTAATTAAATTTGAATCTCAAAAATTTTACTATAACCCATAATTATATATCTATCATGATTTATTCAACACATTAAATATAAATTATGATTAAATTTCATTAATCCAGAAATTTTTTATAATTTCATAAAAATTCCATTTTTTATTTTTTCCCCAAAATCATTAGTATAACGAGAGTCTCCAACATCAATTTCTATATTGACATAAAAAATATGATTTCTTTATGTGTATCGAATTATCATATAGAAAACTAATTTTAGAGACAAGCTCAAAATCCAAAAAATAATAGTTCTCCTTTTTTCATGATGGATAATAAAAGTAAACAAATATATTATAAGTGAATCAATTTTTTATAGGTACTAATGGATATGTCATTATTCTACATCAGTTTGATGAATTTCGTTACTTTATTTAAAATATATTTATTGAAAACACGAACTGAAAAATAAAATCTTAAACTCATTCTAGGTTAAAGAGCCAATTTCTTAATCATTCCTCATATTCTTGACTAGAGTTCCCCATTGATAAGATTTTTCATCTAAATGATGTATAACAAAAAATAACTATCTCTGCGTCCATGAATTGGAGAACAAAAAATATCATTTTTATATGAAATTTATATTTACAATCAATAATAGTATTAGAGAAATAAAAAAAAAGGACAATTGATGTTTCCATATAAATGGGCAAATACATTGTTTTTCCATCCTTTTATCATTTGAAAGATCTGTATGGATCATGTAACCATTCATATATTTAGATATTTTGGTGTGAATAACTATAAAATTTCAAAATTGTGAATCTCTTTCATTTGGGTTCTCATAATGAAATTTATTTCATTGGCAATCTGTTTTTTATTGACATGATTTCTACTAGATCCATTAAATTACTAAAATAAAAAAACACAAGGTGATAATAAAAGATCATAATGAGTTGTCATGTAATCATGAAAAATCATATGTATTATTTCTAAGTCATGAATTCTTATTTTTAAATAGACACACTTTATTATTAATTGGGGATATTTTCAGTCACCATATATTCAAATTATTTATAATGATACATAATGAAAATGTTAATCCCCCCAAAAATATAACCTATGTTTTTCTAAAAAGGTTTGTAACCATAGTCCCACTCATTATCATGTAGTAATTACTTATTTAATAACCAATAAATTCATAAATGAGTTGATACCACTTTGTAAATCTATGCCACAACTGCATTCACCTTTCAAAATCTAGAGAGGTTGATATTTTATTGTAGTATCACAGATAAACTACAATAGAAGTATTGGTTAATGTTATTCATCTCATAAACTTATCCACACTGGTTTCACCAAAATGTTAACCCTAATATCCAAAACAAATATATACCCCACTCCAATACCAACCATTGTGACCCAATCATATCAAAAATAAAAAACAAATCATTATATATGAATATTCACTTTATATACTAAAATATATTCCCAATTAATATAATGTTTTTGTGTATTTGGATACATAATACATAATCATAATATTTTTTCTGTGACTATAAAAATATCCCACAACATAATTCTTAAATAATAAATTAGATTCAGATACCCTATAAAAGCCTTTCATCATAATGCAAGGAAAAAAAACCTAGGAAATAGTGTGACATAATGATTAGTATTCGTAACCATATAGAAAATCAATAAATTATAATATGTGATCATTCGATAAGAATTAGAGTAAATAAATAATTATAATATAATATAATCACACCCAATCAATCTAATGTCATTAATAATAAATCATTGAATAAGTAATTGGTATAATATACTAAATAAGAAATCTCTACGGGGAATCATAAATTTTAATCCATTATCCTTTAGAACATAGAATAAACATAAGACCTAAGGCTTTGGAATATATATAACAAGAGAAGATAATGTTCATTGACATGTCTCATTTCATGGATTATCATAGTGGATTGTATTCACTCTTTATTCCATAATTTCTATAGTGATAGTTCACTACCTGGACTATCATACTAGATTATGTCTGATATTGAACGAGGTTCACTACCCATTCTATTCCTAATTTTGGTACCACTCATCACATAATAAAAAAATACATATGATTTCGAAAATATAATAATAAATTCATTAGATCATTATTTCATATCTCTGAGAAAGGAAATTGGTTTCAAAATAATTTCAACTTTTCATTATTCTATTAACCATAGAAAATAAATGTTTTTTATAAAAATCTAATAATCATAATCATAAACCATCTCAATAAATAATGATGATTTAAGCAAGGATAATATCAGTAATAAAGAATATATAACATCAAGTTATGTAATCACAGATAAAAAATATGTTTAAAAGATCTGTGGAATATCTCATAAAAAACATATTATTTTTGAAATCATATATATAAAATATAAAAATATTAAAACTATTTCAAAATAAATGTCTAGAAAAAAAATACTATTAATTAATCTTGAAATCATTTGGTATCTCTAATGGATGAATGTTTGATTCATTACATAATGGTTAAAAATTATGATTCCATTTACACAGTCAGAAAAAATTTCATGTTTTAGAAAAAAAAATAATTTTTTAAACATATCATAAAAATGAAACAATTATTAAAGAAGATGCTAAATATAAATTTTTCATAGTGAAATACTTCTTGAAAACATTTTAGATAACATGGATATAGGGGAAAATATTTCTCAACTGATTATAAAAATAAGAAGGCTTCATTTAAAACATAGTTTAGAAAATTATATTTCATATAGTGGAAAAAACAATGAAAATAAAACAATATCTTGAAAAACTTAATAGGTAATAAAAATGGAATAATTTTAACTGATTTGGATTATATAATTTCCCTTAATGGAAAGTCAAACCCATACAATCCCATTTAATGTGATATTACAATTTGAACCCATTACCACATATACAAATTTGTTCATAAGTTCTCAAAAATCCATTATAATAAATATATAATTATTATACATAAATTATAGAATCAAATAAATACACAAATTAATTATTTACATCATATTATAATTTTAAATTTTCGATTAATTAAAAATATTTTCATTAAAATTGATCATTTTGGGGTATACTGGTAAATATTCCATACATGGTGTGGTTCGTTGGTAATGATACTTGATTCTTGGTAATTGAATTTACATATAAATAATATAAAACATGAAATAATTAAAATATTTAATCACTATATAAACTTTTATAATTATTTATATAAAGATGTTATTGAAAATAAATCACATCGCTTCATAGATGCTGTTGTCCAACTATAGACAAGTCTGAAATTATCATTTTATAATTCGTGAAATTTTAAGAATGATTACATGATATTATAATTATAGATTTATAATTATTTCATTAATATCATATATAAAATTTTTATATGCTATAATATTTTTATGTGAATGGTGGTGATAAAAAAATACATCAATTCATGGGGTGATAGTATTCACATAAACAAAAATGATTCTTTATTTTACCATTTGATAGATGATGAGATGACTAATGATTTAACCATTGATGTAATAAAAAATATATAATGAAAATATTGGAGTTATATTTTTATTTTGTATAATACATGTTTCTATAGGTTTTATGATGATATTATATTAAAATTAGTTAGTTAAGAGTTAAAAACCATCGCTATGAAACCCCATTTAGATTACACATTATTCCTTGAATGTATAATATTATGATAAAGATATGACCTCTATGATGTGGGTATAGATATCAGAAAATTATTTGAGTAGTGGTTGGCTGAGAGAAGATGCACTTAATGTGATTAAAAGAGAGTGAGGTGGTGATATTTTATAAATGAGCGAGAGGGAACACATGGAATTTTATAAAATATTAAAATATGATAATTCCTAACTCAAGAAAATGGCTCGATAAAGATTCATCATAGAGGCGGAGATGATATAGAGTTATAATAAAAAAAAATTATTAAATCATTTTTAAGGCATCTTTATCATTTATCATTTTATAATGAACCAATTTAACGTATTTTAACACTTACAGTGGCGACTGGGTTTTTAGCGAAGTTAATATCCATGAATGAATATAGTCAATGTGGACCCACATAATATTATTACATTCTAAATAAAAATTTGGATAAAATTTTATCAAATTCAATTTCTATAAGTGTAATATATTAATTTAAAAAATCATATAAAATGTTACGAAAATGTAATTTATAGAAAAATTGATTTTTAAGTATAAATATTATTTTATAAACAAAATAATAGTATTATTGTACTCAATGAAAAAATTAGATTATTATTAACAAAAATGAGTACATTATATTTTAATATAATTTTAAAAAATATGAAATTTTATGTACATGAATAGAAAAATAGTTTTCCATTAAATTATAATATTTCACTATTCACTAAGAAATTAAAATTTCTAGAACAATCCAATTGTTTTAAATTAAGGCCATTTAATATGTTGATTTCAAAAATAATATCTTTTTATAAAATAATTCTTCCAAAATTATAAGAAGTTGTTTAAAATATCCATGAAAAAATGAAATAAAATGACTTTAATGAAAATTGAGTACACAGTTTTTATTCATTAAAATATAAATTTATATTCTATAATCACATTATAATTTTTTTTTCTAACATGGTAAATAATATTCATACCCACCATTCTAATAGATATGTTATAACAGTATAATATATCATAGATCGTTTATAATATTTTCTTTTTATGAATATCAAGTTATCATTGAAATTAAATTTATTTTAGGATAAATATATTATTAAATCATAGGGTGTAACATTTTACATTTTATATAAATTTACATTTTCATGATAAAAACAATCATGAAAAATATTTGACTCTATATTTCTCCATTTATGGCCTTAATCACAGAAGATGATGATTTCATTCTACTATTTGATTTCATAAAACTGGGGGTGTTCAGAAATGAAATAGATGATATCTATAATATTTATGTTTACACTTTATTAACTAAAATGGTTATATTCCATGGTGGTGGTTTGGGTTTCAGGAGGATCTCCTAATATGAAAGAAAAAATTATGTATCATGGAATTTTCAAGCTCATATGTACCTAACAATATATACTAAAATCATAACTATTTAGTTTTAAGAAAAGTATAGAGTAACAATTTTTACTAACCCAATCGATATATTTATATTAGTAATTTAAAATTTAATTTATATCCTTGTTTTATATAATTAGGCATAATAATAATTTCCTATTTTTTATGGAAGATGACATAAAAGAATTAATAGTATTTCAATTACCCTATTCTATTTGGGAGATCAAACAAGTCATGATCACTAATTATCAAGGATTTTTTTGGTGACACATTCTTGTTCAGGATTGAAAATAATGATGTGTCATTGGATCTTATGTGGTTCTAATAACAATTCAATGTAATATTTTTCAATTTTTTATACCTCCATGTGGATTTGTGTCCCCTAAAACCATTGGAAATTTAAGAGGGCCAACAAAGAATTCATATATTTTTCTTATAGTGTGTCACTCAATGGGAAAAATTAAATATTTCATGTTTCAAAATATGAACCCTAGAATGTGTCTCAATTATTATTTTATCATAGTCATCCAACAAAATTTTTATATTTTGGATGGGCTAGACCTTGAGTGATATCATTTTCATCCCATAATTTTGACTTGTAGGGAAGGGATGATTTCAAAAAAAATTGATGTCATTGGGGTTGTATGGAACTAGAAGCCACTATGTAGAGATATAACTCTCATGGGAAAGTACTTTGTTATTGATGAAGTATATATAATATTACCACTTACATTCTATTGATAAAGTGGATAGGTTGTTTATATTCTATGGAGAGGCACCCGAAACAGTTGGATGATGGAATATGGGTCTCTAGCCCCATCATATTCCATTGTTGGGTAATATAGATCCATATATTCATCTATTGGATGTTCTATAATTTGATATATTGGGTTTCAATCACTAACTATATTAAAATCCTTCGATGAGGATAGTCACCATATTTTGATTAAGGTTATTTATTAGATACATCTGGTTTAAGGATATGGATGATGAAGTTGAATTCAATATTATATTGGTTTACCATTACAAAATTGCATTTTAATGATTATTTATCATAAGAAATAAGTCACTAATTTACTAAAATGTTTACCTTTTGTTGCCATGTAAATACAGTGAACACAATTTTATTATAATTTGAAATTTTCAGGTTCAAAAAACCAATCAATAGTGAAGTATTGAAAGGAGAAAACCAAGAACAACTCAATATTCATCATTTTTGAAGAATTTAACATCTAGTTCACCATCTTAGTTATCAATTTTTTTAGAATTCTTATTTGAATGTAATATCATTCTAATGATTATTTATTGTTCAGGAAAATTAAAATTTACTCCAGTATAACATGTCCAAACAAATAATCTTAAAGGACAACTCCTCCCAATATGATGAAAATTTTCCTATTTGGGACTTTATTTTGATTTAAGCATATATTCATGAAATTAATCATTATAACAATATCAATTTTTTATATATCATGATATAAAATTTGTGTGGACTTATATTATAGAGATATATAATTTTTTTATGTATTTTGATCGAAATTGCATTTTTTGTAAATCATCCATTATTGGATTATTGTATGATTATATCATGTGGTTATTGATCAATTAGAGATATGATGGTGTTTTATTTATTGATAGTGATTATATGATATTATGGGAGACAAAATTTTCTGGAATAATGTTATTGATATGATTATTGAATTTCTAAAGGACTCAATTAAGAGGTGTTTATGTACGAAATTTAAATTCTATGAATAATGTAATATAATCATTTCATTGGGAAATTCTCATAAAAATACAACTCTCTAATTACCATCATAATATTTTTCTTCTCCATGTGAACTGGAGATACAATGAAAAGATTATATATGAATATATTTATTGTAAAGATGAAACAATTTATTTTATTTGGAAATAATGTGAGATGAAATTATATAGATCATTCAATGAAAAATATAGTTCTCTTAAATATGAACATGGAAATTTATACTGATATAATCAAAACAAAAGTCTTCTTGAAGATGGAATACTGAAATAAGATTTTCAGGGATCAAAAACATGGTGACATTAATTTTAATGTGATCATTACACTCATAAAAATCCATAGTAGTTGTAGATGGGAATGTCCGGATGGAAAAAATATAATATTATGGAAGAATATATTGAAGCTCTGGTGAGTCGGAATATAGTTCTCCATTAGTAAGTGGGATTGATGGATGATTCAACCAGATATTATTATAGTTAATTTCATAAATGGATTTAACAAATGATAAAGATAATTTATCAGAAGTATAGATGATGGTTCATTGTATGGAGTGTATGGAGTGTATATACAATATTGAATGGTACACATCTATGAGGGAATAAATCTGGTAAATAGAGAGTAATATATGGTGGATAATGAACATGAATGGAATCTATCATCATCATATACTATAAAAAATTATTACATATGTATAAATTATCTTAATAAAAGGAGAAAAAAATGTTATGATGAGTTATTATGAAATATTTTGATAAGGTTAATATAATATTTTTGATAAATTAAATGATGAATTACAAGAAATTTTAAGTGATGAAAATATGAATTTATTTTATTAAAAGACATAAGAGTTTTATATGTTCTTGAAACTATGGTAGAGAGAGGATGTAGAATAATATCTATGAAAATAATGTAGTGAATTCAATAGTGTATATATTAAATAATAATTATAAACAAAATTATTATTTGGTGGATTTCAAACTATTTTTTGAATAATATGTTTGATGTTTAACAATTCATAATAATGATTTAATGATCATGCATCATGTTAATATTTTTGTGGTAGTTTGAAGATAATGTTGAACATGAAATGATCAGGATATTTCACTATCATAGACCAAATACTATGAAAAAAATGTGAAATAATACATTAACAATAAAGTGATGTTATTTTATCATAGATTGATTGGTTATATATAGGAGTTTATTCATTCAACCCATATTAATATTGTTGTTGATTCGACAAAATATTGTATGATATTGGTTTTATTATATGATTCCAAACACATTGTCTCTAAAATTTCTACTAGTAAGAAGGTGATTATATATTTTTTTATTTTTTTCATGACGAGGAAATTTTTTATATTCTATTGTTCTATATAAAGACGGATTATAATCAAGGGGACTAGTATCTAGTGTTCATGAAATATAATTATTGGTGGTTTTATTTGTAATGAGGGGTTAACTTATGATTTATTATAAGTCATAGATGAATATTATCATTCATTGTTGTAGTATAAATATGATATGTCAACATTTCACATTCAATTAGAGGTTTCATTGTAATAGTTGGGAATTGATATAATCATTTTTAGAGGAATACAATGTCGGATCCACCATAGGTATTAGATTATTTGGATCATAAAACACTATTGATTAAGAAAAAAATATTGGTGTCATATCTATGTCTCCAAATAATGACTATAAATATAATGGAGCGATTTTCCCTAAATGGTATAGGTAATTGTAAAAAATATTGTATCCATTTCTACGAATATTATTTCATTCATACGAGTTAGGGTTACTTCAATTTCCAAAAGATGAAAACTATAAAATTTTGTATTATTATTTTATGTTATTAGAAATTATAAAATGTGAACAAAAATTTAACCCCATTAAATGATTCAAACCATAGTCTGAGAATCTCCAGTGGTATTTGAGTTGATCCATTTATTTGATGAAATATTTGAATATGGAGAAGTATATTTCTTAAACCATATTCGAGTTATAATGTTGAATGGGAATAAAATAAATGTTTTAACGAATAAGATGAAACCCTACATTCTTAATCTAGGACTCGATGTTGTTGAAAAACCCACCATTAGATTTACACCTAGATAAAATAATTCCACTATGAATTTTACCAATTATTAAAAAATTGAATTGGTTGGAAAATCATGAAATTATATTCTATTATCTTTATGAAACAAATTTTATGTTATGGTAAATGGTCCCTAAGCTATAAAAGATAATTTAGTTAAAATTTAGGTTTTATAAAAATGTAATGAATATTTAATAAAATCAGAAAACAAATATAAAATTTCACATTTTATGAAATGGGGATGGGTGGTGAATAAAATATAGATGTTATGTTGAAAATGATAAATGATATCATTCAAAATTGTAACATCCCAGTTCTGGAAGCAACTTAGAAGCACCCATACCCGGTTGGTCACATGGTCTCAAGCACATTTCCCTAAATTCCAGAGGCTACCAACTAGTAGCGAGGGCCTTGGATGTGATAGTGGGGAAAAAATGCCCTCATTGGAAATGTACACAGTGGAAGTAAACAACACACTACAATAGAAGTAATAATAGTCTATACATAAATAAATAGGAGGAAAATGAATGAAGAAAATTGGAGCACACATATATAACAATTACCTATGATATGTATATATGTCTCCAAAAAATTCAAAATGCTAAAAATAGTACTAAACCAAAGTACAAAAGAAAAAAAATTAGCGACTCCTCAGCAACGCAAGCCTAGTCTTGGTCCCATGCTCTCCATCTCCACAACAATCAAGAACCTGAAGTAGAATGTCACATTCCCTTATCTATACCTGCAACAATATAATCTGCATGGGTCCAAAAGCATGGCCCAAACAGGGAGTGAGAAAAGGTCATAGTAGGTAGCCACGTAAAGATCTGTGCCTAACAGCTAGTGAATAAATGGAAATTAAAAACACATGAATTAGTAAACAGGAAACCACACATCAGCTACAATACACAGTGTCTATCATATAAAGAATACAAGTTATAGCCAAGCAACAAGCAGATCAACAGGTATCCCCCTGGGTAGTTCTCACAGCCTTACCCTTTTGGTTCAACCTACAAGTACTAGAAACCCTCTGGGATGCACACACAGTCTCACACCTATGGTTTAGCTAAAGAATAGACTCTCTGAGGAAGCTATCACCGTCAATTCCTCCTATAGTCTCGTATCTTACTAAAGGCTCTCTATGGAAGCACTCAACATCTCATTCCCCCTGTGGCCTACGTTGAGTATTTATAGACTCTCTGAGGAAGCACTCATCGTCAATCCCCCCTGTGGTCTCGCAACGAAAATTAAAGACACTCTGGAGAATCCTTTTTTTCCATTCTCCCTATGGTCCCCTACAAATGGTTCTCACAGCCCTGTGTAAAAAAACATTCATAGTGCGCATATTTCCCCATGTAAACCTCAAAAACTACTTGGCTATCATTCTATGGCACAACAACATAACAGTATAATTGTTCCACTATCCTACAACTAGGCATGGCAACTGGAGAAATTCCTAATAGAAAAAACATGCATGGAAAAACATCTATAACACAGTAAAAATTACCCAATTCACAAGCATTGACATCTACTCAACCAATTAAGAAAATTAGGAAATCAACAATTGAAAAAAATAGGCAACACACAATACCCCATTCACAGGAATTGGTGGAATTGCAAAAAATATTCAAAGACTTCCTACAAAAAGGCACTAACCACCTACCTCAATCCTAGTAGATCGATATTTGTGAACCACGATGATTGATTCTCCTTGGAATGTCAAGGATCTGAGAAAACATCCAAAATGATCATCCCACGATATCCTGAGAAAGAGGAGGAATTGGAAAACAAGGCTCATGGAGAAGGAAGAACTCATTATTGTGGTTCCATTGTAATTAATAGCGGTCGAAACGGAGATCAGACAGAAGCTTGGGGGCTCGGAGAAAAATAGCAGCTGTACGGGAGCTCTCAGCTGAATGAAACCTAGAAGAAGGTTATTCTAGCGATTAGGCGCGACCCCAATCCATTTAATGAAAAAAACTTTACACAACGTGTACATCTTGATTACACGGCGTGTACTCCACTTTTTCATACTCTGCTTTAAGCGGCCTCCACCTTGCCCCTATAGACTGTGTGTGTGGCCCGGACATGGCCATCACACGACCTAGGGATGCCGCAAAGTACACGGCGTGAACATATAAAGTACATGGCAGTACTTAATAATTTTCCAGATTTTCCGGTTTTTTTAAAAAACCACCAGAAAAGGAAAAGCATACCTGAAACGAAGATCTGGGTTCTTACCAACTTCCCCCCTTAAAGAAATTCGTCACCAAATATTCCTAGAGAGGCGTAGAATAAGAAAACCCAAACAGCTCTGGCCACTGTGATCGTACATCGGCCTCCCACTCCCAGGTCTCGTCCTGTACTCGCCCATTATGCCATAACACTCGTACAAGTGGAACAGACCACCCACTAAGAACCTTCGTACTGCGATCGACAATATGGGTAGGATGCTCCTCAAATAATGCATCTGCTTGGAGCTCATCCTCCTCGGGCTTAGAGACATGAGACGAGTCTAGAAAGTAATGTTGGAGTTGAGAGACGTGGAAGACGTCGTGCATGGACCTGTACCTCTGAGGTAACTGCAATGGATCGGAAACCAGAACAACTCTCTCCACCACCTCAAATGGCCCGACGTACCACGGTGAAAGCTTACCCTGTCGTCAAATCCTATTATGTCCCAACCTCTGTGCGACACATAGGAAAACCTATTCCCTGACCTCGAACTCCAGAGATTGTCTCTGCTGATCAACATAAGAATTCTGCCGAGACTATGTTGTAACCATCCTCTTCTGAATCAATTATATCTGCTCGGAGGTCTCCTAAACAAGACGTGGTCCTAGCAAAGTTTCCTCTTCTACCACCAGCCAACATAAAGGTGATCGACATGGCCTACCGTACAAAGCCTCGTAAGGTTCCATCTCAATAGTTGCCTGAAATCTGTTATTGTAGGTGAACTCCACAAGATGTATATTCTTCTCCTAATAACTACCAAATTCTAAAATTCATGCTCGGAGCATATCCTCATGCACCAGAATCATACGCTCGGACTGGACATCTGTCTGAGGATGGTATACTGTACTCAAAAGTTCCTATTTACCCAAATCCCTATGAAGCCCCTTCCAGAACCAAGAAGTAAAGCGTGCATCCCTATCTGAAATAATGGAGTATGGAACTCCATGCAGACGTATAATCTCTCGGATGTATAGCCATCCATGATCATCAACACTGAAGGTCTCCTTGATCGGTAAGAGGTGAGAAACCTTTATAAGCCTGTCGACGACAACCCGAACAACATCATTCCCTCGAGGCGACCTCCGCAATCCGGTCACGAAGTCCATCATGACCTCGTTTTACTTCCACTCCAGAATGGGTATCTACTATAAAAGGAATGATGGTTACCGATGCTTTGCCTTCACCTGGTTACAAGTAGAACACCTCAAGATGAAACCAGCAACATCCCTTTTCATGCTAAGCCACCTGTATTGGCAATGAAGATCCCTATACATCTTGGTGAGGCCAGGATGAACTACCCAATCGGAGGAATGAAAATCTCACATCAGCTCCACGTATATGTCTACAGGCACCCATAAACATCCCTAGAAATGCTAGATCTCATCCTCACCCACTATCCTTCCAGGAAGAGTGTCCTCTCCTGACACACTCCCCCGCAAGATTAAGCCTCCTGAGAATGATAGTTTCTCATCCATACCCGATCAAGAAGTGTAGAGGTAATAGCTACCAAGGATAGGTAAGTCTATCCCTGTCTGTCATGTACCTCCAAATGCATCTCAGAGAACAGAGCCATAAGCTTCCACTCACTGCTGGCTTCCTGAAGTTCCTGCATCAGATTTCTCTTATTAAGTGCATTTTCCACTGCGTTTCCCTTTCTCGGCGTATATGAAAGCTCAAAATCAAAATACAAAAGATATTCGACCCACCCACGCTATATCAGATTCATATCACGCTGAGTGAAGATGTACTTGAGACTCTTGTGGTCTGTGAAAACCACAATGTGATCCCCTAAAAGGTAATGTCTCCAACTATGCAAGGCATGAACAACAGCTACCAACTCCAGATCTTGTGTTGGGTAGTTCCTCTCATGTGGCCTCAACTGTCGAGACACGTACACAATGACTCCATCTCCTTGAAAAAGAATAGAACCCCTGCCGATACCTGAAGCATCATAAAAAATATTATAGCTCTTGCCTGGCTCTGGGAAGACTAGTATCAGCGATGACGTCAACCTTCCCTTCAGCTATAGAAAGGCTGACTCACAAGAATCTGACCATAGGAACTTTGACCCCCTTATTTTTCAGACCTGTCAATGGTGCTGCTAGGCATTAAAAGTCATGAACAAAGCGTCTGTAGTGTCCAGCTATCCCATGGAAACTCTATACCTCAAAAACATTATTTGGATTCTCATAGGAAACTACAGATCTCTCCTTCTCTGGGTCCAGAGATACTCCTTCCTCTGAAATGACGTGACACAAGAAGTGAATCTGTTCCATCCAAAAGTGGCACTTCGAGAATTTAGCATAAATTTGATGCTCTTGTAATGTAATCAGAACGATCTTAAGATGGGTAGAATGGTCATGTCGAGTGTGGGAGTACACCAAGATATCGTCCACGAAGACCACGACGAAGGAATCCAAGTAAGGATGGAACAATCAGTTCATCAGTTCCATGAGAACTGCTAGCGCATTCTTGAGAACGAACGACACAACCGTTTACTTGTAGAGACCATACCTACTCTTGAAGGCTTTCAGAGGTATATCAGATGGTCTAACATGCAACTCATGATAATCGAACCACAAATAGATCTTCGAGAACACCCGGGCTCCTCGAAGCTGATAAAAAAGATCATCAATCCTCGACAAGGGATATCAGTTCTTGACCGTCAACTGGTTCAGCTTCCGATAATCCACACAGAGCCTACGGTTACCGTCTGCCTTCTTCGCAAATAGGACTGGATAACCCCAAGGAGATGTACTGGGTTGGATGAAACCCTTTTCCCTCAACTCCTCCAACTGCTTCTTGAGCTCCTGCAACTCAGGTGAAGCAATCGTATAAGGAGGAATGGACATCAACGCCAATCCTAGCATGATCTCAATAGAAAAGTCTACCTCACGCTCCAGAGGAAATCCTGAAAAGTACTCTGGAAGGACATCCCTAAAACAATGCACCTCTAGAGGAAAGTCTAAATAAGAAGTCCTCTGGTCATCCAGATAAAGACTAGCAATCTAGGACGTAACACCTCTTTGACCATGATGCTCGAGTCCTGCTCGACTCGCCTAAACATCTCATTTTCCTCTATGAAGAAATGATTCACCCTCTGGTGAAATGAAACTCACCCTGCGAAAATAACATTTGACGACTGTTTGGATGAGAACCAACCAGTCCATCCCGAGAATGAAATCATAGCCCGTCATCTCTAGGACATAAATATCCCATAAAAATCGATACCCTGAAACCTTGAGAGGGAACTCCATGCACTGACGTACAGTAGATGTCCTTGTCCCCAAAGGTGTGTCTAGTGTCAAAAAGTCGGAAGAAGAAAAGATACAGAGCCCAAGGCTCTCCATAACAACAACAGAGATAAATCTATGCGTAACACCAGTATCGAAAAGTGCTGGAGATAAAACTGAGTCTACTGAGATCATTCCTCAAACTGTAGAAGGTCTAGGATCCTGCTCTTAATAGTTCTTCTCCCTGGAAAAATTCTGGCCTGCCCCACGGCCCTAGGACCCTGCCTGACTACACTAAGCTGATCCTCCCTGCTGACACTGAAAGTCTGGTGACTGATTGACATGGCCTCGACCTCCACCTCGACCCGAATGACCGGAAGAGATCCAGTTCCCCGACTAGTGAGAAACTGGTGGTGCCGCTCCGGAATGAGAAGTAATGGAAGACCCCCAGTCACCAGCTACTGGTGAGAAAACCTGGAAGAAACAGTGAAGGTGACCCATATTTCTACAAGATCGGCATTCTACTAGGTATCTCCGACACTGTGGCCTCGTGTTCCCTTCCCTTCCAAACTAGTAGCATATTAACTGGCTACCTGAAGATGTATCTCTCCTACTCAGATCACCAAGAGTAGACTCCCAAAGGCGCTTCTTGCTATCAACTAGAGAAATACTATCCCTGGAGGCAGAACCGCCCTAGCTCGCAGCACCGTAGTCTCTCAAATTGCGCTCTGCATTATGTGCCTAATTGACGATGGATGTGATGAAAGTCAACTGGAATATATTCACCTGCGAGCAGATCACCTGCCTGAGACCATCCTCGAACATCCTTGCCAAGAACATCCCATATCCACCCTAGAGGGGTGTGAAACATTGTAGCTTGATGAAACAAGAGGAATCCTCCATAAGAGAAAGAGTACCCTGCTCTAGACTCATGAACTCTCGGTCTCGATCGGCCCTCAGGGTCTCCGGGTAGAAGTAGTCATAAGACACATGCTGGAACTCCCCCCAAGCCATAAACTACTGATGAACTGCCTGTGAGATCATGACCCACCAACTCTTGGCAGAGTCTCATAGCATATAGGTATCAAGATTGACCCTACTCTCTGGAGGTGTTTCCATATGCTCAAAGATAGTCAGCCTGGCTTCTAGCCATGACTCTATAGCCTGTGGTCCTCCTTCCCCCGAGAAAGTAGGAGTATGCTGCTGTTGGAAAATCCCCGTCAAGCCTTCCATAGACATGTCAGGAGGAGGTGCTCCATGAATGTTCTGAATAATCCTCATGAATCCTTCCCTAAACTGTGCATCAACGCCAGTAACTGGTATGACAACCGGTGCCAAGGATGGCATGACCGGAGGATCAGCTGGAAGTCCTTGATCAGCCATATCTGGCGTCGGATCATTATCCTAAAACTGACATACAACCGGAGGACGTCTCAGAGGCATAGCTCTGAAAGATATTAAGCATACCTTAGATTAAGAATATCATGGATAGAGAACAAGGGAGATAAAAAACGAAATCTTGAGAAGGATACACTTAAGTTCTAAAAAACATGACTACAGGGTGTGTATATACTCTACACGGCGTTTACTTAACTCTATTCCCCTGCCCGAGTCTCCTTGCACGGCTAACCAACACGATCTTCTTAAACATATACTACATGACATGTTCCCTGTGGACATGGAATGTAGTAGACAATGGCCGGTTACATGGCTGAGACTACATGACATGTTCCAATCAAACATGGTGTGTACAAGATGAGGTAACATCGTCCCGTGTTGTCCATGACATGGCTGGGTACCGAGGACAGGGATACCCGACATGTTCATACACAACACGACATGTATGACCTGAGCTTCCCCGACCCGTTTTGTTAGTGACACGACCAGGTACATAGATCACTACTACATGGCGTGTACCAACCATACACAACATCTTCCTAGTGATTTTTCATAACCCGTGTTTCTGCTCACACAGTTAGTGACACGGTGTGAAAACTACACGGTGTGTATATATAATGTACATGCCATGTATTCTGGGTTTTTCAGGGAATTAGTTATGAAACTTCCCCTAAGCCCAAAAAACACTAAAAAAGAAGCATGTAGGTGCCAAATTCCAATCCATGAGGGCCCATAATCCCTATGAATCAAATCTTGGAATCTTTTACATATCATATATAAGGGAAACAAGTCAATGATCCACCACGTTCCGATTCCTGAGGGCCCATAACACCTCAAGAAAAAGAATTTGGTGTTCATTAAAGCAAGGTACAACACAAACAACCTCTCTATCAGACTGTATGTATTCTATCAAATCATATATCACAAAAACATGCATAATCGACACAAGGTCTATCTCAACAACATGCAATTGCAAATGAACTATAGATGGCATGGCAAGATTACATGGTTTGTGATATCTAACAATTGACATTATGATTCATGAGATGGAATACCCTAAATTCATTAGGTTACGATAGAAATAGAACCACAATATCAACAAAAATAACATCACAAGGCATGTGAATCACTTTAGGTGATATCAGATCAGATGTGACATAGAAAAACCATAAAACTGTAATAAGTGAGGTAGATTGGCCTTTCCATGTACACGAGTTAGCTACTCATGAGCACAACTTAATACCAAGTAATGAATCCATCCTTTCCCTGGCTAAAGGCTCCAAATAGTAAAACAAGGGAAACAAACTCCTTTGATACCACTTTGTAATGTCCTGGTTTCGGAAGCCACCCAGAGGTGCCCCATACCCGATTAGTCAGATAGCATCAAACACATTTCCCTAAATTCAAGAGGCTTCCGACTAGCAGCGAGAACCTTGGTTGTGATAGTGGGGAAATTATTCCCTCATTGGAAAAGTACATAGCAGAATTAAACAACACACAACAACAGATGTAATAATAGTCTATATAGAAATAAACAGCAGGAGACTGAACGAAGAAAAATGGAGCACACATATATATCAATGATGCATGATATTTATATATGTCTGAGAAAACAGCCAAAAAATTCACAATACTGAAAACAATACCAAACCAAAGTACAAAAATAAAAACAGACGAGTGACTTCTCAGCGTCACAAGCCTCAGCTTGGTCCCATGCTCTCCGGCTCCACATCAATCAAGAACCTGAAGTAGAAGGGTGCTTTCCCTTATCTATACCTCCAACAATATAATCTACTTGGGCCCAAAAGCGTGGCCCAAATAGGGTGTGAGACAAGGTCTCAGTAGGCAACCACCTAATGATCTGTGCCTAACAGTCAGTGAATACATGGCAAGTAAAATTATAAGGAGTAGTAAACATGAAAGCACATAGCAGCTACAATCCACAGTGTCTAGCATATAAAGCATACAAGTAACCACCAAGAAATAACCATAACAACAGGTAACACCCTAGGTAGTTCTCATAGCCTAACCCTTATGGATCAACCTACAAGTACTAGTAACCCTCTAGGAGGCACACACACAGTCTCACCCCTCTAGTTCAGCTAAATAATATACTCTCTAAGGATGCACTAACCATAAATTCCCCCCATAGTCTCGTATCATACTAAAGGATCTCTAGGGAAGAACTAAATGTCTCATTCCCCCTGTGGCCCACATCGAGTAACAATAGACTCTCTGAGGAAGCACTCATCATCAATTCCCCATGTGGTCTCGCAACAAAAATTAAAGACACTCTGGGGAAGACCTTACGTCCATTCTCCGTATTGTCCACTACAATAGGTTCTCATAGGCATGTGTAAAAAAACATGCATAGCACATGTATTTCCCAAAGTAATCCTCAAAAACTACTTGGCTGTCATTATAAGGAACAATAGCATAACAGTACAATAGTTCCACTATCCTATAACTAGGCATGGCAACTGGAAAAATTCTTAACAGGTAAAACATGCATGGAAAAACATCCAGAGCACAGTAAACATTACCGTATTCACAAACATTGACATATACTCAAGCAATCAAGAAAAGAAGGCAAATAAAAAGGGGAAAAATAGGAAACACATAATACCCAATTCACATGCATTGGAGGAATTGCACAAAATATTCAACGACATCCTACAGAAAGGAACAAATCACCTAATGTGATCCAAGGAGATCAATATTCGTGAACCAGGATGATTGATTCTCTTTTTAATGTCAAGGATATGAGAAAATGTCCAAAATGGTCAAACAAAAATATCTTGAGAAAGAGGAGGAATTGGAAAATAAGGCTCTAGGAGAAGGAAGAACTCACCGCTACGGTTCCAACACAATCAATGATGGTTAAAACAGAGATCGTCTGGAAGCTCGGGGGCTTAAAGAAGAATTCAGTTTGTACGAGATCTCTCGGCCGAACAAATCCTAGAAGAAGGTCGTTCTGGCGATTAGGCACAACCCTGGTCTGTTTAATGAAAAAATACAAGGTGTGTAATTCTTGGGTACATGGTGTGTACTCCAATTTTTCGTACTACGCTTTAAGTGGCCTCCAACATGCCCCTACACACCGTGTGTGTGGCTCGGACACAGCCAGCACATGGCCTGGTGCTGCAGCAAAGTACACAACATGTACGTATAAAGTACACAGCGTGTACTTAAGAATTTTCTAGAATTTCCCCTTTTTCTCAAAAAAGACCAGAAAAGGAAAAACATACTTGAACTGAAGATCCGAGTTCATTCAATAATGTATGTTGTTTTAGAGATATTGTGATATTTTTATATTTTTTTTATAATTTGATGGAAATTATTCTATATATATTTTATCATATAATTTATGTTTTATTGATAAAATATACATTATATATTTATTAAATAAATAATATCATTATTTAATAAATAATAATATAATCTCAAAAATTATAGAAGAATTATATTAATGAAATGGAATTTAATGCTTTAGAAAATATTATAATGATTTATGCTAAGGATTATGTATTATGATGGGTTAGATGATAATAATGAAAAATATTATGAAACAAATTGAAAAATATTCTAGTGGTAGCATAAATTAAATTAGAAAACATTCATCGAATTTTTTTTTGAGTGTGATTGAATATTGAATATTGGTCTAAATTAATAATGGAATGTGAGTAGTGATATTGATGGTGATAAAGAATTGTTTTTTGAAAAATAAGTGAGAAAATGTTTTATAAAAGATAATAAATTTTAGGAACATAGAAATAATTCACTTGGATAATGTGTAATAGGTTACTAGTCATAGATAATAAAAGAAAATCACTGAAAATTGTTTCATATGATGAATAAGTGTTCCATAAATTTAAATTACATATAGATAATTTTATGCATGGATATACATAATTTCATAGATATGTCCAATGTGACATGTGCTTCATGGAATTTTATTGTATTTAGTATTCAAGTTCTTTCTTAACAAAAAAATAATCACAAGAATGAACCTCAAACGATTATAAAATAAGGAAAAAATTGATATGATAATGAGCATTTTCTCAAAATATAATATAAAAAACCTAGATAAGTCCAAACGATTATGATAATGGGAGCAGATAAAAAAATAGGTTGAATAATGAAAATAAAAAATATTCTATTATAGATTATGTTTTGAGTATGGAATTCTCAAGGAATAATCAGTCTATGAACAGTATGACATTTATGATTTTTCACATTGAATAAAATGTTAATATATATTCATCTCATGTGTGGGATAGAGATGACTCGACAAACAATGTGAAATATTTTCATGCTTATAGAGTTTGAAGATCATGTATTTTGAACTCATTTGGAATTTCAAAAAATTATTAAAAAAATTATGTTCGTGTGGGAATTTTTATATATTAAAATAGTAGAATATATGCAAAACTTTTGACAAAAATATCTCCCAATATTAAAAAAAAAGTCTGTCATATGTTCTCCGGGACAATGGTGCCATTTCTATAAATCAAACATAAATAAATACTAGTGGTTTTCATATCATGAATTGAAAATTATCATTTATTTTATTTATTTATTATCTTATTTTATATTTTTCTAGAGACAGTTTGAGATCAGTTAGTTTGCAGGATATTGTTTCTTATTTTTTGAGTCTTAGTTATTCCATGGTTATCCCCCAAAGTTTTAATTATCTATGTTGTGCCCATACGTCTTGGTTATATCACTTAAAAGAGTCATTTTAGGGCTTCCTAATATTTTGTTAGACCATGAAGCTTCTAAGATGAAACCCTTTGGGTTTCCTAATATTGTCTATTGGGGACAACACAGTTTGTGCATAATTTTGTAAACCAGGCATCAAATTTGTGAACAATTTCCTTTATTAAAAATTGAGAATAAATAAACAAGGAAATATGGTGTAGTAGTAATAATAATAACAGTAAAAATATTTTTATGATGATGATGATGATGATAATGATGATTAGGATGAATTGTTTTATAATTATTTTTATTAAAACCTATATCGGTATCCCCCCTTTTCTATCCCCCTTGTGTGACAAGGACCCCCTTTTATGACCCACCAGGGTGACCAACCCCCTTCTACTCTCCCTCTTGCATGACTCCACCCTAGTGGGGTACCCAAGCAGCTCACATCTCCAATACTATCACTCATACATAGGTGAGATATACTTCTGTAATCCTTTCCTCCTCTATGCCTCTTTCTTTATCCCACATTCTCCATTCCCTCACTCCGACATTAGGTCAACAAGAACCATAGGGGTTTCTAATGGTCTTATTTTTGTGGTGTTTTTTCTTGAATCTACTGTTTCTTTGTCCATGTGAGTCTCCTTTAATTTGAGGTGATATTGGTTCTATTGAATCAAATGCAGTGTGTGTTCTGATTAGTTTCAGGTAAGGGTTCTTCCTATTTTCAGTTTGGTTGATTTTCAATTAGTTGTTTTGTGATTTTGAGTTTCTGGAATTTTATTACATTTTATTGGACCTAATTTATGTTGTTTGTATCCATCATTGTCAATGCCTTTCATGTTTATGAATAGGTAGCAATGTACATATGTAATTCCCCTTTATATAAATTCAATAATGGTCATATGAATATATATAATGGGGATAAGTTTGCTTATATGTGTATATGAAGATGCATATATGAGTGTGTGTAGATGGTTATATGCAATTATATTAATATATGTATGTATCCCCATGTTTTTAATGGTTAATGAAAATATGTACATAGGGGCTAGGTGCCTTTATATATACATGAAGGTGCATATGTGTGGAAGCAGTAAAGGGAAGATTCACATTTCCAACCTCTAAAGAAGAGTTCCTTGAGTTTGAGGTAGTTTCTCTATGACTAACACATTAATTTTAATTCCATAATTTATAGATTATTTGAAAAAAATTCATTATTATATAATGTGTATAATCTATAAAAATTGGGTTTTCCTCTTGGAAATAATTTGATTTGTTGACTATTTTTTTCTAGACCACTTTACTAGATTAACATTAAATGTGATGTATCCTAATTAACTAAAATGGGTTTTTGAATGATTTCTAACATGCGAAGTGAAAATTTGGAAGTCAATAGATTTTATCAAGTTTGTTCTAAAAAATATAAGTGCTTCATCATTATGTTATAATTGGATTTTTTATATTAAAATATGTGAGGATAAGAGAGGTACCCTTTTAAGGCACGACCACATGGTTTTTAAATGTGGTGTGTGTGTTATATGTGTAGTGTGTGATATGTGAATAGTAAAGTGGATGGTACATTGTTGTGTGACACGGAATGGGGTATGCGATTAATTAAATCTAATTTTTGTGAGAATTTGGATGGTTTTTTGGTACTGAAAATGATATGGGTATATGATATCTTTGTAAAAACATGCCACTATTTGGAATAGATCGCATGGGGCCCTAGGTACCTAGGGGGAAGAATATTTCTAGTATGATAGGAAGATCAATAGGGTCGTGGCCAATATCCCCAAATTAATAAGGATACTATAACACTATATTAATAGTTTATGATAATTGGAGACCAAAAGAACCTTTGATTGACTACTCCGTAGTTCCTTATGCATGAGAACTCTATGGGTTTTTGTTACTTATATTATCGAGGTATGAGAATACTAGTTTCCCACTAACCCAATATACATAGGGAGTTCCCATGGATAATTTTATTATTCTCCTTTTTTATATGGTTTTTTCTATTATGTTCTCATTACATAGTTTACTTTTTTGTTAGATGTAATAGAAAGAATGTTTTAATAACACATTATTATAATTCATAAGATGAATCTTTATATTTTATAAAGATATATCCATGTATTTGAAACTATTTTGTATATTTATTGAAAAATGGGTTGTCTCCATAATGGAAGATTGTTACTTATATTTTAAAGGAATAGAAAACCTTATTTTTTATGCCTCGTTTCAAAACCACCATGTCTTCATTTTTTTATAAAGGTAAGGGATTGAGAAATTTGTATTTAGGCACATCTACAGAGTTTTAATAATTACACCTATTGTTATACATTTTTTAACATCTGGTACTTCTTCCAGCCTGGACATTATTTCAATGTAGGGATGTTAGATCAGTGATTTATTGTAACCCACATGGTCATTTTTAGGTATGTAATATTTTATTTTCATTCTAATTATAGAGTTTAGATTTATTGTTCTGTTAATTTTGATCTATTTATATTGTTTTCGTAGTCTAAATCATTCCCAACTATGTATATTTCTCCAAATAACAGTTTCCATCCCATGAAGACCAAGAATCCCTTTCAGACCTTGTGTGGGCCAGATCAGGTGAAAACATCATGGTTGACTAGGGTTGGATCATGAAAACTTGGTAATATAATAGGTTTATATATTTTCATTTGGTTATTTTAGGTATTTTTGGAATTAGGATTAATGTAATTCATGTGGTTAGTCACAAGTAGGTTCTTCATTATCAACTATTCAGAAGGAAACATTACTTCATTGGGTAGTCTGAGATGGTCTTACCTAAATATCTCAACAAGGATATTAGGTTTCTCATGGTAATTTATTTATTTTGGTAATTTATAGCACATTTTTAAGATTTGTTGGTAAATATATGTGTGATTCAGAGAGTTCATGGTTCTCGTGCATAGTCATAAAAACAATGAAAAGACAATGAAACTGAATCTAAGGTTATCTGATGTGGTCACTCGATTGGTGTAAAATGTCTCAAATTGCGTGGACAATCCCGGTGTAGTGGTTTTTTATTTTTAATTTTTTTTGTGATTCCTGTAGGTTTTAAAATGGAGATTGGTTTATTGAAATTGTATTTCCAAAATGAGAATCTTTGGTTCCTTGAAAATGAATGTGGTTTCATTTGAAACGAGAGTTGGTATGTATATTGAATAGATTTGGAAAATCTTTTTCAGATTTTTTTGATGCATTGTAAAATGTGAAATGGTTGTTTTTGGAAACATTTATTTTGGAAATGTTTTGTTTTATAATGATAAATGGTTCTCTTGAAAATTTATGGGAATGTTTTAAGAGAGTACTGGAATGATGTTTTTATATTTGACCATAAGTATTCTTATGGATTTTCACATTTATATTTTTATGTTGTTAGTGGATAGTTGGTGGTATGTGTGGAGGTGTGCTTGAATTTTTATTGATGTATATATATCGTAGAGTTTTTATTGAATACCATCCATATGTACCTAATAATTTTTTCATTTGGTTTGTTTTATGAATATGGTTTTAAAAGTATGATATTGATGTTCTGATAAGTTGGTGGGTTGGAATGATTTTATTTATATTAATTTAAATGGAATGTTGATTCTATATGGGTGTTCATGTTCAAAGGATTTTGAAGCAGAAAATGGATTTGAATTAGGAATGAAAGTGGGGGTCTAAAAATTTCATTTTTGTTTTGTTTTGTGGTTTATGGTTTTCAAGTTTTCATTTTTGGGCTGAAAATTTGATTTGAGTTTTTGTTGTTGATTTATGATTTATATGTTGAGACTTATATAATGATTCACATTGGGTTGGTTTCATGTTTCTTGTTTCTTGTATTCTTCCATGAAATAAATAACTGTTTTAGGGGTCACATCCAGTTGTTTGGTTTACAATGATTTCTAATGGATTACTGGAGTTTAGTTATTGTTTTCAATTATCTATTTCTCATGATGGTCAATGTTTGTTAAACATAGTGGTGTATCTTGTGGAAGATGAAAATGTATTAGGGTCTTGGATAATTCCATGTGTCATGTCAGTGTGACCTGTTTGTTTATATTTGAATGGAACGTTTTTCATGTTCATCAGACCACCTGCTCGTCTACCTCTAATAGGGTCTGTTTAGGTACTCTAAGACAATTTATATAATCATATGATGCTTTGATGAGGGTTTTGATATAGACATCTTCTATATCATGGGTTTCAAGAAAAGGAAACCTCTATCTGATTTTTTCATCTTGCGATGATAGGGAAGTAGATGTTTCAAGATGTCAAGGTTCCATTCTTACACCCGAGAGTGAAGCTTTTCATTAATTCTAGAATTTCCAATTGTGGGTGATGTATATACAAGCCATTGTATCTATCATTAGATAAATAGACCCATTATTTTTGCATTCATGTTTTTTTCAGTTTCGGAACGCCTGTGTTATTTTTCTTGTTGAAGAACCTTTGTTTTGGAATTGTTTTCATTTTTTGAATGTTCATATTTGGAGATGTTTTTTCCTATATAAATTATGTATTTTTTGGAATTGTGTTTAATTTTAGTTTTTAAGAAACCGTGTGTTGGAGTTTTTTCTGTTCTAGATGGTTTAAAAATGGTAAGGGGACCCACTACAGGACTTGTTGACATTCTCTATTAATCTAAAAAGAATTAATATGGAATGTTAAGAAGTCACACTATAGATAGAATTTTCTTTGGATTTATGAGTTTATTCAATGTGGGAAATCAATGGTTTCTAGAGTCCCTATATGGAGGGGTGACCATCATAGAATAATATCAGTGAAAATTCTGTCACAAATGTGTTTTTAATAGAGAAATTACTTGTTTTTTCTCCACGCAACCCTAATCATGGAAGTTGGTTGGCCCAAATAGTGGTTCACATGAATAATGTTCATGGTAGTCTATAACAGTCTCTAGTGATTTCTATGATAGGGGATAGGTGTTCAATATTGAGGATGTGTTTGGGGTTTTGAAATTATTCAATAATTCATTTTGGGTAGGATTGATTTCTGGGGTTTTGAGTGGTTCACTATTTTGGTGTGGGTTCGTTTATTTGGAGATAACCTTTCTAGCCACTGTTTCTAGATCATGAAGTTTCAATTTTTTAGAGAGATTGAGTTCTCGATTTATTATCCTTGGGTGGTAAAGGTTTTGTTTTAAAAAAAATTCATCCTTTATTTGTGCATTGATCATTAAAGTCTCTAGAAACATTTTTTGGTCATAAAGTGTCATGGTGGAGAGACTTTCCATACCCTAACCTAACACATCATTTTTTTATTCTTTGTCTTACTCTATTATATGTTAGAGCGATTTTCAGTTCTAGATGCTGGGAGACATGATTTTTTATAGGCTTCATGCTATTTTACAATTAACCCCAATGTTTAGAAGTAACCGAGTGGTGCTCGTGCGGGTTGAGTATGTCACTTAATAGAGGAATTTTTCATTGATGATTCAAAAAATTTAAACCATGTGATAATCAAGGGGTAACCCTGTGGGTTCCCAATGATTTGTAACTAGGACAAGACGATTTGTGCATGATTTAGTTAACTATGTACCTAAACCGAGTGTTGTTTCCAACATAAATGTTTTAATAATAAAAATACTAATTGTAATAATAATAATATGACAATTATTCTAATAATAATTTTTATTAAAACCCTTATGGTTCCCACTTTACATTGTTCCTCCCCCTCATTTGACTTTTTCCCACATTTCTCTCCCCCTCATGCAACCGAGATTAACTCCCAATCTCCTTGTCATGATATTTTTCCACAGAAGGGGTCCTTTCCCACTTGATTCTCCTTTCCTCTCCCACATTCATGGTTTTGATCTATTCCAATAAGCCTTTCATTCTATACAGTGCATTCTTTTTCCTCTTTTATCATTCCCTCGCTAGGGCATGTGGTCAGTGGAACTTTAGGTTTTTCTAATGGTATTATTTTTTTGGGTTTTTATGTTCCTATGTTTTCTTCATTCATATAAGACACCTTTGACTCATTGGAGGCAATATTGGGTCTCTCTTATCAATGAAATTTAGTTCTTCCATCTGTTCTGGGTAATAATTCCTATGATTTTTACCTTCGGTCAATTTTAAAGGAGGTTTACTGTAATCATAATTTTACTATATTTTTTTAGAGTGTGTTAGACCTAATCCAAGGGGTTTTGGGCCACAATTTTCAAAGGCATTCATGTGTATTCAATGGTAGGCATGTACACATGTACGTTCCCCATTTATATAAATTCACCCATGGAATGATGAATATATATAATGGGGCTAGATGTGTTTATAAGTGTATATAAAGGTGTATATGTGTTTAAGTGTAATAGTTTATATGAATGTATAATCATATACATATATATAAATCCCCTTATTTTTATTTGGCTATGAAAATAAGTATAAATGTTCTAGGGGTCCTTACATATTCGTAAACGTGAATATGTATATTGGTGGTAAAGGGAAGGATCGAGTTTCCATCATTTAATGTAGAAAGCCTTCGGTATTAGTTAGGATCCCTATACATAACACTTTATTTTCAATCCCATAATCTCATTCCTGTTTAAAAATATGATTTCATTATTATATAATGTGTATATCCAATGAATATTGGTTTCACCTCTTGTAAGTGATTTCATTTATTGACATAATATTTTTAAGCCTATTTAAAATCTTTCATATAAATGTGATGTATCTAAATTTATTAAAATGAATTTCAAATTATTTTTGATATGTGTGGTGTGGTTTTGGAAATCAATATATTTGGTTAAGTGTTTTCTCTACAATGTATGCCCTCTGTTAAATTTTTTAGGCTTCATTTGAGTTTTGAAATATTGGATCAAAATGGTACATTCCTCATAAATCATTCCACTTTAATTTTGAAATTTGTTTTCTATGTAAAATGTGAAGTGTGTGATATTCTTATTGAAGAGGCTAGTAAATTGTTGTGTGACTTAGAATGAGGAATGTACTAAATGAGTGTGATCAGAAGTGATATGTTTGATGGGTTTTGGGAAATGGAATTGATAAGAATATATTATAGCATAATGAAACTCACCAAAATTCGGAATAGAGTATAAGGGACATTGGGTACATAGGTTGACAAAATAGGAATAATATTCTAGGAAGATTAGCCGAGATGATGCCATGTTCCCCCAAGAGGGATTCAAACATAAAAATTAAAAAAACATTTGATGTTGATCACAGAACACTATAACATCTTATTAACTCCTCTAAAGTGGCTCATTAAATAGGATTATATGGGTTTTGGGTTACATTCTATACTTAGTAATGAGAATCCTAGGTCCCCAAAAACCATAGGCACTTAGGTATTTCCTAGGGGGATCTTATTTTCTCCCATTTTTAAATATGATATTACTTTATAAATTTCTTATTACACAGTCTTCTTTTTATGTCAGAAGTAATGGAATGAAAATTTTAATTTCTCTCACCTTGTAGTGCCTAATATGAATATTTATTTTTAATAATGGTTTATGTATGTATTTGAAATGGTTTTGGAAAAGTAATCAAACATATATTATTCATGACAATTGATGTTTTTAAAAATATATGAAGATAAAATAAAAACATATTTTTTTGTTTTATTTCTAACCAAGCATATCTTTGTTTTATATTAAAGTTAAGTAATAGTAAATAGATTATATAGGATTGGATACTGAGTTTTAATACTCAATCTTATAGTTTTTTTTTGTTTTATCTTATGGTGATGACTTTATCTTTCTCTCAATCACTTTGGAGAGATGTTAGTTATGAGGTTGGTGGAGACACAAAGGGTTATAAGGAAGTATGTGCAGTTTAATATTCTTTCCACTACTGGGGTATAGTTTTATTTCTCAATTTATATTCATTTATTTATGTATTGTTCATGGGATAAATGGTTTCCAAATATGTATTATTTATGAAAGATTCTAATTCTTAGACCTTGAGGCTCAATAATTATTCTCATGACTTTTTCCCATCAGGCTCGAGTGAGTGGTTCATGGTCGACTCATGTTGGTTTGTAACAACATTGGTTTCAAATATATTTCTACTCCAATTTAATCTATTTGATCAAATCCTATATTTTTTGGGAAAACATGTAACATTCATAAAGAATGAGTCATCTAAATGTGATAAATACTAAAATAATAGGGAATAATCAGAAGATGAATTATAATTTCCCATAGAATTTTGAATTATAAATTAGCAACTCTTTAATGAAAAATCATTTCTAATGAAAAAAACCATTCCATATAAGATGATCAAGAATGGTTACCATGTAGAATACTTGATGATAAAACTTATTGGTGAGGATTTGTAACGAAAAAGAAAAATGATAAATTGAAGATAAAAATTCGATAAAAAATCAATAAGAATAATATTACCCTCAGAAGATATATAGAATGTAAATATGTGATATGTAATAGATGATTTTGTTCAAATACTATTGGTGATGAAAAATAATTGAGAAATATTAAAACCGAAGATATCAATATTTTTATTTTACAAAATTTACCCATCTAAACCATTGCATCTCACAAATCATTCCACAATCCCATGATCTGATTATTTAGTTTCATTGGGGACTAGAAACATAGGAAATTTATTTTAAAACATGTGTGAATATTTCTCCATAATAAAACTCCTATAGAACCCATTCTTTTATTCTTATAATTTAAAATTATAATCCTAACCATGAGAATTAAAGCATAAGAATGGGGAGATCTCAAATTATTAGTAAAGGAATAATAAATGTAAAAAATTATTGTGATACAAAAAATTCAAATATAGTGGCATAATGTGATATCTTAAATTTAGAATGACCATATAAATGGAAAAAAGGAATAAAATAATGGTACCATAAAATCATGGATTCATAAATTTGTGAAAATACCCCAAAACATGAAAGAATAGACATAATTTAATGACAATTAAGAAGCTAACAGAACATAGGGTTATTAGGATGATCTCTTATAAACATTATGTGCATTCCAAGGATTATTTCTAGGACAACATAATATTGGGTGCATAGTCAAACCACATGTTCATTACTCTTTCTATCTCATGAGATGAAAAAATTATGTAATTAATTGGAGTGATATTAGGGTGAACCAATTATATTTTTAACGTGTTCATGATTGTGTGTTCCAAAAAGGGAAGGATTGTGTGTTCCAAAAAGGGAAGGATAACTATTCAAAATGAAAAATTGTGATAAAACCCATGTGGATGAAGTAAATTTTATAATATTTTCTTAAAGCATAAATAAAACATATATCTTCAGGATTATCAAGTGAATATGGAATTAAATATTTTATTTATGATAATATTTTAATATATTATAATAGGTCATGAACAGTAATTTCCCATGTAAAAAAATTTCATGATAAGGAGTAATTAGAAGTATTAATAAAAAGGAACCTCATAAGTGATGATTTTCGAAATGAGAAGCTGGTCTTTAAATAAAGAAATATCATATTATTTTTTATATTATCACGAATAAACATGAATTGAATTCTATAAATTTATGTTATTTTTGAAAATAAATCGTTCTTTTAAATCATATAATTAGAGTTGTACATTCCCTGAAAAAAGACATAGGAATGTTCCCTTAAAAAATTTTACTTATATGTAATATTTATGAAAGGAACCTAAAATATTTCGTATACTCGATAATGAAAGATATTATAACTCCAATTCATTTTTAATGATAATTTATACAGATCATGGAAGGAAATAATGGTATTAAGATATAATTAATTATATATATATAATGGGAAAGTAAAATCAGTAAAAATGAAAGTGTAGATCAATAGTTCTCTTACATTGTGTTCTGATTAATAATTTTTATCATATTAACTCCCTAAAAAATAAAATTATGTTTAATAATAATATTATCATGATAGTTATTTATATATATTTCATTTAATTTTTCCCATTTACCTCAATATTAATTATATTTAGGAAATAGTTTTTCTTAATATGTGTTACTAGAAGTTGTTCTGGAAAATTATCAAAAATTAATACGGTGTGTGGAAAAAATAAAAATGAATTTTCAAATGGATTCATAGTATATATAATTTTAATGTTTCATCTATTTTATTTTTCTTATGAAACAAAATTTATAACAATTTATTAGTTCCCAAATGGTTCCTAATTATGAAATGTTTCTCGATAAGTTATTTTAAGAGATTTTTTTCTAGTGAGTATTTATTATTGATACAACCTATATAATATCTAACAATATTATTAAAAAGTATTAGGAGTGTTGTAAATACAATATATATATATATATAATATTTCTAATTTCATTCTTAGTTGGAGGTAATTAGAAAATGATGTATGTTATTCCATAGAGGCTATAGTCTACACATATATGGAAAACCCATTCATTTTTCATTTTTAGTGAGGGGGTAAAAAAATAAAAAAATAAAATTTTAGAATCATATTCAGGTTAAAAATAACATATTTCATTATTATAAAACTCTTATTAATCAACCTTGTAATGATTATAGGGAAAAATAAATCCTAATATTCATGAAGCCAGATGCCTACTCAAATGAATGAAAAAAACTTCATTTTTTTGTTTTTTGGTTGGGTGGTAGTAATTTTTCTTCCCTTATAATAATATAATTAATAATATTTATATCCATTATGCTTTCATAAATTCATTTAAATGTAATATTTTATTTGGAATATGATGATTGATGAAATGACTATGGTGTAAGAATTACTCATGTGGATAGATTAATTATTATCCAATAAACAACATGGAAATGAAGGGATTAAGAAAAAATTAGTGTTAAGGGGAATATAGATGTGAATGATACATCTATTAATGAAATTTTTTTTAATTACCCATATATTCATTAAGTAAATATTGTTTCATTTAAACATATATTCCTTAGTTTTTCCTTTATAATGGAAGCTAATGGAGTCATTGAGGTCATAATATTGAATGAGGCTTGTTTGGAAGCTGTAGAACTATTATTTTAAGAAACCAACTAGTCCGCATCATTATTAGAAACTATTCCACATAGTATTCATGGTTTCTCATCACTTGGTGGGGAGTTCGAGGGAAGTAGAGGGAGATATAGTTTTTTTTTTCAAATTATTGGAGTTGATATGGAAAATGTTGTGATATTTCAAACATTTTTTTCTGAGGGTTCACGTGTGGATTTTTAATGGCTAGGAAAACCATGAACCTACTTTGTTTTGGGTTCATCTATAGGCAAACTATTACACTCAAATATTATTGGAATTATTTTTTTCAAATTGATTTAATCTTTTAGATATTTTTCAGTTCACACAGCACTAAAAATAGTTTATTTTATATTAAATCAATATGAATGGATTTCATTATATACAAAACCAAGTTAATAATGCACTACATGAAAAAAATCGTATCTTTTTCTACATAGAACACCATTGTTAGCATTCATTACATGAAATATTGACTTTCCTCGATGGCTTGTATAACAAGGAAGATAAAGTTTTATCAAACAATAATATATTAACAAATTATTATTATTTAATAAGATATAAAATATCCTTTAAATTTAATATTTTATGATTAATAAACTTATGAATATATATAGTGGAATTAATTAGTAGCCTATTAATTATAAGTCAATATAGAAACAAAATAAAAAAATTTTTTATGTAAACAATAAAATTTTTCATAATAAGATAAATTAATTAATAATTGGGAAAGATACTAATTTA
This sequence comes from Viscum album, assembly GCA_963277665.1. Classification (NCBI taxonomy): domain Eukaryota; kingdom Viridiplantae; phylum Streptophyta; class Magnoliopsida; order Santalales; family Viscaceae; genus Viscum; species Viscum album. The sequence continues at coordinate 1,329,850,373 of OY728163.1, forward strand.
TTTTATATGTAACATATTCAATAAATTTATTAATATTCATCCAATTGATTTTATATTCATATGATGAGAATAGACATAATATTACCCATAGAAACTTATATCATTCTAAATGTAATTTTATAGATGTTTAATGGAGAATCTAGTTTAAATATAAAATTTGGTAATTTTTCAAATAATATATTTCTAAATTTACATATAATTTGAAAATGAATCATTAAAATTTTGTTAGGGTGCATTTTTTCAATTTTTCAATGTTGTTTTATTTTAATTAATAGTGAAAATGATGAATTTTAATTAAAAAATATTATCCATCTAATTTTTTTTAAATGTTAAAATATATTTTAAATTACCTTTAATATTTAATTTGATAAATGTTTTATTAATTAATACAACTTAGTTAATTGGAATCAATTTAAATTTAAAATTGACTTTAAAAACATAACTAAAATTTGATCATTTTTATTTTAAAAAACCCAAATATGTGTCCCATATCCATCATTAAATTTAAATACAAGCCTTCCACTTCTGTAATTTGGATTTTGAAAAAGTTATTAATTTTTTTTGTATCATAATAATTTCTAATTTATAATAAGTTAAACTTAATTTTTGACCAAAAAAATATTGAATACAATTACAATTAATTTCATTGAATAAGGTAAAAATTATGCTTAATTGATGACTAAACCATAAACTAAAGGATATAAATGACCAATAAACATTTCTAAAATTCATTTTATAGACATATTTAGACTCTATATTCATTTTTATCAAATTTTTATATTATGGGTTCAACTTTCAATAAGAAAAATATAGGTGGAATTCCTTTTATAAAAAATTACATGAGTGCGACTCATGCTCCACAATGAAATAGCCACCTATCCTCCCACTCCATAAAACCATTCAATCCACTCATGATTGGATATGAACTAACACATAATATCCTTAAAATCCTTCCCTTCATCATTGAATCCTCTGTTTTGGAAGAAATCAATTCAAGGAAGCCCTTTGGTGAAAATGAAACGGAGTTTTCCAAATAAGAGGTAACATCCTTCTTCAAGCTCATTGTCCTTATTTCATTAATCCACCACAGAAAAAAATTTTATTCCATCATTATATAAATATTGTATACAAATTATAGTAATATTTTTTTATTATCTAGGTCTTACATAGAATTACTCACAATTCCATATAATGGGTACATACATATTGTTTATGTGAACGATGAACTACAACCTCACGAAATGATGATTGTTCATTTTTCCATTAAAAAATGTCATGGTAGGTAATTATTATAAAAATTCAGATTTTATATAAAATATTTGATAAATTTTTTGTCCTTAAACTTCTTTAGTCCTTTTACAACACATATCTTACTACTTTCCATTTTTTTGAAAATAAAATAATTTTTTTTGAGGAAGTGTGGACTACCTCCCCCACAAAGTGTGTGATCTATTCACAGTCTACATGTAATGTGGTAAATATGGGAGTAGTGACATTACATGATATATATGAAATAATAATTATACTTTAATGATATTATACATATATGTCTTTACTTTAATTAATATCATTATTACAAATAATAAATTGAGACATCATTCATTCATAGGTTCAACCTATAATCTCCATGAATATTGTATTCCCTTTCATACTTCAATATTATATAGAATATTATAATAAAAATATTCTATATGTAAATGATATTTGTTTAATGGTTTACATTATTAAAATCATGACATTTGTATAAGGATAAAATATATAACAAATTATGATATATGAGAAAAACAAAGAGAATATTATCTGAAGCATAACCTTAACATAGAATTATTAATAATAGAGTAATATAATGTAATAATCCAACCATATATGCTATTAGATATATGTATATGGTTCTATGATAAATTTATAGTAAATATATATTTATTATTCATATATTTTTAATGTGTATAATGAGAGTCATGACATAAGATATTGTAATTTCATCTCACTATTTATTTCTGTGAGATAAATTATTTATTCACCCTCATTTATATTGTGTGGTGTATAAAATTTACATTAATGTGTTATATGATTAATTAAAATAAATTTATGGGTATTTACATATCAATTTAATGATATATCTCTCATGGATTTTATGGTTCAAATATTACGAAATTGGTAATGTAATTTTGTCTCAATTTGAGTTTTTTAAGACACATGTTTTGGTGTGAACCTATGTTATTTAATAATGTGTGTATGTTTACAATTGAAATTTATTATCATTAATCCAATTATTATTCATGGTATTGCAAGATCCATGTAATTTCATTTTCTTACATGTTGAGTATAATTCAATGTTACCATGTTGTAAGAGTTTATTGAGACAATCTCATCATTGGTCAATATTGTATATAATTATTCCTCCATTTATGAAATCGTATGATTAATATCTCAATATAATTAATTATCAAATATATTTATTCATGTCATAATCACATTTAAATATAATTTTTCCACTCTTTGGTACATATGTTGATCATGAATGTGTATTTAATAAAGTATGAATTTACCTTTATTTTTTGTCAGAAATCCTGGTTCCATTAAATCCATATTTTCTAAGAATATATAAAAACACTCTACTATATAAAATTATATTTAAATTAAATTTTTAACCCTACATTTCCTTTTAAAAAATGTGTTTTTACAATGTAATCCAATTTTCTTTATCCGATTGAGGCACATTTATAACCATTTTGCTGTGAAAAAGAAAGGTTCTACATATACAGATTTAACGACAGTCATAAACATTATTCCATTAAAAATTAATTTACATGATTAAAAATAAAATTATTTAAAATAATATATTTTCCTAATATTCTTTAAATTAGTAGTCTTAATGTATTTTTTAATGAATGAAATTTTAAATAAAATTAAACTTAAAAAATATTTTAAATTATTTTCAAGACAATATTAATAAATATCAAATATTTTTCAATGTAATGGTTTTTAAAACAATTTAAAAATACCACTATATGTTTTCAAAGTGTTTTCAAATAATTGTTTTACTTTTTTTTAATCATATTTTATAAATTTTCAGGGAAAAAGATTTTCATGATATTTTCTTGTTTCTTTTATTATTTTTCTAGGAAATGTTTTTGAAATTATTTTCAATATTATGTAATAATTTTTAATGGAAAAAGGGTTTCAAAATGAATTCAATCCATCCTTATATCTTTTCAATTTATTTTAAAAGAAATTGTTTTCAAAAAGATATATTTTTAAAAATGAATTTATCAAATAATAAAATATATTTTACTCATGAAATGTTTTTGAAATATATATAAAAATTATTTTCCATCTAAGATGACATTTTTTAATTTTAATCTTTATTTTCAGGGGAAATTATTAATTATTTCCATTCCTTTTATTTATATAAATGGTTTATGTTTTGATAGAATGATGTTTATGATTCCTTATTCTCTTTCAACGGAAATAGGTTTTTGGAACACATTTTTTTCATGGCTTATATTATTTTGAATCTATCATCTTTTTCAAGGTAATAATTTCAATGAAATGATTAATAAGAAAGTATCATTTTCAAAAGGTTATGATATGGTTAATTTTTTATGATACCATTTTAATTTTATGGTTACTGTTATGATTGCTTATGATTTTGTAGTATATGGATGTATGGTTTCATAATGAGATTGGTGGAACTTATATCTCCCTCCAACGCATTGGGTAACAATTTATATATCATTATATATATTAATATGGTCTGGAGGGTAATACTTAACTACTATATCATCTAAGGTAGTGAACCATGACTACCATGATGATATGAGAAGTTAAATAATGATACTAAGATGACCATGGTATTGATCCATGAATTCCAAGATATTATAGGGAATTATCACATTCTACTAAGATGTTCTTGGCCACAATTCCTGACTAATATTGAAATAATTTTATATGTTTATATTTCTTACACAATTCCCTATCTCATTACAATGTTATTTATTCAGGGCTATGTAAAATACTTCCTTATGATTCATGTCTTTTGAGATTCCATTATTTATGCATTGATAGATGTTTGTGATCATTGGTATATTGGGTGTGATCTTCTAATGTTATGATCAAATTTTCATTCCCATATTCTCATGTTTATACTTACATGTCCCCGTGTTCACCCTTACTGAGAATTTGATCTCACCCATTTTTATGTTTCCTTCCCCGTGCTATTATGATATTTTTAGTGCATGATATTTATAATTGGCGTTCTGATCTTGTAGAACCTAGTATGAGATAATATTTCTCTCTCTCATGAACCAATGATTATATTTCCTTGTTTCCAAAGGCACTATGTAATATGGTCTTTGTTGTTTGTTTGAAAATGTTTTAAGTATTACATAATGCTATGTAATTTTAATGTATAAAATGTGAGAGTCATTATAGTTGGTATCAAAGATAATGTTTAGTTATCATTTGGAAATAGTGAAGAGAAAACTTTATAGATATACCTAGGTATATTAATAAGGATTTATCTAGGTATGTCTCTAAGGATATGTATATGTTTGAGTTAACAATTAAAAAATGTACGTGAATATTAGTGAAGTATTCACTGATTTGATTCCTAGTAATACATATTAATCAGGATAATAGAATTGTTTATGGATCTGAAATAGATGTATCTAGGAGTAACCACAAATAGAAGGTGTGTCGGGCCGGAATCAATGTATCTTGGTATAGGGAAATGGGTCATGCTACACACCTTGTATTACATTCTTGAGGGATATGCTTAGGGAATTCTCAAACTTTTAACTAACCATCATTAAGGATTTAAATTTATGTTGACGATGAATAAACTAGTATAAAATTGAGGTTTCATAATTTATGTAAGGTGTTATAATTTAGACATCCTCAAAGTAATTAATTTTCTTTTTCATGTTGTTTTCAACAATGATTAGTGTTTTTCACACTATTAATTTTGGGTTTAGTCAATGTAGTGAACCTGAATGAACTGGATTAATTTTAAATGTGATTAAAAAAATTCTAATGATACATTAAATAGGATGACAAATAGAGTGAAGATTGTTTTGATCAATTACAGTTAGTCTTCATCAAACATGATTAACACTGTGTATTATAACAAACTCCTAGACTCACTGTGGAAGATAATACATGCTTTCAATGAGATTTCATGTAATGGAAAGAGTGAAAGAAAGAATATTAGTTTTCCTTTATTTCATGAATGTGGAATGAATCACCTAGGTGAATGACATAGATGAAGAGGAATGTGTTTTAACTGTGGAAAAGAATCACACAAAGCATGTCACAGAAAAGGAAAAATTAAGAGTTTATTTAATGATATAGATGTTTATATTAGACCACATAATACAAAATCTATGGTTAAATATTTTAAGTTTTTAATGAATGTTCATTGTGAAAATAAATTTCTCAAGTGGAATATTCCAGATGAAAATCATCAAGGTTGTACGAGTAATGGTAAAGTTTCTTATTAAAGATGAGGCTACTAATGAATGTGAAAGGAAATAGGTATTATATAATTGGATGAGTTATAATTATTATTGAGTATGGATGAAGTGTAACAATCAATGTTTTTATATATTTTTATTCAATAATTATGTTACATTAATGGATAAATATATAATGATTTCCCATTTTATGTTTTTCACATAGGATTTAAAATATTATGTTGAATGATTTTAATGGACTAAAAATGTGATTTAATTACAAGGTGATATTTTTACTAGGGTAAGGTAACCATCAATATGTTAATAATATTGAGAAAATTGTGTTTATTATGGATAAAGATATTATTTTTTGGATAATTTAATATAATATTAATAATGAACGTCGAACCTATTAACGATTTCTTAAAGAAGAGGTCTATGTCATCATGGATGATTTTTTAATCTACTCAGATTAAAGGAATATATCTTGTAAAATTTGGAATAAGGAAGCATTAATATTTTACAAAAGGATTTATTGTAATTAAGGTTATTTTATTTCAATAGAATATATGATGAGGGTATTCACATGTTTTGAATATTAAAAACAAGAGATACTTTGTGATATATGGGGGATCATTGTGAAGCTAATTTCTGATCCCCCATTATAATGTTTTGTATTTTTTTCCTTACGAAGGGTAAAAATACAAAACATTTATGGATAGAATAATTTAATCATCGGATGTAGTGTGTGAGATTAAATTATTATCTTACCACATAGGGAGTCATGTATATTGGATGACCTTTTCTATCCAAATGTCATTGATGGTGGATGAACATAGATGTGATGACTTATCAAGGATATCATGATCTTTTAATTATTTAGGAATGAAAAAATCACCTCTATTTGAAGGAATGATATATGAAGTTTAATTTGATCAAGGCATAGTGAAGGGTATAATTTTCATTAAATCAGGTAAGTATGTTATTTAATTAAAATTCATCAAATTTATGAAAAGGGATCTTTAATCCAAAAATGTTATCCTTGAACATTTATTTAGGATGAATCAAATTTTCCCTTACGTTATCATAAATTTATGGATTTGTGATTGTTAACCTTCTCCAAACAATGTTCAGTATCACTTTTCATTGTAACTTTATGGTTATATTTCTCTTCCCCGTCTATGTTTTCACTTTGTAACAATGATATCCTATGTGGTAATGTAGTTTTGAGTTACTTGTGAAATTATTATGGTTCCTACTTTCCACTTTTTAATGTAAGTTTTAGTGTTCATATTTACGATGGTTGTTTCTATGAATGGAAAATTAAGGTATTATTCCATTGATAATGTAGAAATATTTGTAGGGATATGTTCATTTTAATTGGGGTAAAATATAACACCCAAAGAATTTGTTAATTATTTTTTCCAAATAATTCATTCATTTTTTGAAATTTTTCATTTCATTCATCATTAGAAATAGTTTATTTATATTAATTCACTATTTCTATCATGTGTTCTATAAAACACGAAGTAAATTGTGTGCTATACAAAACAAAAAATATAGATTTCTCAACAAAGAACCCCAAGATCCTCGTACATTACCTGCAAGACTGTCTTTTCTTGATGGCTTGCATAATTTCCATGACCGAGTGTTACAGAAACAATAAAATATTATTAACATATTATTATATAATAATATATAACATATTCATTAAATTAAATTAAATTAAATTTTCTAATTTTTCAATATTAATATTTTAATTCATTTGTTACCTGTTAATTATAAATGAATATATAAACCAAATGAATAAAGGGAATGAATTTATAAAAGTCTATTTTAATGTGAACAATTATATTTATCATAAAATGATATTTTAATTAATTGTAGTTAATTATATTAATTAGATATATATTTTCTATATATAATAAAATAATTATGATATACAAAAATTGGTTTTTTTGAATAATATGAGAACAACCCCTATATTAGACATAAAAATAAATATTTTTGATAAATGTAGATTTACAAAATTTTAATAGGGAAACTATCATAAATATAACTTTTGGAACTTTTATAATTATAATATTCAAAAAATAAACATGATATTTACATCGAGGAATAAAAAATATGTAAGGGTATATTTTTTGTATTTTTCTATAATGTTTAATTTTTTTATAAATAGAAAAAATTATAAATTTAAATTCCTAAATTAAATTCCATATAATTTATTTATATTGTTAAAATATATTTTGAATTATTTTTAAAGTTTAATTTGATCAATTTATTATCCACTATTACAATTTACTTTATTTGAATCATTTTCACTTTGAAATTTACAATAAAAACCTATAATATTTTCAATATATTATCTTTAACAACCCGTATTTTCGTCCTCTATGTGAGATTATATTTTAATAAATATTTTCCACATATGTGTTAGAATTTAAAAAATGGTCTCTATATTAAGAATCAGAACAATTTTTAATATCCAATACAGTCAACCTAGTTCTCAACCAAAAATATTATTGAATGTAATTAAAATTAATTTCCTTGATTTTGTTAAAATTAAGCTTATCTGAGTAGTAAACCTCAGACATAAGTTCCCTAATGTCCTTGATACTTGTCAATAATACATTGGTCGTAAATATATATACCATTTCGATTCTTTTCTCTACATTGGACCACTACAGGATACACTTGTAATGGAAAAAACATGGGAGGAATACCATTTCGAAGACATTATTGTGGTGCCACTCCTCATCTTGTAAAAAGGTTTAATATCCTCCCACTTATTCACCCCATTAAAAAAACATAGGATTGGAATGTTTATAAAAAATATGTTCCCCAAAATCCATCCCATAATTCTTGAATACTCCCTTTTGGAATAAATTAATACAAATAACTCCTTTGGTGAAAACTGAAAGGGGTTACCCATAGAAGAGGTGAAATCCTTGCTCAAGATCCTTTATATTATTTTCATTAGGTGAAATATCCATATTTATTTCTATGAAAAAAATTATCATAAATATACTGATATTTATTAGCTTATGATTTCATGCTAAAACCATACACACATACATCAAATGTGTACAAACAAACTATTTATAAATATGGTGAAGCATGGCCTGACGAAACAATGATTGTTCATTTTTCCACATCCACCATTCATGGTTGGGATTTATGACATAAAAAATGTTTATATAGGATGTATATATATATAATACATATTATGTATTTAATAATATTTAATTAGTTTAAAACATGTATACTTACATATTATATTTTTTTTAAATATATCTGTTTTATTAGAGGAAATGTGTACTAATACCCCTCAATGTTATGTGATTCATTCATAAACAAAATTAAATGTATTAAGGATGGTGTTAGCGAAATTATATTATACATGTTAAATAATATTCAACTTTAATGATATTATATATACATATATATCATTTAATGGTTTTACATTCAATATAAAAAAAATCTGAACATTGTTCATGCATACATATGGCCACCTTCTCAAAGAATAGTGTAATCCCATTCACACTTTTATAATATATAGATTTTTATAATAAATATAAAATGAATATAAATATTTCTTATATAAATTTTTACATGTTTAAATCATGATATATGGAGAAGGACCAATTATAAAACTCAAACACTTGAGACCAAAAGGGAGAATATTACCCAAAGCGTAACCATAACATAGAATTTTTAATAAGAGTTTAATATTATGTCATAATAAATACATATATGGAATCTGGTTTAATAATGTGTTTCTGTGATATATTATTTATAAAATTATTTTTATTATAAATGAGGATTGAACAGGTATGATGCGAGTCAAGACCTATGGTTTGGGAATTTCATCACACTTTTTATTTTTGAGAGATACATTCCTTATTAACCACACATTTAATTGGTGTGGAGTATATGATGTAAATTAATATATTATATGATTAATTATCTTAAATTTATTTCTATTTAATTATACATTTGATGATATTTCTTTAACGTGTTTTATTTTTTAGAAGTCACCAAATTGGTAATATAATTTTGTCTCAATATTAATTCTCAAAGACACATGTTTATTAACGCACCTATGTAACTTAACTAGGAGTATATGGTTTCAATTGTCAAATTATATCTTAAATCTCTTTATTATAAAGTCAAAATTATCTCCATGTAATTTCAATTTCTTACTTGGGGTGTATAATTCAGTCTTACCAAGTTGTATGTGTTTATTGTGACAATCTCATTATTTATTGAGATTGTTTATGATTATTCCTCAAATTATTACATATTATGATCCATATCTAAATATAATTCATGAATATAATTTACCTATGTTTATTAATTATATATTCACGTTTTGGTAGTATTTTAAATTCTTTGTTATATATGTTGATTATGAATGTTTTTTTAGGAATGTTTGACTTTATGTTTCACTTCAATCAGAAATTTGTGTTCCTTTAAAACCAGGAATTCAAGGAAAACTATCCATATATACTATACTATTATCTAAATATATTGAAAACAATATTTTACCCATGCTTTAACTTTTTAATCAAAATTGTTTTTAAAATATTAATTCACTTTTTGTTTTGACGTCAATGCACATTTCTAAACATTTTTCGACACAAAAGAAATGATGGGAATGTAACTTTTTACTAGCCGTCATATATGTAATTCAATTAAAGCATCCATTATATGATTAAAATTTTATTTGTTTTAAAAGAAAAATGTTTTATTAATATTATATAAATTCTTGGTTTTAATATACTTTTCAATGAAAGTGGTCTTAAAGAAATTATTTTTAATATAATTTTATAATGATTTTCAAAAAATTATTTTTATGTTTTCAATGTGTTTTAAAAGAAATGTTTTTCAATAAATTTTAATTAATTCATTATATTTTTTCAATGTGTTTAAAAATAAGTTTTGTAAATTTTTTTTGAATATTATATTAAATTTTTTCATTGAATATGGTTTTCAAAAGTATTTCATCATTATTTTATATATTTTCAATTAATCGGTTTTCAGAATGTCTTCATGATTCATCAATATGTTTTCAAGGAAAATGGTTTTGAAGATAATTTCAAGACTTCCTTCTATGTTTTAATATTATTTTCAATGAAAATGTTTTTCAAATATTCTATGTTTTAAAATTACTTTTTCAAAGAAGAAAATAAATTTTCATCTCGAAATGATTATGAAATATTTTTCAAATTATTTTCAATCTATAATGAAATTTTTTGGTTCTACTCATGAATTTATAGGGAAATGATTCAATGTTTTCATTCATATTATTTGCCTTAATGGTTTATGTTTTTATTAAATGATGTTTATGAAACCCATTTATCTTTCATCAGTTATATGTTTCTGAAACCCATTTCTATTTCCCAGGTAATATGAAGTTGAAACCCCCTTCTTTCCATGGATTATGATTTTGGTGAAATGATTATCAAACCAGTATATTTTTTCATAAGATATGATATTATTACAATTTTATTATACCCATTCAACTTCAGGGGTTATGTTATAATTATTTATGAGTTTTTGGATCAGTAATGTATAATTTCATTATGAGATGTGTGAGAACTATATCTTCCTCCAATGCATTAGGTAAATATTTATATCTCATGAGATATACTAGGATGGTATTAAAATTGAACATGACTAGTAAGATGACCATGTAAGTGAATCATGACTACACAGATGGTATGTGGAGTGATCATATTTGAATAATATGGTCATGGAACTATATCTTTCCCTTTTTTACACTTTTTTATTCCCATTGATTAGTGTTGAAGAAGTTCCTTTGTGACTTGATAGTTTTTATGCATAAAGAACTATCAAAGAGGTAATGTGACCTGGACAGTCCTGTGTACTGTTTCATACCCTAATCCACGTTGTGGATCATGTTTATTAATTTAAACTACACAGTGGTAGGTGATCACCAAGTTAATTGGATTAGGTCTTAGCATGATACTAAACCACTTGTTTTATATCCTTTGTGTTTTTTAAAATACGTTTCTCTATTTTACTATATAATTCTGAAATCACTAAACTTTATTGGATAGTTAATATAGGAAAGAGGTTATAATTGTTTTACCTTATTAGAATATCATAAAAAGTAATATTAATAACTGATATTATGATTGCTGAAAATAAATCAATCCTATGATATGTTATATATCTAGTTAAACTCTCATAACTGTGTTAATTTTATGAACTGGGAAGTATTTATTTTTATTAGGGTACCATTTTATGAAATCTTTTCAAACAGAAATTTCAATAGTTACCCAATTCCCCCCCACATTGAGTAGAGTACTCCGACCAATATTTGGTATCAGTGGTTGTTTGTTATTCCTATTAAGACTCTGTCATTGAACCTATTTAACTGTGATTTTAGTTGTACATTATAGATATATAAATTTCTGTTAATTCTAAACATCTAGTTATTTCAAACTATATCTTAATTATGGATAAAAGACAGGATGGTGCTTCAAAAAATAGACCACTATTCATTAATGGAACCAATTATACCCAATGGATGATTAAAATGAAAATTCATTTAGAAAGTATGTGTTTTGAAATTTGGTCTTCAATTATAGATGAGAATAATATTCCTACTACTAATAGAATCACATGGGATGACACAACCAAGACTACCTACAATAATAATTTCAAATCCATGAATGCTTTATATTATTCCTCATGAAATGAAGAATTTAATAGAATTTATTCATGTAAAAATACCCATGAATTTTTTGATAATTTGTCTTTTTAACATGAATAAACTTCTAGTGTGAAAGAAATGATACTGAATAATTATACTATTAAACATCATAATTTTAAAATGGAACCTGAGGAGCATATTTCTGACATGTATCTCATGTTCGATGAAATTATCAGTATAATGATTTCTCATGGAAGAGAATTTACTACTAAATAACAAATTATGAGGATTCATATATTTCTACTAGACATATGGAGATGAACCTCTATATCTATTAGAGGGTCATGTGACATTAGCTAGTTACCTGTAAAATAACACATTGGGAAACTAATAATGTATGAAGACGAGACAAAATTCAACAAGGAATAGGAGAATTAGCCCAAAAGAAAATTTGTTTAATTTAAGACCACCACTTAAAAACAAAAATAGGAAGGTAAATTGGAAGTATCTATAGAAATTTCAAGCAGTGAACAATCATAACCCAAAAGTAATGAGGAGATGGATCAATTAGCCAAAAGGATTAAGAGATATTACAAGAAGAATATATTTTTCTGAATTCCTAACTTTAATGGAAGATATAATCACAAAGTATGCTAGATGAAAGATTAGAAAATAAGTGACAAGTTTTATGACATAGAACTATATGAATGTAAGAGAATGGGACAACGAAAGGATGACTGTCCTGAACTCAATTACCAAAAAATGTTTGAGGACAATGATAGAAATTATAAGAATGCAATATATACAACATGGAGTGCTTCTTTGGAATGTTCAAGTGACTCATAATATTCACATGATGAACAGACCAACAAATCCAATATGTGTTTTAGGAAAAAAAAAATGAGGAAACCCTGGAATGTCTTGTACACAATTAATACTATTCTGGTGATGTTAGTGGCTTCGAAAATATGTCTAAGGAGGAAATTTTTGAGTATTTTAATATTCTTTAAAATACATGTAATGAACTAATAGATAAATAAAAATCTTTAAATAAACATCATGCTCATAACATGACTTTTAAAACAGAACGTACTGTAGAAAGGGAGAGAAATGCACAATTACTCAATGAAAACAATGAACCAATTCTATCTAATGAGAAATTGAATGTATCATAAAATTTTTACTAATGGTAAAGATAATTGGGTAAAAATCCTATAAAAATAGGTTTCACCTAAATATAAAACTATCATTGGCTATCAACCTTGTAGAAGAAATTTTGGAAGATCTAATTTTTTTTCTAACTCTAGGACTTACTGCTTTACTACTAGTTCATGAAAATATTCTGCTAGTTCTAGTTATGATACACTGCCTACTGTTTGAAGATTATATGGACCAGCAAGAGTTTATATTTCAACCACTTCACATAATTCTTATAGAATACTTATGAAGAAAATGTGGGTTTATAAAGAACTAGTCACTAATATTATTGGGCCCAATCAAATATGAGTACCAAATTATGGTTTTCTTTGACTATATTGTAGGAAAGTTTCTTACAGAGCTCTTATAAAAGCTTATGGTACTTGGACAATGGTTTTTCAAGACAACTGAAATAAATCTTTTTGTTCTTCTATAATTTAATAAAAATTGATGGTGGACAAGTCACCATTCATGAAAATGAAAAAGGAATGATCATTAGCCTGGGCTAGATCGGTAACTCTAACTCAGTTTTAATTTCTATAGTACTTTTTGTTGATATATTGAAATATAATCTACTTAGTATTTCACAACTATGTAATGATGGATATTATGTTATATTTTAAGATGATTCTTGAAATGTTTTCAATTCCAAAAATGTATTAGTTTTTATTTACTAAGAAATGAAAATGTATACCACGTTAACATAAAGTCTTTAGTCTCTCAAAATTATTAATGTTTAAGTTTATTTCACAAAGAGTCATGGATTTGAAATATGAGATTAAGAAACAATAATATTCCCTACATAGAGACTTAACTAGAATTATTTCAGTTTAAAACCTACCCAAATATTAGTATCCAAATGATAAAGAGTGAAATCCTTGACAAAATAGAAATCATTAGAAAATTTACTTCAAACCAAAGAATAAAGGGTAAACATTTCAACCTCTCGAATTGGTGGACATGGATTTGTTTGAAAACTGTAGAGTTTCTAGACTAAATGGGAATTAATATGTTTATGTTTGTTGGTCGGAGAGGTTTACTCAAGAGGGGGGTGAATTGAGTACAAATTAAAATTTCTGTATTTAAAAACAATGTCTTAAAGACCCCCAAATAAAATAATAAATTAAACTGTAGTGAATTTATATCAAAGTAGAGGTTCTGTCAGATTCTCAAGGGATTGATTAATTCCCAGTTAATCAACACAGGAGTGTGTGATTATCTTTTGAAACTAACTTACTAATCTACACTTAACATAAACACTTTCTAATTTAATTATCAAAGTAACTTTTAAAACAGTATTGGTTTTAAAGTAATTAGCAGCGGAATAAAACATTGAAATAGATGGCACAACAGATGTAACCAAGAGGTTCAGTCTCAAGCCGAGACTTAGTCCTCTCAAAAGTTTATATAAGAATGATCCACACCCTGGATCGGGGTTCAACAGTCTACAACTGTCCAGGTCCAAGACCTCTACCACTGTTCTTCGTGGGAAACAGTTCAACAGCAACCAGCTGTCCAGGTCACACACGACCTCTACCACTGTTATTCGTGGGAAAGAAAGAATGGAAGAGTTTGTTAAGGATTTACAAATCCTTCAGTTTGAGTACAGGAGACAGTGTATGTGTTAGATACAGCAGATAACACACACTGCTCGAGAAGAATGGTAATAAATCACAGAACAAGAGATGTAGATTTTAGAGGATGGTTCTGGTGATTGCAGTATAGCTCTGGACTTCTTCAGATTCGATCGCAAGTGAGTTTGAGTCCTCTTCTCGTATTTGTTTGAGAAATAGAGTATCGTATGCTCCATGTTCACAGGTAGTGAGAATGTAGTCGATGAAGTTATTCTTGTATGCACAGAACACTTCTCGAGTATGCTTGATTGTCTATGAGCTTCTCTGTGTTCTTCTCGTGCTTGTGTCGTTTTTGATATATTGGATGCACCGCACTTTTCTTGTTCGCTTCTTGTTGTTGTTTGTTTTTCCTTCACACGTTCGTGTAATTCTGGTATGTAGTCTTCTCGTATTTATCTCCCATCAGGGGACAGAAAAGATTTCTTTTCAGCAGGTATGAGGTACATGTTCCTAACATCCGACAACCTTTATCAGATAGTTGACAAATCATTAAAATGTACATGATATGACCGTTAGATAGTTTAAATATAGGAAATAAAGAAATTCAAACAGTGAGTCGAGTGATCGGTAGGTAATCAGTATCGGTAGCTTGAACATCGGTAGCTTGAACATCGGTAGCTCGATGTCCTTAGTTGCTTTGACTCTATCGGTGGCTCTATGCGTCGTTTGGTACATGCTTGTATCAGTGACTTTGTTTATCGGTAGCTCCATGCGTCGGTAGGTACATGCATCGGTAGCTCCTATGCATCGGTAGGTACATGAATCGGTAGCTCTTATGCATCGGTAGCTCCATGCGTCGGTAGCTGTGAGTCTGTATCGGTAGCTTCGTCCATCGGTGACTCTTATTCCATCGTTATCTATTTATACTTACACCGGTAGCTCTACGTTTGTATCAGTAGCTGTCTATAAGTCAGTAGCTTATATTTATAAGTACATCGGTAGCTCTGTGTTAAGTCTATCGGTAGCTGTCTGTCGGTAGACTAAGTCTATCGGTAGACTGGTTACCGGTAGCTCTTTATCAATAGCTATAGACAGATTACTTATCTGTTTTATGCAGAACACATCCGATTGTGTTAGAATCAATTTATAACTTGTATAAACATGGATAAATGAGGATTAACATATTTCAAAGATGATTTTAAAGATTATTATTGGTTTGATCATAGATTTGAAAGAATTAAAGTATAGATCAATGATACCTAAAAATATCACATAGAATGAAAACATAATTGGGATTTTCAACACAAATGAATACATGATTGAGATTATCAAAACAGGTGAGGTCAACAATCTCCCCCTTTTTGATAATCACAATTTATGATATTGGCATTTAACATAGTGAAAATATAATAGTAAAGAGTATAATATTGAATTCAATTTTCTCAGAGAAAACAACCTCAGAGATAATAGAAATAGTATGATATAGACATAAGTTATCAGAGGTAACAATCATAAGGTACTAAATAGACATAAAGTATCAGAGGGAAAAATTAAAAGAAGGGTAAAGTGTCTCCCCTTATTCCTTATTTTTCTCCATTGAAAATATTTTTCATTCTCCTTGGTCTCCCCCTTATTCTCTCATTTTGTTCTCCCTATTATTCTCCTTATTATTCTCCCCCTTTGTGATAATCAAAAAGTGGGAATGCATATATATATATATATAGGAGACAAATAACACATGAGAAGTAAAAAGAGTTATGTATTAGAGTAGTCAAAAAGTACAAAAACAGAATACAAAGGAATTCCTATCAAAAATCCTGGCCACTGGTTCAATCCTGATCTGCAATGAGAGATTTTCCTTTAGGATCAGAAGGATGCTCGGGTGGTGAGGATTCAGTTGAAGGTTTTGGAATGCCAGAAAAGATCAAAGGAGGCTGGGCCACTGACACAGAGTCAGGCTTGTAGGTTGAAGATTTTTGGGTGATCATTGGTGTGAGGCTTCAAATGGCTTTAACAGGAGTCAGCTGGACTGTGGAAGCAGCTGAAGCAGAAGCAGGAAAAGCAGGAGGGATGATGACTGGTCTGGCATCAACATGCAAGAAGGGCAGCAGCAGATTTCTAAAATCCATAATAATTCCTCCTCCTCTTTCCATAGCAGAGATGAAATAATCTTTGTTCTCCATGAATTTCTCTAAGGCAGGAGTCAGTTCTCGTAGCTTGCTCACTTGTTCTCTGAAATCTTGAGTGACTGGAGGGAGCTTCATGTGTTCCAACATTAGCTTGAAGTGGTGTTCGAGTTGATGCTTTGTGAAAATTTTGGAGAAGTAGTAGTCCACTTTGCTTTTAATGGCTTCCTGAGAGGCAGAGGCTTATCTAATATAGTCTTGAACAATCTTCATGATTTCTATGGCAGAATCTCTTGTAGAAAGCACCACTCGGCTCAACTCTGATGAGTCCATAGAGCCACTGGTAGAAATAGAGCCAATCTCCTCCTTCAACATTGCTCGAACTTGATTCAGGTCAACTGATAGTTTGGATGTGAGAGGGCCAAGATAGAAGGAAACAGTTTCTTTGAAACTCTTAGACAGACCACTGATTAGACTTTGAACTTGAGAGTCTTGTAACTGAACATGATCCTTCACTGAGGTTTTGAAACTTTCAAACACTGAGACAAACTGGCTTACTACACTCTTCACATAAGCTAGGTCCTTGTCAGCTTGAGACTTGGAGCTCATATAGGAATCCAAAGTAACAACTGATGTCTTGAGAGCTTCCAGATCTGATTTGATTCTTGAAGACTGAGTCTGACACTCTTTCACTTCTTCCATAATCTCAGACACAAATGAAGATAAATTGCAAGCCAGAGATAGCTCTAAATATCTCTCTAACATTTTCATTTCTTCATAAAAGCTTTGCTTCATATCAGCAACTGATACACTAAATGTTTATTTCAGCTCATTCTTCATGGATTCAAAATCTGATTTGGAGACAAAATCACTTGGGATAACTGCAGCAGATCCACTTGCTGAGGCCAAATTAACTACAGAAGTAGTCATTATTGAATTAATTGAGGAAGCAAGAGAGGTTTCCATTAACTTCACTTCTTCAACAAAATTGGATTTGAGGTCCTATTTCAGCCTATTCAGATCATGAAATCTGACCACATCATCTGGCAACATCTCATAGGCAAGATCATAATTGGTCTTTGGTCTATTCATAGACACCTCATCATCTGAATCTGGATAATCCAATCCACAGACTATAAACCCTGGGTCTTCTACCCAGTCTCCAAGCTCAACAACTACTGTAACTTTTCCAAGCACAGACTGATGCTCCCCCTCAATGTGTGCATTCTCATGTATCACAACAGCTTTTGGTGCTGGATTCTCTTCATCAGAATCTTCCACAACAACTTCCATCTCAGCAGCAGTAAGGAGGTTTTATGAAACAGGTACAGCTTCTTCTGTAACTCTTTCTACTTCATCAGCAGGTATAGCTGAGTTCCCAATCAAAGGGCTCATACTTAAACTACCAGAAGCAGTCTATTCAGATACATTCTCCTTTTCCTCTTCTTTTTGGTGAGGTACAGACTGGTCTTCCTCATGAGTAGATACAATTTCCTCTACCTTTCCTTTCCTAGAATAGACCAATTCTGCAACAGGACTTGGGGGCAAGTCTGGATCTCCTCCAACATCCATGGGAGTTTCTTCTTCTTCTTATGTTTCATCACTATAAACAGGTTCCTCTTCATCAGGTCTCAGACTCGGATCTCTCATATCCTTTGGTCTTGAGGGATGATCCACAGGATTAAACCTGTCATAGATCTTCTGATCATCACTGACCCATTCTCCCTTCCATGGGTTCCAGTTAATTTTCATGTACTTGCAAACAGTCGAGGTGATGCAGAAATTGTTCTTGACTAAAACTGTCTCATCCTGAGACTCAGCTATTTCTTTCACTTTTATCATCACTGAAATCAGGTTGGCAAAGAACAAAGCATTAGTCTTTGACTTTGGTCTAATCATGTCTTCCATTTGAAGCATTAGCAATCTGCACAGATTGATTTTTACACCATGTCTTAGAAAATTAAGAAGATAGATATCTTGATATCTCAGATTTTCAAAATCTCCTCTCCTTGGTATCAACACATGCTGAACAAACTTGAAAAGCAGTCGATTCTCTCCATCCATTTCAGCAGCAACCACTTGCCTTTGGTTTCCATTTCCAGTCAGTTCTTGTAAAGCGGTCTCATAATCAAAGATATCACTACTAGGTGGAATTGCTCTTGATACATACCCAGAGACACCTTCATGTGGTACTTTCAAATACTCAGCCCACTCAACTGAAGAAAAAGACATCTCTTTTCCATTTACAAAAGAGCTTACTCGATTCTCATTTTCAGACTTCTCAAAGGTTACAAACTCATAGAATTGCTTTACCAACTTCAGGTAGTATGGGCCATTGTTATTCGAGAAACAATCCACCCATTTCTGGTCTTCCAGAATCTTGAGTACTAAGGATCTTCTAGGCGGTAGCCATTCCACGCACAGTTCCTTCTCGATTACTATGTCTCTATTCTGCAAGTGTGGATTCACTGGTCGCCTTCCCAATCTAGTTTTGACTTCACTAACAATGGCTTTATGCTGTGTCTTCTGCTTCTTAGCATTTGGTTCTACACTTTCATCTCTGAAGATAGGAAGCTTGGTTTTTTCCATCGCGGGTTTAGGGTTCTTGGCCGATTTGGGAGGTAAGGTTCGAAGGTGAGAGGTTTTGAGCTCGGTGAGGTAAGAAGTGGCTTAGACGTAGTTTTATCATTTATGAATTCCAAATAAACGACTAAAATAGAGTAATAAAATAAAATAAAACGATTCGTATTCTTGGCGGCAGACAGAAGTTTTAAAACCTTACATCGGTGTGAGTTAATCATCGGTGAGAAAAACAAATCGGTGAGAATTTCTACGTCGGTGAGAACCTTACATCGGTGAGAATTTTCACATCAGTGAGAAACTTACATCGGTGAGAATTTTCACATCAGTGAGAATTTCACATCGGTGAGAATTTTACATCGGTGAGAATTTCACATCGGTGAGAATTTCACATCGGTGAGAATTTCACATCAGTTAGAATGTTCACACCGGTTGTGATTAAACATTCCCAGTTCGTGTCTTATGTAACTTAGCCTATCCGAACTTAAAGGTTTAGTGAAAATATCAGCCAATTGATGTTCATTGCCAATAAATTCAAGAGAAATATCACCTTTTTGAGAGTGATCTCTTAGGAAATGGTGTCTTACATCTATGTGTTTGGTTCTAGAGTGAGATACAGGATTCTTAGAGATGTTTATTGCACTGGTGTTATCACAGTTGATTGAAACATGTTTAAAAACATATCCATAGTCCAAAAGAGTGTGTTTCATCCACAGAATTTGTGCACAGCAACTACCAGTAGCTATATATTCTGCTTCGGCAGTAGATAATGCAACTGAGTTCTGTTTCTTACTACACCAAGAAACTAAGGATTTTCCAAGCAAATTACATGTTCCTGATGTGCTTTTTCTATCTAACTTACAACCAGCAAAGTCAGCATCTAAATAACTCATTAACTCAAAGGATTGTCCTTTTGGGTAAAACCAACCTAAGTTAACCGTGTGTTTGAGATATTTAAAAATTCTTTTAACAGCAAGCAAATGAGATTCTTTTGGATAAGCTTGAAATCTAGCACACATACACACACTAAACATAATATCAGGTCGAATAGTAGTAAGATAAAGTAAACTACCAATCATACCTCTGTAATTTGTTTGATCAACTGGTTTCCCAGTTTCATCTGCATCCAATTTACAGGTAGTACTCATAGGTGTTTCACTTTCCTTGATACTATCCAGAACAAAACGTTTTAAAATATCCTTTGTATATTTACTTTGATTCAAAATAATACCATTTTCATTTTGAAATACTTGAAATCCAAGAAAGTACTTAAGCTCTCCCATTATGCTCATTTCAAATTCATTTTGCATACTTTTTGAAAAATCAGTACATAAAGAGTGTTTATAAGATCCAAAAATAATATCATCAACATATATTTGTACAACTAAAACATCTTTAGAAATTCTTTTAATGAAATGAGTTGGATCAGCAATCCCTTTAGTAAAACCTTTTGAAATAAGGAAATTGCTAAGTCTATCATACCAAGCTCTTGGAGCTTGTTTTAAACCATACAAAGCTTTAGAATGTTTAAAAACTTGATTTGGAAAATGAGGGTTAGTAAATCCAGGTGGTTGTTCTACAAAAACATCTTCAATTATAAAACCATTTAGAAATGCACTTTTCACATCCATTTGATATAACTTGAAATCCAGATGTGCAGCATATGAAAGTAAGATCCTAATGGCTTCTAGTCTAGCTACAGGTGAAAAAGTTTCCTCATAGTCTATGCCTTCTTCTTGACTATATCCTTGTGCAACTAGTCTAGCTTTGTTTCTAACTATATTTCTAGATTCATCTAATTTATTTCTAAAAACCCATTTTGTGCCTATTGTCAAAGTGTCCTTAGGTCTGTCAACTAATTCCCAGACTTTGTTTCTTTCAAACTGATTTAATTCTTCTTGCATAGCCATTACCCAGAATTCATCATTGATAGCATCATTGATATTTTTGGGTTCCAGCTGTGAAAGAAAGGCTTGATGTTCAACCTGGTTTCTTAGAGAAGCTCTAGTTTGTGTTCCTCTGTCAAGATTACCGACAACAGCTTCTAAAGGATGATTCTTTAGAATCCTTGTTGATCTGGTAAATATTGGACTAGAAATCTCCGGTTCATCTATAGGTTCGGGTTCAACAGAAGCAGATTCTGGAGAAAGTCCAGAACTGGATACTTTTATAACAGGTTCTTTAGATTTATCATTAAGGTCCAGAATAGATATGTATTCTTCAAGATTCTCAAGAGAGGTTTTAGGCTCATGTGGATCAGTTTCATCAAACTTGATGTGAACAGATTCTTCCACACATTTGGTTTTCTTATTGAATACTCTATAGGATTTACTTGAAATAGAGTAACCCAGAAAAATTCCTTCATCACTTTTGGAAGCAAACTTATCCAGATTATCTTTGGTATTCAGAATAAATACTTTGCAACCAAAAACTTTAAAGTAATTAACCTTAGGCTTTCTATTGTTCCACAATTCATAAGGGGTTTTCTTAAGAACAGGTCTGATTAAGACTCTATTAATGACATAACAAGTTGTATTTACAGCTTCATCACAAAAATAAATAGGCAGATCATATTCATTGAGCATGGTTCTAGCAATTTCTTGCAGGGTTCTGTTTCTTCTTTCTACTACACCATTCTGTTGGGGTGTTCTAGGGGAAGAGAAGTTATGAGTATAGCCATTGTGTGAGAAATAAGATTCAAAATCTTGATTTTCAAACTCACGACCATGATCACTCCTCAAAGTTTTAATCTTAAGTCCACTAAGTTTCTCTACAGACTTGGAGTATTTGACAAAGTAAGAACAAGCTTCACTTTTGTGAGCTAGAAAATATACCCAAGTATATCTAGAAAAGTCATCTACAAGAACATAAACATAGTGCTTCCCATTTAAACTAGAAAATCTTGATGGTCCAAACAAATCCATGTGAACCAATTCATGTGGTTGAGAAGTTGAAACTTCTTTCTTTGATTAAAAAGAAACTTTGTGTTGTTTTCCCTTTTGACAGGGGTTACACACTCTATCATTTGGGAATTCTAATTTAGGTAGGTCTCTAACTACGTTCTTTCTAGAATGTTTTCTAAGTGAGTGAATGTTGAAATGTCCTAATCTTCTGTTCCATAGCCAAGATTCTTTATGAAAAGAATTCAAACAAGTAATATTCTGCTTAGCTAAAGAATTCAGATTAACAGCATAAACATTCTCATTTCTTAAGGCAGAAAATACTAAAACATTCTTAGAATTAAAAACATTTCAAGAATCATTTTCAAATTTAACATGAAAACCATCATCACATAACTGAGAAATACTTAATAGATTGTATTTAAGGCCATCGACAAATAAAACATTAGAGATCAAAACTGAATCAGTGTTACCAATCTGGCCTAGGCCGATGATTTTCCCTTTTGAATTATCACCAAAGGTGACAAAGCCTCCATCAATATTTATTAAACTCATGAAACAAGAGAAGTCTCCTGACATATGTCTTGAACATCCACTGTCCAAATACCAGGTCTCTTTACAAGAGCTCTTCAAGCAAGTTCCCTACAAAACAGATTTAGATGGAAGATGATTTTGGTACCCAGATTTTCTTGGGTCCAGACAGGTTAGCCAATAACACTTTAGGTACCCATATTTGTCTAATGGGTCTCATATAATTTGTAGAATTGACATGCTTTGAAAGATAAACTTTATTAGATCCATAGCTATGTATATAACTGGTTGAAGCATATGAAGTTCCAGAATTACCTTCATTCTGTCCAGATTTAGAAATGAATCTAGTTTTAACAATTTTCCTTTGTCCAGGTTGGTATCCTATACCAGTAGTATATTTAGGTGCTACTTGCTTTCCTAGCATCTGTGTTAGAGTATTCTTGCCATTGGTGAACTTCTCTATGTCTTTTCTGAGTTGTTCATTAGACAATTTTAGTTCAGTATTTTCTTTAAGCAACTGAGCATTTTTCACTTTTTCAATTGTGAGTTCGGTTTTAACTGTAGTGGTGAGAGCATGATGTTTCTTTAATGACTTGTATTTATCCTTAAGTTCATTACATGTCTCTTCCATCATATCACAGTATTCAAACAGTTCAGATTTAGACATGTTATCACCTTCAGAATCATCTCCAGAATAATATGAATTTGAAGCAGGAGTTTCAGCAGTTACCTCAGAAGTGTTTGTCATAAAACACATGTTGGCTCGATTCCTTTCAGAGTCTGAAGATTCAGCTTCACTTGTGCGGTCTTCTGAAGCACTCCAAGTAGCCTTCATGGCTTTCTTAAACTTATTGTCCTTATATTCATATTTCTTTTTATATTTCAGCTTTGGACAGTCGGCTTTGATGTGTCCTTTTCTCTTGCATTCATAACAGACAACTTCATCTGATTTGTCATTCTTCTTCCAATCCTTTTTCCATTTGCCTTGGTGATCATACTTACCCTTATAATTTTTTTTTCTGAAGAACTTCTTTTTCCTATAGAATTTCTTAAATCTTCTAGCAATGTGAGCCATCTCAGCATCACCGTCAGAATCACTTTCACTGTCTTCACAGCTTGAACTTTCAACTACAGCTTGAAGCTTTTCTTTGTCCTTATTCTTTGAAGTTGAGGATTTGAAAGCGACAGACATTCTTGCAGGTTCATTTTCTTCCTCTTTGTTCACTTTAAGCTCTTCTTCATACATCATCAGCTTTCCAATTAGTTCCTTGACAGGTAGAGCAGCAATGTCACATGATTCTCTGATTGATACAGATGTGCCTCTCCATCTATCAGGTAGACACCTCAAAATTCTCATAATTTGTTCCTTCGATGAGACATCCTTTCCCAGCGAGATCATTGTATTGACAATTTCATTGAACCTGAGATACATGTCAGAAATGGGTTCTCCAGGCTTCATTTTAAAATTATCATACTTGATAGTATATGTGTTCAATCTCATTTCTTTCACATTAGTTGTTCCTTCATGAGAAACAGCTAAGGTATCCCAAATTTCAAAAGCAGTTTTACAAGCAGAAATTCTATTAAACTCTTCATCTCCTAGAGCACAGTACAAGGAATTCATAGCTTTACAGTTGTTATTGTAAGCAGTCTTTGTAGGTTCATCCCAAGTAGATCTAGCAGTAGTAGGAATTTTGTATTCTGATTCAATAGCAGTCCAAATATCAAAACCTATGCTTTCTAGATGAATTTTCATTTTCAGTTTCCACTGAGCATAATTACTTCCATTGAAGAAAGGTGGCCGGTTTGTAGTAGCACCCTCATGTCTATTGTCCATGATGAGAAAATTTTAAGGATATAAAAATTTAGATATAACAGAAATTTTAAGAACTTTAAAATACAACTAAAATCACAGTTCAAAAGCAGAGTACTTTAGAAAGTATTTTCAACCTCTGATACCAAGTGTTGGTCGGAGAGGTTTACTCAAGAGGGGGGTGAATTGAGTACCAATTAAAATTTCTGTATTTAAAAACAATGTCTTAAAGACCCCCAAATAAAATAATAATTTAAACTGTAGTGAATTTATATCAAAGTAGTGGTTCTGTCAGATTCTCAAGGGATTGATTAATTCCCAGTTAATCAACACAAGAGTGTGTGATTATCTTTTGAAACTAACTTACTAATCTACACTTAACATAAACACTTGCTAATTTAATTATCAAAGTAACTTTAAAAACAGTATTGGTTTTAAAGTAATTAGCAGCGGAATAAAACTTTGAAAGAGATGGAACAACAGATGTAACCAAGAGGTTCAGTCTCAAGCCAAGACTTAGTCCTCTCAAAAGTTTATATAAGAATGATCCACACCCTGGATCGGGGTTCAACAATTTACAACTGTCCAGGTCCAAGACCTCTACCACTGGTCTTCGTGGGAAACAGTACAACAGAAACTAGCTGTCCAGTTCACACACGACCTCTACCACTGTTATTCATGGGAAAGAAAGAATGGAAGAGTTTGGTAAGGATTTACAAATCCTTCAGTTTGAGTACAGGAGACAGTGTATGTGTTAGATACAGCAGATAACACACACTGCTCGAAAAGAATGGTAATAAATCACAGAACAAGAGATGTAGAGTTTAGAGATGGTTCTAGTGATTGCAGTATAGCTCTGGACTTCTTCAGATTCGATCGCAAGTGAGTTTGAGTCCTCTTCTCGTTTCTGTTTGAGAAACAGAGTGTCGTATGCTCCAGGTTCACAGGTAGTGAGAATGTAGTCGATGAAGTTCTTCTTGTATGCACAGAACACTTATCGAGTATGCTTGATTGTCTATTAGCTTCTCTGTGTTCTTCTCGTGCTTGTGTCGTTTTTGATATATTGGATGCACCACACATTTCTGGTTCGCTTCTTGTTGTTGTTTGTTTTTCCTTCACACGTTCGTGTAATTCTGGTATGTAGTCTTCTCGTATTTATCTCCCATCAGGGGACAGAATAGATTTCTTTTCAGTAGGTACGAGGTACAGGTTCCTGACATCTGACAACCTTTATTAGATATTTGACAAATCATTAAAATGTACATGATATGACTGTTAGATAGATTAAATATAGGAAATAAAGAAATTCAAACAGTGAGTCGAGTGATCGGTAAGTAATCAGCATCGGTAGCTTGAACATCGGTAGCTTGAACATCGGTAGCTTGAACATCGGTAGCTCGATGTCATTAGTTGCTTTGACTCTATCGGTGGCTCTATGCGTCGGTCGGTACATGCTTGTATCAGTGACATTGTTTATCGGTAGCTCCATGCATCGGTAGGTACATGCATCGGTAGCTCCTATGCATCGGTAGGTACATGCATCGGTAGCTCCTATGCATCGGTAGCTCCATGCGTCGGTAGCTGTGAGTCTGTATCGGTAGCTTCGGCCATCGGTGACTCTTATTCCATCGGTAGCTATTTATACTTACACTGGTAGCTCTACGTTTGTATCGGTAGCTGTCTGTAAGTCAGTAGCTTATATTTATAAGTACATCGGTAGCTCTGTGTTAAGTCTATCGGTAGCTGTCTGTCGGTAGACTAAGTCTATCGGTAGACTGGTTACCGGTAGCTCTTTATTAGTAGCTATAGACAGATTACTTATCTGTTTTATGCAGAACACATCTGATTGTGTTAGAATCAATTTATAACTTGTATAAACATGGATAAATGAGGATTAACATATTTCAAAGACTATTTTAAAGATTATTATTGGTTTGATCATAGATTTGAAAGAATTAAAGTATAGATCAATGATACTTAAAAATATCACATAGAATGAAAACATAATTGGGATTTTCAACACAAATGAATACATGATTGAGATTATCAAAACAGGTGAGGTCAACAATGTTCTTTTAGATGACTTCCCTAGATATACTGGGTCTTGATTTCGAATACAAATGTGAAGCCCGATCTGATTTTACCAAATATTCCAAATTGGTTTAAAATCATAGTGGACTTAAAATTAAATCCTCAAGAAGATATCATTGTTGTGACATTGAAAATCAAGTGTTTGAAACCTTCTTATACTAAAATGGCTATAGTTCTATGTTCACATCCTCTAGAACACCACAAAAAAATGGAGTAGTAGAAAGAGGAAATAGAAAATTGCAAGATATTTCTAGAAATATGATGATTGAATATGAATTAGTGATTTATGTTTGGGATAATGATGTAAATACCGCATAATATATTATTAATAGAGTGATGATTAGACCAATTCATAAAAGAACTTCATATGAGTTATGTAACAATAGAAAACCCAAAAGAAATTTACACCAATGTCTTTGGTTGCAAAGTCTATATCCTTAATACTATGGATAATCAAGACAAATTCTCATTCAAGAGTGATGAAGGAATCTTTCGAGGACATTCAATCTCTATTAAAGCCTATAGAGTATTCAACAAAATAACTAAATATGTGGATGCATCTGTACATGTAAAATTTGATGATACAAATCCACATGATCCAAAGATGACTCTAGAGAACTAGGAGGATGATGTATCAAATCTGGACATAAATTCAAATTCCTCTAACAATCGTGTAATGGAATTTGTGAAAGATTCTAATTCTAGAAATTCATTAGGTTCAAGTCACCAGGAACCCAAACTAGTTGAATAAAATGAAATCACTTGTCCTTCTTTTTCTAGAGCTGTTGGAACTATTAAGAACTATCCTTTAGATGCTGTTGTTGGAGAAATATATAAAGGGACTCAATCTAGTGCATCTATTATAAATCAGGTTTAAGATCAGGTATTCTTGTCACAACATGAACCTAAAAACATTAATGATGCTTTCAATGATGAATTTTGGGTGATTGATATGGAGGAAGAACTTAATCAGTTTGAAAGGAACAAAGTTTAGAAACTTGTTAAAAAACCCAAAGACACATTTACCATGGGAACTAAGTGGGTGTTTAGAAATAAATTAGATGAGGCCAGAAACATTGTTTGAAACATGGCTTGATTGGTTGAAAAAGGATATAGTCAAAAAAAATAACTTACTATGAAGAGACCATTGCACCATTAGATAGACTTGAAGCCCTCTGAATTCTACTTTCTTATGTTGTACATATGAATTTCAATTAATATGAATTGGATGTTAAAATGTCATTCCTAAATGGGTATATAGCTGAGGATTTATTGGTTGACCAAACACTGGTTTTATAAATCCTCATTTTCCAAATCATATTTTTAAATTATCAAAATAATTATATTGTTTAAAAGAATCTCCATGAGCATTGTTTGAAAGACTAAGTACTTATCTTAGTTTTTAAGGTTTTACAAAATGTAGAACTAAGTATACCATTTTTTTAAAAAAAATTTCCAATGATGTATTAGTAGTGAAAATTTATGTATTCGATGTGATCTTGGGATCTTCATAAAATTCATTATTTATTAAATTTTATAAAATGATGAAAAAAAAAATTTGTAATGAGTTTAATGGGAGAACTAAAATTCATTCATGGATTTCAAATCTTTCAAAACAATGATGTTATTATTTTAAACTAAAGAAAATATACTAAATATCTTATAAAATTTTTTTGATTGGACATCACTAAAAGTAGTTACACTCAAATGAGTAATACATTAAAGCTGAATTTTGATGAATATAGAAAATATGATGATCATACCACTTACCGAGGAACGATTGGAAGATTACTATACTTAACTACTAGGCAACCTAACATTATGTTTGGTGTTTTTATGTGTGATATTTTCTAATAAAACCCTACGAAATCTAGTATAAATGTTGTTAAGATAATTTTCAATTACCTCAAGCACACTCCCAATCTAGGAATGTTATGTCCTCAATGATGATCATTTGAGTTAGTTAGTTTTTAGGATGCTGAATTTGGTGGTTGTATGTGTGATAGAAAAAGCACATTTGGAACATGTCGCTTTTTAGATAAGTGACTAGTATCATGGTGTAGTAAGATACGAAACATTTTTTCATTATCTACTACAGAAGCTGATTACATAGCTATGGGTAGTTGTTGTACACAATTTTTGTGGATGAAACACACATTACAAGATTATGGATATAAATTCATGCATGTACCTATAAATTATGGAAATACAAGTACTATTAACATCTCAAAAAAATCATTTTTCACACTCTAGGACAATACACATTGATGTAAGTCATCACTTTTTGAGAGATCATTTTCCAAATGGTGACAAAACTTTGGAATTAATTAGTACTGAATATCAGCTCGCTTATATATTCACCAGGCCATTAAATTCAAAATGAATAGATTACATCATACATAAATTGGGAATTATAAATCTTAAATAGTACTTACACTATTTCACAGCTAACTTTTTCATAGTTTACGGTCTCACAGTTATGATCTCTCTGTTAATGTTAGACACTTGTTGTCTCAAACAATATAGTCACATAGTTTAGGAATCACACAGTTATAGTCTCACCGTAAAAGAATGTTCTGAGCTCAATGTGAATGTGGGTTATGGTCTCAACATAAAGACACATTATTATTTTATTTGAATATTATAACATGTATTGCAGTAATTAATTATTTGATTCATTAAATTTCTCACACATTTGTTTTTGTGACACTTGGTATCCTGAAATGATATAATTTAAATATGTTTCACACTTTCTTAACCAGATCTCTCTTCACTCAAACTGTAACCCATCCTTCAACCATTCTCACTCATGAACATTCGTTGAATGCCTAGGATGAAATGAGCATCCTAATGAACCCCTGAGAAGATAAGTACAAAGAATAAGATAAAAATAGCTCCAATGATAGCACTGAAAGGTCTGTTGCATCCGATCCTAGTGAACAAAGTAGTTGTTCTAGAAAAGGAAATTTTACCCTAGTTGCTGCAGTCATGTACGTCCATATTATTGACTGTGAAAAAAGAGAAAGGATTTATGGATTGGTTCATGAAGGAGGATAGTATGATTTATCCTAATCTAGTTCCATAGTTTTATTAGTTCATTCCATTTTATTTTGATAAGGAAGAAGATTTTTTGTGAGAAGTTGCATAAATGGCCAAAGATGTACCTTTTCATAAATGTTATGTATTTAATGCTTAAGGAAATAACATAAGGGTATTTTTGAGGACTACTAGAGAGGTCCTCATCCTATAAGTGAGTTATTTGTTTTGGAAGAAGAATTGGAAAGCATAACCGAAAATGAAACAATGCGAAGAGCCACAACTGCTAAGATTGATGTTGAATCCAGACATCTGTTTAAATTTGTTTAGAATCTGATTAGTCTTAGAAAGGGTGATTTCTCTACACTCATGTATCAGGATGTATTCTTGATAAAACTCATGAAAAATAGACAAAAGGTTAAAATATGAAAATATATCATACTCCATATGTGTGATTTGATCAAGAAAACCTCCAAGTCAACATCTCTATTCTAATAAAGATTAATTTCAATTTTGACTCATTATAAAGGGTTGGTTGGACAGATGAATATGTATTTAATGATTATGGATTTTTTTATTCCAAAGTTACAATAAATGGAATGAAAATCAGTTTGAAACCATTGCCAAAAGCATTGATAGAGGATAATGATAGTTTTTATAAAAATTTAAATTCAGTGGATCACTCTTTAGGACCTAAAGAAATTTTAGATCCTGGTTTGGACACAGTTGAAATTGTTGAGTATTCTGATGAGGAAGAAGAGGAAGAGGCTATTATACCAATAGGGGAAACAGTTCTGATTGAGAATGAATGTGAACCTGTTCTCCAAGAATTAACTCAGAAGGAAATTCCTATTCCTAAAGAAGTTGATGATTTGGATGAACAACCTACTTCTAGAGAAGAATATGTAGATATGGTATGGGAAAAGGATATTTTCGAAGATCATATAAAAGAATACCTAACTCTTGTGAAAGAATATTCTTATATGGAACATGTTGGGGATCAATTTGTTCATGAAATTATCCCATATTATAAAGAGTCAACAGAGAAATAATTTCAATTATCAGAAAAGAAATGGGAGTGGCTATTGTAAATGAAATATTGGAATTAGATCCAGGATCTAAACTTATTTTCACTGAAAAAGATGCACATGTTGAGGGACAGAAACACCCAAATATGGAAAGTGTTGAAGTGACTAATACAGTTGATTCAAGATCTGTGGTTACATGGTAAAAATTTCTTGGCTATTTTTATGTGAATGAATCACATGAAGCATCAGTGAATGGTATAGATTTTTCTACTATGTTTCATTTGAACAGAGTATCTACTATTAATGTTATAACTACAATGGAACTTGATCCTGTCTCAACTAATATCCATGAACCATCACATGAACCTTCCAACATGATGATTAAGGTTGATTAGAAATCCTTTAATGATACCCTATTGGCTGGGGTTGAAAATCTCATGAATACTCAACCTGCTCCTATGAAAAATTTGAGTGAAAGAGATGCTTCCTTATTGTTAGAGAAGATTATTTGGAAGATTCAGACCAATAAGCTTCATGAAATTCCAAAAGACATAATTGAGAACAAAAAGCTCAATGATGAAGTAATATATCTCAGAGTTATGGTTGAAGATATGAAGAGAGTGATGAAGTCAATAGCACAACCTGTTTCTCATCCTGTTGAGGATATTGTTTGTTAGATTACCCAGGATGATGCCTCCCTGTTTCAACCTAATCTAATGTCATTGGATGACTAGGTGGATGAAGGAAACAAGCCAATTGATCAAAAGAAGTGTGAGCTTGTTATTAGTCTTAACAAGTTGACATATTAGTAAAAAGCCTATCTCTAGAATGTTCAGAATAAATTGAAGTCACAAACATCAGCTATTACAGCTTCTAATACCTATGTACAGTCATCCCAACCTTCTTTGGTTAGGGATATACTCAGAAAAGTTGTCAAAGAAGAACTCCAATCTTTGATCAGTGGATTTTACAAAGAGTCTTTATTTTTGGGTGTCAAGAATAATGGAAGAGTTCTTGATTTGGTGAAAATTCACTCCATGATTTCCAATGATGCTCAAGGGGAAATTGCAACGAAGGTGGACTTATACTTAAATATAATCTTCTCTAAACATGATATGTAACACCTCGAGCTTCCACGATAAGCTTCTCTTTCAATAATGCAATAGCTTGCATTGTATGCAAGTTTGAGATTCTAACACACCGCGACCAATCAAGATAGCCATTATGAATAGTAATACCCACTTTTTCAAATTATATATATATTATATTCCAAAATGGACTTCATTTTTGAATTTGGAATATCAATTATTTCTTAGGGTGAGATTTTGGCACTGTTCTGAAAAACGTCAATTTTTGATGAATAGTGAAACCACTAAGTGGTAGTTAAAATAACTGATTTTTCGTTTAAATGAAACATTACCACTTCTATGATTTGATTTTCAAAAATATGACATACATTGTTGTCATTAGGGAGTAAAATGTAGTTCAATGGGATTAAAATATTTTTTTGTGAATAGTAGCTTTTAAGTTTAATTAATCGCGATTAAAGTTAATTAGTGTAATTTAAGGTAAAGATAATGTTATAATAATATGAAATGACCTTGAAACATGTCCTACACCTATTTTATGAGTCATGGCCTACCAACACAATCCATGGGTCAACTTGGGGACCCCATGGAGCCACTATGGTAGGAAAATGACATTAAAAACTTTTTATTTAATGTTAAAATAAAAATGTCCCAAACATGAGTCGTTTTACTAAAACTATTATTAAATGGGGTTATACAAGTCATCGTTTTGACTATAAATATTCATTAGAAAGACAAAAATATTTCTTACATAATGATATTTTTTTATAATTTTTAGACAATAAATAAATTAAATTATTTATGACACAATGATGATGCAGCGATTACCTCATTATTTAACGATTTAAATAAAATGAAAAGATAATGTATAATATAAGACCTAAACATGTAAAAAACCTATTGTATGGGTGTATTTAGAACTCTTATCACCTTACCCTATAAATATATAATTTTGGGACCTTTTAAATCCGAAAATCATTTTATAATAATGTAACTTTTTATAAGTTTCCAAGAGTGCCCCTCCTCTCCTCTTAAAAAAGGCCCCCACCTCTACCACCTTACCCACACCTCTCAAGCCTTTGGCTAGGACAAACCCTTCCCATTTGTCTCTACACATCCCACTATTACTCCTATAAGCCTCACTTCGTGTAGAAGTCTTCCCAAGGAAGACTTTGAGTTCAAATCAAAAAGAGTTACCCGTTTTAAAGGTCGTGTTTTCTCTTGTGTTCTTATGTTTTATTTTTCTTCTCCAACCCCCTAAAATCTTTTTATTCATTTATTTTGTAACAAAAACAGTATCCTAAATATAATAATATTTTTTTATAAGAATTATTACACCTAAACTTACACACACAAACATTTAATGGTTAAAGAACATATTGTTTCTGTGGATGGCGAATTTCCGCCTCACAAAACGACGAATGTTCAACACTCATATAACACCTTCAAAGGTGGCCATTAAGATGTCACTATATTTATATATGATATATATTATGTTTATAATTTCCTTATTCTTATGTATTTCTCATTTATGGCATACCTTTATGGTTTCCAATATGGGTAAACGCGATAATTTCATTTTAGGAAGTGCGGACTACCACCCCCTCATAGTGATTTGAATCATTAATGCCATATGTGGGATGTATAAAGGACGGAGTAAATGATATTATATATTATATTATACTGGAATTATAATATACCTTTATATCATTATGATTCCATTTCATTAAAAATGAAATAGAAATGAAAGTAGCGTTAATGCGTGCGTACGGCTTACCGTCTCTATGAACGGTGGATTTCATTTCTTACTCTAAATGTTATGAAATATTATAAATGAATGTATATACTAGATATATATGATATATATGATACATAAATCAGGAATATAATTATGTATATAATGGATATTTTACCACATGAACAACTTGTAATATAAGAAGTTTATCTTTAACTCAAGTACCAAAGATCGATAGAACAACCATTATTAACTTAAATAATTACATAATGTTCATAACACGGTAATAAGTGATATAAAAGGAATAATTAACTTGAAAAAGTTTCTTAAGAAACGTGAAATTAACTCTATTTTATTATTCAGGATGTTAATGAACGATTGAGTCAAGTCGGACACGAGGTAAGGGAACTTCTTAACCGAATTTTCGTTCTCTGGG
Source organism: Viscum album (assembly GCA_963277665.1). Taxonomy (NCBI): domain Eukaryota; kingdom Viridiplantae; phylum Streptophyta; class Magnoliopsida; order Santalales; family Viscaceae; genus Viscum; species Viscum album. The sequence goes on from OY728163.1 coordinate 1,329,884,646, forward strand.
TTAATCTCATACATTCAAATTATGTCCGGATATTATTATGCCATTTCTTGTATTTGTACTGTATTTATGTGTAATTATAGTGAATACACATAATAGATCTATTTTATTTAAAAAAATGATCTTTGTAAAGGACTTTGTCTCAATCTCCTTTCATGGAGGCATATTTTGTTTTATACACAAATTTTTTTTATACGGTGTATAAACCCCTTTGACTTTTACATTTGTTCAAAAGGAATATTTTTATATTAAGCATTTTACTAAACGAAAAAAAGGAATGTTTTTTGTCATACATACGTGGAGACAACGACTTCTCCGCCGCCGTGACCATTATTTGAGTTTCGGCTTCCTCTACAAGCCATAACATTTTTTTAAATGAAAAATAATTACAAAGTTTTAATTTTATTTTATTTTGGTATTGAAAATGGTTTTGAAAATGTTTTTATTATATCAATCTGTTGTATTGATATCTTGTGATTGAAATGTGGAAATGTTATCTTTTTTTATGAATGTGTTTTATGATATGATTATGTTATGGTTTATGATATGTTTAAACCTGTCCATATGAGGAATGCATTGGACTTAATAATTGACGGGTGGAGCCCGCTATAGCTCCTCAATGCATCAGCAGGTCTCATGAGACAAACTAGTGTCTTGGCATGAGGCCTGGAAAAAATATTATTTGCAGTCTTGGCACGAGGCCTTGGCTATGTGGTTATGATAGTCTGGCATTATGCATTCCATCATTATGAAAGTGGGTATTGATATTTCATGTGATTATTCAACAAGTAGAATATCCATGTGAATAAGTAAATGGCATTATTTCATTTTACATTTTCGATATTATATTGAAGTTCATGTTTAAAAGGATTTTGTTCAGTTATACATTACCTTAAATGTTTATGTTTATTAATGAAAGTTTCATCTATATTGTTATCCTTACTGAGCATCTGAGATCACCCCTTTTAATGTTTTAATTTTTCCAAGATGTGAAGAAGTATTTTATGAGTGACCTACAGCGATAGTCAGAAGATGATATGAGTGTGGACTATGGAGAATTTGTTATTGTAGTTTTTCACTCTATTATTTAATGTAACATTTAAGAATGTATCTAGTGATTCCAAGGATACTAAAATAATCGTTCTTTTGAGACTTGATCTTTTGTGATCATGCCAATGTTATGCAATAATGCACTGACTTTGTGTAATTGGGGTCAGGGCATTACCGTTGGTATCAGAGGCAGTTTAGTACTAACCATGGAATATAGATTTAGATAAAGTATGATTAGAGAACATAGATCGAAGATAGACTTTGAGGATTAGTATAGAATAACGTCCTAGAATTTTGGTATTATAGAGATTTTGTGAGTTTTCCGAGCAATAAATCCCTGTCTGGATACGAGAAGGTAAGGGCAGCACGGGCACAGATGTACCTAGGGGTAAAACCCAAAAACACCGCTTTCATCTAGACTCGAGCGGGAACTAGTGCATGACAACGGGCCGTGGTTCACTCTTAGTTACATCACTCCCGTGGGATATACTGAGGATAATTCCCATTTTTTTCGAACCATTATGAAGGGTTTATGAGTATATACTACCTCAATGAAATCATTTTTTATGATTATGTATTATATCCATAAACCGTTCAATTTACATTAAGTATTTTACATGTTTGGAATCATTCATTGCAATTCATAAACTAACCTAGTTTATTATATTGTATAGAAATGGTGCCTAGTAGAAAGAATGTGAACTCCATCAATACGTATGATCCAATGAGTAAGAAGGATCATATCATTCACTGTATTAAGCCCACATTTAGAAGGGAAATAGTCTCCCATGTGTTCTCAACATATGAAGAAATAGTATCATGTGTTAATAAGATAAGTAAATAATTCTCTGAGTCTTATAGATTTGAAGGGATGAAAGAGAAGAAAAGGATTGAAGAGAGAATGATAGATAAAGGGACGAGGGAAAAGAAGAATTTTCTAATATGTGATAACTGTGGGAAGAAACACCTTGGAACTTGCCTGAAGGGAATGGGAGTTTGTTATAATTGTGGAGAAAAAGGACACCAAGTGCGTGACTGCAATGGTAAGAAAAAGGTTTCAAATGTACAATGCTTCATCTGCAAGGAGTGGGGACACTGCGCAAACCAATATCCAAATCATCAAAGTATGCCCCAAATGATGTTATTGGATAATAATCAAGTTATGATACTACCACAGATAGGGAGGAATGATTAGAGTTCTTATGTTGTTATTAAATAATTTTTTCATTTGAGTGTTGTATCAATGATGTACTAGTTATAATAATTATGGAGTATATAAGGATTGTATTGCAGTACTATTTCATCAAGGACATGAGATTGTGTGGAACCAAGAAAAGTGACTCCACAGTAGGTTAATTTTTTTGGAAAATATATGGTTGAGAGAAAGATAAACCATAATATGGTTTTGATAACAAGATAGTGATTTTGGAATAAGAAATGATTTATTTGGATAAATTATATTGGGTATTCTTAACTTCCTTGAAACTGATTAATGATTTGTGTACATTTTTTGGATAGAAGGAGTATATCTAGTATTCTATAAGGAATAAGGGATCATGAATGTAATCAATAAGGATTAATGGTAATTCAGGATGTTGTAGTGTTTTAAAAGAATACATGACGAAGGTGTTCACATGTTGTTACGCGGAAAAAAATGATCTTCATTATGTTTACCTTCCATATAAAATTTGGACTATGAGTTGGATAGAAGTATTTTGGATAACTATAAAGGTTGGAATGGATTAAGTTGAACCCTGGATAGTATTGTTTAAGGTTAAAACATTCTTGAATATTATTTTTGGAATATTATAATTCTATAGTTTTAGGAAAAGGACAACCTGTAGGTCGGGAGATAACCCCTCGCGTCGGACAAAGCTGCAGGAATTGAACCCATAACCATAGTGTGACAAGACTCTATTACCTACCACTAGCCTATAGTGTAACGCCCCGACCCCAGTTACCTAGAGTCGGTGCATTATAACATAACATTGGAATGATCACAAGAAAGATCATGTCTCGAAAGACCGATTAGTTTAGTAGCCTTGGAAATAATAGATACAGTCATAAAGTTTTACATTACATCAAAAAAAACATCTTGTCTTCATATCCCCTCATACTATCCCTGCAGGTCATTCATAAATTACTTCTTCATTATCCTGGGAAAAATAAAAAAATTGAAAGGGGTGAGCTCAGATGCTCAGTAAGGATAACATTATAGCAGAATCTTTCATAGATAAGCATAAACACTTAAGGCAATTTATAACTAAAACAAAAGCGTTTTAAAATTGAACTTCAGCATAAATTTGCAAGGATAAAATGAAATAATGCAATTTACTTATTCAAATGGATATTCTACTAGTCTAATGATCATATGAAATATCAATAACCACTTTCATAATGATGGAATGCATAATGCCATACTATCATAACCACATAGCCAAGGCCTCGTGCCAAGACTACAAATAAGATTTTGCCAAGGCCTTGTGCCACGACACTAGTTTGTCTTATGAGACCTACCGATGCATCGAAGAGCTATAGCATGCTCCAACCGTCACTTATTATGTCCAATGCATTCCTCATATTAACAGGTTTAAACATAACATACACATTCGTATTAAAACTAGCATACGAAATGTGAATACATTAACCACAAACCATGCATGGTATAAAAATAACACATCCACAGTCATACATAACTCATTCGATACAATATGGAAGATTGTATTGTATCACATTATCCTCAATCAAGAATAATTAAGGATGTTTACATAGATGAAAATAATCCTCAAAACTATTTGAAAGAAATACCCCCTTTTTTCTCGAAATCATTTAAAAGTCACACTATTTTTCAAGAATCCATTTAAAATAGATTATTGAATCAAAGTGTCCCATACCACTTTGAAACTTTTTAAAAGGAGTTTTAATTTTAAAACTTTAATGTCAATATAAATAAATCCTTACAACCATTTTTAAAACATGAACATTAATGAGAAATATTTAGATGAATAAGTCTTTAAAACATTTAAAAATGGTATTTTAGTTAGAGATTCTAACCAAAAGAGAGACAATTGAAAACAAATAATTGAGGTAATCATAACTTTGTAATATCACTAGAATAAAGGGATTCATGATATAATATGTCAAAGTACATTATATACACCTCATAAAAGTGATTTGGTGTATAACAACAAATAAGTCTCAATGGAATTTAAGTTGAGATGAAATATCTTATAAAGGCTGTATCCTTAGTTTAAGAGTAAATCAAAAAGATAGTTATGTGTGAAAAATATAAATACACTAAATATGATTGGATATTTAGTGTAAGACAATCAAAGGATATTCACACATAATCTTGTAAAAACAACACCAATGAATTGGATGTTTAACTCAACAAATGGAGAATGAGTTAAAATTACACTTATCAAATTCATATCGATGACTTGAGAAATTATCAATAGAGTGATTATGTGTATCAAAAGTATATCCACAGAAAAGGGGAGTGCAAATTATGAAATAAGCAAATGAATATTTATTCCACACATAATCTTGGAGTAAAATAATCAAGGAAGTTTGCGTAATTCCGAATAAATGGAAATTGAAATTTCGAATTCCCTTATCGATTATGTAACATACGAAACATACACCCATGAAAGAAGGATCATACAATGATGATGTAAATACCCATAAATTAAAGTATATTACACAATGAATACAATCATGGGTAGTACACATACACCACATGCAATAATTAAGTGGTGAACAATGGAATTCTCACGAAATTAAGAGTGAGTTAAGAAACCCCTTACCTTGTACTTTTCCTTGGTTGGGGGTAGGTTAACCTCCTATATAATGTCGAAATAGTTGTTATTAAATTATTCATCTATAATATACATTAATATGAAATAATATATGATCTTTTCTCATTTCATGGTTAATAATATCTTAGAATTATCGTCGTTTCAGGTGTTAACTTACTCATTTTATTTTATATGTTTTGTTTCGTAAGCCATGTTTGTCATGGATAGGTTGTATCTTATTCATATACAGAATGATATAAAGTCCTTAAACATTATTTTTAAATCATAAAATGATAATTATACTTGAATGGATACGATAGAGAATGAATCTCATCGCGTTCGTGGAGATGGTAGTCTGTACGTACGCACGAGCGACAATATCATTCTTTTGATATTTAAATAATATATAATTGAATGGTATATCATATATACATAATCATTATAATGTTATAATTATTATTTTTATGAGTTACACATCATTATTATACCCATGCAAATAATAATATATTGAATAACAATTACACCACGACGTGGAGACGGTAAGCCGTATGTACGCACGTATGGTGACATGTTATTCAATGGATGGATAGAATACTGAATATGATTGTAACATATTTATAAAAACATCTCATTATATATGAGATACTAGAGTTATTATTTTATAATGGTAATAACAATGAAAGAAGAAGTGGAAGAAGAAAGGAACTTGAAAAAGGGTGGTGAAAACATTACCTCGTCTTCGGGTTCTTCCTTTTGATTTGATCAAAAGGGCTCCTTAAGATGGCTTTCTGACTAAAGGAAGGCCTCCAGGATTAATTGAGGGAATTTGAGAGAGTATTTGGGCAGAGTTTTGCCGATCCAAAAGGCTTTTATGGTGTGAAGAAATGAGAAGGAGGAGTGCCCTTTTATAAAAGGGGTGTGGGGCACCTTTGGAAAAGCTAAAAATATTAATTTATAATAAATTCATATTCGGTTTATAATGGCTCAAAAGTTGATTATTCAAAATTTAAGGTGGGTATAGGTTGAAAACCATTCAACCAATATAATTTAGACAGGTTTGGGGCTCTATATTAACCTTAGCATATAGTTTTAACTCTTAGTAAATTAGTTTGACATTTACCATGTCACTTTGTATTTTTATATTATATAGTTAATAAACATACTATGTACATCCAAGAGACCCCCAAGTGGTCCATTAATGATATACCTATCATGATATAAGTCTCTTGGCCGATCCTTAGATTTTTATGAATTTAATATCAATTAATAGTATAATATTTGTTTTAAAAACTCTTTGATGTCAATTTTGACACTATTCAATAGTTGATTTTTTTAAAACTCATAACAGAATTATTACTTCGCAAAAAGTCAATTAAATCAACCCTAATATGTCATGTTATCCAATAATATTATTGTAATTCATTAAAAGTATTAAATTATATTTATTTGGGTATTTATAATATCAATTATTTTAATTTTTCACTATTATGGTAATTACTGTATCATCATTGTGTCATAAATATATTAAATTATTTAATGTATAAAAATTATAAATAAAATATCATTATGTAGGAAATAGTATTAGATTTCTAATTAATATTTACAATCGAATTTATCTTATGTAGAACCCTATATTAAAAATCTTTTAGTAAATAAACTTTGATTTTAACTCTTCTTTGAATTAAATAATAATAAATGTTCTAATCTAATCCAAGTGGACCTAAATGATAATATTTTATACCTAAGGTTGTTGTTGGTCAATATACACCTGCCCGAAAGAATTAGAACATGTTTTAGGGTAATATTAAAATCATTTTTACCCTTAATTACCCTATTTACTTTTAACCGTGGTAAATAAAAGTAAAACGTTACTATTCACCAATGATTATTTTCATCTCATTGAATCACATTTTACTTCTTGATATTAACTGTGTCTCTCAGATTTTCGAATTTCCATTCACAGAAGCGGTAATATTAAGTTTTATGAAAAATTCAGTTTTTTTAACTATCACTTAGTAGTTTCACTATTCATCAAAAATTGAAGTTTTTTAGAACAATGCCAAAATTTCACCCTAAGCTATAATTGATATTCCGAATTCAAAAATGATGTCTATTTCAAAAAATTCTAAACATATAAGTTGCATTAATTAATTTTATAATTAATTCCCGCTGTCAAAACAAATAGCGTGTTTTTAAGAAACAATATATATCAAATGATTGATAATTGTTTAGGTCCAATTTCAAAGTGAAATTAATTCTAATGAATACCATTGGATAAAATGGTAAAAATATATTCTAATTATACATTAAAACCACTCAATAATATAATTTATCACTATAAATTATTTTGATTTAAAAAGTTGTATATAATTAAAATTTAGTAATTTTCACTATTCATCAAAATATAAGTGTTATCTGAAAAGTTCCAAAATTTCACCCTACGATAAATTTGATATTATGAATCCAAAAATGAAGTCCATTTTGAGAGATAGAATTTATAAAATTTCAAAAAGTAGGTATTATTATTCATAACGGCTAGTTTGATTGGTTGTGGTGTGTTGGAATCTCGAAGTTGCGTACAATGCATGCCATTGCATTATTTGAAGGGAAACGTACCGTGGAAGCTTTAGGTGTTACATTCTCCCCTCCTTCAATAAATTGCGTCCTCGCAATTTTTTAAATTGTTCTTGGGAATATAATGGAAAGTCCCACATCGAAAAAAGAGTCAATACACTATCACTTTAAAAGAAAGAAATAGAGGTATAAAGTTCAACCAAGATAACCCATACTCGGATTCCATGTAGGAAAACATGGATATGGATGATAAACTAAGTGTCATGTTCTGATGGAGAGGTATAGAAACCATGATCAGGAGAAAGTTAACAATAAGAAAACCACAAACTTGTGTTGGGACAAACTACCATTAGTCTCCTAGTAGAAAAGTAAACGGACAACATTTTTTTGTTTTAAGTTACATTACATAAGGATGAGGAATTTATTTATGATATTGACTAATAAAATAATGATATATACTTACATTTTATATAGATTTTCATTCTTTAATAAATTTCCACCGCTAACTCATTTTTTTTAAACGATGAGTATTCAAGAAGACTTGGTCACACTGGAAGAGCTAGAATCAACTTCTATAGAATCACATGATCCATACAGGAAGAACTATATATTTACATTGTCTTTAGAGATTAATCAAAACCAAAATTGTTAGTATAATATCTAATGATCCCCCAAAAGGATATTCCTTGAGAGAAATAAACCCTGATCTTATTTTCCAAAATTAAACCAACAATACCCCAAAGTTAAATAAATACCATTCAATAATCAATTTTACTTAAAATCCTTCAATATAATCAAAACTAATATTGAAAACCAACACTTATTAATAATGTAGTCTTCCACGTTAAATTGTATATCCAAATGACATTAATTACTCTTAAAGTCACATACTTAAAAGTAATTAACCAAATCATTTCCATAAATAACCCAAATCATTATAAATCCACAATAAAAACATAGATAAAAATCCACCATTACTCCTCAAATGAAATCCCATACTATTCTATTTTCCTTGGGCATATAGTGTTCACAACAAAGCAAACAACTTCCAAAATAACATTTATCACTTAATCACCAAATCATTTTCATATACTAAGGGTATTTATTTGATAAGACATAAGATCCCAAATCCAATTTTTGTTGATCAATAAAATCATTTAACTGAAAATAATAGTCACACTAACCTGGGACATCACGTAGTCCAGTGGTAGGCGATAAATCCCAATCGCACATTGGTTGTGGGTTCGATTCCCACAGGTTTTTCCGACGCGACAGGTTGTCACACGGTCTACGTGTTGTCCTTTTTCAAAAACAATATTTTATAACAGTAACAAAATGAGATAAATTCCTCAAAATAACCATAACATAATTTAACCACAAATGTTATCTCATACCTTGCGTTTTCATCCCAAATTATAATAATTTTTAATTGCCTCAAACCCAATGATCATATAAAACCAAATGGTTATTTATAACTATATCCATAATAGAAAAGATAATTCTTCCATAAATATCATTCTCACATGGAAAATGTTAGGGTTACAAATACAAGAGAAAATTATTCCAATGTAAACCCTTCAACAAGGATCACTAATAATTTTTAACCATTTATCGAACCATTTACTTCTACATACCTTCTTCTCTGACCAAGAAAATATCCTATATAATAGCACATTCACTCGGGTAATGGCCAAGTCCGCTACATTTACGGAAAATGACTATAAATGGATTCTTGGGACCATTTTCATCTTCTTCCATTGTACTCTTCATTTTTCTTTGGAAATTCTTCACTTTATTTCCTTCCTTCCTGCATGTAAATCATTTCTTTGTCCCATTGAGACACTTTCCCTGGTGTCTCCTTCCACATTTCCTGCATGATGGAAATTGAGGATTTATTTCCCCATGGTCTCCACTACTGGAGCTCTTATCATTCATCACCTTTCTCTTCTTTGTTGAGTCCATTAATTGGTTAATATATATATTTTTGATCATATTTTTGGAAAATTGATTTGGAATAAAGAAGACATCTTTTATGCCTATCGTTATTCCATTTTGTTTCTCATTGCCACCACTGTTCCCACCTTGTACATCATTCTTAAGGTCACTATGACTTCCTTGGAATCCAGCCATTGACTAAAACCAGAAATTATTGTGTGAGTAATAGTAGTCATACAATCATTTAGAGATTAACATGTCACCATATTCTCAATCTGAAACACATTAGGATTATCCAAGGACATTTACTCTCACCTTATATATATAATACTCTAAATTAGTTTGTAAAGAAAATGTTAATTATCCTAAGCATATCCCATGGGAGTGTCGTAACCAAGAGTGCAGCAAGGCCTATTGTCATGCACCAGTTCCAGTTCGAGTATAGCTCAAAGCAGTGTTTTCAGGTTTTACCCCTAGGTACATCTGTGCCAGAGCCGCCTCTACCTGCTCATATCCAGAAAGGGATGTATTGCTCAGAAAACTCACAAAATCTCTACAATACCAAAATTATAGGAAGTTCTTCTATATTAATCCTCAAAGATCATCTTAGTTCTACGTGCTCTAATCAGAGTTTATCTAAATCTAGCTTCCATGGTTTGTACTAAACTTCCTATGATACCAATGATAACGCCCCATCCCCAGTTACCCAGAGTCGGTGCATTATTACATAACATTGGAATGATCACAAGAAAGATCAAGTCTTGAAAGACTGATTAGTTTAGCAGCCTTGGAAACACTAGATACATTCATAATGTTTTACATTACATCAAAAAAACCATCTTGTCTTCATATCCCCTCATACTATCCATGCAGGCCATTCATAAATTACTTCTTTATAATCCTGGGAAAAATAAAAAATATTGAAAGGGGTGAGCTCAGATGCTCAGTAAGGATAACATTATAGCATAAGCTTTCATAGATAAGCATAAACACTTAAGGCAATTTATAACTAAACGAAAAGCTTTTTAAACATGAACTTAAGCATAAAATGGAAAAGATAAAATGAAATAATGTAATTTACTTATTCACATGGATATTCTACTAGTCGAATGATCACCTGCAATATCAATAACAACTTTCATAATGATGGAATGCATAATGCCAGACTATCATAACCAGATAGCCAAGGCCTCGTGCCAAGACTACAAATAAGATTTTGCTAAGGCCTTGTTCCAAGACACTAGTTTGTCTCATGAGACCTACCGATGCATCGAGGAGCTATATCGGGCTCCACCCGTCACTTATTAAGTCCAATGCATTCCTCATATGAACAGGTTTAAACATAACATAAACATTCGTATTAAAACCCGCTTACGAAATGTCAATACTTTAACTACAAACCATGAATGGTATAAAAATATCACATCCACAGTAAAACATGACTCATTCGATACAATATGGAAGGTTGTATTGTGTCACATTATCCTCAATAAAGAATAATTAAGGATGTTGACATAGATGAAAATAATCATCAAACGAATTTGAGAGAAATATCCCCCTTTTTCTTGAAATCATTTAAAAGTCACACTATTTGTCAAGAAGCCATTTAAAATAGATTTTTGAATCAAAGTGTACCATATATCTTTGAAATTTTTTAAAAGGAGTTTTAATTTTAAAACTTTATTGACCATATAAATAAATCCTTAAAACCAATTTAAAACATGGACATTAATGAGAAAGAATTAGATGAATAAGTCTTTAAAATATTTAAAAATGGTATTATAGTTAGAGATTCTAACCTAAAGAGAGACACTTGAATACAAATAATTGAGGTAATAAAAACTTTGTAATATCATGATAATAAATTGATTCATGATATACTATGTCAAAGTACATTATATACACCTCATAAAAGTGATTTGGTGTATAACAACAAAGAAGTCTCAATGGAATTTAAGTTGACATGAAATCTCTCATAAAGGCCGTATCCTTAGGTTAAGGATAAATCAACGACATTGTTATTTGTGACAAATATAAATACACTAAATATTATTGGATATTCAGTGTAAAACAATCAAAGGATAATAACACATAATCTTGTAAAAACAACACCAATGAATTGGATGTTTAACTCAACAAATGGAGAATGAGTTAAAATTACTCTTATCAAATTCATATCGATGACTTGAGAAATTATCAATGGAGTGATTATGTGTATCAAAAGTATATCCACAGAAAAGGGGAGTGGAAATTATGACATAAGAAAATGAATAGTTATTCCACACATAATCACGGAGTAATATAATCAATGAATTTTGCGTAAAGCCGAATAAATGGAAATGGAAATTTCGAATTCCCTTATCGATTAGGTCACATATGAAACATACACCCATGAAAGAAGGATAATACAATGATGATGTAAATACCCATAAATTAAAGTGTATTAAATTATGAATACAATCATGGGCAGTACACATACACCACATGCAATAATTAAGTGGTGAACAATGGAATTCTCACGAAATTAATAGTGAGTTAAGAAACACCTTATCTTGTACATTTCCCTGGTTAAGGGTAGGTTAACCTCATGTATATTGTAGAACTAATTTTAATTAAATTATTCATGAATCATATACATTAATATGATATCATATATGATCTTTTAACATTGCTTTGTTAATAATATCTTAGAATTATCATCGTTTCAGGTGGTAACTTACTCATTTTATTTTATATGTTTTGTTTCTTAAGCCATGTTTGTCATGGATAGGTTGTATCATATTCATATCCAGAATGATATAATGTCCTTAAACATTATTTTTAAATCATAAAATGGTAATTATACTTGAATGGATATGATAGTGAATGAATCTTATCGCGTTCTAGGAGACGGTAGTCCGTACGTACGCACGAGTGACAATATCATTGTTCTGATAATAAAATAATATATAATTGTATGGTATTTCTTATATAAAGAATCATTATCATGTTATATTTATTATTTTCATGAGTTAAATATCATGATAATACCCACCCAAATAATAATATATTGAATAACAATTACACCACGACGTGGAGACAGTAAGCCGTACGTACGCACATATGGTGACATGTTATTCAAAGGATGGATAGAATACTGAATATGATTGGGCCATATTTATAATAAACTCACATTATATATAAGATACTGGAGTTATTATTTTAGAATGGTAATAACAAAGAAATAATAAGTGGAAGAAGAAAGAAACTTGAAAAAGGGTGGTGAAAACATTACCTCTTCTTCGGGTTCTTCCTTTTGATTTGATCAAAGGAGCTCCTCAAGTTGGATTTCTGACTAAAGAAAGGCCTCTAGGATGAAGTTAGGGAAGTTGAGAGAGTATTTGGGCAGAGTTTGGCCGAAATAAAAGGCTATGAAGGTGTGAATAATTGAGAAGGAGGAGTTCCCTTTTATAAGAGGGGTGAGGGGAAACTTTGGAAAAGCTAAACATATTAATTTATAATAAATTCATATTCAGTTTCTAATGGCTCCAAAGTTTATTATTCAATGTTTAAGGTGGGGATAGGTCGAAAAAAATTCAAACAATAGAATTTTGACAGGTTTGGGTCACTATATTAACCTTATCTTTTAGTTTTAACTCTTAGTTAATTATTTTGACATTTACCATGTCACTTTGTATTTTTATATTATATAGTTAATAAACATACTATATACATCCAAGAGACCCCCAAGTGGTCCATTATTGATATAACTATAATGATATAAGTCTTTTGGCCGAATCTTAGATTGTTAGGAATTTAATATCAATTAATAATATAACATTTGTTTTAAAAACTCTTTTATGTCAATTTTGACACTAATCAATAGTTGATTTTTGTGAAAATCATAACAGAATGATTACTTCGATAGAAGTCAATTAAATAAATCCGAATATTTCATAGTATCTTATTAAATTAGTATAATTCCTTAAAAGTCTTAAATTATATTTATTTGGGTATTTATAATATCAATTATTTTAATTTATCACTATTATGGTAATTACTGCATCATCATTGTGTCATAAATATATTAATTTATTTAATGTATGAAAATTATAAATAAAATATAATTATATAGGAAATCGTATTATATTTCTAATGAATATTTATAATCGAATTTATCTTATGTATAACTCTATATTAAAAATGTTTTAGAAAATAAACATTGATTTTAACTCTTTTAACTATTCTTTGAATTAAATAATAATAAATGTCCTAATCTAATCCAAGTGGACCTAAATGATAATATTTTATTCCTAAGGATGTTTTTGGTCGAGATACACTTGTCCAATAGAATTAGGACATGTGTTAGGGAAATATTAATATCATATTTACACTTAATTACCCTATTTACTTTTAACCGTGGTAAATAAAAGTAAAAAGCTACTATTCACCAAAAATTATTTTCCTCTCATTGAACCACATATTAATTCTTGATATTAACCGTTTCTCTTGGATTTTCGAAATTCCATTCACAGAATCGATAAAATTATGTTTTATGAAAAATTCAGTTTTTTTAACTACCACTTAGTAGTTTCACTATTCATCAAAAATTGATGTTTTTCAGAACAATGCCAAAATTTCACCCTAAGCTATAATTGATATTCCGAATTCAAAAATGATGTCTATTTTAAAAAATTCTAAACATATAAGTTACATTAATTAATTTTATAATTAATTCCCACTGTCACAACAAATAGCGTGTTTTTAAGAAACATTATATATCAAAAGATTGACAATTGTTTAGGTCCAATTTCAAAGTGAAATTAATTATAATGAACACCATTTGATAAAATGGTAAAAATGTATTCTAATTATACTTTAAAACCACTCAATAATATAATTTATCAGTATAAATCATTTTAATTTAAAAAGTTGTTTTTAATTAAAATTTAGTATTTTTTGTTATTCATCAAAATATAAGTGTTATCCGAAAAGTTCAAAAATTTCACCCTAGGATAAATTCGATATTCCGAATCCAAAAATGAAGTCCATTTTGAGAGATAAAATTTATAAAATTTCAAATAGTATCTATTACTATTCATAACGGCTAGTTTGATTAGTTGTAGTGTGTTAGAATCTCGAAGTTGCGTACAATGCATGCCATTGCATTATTCGAAGGGAAACATACCGTGGAAGTTTGGGGTGTTACATACTGGAAGTCCCTGGTTATTAAAAAAACTTTTACTAATCTAACTGATATGTGTTAATATTTGGAACATTATAAAATTATGATAAATAGAATATTTTTGAGTTCTATTACCTTTTAGAGTAAAATATGGGTTTGTGGTAAAAATTTATTAAATAATGAAAGTATACATGACAAGTATGTATATTCCCTTACGTTCATAGTAAATCTCCTAAATAAATTCCTCCACATTATAAAAGGTAAATTAAAACAATAACGTTATCGGTTAACTTTTCCAACTGGAGATTCAATGACCGTTTAACCAATCACAAGTTTGTGATTTTCTTGTGGTTAACTTTCTCCTAATCCAGTTTTCTAAAACTCTCCATCAGACCTTGATTGTTTGTTTTTCTTCCATATCCATATTTGTATAGAATCCTAGTATGGTCTATCTCGGGTGACCTTTGTACTTATCATTCTTTCTTTTAAAGTTATATTTTTATTAACCTCATTTCCGATGTTGGTTTTCCACAAAGGTATTTTCTATTTTCGACCTTTTATTTTCAAAGAAAAATTCCAAATTCTGAGGATACAATTTATTGAAGGAGGGGAGAATGTAACACCACGAGCTTCCATGATATGCTTCTCTCTCAATAATGCAATAGTTTGCATTGTACGCAAGTTCGAGATTCTAACACACCGCGACCAATCAAAATAGTCATTATGAATAGTAATACCCAATTTTTGAAATTAAATATATTTTATATTTCCAAATGGACTTCATTTTTGAATTCGGAATATCAATTATTGCTTAGGGTGAAATTTTTGCATTGTTCTGAAAAACATCAATTATTTATGGATAGTGAAACCACTAAGAGGTAGTTAAAAAAACTGATTTTTCTTTTAAATGAAACATTATCACTTCTATGATTTCATTTTCAAAAATCCTACATACATGGTTGTAATTAGGGAGTAAAATTTGGTTCAATGGGATTAAAATAATTTTTGGTAAATAGTAACTTTTAAGTTTAATTAATCGCGATTAAAGGTAATTTGTGTAATTTAAGGTAAAGATAATGTTATAATAATATGAAATGACCTTGACACATGTCATAACCCTATTGGATGAGTCATGGCCGACCAAGAAAATCCATGGGTCATCTTGGGGACCCCATGGATCCACTTTGGTAGGAAAATGACATTAAAAACATTTTATTTAATGTTAAAATAAAAATGTTACAAACATGAGTTGTTTTACTAAAACAATTTTTAAATGGGGTTATACAAGACATATTTTTGACTATAAATATTAATTATAAAGATAAAAATATTTAATACATAATTATAATTTTTTTATAATTTTTAGACATTAAATAATTTAAATTATTTATAACACCATGATGATGAAGCGATTACCTCATTATTTAACGATTTAAATAAAATGAAACGATAGTGTAAAATATAAGACCTACACATGTCAAAAACCTATTAGATGGGTGGATTTCGATCTCTTATCACCTTATCCTAGAAATATATAATTTTTGGGCCTTTTAAATCCGAAAATCATTTTATAATAAAGTAACCTTTTATAACCTTCCAAGAGTGCCCCTCCTCTCCTCTTATAAAAGGCCCCCACCTCTACCCCCTTACCCACAACTCTAAAGCCTTTGGCTCGGCCAACCCATACCCATTTTGTCTCTCCAAATTCCACTATTACTCCTAAAAGCCTCACTTTGGGCAGAAGTCTTCCCAAATAAGCCTTTGAGCTCAATTCAAAATAGTTACCCGTTTTAAATGTAGTGTTTTCTCTTGTGTTCTTATGTTTTATTTTTCTTCTCCAACCCACTAAAATCTTTTTAATCATTTCTTTTGTTACAAAACCAGTATCCTAAATATACTAGGATGTTTTTATAACAAGGATTAGACCTACACTTACACACACCTACAACTAATGGTTAATGAACATGCTGTTTCTGTGGATGGCGAATTTCGCCCTCACGAAACGATGATTGTTCAACACTCATATAACACCTTAAAAGGTGGAAATTAAGATGTAACTATATTTATATATGATATATATTATGGTTATGTTTTCCTTATTCTTCTGTATTTCTCATTTATGGAAAACCTTTATGATTTCCATTATGGGTAAACGTGATATTTTCATTTTAGGAAGTGCGGACTACCGCCCCCTCAAAGTGATTTGAATCGTTAATGGCATATGTGGGATGTATAAAGGATGGATTAAATGATATTATATATGATATTATACTGGAATTATAATATACCTTTATATCATTATTATTCCATTCCATTAAATAAGAAATAGAAATGAAAGTAGTGTTCATGTGTACGTACGGCTTACCGTCTCCATGAACGGTGGATTTCATTTCTTACTGTAAATGTTATGTAATATTATAAATGAATGTATATAATGGATATATATGATATATATGATACCTAATTCATGAATATAATTATGTATATAATGGATATTTTACCACATGAACAACTTGTAATTATAAGATGTTTATTTTTAACTCAAGTACCAAAGATTGACAAAACGACCGTTATTAACTTAAATAATTACATAATGTTCATAACATGGTAATAAGTGATATAAAAGGAATAATGAACTTGAAAAGGGTTCTTCATAATGGTGAAATTAACTCAAGTTTATTATTCAGGAGGATAAAGAACGATCGAGTAATGTCGGACACGAGGTAAGGGAACTTTTTAACCTAATTTTCGTTCATTGGGTTAATCTCATACTTTCAAATTATGTCATCATATTATTTTGTATTATCTTGTATTTGTACTGTATTTATGTTTACTTATAGTGAATACACATAATATATCTATTTTATTTAAAAAAATGACCTTTGTAAATGACTTTTTCTCAATCTCCTTTCATGGAGGCATATTTTGTTTTATACACAACTTTCTTTTATACGGTGTATAAACCCCTTTGACTCTTACATTTATTAAAAAGGAATATTTTTTTATGAATCATTTTACTAAATGACAAAAAGGAATGTTTTTTTGTCATACGTATGTGGCCACAATGACTTCTCCGCTGCTGTGACCATTATTTGACTTTCAGCTTCCTCTACAAGCCATAACATTTTTTTAAATGAAAAATAATTACAATGTTTATATTTTCTTTTATTTTGGTATTGAAAATGGTATTGAAAATGTTTTTATTATATCAATGTGTTGTATTGATATCTTGTGATTGAAATGTGGAAATGTTATTTTTCCTTTATGCAAGTGTTATGTGAGACGATTATGTTATGGTTTATGATATGTTTAAACCTGTTCATATGAGGCATACATTGGACTTAATAAGTGACGGGTGTAGCCCGCTATAGATCCTCGATGCATCGGAAGGTCTCATGAGACAAACTAATGTCTTGGCATGAGGCCTTGACAAAATCTTATTTGTAGTCTTGGCACGAGACCTTGGCTACATGGTTATGATAGTTTGGAATTATGCATTCCATCATTATGAAATTGGTTATTGATATTGCATGTGATTATTCGACCAGTAGAATATCAATGTCAATAAGTAAATGGAATTATTTCATTTTACTTTTAACATATTTTGTTGAAGTTCATGTTTAAAAGGCTTTTGTTTAGTTATAAATTTCCTTAAATTTTTATGTTTATTTATGAAAGCTTCCGCTATATTGTTATCCTTACTGAGCATCTGAGCTCACCCCTTTAAATGGTTTAATTTTTCCAGGATGTGAAGAAGTATTTTATGAATGACCTGCAGGGATAGTCAGAAGAGGATATGAGTGTCGATTATGGTGACTTTTTTATTGTATTTTTTCACTTTATGATGTAATGTTACATTTATGAATGTATCTAGTGTTTCCAAGGATACTAAACTAATCGGTCTTTCGAGACATGATCTTCTATGATCATGCCAATGTTACGCAATAATGCACCGAATCTGAGTAACTGGGGTCGGGGCGTTACATGATATGATAATCCAATTAAAGTACCTTGCAAGGAATATCAGAATCCCTCCCACCACTGAAGCTTTCAAAACACAATTCAAAAAGATAAAAAATTCACTCCATTGTTGGAAATGTTTAAGGAGAACAAGGATGAAATGGAGAAATCCCTGCAGTATGGTGGTGATATTATTGGTGAATTCATCAATTTTTGTATTCCTTATCTTCATGTATAGAGCACTGCTATTGTGGCTCCTATAGCTACGCCCTTGATACCTAGTTTTCATAGTTCTCATCTTCATCCATTTATTCTACCTCTATGTATGTCTCTCAGGATCTGAGTAAGATCGTAATTCTTATCCTAGAATAAGAGTTTCCTCAGTCTTCCAATACACCTTATTTGGCCCCTTATTCCTTCGATGATCTCCCTCTACCTTCTCCGTCTATTTGTTTACTTCCCTCTCACGCTTCTATATCTGCTCATGTGGCTTCAAGGGTTCTGCTTCTAGGGGAAAAGAGAATATAGCTGGCGTGGATGAAAAGAGAATACAATCTTTTAATAGGGATATTTACTATATTTTCTATTGCTTCCTATTTTTAATTATACTTTTTACCCATCTAATGAATTGTTTTATCTTCTTCCCAAAACTTTTATATTCTTTTTGATAATCTCAAAAGGGGGAGTGATATGCACATTGATAGATATGCACACTGAGAGATATTCACACTATAGAAAATAAAAAGAAACGTTCAATAAGAATAGATCTGTCAAATAAATAATTTTTGATCATAAAAAAGGGGGATATTGTTGGACTCCTCATGTGTTAGACATGTTTTAATTATAAAAAATCTTATACAGTCAGTAAGACTTGTTATTCTTGTGTAATCTATCTGATATCATGTGTATAGATGATTTTTTTATTTATACCATAAATAATTATTGTAAAATGATTTTAGTCTGTGTTAAATTGGATTTTCATGGAAAATGATTGAATCTAATCCATTCTGTGAATATCTCAATTTATGTCTGTGTACAGATATTTGGCTACATTTGAGAAACTGTGAGTTTTCCATCGGTTATGTTTTTCTAGAAAAGGACCCACACACTATGACCATCCATACACTGTGACCAGACCCTGTGATCATCCAAACACAATGACCAGACACTAGGACCATCAAGACACTATGACCAGACACTGTGATCAGACACCACATCTATGCTACCAGTTACCAATATCTATAAAACTATTCCATCAGGAATTTCTCATCGCTCAATGGAAAATAAGGAGACACTATTTCTAGGAGACACTGATTCAAGGAGACATTTTTTCTAGTAGACACTATTTCAAGGATATACCGATCCCAGGGGATACCATTTCAAGGAGACACCATTTCTTAGAGAAACTATTCATGAATAGAATGTGAAACCCTTTCCTGAGATATTTTTTATTCTTTAAATTAAATCTCTAATGATCATATTTTAATCTTCTAAATTCACTGAAAAATTTAATGATAATTTGTATACATGTCACTTGACAGTACAAGGTATGAGGTGCAGAATACATGCATTTGGTTGGCTCTAACACATGAACTACATGAATAAAAGACAAGTGCTGCCAAGAAACAATAAGGAGAATAACAATGAAGAAGAACATGAATTCTTCAGAAAAATCAAAACATGAATCTCAATACATATGAAGAACACATGATGGATTTTTGAATCAATAAATCTGAGTTTTCCTTGATCAGAGTCGAGAACATCTTCACAATACAGGCTCCAGGAAGAACACGAGCTAGATCTGAATGAGAGAACCATACATGCGATACTCTGTTTCTCGAAATAGGGCTCTATTACTATATCTCTTCTTCCTAAGAATCTATAGATTCATAGACTAACATATATATAAATTCTAACCTTATATCATCATTTTTTTCTGTTTTTTATTGATTTTATCTTTTGAGGAGTGTGTGTGTGTTTTTATAAAAACACACATTTTCCCCTACATTAAACTGAATGATACTTGATATCCTTCCTCTCACGTCTTTCTACACTTGTGCATTCCCATAGATAAGTGTAGAAGAGTTCCCAATGTGACCTGATAGTTTTTACCCATGAAGAATAGTGGAAGATATTATGTGACCGGGATAGTTCTCTTTACTGTGGTTTACCCCGATCCAGGGTGTGGATCATGTTTATTTATTTAAACTAATTTTTGGCAGGTGATCACCAAGTGATGTTGATTAGGTATCACCTTGAGACTTAACCACTTGATTTAAATCCCCTCTTTCATTTAATTTATTTTTCTCTATATTACTATATAATTAATATACAACTAAACATGATTTGATAGATAATCATGTAAATAAGTTATAATTGTTTTTCCTTATTATAATATCATCAAATGAAATATTAATAATAGATATTACAATCACTAAGAATTAATAAATCTTCTGAGATGTGATTCAAATGTTCAAAATTTTAAAACTGTATTACATTGATTAACTAGGCTGTATTGATTTAATTGGGGAACCTTTCTACGAATTATTTTTGAAAATGAATTTTAATAGATAATCAATTCACCTCCTTGAGTAATCTACTCTGAAAAACACATATCAATATGGAAATGAGACTCATACTAAAATCTATTATAAAGAGGAATTGGTATATAATTTATGTTGATATTTAGTGGTTATAACTATTCCTAAAACTATGCCTTTTTAGACTTTTTATAGACACCACAGTTACACCCCATGTCTATCACACACCTATAATCCATGTATATGGATACTAATGATATCATATACATAGTGACTATACTTGTATATCTTGTATATATATATATATTATTACTTATATATATATATATCTCGTACTTAGATAAGAAACATTCAAGCCTATGTCGATGTACGTAAAGTCTTCAAGGGGTCCTGTTGGAACCTGAGCCGACTATTATTTATTATTCACAAATAACTATTACTATTTCTACTTTCAAAATGATATTCTATGTACACTAATTGGATTATTTCTTGACAATATTGGTGATGGTCAATGATGATAATGTCACATACACCATAGGCTTCCCTAGTATATGATTAGACTTTAGAACATTATGTGCGGCTAATAGAATGCTACTTGAAATAGATATTTGATATTTCATACTAATATCATGGTTCCTGGGAATCAATGACTAAAAATATGGTCATTTTTTCTAATTGAAATATATTTTTCCCTTTTGTGTTTTTATATAATTATGTACATTCATTTCCCTTATTTATATTGTTGTATATCATTATAATATGTCATAATTGTACATGACTTGTCCCTTATCTTTTGAATAATATTACTGCTACTTTGTTGTTTACGATTATGTAGTGGTTTATTATATAATTTTACACATTCTGATTTTCCTATATAATGATTCTAATATGGTTTTTTTATTTATCTTATCCACTATTCCACTAAGTCATGAAGGTATAGTCTCCCGATAATACCACCTTGGACCATAACTGATAGTCAACAGCCTATGGCATACATGGAGGCACGCTTGATTCTAGGAGACCCATTAGCTTGGGGAAATAGATAAGTGGATAATGGGTTGGGATATTACATATTGTAAATAATTTCCTGAAAAAACATACATATATAGTTTCTTTTAAGTGGTGATGATAAGTCCCTCTTATATGTTCACAATAATGTCATTTTTAAATACCTATAACATATCAGGTATTCTATCAAACTGTCCCAAGAATAATGTCTCCAAAAAGGCTTTATAATTTATTTTTTATTGGTGTGGGAATAGAATGACTCAACAATGAATTTTATAATGACCCCAAATTTAATTACATGGTTATTACTTCGGAATTGAATCATACTTATTACAGCATATAACAAAACCATTATAGCACCGTATAGGTATAGTGTCTTTAAAATTGGGAAACATAAACAACTTGATCAAAAATCATCTACATTGTATCCCATTTATTTCATCATATCTAGAGTCCCTTTTGGCATATCCTACTTAATACCCTTTTTCCTAGCCCGGGGAAAATAAAACATACCAAAGGGTGCGATCAAATACTCAGCATGGGTAATGAAAGGAAATATTAATCATTTCATATTCATAATAAAATAATATTTTGAAAATATTAACCAGAAAAAGTGATCATAATATCATGACATAGGATAAATAATAGTAGTGAAATGTAATCCCAATAATCATAACATAAAACATGTCTCATTTTAGAATTCACACATAATAATATAAAATCATTTGATATTAGTCAAGACTCGTTTAAAAGACCATCATAGAGGACAAAGTCCACTACTGAACCGAGTTCACTCCTCGTTCCAGTCTGTTTCACTGAACTAGATTAACTTGTTGTTCCGGCTATGTCTATCTCATGAGATATAATTCTTTACCCAATTCATTGTAGGGAGATATAGGTCCCACCATATTATAATGAAACCATTCTTATGTGTGCCACAAAATCATAAATAATACATCATAGCATAACCCGTGTAATAAAAATGTGATTCTTAAACATCATGCCATCATAATATAATCCATAAAAGACAAAAGACTTCATAAAAATAATTCCATCATACCACAATCAAATCAATGTAATAATAGGGATAGAAACCTAACCCTCTATAATTTTATATGGAAAATAATTTTGATAAAACACTTCAACTCAGTTCTTGTGGAAAATAACCTTTCTTATTCAAAATCATTTTCTTTTCTCAAAATGAAATACAATTTAAAAGAAATGAATTTATGTCGAATATAATAATGAAATATTTTATAGAAAGATTCATGGAATTAAGGAGTCATGAAACTGTAAAAATCCGTTCATGCAGTATATGTCAAAAAACATTCTTCTCGTTCCTCAGCTGGAAAAGACAAAAAGTATCTCATACTGAAATCGACAAAATATTCCTTTCATATATTTTACTCAAATTATCACCAATAGGTAAAATTGGATTTATAAAATTCTATGAGGATTAAAATAATATTACATTTTGATGAAACATGGATGTGGATGATAAATATTCCCTAGTAAATACTGAAGTATAAATAATCTCGGGTAACAATTGAGGTTGCGAGATTTTCCCTTACCTTAGGTCTGATATGATTTGTATATAACCAAACCTCATAATAATGATTTTAATAATGTTACCGATCTATTAAATAATCATAATTATTTTTATGATAACATTTATGAAAAAAAATTCATCTGTTTGTTAGTAACATTTCATTGTTACTCATTGTTTGGGTATTAACTACTTTATTTTCATCTGTATGTTTTGTCGGATAAGTTCATATTACTATTTTTAGGTTATAGTTATATCATTTAAATAATGGTATTATTATAATATATATCATATTTATTCATTCAATGTTTTTATATAATCATGGTTTAATGAAGATCATGTAGAACGAATCACATCACACCATGTAGACGGTAAGTCGTACGCACGCAAGAGTGACGATATCATTACCATAGTTATTGAATGGTATTGGAGTGTATGATAGAGTATCTCAGAATTAAATGATGTTATGATAATCATATATAGATATTCTTGACACCATTATACCCATCCATGTATGATGGTGGTGGAAAACAAATTACACCACAGCATGGAGACAGTATTCCATTTGTACATACGCACGCGCGGTGATTTCATTTTTTGTAGGATGGATATTTGGTGAAATAGAGTTATTTAGTATTTTTAATAACATATAATTATACTAATGATACTTATGTTACTACTTTATAATGAAAAAAATAAAGAAGAGGTAGTAGAATAAGAAATAAATTTGAATGAATCAGTAAAGGATATTACCTCTTCTTCGACGCGCCTCTTCTAAACCACCTCTTAGGGAAGAAACGTTAGTCTTTGAAGATAACATGGACCTATAGTATGATTCTATGGAAGTGGATAAGTGGAATGGATAGGGTTTTTCTGAGATTGAAGTCTGAAAAAGTTGCAAAGAGGAGAGGGAGGAGGTGCCCTTTTGTAAGGGAGGAGAGGGGCACCTTTGGAAACATAAAAAATATTAATTTACAATAAATTCAAACCCCATTTAAAAACCACCAAAAATGACTCAATTATATTATGAGATTATATAGGGTTGTAATATCATCAACCAATAAAATTTATACGTGTTGGTAATTTATTTTAAACCTAATAAACTTGTTTTTTCGTTATTTAATATATTTAATTTTATTTGGGGTAATAATATTCAAAATTTTAAATTGTTATAAATAATTACTTATGTGTTGTTAATTGTACATAATTAGATAAATTATTACATTTTAGATGTAACACCCCAAGATTTTATAGTGTGTTATTTCTTCAAAATAATTCAATAACTTTCACTACACGCAACACCAAGTTCAATCGCACCATGACTTACCAAACAATCTATTCAAAAGAGGTTATGAATAGTGTTAACTAAATTTTAAACTTTATATAATCCTTATAATTTTAGAATCCATATTATGAGTTTCTTAGACATAATGTAAGAACAAATTCATTTTCAGTATTTCAATTTTACCAAATTTTAATAGTGAACCCTTTTTAGATACTATATTTTAAACTTTTTGACTAAATGGGGACATCAAAAATTTAAAATGAAACATCCCAAGCTTCCACGGTACGCTAGCGTGTGTTGTACGCAACACCGAGTTCTAACACACCGTAACCAATCAAACTAGCCGTTATGAATAGTAATACCTACTTTTTGAAATTATATATATTTTATATTTGAAAATGGACTTCATTTTTGGATTCAGAATATCGAATTTAGCCTAAGGTGAAATTTTGGTACATTTCAGATAACTTTCATATTTTGATGAATAGTGAAAATTACTAAATTTTAATTAAAAACAACTTTTTTAATCAAATTAATTACTAGTGATAAATTATGAATTTGAGTGGTTTTAAAGTATATTTAGAATATATTTTTACCATTTAATATAATTTTGGTCATTGGACATAATTTTACAATTAAACCGAACATAAACAAGTGTCAATCTTTTGATAGTTATTATCTCTTAAAAACACGCTTTTTGTTTTGACAGCGGGAATTAATTTTAAATTAATTTCTGCCACTTCTGTGTTTTGAATTTAGAAAAATGGATTCCATATTTGGAATCAGGATGTTCAAATTGTGTAAATAGGTAACTTTTATTTTTAGAAATTTTGAATAATTATTGTGGTAAATATTTTATTTACCATGGTTAAGGGTAAATCCGGTAAATAAGGGTTAAAAAATAATATTATAATAATATAAAATTACCCTAAAACGTGTCCTAACCTTATTGGTGGACACATACCCGACCATGAGCATACTTGGGTCAATTTGGGGACCCCTTGGAGCCACTTGTATGTGGCAGGGACACATTATATTAATAAAGTTAAAATAAAAATAAAAATGGCATAAGCTTACATCTTTTAGAAGAAAAATTTTTACATAGGGTTATACATGTTGGATTTTCGATTATAAATATTCATTAGAAAGCTAAAAGGATTTCCTACATGATGATATTTTATTTATAATTTTTAGACATCAAATAAGTTAAATTATTAATGACACAATAATGATGCAATGTTTACCTCATTAATAAATCATTGAAATAAATAATATTATAATGATTAAAATATTATCTAAAACCTGTCCAATTCTTATTGGTTGATTTTATTTAGAATATTAGTCATCTTATCTTCGACCTCAATGATTTTGGGACCATTATAAACCGAATATAATTATATTATAAAGTAATACTTTCACTCTTTCCTAAAGAGCCCCTCCTCTCCCTTATAAAAGGAGACCAATTCTACTCATTCCTCACACCTCTCAAGCCACTTGGCTCGTCCAAACTCTGCCCAAATAAGCTCCCCACATCCCTCTCCTCATCCTTGAAGCTTCCCCTTAGGCAGAAAGCATTTCAAGAAGTCCTTTGGTTCCAACCAAAGTGAGTTACCTAAATTAAAGGTAACGTTTTCTCTTAAATTATTTTCATTTATTTTGCTTCTTCAACCCCCAAACTCTTTTTATTTCCATTCTTTTGTAACAACACCTGTATCCTCAATATACTAGGATGTTGTTATAAGAAGTATTCAAACTACACATACACACAACTCCATCTAATGGATGATGAACATAATGTTTCTGTGGATGGCAAACTAACGCCTCACGAAACGATGACTGTTCAAATACATCTTACCGCCTCTCATGGTGGCCATTATGATGGCACTGTAATTAAATATGATATTAATGATATATATTTTATATATAAGCTTCTGTAATTCCATTTTATTTCATACCATTATTCGTTTAATGATGTATATACATACGATAATTTCATTTGAGGAAGTGCGGACTACCGCCCCCTTAAAATGATATGACTCGTTCATACCACACATGGAACGTATAAAGGATGGTGTTAATGAACTTAAGTAACATATATAAAATATTATATTATACTGGAATAGTAATATACCTATGTATCATTTGGATTCGATTCTTTTAAAATAAAAATTAAATGGAAATAGCGTTTGTGCGTACGTACGGACTACCGTCTCCACGAACGCGATGAGATTCATTCTCCTTCGTATCCATTCAAGTATAATTATCATTTAATGATTTAAAAATGATGTTTAAGGACTTGATATCATTCTGGATATGAATAAGATACAACAAACATGACTTATGTAACAAAACATATAAAGAAAATGAGTAAGTTAACACCCGAAACGACGATAATACTAAGATATTATTATCAAATCAATATTAAAAGATCATATATGATATCATATTAATGTATATGATTCTTCTATAATTTAGTAACAATTATTTCACTATTATACAGGAGGTTAACCTACCCCAACCAAGGAAAAGTACAAGGTAAGGGTTATTTCACAATCTTTTCATTATCCGAGGTTGTTTATACGTAATAATCTACTGGGATCTCTTTATCATCCACATCCATGTTTCTTAAAAATGCATTTCAAAACATTTTTACTATTTACTAGAATATGAGTTAAAGTCATTTATACCATTTTTGACTTTTATAAGTGGTTTATAAAGGAATCTTTCGGTCGTATTCAAAACAAGGTCCTTTTTAACCTTTTCGACAGAATTGAGGTAAAAATGTTTTTTTTAACTTATAAGGCGGGTGCGGTTATTTTCCGCCATTATAAAATCGTCGAAGCTTTCCATACAAGCTTATAAGAATATTTTCAAAGAATATGTTTTATTTTATATGGACCTTAAATGATTTCAAAATAAAAGGAGATACTTCTTAAAAAAAAAGAATTTTGATTTCATCTATGTCAACATCCTTTGATGGATTTTAAGATTATTTGAAGTTGATTTATTATGATAAAAAACTTCTATATTGTATTGAAGGTTTTGTGATATGTTTGACTGTGGATGTGCTATTTTTATACCATTCATAGTTTATTGTGAAAGTATTGACATTTCGTATGCTAGTTTTAATACGAATGTTTATGTTATGTTTAAACCTTTTCATATGGGAATGCATTGGACTTAATAAGTGACGGGTGGAGCCCGCTATAGCTCCTCGATGCATCGGTAGGTCTCATGAGACAAACTAGTGTCTTGGCACAAGGCCTTGACAAAATCTTATTTGTAGTCTTGGCACGAGGCCTTGGCTATGTGGTTATGATAGTCTGGCATTATGCATTCCAACATTATGAAAGTGGTTATTGATATTGCATGTGATTATTCGATTAGAAGAATATCCATGTGAATAAGTAAATGGAATTATTTCATTTTACTTTTTCCATACTATGTTGAAGTTCAATTTTAAAAGGCTTTTGTTTTAGTAATTCATTGCCTTAAATGTTTATGATTATTTTGAATGTTCCGCTATATTGTTATCCTTACTGGGCATTTGAGCTCACCCCTTTTCTATGTTTTATTTTTCCCAGGTAGTGAAGAAGTAAATTATGAATGACTTGCAGGGATATTATGAGGGGTTAATAGTGTGGATATGAAGACTTTGTTGTTGTAGTAGTTTTTCACATTGAAATGTAATGTAAAACTTTATGATTATATCTAGTGTTTCCAAGGCTACTAAACCAATCGGTCTTTCGGGATTTGATCTTTCTTGTGATCATGCCAATGTTACGAAGTAATGCACCGAATCTGGGTAGCTGGGGTCGGGGCGTTACAGTTGGTATCAGAGGAAGTTTAGTACAAACCTTGGAAGCTAGATTTAGATAAACTCTGATTAGAGCACGTAGACCTAAGATGAACTTTGAGGATTAGTATAGAAGAACTTCCTATAATTTTGGTATTGTAGAGATTTTGTGAGTTTTCCGAGCAATACATCCCTGTCTGGATACGAGCAGGTAGAGGCGGCTCTGGCACAGATGTACCTAGGGGTAAAACCCGAAAACACCGCTTTGAGCTAGACTCGAACGGGAACTGGTGCACGACAACGGGCCTTGCTGCACTCTTGGTTACGACACTCCCGGGGGATATGCTTAGGATAACTCTCATTTTCTTTACAAATCATTATGAAGGGTTTATGAGTATATACTTCCTAAAAGGAGTCATTTTTATGATTATGGATTATATCCATAAATAGTTCAATTTATGTTAAGTGTTTTATAAGTATGGGATTATGTATTTTGATTCATAAACTGATCTAGTGTATGCCATTGTTTAGAAATGGCGCCCAGTAGAAGGAATGAGAACTCTAGCAATGCACATGATGCAAAGAGAAAGAAGGATCATATATTTCATGGTCTTATGCCAGAATTTATAAGAGAAATAGTCTCGCATGTATTATCATCACATGAAGAAATAATATCATGTGTTGATAAGATAAGTAAAGAGTTTACTGAGTCCTATGGATTTGAAGGGAAGCAAGAGAAGAAAAGGATGGAAGAGAGAAAGATGGATAAAGGGAAGAGGGAAAAGAAGAATTTTCCCATATGTGGTAACTGTGGAAAGAAACACCCTGGAACTTGCCTGAAAGGAATGGGAGTTTGTTATAAGTGTGGAGGAGAAGGGCACAAAGTACGTGACTGCAAGGGTAAGAAAATGGTTTCAAATGTTCAATGCTTCATTTGCAAGGAGTTTGGACACTACGCGAACCTATGTCCCAGTCATCAGACTATGCCGCAAATGATGCTATTGGATAATAATCAAGTTATGATACTACCACAGATGAAGAGGAATGATTAGAGTTCTTATGTTGATTATGTCAATTGAGTGTTGTATCAACAATGTATTTGTTATAATAATTATGGAGTATATAAGGATTGTACTGCAGTACTATTTCATTAAGGACTTGAGATTGTGTGAAACAAAGAAAAGTGACTCAACAACAGGATAAATTTTTGGAAAATATATGGTTGAGAGAATGATAAACCATAATATAGTTCTGATACCGAGTTAGTGATTTTGGAATAATACATGATTATTTTGGATAAATTATATTGGATATTCTTGACTACCTTGGAACTGATTAATGATCTGTATATTCCATTATTGTTAGGGTTTAAATCATTTTTGGATTGATGAGGTATATCCAGCATTCTATATGGAATAAGGGAGCATTAATGTAATCAATAAGGAATATGGTAATTCAGGATGTTTCAGTGTATTAAAAGAATACATGATGAAGGTATTCATATGCAATTACGTGGTAAAAAGGATCTACATTATGTTTAACTTCCTTATAAATGTTGGACTATGAGTTTGGTCAGAAATATTTTGGATAAATTCTAGTTTGAGATTAATTTTGGATTGCCATAAAAGGACAACCCGGAGGTCGGGCGGTAACCCGTCGCGTCCGGCAAGGCTGCGAGACTTGAACCCGCAACCGAAGGGAGACAAGGGTGTATCACCTACCACTGGCCCACGAGATGTCCTGGATTAAATAATGTAGTTTTTTTTAAAAGATCTGGTAGATGAATTATAAATTCATTTATTTTGTAACCCTGTACGAATATTATAAATAGAAATTTTTTTTACGTTCTATTATCTTTTAGAGTGAAATATGAGTTTGTGGTAGAAATTTATTAATGGATAAAACTCTAATTATAATGTAAGTATATATCCTTATGATCTTAGCCAATCTCATAAATAAATTCTTCAACATTAATAAAAGGAACTTAGAACAAAAATGTTGTCCTAGATGGTACCTTAAATCATCACTAATTTATGGCTTTGGGATTGTTGGCCTTTTCATAGCCATGTTCTCTACCACTCTCCATCATATAATTGATGGTTATATTTATCTTCCATATCCATATTTTCCTACATGAAACCCTAGTATGTGTTATTTTCGGTAATCTTTATACTTTCCACTCTTTATTTTAAATAGAGGCCTCATTA
This sequence comes from Viscum album, assembly GCA_963277665.1. Taxonomy (NCBI): domain Eukaryota; kingdom Viridiplantae; phylum Streptophyta; class Magnoliopsida; order Santalales; family Viscaceae; genus Viscum; species Viscum album. Next base: position 1,329,915,505 of record OY728163.1, read on the forward strand.
ATTCATTTTTCGATGTGGGATTTCAACTAAGATATTTTGAAACGTCAAAAATGTGTTATCCTAATACCCTATGTTTTGTTGAACCGATGGTATTTCAAATCATCATAGATTTATCAATTTAAGGACCTCAATTTTACACTTTTTTGTGATTGACGACCTCAATCACCACCTATAAATATTTACGTTTTTCCTCCAATTATATGTCTCTAATTGCCACCAATGTTCTCCTAATCGAGATCATAATTTGGTGGTGACCCTTTGATTTCTCTTTTCCTCATATTAAGACTAAATTTTAGTAACCCAATTTCCGATGTGGGTTTTGCCACAAATATATTTTCTATTTTCAACCTTTTATTTTTGAAGAACAATTTCAAATTGCGAGGACACAATTTATTGAAGGAGGGGAGAATGTAACACCCCAAGATTTTATAGTGTGTTATTTCTTAAAAATAATTCAATAACTTTCACTACACGCAACACCAAGTTCAATCGCACCATGACTTACCAAACAAGCTATTCAAAAGAGGTTATGAATAGTGTTAACTAAATTTTAAACTTTATATAATCCTTATAATTTTAGAATCCATATTATGAGTTTCTTAGACATAATGTAAGAACAAATTCATTTTCAGTATTTCAATTTTACCAAATTTTAATAGTGAACCCTTTTTAGATACTATATTTTAAACTTTTTGACTAAATGGGGACATCAAAAATTTAAAATGAAACATCCCAAGCTTCCACGGTACGCTAGCGTGTGTTGTACGCAACACCGAGTTCTAACACACCGTAACCAATCAAACTAGCCGTTATGAATAGTAATACCTACTTTTTGAAATTATATATATTTTATATTTGAAAATGGACTTCATTTTTGGATTCAGAATATCGAATTTAGCCTAAGGTGAAATTTTGGTACATTTCAGATAACTTTCATATTTTGATGAATAGTGAAAATTACTAAATTTTAATTAAAAACAACTTTTTTAATCAAATTAATTACTAGTGATAAATTATGAATTTGAGTGGTTTTAAAGTATATTTAGAATATATTTTTACCATTTAATATAATTTTGGTCATTGGACATAATTTTACAATTAAACCGAACATAAACAAGTGTCAATCTTTTGATAGTTATTATCTCTTAAAAACACGCTTTTTGTTTTGACAGCGGGAATTAATTTTAAATTAATTTCTGCCACTTCTGTGTTTTGAATTTAGAAAAATGGATTCCATATTTGGAATCAGGATGTTCAAATTGTGTAAATAGGTAACTTTTATTTTTAGACATTTTGAATAATTACTGTGGTAAATATTTTATTTACCATGGTTAAGGGTAAATCCGGTAAATAAGGGTTAAAAAATAATATTATAATAATATAAAATTACCCTAAAACGTGTCCTAACCTTATTGGTGGACACATACCCGACCATGAGCATCCTTGGGTCAATTTGGGGACCCCTTGGAGCCACTTGTATGTGGTAGGGACACATTATATTAATAAAGTTAAAATAAAAATAAAAATGGCATAAGCTTACATCTTTTAGAAGAAAATTTTTACATAGGGTTATACATGTTGGATTTTCGATTATAAATATTCATTAGAAAGCTAAAAAGATTTCCTACATGATGATATTTTATTTATAATTTTTAGACATCAAATAAGTTAAATTATTAATGACACAATAATGATGCAATGTTTACCTCATTAATAAATCATTGAAATAAATAATATTATAATGATTAAAATATTATCTAAAACCTGTCCAATTCTTATTGGTTGATTTTATTTAGAATATTAGTCATCTTATCTTCGACCTCAATGATTTTTGGACCATTATAAACCGAATATAATTATATTATAAAGTAATACTTTCACTCTTTCCTAAAGAGCCCCTCCTCTCCCTTATAAAAGGAGACCAATTCTACTCATTCCTCACACCTCTCAAGCCACTTGGCTCGTCCAAACTCTGCCCAAATAAGCTCCCCACATCCCTCTCCTCATCCTTGAAGCTTCCCCTTAGGCAGAAAGCATTTCAAGAAGTCCTTTGGTTCCAACCAAAGTGAGTTACCTAAATTAAAGGTAACGTTTTCTCTTAAATTATTTTCATTTATTTTGCTTCTTCAACCCCCAAACTCTTTTTATTTCCATTCTTTTGTAACAACACCTGTATCCTCAATATACTAGGATGTTGTTATAAGAAGTATTCAAACTACACATACACACAACTCCATCTAATGGATGATGAACATAATGTTTCTGTGGATGGCAAACTAACGCCTCACGAAACGATGATTGTTCAAATACATCTTACTGCCTCTCATGGTGGCCATTATGATGGCACTGTAATTAAATATGATATTAATGATATATATTTTATATATAAGCTTCTGTAATTCCATTTTATTTCATACCATTATTCGTTTAATGATGTATATACATACGATAATTTCATTTGAGGAAGTGCGGACTACCGCCCCCTTAAAATGATATGACTCGTTCATACCACACATGGAACGTATAAAGGATGGTGTTAATGAACTTAAGTAACATATATAAAATATTATATTATACTGGAATAGTAATATACCTATGTATCATTTGGATTCGATTCTTTTAAAATAAAAATTAAATGGAAATAGCGTTCGTGCGTACGTACGGACTACCGTCTCCACGAACGCGATGAGATTCATTCTCCTTCGTATCCATTCAAGTATAATTATCATTTAATGATTTAAAAATGATGTTTAAGGACTTGATATCATTCTGGATATGAATAAGATACAACAAACATGACTTATGTAACAAAACATATAAAGAAAATGAGTAAGTTAACACCCGAAACGACGATAATACTAAGATATTATTATCAAATCAATATTAAAAGATCATATATGATATCATATTAATGTATATGATTCTTCTATAATTTAGTAACAATTATTTCACTATTATACAGGAGGTTAACCTACCCCAACCAAGGAAAAGTACAAGGTAAGGTTTATTTCACAATCTCTTCATTATCCGAGGTTGTTTATACGTAATAATCTACTGGGATCTCTTTATCATCCACATCCATGTTTCTTAAAAATGCATTTCAAAACATTTTTACTATTTACTAGAATATGAGTTAAAGTCATTTATACCATTTTTGACTTTTATAAGTGGTTTATAAAGGAATCTTTCGGTCGTATTCAAAACAAGGTCCTTTTTAACCTTTTCGACAGAATTGAGGTAAGAATGTTTTTTTTAACTTATACGGCGGGTGCGGTTATTTTCCGCCGTTATAAAATCGTCGAAGCTTTCCATACAAGCTTATAAGAATATTTTCAAAGAAAATGTTTTATTTTATATGGACCTTAAATGATTTCAAAATAAAAGGAGATACTTCTTAAAAAAAAGAATTTTGATTTCATCTATGTCAACATCCTTTGATGGATTTTAAGATTATTTGAAGTTGATTTATTATGATACAAAACTTCTATATTGTATTGAAGGTTTTGTGATATGTTTGACTGTGGATGTGCTATTTTTATACCATTCATAGTTTATTGTGAAAGTATTGACATTTCGTATGCTAGTTTTAATACGAATGTTTATGTTATGTTTAAACCTTTTCATATGGGAATGCATTGGACTTAATAAGTGACGGGTGGAGCCCGCTATAGCTCCTCGATGCATCGGTAGGTCTCATGAGACAAACTAGTGTCTTGGCACAAGGCCTTGACAAAATCGTATTTGTAGTCTTGGCACGAGGCCTTGGCTATGTGGTTATGATAGTCTGGCATTATGCATTCCAACATTATGAAAGTGGTTATTGATATTGCATGTGATTATTCGATTAGAAGAATATCCATGTGAATAAGTAAATGGAATTATTTCATTTTACTTTTGCCATACTATGTTGAAGTTCAATTTTAAAAGGCTTTTGTTTTAGTAATTCATTGCCTTAAATGTTTATGATTATTTTGAATGTTCCGCTATATTGTTATCCTTATTGGGCATTTGAGCTCACCCATTTTCTATGTTTTATTTTTCCCAGGTAGTGAAGAAGTAAATTATGAATGACTTGCAGGGATATTATGAGGGGTTAATAGTGTGGATATGAAGACTTTGTTGTTGTAGTAGTTTTTCACTTTGAAATGTAATGTAAAACTTTATGATTATATCTAGTGTTTCCAAGGCTACTAAACCAATCGGTCTTTCGGGATTTGATCTTTCTTGTGATCATGCCAATGTTACGAAGTAATGCACCGACTCTGGGTAGCTGGGGTCGGGGCGTTACATTAGACCATATAAATATCAATTTATTTATTTTTAAATATTTTTCTGATTTTTAAAAAAATTTATAATATGTAATTTTTATAAAATAACAATAGTGTCAATTTTAACACCATTCCATGATTTTCATTTAAAAAAAATTCCACACAGAGAATATATTAGAACCAAAATATTTAATAGATTCCTAATATGTCATATTCATCTTTAAAGTTTTTGGAGAACATTAATTAGTTCTTATAATATTTATTTTAATATTTTTAAAAACATTTCTTTGGTATTTAAATTAATAAAATAATTTCTACCTCACTATTGTGTCATCATTAATACTAATTATTTAATCCCTAATAAATTCTCATTATTTATATAATTTTATTATATTTCCTTAGACTATTTATATTAGAATTTTTATGAATTTTATCACTAAATTATAATTATTACACTTATAAGATATTAGAGAGTGACATGTTGTCAGTTTATTTGGATATAATAATAATTATATCATTTTCATAGTAATAAGTCCATGAAACGAATATATTCTGACACTTAGGTGATATGGGTCAAATTTTATTCATCCAATATAATTTTGGAAGGTGGTAGGGTAACCTTATAATCGTAATTTTATCCTTAATTTCATGATTTACCTTTAACTATAATAAAAAAAATTTACCATAGATACCATTCATAATGTCCAAAAAAAAAATTAAAGTATCATATTAACATAATTTGGACCCACTTAATACAAATATGAAACCATTTTTCAAAATTAAAAACACAAAAGTTGCAGTAGTTAATTTAAAATTAATCAGTTTGTTAAGAAAATGGGTTTTAAAATTTAAAACATTGTCAAAGATTGAAATGTTTTTACGGATTAATTCAATGTAATCTTAATAGTGATGACATAAATTATATTAAATGGTAAAAATATATTATAATTATACTTTAATGTCATTATATTTTATCATTTAACCATATAAATTATATTTATGAAAAAACATGTTTTTAAGAAAAATTTAGCGTATTTTTACTATTCAACATAATATGAAAGTTATCAGAAATGTATGAAAATTTTATCCAATGTAAATTTTTATAATATGATTCAAAAGAAGAAGATTATTTTGTAAAATTGAACTTATAAACATGTCAAAAATTAGATTTAAAATGGGTACGCCAGCAAAAGGAGGTAAAACTGTATTTTTTTAAATATATTTATTTTATCCGAAAAATTGATTTTGTATACATAACACATTATAGAAAAAGTGTAAGATGAATTATAATATTATAATATGAAAAATTTATTTAATATTATTCATAATGTATAGTACATAATATTATAATAATATATCATTTTTTAATGAAACTCACTATTACGTACAAAGCAAACTATCGAGGAAGGTTGCTCTTGTGTGTAACGCAAGCCAAGCTAGTGTTGTGTGTAGTCAAATAATACATTGCTATTGAGTATAACATAAGTCAAAATAATATATATATTTCTCATAAAATATTAGGGTGTTACATTCTACCCACCTTAAAATGAATTTCGCCCTCGAAAATCATCACTTCGTAAAAAACAGATGAGGATACCTCTCCCTCATCATATCATCAAGTTACTATGTATCTTCTTTTAATTGGAGGTTCCTCCATAATCATTTAACCAAGAGAGTGGTCTTTTTTCATAGAAATTCGTTTCGACGATATAGAATCTCTATCGGCTTTTCGTCATACGAAAGATCTTGCTTTAGTGGTATAACATCTGAGCTTAGTACGTGTGAAGGATCAGGTATGTACTTTATCATGAGAGATACATAGAACACATCATGAACTTGAGAGAGATTTTGTGTATGTGCCAATCGGTAAGATATATTCCCAACACGATCCAGTATTTCGAATGGACTGATATACATGGGGATCATCTTACACTTCTTTTCAAATCTCATTACTCCATTCCTTGGAGATATTCGTAAAAACACTTTATCACCCACTTCAAACTCTAGGACTTTTCTTTGGTTGTCAGTATAACATTATTGTCAAATCTAAGATGATATTATGTGTTTTTGAATAGATCTGACATTTTCTGTCATCTTATCAACAAGATCAGGTCCTAATAGATTTCTTTCCCCAACTTTATCCCATCAAGTTGGAGTTCATAATTTCTTTCTATAGAGAGCTTCATAAGGATCCATCTGAATACTTGAGTGAAAGCTATTAATATTAGAAAATTCCACCAAAAGTAGGTGTTTATCCCAAAAACTTTTTAAATCTATAGATCCATCTCTAAACATGTCTTCCAATGATTTAATTGTCCTCTCAGACTAATCGTCTTTCTAAGGATGATAGGCAGTGCTGAAACATGACTATGTATCCAGAGCATGCTGAAGACTTTGCCAGAACTTCATGGTTAAGCACGGATCCTGATCAGATATAATGGAAAGTGTTACTCCATGAAATCTTACCATTTCCTTTACATATATCCTTAAAATCTGATCAAGAGAGAAATATTCTCTAATATAAATGAATTGTGCCGACTTTGTAAGATAATCAACTATAACCTCAATAGCATTATTGCCTTTGGATATTTTGGGAAGTCCATTGACAAAGTCCATAGTGATGTTTTCCTATTTCCATTCTGGTATGGGTAATTGTTATAACATCCCCTTAGACATTTGTCTGTCATCTTTAACATGCTGACAAACCAAGCATCAAGAGACATATTCAGTGATTTCTCTTTTCATGCCATCCCACCAAAAATACTCTTTTAGGTCCTTCTACATTTATGTACCTCTATGATGAATAGATAATGATGAACTATGACCCTCATCCAGTATCTCATTCTTTAATTCTAGTATGGGAGGAATACAGAAACGGTTTCAGAACCTTATTATCCCATCACAATCACGGTTGAATTCAAGATCATTTCTCACCTTCTTTTGTAGCACAACATACTCCTTCTGTGCCTCTGTAATAATCACTTGTCTAGAAGGTTGAACATTCATTTGATAAAGATAATATATCTCCCCTCTCATTAAAATTCCAAGATACATCCTTTGTAAATCCTTAAATATTGTATCTTTTGTGATCCTCATCAGGGATATGCTAGAAAGGTCTTGTCGACTTAATGCGTCATCCACCTTGATTTCTTTCCCAGGGTGGTAATGTATGGAGTATTCATAATCCTTAATCAGCTCTAACCATCTTTATTGGCGCATATTCAGCTCCTTTTGTGTGAAAATAAACTTTAAACTGTTATGATCAGAATAAATATCACACTATTCACTATAAAGATAATGCCTCGAAATCTTTAATGAAAAGATTACCATGGCTAACTCCAAATTATGATTTGGGTAATTTTTCTCATTTATTTTCAACTATAGTGAGGCATAAGATATCACCATATCATTTTGCAAGAGAACACACCCCGACCCTTTATTGGATGCATCACTATAGATCACAAACCATTCTCCACTATAAGTAAGTGTGAGCACAGTTACACTGTCTAACATTCTTTTTATCTCTTTGAAATTCTATTAACATTCCTCCATCCAAACAAACATAACTCCTTTCCGAGTAAATTTGGTGAGTGTGTAAGATAATCTCAAAAAATCATTCCAAAAACGTTGATAATACCCATCTAAAACAAGAAAACCTTGGATTTCAGTTACTATTGTTGGTTAGGACCATCATTCAATAACTGTCATTTTTTATATATCCACAAACAACCCTTTTTTGGAGATTCTGTGACCTAAAAATGAAACATTTGGAAGCCATAATTCACCCTTGGAAAATTCTTCATAACGATTCTCCTTTCTCAGGGTCTTCAATACAATCCTCAAGGGATCCTCATATTCTTCATTTCTCTTTGAATATAAATGAATATCCTCTATAAATACAACCACAAACTGATCATTATAGTCTCTAAAGACTCTATTCATTAGATTCATGAATATAGAAGGGGAATTAGTAAGACCAAATGGCATCACTATAAATCCATAGTGTCCATACCTTGTACGGAAAGCTGTCATTGGTATATCCTCTGTTTTGACCCTTAATTGATGATAACCTGAACGAAGATCAATGTTGGAAAATTATTGAGCTCTTCACAGTCGGTCAAATACGTCATTAATGCATGGGTGATGATATTTTTTCATGATAGTTATCTTGTTATGTTCTCGATAATCAATATAGAGTCTCATTGATCCATCTTTATTCTTAACAAAGAGAATAGGTTCTCCCAAAGGTGATGAACTAGGGAATATGAATCCCTAATCAAGATTCTATGGGAGTTTCTTCTTTAATAAATGCAATACAAATGGGTCCATTCTATAAGCTGTCTTTGAAATGGGCATAGCACCCAGTATGAGTTCTATTGAAAACTCAACTTCACGATTTGGTGAAAGCCCTAGAAATTCCCCTAGAAAGACAACATCAAACTCCCATACAATGGGAATATTCTTAATCATGAGTTTCTCACCAACCATTTGAGATAAATAACGTTCATTTAATGTAATCAAGAAACATAAGATGGAATAAATTTCCCAAGGAAGGTTATATTCATCCTTGAATTTATAAATGATCATAGATTGATCATGAATATGAAATGTGACTTCCCTTATTTGGAAATTCAAATGAGATCCATATAATGAAAGACAGTCCATTCCAAGAATCACATAAAATTCCTCTATAAGAATGATCACATTATTTGCTGGAAGCACTTTCCCAAAAACAACAATTAGAGTAGAATTGTAAAATTTGAAGCGACTATTGTGCCATTAGGAGTTGTCATAGCTAAATCAAAATCTAATTGTTGATGTAGTACAATGATAACCAGAGAAAATTAATCAGAAACAGAAGAGTGGGTAGATATCAAATCAAATAAAACATTTTCTACTTTAGAGTGGATGGTATGTGTACATTTCACCACATCGTTATCATATTCTACACCACCGATAGAAATTGCATGTGACTTTCCTTTGCCTTCGGCCTTAAGAGTTTGTTGATGTTGATCATCATCAACAACCCTTGGATTTGGGAATTGATTAGCATAATTCCCTGTTTCCTTGCACTTGTAACATTTATGTGTAGTAGGTTCATTCTTTCTATACCTTTCTTTGTTCACACCATTAAACATCTTCATCCCATTACTTCGACATAAAATTGCTCGATGGCCATATTTTCCATATTTAAAACATTTAATTGTCCATTTAAGACAATTACCTCCATTTTTCATTCCACACTTTGAACATAAGGGAAAACTAATATTCGTTTCATTGTGGTCTTTATATTTTCCTTTAAATTCCATATTACTCTTCTTATCAAACCCATATAACTGACGGGTTACTCCAATCTCCATCTCATCCTTGAGAGCACATCGACCAATTTCTTCATAGCAATTGAAGACCCTTATGGCTAACACCCTTTGAATACTTGGATTTAAGACACTAAAGAACAGATCAATATTACTCTCAGGTTGGATAAAAATTCTGGAAGGGTGCCTTGAATGTCTTGTAAAATTTGCTTCGTAGGTACCAACAGAGTCATCATCCTTTTGAATTATTTCAAGAAACTCCTTCTCCATATTTGTTCAATTAATACAGGGGATGTACTTGTTGAAAAATAAGTTCATGAACTCATCCCATTCCATGAAATCAATTTCAACTCTTGGCCACATATTATTTATAAGATTCCACCATTGATCAGCTTCACCTTCCAAAAGATATAATGTTAAGATGACATTATCAAGTTCAGAACATTATAGAACTGAAAATATCCTTTCAGTGGTTTTGATGCATTGTTCATCCACTAATGGATCAGAAGACCTGCTGAATGAAGGTGGACGCTACCTCATGAAGGATTCAACAAAATGTAACTCCTTCCTTTTCTCGTTTGGAAGTACATCACGATTCATAGCGTGAGATAGTTGTGTGAGAATGGCTACACGATTTTTCATTCAAACTCCCATAATGTTTGGTTGATCATGGGGACAATCATTGAATTTCCCCTCGCATTCAGCAAGGTTCATTTGGGTTCCGGTCATTGACTTAAAAAAAGAAGCATACCATGGGAAACACTAATTACCACAAGAAAACCACATAATCAGGAATAAAATTTCACACTTTAGGTCTTATCATAGGTTATTCATGGACATTTCTAAAGCACTAAGATATTTTTCTATGCTTATACATATCCTTAGGGTTCTTACTAAGGTGTTCACATCCTAGTCTCCAATAGTTAACTATACCTTTCCACTTACACCCACTATAATGAACCATACTTTACAAACATTTTAATTACATCAGAATTTTAGAATACATATTAAAACATATAACAAAACCATGATAAGACCATATTGGTATAGTGTTATTAGAAACTGGGAAACATAAACAACTGGTTCAGAAATCATCTACATTGTCTCCCATTTATTTCATCACATCTAGAGTCCTTTTTGGAATATCCTACTTAATACCATTCATCCTGACCTGGGGAAAAGAAAACATACATAATATTGAGCTCAAATTCTCATCAAGGGTAAACAAAGGAAATATCAATCATATTATATACATAAAAACATAAAATTTTGAAAATCTAAACCTGCAAAAGGGATCATAATATCATGACATGAGATAAATCATAGTAGTAAAATGTAATTCCAATAATCATAACCTAAAACATGATACTTTGTGGAATTCACACATAACCATAAGAAATCATTTCATATTAGTCAAGACTCATTTCAATGACCATCATAGAAGGCAAAGTCCATTACTGAACCAAGTTCAATCCTTGTTCCAGTCCTGAATCATTGAACTAGATTAACATTCCACTCCATCCATGTCTATCTAATGAGATATAAATTTTTTCCAAACTAATTGGAGGGAGATATAGGTCACACCCATTTAATAATTAAATCATTCTTATGTGTGCCACAAAATGATAAATCATACATCACAACATAACCCATGTGATAAAAATGGGATCCTTAAACATCATGCCATCACAACCTAATCGATATAGGATAATGGAATTCATAAAAATAATTCCATCATAACATAATAAAATAAATGTAATAATAGGGATAGAAACCTAACCATATATCATCTTATATGGAAAATAATTTTGATAAAACACTTGAAGTCGGTTCTTGACAAAAATATCCTTTCTTCTTCTAAATAATTTTATTTTCTCAAAATGAAATAAAATTTTAAAGAAATTAATATTTGTTGAAAATAATCACTAAATCTTGTATAGGAAGATTCATGGAAAGAAGGAGTTATGAAACAGTAAAAATATATTCATGCAGTATAAGTTAAAAAAACATTCTTCTCGTACTTTGGCCGGAAAAATGAAAAATTATCTCGTACTAAAAATGACAAAAGATTCCCTTCATATATTTTATTAAAATTTCCTCCAATAGGTAATATTGGATTTAAAAAAATTTAGGAGGATAGAAATAATATTACATATTGAAGAAACATGTATGTGGATGATAAATATGCCCCAGTAAATACTGAAGTATAAAAAATCTCGGGTAAAAATTGAGATTGTGAGATTTTCCCTTACTTTAGGTATGATATGCTTCTTATGTATCCGAACCTCCTGTATTATGATTTAAATAATGTTAAAGATCTATTAATGATTCATATTTATTTTTATTATAACATTTATGAACACATTTTCATCCTTTGGTTAGTAATATTTCCTTGTTACTCATTGTTTGGGTATTAACTGCTTTATATTCATACGTACGATTTGTTGGATAAGTTCATATTACTATTTTTAAGTTATAGCTATATAAAATAATGAATGGTATTAGTATAATATATATAATTTTTATTCATTCAATTTGTTTTTATAACCATAGTTTAATGAAGATCATGTATAATGAATCACATCACACCATGGAGACAGTAAGTCGGACGTCCGCACGAGCGACGATATCATTCCCATAATTATTGAATGGTATTGGAGTGGATGATAGAATATCTCAGAATTATTATCATGTTATAATAATCATATATATCCATTCATTACAACATTATACCCATCCAAGTATGGTGGTGGTGGAAAACAGATTGCGCCATGACGTGGAGATGATATTCCGTACGTACACACACGCAATGATTTCATTTTCCGTAGGATGGATTGAAAGTGAAATAGAGTTGTTTCATATTTATAATAAAATATAAGTATATTATTGATACTAATTTTATTACTTAAAAAAGAAAAAAATAAGGAAGAGGAAGTATAAGAAGAAATAAATTTGGATGAAATGGTAAAGGATATTACCTCTTATTCGACGAGCCTCTTCGAAACCTCCTCTTAGGGCACTAAAAATGGTCTTTGAAGAAGACCAAGACCACTAGTATGTTTATAGGGATGTGGAGAATAGAAATATAGAGGTTTTGTTCAAACATTAAGGCTCAAAATGTTTTTAAGAGGAGAGGGAGGATGTGCCCTTTTATAAGGGAGGATAGGGGCACCTTTGGAATCATAAAAAATATTAATTTATCATAAATTAATAACGCACTTAGAAACCACCAAAAATGGCTAAATTATAATATTATATGAGATAGGTTTCTAATATAATAAATAAATAAAATTTATACATGGTGGGAATTTATTTTAAACCTTATCAACTTGATTTATACTTATTTAATCTATTTTATTTTATTTGTGGTAATAATATTCTAAATTTTAAATTGTTATAAATAATTACTTATGTATTTTGAATTTTCCATAATTGGATAAATTATGAAATTTTCGACCATATTAATTTATATTTAATTTTTTTTAATATTTTTGTTATTTTTAAACAATTTTATAATATATAATTTTTATAAAATAACAATAGTGTCAATTATGAAACTATTCATTTATTTTCTTTTAAATAAAATCCCACAAAGAATATATTCAAACCAAAATATTTAATAGATTTTTAATATGTCATATTCATATATAAAATTTGTGGAGACCATCAATTAGCTCATATATTATTTATTATAATATTTTTAAAACCATTTATTTTATATTTCAATTAATAATATAATTATACATCATTATTGTGTCATTATTAATAATAATTATTTAATCCCTAAAAATTATAAATAAATTTTCATGATCTAGATTATTTTGTAATATTTCTTTAGAATATTTATATTCGATGTTTTATGATGTTTATCACTAAATTAAAATTATTATACTTATATGATATTAAGGAGTGACATGTTGTCACTTTCTTTGGTTTTAATAATAATTATATCATTTTCATGGTAAAATATCCTTGAAACAAATATATTCTGACGAATAGGTGATTTGGGTTGAATTTTATTCATCCAATATAATTTTGGAAGGTGGTTGGGTAATTTTATAATCTAATTTTTAACCTTAATTTCTCGATTTACCCTCAACTATAGTAAATAAAAATTATCGTAGTTACAAATCATAATGTCAAAAAAATAAAAGTAACCTCTTAAAAAACATTTGACCCACTAAATCCAAATATGGAATCAATTTTTCAAAATTCTAAACACATAAGTTGTAGTAATTAATTTAAAATTAATCCCTTTGTAAAGAAAATAGGTTTTAAAAATTAAAACTCTATCAAAGATTGAAATTTTTTTACCTATGAATTCAATGTAAAATCAATGGTAATGACATAAATTATATTAAATGGTAAAGATATATTTTATTTATAATTTAAAACCATTAAATTTTATCACCTAACCATGTAAATTTTGTTGATGAAAAAAATCGTTTTTATGAAAAATTTAGCGTATTTTTTACTACTCATCCAAATATGAAAGTTATCAGAAAAGTATCAAAAATTTATCCAATGTAAATTTTTCTGTCTTGATTAAAAATAATAAGATTATTTTGTAAAATTGAACTTATAAACATTTCATAAAATATATTTAAAATGGGTTCGCCATCAAAAGGAGGTAAAACTGCATTTTTTTAAAAAAATACTTATTTTATCCGATTTTTTTTTTTGCATAGCCCATTCTAGAAAACGAGTAAGATGAAGTAAAATGTTATAAAATTCAAAATTCAAATAATAATATTTATAACATCTAGTTCATTGTATTATAATAATGTATCATTTTTTGTGAAACTCGATATTGCGTACAACGCAAGCTATCGAGGAAGGTTTCTCTTGCGTGTAATGCAAGACAAGCCAGTGTTGTGTGCAGAGAAATTTTTCTTTAAAGTTTCGTATAACATAAGACATAAAAAAATATATATTTCTCATAAAATATTATGGTGTTACAAATTTGATGATATATCTTAGACATGTTTTGAGTCATTTATTATTATATTTCTAAAAATTATATTTTTCGGGTTTTTGAAGTTGGTAATTTTTTTTACCAAGTAATGTAGGTTTTCATGAATAAATAAAATTACCATGTTAACAAATATTTGTGAAATGAACCTATATATTATTACTTATATATATATATATATATCTTGTACGTAGATAAGAAACATTCAATCCTATGTCGATGTACGTAAAGTCTTCAAGGGGTCCTGTTGGAACTTGAGCCGACTATTATTTATTATTCAGAAATAACTATTACTATTTCTACTTTCAAAATGATATTCTATGTACACTATTTGGATTATTTATTGAAAATATTGGTGATGGACAATGATGATAATGTCACATCCACCATAGGCTTCCCTAGTATATGATTAGACTTTAGAACATTATGTGCGGCCAATGGAATGCTACTTGAAATAGATATTGGATCTTTCTTAATTATATCATGGTTCCTGGGAATCAATGACTAAAAATATGGTCATTTTTCTAATTGAAATATATTTTTCCCTTTTCTATTTTTATATAATTATGTACATTCATTTCCCTTATTTATATTGTTTTATATCATTATAATATGTCATAATTGTACATGACTTGTACCTTATCATTTGAATAATATTACTGCTACTATGTTGTTTATGATTATGTAGTGGTTTATTACATATTTTTCCTCAATCTGATTTTCCTATATAATGATTTTAATATTGTTTTTTTATTTATCTTATCCACTATTCCACTAAGTCATGAAGGTATAGTCTCTCCACAATACCACCTTGGACCATCACTGATAGTCAACAACCTATGACATACATGGAGGCATGCTTGATGCCAGGAGACCCATTAGCTTGGGGAAATAGATAAGTGGATAATGGGTTGGGATATTACATATTGTAAATAATTTCCTGAAAAAACATACATATATAGTTTCTTTTAAGTGGTGATGATAAGTCCCTCTTATATGTTCACAATAATGTCATTTTTAAATACCTATAACATATCAGGGATTCTATCAAACTGTCCCAAGAATAATGTCTCAAAAAAGGCTTTATAATTTATTTTTTATTGGTGTGGGAATAGAATGACTCAAAAATGAATTTTATAACGACCCCAAATTTAATTACATTGTTATTACTTCCGAATTGATTCATACTTATTACAGAATATAACAAAACCATGATAGCACCGTATAGGTATAGTGTATTTAAAATTTAAAACATAAACAATTTGTTCATAAATCATCTACATTGTATCCCATTTATTTCATCATATCTAGAGTCCCTTTTGGCATATCCTTCTTAATACCCTTTTTCCTAGCCCGGGGAAAATAAAACATACCAAAGGGTGGGATAAAATACTCAGCAAGGGTAATGAAAGGAAATATCAATCATATCATATTCATAATAAAATAATATTTTGAAAATATTAACCAGCAAAAGTGATCATAATATCATGACATAGGATAAATAATAGTAGTGAACTGTAATCAAAATAATCATCACATAAAACATGTCACATTTTTGAATACATGCATAATAATAGAAAATCATTTGATATTAGTCAAGACTCATTTAAAAGACCATCATAGAGGACATAGTCCATTACTGAACCGAGTTCACTCCTCGTTCCAGTCCTGTATCACTGAACGAGATTAACTTGTTGTTCTGGCTATGTCTATCTCATGAGATATAATTCTTTACCCAATTAATTGTAGGGAGATATAGGTCCCACCCATATTATAATGAAACCTTTCTTATGTGTGCCACAAAATCATATAAAATACATCATAGCATAACCCAAGTAATAAAAATGTGATTCTTAAACATCATGCCATCATAACATAATCCATACAAGACAAAAGACTTCATAAAAATAATTCCATCATACCACAATCAAATCAATGTAATAAGAGGGATAGAAACCTAACCCTCTATAATCTTATATGGAAAATAATTTTGATAAAACACTTCAACTCAGTTCTTGTGGAAAATAACCTTTCTTATTCAAAATCATTTTCTTTTCTCAAAATGAAATTCAATTTAAAAGAAATGAATTTATGTCGAATATAATAATGAAATATTTTATAGGAATATTCATGTAATTAAGGAGTTATGAAACTGTAAAATTCCGTTCATGCAGTATATGTTAAAAACATTCTTCTCGTACCTCAGCTGGAAAAGACAAAAAGTATCTCATACTGAAATCGACAAAATATTACTTTCATATCTTTTACTCAAATTAACACCAATAGGTAAAATTGGATTTATAAAATTCTATGAGGATTAAAATAATATTACATTTTGAGGAAACATGGATGTGGATGATAAATATTACCTAGTAAATACTGAAGTATAAATAATCTCGGGTAACAATTGAGGTTGCGAGATTTTCCCTTACCTTAGGTCTGATATGACATGTATATAACCAAACCTCATAATAATTATTTAAATAATGTTACCGATCTATTAAAGAATCATAATTATTTTTATGATAACATTTATGAAAAAAATTTCATATGTTTGTTAGTAACATTTCATTGTTACTCATTGTTTGGGTATTAACTACTTTATTTTCATCCGTATGTTTTGTCGGATAAGTTCATATTACTATTTTTAGGTTATAGTTATATCGTTTAAATAATGGTATTATTATAATATATATCATATTTATTCATTCAATGTTTTTATATAATCATGGTTTAATGAAGATCATGTAGAATGAATCACATCGCACCATGTATACGGTAAGTCGTACGTACGCAAGAGTGACGATATCATTACCATAATTATTGAATGGTATTGGAGTGGATGATAGAGTATCTCAGAATTAAATGATGTTATTATAATCATATATATATATTCTTGACACCATTATACCCATCCATGTATGATGGTGGTGGAAAACAAATTACACCACGACATGGAGACAGTATTCTGTATGTACGTACACACGCGCGGTGATTTCATTTTTCGTAGGATGGACAGTAGGTGAGATAGAGTTGTTTAGTATTTCTAATAACATATAATTATACTATTGATACATATGTTACTACTTTATAATGAAACAAATAAAGAAGATTTAGTAGAAGAAGAAATAAATTTGAATGAATCAGTAAAGGATATTACCTCTTCTTCGACGTGCGTCTTCTAAACCACCTCTTAGGGAAGAAATGATAGTCTTTGATGATAACATGGACCCCTAGTATGATTCTATGGAAGTGGATAAGTGGAATGGATAGGGTTTTTCTGATATTGAAGTCTGAAAATTTTGCGAAGAGGAGAGGGAGGAGGTGCCCTTTTGTAAGGGAGGAGAGGGGAACCTTTGGAAACATAAAAAATATTAATTTACAATAAATTCAAACCCCATTTAAAAACCACCAAAAATGACTCAATTATAATATGAGATGATATAGGGTTGTAATATCATCAACCAATAAAATCTATATGTTTTGGTAATTTATTTTAAACCTAATAAACTTGTTTTTTCATTATTTAATATATTTAATTTTATTTGTGGTAATAATATTTTAAATTTTAAATTGTTATAAATAATTACTTATGTGTTGTTAATTGTAAATAATTAGATAATTTAGGACATTTTAGACCATATAAATTTCAATTTATTTTTTTGAAATATTTTTCTGATTTTTAAAAAATTATATAATATGTAATTTTTATAAAATAACAATAGTGTAAATTTTAAAACTATTCATTAATTATCATTTAAAAAAAATACACACAGAGAATATATTAGAACCAAAATATTTAATAGATTCCTAATATGTCATATTCATCTATAAAGTTTGTGGAGAACATTAATTAGTTCTTATAATATTTATTTTAATATTTTTCAAAACATTTCTTTGATATTTGAATTAATAAAATAATTTCTACCTCACTATTGTGTCATCATTAATACTAATTATTTAATCCCTAATAAATTCTCATGATGTAGATAATTTTATTATATTTCCTTAGACTATTTATATTAGAATTTTTATGAATTTTATCAATAAATTAGAATTATTACACTTATAAGATATTAGAGAGTGACATGTTGTCACTTTCTTTGGTTATACAAATAATTATATAATTTTCATAGTAATCAGTCCATGAAACGAATATATTCTGACACTTAGGTGATACGGGTCTACTTTTATTCATCCAATATAATTTTGGAAGGTGGTAGGGTAATTTTATAATTTTAATTTTATCCTTAATTTCACGATTTACCATTAACTATAGTAAATAAAAATTACCATAGATACAATTCATAATGTCCAAACAAAAAATAAAAGTATCATATTAACATAATTTGGACCCACTTAATACAAATATGAAACCATTTTTCAAAATTCAAAACACAAAAGTTGCAGTAGTTAATTTAAAATTAATTCATTTGTTAAGAAAATGGATTTTTAAATTTAAAACATTGTTAAAGATTGAAATGTTTTTACGGATTAATTCAATGTAATCTTAATAGTGATGACATAAATTATATTAAATGGTAAAAATATATTATATTTAAACTTTAATGACATTAAATTTTATCATTTAACCATATAAATTATATTTACGAAAAAACATGTTTTTAAGAAAAATTTAGCGTATTTTTACTATTCAACATAATATGAAAGTTATCAGAAATGTATGAAAAATTTATCCAAAGTAAATTATTATAATATTATTCAAAAGAAGAAGTTTATTTTGTAAAATTGAACTTATAAACATGTCATAAATTATATTTAAAATGGGTACGCCAACAAAAGGTGGTAAAACTGTATTTTTTTAAATATATTTATTTTATCTGAAAAATTGATTTTTTATTCATAACACATTATAGAAAAAGTGTAAGATGAATTATAATCTTATAAAATTAAAAATTTATTTAATATTATTCATAATGTATAGTACATAATATTATAATAATATATCATTTTTTAATGAAACTCAGTATTACGTACAACGCAAGCTATCGAGGAAGGTTTCTCTTGTGTGTAACGCAAGCCAAGCTACTGTTGTGTGTAGTCAAATAATACATTGCTGTTGTGTATAACATAAGTCAAAATAATATATATATTTCTCATAAAATATTAGGGTGTTACATTCTACCCACCTTAAAATGAATTTCTCCCTCGAAATTCATCACTTCGTAACAAACAGATGAGGATACCTCTTCCTCATCATATCATCAAGTTACTATGTATCTTCTTTTAATTGGAGGTTCCTCCATAATCATTTAACCAAGAGAGTGGTCTTTTTTCATAGAAATTTGTTTCTACGATATAGAATCTCTATCGGCTGTTCGTCATAAGAAAGATCTTGCTTCAGTAGTATAACATCTGAGCTTAGTACGTGTGAAGGATCAGGTATGTACTTTATCAGGAGAGATACATAGAACACATCATGAACATGAGAGAGATTTGGTGTATGTGCCAATCAGTGAGCTACATTCCCAACGCGATACAGTATTTTGAATGGACTGATATACATGGGGATCATCTTACACTTCTTTTCAAATCTCATTACTCTATTCCTTGGAGATATTCTTAAAAACACTTTATCACCCACTTCAAACTCTAGGTCTTTTCTTTGGTTGTCAGTATAACATTTTTGTCAAATCTAAGATGATCTTAAGTGTTTTTGAATAGATCTGACATTTTCTGTCATCTTATCAACAAGATAGGGTCCTAATAGATTTCTTTCCCCAACTTTATCACATCAAGTTGGAGTTCAGAATTTCTTTCTATAGAGAGCTTCATAAGGATCCATCTGAATACTGGAGTGAAAGATATTAATATTAGAAAATTCCACCAAAAGTAGGTGTTTATCCCAAAAACCTTTTAAATCAATAGATCCATCTCTAAACACGTCTTCCAATGATTTAATTGTCCTCTCAGACTGATCGTCTGTCTGAGGATGATAGGAAGTGTTGAAACATGACTATGTATCCAGAGCATGCTGAAGACTTCGCCAGAACTTCATGGTTAAGCACGGATCCTGATCAGATATAATGGAAAGTGTTACTCCATGAAATCTTACCATTTCCTTTATATATATCCTTAAAATCTGATCAAGAGAGAAATATTCTCTAATATAAATGAATTGTGCCGACTTTGTAAGATAATCAACTATAACCTCAATAGCATTATTGCCTTTGGATATTTTGGGAAGTCCAATGACAAAGTCCATAGTGATGTTTTCCTATTTCCATTCTGGTATGGGTAATTGTTATAACATCCCCTTAGACATTTGTCTGTCATCTTTAACATGATGACAAACCAAGCATCAAGAGACATATTCAGTGATTTCTCTTTTCATGCCATCCCACCAAAAATACTCTTTTAGGTCCTTCTACATTTATGTACCTCTGTGATGAATAGAGAATGATGAACTATGAGCCTCATCCAGTATCTCCTTCTTTAATTCTAGTATGGGAGGAATACAGAAACGGTTTCAGAACCTTATTATCCCATCACAATCATGGTTGAATTCAAGATCATTTCTCACCTTCTTTTGTAGCACAACATAATCCTTCTGTGCCTCTGTAATAATCACTTGTCTAGAAGGTTTAATATTCATTTGATAAAGATAATATATCTCCCCTCTCATTAAAATTACAAGATACATCCTTTGTAAATCATTAAATATTGTATCTTTTGTGATCCTCATCAGGGATATGCTAGCAAGGTCTTGTCGACTGAATGTGTCGTCCACCTTTATTGCTTTCCCAGGGTGGTAATGTATGGAGTAGTCATAATCCTTAATCAGCGCTAACCATTTTTATTGGCGCATATTCAGCTCCTTTTGTGTGAAAATAAACTTCAAAATTTTATGATCAGAATAAATATCACACTATTCACTATAAAGATAATGCCTTGAAATCATTAATGAAAAGATTACCACGGCTAACTCCAAATTATGATTTGGGTAATTTTTCTCATTGATTTTCAACTATAGTGAGGAATAAGATATCACCATATCATTTTGCAAGAGAACACACCCCAACCCTTTATTGGATGCATCACTATAGATCACAAACCATTCTCCACTACAAAGAAGTGTGAGCACAGTTACACTGTCTAACATTCTTTTTATCTCTTTGAAATTCTATTAACATTCATCCGTCCAAACAAACATAACTCCTTTCTGAGTAAATTTGGTGAGTGTGTAAGATAATCTCAAAAAATCATTCCAAAAACATTGATAATACCCAGCTAAACCAAGAAAACCTCGGATTTCAGTTACTGTTGTTGGTTAGGACCATCATTCAATAACATTCATTTTTTATATATCCAAAAATACCCCTTTTTTGGAGATTCTGTGACATAAAAATGAAACATTTGGAAGCCATAATTCACCCTTGGAAAATTTTGCATAACGATTCTCCTTTCTCAGGGTCTTCAATACAATCCTCAAGGGATCATCATGTTCTTCATTTCTCTTTGAATATAAAAAAATATCCTCTATAAATACAACCACAAACTGATCATTATAGTATCTAAAGACTCTATTCATTAGATTCATGAATATAGAAGTGGAATCAGTAAGACCAAATGGCATCACTATAAATCCATAGTGTCCATACCTTGTACGGAAAGATGTCTTTGGTATATCCTCCGTTTTGACCCTTAATGGATGATACCCTGAACGAAGATCAATGTTGGAAAATTATTGAGCTCTGGATAGTCGGTCAAATACGTCATCAATGTATGGGAGATGATATTTGTTCATGATAGTTATCTTGTTAAGTTCTCGATAATCAATATAGAGTCTCATTGATCCATCTTTATTCATAACAAAGGGAATAGGTTCTCCCAAAGGTGATGCACTGGGGCATATGAATCCCTAATCAAGATTCTATGGGAGTTTCTTCTTTAATAAATGCAATACAACTGGGTCCATTCTATAAGCTGTCTTTGAAATGGGCATAGCACCCAGTATGAGTTCTATTGAAAACTCAACTTCACGATTTGGTGAAAGCCCTAGAAATTCCCCTAGAAAGACATCATCAAACTCCCATACAATGGGAATATTCTTAATCATGAGTTTCTCACCAACCATTTGAGATAAATAACGTTTATTTAATGTAATCAAGAAACCTAAGATGAAATAAATTTCCCAAGGAAGGTTATATTCATCCTTGAATTTATAAATGATCATAGATTGATCATGAATATGAAATGTAACTTCCCTTATTTGGAAATTCAAATGAGATCCATATAATGAAAGAAAATCCATTCCAAGAATCTCATAAAATTCCTCTATAAGAATGATCACAAGATTTGCTGGAAGCACTTTCCCAAAAACAGCAATTAGAGCAGAATTGTAAAATTTGAAGCGACTATTGTGCCATTAGGAGTTGTCATAGCTAAATCAATATCTAATTGTTGATGTAGTACAACGATAACCAGAGAAAATTAATCATAAACAGAAGAGTGGGTAGATATCGAATCAAATAAAACATTTTCTACTTTAGAGTGGATGGTATGTGTACATTTAACCACATCCTTATCATATTCTGCACCACCGATAGAAATTGCATGTGACTTTCCTTTGCCTTTGGCCTTAAGAGTTTGTTGATGTTGATCATCATCAACAACCCTTGGATTAGGGAATTGATTAGCATAATTCCCTATTTCCTTGCACTTGTAACATTTATGTGTAGTAGGTGCATTCTTTGTATCCCTTTCTTTGTTCACACCATTAAACATCTTCATCCCATTACTTCGACATAAAATTGCTCGATGGCCATCTTTTCCATATTTAAAACATTTACTTGTCCCTTTAAGACAATTACCTCCATTTTTTATTCCACACTTTGCGCATAAGGGAAAACTAATATTCGTTTCATTGTGGTATTTATGTTTTCCATTGAATTCCATATTGCTCTTCTTATCAAACCCATATGACTGACGGGTTACTCCAATCTCCATCTCATCCTTGAGAGCACATCGACCAATTTCCTCATAGCTATTGAAGTCCCTTATGGCTAACACCCTTTGAATACTTGAATTTAAGCCACTAAAGAATAGATCAATATTACTCTCAGGTTGGATAAAAATTCCGAAAGGGTACCTTGAATGTCTTATAAAATTTGCTTCGTTGGTACCAACAGAGTCATAATCCTTTTGAATTATTTCAAGAAACTCCTTCTCCATATATGTTCAATTAATACAGGGGATGTACTTGTTGAAAAATAAGTTCATGAACTCATCCCATTCCATGGACTCAATTTCATCTCTTGGCCACATATTATTGATAATATTCCACCATTGATCAGCTTCACCTTCCAAAGGATATAATGTTAAGATGACATTATCATGTTCAGAACATTATAGAACTGAAAATATCCTTTCAGTGGTTTTGATGCATTGTTCAGCCACTAATGGATCAGAAGACCCGCTGAATGAAGGTGGATGCTACCTCATGAAGGATTCACCAGAATGTAACTCCTTCCTTTGCTCGTTTGGAAGTATATCATGATTCATAGCGTGGGATAGTGGTGTGAGAATGGCTACACGATTTTTCATTCAAACTCCGATAACGTTTGGTTGATCATGGGGACACTCATTGAATTGCCCCTTGCATTCAACAAGGTTCATTCGGGTTCCGGTAATTGACTTAAACAAAGAAGCATACCATGGGAAACACTAATTACCACAAGAAAACCACATAATCAGGAATAAAATTTCACACTTTAGGTCTTATCATAGGTTATTCATGGACATTTCTAAAGCACTAAGATATTTTTCTATGCTTAGACATATCCTTAGGGTTCTTACTATGGTGTTCACATCCTAGTCTCCAATAGTTAACTATACCTTTCCACTTATACCCACTATAATGAACCATACTTTAAAACATTTTAATTACATCAGAATTTTAGAATACTTATTAAAACAAATAACAAAACCATGATAAGACCATATTTGTATAGTTTTATTAGAAACTGGGAAACATAAACAACTGGTTCAGAAATCATCTACATTGTCTCCCATTTATTTCATCACATCTAGAGTCCTTTTTGGAATATCCTACTTAATACCATTCATCATGACCTGGGGAAAAGAAAACATACATAAGATTGAGCTCAAATTCTCATCAAGGGTAAACAAAGGAAATATCAATCATAAAATATACATAAAAACATAAAAATTTTAAAATCTAAACCTGCAAACGTGATCATAATATCATGACATGAGATAAATCATAGTAGTAAAATGTAATTCCAATAATCATAACCTAAAACATGATACTTTGTGGAATTCACACATAATGATAAGAAATCATTTCATATTAGTCAGGACTCATTTCAATGACCATCATAGAAGGCAAAGTCCATTACTGAACCAAGTTCACTCCTTGTTCCAGTGCTGAATCATTGAACTAGATTAACTTTTTATTACATCCATGTCTATATAATGAGATATAAATCTTTTCCAAACTAATTGGAGGGAGATATAGGTCACACACATTTAATAATTAAATCATTCTTATGTGTGACACAAAATCATAAATCATACATCATCACATAACCCATGTAATAAAAATGGGATCCTTAAACATCATGCCATCACAACCTAATCGATATAAGATAATGGACTTCATAAAAATAATTTCATCATAACATAATCAAATAAATGTAATAATAGGGATAGAAACCTAACCCTATATCATCTTAGATGGAAAATAATTTTGATAAAACACTTGAACTCGGTTCTTGACAAAAATATCCTTTCTTCTTCTAAATAATTTTATTTTCTCAAAATGAAATACAATTTTAAAGAAATTAATTTTTGTTGAAAATAATCACGAAATATTGTATAAGAAGCTTCATGGAAATAAAGAGTTATGAAACAGTAAAAATATATTCATGCAGTATAAGATAAAAAACATTCTTCTCATACATTGGCCAGAAAAATGAAAAAGCATCTCGTACTAAAAACGACAAAAGATTCCTTTCATATATTTTATTAAAATTTTCTCCAATAGGTAATATTGGATTTAAAAAATTGTAAGAGGATAGAAATAATATTACATATTGAAGAAACATGTATGTGGATGATAAATATGCCCCAGTAAATACTGAAGTATAAACAATCTCAGGTAAAAATTGAGATTGTGAGATTTTCCCTTACTTTAGGTATGATATGCTTCTTATGTATCCGAACCTCATGTATTATGATTTAAATAATGTTAAATCTCTATTAATGAGTCATATTTATTTTTATTATAACATTTATGAACATATTTTCATCCTTTGGTTAGTAATATTTCCTTGTTACTCATTGTTTGGGTATTAACTACTTTATATTCATACGCACGATTTGTCGGATAAGTTCATATTACTATTTTTAAGTTATAGCTATATAATATAAAGAATGGTATTAGTATAATATATATAATGTTTATTCATTAAATTTGTTTTTATAACCATAGTTTAATGAAGATCATGTATAATGAATCACATCACACCATGGAGACAGTAAGTCGGACGTCCGCACGAGCGACGATATCATTCCCATAATTATTGAATGGTTTTGGAGTGAATGATAGAATATATCAGAATTATTATTATGTTATAATAATCATATATAGCTATTCATTACAACATTATACCCATCCATGTAAGGTGGTGGTGGAAAACAGATTGCACCATGACATGGAGATGATATTACGTACGTACACACACGCAATGATTTCATTTTCCGTAGGATGGATTGAAAGTGAAATAGAGTTTTTTCATATTTAAAATAACATATAAGTATATTATTGATACTAATTTTATTACTTAAAAAGAAAAAAATAAGTAAGAGGAAGTACAAGAAGAAATAAATTTGGAAGAAATGGTAAAGGATATTACCTCTTATTCGATGAGCCTCTTCTAAACCTCCTCTTAGGGAACTAAAAATGGTCTTCGAAGAAGACCGGGAACACTAGTATGTTTCTAGGGAAGTGGAGAATAGAAATATAGAGGTTTTATTCAATCATGAAGGCTCAAAATGTTTTTAAGAGGAGAGGGAGGATGTACCCTTTTATAAGGGAGGATAGGGGCACCTTTGGAATCATAAAAAATATTAATTTATCATAAATTAATAACGCACTTAAAAACCACCAAAAATGACTCAATTATAATATGAGATGAGATAGTTCTATAATATAATAAAGCAATAAAATTTATACATGGTGGGAATTTATTTTAAACCTTATCAACTTGATTTATACTTATTTAATCTATTTTATTTTATTTGTGGTAATAAAATTCTAAATTTTAAATTGTTATAAATAATTACTTATGTATTTTGAATTTTCCATAATTGGATAAATTATGAAATTTTAGACCATATAAATTTATATTTAAATTTTTTAAATATTTTTGTTATTTTTAAACAATTTTATAATATATAATTTTCATAAAATAACAATAGTGTCAATTCTGACACTATTCATTTATTTGCTTTGAAATAAAATCCCCACATAGAATATATTCGAACCAAAATATTTTATAGATTTTTAATATGTCATATTCGTATATAAAATTTGTGGAGACCATCAATTAGCTCATATATTATTTATTATAATATTTTTAAAACCATTTATTTTATATTTAAATTAATAGAATAATTATATATCATTATTGTGTCATTATTAATAATAATTATTTGATCCCTAAAAATTATAAATAAATTCTCATGATGTAGATTATTTTGTTATATTTCTTTAGAATATTTATATTCGATGTTTTATGATGTTTATCACTAAATTAAAATTATTATACTTATATGATATTAAGGAGTGACATGTTGTCACTTTCTTTGGTTTTAACAATAATTATATAATTTTCATGGTAAAATGTCCTTGAAACAAATATATTATGACTAATAGGTGATTTGGGTCGACTTTTATTCATCCAATATAATTTTGGAAGGTGGTTGGGTAATTTTATAATCTAATTTTTAACCTTAATTTCTCGATTTACCCTCAACTATAGTAAATAAAAATTATCGTAGTTACAAATCATAATGTCAAAAAAATAAAAGTAACCTCTTAACAAAATTTTGACCCACTAAATCCAAATATGGAATCCAATTTTCAAAATTCTAAACACATAAGTTGTAGTAATTAATTTAAAATTAATCCCGTTGTAACGAAAATAGGTTTTAAAAGTTAAAATCTATCAAAGATTGAAATTTATTTACCTATGAATTCAATGTAAAATAAATTGTAATGACATACATTATATTAAATGGTAAATATATATTATATTTATACTTTAAAACCATTAAATTGTATCATCTAACCATGTAAATTTTGTTGATGAAAAAAATTGTTTTTATGAAAACTTTAGCGTATTTTTTACTACTCATCCAAATATGAAAGTTATCAGAAAAGCATTAAAAATTTATCCAATGTAAATTTTTCTGTCCTGATTAAAAATAATAAGATTATTTTGTAAAATTGAACTTATAAAAATGTCATAAAATATATTTAAAATGGGTGCACCATCAAAAGGCGGTAAAACTGCATTTTTTTAAAAAATACTTATTTTATCCGAAAATCTGTTTTTTGTTTTCATAGCCCATTCTAGAAAATGATAAGATGAAGTAAAATGATATAAAATTAAAAATTCAATTAATTATATTTATAACATCTAGTTCATTGTATTATAATAATGTATCATTTTTTGTGAAACTCGGTATTGCGTACAACTTAAGCTATCGAGGAAGTTTTCTCTTGCGTGTAATGCAAGACAAGCCAGTGTTGTGTGTAGAGAAATTTTTCTTTAAAGTTTCGTATAACATAATACATAAAAAATATAGATTTCTCATAAAATCCTAGGGTGTTACAAATTTGAAGATATATCTTAGACATGTTTTGAGTCATTTATTATTTTATTTCTAAAAATTATCTTTTTTGGGTTTTTGAAGTTGGTAATTTTTTTACCAAGTAGTGTAGGTTTTCATGAATATATAAAGTTACCATGTTAACAAATATTTGTGAAATGAACCTTAATATTACATTTATTTAATGTACATTAGTTTATAAATATGAGAAAACTACTTTTTAAATTAAAATATATAATTTATTGAATATCATTTATTGAAGAAAAGTTGCTTTGACAATTTAGTGTTCTTATTATTATATTAAATTAATCACTAAATAATTTAGTAATAAAATATTTTCTAATATAAGTAAATATAATATCATATTCTTCTAATAAATAAATAAATTAAATTTACTAGAAAAAAATTGAGCAAAAATATTAAAAATATATATTAAAATAGTTGGTTATCCACTACCATGGTTGTTAATATTAATTTTAGTAATAAAATATTAATGCCTAAAAATATTTATTCTGTTCCAATGGACGTATTAAGAGGGATTCAATTGTTATTAAAAAATAATTTTATTTTAAATTTAATAATTTAAAATCATTTTAAATTCTGATAAATGTAAAATACTAATGAAACCAAAAAAATGAATTAGATATTTATAATTTTAATCTTTTGAAAAATATTCTTATGGAATGATGACTATATTTGTAATATAATATGAATATACGATAATAATTATATAAAACTCACACCAAAAAATTATCATATATTTATATATAACTTTTAAATTCAAAATATG
Organism: Viscum album; assembly: GCA_963277665.1. Classification (NCBI taxonomy): domain Eukaryota; kingdom Viridiplantae; phylum Streptophyta; class Magnoliopsida; order Santalales; family Viscaceae; genus Viscum; species Viscum album. The sequence continues at coordinate 1,329,944,731 of OY728163.1, forward strand.
AAAATATATTTCTAAAACATAGCTTATAGAAATGCTGATTGAAATTTAGAAGATGCTGATATAATTTTGAAACATTTCAAAGAATGAATTAAAATGAATGATAGACAAAAGAATGGGAAAAAATATTTTAGCTCAAATTTTGATATTATTCTTCTCATATTCAAAATATTCTACTTCCAAATATATTTTATTTATTCATAATAAAAAAAATCAACATCAAGGATCTTATTTTACAATGACAATTATTCACAAGGAATTCCATGATCTCTCCAATATATTACATATTTTTTCATGAGAGGATAAATATAATTGAATAAAAGATGTAATGTTATCATAATACACTTTAAATTGAATTAAATCTAAAAAAATTACATGAATCTCAAACAAAAATAAATTGTTATATAAAAAATAGATAATGGAGTAACTGTTTGAAGTTTTCTACTTCTAAACCTCTCACCAGTTTTAGATGATAAAAAATTTATCTTATCCTCCATTAAATTTATCCTTTTGAAACCACTTATATATTTTTTTTTTAATTTTGTGAAAAATAGTGTAACTGAAATTAAATAGAAACCAATAATCACGAATGTTCCGAGAAACAATGTACTAATTTTTAGTGGGAACAGAATTCAGAATACTATTTTAGGATATACTTTATGAGTCAGGATTCATCATATTTTTATATGACCCTCTCAAAATATCCCTTGGGGATTGATCATTCCTGCACTAAAAGTCTATATTCCCTCAGAAAACTATTTCAGGATATTCCTTATATTTTTTTATACTGTTAGATGAATCCATCATTTGGTCACTAGATTTATTCATGCAACATGTTCATTGATAATTTTGGTACATTTATTCATTCATGGGTATGATTAAATAAATCGCGTTAATGGTTCTGTTTTCATTTGGAATGATGAATAATAATGTGCAGTTAATCGAAAAATATAATCTTATTTTTAACATAGACAATAATATACCCATAAATTTTGTAAAAAATCATGGAATATATGAAACACAATGTTTTCCAAGTTAAATTTCACAATTATTAAAAACATTATCCCATTTTAAAATTTTTAAAAAATAGTTACTAACATATGTTGGACTATGAAGTAGACATATAGAAGACATTAATTGAGTTTTATTAATGAAAAAAATTGAAATTATATTAATCAAATGATATGAATTTAGATAGGTACAACAAAATAAGTTTTTGAGATATCACTACAACCATTAAACCCAAAAGAGAACACCATATGAAACACATATCCACCAAATCATAAATCATAATACAAATCTGATGACCAGGAATATTTGAGAGTATATAGATCAAGAATATCATTATCATTAACTAGGAAGGGTTTCTAGGTTGTATAAGAGGATGGTATAGACATAAATGGAGAATGTATATGATATAGAATTCCATTATAAATTCTTCTTATATGACTAATAATATTTGTTTGGTTATATTAAAAATGATAATTTATATTAGGAGTGATAGAGGTTTGAAAATTTTTCACGAGTGTTATATGTGGGGATAGAATGTTGGTATTAGAATTAAAAATTCTTGGCTTCATAATCTCAATAAATTAATGGAGAGATTAAGATCCATTCAACATAATCCGGAAGTAATATTCCTTATCCTTCATAATGTTATATCAAAGAGGTGGCAACACCTTCAACTTATCAATATGATATTAATAATCATTAGTTAGTGGAGGAATCTGACGACCACTGTCTTAGTGTCTAATCAATATCTCTAAAATAATTTCCTCAAACTTATCTCAAATAATAAACAAAATCTATTTTAATAACCCCATAGGACTCTTATCATTTCATGACATCGCTTCAGAATAGTTCATGTTTCATTTCATCAAGACTTTAATTTTTTTTGATTAATTACGCTTATTTTGTAATATTCATCTAAAAAACATAATATCATATTTTTAATCCCAGAAATAAAATATTCATTCAAAAAAATATTAACATGAGCAGAAAGTGGTAAAACATAAGTATGTTCACTATGATAGGAGGGTTTCACCATCTAATAGATATGTCTCTTTTCTCTCTTCATAACCTTATTAGAAAGATCAATTTAATGTCTTCAAACCTTACCAATTAATTATATTGATTTTATTATTCTTGATATCTCTCTTAAAGAAATATTCTGGTTAAATGAGAGGAATAATAAATGTTAATATTTTATGGAGGTAATCCTCTCTATTTAGATTTACATTATATAGTAAATTATAGAAGATTTCCTTCAACAAATTAATCATATCAATTTATAAGTCATTCAAATTATTCATATTAGTAAAAAGTAAAGAACATGGGTGTTGAATTGAAGATAGATAATGAGTGGAATATATACCTCCAAAAACATATTCAATGAACACATTTTATCTCTTATAAATAGAATACATCTATAAGTAATACAAATCTATAATGAGAGATCCCAGTTCATTTATCATGATCAATTTTTCAAACCAAATTGCATTTAGGATTTATTATAAAAAAATATAATGGTAGGCCCACCATACCCCTGTGGATTTTAATCATTCAATTTATATGCGAATACATCATCCTCACGGTTAGAGTAGAAAATACTGTATTATTTGGATCATTTTGGTTTCTCTACATGAGATGATTGTCTATTTCATTTTGCATTCGGGAACATTCAATATCCAGAATGAAATTTTATGCATCTTCATTATTCTATAAAATTAATTTAATCTCATACTTTAATTCATATGACACAAAATATTTATAAAATAATATATGTAATGAAAAAAATACGCATCATCATTATATATAAATCATTCAATATTTTATGTAAAATAAGGAAGAGATTATTGAGTTCCAAAATACTTAGATAGAGATCTAGGAATATGAGAAGGAATATTTTCATCCGAATATGATCTCATTTCTTCCATATTTAGGAAAGAATCGTCATACTATAAATCCTCTATATCAAATTAATTCAATTGATAATAATATTAAAAAACATCATTAGATGTAAATATGGGTTATTTTTTGTCTTTATACCTCACAGAATCCTTGAATGGGTTGAATTCTTCATATATCTGTTCACTAGAATCCTCTATAATTTTCTTTTAAGGGTTTTACATTACTCATATTTTTTAAAATTTATTCTCATAAAGGTAATAAACACTACATGATACTATTTTATCATCTCATGGATGATAAATTCACATGTAATCTATATAGGTGGAAATAAATATAGGATAATTATTGGAACTAAATCAAGTGAATGAGTTACAAAGTTCCTCCATATATCTTATCAATTATCTAGACGAAATAATATTTACTTAATTTTTCAAAATATATTTGTAAAATGAAGCGTGATTCCTCATTATGCTAAATTATCCATTCCATGATAATGTTAGGTGTTGTAAACATATAACAAGTAATCAAAATTCTAAATCTATTTCTATAACAATATGTCCACTAAATATTAATTTTCTAGTAAGATCACAAAAATAATTTCTAATATAAAAATTTGAGTCTTATACTATATAATAACATTGAAAATCAACACACTCTCATGAATACAACATCACGGACTGAATATAATTTTTTATTCACTAAATAATTCAGTCCATCCTTATTGTTGGATCATTTTCCAAACCAATGAATTTTTTTATTTTAGCTACTGAATGTCATCATGAATTCGTAGATATATATTTCCTAATTAAAAATGTTTATTATGAGGTTCTATAGAAATTTTCTTTTTATTTTTTCTTTTAATTGAGTTTATGGATGTTTTAGGGAATGGGAAAAGAAAATCCTGATTATTTTTAACAATCTTCTATATATTGGTTGAAAATATTGATATATGGGATCACCACATATTTTTTATATTAGGAAAAAAGATGTTAAATTTAAATTGAAAGTGTTATAAGATCTTGTAGATTAACACATACAAGTACTTCCTATTTAAAAAAATATTCAATCATGTAGAAACCAACAATATATCCAGAATATGTATTATAAGAAAATATAAATAAAACATTAATTAGATAATCATATATACATGATCACCAATCACTAATAAAATAGTAACAAAACTTATAATTAAACAACTATAAACATAGTAATTATTCATGTATAAATAATTATTCTTATTTCATGTTTTATATATCTAAATATATATATATTCAATTCAATGGAAAAAAATTCCACATGCTGATGTTCAATGACAATAATATCTTGAGTAATATCACCTTTTTTCAATGATCTCTCAAAATGTGATATATTTTATTAATAAGATTATTTATGTAATGTGATTCATGAATCTTTTTTAATAGTAATAGATCATGGGTTTCCATACTATATTTTTACATTTATGTATTTAAAAACATAGCATATTAATATGGTTTTCATCCATAAAAATTTTCCACAACAAATTTCTTCGGCTATGTAATCATCTTAAACAATATATTGTTAAAAATTTTATTATTTTTCTTACACTATGAAATTAGAGTCATTTTGTAAATTTACATTTTCCATAACTGTTTTTTTATCAATTTTGAATCCTATAATACTTGAATCAAAATAAATAACTAGTTAAAAGGAATGTACCCTATAATAGATTTACCCAATATCAATTTTATAAGAGTGGTATAAAAAAAATTACTGCAAATGTATTTAAATTAGATTCACAGGGTTTTCATTAAAATGATCAAAAATAATAAAACAACACATTATATCATGTTGAGTAATAGATATATACAATAATCCCCCAATCATACCTCTATATGTAATATGTTCCACAAATTACCCAATTTCATCTATATTTAGCTCATAGACTATTTTCATAAGTGTATTACTACATTTAATTCTAACTAAAACAAAATGTTTTAAAAGATAATTTGTGTATTTTTGTAAATTTTGGATAATTATATATTAATTTTGAAAAAATTAAAAAACACATTTCATTATCAATTTAACCATTAAATTTATTTTAAATTATTTTTGAATCATTTTAGAATCCTTGTTAGACAAGATGTTTTTGTTTTAACAATATATCATATCATCTTGATAGATTTAAACTACCAAGAAATTCTTTATGTAAAAACCTAGACATCATGGAGGTATATCCTTGGTAAATTTTAGTTTAAATATATCAATACTTGTTAATATATTGTTTACCGTATGTATGAGGAGGTTTAGGGGTGTATTAGAGGTCTGGGATATGAATGTAATTGTAATTTTTCCTTCTAGTGCATTTTTCATGATTAGGTCATGATTAAGGTTAATTGTGTTTCGAAACCATTCTTTCCAGCAGGAGGGGTGAATGGTTAAGTAAAAAAATGTGAGTGGGGGATCCAAATAGTTGAACATAGTACACATGTGTTCTGTAAAGACCCGTAAAATTCAAGGGAATTTTTTTCTTAATTTTCTTTGGAATTTTACAAGAGCGCGGTTTCTGACGGCACCTGATTCCGAGGCCCGGTGTGCCCGGAATTAATTTCCGAAGTTTGGCTCGGGTACGTTCAGTGAACGAATGAGCGGGAATTTCTAACTTTTGAACCGGTGCCCGGAATCGAATTCTGAGGGAACCGATGAACTCGCAGCGCCAATTTTCACATAAGGAGACCTTTTTCGAGGTTGCGTTTTATGCGGGTTGAGAATTAGTTTTGGGGTAATTACAATGAAGTTAAATAAAATGTGGAAACACATTTTATTTTTATCCATGTTGGTTATATCCTCCCAAAGGGAGTTAGAGGTTGGAGCCACATCCACTTAACTTCCCTTGAGTGGATTAAGTGTGGTGGGGCCCACACAAACCCTAACTCCTCAACTCCCCTTTAAACTCCCAATAACTCCACTCAATTTAATTTGGACAACTTGATTAATTAATGTGGTGAGTTAAGTGTGGTTTAATTGAATTTCAATCTTTTGAAATTCTTGCCAACACTTTTCATTTAATTAATTAAACCAACTTAATTAATTATTTTGAGTGTTTGATTTCTTTTGAAATCATTTTTCCAACATTAAAATGAGAGATTCTATTCTTCTCTTTGGGTTGGCATAAACATTGTGGGGAGAACTAAGGAGAGGAGAAGAACTTTTGGAAGACCTTCATCCTCTTGAAGAAGGACGTTCCACGTCTCCGAAGAACGTGAAGCAGCACCTTCTACCATCTTCAACCGGAGCAAGGAAGGGAAGCACCGCCGCCCACAAAGTATTCTGAGAGTGTCGACTCGACTCGACTCGACTTCACCGAGTGCTTCTTCCTCCAATGTTGACGGAACGACGCCGTTTCCGCGACGCCCGACGTGCGACATCTTTTATCAAGTAGGGGTTTATTTTATTATTCTTTTTTTCATGATTTATACCTGTGATTTTATTTCTTCGTGAAATTTTGCCCAATTGTTAGTGAATAACGTGAGGGGGGCCGGAACCGCATGAACACGGGCCGACCCTCCTCCTTTTTCATGTAGATTCTATTGTGGATTGAAACGGGTGTGGCACGGGTGTTGTCGCACGCGCCAGGATCATACGACAAGAAACGCACGGCTCCGTCGCGCCGCGTCGTGAAATAATACAATGACGTGACGCCGTCGCGCTGCGTCGAAGAAAGTCAAAGACACCGCGGCCGGAGCGGGGCCGCGGCGGAAGGGCGCGACGCCATCACGCCGCGCCGGACGACAACAGCCAGCGGCCGGTTCCGGGCCGCGGCGGAGCTTGGTGACCGGCGGCCAGCCGGACCGCCGGTGTCAGAAGCCGAAAGGGGACCGGCCTTTGCCGGTCCCCTTGAGGAAGAACCGGACCGTCCAGTTCGGAGCCGGCCGGAAGGGAGGAAAACCGGGGGAATTTAATTCCCCCGGCCAGCAAAACGGCCCCCCATTATGAGGGGGGGCCGCGACTTCTCAAGGGGGGGGGGGGGCAAGCGCCCCCCGTTTTTTCCACACAGCTCGGCCAATCGGCCGAGCTGGCAGCGCGCCCGAACGCGCTGCGCCGGACCGGACCTGCCGGATCTGAGCGGTCTGCAGGCCAAGCCGGGCCGGGCCGTGCCGGGCCGGGTCGACCTGGTTCGGGCCAACCGGGGGGGTCTCGGGGCTGACGGCTCCTGGGCCCGAAAACCCCGTTACCTGAGCGGTTTGAATTCAAAATGCCCATAAACATGGGCTATGGAACTCTAAACAACGCGACGTCAGCGGTGATTGCGATCCCTGGATCGGGACAGTCGTTTCAGTATATTGCACCCAATGTTTCGGAATACTTTGAGTTCGGACCGGGGTTGGTTCGTACACGAAACCAACCGGGCCCTTCGGAGCGGAAACACTCATATCTTGAGCTACGGACGTCCGTTTGACGTGCCGTCGACTTTGTTGAGTTCCTCTTAGTGAGACGGATCTTTTGGCATACTCCGACCGAGGTTTAGACGCAGGTGGAGTACGGTCGGGTTGGTTTTTCCTTAAAAACCAAGTGGAACCCCTGGGACGAAAAAGCCAATAACTCTCAGACAGGGCATCCGATTGACGCGCTGTCTAGTTGCATTGATTTCCTATTAACGATATGGAACTTTTGGATACATCAACTCTAGAATTTTTTGACAGTTGATGTATCAGCCTCTCGGCTCGTGGAGGCGGACCCCTCCTGAACGAGCATGCTGTGTGCGGGAACCCTAGAGCTGGTTGCGACTGCTACCAGTGACTGCGACGACGACTGTGCAGAGATCCTCAGCGGATTCAATGAAGACGACTACAACACTCAGCAATCCTGTGTGGATCAGTGCTACCTATCCTGTGTGGGTCCGATCCTGTGTGGGTCAGCGCTCAGCGGTCCTGTGTGAACCAGCGCCTATAGATCCCGTGTGGGTCCGATCCAGTGTGGGTCTTTGCGGGGGGTTAGTACCTATCGATCTTTTGTGGGTCCGACGACTTAGATGGATCAGTGATCATCTCTATCCTCCTCGAAAAGTATACCTCTATGAGCTGAATCCTATTGATTTCCTGTGTGGATTGTGTTGTACTATCCTGTGTGGATTTCGCTTTGCTTTCCTATGTGGAATACGTATAATTTCCTATGTGAACTGAGTTGTACTTGGGCTCAGAGGTTGGAGCGTATTGAAATTGATGACTTAGGTATATGTATGGGCATATACATAAGTAGTGACGGTTGTTACTTCGTGATTGTATCTTTCCTTTGTGGTTTATCCTTTGTGGATTTTGGGAGATCTTCAGGGTTCTCGGGGTCCCTAATGAGTAGCTTATACTCACCCCCTACACGGTCTATGCCCGCACTACATTGTGTTGGCTGCAGACGACGGACAACGCTGACTGTGGTTGAGGCGTGCAGAGTAGGACGGTACCTGGAGGTGGACCACTGGGCGGGACGTAATCGGGGCGGGCGGCGGGACCCGAGGAGCAGTTGAGCTATCTGTACACACCCTTCAGGTGGGATCTACAGTGGAAAGCTCGGTGTAGCGGCTTTTACTTTACAGTTGTTGTTTTCCCTTTCGAGTTGTACTTTACTTTCAAATTGGGTTTATATACTGGGCGATTTACTTTTCTGCACTTTCAGTTGTACTCTGTTTTTACTTAGTGTTTACTTTCCTGCTTGCTTACTCTATGGTTCTTGTTTACATTACAAAGGAAATTCCTTCCCTTTTTACCGAGATCTACGCCTTGGTGCTAGTCTCCACCCCCTGGCCTATGGAAGGCGGGTATGGGGGGTAGTCACGGCACGGGCCCCGAGGACGGGTCCTGACAAATTGATATCAGAGGAGTTCGGTTCTACCGCGAACTCTGATCTTTTCTATGTGAAGAAATAATGTTTAGCGTATTGGGTGTGGTTATCAGTCCAGGGAGTCTAGTGTTGGTGCGGCGGCCGACGTATCCATACACCAGGACCCTGACTTCTGATTTCAGACTTAATGCACGAAAACATTGATTGCGTGTGTGTTTCACGTTTTCTTTGTGATTAATTTATATCAGCTCACCAGGTATACTTTTCTGACCGTGGCGCACCTGTTTCCTTTTCAGGATGGCCCCACGACGGCAGCCAGCTAGGGTTCCGAGAGTCGAGCGTGATGACAGCCCACCGAGCGACGAGGCCTCGGTGCAGGGCCCTTTGTCAGCAGTGGCACCAGCTGTAGCACTACCCCGCCGAGCCACCGATACTTCCAGCACCAACCACTGACGATGCACGTCGCCTCATCGCACTTCATGAGTTTCAACGCCAGCGACCGCCCAGGTTTCCTGGAAAGACAGACCCCTAGGCAGCCGAGGACTAGCTGGAGGCAGTCGTACGCGTTTTCAGGCTAGTGAGGACACCAGCAGACCTCATGGTGATCCTCGCTGCAAGCCTACTGCACGCAGCAGAGGTCCGATGGTGGAGCCTGATGCTCCAGGTTAACGATGAGGCATCTCTACTTTGGACGGACTTTGAGAGCCTCTTCCGCTCGGAGTTTGTCCCAGCCACCCTCCGCACGGTGCGCATTCAGGAGCTTCTTCAGCTGCAGCAGGGCAGCATGACGGTCGCACAGTACTAGGCGAGATTTACCGATCTATCAGGCTACTCGACCGACATGGTACGTGACCCATTCATCCGGGCCTGGACCTTCGAACAGGTTTTGAGACACAAGATCTGGGCATCGCTGATCTCCCTCAGCGTACCGACTCAGACGGGAGTACTGGAGTGGCCCCTTTTGATCGAGAGCTTTCTTGCTGAGTCTACACCAGTTCCGAGACACACCGCAGGGCGGCATGTAGCAGAGTCTTCTGTAGCAGGAAGTTGAAGGATGACTCAGGGGTACATGCAGACCAGACCCTCAGGCAGACGACCTCAGGACACTGGCTCAGCAGTGCGGGGCACATAGCGGGGAGTCAGTCTTTCGAGAGGCAGGCAGTGCTACTCGTGCGGCGGGCAGGGCCACATGGCTCGTGACTGCCCGACCCGCCGTGCTGAGGAGCAGCAGACGGTTGAGGGACCACCGAGGAAGAGGAAGAGGGTCAACCGTGGCGGTCTGCAGGGAGTAGGCGGACGAGGAAGAGGATCTGGCCGAGCTGCAGGTGGTGGGAAACGCTTTGAGGCTCTACCACCACCACCACTAGGAGGTCCACCCCAACCACAGGGAGCTGGAGGGCAGAGAAAGGCACAGCTCCATGCAGCGGAGGCCTACGACCACGGTGCGCCCGAGATGATTCGAGGTACTATCTGTGTCTATTCCACCCTTGCTGCAGTACTTATAGATACAAGAGCGAGTCACTCATTCATAGCCATTGCCCTTGTTTGGAGCTCGGAGATTCCGACAGAGCCGTTGGCTCTATCCTTACGGCTAGAGACTCTTACGTGAGCAGACTCGATGATTACGCACTGGTTCCGGCAGTGTGAACTTACTCTAGGAGGAGAGAGCTTCGGCTGGTATCTTCTTGTAGCAACGTTGAGGCCTTACAAAGTCATCTTGGGCATGGACTGGTTATCTACGGTTCATGCACAGATTGACTATTTTAGGCGGAAGGTGCGATGCGTACGCACCGACGGGAGCAGGTTCACCTTCACCGGTGAGAAGGGAGCCTTTGAAGCACATGATGGACTTTCGTGGAGAAGAGTACAACCCATCACTCATCAGTTGGCTAGCCTCATCCTAGGAGTAGATGACGTGTGGAGTCCTGGTTTTCCTGCAGTGGTGGATCAGTTTGGGGACGTTTTTCCCGACGACATTCCAGGGTTACCTCCTCGCAGAGATGTAGACTTTTGTATTGACATGTACCCCGAGACAGCTCCGATATTGACTCTAGCATATCGGATAGCCCCCGCCGAGCTTCGAGAGCTGTGGGTATAGTTGGAGGACTTACATGGCAAGGGGTTCATCCGACCTAGTGTTTCACCCTCGGCTTCCCCGATTTTGTTCGCCAAGAAGGCGGACTGGAGCTTGCGACTGTGTGTCGATTATCGTCGCCTAAACCATGTGACAGTGAGGAACAAGTATCCGCTACCGAGGATGGATGACCTCTTTGATCAGCTCAAGGTAGCACGGTGGTTGTCGAAGATAGACCTTAGGTCAGGCTATCATCAGCTCGGAGTTAGAGAGAAGGACGTGCAGAAGACGGACTTCAGATGTCGGTATGGCCACTATGAGTTCTTGGTTATGACTTTCAGCATAACCAATTCTCCAGATGTTTTCATGGCCCTCATGAAAAAGATCTTTCAGCCATACCTCGATCGATTTGTCATGGTCTTCATCGACGACATTTTGATCTACTCGACGACTGAGGAGGACCACGCCTACCACTTACAGGTTGTACTAGACACACTTCGAGAGCACCAGCTTTATGGTAAGCTCTCGAAGTGCCAGTTATGGATACGTGAGGTCCACTTATTCGGACAAATTATCTCTGAGGCGGGCGTTGTAGTGGATCCTGCGAAGATCGAGGCTGTGTTAGCTTGGGAGACACCCAGGAGCGTGACAGAGGAGCGGAGTTTCTTGGGACTAGCTGGATACTATCGGAGATTCGTGCCAGACTTCTCTAGAGTTGTGGCACCACTCTCAGCTTTGACAAAGAAGGGGAAACCCTTCGTATGGTCAGACAGATGTCAGCAGAGCTTCCAAGAGCTGAGATAGAGATTGACCAGCGCACCTATATTGAGGTTTTCAGAGGAGGGAGTAGGGTACGTAGTCTACTGCGATGCATCAGGGACCGGAATCGGTTGTGTCCTGATGCAGGAGCGGGCATTGATCTCCTATGGATCATGTTAGTTGAGGCCGCATTAGCAGAACTACGCTACCCATGACCTGGAGTTAGCAGCAGTGGTCTTCGCTCTGAAGACATGGCGACACTATCTGATGGGCGAGCGCTTTACAGTCTTTTCTGACCACCAGAGTCTCAGGTACATCTTCTCGTAGAAGGACCTGAACCTGAGACAACGGAGATGGCTCGAGTTTCTCCAGGACAATGACTTTGAGATAGTCTATACTTCTGGGAAGGTGAACGTAGTAGCAGATGCCCTCAGCAGGAGGACGGGCATTCAACTACTTGAGGAGGCGATGGAGCAGTTAGCTTCTTTGCAGATATCCTTCGTGGATAGAGATGGAGCAGCCTTCCTTCAGTCTCTCACAGTCACACCTCCTCTTCTACAGCGGGTCAGAGAGGCACAACGTGGGGACGCTGACTATGAGATGCGGCGTGCACAGATATCCTCAGGACAGGAACCTGATGGATTCTCCCTTGGAGCAGAGCACGAAGTCATTTTCAGAGGACGTACCTTGGTACCAGTCGCTTTACGAGAGGTGGTGCTGAGAGAGTTTCACACTTCTCCTTTGGCGGTACATCCTGGAGTGGCGAAGATGTACCAGGACCTCAGACGACATCACTGGTGGCCGGGCATGGAGAATGTTGTGGCAGAGTTCCTTTGTCGTGGCCTCACCTGCCAGCAGGTGAAGGCTGAGCACCAGGCACCAGCAGGCTTGGTACAGCCCTTGGAGGTTCCGGAGTGGAAGTGGGACGACATATCTATGGACTTCGTGACTGGACTTCCACACACTTACAGAGGTCACGACTCCATCTGGGTGATTGTCGACCGACTCACCAAGTCATCTTACTTCTTACCCATCAGAGAGCAGGGTTCAGTGGAGAGCTTGGGAAGCCTTTACGTTCAGGAGATTATGCGGCTTCACGGTGTTCCATCTTCTATTGTCTCCGATTGAGATGCTAGCTTTACTTCCCGGCTTTGGAAGGGATTACCGGAGGCATTCGGGACGCAGCTATGTCTGAGTACAGCCTTTCACCCTCAGACATATGGTTAGATGGAGAGGACCATTCAGACTCTCGAGGACATGCTCCGCGCATGTGTCCTCGACTTTGGTCACAGTTGGGAGTACCACCTACCCTTGGTGGAGTTCGCGTACAACAACAGCTACCACTCCACCATCGGGATGACACCATACGAGGTGTTGTTTGACCGAACTTGTAGTTCTCCTTTCTGCTGGACAGACCCTAGGGAGTCAGCACTTGTGGGACCAGAGATGGTCCAGGCCACGACAGTGAAGGTCCAGGTCATCCCGGAGCGGATGAGGACAGCTCAGAGCCTGCAGAAGTCATATGCTGACAGGAGGCGGAGGCCACTAAGTTCGAGGATGGCGACCACGTCTTCTTGTGGGTCTCACCTCGACGTGGTATATGGAGATTTGGACGAGGCGGAAAGTTATCACCGCACTTCATCAGACCCTTCCAGGTCCTTAGCAGGATTGGCGAGGTGGCTTATCGCCTGGCTCTACCACCTCAGTTGCACCGGGTGCACGACGTCTTCCACGTATCTCAGCTGAGGAGATACGTGCACGACCCGACGCACATCATTGAACTTGGGGAGCATGACGTTGAGGATGGGGAGACTTTTACGGAGGTCCCGGTAGAGATCGAGGATCGATAGGATCGGGTCATACGTGGACGGTCGATTCCTCTAGTGCGCATTAGATGGAGGCACTGGAATCTCCAGGAGAGAACATGGGAGCGGGAGGCTCAAATGCGTGCTCAGTACCCTATTTTGTTTCCTTAGTTTTGGTGTATCTTTAGGGGGACGTAAAGCCCTGAGGTGGGAGTAATGTAAAGACCCGTAAAATTCAAGAGAAATTTGTTCTTAATTTTCTTTGGAATTTTACAAGAGCGCGGTTTCTGACAGAACCTGATTCTGAGGCCCGGTGTGCCCGGAATTAATTTACGAGGTTTGGCTCGGGTAAGTTCAGTGAACGAATGAGCGGGAATTTCTAACTTTTGAACTGGCGCCCGGAATCAAATTCTGAGGGCACCGAGGAACTCACAGCACCGATTTTCGCTTAAGGAGACCTTTTCCGAGGTTGCGTTTTATGCGGGTTGAGAGTTAGTTTTGGGGGAATTAAAATGAAGTTAAATAAAATGTGGAAACACATTTTATTTTTATCCATGTTGGTTATATCCTCCCAAAGGGAGTTAGAGGTGGGACCCACATCCACTTAACCTCCCTTGAGATGATTAAGTGTGGTGGGGCCCACACGGACCCTAATTCCTCAACTCCCCTTTAAACTCCCAATAACTACACTCAATTTAATTTTGACAACTTGTTTAATTAATGAGGTGAGTTATGTGTGGTTTAATTGACTTTCAATCATTTCAAATTCTTGCCAACACATTGCATTTAATTATTTAAACCAACTTAATTAATTATTTTGAGTGTTTGATTTCTTTTGAAATCATTTTTCCAACATTAAAATGAGAGATTCTATTCTTCTCTTTGGGTTGGCATAAACTTTGTGGGGAGAACTAAGGAGAGGAGAAGAACTTTTGGAAGACCATCAACCTCTCGAAGAAGAACGTTGCACATCTCCGAAGAACATGAAGCAGCACCTTCTACCTTCATCAACTGGAGCAAGGAAGGGAAGCACCGCCACCCACAAAGTCTTCTGAGAGTGTCGACTCGACTCGACTCGACTTCACCGAGCGCTTCTTCCACCAACGTTGACGGAACGACGCCGTTTCCGCGACGCCCGACGTGCGACATCTTTTATCAAGTAGGGGTTTATTTTATTATTCTTTTTTTCATGATTTATACCCGTGATTTTTTTTCTTCATGAAATTTTGTCCAATTGTTAGCGAATAACGCAAGGGGGCCGAACCGCATGAACACGGCCGACCCTCCTCCTTTTTCATGTTTGATTCTATTGTGGATTTAAATGGGTGTGGCGCGGTGTCGTCGCACCACACAGGATCATTCGGCAAGAAACGTGCGGTGCCGTCACGCCGCGTCGTGAAATAATGCAAGGACGCTACGCCATCGCGCCGCCTCGAAGAAAGTCGAAGACACCATGGCTGGAGCGGGGCCGCGGCGGAAGGGCGCGACGCCTTCGCACCGAGCCGGACGACAAGGGCCGCGGCCGGTTCCGGGCCGCGGCGGAGCTTGGTGACCGGCGACCAGCCGGACCGCTGGTGTCGGAATCCCGAAGGGGACCGACCTTTGCCGGTCCCGTTGAGGAAGAACCTGCCGGCCAGGACGGGCCGGCCGGAAGGGAGAAAAACTGGGGGAATTTAATTCCCCGACCAGCAAAACGGCCCCCCATTATGAGGGGGGGGGGGGGGCTTCTCAAGGGGGGGGGGGGGCAAGCGCCCCCCGTTATTCCAACAGCTCGGCCTTAGGCCGAGCTGGAAGCGCACCCAGTGCGCTGCGCCGTACTGGGCCGCGCCGAGCCGGGTCGACCCTTTCCGGGATGGGTCGACCCGGTTCGGGCCAACCGGGGGGTCTCGGGCCGGGACGACCCTGGCCCGAAACCCCCGTTACCGAAGACTTTGGATTCAAATGCCCATAACTCGGGCTACGGACCTCCAAACGACGCGCCGTAAGAGGCGATACGATCCTTGGATCGAGAAGGTCGTTTCGGTATATCGCACTCAATGTTTCGGAATACTTTGAGTTCGTCCGGGTTAGTTCGTACACGAAACCAACCGGGCCCCCGGAGCGGAAACACTCATATCTTGAGCTACGGACGTCCGTTAGACGTGCCATCGACATTGTTGAGTTCCTCTTAATGAGACGGATCTTTTGGAATATTCCGCCCCAGGTTTGGACGTAGTTGGAGTACGGTCAGGTTGGTTTTTCCTTAAAAACCAACCGGGCCCCTAGGACGAAAAAGCCAATAACTCTCAGACCGGGCATCCGATTGACGCGCTATCTGTTGCATTGAGTTCCAGTTTACGATACGGAACTTTTGGATAGATCAACTCTAGGCTTTGTGACAGTTGATGTATCAGCCTCTCGGCTCGTGGAGCGGACCCTCCCGAATGAGCTTGCTGTGTGCGGGATCCCTAGAGCTGGCTGGGACTGCTACTGTGACTGCGACGACGACTATGCAGAGATTCTTAGTGGATTCGACGACAACGACTACAACACTCAGCGATCCTGTGTGGATCAGTGCTACCGATCCTTTGTGGGTCTGATCCTGTGTGGGTCAGCACTCAACGGTCCTGTGTGAACCAGCGCCTACAGATCCTGTGTGGGTCCGATCATGTGTGGGTCTTTGCGGGGGTTAGTTCCTATCGATCCTTTGTGGGTCCGACGACTTAGATGGATCAGTGATCATCTCTATCGTCTTCGAAGAAGTATACCTGTATGATTTGAATCATGTTTCTTTCCTGTGTGGATTGTGTTGTTCTATCCTGTGTGGATTTTGTTTTGCTTTCCTGTGTGGAATACATATACTTTCCTATGTGGACTGAGTTGTACTTGGGCTCAGAGGTTGGAGCGTATTGAAATTGATGACTTAGGTATATGTATGGGCCTATACCTAAGCAGTGACGGTTGTTACTTCGTGATTGTATCTTTCCTTTGTGGTTTATCCTTTGTGGATTTTTGGAGATCTTCAGGGGTCTCGGGGTCCCTACTGAGTAGCTTATACTCACCCCTGCACGGGCTATGCCCGCACTACGTTGTGTTGGTTGCAGACGATGGAGAGCGCTGACTGTGGTTGAGGCGTGCAGAGAAGGACGGTACCTGAAGGTGGACCACTAGGCGGGACGTACTTGGAGCGGACGGCGGGACCCGAGGAGCAGTGGAGCTATCTGTACTCACCATTCAGGTGGGATCTCCAGTGGACAGCTCGGTGTAGCGGCTTTTACATTACAGTTTCTTTTTTCCCTTTCAAGTTGTACTTTACTTTCAGATTGGGTTTGTATAATGGCCCATTTACTTTTCCGCACTTTCAGTTGTACTCTGTTTTTACTTAGTGTTTACTTTCTCACTTTCTTACTCTATGGTGCTTGTTTACTTTACAAAGGCAATGCCTTCCCTCTTTACCGGGATCTACGCCTTGGTGCTAGTCGCCATCCCCTGGCCTATGGAAGGCAGGCTTGGGGTAGTCACAGCACGGGTCCTGAGGACGGGTCGTGACATGTTCCATATAGTTGGTGAACATTTTTATAATCATTGTGATCCTCCCTAAGTAACTGTGGTCCATAAACCCTCTTGGTGGAGTCCAGAACACTATTTTCACATTTTTTATAACACCATGCAACAAAACCATAAGCCCCATTAAAAAGTGTGAAATTGCAATGTTCCCCTTCGGGATTTTATGTTTCTGAGAATATTTTCTACACCAATTTTCCTCCTTCAACCCTAGTGAAGAACAAATTCTCTAAAATGATCCCAAAGTTCACTATCCTTCGATACAATTCCATTTGGAGTGACATTGTTAGAATATGAAATCTCTTACTATGTCTAACACTCCTCTTGCATCTCTCTTCTGGATTAGGGAATGTAGAATTTTTTATCTTCTTCTGATGCCCTAAAACCCACTTTTACATTTTTTTCAAAGTATGGGGCTTTTAGGAGTTATTGAATATAGATCTATGGCTATGGTTATATGTGTGTTAATCTCATGATTTGATGCAAGGTGTCTACAAGTTATATTGCAATGTTTATTATTGATTCATGAAAGCGTGGTTATGATATTTCTTCCCTCCTATTGTGTATTTGTTTCTATGAGTAAGAATTTAAAAAAAATGGATGTATAAATAAAAAATTGGAGCTATCTTATTCTTCGTGGTATGACTTTAGGTTTACTAGACCTAATTATGCCCATCCTTGGGGTGTGATGACCTTTTAAACATGAAAAATGGAAATTTTATGAATATAGTTGACTTGATAATCAAATAGAGCCCTTGATAAATACATGGAAATATTAGTATGAATTATGAATATGCAGTAATGTTATTTTTCTCTAATTTTTTGAAGATTCATAATTTATTGTTTGGTAAAAGGTGAAATCGGGTTAATTGAGATAAATTTAATGTACCAAATGATTTAAAAGTTTTTCCATGAATTTGTTAAATGGGGTATTTTATTTAAATTGGTGGATTATATATAATGGGTTTGTGTAAGATAATTGAGGAAGTTGTTAAATGGGTTTCGAAATGAAAATAGATATGGGTTAAAAGGTATTTGTGATATAAATTGTAGATGTAATTAATGGTTATGTGTTGATGATGTTTCATTTTTTGTATGCAATTTGAGTTGTGTACAATTTGTGTATTGATTAGGTATGACTTTTCATACGGTGTTTGTGGTAAATGGAAAAATAATCTTGTTCACATGACTTTGTGGTGAGTGATAAAAGATTGAGGCTCCTCCCATGGGTCATGATAGACTAAGGCTCTAAACCCCACACTAAAATGCAATAGTTAGAAATTCAGATTTATGCTCTAGCACTTAATGATTTCATTGGATGAGACATCCTAGCCCAAGCCTCCATGATAATCATGTTATAATAGTTTATGAAGTGTTTATAACGAGTGAGATAGGTAACATTACTTATACACATATTCAAGATAAATGGGTATCTTAGGCCATTTTGTGAATGATGAAATTACTTAACCCATATAATAAATTATGAGAATGAATAATGTTAATAATTATAACAAATGTAACATGAGTACTATTGTGATTCAATTGTCTCATAATTTGTGAATTAATCCACTATCTTTTTAAACTGTATATTATATAGATACTATTGGGGTTTCTTTATTGATTTGTAAAGACAACTTGCTCAGGCCCCCATTGGCTACATGTGTATATTTCATAGTTGTAGGTTAGGACATGGTTAAAGGCCCTATTAGAGGGAGTGGAGTTGGGTTTGGGATGTCCAATGATGATTATATGGACTGGGATTTATGAACTTTTTTGTGGATGACTCTGTTTGTTTTTATTTTCAGTTTTCTTCACTTTTCGTACTCTTACAAATACTTGTAATAAATATTAACTATTTATGGTTTGTACCTTGTTTCTGGAAATTGATGGAAATGCACATTTTTTGATTTTTCATATTGGATTTATTTTTTAAAATGTTATCAATTGTGTATTACCCTAGTAAAGAGTGAATAATCTCCCAATATAATCCATTAGACCCTATCTACTAGATGAAATACTTTGACGTATGAGGAGGCATGCAAGATGTTATATGGTGACCTGACATGGAGCATTTGTTTAGAGGATTCTGGTTTTGCGACATTACCAAGAGGTATTAGAAGAGTAACATTTTTTGCCTTACTATTTGGTATGGTAGAATGATTATTAGGATGTGTTGGTACATGAAAATGACCGCGTTAATGGGATTAACAAACCCTTGTGTGTGGGAAAACCCAAGTAAATAGTGCAGGGAACTGTAGTTCTGGATGTGTGTTGTTACAGTTTAATGATTTTCCACTGTGGGGTGATGCACATTTTGTTTGTAGTGAATGTTAAATGATAATATTCATACTGATAGAATACAAGAGGATTTGTATTCAATATCTATTTTTGAACCTAGGGATATATGTAGCATTCATCATTATAGGAACACACAGGATGAGTGTGTGGGGTAAAAATAATAGAATTCATTCCACTCCATTTATTACTTTTGTAGAAAATTTTGTCTTATAAATAATATGAATATAGTTAAATGAAAAATGGTTCTTAATAAAGGTTAAATAATTGTGTTTAATAAAAGGTGTATGTGAGTTAAAAATTTTGGTTGTTAAAATATGGGAAATGGTAGATGTTCTTAAGTGGTAATAGTTTGCATTGTGAATAAGGATATTACTTGAAAAGATTATAAATGACAGTCCTGTCACTATGTAATCTTGTTAACCTCAAGTTGACCATGACCCATTTTAGGGATGAATTAGGGTAGTTTTCTATGCATGAAGATGTCTTTTGGGATAATGTATGAGGGATAGGGTGATTATGGAATGTGGATATCCTTCTATTGTGTAAAATGTGAAAGATTTATGTTGTATGTCCTAAGATGTGTTCTTAGAATTATAGGAATATCCCCCCACAATGGTTTGTACTAATTTGGAAATAAGAGGAATTCTCCATGAATGCTCCTCCATAGGTCGAGCAAGGGGACCCGATGATTCAACATAAAATGATAGATGATTTGTTCCGTGAGATCTTTGTTATTCTATATGGATAATGGAATGAGACCCATAGAGGATCGATCTATGTATGATCTAGCTGACTGGGGAGTTCCAAATTCGACACCTTAATACATTTTCTGGAGATTGGGGACCGGGTGGTGTTGTGTTCGGGATAGTGTCCATCCACATGATTTTTCCTCCCTTAGAGACCCCTCATTAAAAAAGATTCAAGTTTGTGGCATACTTTCTATGGGGTTTGGAAATGATTAAGTGGGAAGTTTTGGTCCAAAATCAACATGCCAATGGTATGACATGGAAGGATTTCAGGGAAATGTTTCCAAAGAATTTCTATCTGATGAATTTGAGGCAAGAAAAGGCTATGGAATTTATGGTGTTGACCTAAGGATTTCTATCAATAATAGAGTATGTTGGCCACTACCCTAATTTTAAAAATTTTGTTCCTTAATTGGTAGGTAATTAGGCTTCCACAACAAGAGGGTTGTTGAGGTAGTTGATCCTGCCTTTATATCAAAAGGGAATATCATGGAGGATTTGTGTAGTGGTCATTCTATTCTAGTTTTTTGAACATATGGTGTGGATTCTAATAGAAAGATGTTTCATTTTGAGATATTATAGCCACATAGTGGGGGAAAGTGTAGTCAGAAGAGAGAAACAACCTCTCAATGTCGTGATATATTTTTCTTCTATGAATGTGGTAGGCTGGGACACATGCACAATCAATGCCCCTAACAACTCATTGATTGTATAGAATGTGGTAGGATTCGGAATGTGTTGAGGTTATATAAGAACCCTTAGTAGGTGGGTAATGATCGAGGCCCGTGGCATGGAAAGAGAGTAGGTATGGGATCAGTTTCCTTATAATAGGAATAAAATGGGAGATTTATTGGATTTATCAGTTGATTTGGTTTGTGTGGTAATCAAGGGATTCAGTTGTCATATCTTCATGGTAAAACTGATCCAGAAATTCAGACCAGGGGCTAGGGTAGAAGAGGAGTTCAACCTCACAAAGATCATCTTACACCTTTAGGTGGAGAGGATAGGCCATCTACTATTCTAGTTAAGATGCTTTTGGATTTCATGATTTTCAGTACATCATTAGATATATGTTCCTCAAATTATTTTATTTATTCTTAGTTTTTGGTTTTTTTGGACTTATAAAAGGAATGTTTGTGTGGGGTTGTTTCGATTGATAGAACATCAGGAGTTTGAATAGAAAATTTCATGTAGTGTAGGGGGTGTGCTTTCAAGGATGGTTGGAACCATTTTTTATGGGAATTTTTCATAACTGATATGTCAGTTTTTTATTATATTTTTTACATGGAGTGGTTGGGGTTTCACCAAGACCATATTGATTATTATCATCAAAGGGAGAAATTCGGGTCTCATGGTGGAGACATATAAATCCAACATGGTGAATGAGATGTTTGGGGAATGTTTATCAATAGTTGTATGAAATCACAAATATATTTTTTTATTATGCATGTTGATAGCGGGGTGAGCAGCTTGTATTTCCTCCTGGGGTGGATCAATTTCAGGAGGTATTTCCTGAGGACTTCTCTTATATTATACCTAACAGAGATGTTGAGTTCAGGGAAAATTAACTGGGGAGGGCCGAATAAGTTTCCATTCCACTATATATAATATAACTAGAAAAACACTGAATGATTAAGACTCAGTTATATGAATTGTAGAATAAATGATTTTTCATCCTTACATGTCACTATGGGGATCCCCAGAACTACTTTCAACGAAATATAACACATCATTTTTTATTCATTGATTATAAAAAGTTTAATGAGAAGAATGTTAAATATAAATATCCATTTTCATGAATTGATGACCAGTTTGACTTGTTTTGGGAGGCATTAGTGTTTTATAAAATATATTTGTGATCAAAGTATCATTAGTGAAGGGTGAGAGATTCTAATTTACTGAATACTACATTCATGAGTAGGATTGGGTTGTATGAGTTTTTTGTGATTCGGTTCAGATTGACCAATGTGACTGTACTATTTACGGTCCTAATGAACCAAATCATTGACCTTTACCTTGAACAATACATTGTTTTTTTATTTGATGACATATTGGTGTACTCAATATCTCTTGATGATCACACCAAACATATTGACATCATCTTGAGTATACTAAGAGAGTATAGGCTATATCCAAAGCAATCCAAATTTCATTTCTGGATCATTAGGGTGTATTTATTATGACACATAATCTTTGAGGGGGTACCGTTAGTAGACCTAGAGAAAGTGAAAGTAATTGTGTCATGGGAGGAGCCCCAAAATGTTAGTGATGACTGATGTTTTCTAAGATGAGATGATTATTAACAAAGTTTCATTACATACTTTTACTATTTGGAATCCCCAAATAAAATATTTAACAAGAAGGTAATGATGTTTTTGTGGTATATAACATGTGATAATTTCATTTAGGGGTTAAAGATGCGGCTGAAAACCTAACCCATTTTGATCTTACTAGATCTATGTAAGGGGTATACATTGTTTTTTGATGCATTTGGTGTTGGGATTGGGGTGTTATTACTGCATGATTATTGTGTTGTTGCTTATAATTCAAGAAGTTGAGACCATCATTAATGAAACTAACATTCACATGACAATTAATTTGTTGCGGTAGTCCATGCCTTAATGTGCTAGCAATACTACTTCTTGGGAGAATAGTTTATGGTGTATACCAATACTAATATACTTAAGTAAATTTTCTATTATCATGATTTGAATAATTGGAAGTAAATATGGGTTGAGTACCAGACATATTTTGACTTTGAGTTGGTTTACATGGAGAGATATGGAAACAATATTACACATTCTTTGAGTTGGATGACTCAAAATCAGACAGTTCGAGAATCTTGTTCTGAGTAATGGAAATGGAATTGGTTACAAAGATACATATTGATGTGTACGATGGTGAAGGTTAGATTACCCATTCTTCCATTAACATTGAATGTATGATCCAGATCATGATCAATTAGAAACAACAATAGGATCCATAACATTTTAA
This sequence comes from Viscum album, assembly GCA_963277665.1. Lineage (NCBI taxonomy): Eukaryota > Viridiplantae > Streptophyta > Magnoliopsida > Santalales > Viscaceae > Viscum > Viscum album. The sequence goes on from OY728163.1 coordinate 1,329,967,668, forward strand.
TTTAATGAGTTTTTTAAATAAGGGGAGTCACCATCTGGTTGGACCATTATAGAGGATGGGAGAATTTATGTTTATTTCCATATACTTTTTCCAGTAAGTATGTGAGATTTGTCGACACACAAGTTTCATGCATCAATGTGGTGATCTGAGTCCTGCATATTCTAAAATGTTTTATCATCTTCGTAGGCAGTAGTGGTGGCCATGGATGAACTGATGTATTTGGGGTTTCATAGTGTGATGCCTTACCTACCAGTAGGTCATGGTTGGGAATTGTGGTAGAGTGGATTATGGAATTCGTTTTCCATTATACAATGGTAATGGGTTGATGTGATGAAAAAGTTTGTGGTGGGTCTTCCAAAGATGGCTTATAATATTGATTCTATCTTGGTAGTTGTGGATTAGTGGAATATGGTGGCCCATTTCTTATTTCTTTTATATACATTCACCACAAATAATATGGGGGGTCTTATTGTTTCAGAGGTAGGATAGTTTCATGGAGTACCATGAAATATTGTTTCATATCATGATATATGTTTTACATATATCATATGACAAAGATTATCGATGGATCATGGTACCCAAGTGTTGTTTAGTATATCTTTGCACCCACATATGGATGGGCAGTATACCATACTATTCTGGTACTAGATGACATGTTGGGGTCATTTACCTGGATTTTGGTGGATCTTGGGTAAATAATCTAGCTCATTTTGAGATTTATTACAACAATAGTTACTGGGTTATGATTTAGATGACACCATATGAGGGTCTCTATGTTAGACTATATTGATCTCTTTTATGTTGGATGGAATCTGTATAATTATAGTTGTTGGGAATTAGTCTCATGTTAGAGATGTCAGAACTGATTTAATTGATTTAGAATTGTATGGAAATAGCTCAATATTGGGAGTAGTCGTATGAAGATTTTCATTATAGGCCCATTGAGAGTTTCATTGGTGATTGTTTGTTTCTTTGGTTGTATCCTAGGCTTGGAAGATTCAAAAGTAAGGTATGTTAGAACCCATGTAAATGTGGCCATTTGAGATTGTGGAAATGATCAGACTAGTGGTGTACCAATTTTCTCTTTCACAATGATATATTGGTACGAACAATTTCTTTCATGTGTCGTAGTTTCAATTGTATCACCCTAACCCATATCACATGAATTATTTTGAGGATATTGAGATTGTCACAAATGCCTATATCATGATTCATCTAGTTCATATTGTAGATCATAGCAAGAAACTCATACTAGGAAATACTCTACATTTTTTTTGGGTTTTAAGGCAGCATGGAAGTGTTAATGGAAAAACATAAGAGATATATTTAGATATATAGGCTCATTGGCCCAATATCCATTCATTATAAGCTCTATGATTCTTGGAAGGGTAGTTTGAAGATGAGTCATTATAATGTGGGGAGGTTGTAACATACCCAACTTCATGTATGTATTTTATTGAATTAATTATGGTTTAAATATTATAATTTTTGTTTATTCAATGTTTACTAGATATACGATATAGTTTGGTGGTGTTCTGTGGGTTCAGGATATGAATGAAAAAGTAATTTCTCTTTCCTGTACATATTACATGGTATGTGCACTGTTAGGGATATCCACTGACCCAAAATGTGATCACCAGAATGTTTTGTAAAAGGTTAAGAAAAAACACATGAGGGGTAGAGACAAACCACACATCCTTGGGTAGAGGAATTCCACAAGGTTGGCATACTATTTGAAATATAGCGCATACCTACCTATGTAACGATGTGACTTAACCCCTCTTGGACTGGCGTAGGAGCACAGTTTCCACATGTTTTGTAAAACCATGCATCCAAACCCTGACCCAATTAAATAGCTACAATATAACATCCCAAGTCTAGATTATATGTTTCACACCTAATTTCCTCCCCCATTTCCCTCCTCCATCCATATTGATGAGCCATAGTGACAAAACATTCATAAGGATTAATGTTATTCAATTATATGACATTTTATGTGTTTTTGGGTGAAGATCAAAGATCTAGGTAAGTCTAACAGTAATATTTCATCTCCCTAATAGATAAGGCCTTTTATATTTTTTCCTAATATTTTGAAAATATCATAGGATGGGAGTGAAAGGGGGACTAGAATCCAGATATGAGGCTAAGGTTGAGAATTTTTTAATCTACAGATTCGAGGTAGTTGGTCTATATGTTTTATCCCATAGTTTATTGGTGATTTATGCTTGTGTGGTGGTAATGTTTCTTCCCTCATATTGTGTATTTTTTCCTTGATTATTATTTGGATAAATGGTTGTATAAATTAAAAATTTAAACTGTCATGATATATATGGGATACCTTAAGGTTGACTAGTTAAAACTAGGTCCACCGATGGGGTGCTCCCATCGTAAAGATATGGAAATTTGTAATGATAAACATATAATTGACATGCGAATGAAATATATCCATTTATAAATACATTGAAATTATATTTTGAATTATGAGGAGGCACTACTGATAGTTGTGTCTAATTGTTTGAAGCAGTATAAGGGATTGTTTGAAAAAATATTAAAAGGGGTTAAATGGGCTAAATTCAATGTGTCCAATGTTTTATGAGTTTGTCCATGAATGTTATAAAATGGATAATTGATATGAATTGATGAATTATATGAAATCAGATAGTGTAATAGAGTTTTTGAATATGTAAAATGTGTTACATAATGTAAATGGAAATAGGTAAAATGGGATATGCGATATAAATGGTAGATATTCTAAATAGTTAAGGATTCATTATATTTTAGGTGTTGAATGAAATGATAATTGTGAACATTATTTGTATTGATTTCATATTATTTGTGATATGTTATATGTATGTATATGGATTTATAAGCATATGAACATGGCATGGTGGAGCGAGATAAAGGAAGGAAGATCCTCTTATGGGTTTGGATGGATTGAGGCTCTAAACCCCATCATAAAATGCATAGTTTAGGTAGTCAGAATGATGATCTAGGCCCCTAACAGTTTTATTTGATGAGACTACATGGACATAGTCTCCACGGTAAATTTTTTATAACGGTTTATGAAAATTCTATCCATGGTGAGATAAGAAACATGAATTATTCATGAATTAATTATAATTGGATGGCTTGGTCCATTGTCTGATTGATGTAATTGCTTAACCCACTAAATAAATGAGTAAAATGGATAGAGCGTATATTGATAACTAATTTCACCCAAGTTATCTTGTGAATAATTTTACCATAATTTGTACATTCATGAACTATCTATTTATAATAGATATTTTTAGGCACTGTTTGTGGTGGCATACTTACTTGTACTGACACCCTAAACTAGACACCATTGGGTACCTAAGGATATTTCATGGCTGCAGGTCAGGAAAAGGGAAAATAACAAATGCTAGGGAGTTGATATGGGATTGATATTTTCATGGATAAAGATACACTATTGTAATAGGGACCCATTTTAAGGATACATCCTTTAGTTTTTATTTTTGGTTTCCTTCACATTTGGCATAGTTATCTTGACATGGCACAATTGTTATTTGGTTGTGGTTTGGACATGATATTGGGAAATGGTAAAAATTGAATGTTTATGGTTAATTTCTTATTGTTTTCTTTATTTTATATGTTTTCTATTATGAATTTCTTTGTTAAAGAGGTCATAGTCGGCCCACATGATCCATTAGACCATCTCTCATATTTGGAAACCTCTCGTGTATGGAAAGATGAACCTAAGGTCATGGTGTTACTCAACTCGTAGCACATATTTAGTGGCTTCAAGTTTGTGGAATTAATGCATTTAAATTCATTATTTATATATATTATATTAATATACTCATTTTTAAATGATTTATAATCAATAAAAGATCCATGTCCATCATACCAAGATCTTGGAGCTCATTTTAGCAAGAATTCGTTTACTAATTTTGAGTGAATATTCTAAAACTAAGGCATTATAAATCTAAAGCAATTAAAAAAACATCCTAAATTATGTAACCATGTATGAATGATCTATTAATATCAAGTTTTTATAGTTTTAAATTAATATGTGGTATATTATAAAGTTGTTTTATAAGAGAATAATTTATTTAAAAAAAATCATGATCACTTAAATAAATCGTCTAATTTTTTGTCTCTATATAGCGTCCCATCATTTTCTTACATTAAAATAAAATTATTTTAAAGATAAAAAACATGATAGTATTACACATATAGGATCTAAATGTTTAGTGTCTTAGGAAAACTTGGACCATGGATAACAATTAAAACATCAAGCTTAATCATTTATTTCATTTCTTCCCCCTAGCTTCTTATTGGCACTTAAACTTTCTTTAGAACATGTAGTCACCAGATGGTATACCTCAAAATGGGTGAGATAAAAGAATAGTAATAGGATAGATAATAACAACATAGAAATGGGTGAGTATAATCACAACATAGGCGAAGGATCATGAAGATGAGACGAATCATTAATAAAATACTTGAAATGTGGCTATGTATAAACTTTTAACATCACGTCTTAGTGGTTAACTACCACACATACTTGTGAACAAGGGTATAATCCTATCCACAAATCATTTCACTTTTACTAATGAGATCTATTACTTTTCACAATTCATTGAAGTGATGTATAATTCTGGGCACACCCGTCAGAGTCAAATATTCTTATGGCACTATATAAATCTTGGCCCACCGGGCACATCAGAAAATTATCATTGTCATGAATGACATAATAAAAATATATAAAAAATGATCCTAAACAAACCATTAAATGTAATGGGTTTCATCTCATTAAAACACATTCATGATTTTTGGGTTCCCAAAAGAAAGCGAGAATACCAGACGTGATTCAAGAACCTTCCACCTTTAGTGAGAAGTAAAAGGTGTGTTTTTGAAAGAAGAGTACTTTTGGAAAACATTGTGTATGACAAAAATACAGTGGAGAATAGTTATAACCTTGAATTGGTAATATAATGATGAAAAAAAATTAATCTTAAGGAGTAATCATACCAAAAATGGAGTGAAGGATGGAGAACCCAAAGAAAGAATGTCTAGTTCGACATTTTCCCCTGACCTTATATCTGAAATCTTAATTCACATTAATTTCTTATATAATCACAAAAAATTAATTAATAGACTATTAAATAACCTTTCATACATGAATATGGTTCATTATGGTTTCATTATGAAATTTATTGGGCAATTGGATGATTTATAGAGTTTACAAAACATTTTTAGGGAATGATTTATTGGTTTTTCTTGAGTGGTTCACTTGTATTCATAAATTGATTTTTTGGTTGAACATGGATAAACTACTAGAACTGATTCGGTGAGTTTGAAAACATCTTGGTCTGGTGCTATTCGGGCCACTACTGTCCAATCTATTTCCCAAAGTGACGGTGCACTAAATCCCGAAGGTTGCATGCCCTTGGCGGATGAATCATCATAGATCTATGATGTCCATGGTCGGCTGATTGAACGTGGATTGCTGTATCGTGATTCCACCTAGTAGGTTACACGCACCAATCCATGATCTCATACTTTGGATGCTGGACATGGTCTTTTGGGAGATGCATGCATGTGGGGTCATGCTGCTGAGTCCAAAACAGGACATCCACTGAAGAGGGACTTGCGTTAGAATGTTTGTGATGGACCCGATAAATTGGATTATGCAATGCTGATTTCTGTTTCTTTTTTTCCTACATCACAGATGATAAATCTGAATGATGTTTTGAAACCTGCATTTTAATATTTCACTAACTTGTGATCTCGAAGAATTCTTCTAATGGGATATTATCCACATGTTGAGACCAATCCTAAGGTCATTCCTCAAAGTATTTCCATTTGGAAAACTCCCCTGATTGCATGTTTTGTCTTACCTAAGGGTCAGGAATCCTGGGATTTTGATGATTTGGTACAACAGATTTCATGTTTGTGGTTTTTCTCTGATTTTAGGTGTTTATCTATTGGAAGTGTTTTTTTTACATTCTATTTTTTCCTTCAGATTTTTCTAAAATTCGTGCGTGGAGCACTGGATCTCTTTCCTTGAAGCCTGAGTGGCTTCACCTTAATGAATGGTCCCTGGAATTCAATGCTTCATGTGCAAGGAATGTTTTATCCCAGGTATGGGTTTCTCTTCATGGTCTCAATTGGGTCCATTGGCACCCAAATATTCTATGTGAAATTGTCATGGAAATTGGAACCCCAATACATCTTGATAAGGAGACTGATGATGTTTTGATTGGACATTTTGCAAGGATGTTAGTTGAGAATGATCTTAGCTCCATCACGATTGAAAAGGTAACTATTTCCACTCCGATGGATGACATTCAGATTGATGTTGAGTATAAAAGAAAGACACTTTTATTAATGAGTGTATGTCTATTGGGAATTATTTGGAATTATGTCGAATATGAATTTTTTATGAGAACTATGGGATAAAGGGTCATCCATCCAACCTCTATAGAAAGAGATCAATGATTAATTATGAGGATTTGTCACAACCCCCTAATCGTAACATCATTCCATCTTCCAAAAAGGTCGATGTGGTGGTTTATGAGGAAGAACATCAGCTACCTTCCAAAGGGAAGGAGATGATGGTGGACTCATCACCATTGAGTGCCAATAGTGGTCCTTCTAATATTCAGGATAACTATGCATCCTCAATGCCTGGTCCCTCCACTGCTCGGGTTGACACTTCCATGGAGATACCCAGGGATGGTAGTGTAGTTACTCCCATGGGATTAGATGGGATTGGAAATCATACTCCTCTCTCTGTTGTAGGATCTCCTACTTGCTTTGGGCCATCGAATATATGCATGAATGATAGTCCTGGTGCAGCTTTGCAGTGTGATGAGACTATTGAGATGACTCTTAATACTTGGGCTCCTTTAGAGGTTGATTTCCAGCAAGAGACCCATAAGATCTTGACATCCTCCGATATATCTGGGAAGTGGGATGACATCACGGAGGCGGAAGGGAATATAGCAGGTAGCGGTGGCCCTACTCATTCAATTATGCACTTATTTTTGGAAAAGGAGAAGTTTATTTCCCTCCAACTACCTCGAAACGAAGACTGAGGAAGGAAAACTCTAATACTCCTCGCACTATGTGTAAACGCTCCTCTAAGATATCGAATAAGTTTAATTCTTATTTTCTTAAGGTCCTTAATCAGGGTAAGTCCCACTCTGAATGGGAAACTGCTGATGTCTCGGATTATGGGAATGATTAGACTTATTATGATCTTTAGCACTATGCTCTGACAGATGGGGGAATGCACCTTTGTTTAACCCTATCCATATCCTTTGTTCTATTTTATGTTATTTAATAAATAGTCAGAATCATCACTTCTGGCTGGTCTTGCTGGTATTAAATAATGAATTATATTATATACCTTGTGGATTAATCATTAAATAAGAATTAAATGATGATTTTTTGAGTTAATTTGTGCAGTTTTTCGACAACATCAAACTTGTTTTGTATAATCATTTAGTAATATGTATATAAGTTAGTTCCTAAACCTTAAATATTAAATAGTACATATAAAATATTCTATTTCAACCAAAAAACGATTTCATGTCCATATCTAATGGTTGAAATTGAAAAAAAGAAACATGTCATTGTTGAAGGTGATGGATTAACACCTCACGAACAACCTTTTCTTTTATAAAATATATGGAAGAGGAGAAGGGGGTTGGATGGTATAATGTCCCATTAGTATCATACATTTTCCTTATATGTATGATAATTGAGTTAACGTACCATGTGGATGAATATTGAGATGGATTGAATATGAAAAGAACATGAAATCAAATAGAAATTAATGGAATGGGGAAGGGAAATTACCTCTAGAATCCTCCTCTTGAAATCCTCCTGAAAGGGCATAGGCGAGGTCCGTTGATGACAAAACAATCTCTTGGACGTGAGGGAGGGGCTAGGGAAGATTCTAGGAAATAGTTTATAAAATCCATTAATCATGAGATGTGTGAGGAATTGAGGGTGTGAAAGGTTGTTTTTATTATGGAGGGGAGAGGGGATTTCTCAAAATAAAATTCTATAATTTATTATTTCCCCACAATACAAGGAATAGTGAGTGTTCCATGACTTAGAATAGTAACTTTATCATGTGATCCCCAACCAATTGGTTTAACATCAACATAACATCATGCAAGACGCTATAATTCACTTATTTAGTTTATTTTGTAAATTATGGTATTTCACAATTTGTCAAAAATTCTAGTATTTCATAAAAAAACAAAAAATAATCCCCAACCATTTTTCGACATGTAGAATGAAAAAATGAATTAAATTTTTCAAAAATATTTTCCCTAAATATTATTATATAAATATTTAATTAAAATATTTATTTATTATCAAAAACCACTTGGAAAACATGCATTTACTTATTCTAAAATATAAGTATATCTTATTTTCAACATGAATATTATTTATATATTATCACATGTATGGTTACTATTTATTAGGTTATATCACTATTCATAAGTTTATGTTACTATTCTTAAGGGTTGGTTAATATTCACCAATAATTATTTTTTTCTTATTAGACTCCAAACAACTTATTGATCACAACTGTGTATGTCATATTTTAAAAATTCCAAACATAGAAGTGGAAAAAAATGTTTGGGGTCACATAGCACTTAGTATTTCATTGTTTTTTGTTTTCCAGTCATTTTATGAAATATTACTTAAAAGGTAATTTCCAATGAAAAAAAATTGGGTCGTTACATTCTTCCCCCCCTTATGAAATTTCACCCTTGAAATTTCACTTTACACTAATAGGTGAGGGTACTTCTCCTTCATTGCCTCTTTCAGTTCCCAAGTATCTTCTTCAAACATATAATTACACCACAACACTTTGAAAATATTGGATGTCCTATTGTGTAAAACATTGTCTCTCTAGTCCATAATCTCTATTGGATGCTCCTCATAAGAGAGATAATCTTCAAACTGTACCACCTGTGAGTTCAGTACATATGAGGCATGAGGTACATACTTCTTAAGGAGTGATATGTGAAACACAACATGAAATTGGGCCATATATGGTAAAAGTGAATGCTGATAGACCACAGATTCTATGCGGTCAAGGATCTCAAAGGGGCCTATGTACCTTGGTGATGACTTCCCTTTCATTCGAAATATCATGCCTTTATTTAATTGTGATATTCTATGGAAGACTTTATCCCCAATGTCAAACTCCAAGTCTCTTCGACGATTGCCTGCATGTCACTTTATTCAAATTTGTGCAGCAGATATGTTTTTATGGATGACTTAAACCTTCCCTGTCATCTCTTGCACATGATCAGGTCCATGTAGCTTTCTTTATCAATCTTCATCCCAATATGTTGGAGTTCTACATCTCTTTCCATATAGTGCTTCACATAGATCCATCTGGATACTTGAGTGGAATCCATTTTTCTATGAGAACTCAACCAAAGGGAGATGATGATCCCATCAAACTTTGAATTCTAGAGAGGAGGCTCTTAGAATTTCTTCATGCGTCTGAATGGATCTTTCAGATTGGCCATCCATTTGGTTATGATAAGACATGATGAAATTTAATTCAGTACTCAAATAATGTTGAATGATCTTTCATAATATAGATGTGAATAATGTTTTTTGTTCAGATAAAATTGGGATTGTAACACCATGTAGTCTCACCATATCCTTCACATATATCCTTGCATGTTTTTCAAGTGAGAGATGTTCCAGAATAGTGATAAAATGGGAAGTCTTGGAGTTTTGGTCAATTGAAACACAAATCACATTATTTCCATCTGACATCTTCGAGAGACTCAAGACAAAGTCCATTGTGACTTTATTCCATTTTCACAAGGGTATAGGAAATGAATGCATCATACCTTTGGTATTTTGTCACGCTTCTTTATCTTTTGGAAACAGCAAACACCTTGATATATATTCCACAATCTACTTCATCATGTTATCCCACCAGAAGTGTTATAGGAGATCATAGTACATCTTGCTTCTCCTAGGATTGATAGATAATGTGGAGCTATATGTGTGTTGTTTAATAGATCCTTATTTATCACGGGAGATGAATCACACAAATCCACATTCCAATCCGAATCACACCATCATCATCTATATGGAACTCTTACAGCTTCCTTTCATTTACTGCATTCACCCCCGTTTGTATCTCTAGATCATAACTTTATGCTTCAATAATTTTTATTGGATGGTTGGTTTCAAAATCATTTGGGAAAGTTAGGATGTATTCCCAACCCTTATGATTTCTAATTTGATCTATTCCATATCCAATAAGATAGGTTCTTTCTCAATCTGTAACATGGATATAGTAGTATGTTCTTTTCTTCTTAGAGAACCAACTACCTTGTTCACCATTCTAGGATGATAGTGAATAGAGAAATCATAATCCTGATTAGATCTAACCATATCCTTTGATGCATGCTAAGATCCTTTTGTGTGAATATCTAAATTAGGCTCTTGTGGTCAGTGTATATGTCAAACTTCTCTACATAAAGGTAGTGCCTCTATATTTTCATTGAAAAAATCAGGACTTCCTGCTCTAGACCTTGTGTCAGGTAGCTCTACACATGGGTATTCAACTATCATGAGGTATAGGCTATAAAAATTTCATTTTTCATGATTAAAAAACCCAATACATTGTTTGATGCATCAAAATATATCACAAAACATTCTCCAATTTTTGGTATTTTTAGTACAAGTGTAATGACCAGTCTTCTAATTATATCTTTGAAGCTTCTCTCACATTATTATGTACAGACATACATTTTCACATTCCTTGTTAATTGATATAGAGGGCTTGACTACAATTAGAAAATTTCACAAAACATCAGTAGTACCCATCTAATCCAAGAAAACTACAGATTTCTGTGACACTAGAGGGAATTTTCCATTCCTCAATTGCCTTTGTTTATGAAGTGACCACAAAAAATTCCTTCACATGTGATCAAATGTCCCTTGAATGTGACTTTATTTATCTAAAAGGAACACTTTATGAACTCGGCGTACAAATTCTCCTTTCTCAATTTCATAGACAGAAGTCTTATAAGTTATTCATATTCCTCATTTCTCTTAGAGTGGATAAGAATATCACAAATAAACACTACCACAAATTTTTTGAGGTAATGTCTAAAAACTATATTCATCAAATCCAAGAAGATTGTAGGGGTATTAGTAAGTTCAAATGGCATCACCAAAAACTCATAGTTCCATACTTTGTACGAAAGGAAATGTTATGAATATCTTCCTTCTTCACCTTAATGTGATGATATCGATAATGAAGATCCACCTTTGAGAAGTATTGAGCACTTCTTAATTGATCGAACAAGTCATCATTCATTGGAAGAGAATACTTTTTCATTATGGTGATATTTCTCCGTACCTGATTGTCAATACAAAAACATATTGTCCCATCATTCTTCTTTACAATGAGCACGGTCACAGCCCGTGGTGATGCACTAGGATATATGAATCCTTTTTCTAAATTCTCTAGTAGATGCTTCTTTAACTCTTTCAGTTCGATTGGAGCAATATGATAGGAACATTTTGAGGTAGGAGTAGCTCTGGGTTTGAGTTTAGGGGAAAAATCTACCTCAGAATATGGGGGAATTCCGAGTAACTCATTGGGAAATACGTCACTATATTCCCTCACGATGGAGATTTCTTCAATGTTGGCACTTTACATTGATTCAACCATTTAGGATAGGTGTGATTCTTCATATGGAATCAACACCCCCACAATTGAAGGATTTTCCAAAGGATATTCATGATCTTCCTTGAATTTTTAGAGGAGCATGGGATAGTTCAGATTATGAAAAGATATTTACTTTTCCTGACAGTTGATTTGGGATCTATATAATGAGATCCAATCCATTCTCATTATAGTGTCGAAATCCACCATGTGATGTATTGCAATATTAGTTGGATCAACATTCCAAAATTTTCCAATAAGAGAAGATTCAAACAATTGGGTTGCATTAACTGAACGACATGGTGTTTTTATAGATATCTCTACTTCATGGTTACGAAGATTCGATTCTATTATTATAGAAAACATGCATGATATAAATAAAAGCATAGAACTACAATCAAATATGACGTTTTCCATTCTTGAGTGAATAGTAATTGTACCTTCTACGACATCATTATCTTGATCCACTTTTTTAGTAGTGATGGAATAATCCTTACCTTGTACCTTTGGATTTGGTTGCTGCTACTGATTACCCTCAAGAACACTAGTTTTAGTGCACTAGATTTCTTAGTTACCCTGCTCCCAATAGTTGTAGAATTAAACTATGGGTGGTTATCTTCCTTTATTTGGCTAGTTTATCCTTTCTTCTCATTTCCTTTCGGAACTATTGAGCAGGGTGTCCTTCTTTCCCACTCTTGAAGTACTTCCATGTCCCTTTGAGACTATTCCCATGGTGCAACATCCAACATTTTAGGCGAGTGGGTCATTGTGTTTTCTTCCCACCTTTTCCATTAGGTCATCTAGCTTGAAACTCAATAATTCATCTCATATCACCATAGTTGTGAGACCAATCTCCACAATCCATCTCCACATTGAGAGCACACCGAACAAAAAATTCATAACTCCCAAAGTCTTGAATTTCAAGAGCCTTTAGACGATGTGCTTTTAATCCACTGTGTAATATATCAATATTTCTATCACAGTTGATAACAAAACATGAATTGTACCTTGAAAGCCTTTGGTAATTTTCCTCATAGGTTGTGATAGATTATTTTTTTTCTTGAGATTTATTAATTATCTCTCCATCATATTGCAATGAGTTATTGGGAAATAATTCTTAGGAAACATTATCTTAAAGACATCACATTCCATCTCTTTAATTTCCTCCCTTTGATTGGTGTTATTAATCAAATACCACATTTGATAGGCATCTCCATCTAGACAATAATCAACTAATTTCACATTCTCCATCTCAGAACAGCAAAGCATTGAAAAGATCCACTCCATGGAGTTGACCCACTATTCTACAACTAGTGGATCAGGAGATCAACTAATCTTCGGTGGTCATTGATGTATAAAAAATTCGATATCCAGTTGATCCCTCTTTGGTGAAGGAGTATGTATCCCATTATTATTTTTATTTTTCATAACCTGAGTTATTTGGTTATGAATTTCCATGATGTTCTAAACTCCACCTCCCAAATTGTTGGGGATGTAGTTTGGGCAATCGTTGCATTATCCCACGCACGAGATGTTTTCTTGGTTTATCCTGGTTACCACCATTTTCAAAAATTGAATCGGTTAGAATGAATCATAAGTCAACAAGACATTCATTATATATTTATTTGATCAATTTATTCTAAAATCATAACATATAGGATCCATTTTTAAATATTCTCGTGTGCAAATTTTTACTTAGTCTCATGATAGAGGTTTTTTCTAGGGTTCTCCAGTCCTATTAAATTAATTAACTAATCCATGCCTCTAATACCTACTATTGTGGCCCTTACTTTTATTACATTACTATTAAATAAATTTAAAGTTAAAAAATAGAATATTATTACACATATAAGATCCCAAGTTTAATGTATTAGGAAAACTAGGACCACACATAACAATTACAACATCAAGCATAAACATTTATTTAATTCATTATCCCCTAGAATCTTTTTGAAACATGAAATATCCATAGTACATGAAGTCACCTGAGGTTATACATCAAAAGGGGTTAGTTAAATCCCAGTTATACGATAGATAATAACAATATAGCAAGGGGTGAGTTAAATCATAACATAGGCAAAGTTTCATGAACATGAAAGGAATCATGTATAAATGACTTGAAATGTGGAAATGCATACAAATAAAATATAATGTCTTAGTGTTTAAACGAAAAACATACATGTGAACCCTGATAGAATATTTTCCACACTTCATTTCCATTTTTCTCATTAGATTTATCACTTTACCCAATGCATTGGACCGTTGTATAATTCCGGGTGCACCCATCACATCATAACATTATCATTATCATGCACATCATTATGAAACTATATCCAAAATAAACATAAATTACCAATGAAATTCAATGAGTTTCATCTCATAATAATGAATACATGAATTTTGGGTTCCCAAAAGAATTTGGGAATGACATACTTGATTCATAAACTGTCCACCTTTAGTGAGAAGTAAAAGGTGTGTTTTTTATAGAAGAGTTCTTTTGGAAAACATTTTGTTTTACAAAAAAATATAGTGGAGAATATATATATATATATATATATATATATATATCCTAGAATAGGAATGATAATTATGAAAAAATAAATTTTAATGAGTAATCATACAAAATATGGAGTGAAATAGGGAGAAGCCGAAGAATGTAAGTTGGGTTCGTGATTTTCCCCATACCTTATATCTGAATGCTTCATTCGCATTTATGTCCTCTATAATCACATTAAATTAATTAATTGACATTTAAAGAACCTTTTATATATTACCATAGTTCATTTTTGTTTCATTATGTTATTTTATGGGACTTATGAGGAGTAATAGAGTTTAAAAAACATTGTTCGAGAATGTTCGTTTTTCTGGTTTTTTTTGAGCAGTTCACTTGTATTCATAAATTGATGTTCAGGTAGAACCTGGATAAACATACAGAACAAATATCTCATGTTATTAATGATATTAAAGTAGTTTGGAAGATCTTATAATGAATTATATTATATACCTTGTGGATGAATCATTAGATAAGAATTAAAAGATGATTGTTTGAGTTAATTTGGGTTGTTTTTTAACCACAACAAACTTGTTTTGTTTAATCATTTAGAAACATGTACATAATTTAGATACATAACATTAAATATATAATAATATATATAAAATAATCTGGTCCAACCATAAAAATGGTTTCATAACTATATCTGAAGGAATAAATGGAAAAATAAAACATGTCATTCTTGAAGGTGATAGATTAACACCTCACATTCTTTTATAAAATAATAGGAAGACGAGAAGTGGGTTAGATGTTATAATATACCATTATAATACTAAAATTAATATATATATATATATATATATGTGATACTGAAGTTAACATACCATTTGGATGAATATTTATGGGTAGAAAATAAGAAAATGACATGAAAATGAAAGGAAATTAAAGGAAAGAGGAAGGGAAATTACCTCTTGAATCCTTTTATTAAGATTATCCTTAAGGGACCTAGGAATGATCTTTTGATAAGTCCAGTAGATCCTTGACCTGAGGGAGGGGATAGAGAAGATTCTTGGGTAGATAATAGCCAAGGCTTGAATATTGAACGGTCTGAGGAAATGAGGGTTTGAAGGGTGGTTTTTATAGTGGAGGGGAGATGGGATTTCCCAATATAAAATTCATTAATTTATTATTTCCCCACTAGACTAGGAATAATTAGTCTTTTATGACCATGAATAGAAATTTTATCATGTGATCCCGAACTAATTGGTCTTACATTTACAGAACACCATGCAAGGCTCTATAATTATATTATTTATCTTATTTTGTAAATTATTTAATTTCACTACTCATCGAAAATTCATGTATTTCAGATAAATACTAAAAATTCACCGCCACAATTTTTCAATGTGTAGAAACAATAAATTAAGTACACTTTAAAAATAATTTAATAAATATTATTAAATTAATTTTTAATTAAAATAATATTTTATTATAAACATCCACTTTTAAAACATTCATTTTCTTATTCATAAATATAGCTATATCATACATTCAAAATTAATATTATTTATATATTATCATATGTAAGGTTACTATTCATGAGGATATATCAGTATTAATAAGGGTATGTTTGTATTCAAAAGGGTTGGTTAATATTAAACCGAAATTATGTTTTTCTTATTGGAAATCAGTCAACTGTGTATGTCAGATTTTTGAAATTCCATATACAAAAAATGGAAAACATATTAATAATGTTTATCTAGAACTTATTAGTTTATAATGTTGGGTTTTCATATGATTTTATGGAATATTTATAAGAAATGAATTTCCATTGAAAAAAATTGGGTCCTTACACTTTATGAGTTGAATTTTATTTGGAATATAGAAATTCATTTCATTCGGGTTTGATACATCGAAATGTTGCTCTACCTGATAAATATATGTAGAATAATCTTGTAAACTAGTAGAATGATTAGAGGATTTGGATGAATTATTGATATTTATATTTGACATATAGACTTTCAGTCTTCAAAATATGTATTAGGCCCATGTGGATTTGTCTAATAAAAGATGACATAGATAGATTCTAACAAAACTCTATGTCTTTTACAGAAGACCATGTAAGGTTTACATGAGGATGTATATACATGGAAAATTTATTCATAAGTATTTTTTTCCAATTTGTTATGATTTTTTATATCAGGAGTGGATGAATACATCAGAAGACCCTAATTTAATTCCCCATTGGAAATTTTACCACTCCATTAATCATTAGGATTAATTTTTAAAAGGGTCATAATCAAAATCATATTGATAATATCAAAAATTTTATTTATAGTTTTGGCCCATAATTAAACAGATAATTCATACTCATTTGGAAAATTTCATGAAATTTATCGGAGATTAATATTTCATCCTTCTACTATTTCATTCTATTGAAGTGTTCTTTTAGTAGAAAAGTTATTCCTATATCAATTTTGTTAATAGAGAGTCTCAAAGTATATATTTTCAAAAAATTTAATTTATTAAATATCTTGGTTTTAAAGGTATAACAACTATTTTTCTATAAATATCTTGAATGCATCAAAAAATACGAATAATCATCACTTTTATTAGCTAACAAAATTACCCATTTTTATTTTCTGTAATCACCCACATGAACATTATCATAATGTTCACCTCTGAGGATATAGACTCCATATGGTATAAATATGTTAATGTGACAAAATTGTCGGATATAAAATGAAGAAACCACATTTTTTGATAGAAAAAATAAATATTCTTTGAATTTTGATTGGGATTACACAATATTAATTCCTGGAAATCAATTATAGGTATATGATTGACTGAATAAATCCTAGTAATTATTCTATATGAGTTTATATTATAGTGAACTAGTGACCTATACCATTATTATGATTATTGTTTTAAAAAAATTGAAAATATAACTAGTTTTCTAAAAAAATAATGAAAATAATAAATAGGGACATTATAATTTCCAAAGGTAGAGAAAACTAAATATTTATTAATGTCCTTACGGTTTTAGGATTTATAAATAATGTTTCATGATAACCATTATAAAATATTAGGGATATTATAAGGTGATTATAAATTAGAACATTAACAAATGAAACAGTAGGAATTAAAACAATTTCGTAGTTAAATATTTCTCTACGTCCAATTTTCAACCATTTTTCTATATAACTGATGTTTACTTGTCCACCATCTATAGTCAATAGATTCATAAATATTGAGTATTTTCTATTAATATATTAAAATCATACAATATTTAGAAAAAATGATGCTTTCTTGGAACTCCACTATAACATTACCATTGTAATCAATTATGAAATGATTTTGGTACACTGAATCACTTATATCTAGAAATATTTTCACAGACGTTATAACAAATCCAAATATGTTTAACAGTCCAATTTCTAATATAATGAATATTCCTCCCAAAAATAATTTTTTTTGTTCCATAGAATGTATATTATATCCACTATGATGTTTTATAGATTAGAGTATTTTTTAAATGTTTAGATATTTGAACGATGTAAAATTTATAAAAAATCTAATTTTATTTGGTTTGAAAACCTATTCTGGATTTATATTTTAGTGATGGTATTTTACCTAAAATATTAATTTTACATTGTCTTCTAATTTGAGTTCTTTCAAGACCCTTATTAAGCAAGATGGTTGAAAATGTTTTGGTAATTATTTTCTTATTACTCTAATGAATTTTCTCCTATATCAACTATTAGAGTAGTTTTTTCACTAGAACATAAAACATGAAACCTTTTTAGATATTTATATAAATATTGTTTTTCATTTATAGATGCATCTATTCTTGAATAATATTCATCAATTTTTTAACTATTTATATTAGAATCACCAGAAATATAATTATGAAGTGTTTGACTTGTTACCTTGGATTCTTTTTAACATAAAACATATTATCCCATTCATTAAATCATCCATGAATGTATTCGAATCACTGGATTAATCCTATGAAGCACCTACATTTCCATCACAACATTCTTGGATTTTAATCCTTTCGCAGGGTTCTTCATACAATTTTCATGGATAATATTCTTTAATGTAACCACCACTTTTGCAAACATATCAAATAATTTCACAAAGAAATTCTTCCATTTCATAGTATTTATTTTAGTTTACCATATAATTTTAAATTATAAGGTAATTTTATTTTCATAATAACATATTCCTCCTATATAAGTTTTAAATATTATTGTGATATGTGAAATATCATTACTACATTTCATGTTCAATTAATTTCAATATGAATCATCCTTAATAACACCATTTTTTAAATAAATTTTCTAAAAGGAAACATTTTTATTTTTATTTAAAAGTTATCATGTTATAATTTGTGTTCCTCTTGATATATCATCAATATTACAGTTAATTATTGTAATATAATATTAATTATGTCACTTTATTCACTAATTGAAACTATAGTGCTAATATAGTTACCAGGTAAGTATCTCAATAGCCAGAAAGCTTTTTTCTTTTGCATCTATTAATTTATCTAGGGAATTTATAGTAGTTAAAATTTATTTAAATCTATAATAATTTTTTTAAAATTATTTATTATGTTTTATTATATAATCACCGTAATTAATTGTTTAGTAATTCAATATGATTTCAATACCATTTGGATTTTCACCTTGAGATAAACTAGGGCATTTCAATTTATATGGGTAGTAGTAAATGTAGATATTATAATAATAAGACCTTCAAATTAACAGAAAAAATTAATTCATGAAATTTAATTTAAATAAAATATTCTTTTAGTTATAGAATCCCATTTAATTGAATTTTGTTTCAATTTTACTTATTTATCCTCAATAGATCTCCAAATACGTAAACCCATTTAAAAAATGTATTTTTATTATTATATTTGAGTTGATGTATTTAGATTCATTAATAAATTATGTTTTGTTAAAATAATAACAATTATATTTAAAATATATAATAATAGTTTATATAATAAAAGTAAATTAATAATTTTTTATAATTTATATAACGTTTAAATGAAAAATAATAGGGAAAAAAATATTTAATCCAAAATAAATTTTCCTAGTAGTGAAATCAAGAGTGCAGTGAATTTTATTTCAAAGAAAATTTTCTATTAAAAAACTAATTTAAAATCAATTTATAATACCCTAAAGGATATACATACCCTTGTTCATGAATACCATGTATTTTCATAATTTCATATTTTTAAAATACTTTCTCAAGGTATAATTAATACATAGATAAAGCAATTTAAAATATTATATTAGAGAAATTAAAATAAATTCATAAAAATTGGATATATATATATACATACATGACTTGTAAATTCAAAATATCAATGTATATTTTAGAGACAGTGAATAAGGAAATACTAAAAAAAATTAGAAGATATTAATTTAATATGTAAATAATTCAATGCAACAAGTAAATAAAACTATAGCACACAATTGAATTATACAAGTAGCTAGCCCCAAGTTATAGCTTTCTCATCCCCAATTAATAGTTACATACAACCGAGAATATTTATTAAACCCTAAAATGTCAACTTTAAATGAGGATGTGTTCTTACTAAGAAAAATACGCACATGGTTATCATGGAATTATCTAGACAACTATAAATATATATATGAGAGAATGACTATTAAAAAATTAAATAATGATTATTACATAAATATATTGTTTCTTATAGGATATTTTCTAAAAAATATACATAAATCACAATCTTAACTGAAAATATAAATAAAATTAAGAGATATAAAAAATAATTTAATGATACCTTTACTAAATACCTATTCTACATTGGTACGTCAGAAAGGTTTTCATCCCATGGGAATAATCATTAAATATATTTTTCATAATCCTTTAAAAATTTCATGTGTAACCTATTAAATAATATTGAATCATGGAAAAATAGAGAAATATAGTATCATGGAAGTAAATTGATAAATATTATAGATGAAGTGAGTAGAAAATTTGTATCATTTGAGTTTGGGAAAAGAATTTATAAAACTCTGACAATATATTTATCCCAAGTGAGGCCTCTATATATTTTTAGAAGAAATAATATTAATCTAACATAAAATGGAATGATCGTCCTTAGAATAATAGTCTGTAACCACTCTAATAGGTCACATTAAAAGCCAAAAATGAATTTTGATGTTATATAGATTGACTAAATTATATGATATCTCATGTTACATTGATATCCCGATGTTTTTTGAAATAAAAGTCATGTTTTCACATGATATTATGGTAGGTTAATTGATAATTTAGTAGGTTTGTTTATTCCTTTGTGAGGAATCTTTATTCCTTCATACTATCAGTTGAATTATTTATGTGGTCACATGAATAATTTTGGATAAAAATTGACTCATTCAGGAAGTCACTTGATTTTATTATATATATGGATGAATAATTCATGTGTCTCCTTATATTTTCATGTTGTTAATTGTCTAATAATGTCCGTTCACTTGAAGGGTTTGAAAATTTTAATTTTTTTTTGAACGGTATTTTAATATCATAAATACCATAATGTATTTATAATATAAATACATGATTTTTGAGAAATAAAACAAGGAATTTATAAAATAAGACATCCTAAATAAATTTTATTGATTAATATGATCATTTTTAATCTGAAATATTATTTTTTACATTTAAATTATAGAAATGGTGAAATTTATTTCTAATTTTTTGAATTAATGCCTTTAGAGTAAAACATTACTTACGATTCATAAATAATAAAAATAATTTTTTAATAACTTATTATATATATAAATATATATAATTTATATAATAAAATTTTTTCAAAATCATTTGAATAATTAATTTATTATTGAAATTTCATAATGTGACTGTATTAAAAAAATAGTTATTTCTCAATGTTCCACAATGAATAAAATAAATGAAATAAATAATATAAATTAATCTTAAAATAATATTGATATTCAAAAACAAAAAGTTATTATAAATATTTAAAATTTGAATTCAATATGTTAATCATTTAACTATCAAATTGAAATATAATAAATAAATAAAAATTAATTGGAAACGGTTTTTTAAATATTACCTATTTTTATTTATATTTCAAATTATTTAATAATTGAACTACTATTTTTTTAATATAAAAAATCTATTTAAGGTAAGATAATATTATTTTCTAAAAAATATTGAACAAAATAAATGTCACGACCCACCTTCACCAAACGGAGGGAAGGGTCAACAGATTGCCAATCCCTTCCTTCTTTATGTTGAAAGAGATATAATGACCCCCGAAACACGCCTTCAATAGGTCCTGGAGTTGTGACCGACACCAAGGGTATAGAATTACACAATAAATGGAAGGAATTTCCCTTTTTCTTTTAATAAGATCAGGAGTTAAGATAGTAAATCTCAAAACACCGAAGATGGAGGTGAAAGTAAAGCCATTAACCATTCCCAATACATTTCACAAAAGTAAGATCCACAAAGTATAATGAGACAACAACGAAAAATACCAAAAAGAAAGAACAACAGCAATTGCGATGATCTTCCACAAGGTCTGTGCTAGTACGGTCCAGAACGATCCCCAAAGTCCTCATGGAGACCTGAAAGCAGTTTTATATACGTAGGGTGAGCATACAAGTATACTCAGTACTGAAAAACCAAATACTCTCATGAAAAAGTGGGGAGGCATACAAATAACCTGGGAGAAAAGAGATAACTCACCACCTAACAATGAAACTAACCACCCAAGACTCACTAAAGAACACTCTCCAAATAACACAGATCAAAAGTAATGTATAGTAATAGCACATCGATGTTTGGATACCTCGCACCACTTTCCCACTGGTTATTGAAGACATCCTACGCATTGAACCAATACCGCCATTCTCACCGTTGTTCCACTGCGACACCCGCCCACACACACCTGGGCCACAACCACACATCCCGCCCACAAACACCTAGGCCACAACCACTAACCGGTCCGCAGACATCTTGGCCACAATGGTCACATGTAACCATGCCCGCAACCACCTAGGCCAGAACAACCGCTGCCACACCCGAAGACACCTGGGCTAGAAGAACTACTACCACGCCCGATGACACCCGGGCCTCATCACGAAGATACTTGGGAAACCACCTGCCCGCACACACCTGGGCCAACCACCACACTACCCTACCTGAAGTTTCCTGGGCTAATTATGGAATTTAGGCCATCATAGCCTTCCCGAAGAGTCTTCAGCTACTCGGGAAAGGGAGAAGAAAAGGAACAAATAACCAGCCACCCATAGGAGTGTTGGAAAAAACACCCTCCCCCATGAAGTGGGGGTTTTTGGAACTAAGTGCACAACTTGGGTGGGGTGCGAATAATAAACGCAAAAACTACAAGTATATGTATAGGTAACAATCCCTCACCCAATCTAGGTTCTTCATTATCCTGCCTAAAGAACACTATACTTACTATTCATTCATAAGAGAAGAGAACATCACCCATGCCCAAGTCACAACTCACACCAAACCAAATCCCTGTGTTCTATCCTTGCTTTCATGGTTATTAATAATGTTTAAATATGTTTCTGCACCTACATAGGCAACTGTTAAGAATAAGAACAAACCAATGAAAGAATACACCCAACAATAATTTAAGCACTCACACCCGGTTCCCTTGTAATGTCACAACAACAAAGGGATAAGTGAGATCCCTCGAAGTACTGGAACTAAAGAAAACCCCAAGATACAACCCCATGTCCCCAAAATCTAGGAGCCAACAGTTTCTCAACAACAAAGGATCCTTCCCCAATTCATGATATAAGCAGAGTAATCATACAACCTCAAAGTATAACAACAGGGGATCACGTCCCCACCTGCATCACCCCATCAATCTAACCCCCCATCCAAGAAATCCATAAGGTCACCCGCAACAGACCGTAAAGGGAAATCATACAAACCACCACCACCCAGACCAGGCATACCCATGCAGGTATTTTCAGATTTAAAATATTTAACACACTCCATGATTTAAATTCCACTGGGATTAAACAGAGATTATCATAGAAAAGGATATGATCCTGTTGATTCCAATTTATTTATCTGAATATACGTAATTAACCAATTTCCCTTACACAACAAAAAGGGTTCACAACCAAAATACAAGACATTTAAACATCACAAGGGGTAAGGGTTTATTAATGCATAGAGAAAGACCACCAATGGACATGATTTTCAGTAGGCATAAGCCTGCACAATTCAGAAACCATTAATCAAAGAAGATGAGAAAAACTGAGCAGCATCATCGATCACTCCCATCCCCTTCATTCTTTAGAATCCATTTATTATCTTCATTAATGTTTGGTTCATCCAATTCTACAGATACAGTAGCGTACCCACCATGCATGATACACAGAAAGGAAAGACTTAGGTGAATCCCCTACCTCACAATCAAGGATCGACTTTACGTCCTCATGAGTAAACTGGAAAACAGGAGTGGCGGGAACTCCGTGGAATGTGAAATAAAACCTCATAATAGGGGTATGGCTCGTCGGGAGGAAGGGTACTCCGAATAGGATTATCGAGAAAAGGAAACGTAGGGATAATACTTTAGGTTATAAAGGCTGATAAGGGCTAACATACAACACTCTTGGACGGTTAAGATACAGAGAGAAACCGCGTAAGGAGTGGGATCGTGGGTTGACCATGCGGCTAGGACACCCCACACAACTGGATACATTGTTATTTAGTAGGGAGGTTTATTTTATTTTTAGATACTAATTATGGGCTTAAAAACAGCCCTAAAACGCTTCAAAAAGTTAAAAATGCTTAAAATTGGGGTTACGGGGGAGGCTGTAGAAGAAAAACCCACCACCGCTGGGTGACACCGATTGGTCGCGCCGATCGGTCGTGCCGATTGGTCACGCAGATCGGTCACGCTGATAATTTCAAAATGAAGGGGTCATGATGGTCTGGGTCATTACATTAGATACCTCTCAAACCATTATCTTCCTTGAGAATCAAAACTATACCTAGAGGGAGGATGGGAGGATCCGAACAACCACCCAAGAAGATACCTCTCAGGAGTGAACCTCTCCGACACAGGAACATCGTATATTCTGAAAAAACCCTAACGCCCTACCGCTCTTTCCTCGTTTCATGCAAAAAAAAGGACAAACCATCTGGTCTAGTGATTTAGGGGTTTCCCTTCCTCTGTGTTAAGATACTGTCTACTTTGGGCGGCACTGACTCGCTCGCACTGGCTTAGGCACATCTTCTTTAATGCGTCTTTACTAAGTATTAGGTCCTAACCTCCCCATTCATTACGAAACTTCACACACACATCCACAGAAAAGTAAACTTCACATCCATAGCCGACAATGTAAGCATTACACAACAAAAATGTACTAACAAAACAGGATAATACTCAATAAACCTCTAGGTATTGGGCACGCATTTGTGTTTCGCTCTCCCAGGTACCTTCCTCAAGCCCACCATGTCTCGATATCACACGAACCAAGTGAATGGTTCGCCCACGAAGTACTTTCTCCTTACGATCCTTGATCTTGATTGGTCGTTCTGTGATGGTTGCGTCATATTCGATATCTATCCTTCCCCAGTTGATGACATGTAAATAATCATGCAGATATAGTTAGAGTTAGGACACATGGAATACATCGTGTATCCTTAGTAGTGGCAGTGGTAGCGCTAGCTGATAATCCACTTCACCGACTAGTCTCAACACTTAGAAGGTACCTATGAACCTAGGGGAAAGCTTACTTCCTCTACCAAACCTCTGTTGTCCACGCCGAGGGGATACCTTCAAGAAAACGTGGTCCCCGACCTCGAACTCCAAGGGTATCCTCCTATCTTCAACATATGACTTATGCCGGTCCTGACTCGCCCTCATCCTCTCTCGAATAAGCTGAACCTTCTCTATCGTGCTCTGCACCACCTCCAGGCCAAGAACACCTGCTCCCCCAACCTCAGTCCAGCACACGGGTGAGCGACACGACCTTCAATATAGAGCTTCAAATTGAGCCATGCCAATAGTAGATTGATGGCGATTATTGTAGGAAAACTCTACCAGAGGCAAGTGTAGCACCCATGATCCACCATAGTCCAGAATACATTCCCGCAACATGTCCTCCAAGGTTTGGATGGTAAGCTCTGTCTTCCCATCTGTCTGGGGGTGGAAATCACTGCTAAGATGTAGCCGGGTTCCAAAGGCCTGCTGCAATCCCCTCCAGACTCGTGAGTAAAACGTGTATCCCTGTCTGAGACTATGGAACTTGGAACTCCATGAAACCGCACTACCTCGTCCACATACTTTTGTGATAGAGTGTCTACTCCACTCGACTCCTTAATTTCCAGGAAGTGAGCCGACTTTGTCAACTGGTCCACTACTACCCAGATGGCGTAGCAGCCTCCATGAACATTATGTAGTCCCATGACAAAATCCAATGAGATGTTGTCCCACTCCCACTCGGGGACATATAAAGGTTGCAACAACCCGCATGGAGCATGGTGTTTAGTCTTCACCTGCTGACACACTAGAAACGTGCCCACAAACTCTTCCACTTCTCACTTTACTCCAGGCCACCAAAACTGTCTCCTTAGACACTGGTACATCTTGGAAACTCCCGGGTGCACTTCTTGTGGTGAGTTTGGAACTCACAAAGGAATTGGCTGCACATCGCCTCTAGAACAAACAACATTCCTAGGAAAAGCATCTGGTTCTGACCTTCCTCCATCCACCCATCCAGAGCCTTTCCCTGGTCATCTCGGTCACACATCACATCACACACTATGTCTCCCCACTGAGACTCCTCCACCTGACGTAACAGAGAAGACTATACTGCCATCTGATTTAGGAAACCTCTACCATTATCCATCCACGCATCCAGGTGAAGGGAAGCCAACTCCTCCATCACTCTCCAAGTGTCCGCTGACACTCAGACCACATCCTTCTGTGACTTCCTTCTCAAGGAATCAACCACCACGTTTCATTTCCCAGAGGTATAGGAAATCTCAAAATCGTAATCCTAGAGGAACTCCATCCACCTTCACTGTCGTAAGTTTAGGTACCGTTGGGGGAAGATATACCTAAATATTTTGTGATCCATGTAGACCACAGAGTGTTCTATGATGGGGTAATTCCACCACAGCATTAGTGTGAAAATGACCGCTACAAGCTCATGATCGTGGGTGTAATAATTACGATAATGAGGGATTAGCTACCTAGACCCATAAGAGATCACCCCTTGTCACTTAATCAACACACATCAGAGCCCCGACCCTGAAGCATCACATAACACCTCATAGTCCACCCCTTTTACTGGTAGTTTCAGCACTGGGGCACTAACCAATTTCACCTTCAGACAGCTGATGGCTGCCTCACACTGCCCACTCTATTGGAAAACATAGTCCTTATTGGTCAAGGCTGTCAAAGGTGAGGCAACTCTGGAGAAGTTGGGTACAAACCTCCCATTGCAACCTGTCAGCCAGAGAAAACTACAAATCTCTTCAATGATCTTGGGTGCTGCCCAAGAAACAACCTCCTCAACCTTTGATGGGTCTAACACTACCCCTTATTCGGACACTATGTTCCCAAGGAAGTGTACTTCTCGCATTCAGAACTTGAATTTGTACAACTTAACATAGAGATAGTGTTGTTGGAGGTCCTCTAAAACCGTCCTCAGATGCTCTGTGTGGTCCTCCACTGATCTGGAATAGATCAGGATGTCGTCGATGAACACAACTACAAACCGATCCAGGTACTCCCGGAAGACGGAGTTCATATGTCCCATGAACACAGTAGGGGCGTTCATAACACCGAAAGGAATGAATACACACTCGAAGTGCCCATATCTGCACCTGAAGTCCATCTTTGAGATGTCACCCTCCTTCACCCTCAACTGGTGATATCAATACCACAGGTCGATCTTCGAGATCCATCATGCCCCTTTCAGCTGGTCGAAAAGATCATCTATCCATGGAATAGGGTAGAGATTATTTACTGTTACCTGATTCAGCCTCCTGTAATCTATGAATAACCTAATACCACAATCTGACTTCTTCGTGAACAAAACTGGAGCACACCACGGTGATGAACTATGTAGAGACCCGTATCTTGACGTACATGGACATTACATTACATTTGCGGAATACTTAGTACATAACAAAAACACACACGCAAGGATCGTAATAGATTAGTGTCTTTGGAAACTCGGAATATAATCTTCTAATCCTGGTGAAAGATCTTCAACATCTCCCATAAATATCTTCCTTTTTTTTCTTACCTAAAACCTTTCTTTATATCCTGGGGAAAAGAAAACATAAAAGGGTGAGCTCAAATGCTCAGTAAGGGTAAACAACAGAAATATCAATCACATCATATTCAAAAGGACATAACATTTTGGAAATCTTAACCTGAAAAAGAGAGCATAATTTCATAACATGGGATAAATCATGGCAGTGAAATGTAATCACAATAATCATAACTTAAAACATGAAACTTTGTGGCATTCACACATAATCATAGAGAATCATTTCTTGTTAGTCAAGACTCATTTCCAAGACTATCTTAGTGGACAAAGTCCCTTTCTGAATCGAGTAACCCTCGTTTCAGACCTGTTTTACTGAACCGATATAACCTACCATTCCAGCCATGTCAATCTCATGAGATATAAAATCTTTACCCAATGCATTGGAGGGAGATATAGGTCCCACCCATCTTATAATGAATCCTTTCTTATGTGTGCCACATAATCATAAACCATACATCATCGCATAACACATGTAACAAAAATGGGAATCTTGAAACAACATGACATCATAAAACAATTCATATAAGATAAAGGAATTCATAAAAATATTTCCATCACAACATAATCGAATCCATGTAATAATAGGGATAAAAACAGAACCCTTTTATTATCTTAGATGGAAAATAATTTTGATAAAATACTTGAACTTCATTCTTGAGGAAAATATCCTTTCTACTTCAAAAACACTTTTATTTTCTTGACATGTCATACAATTATAAACTAAACGAAGATAAACATGAAACCTTATAAAGGATGCTTCTTGGAAAAAATGTTTTAAAAATACATTCATGTCGTATAAGTTAAAAAAAACATTCTTCTCGTACTTTTGTCGAAAAAGTCAAAAAGTACCTCGTACGAAAAACGACAAAAGATTCCTTTCATATCTTTTACTAAAAACTCATCAAAGGGTAAAATTGGATTTAAAAAATTGTAGGTGGATGGAAATAACATTACATATTGAGGAAACATAGATGTGGATGATAAAATACACCCCAGTAAATACCAACTTATAAACAATCTCGGATAAAAAATGAGATTGTGATATTTCCCTTACCTTAGGTCCGACTTGCTTTGTAAGTGTCCGAACCTCCTGTATAATGATTTAAATCATGTTATTGACTTATTACAGAATCATATTCATTGTTATTATATCATATATGGTTTACTTATGACATTATATTACCTGCTCTTTTGTAAATTCCATGTTAAAGAAGCGTTTTGGGTAAAATCGTTTCATTTATCGTAGGTGTTTTGACTTGTTGTTCTTGACATCATTATTACTTATATCATGATTTAATCACTTCCAGAATATAAAATATGATTTATATATCATATATATTCAGTATATATATATATATAATAGGTAGATAAATAAAATGAAAAACACCATTCATGGAGACGGTAGTCCGTACGTACGCATGAACGCTGTTTTCCTTTCCTTATTGTCTTGAAATGGAAGTAAGTAGATGACATACATATGTATATATATACATAAATCCAGTAGCTTTATAATGTCATATATTTCATTATTATTTCTTATATATACATTATAATCATTCTTAAATGGTTAACACGGAGAATGAATCTCATCGCGTCGTGGAGACGGTAGTCCGTACGTACGCACGAGCGATGATATCATTTCCATAAATATTGAATTGAATTGGAGTGGATTATACAATATATCAGAATCAATATGATGTTGTAATAACTATGTATAGTTATTCTTTACACCATTATACCCATCCGTGTAAGGTGGTGGTGGAAAATAGATTACACCACGGCGTGGAGACGGTATTCCGTACGTACGCAGGCGCAATGATTTCTTTTTCCGTAGGATGGGTAGATGGTGAAATAGGGTTGTTTCATACTTATAATAACATATCAGTATATGAGTGATACTGATGTTATTACTTCATAATGAAACAACCTAAGAAGAAGAAGTGGAAGAAGAAATAAAGATGAAAGAATTGGTAACGGTAATTACCTCTTCTTTGAAGCGCCTTTTGGAGACCTCCTCTTAGGGAACTAAAATTGGTCTTTGAGTAAGACCCGAACCTCTAGGATGTTTCTAGGGAAGTAGAGAAGAGATTTTGGCAGGGTTTGGCCGAGCTTGAGTGCTCAAATTGGTGTGAGAAGGAGAGGGAGGAGGTGTCCTTTTATAAGGGAGGAGAGGGGCACCTTAGGAATATCTCAAAATATTATTTTATATTAAAGTCAAAATCGGTTTATAATGGTTCCAAAGGGTCTTATTTCGAAGATAAAGTGGGGATGGATCGAAATCCTATCAAACAATAAGATTTAGACAAGTTTAGGTTATTATTTTAACCTTATCAATTAGATTTAACTCTAAGTTAAATAATTTAACTTTTACAGTGTCTTTTTGTTTTCTTACATTATGTGGTTAATAAACTTACTATAACATGCCATACGAACCCAAAATTGTACATTATTAATACATATATCCTTATATAAGTCATTTGGCCGAACATTAGATTTTTAGGAATAAAATAACAATTAATAATATAATATTTGATTTAAAAACTATTTTGTGTCAATTTTGACACTATTTGATACATGATTTTTGTGAAAGTCATAACAGAATTATATGTTCGAACCAAGTTGATTAAATCAACAATAATATGTAATAGTAACCTATAAAATTATTGTAATTCATAAAAAGTCTCAAATTATATTTAGTTTGGTGTTTATAACATCAATTATGTCAATATTTCATTAATATGATAATTACTGCATAATCTTTGTGTCATAAATAAATTAACTTATTTGATGTCTAAAAATTACAAATAAAATACCATTATGTAGGAAATCTTTTTAGATTTCTAATGAATATTTATAGTCAAATTTATCTTATGTATAACCCCATATTAAAAATGTTTTAGTAAATAAACCTTGATTTTAACTCTTTTAACCCTCCTTTAAATAAATTAATAATAAATGTCCTAATCTAACCCAAGTGGGCCTAAATGGTCATCTTTTATTCCTAAGTTTGTTTTTGGTCGAAATACACTTGTCCAATAGGATTAGGACATGTGTTAGGGTAATATTAATATCATTTTTACCCTTAATTACCCTATTTACCTTTAACCGTGGTAAAAAAAAGTAAAAAGTTACTATTCACCAAAAATTATTTTCATCTCATTGAACCAAATTTTAGTCCTTGATATTAACCGTGTCTCTCGGATTTTCGAAATTCCATTCACAGAAGCGGTAAAATTAAGTTTTATGCAAAATTCAGTTTTTAACCTACCACTTAGTGGTTTCACTATTCATCAAAAATTGATGTTTTTCAGAACAATGCCAAAATTTCATCCCAAGCTATATTTCATATTCCGAATTCAAAAATGAATTCTATTTTACCAAATTCATAACATAAAAGTTGAATTAATTAATTTTATAATTAAATCCCGCTGTTAAAACAAATAGCGTGTTTTTAAGAAACAATATCTATCAAACGATTGACACTTGTTTATGTCTAGTTTAAATGTGAAATTACATCCAATGACCAACATTGTATTAAATTGTAAAAATATATTCTAAATATACTTTAAAACCACTCAAATTAATGATTTATCACTATTAATTATTTCGATTAAAAAAGTTGTTTTTAATTATAATTTAGTAATTTTCACTATTCATCAGAATATGAAAGTTATCCGAAAAGTACCAAAATTTCACCCTAAGCTAATTTCGATATTACGAATCCAAAAATGAATTCCATTTTAAAAGATAAAATTTAAAAAATTTCAAAAAGTGGTTATTACTATTCATAACGGCTAGTTTTAATAATATTTTTATAGCATATTGTTGTTTAGTGAAACTCGTTATTGCGCACTATACATGCTATCG
Organism: Viscum album; assembly: GCA_963277665.1. Taxonomy (NCBI): domain Eukaryota; kingdom Viridiplantae; phylum Streptophyta; class Magnoliopsida; order Santalales; family Viscaceae; genus Viscum; species Viscum album. The sequence continues at coordinate 1,329,999,082 of OY728163.1, forward strand.
AGGAAGGTCGCGATTGCGTGTAATGCAAGGAAAGTCAAGGATGCGTGTTGTGAAAGCTCCTTTAGGTGTAGCGTACAACACAAGACAATAGTGAAATAAAAAGAATATTTTTCATAAAATCTCGGGCTGTTACATTCTACCCCCCTTAAAATGAATTTCGCCCTCGAAATTCGTCGGGGTTATAAATGGTTTACTATTCGAAAGTTTCTTTAATAGAAACCCACATCGTAAAAAGGAATACCAAAACATGGCTTTAAAAACTAAATTATGAAATGTAACGATTACCCAAATAAACTAATCACTGGGTTTCCACATAGGTGAAAATATGGATATGGAAGAGAAATCTAACCATCATGTTCTGATGGAGAGTGGTAGAGAACATGGCTATGGAAAATCCAACAATCACAAATCCATAAATTTGTGATGATCTAAGGTACCATCTGATTAATCAGATATAAGAGCACTAGGACAACATTTTTGGTTTTCAAGATCATTTCCCTAAAGTTGAAAATTTGAATTAGAATAAATACTTACTTTATTTTGGTACAATCTCACTGTTGTTCATGCCTTGAACAATTTCCACTTCATCTCTTAAATAAATTAAGTTGAATTTGTTATTCATGAAGTGTTAGCAGATCATGTGATAGAATGATGGGTCATTCCATCTGTCTCAAACAAAAGGTTAGCAAAAATTATATACATAAGTCGATCTATAGTGAGATTAATCATATGTTGTTCCTAAAATGGACTTATACTTCATATATCATACTTCTTAATATAATAAAACTAGTTTCTACTAAATAGGGACTTCCTGTAGGCCAGTGGTAGGCGATAAAGGCCAGTCGCACTTCGGTTGTGTGTTCGATTCCCACAGCCTTGTCCGACGCGATGGGCTGTCGCCCGTCCTGCAGGTTGTCCTTTTTCTAAAACTATAACATCCAATAAATAATATCGAAAAAACTTCTATCCTTAAACAATACTAACTTATTCCAACATAATCCATTCCAATCTTTAGGCTTACCCATAATACTGCAGTCCACTGTCATAATATAGTGAAAACAATTACCAGAGATTTAATACCATCATTGATCCCCATAAGATATGTCTTGTTGGTCACATTCTAAACATTCAAAGTCCTTAATCATGTATTCTCTTGAATACCTTAGTGAAAACATGAATGCAGTTTAAAGTTAACACTTTCCACATACCAAAATCCTCAAAATTCTATATACTCAAACCATGATATCACTTAGTCCTTATATCAATCATGAGCTCATGAATACTATCAAACATTTAATTTTCTCCTTATCCCTTCATTATGCGCATATCATCTACATTCCAAAAATATCTGAATAACCTTTCATGGATACTGGTAACATTAATCATACACTTTCAAAACACAAGGAAAGACAACAGTGTAACAATCCATAGATGTCTCTTTATTCCAAAATTACACATGATAAACATGTAATCATGCCACTACATTCTCAAACCATTGACCGAGCTTCAAAAATTCTTTCATCTCACATATCATTTGTAGTCTCTTCATCATCATCCACATAAATACTACCCATATGACCATACTGATTCTCTTCATGAGTCTTTCCCTTAGGGCATTTGTTTGCATAATGCCCATACATTCCACATTTAAAACACTTAACCATTTTTGATGTCGTAGCAATACCATTATCCTCATCCATGGTGTTAACCGACCCTTTTCCTTTTCACTTACTTGCTTTGTGTCCTTCTTTTCCACACCCAAAGCATCTTCCAGTTCCCTTGAAACATTCTCCTTGATGCCTCTTCCCACATGATTTACATAGGGGAAATTGAACTTTCTTTCCTCTATGATCATCATGGAACTCCATCTTTCTCTTATTAGTCGAGTCAGGAAACATACCAAATTTTACTTTATTGATCATGTTGTGAGATTGCTGATCCGGCATAATAATGATTTTTGGACATCCAAATCCCATTTCATTTGGTTGCTCATGAAGAATATCATTCCATTGTCCATCATATCCTCCATTATTGTGAATCATCTTGTTTCCAGCCATTTTCTAAAACCCAAACAGAATAGTGTTAGATGCAAAAATCATAATAAAGGGGGAGTAACTTAAATATCCATCATCTTTGGTTTAATCTAATATCGTTACCATAGTTCTAGGACTATATCCTATACGTATACTTATCCTTAGGGGCATCCCTAGACATACCTTAGAAATATCTCTAGGGATTTCTCTAACGTTTTCGCATCCTAGTTTCCAAAGGTTGACTAAACCTTTCCTCTGATACCAAATGTAGAGACCCGTATCTTGACGTACATGGACATTACATTACATTTGCGGAATACTTAGTACATAACAAAAACACACACGCAAGGATCGTAATAGTTTAGTGTCTTTGGAAACTTGGAATATAATCTTCTAATCCTGGTGGAAGATCTTCAACATCTCCCATAAAGATCTTCCTTTTTTTTTCTTACCTAAAACCTTTCTTTATATACTGGGGAAAAGAAAACATAAAAGGGTGAGCTCAAATGCTCAGTAAGGGTAAACAACAGAAATATCAATCACATCATATTCAAAAGGACATAACATTTTGGAAATCTTAACCTGAAAAAGAGAGCATAATTTCATAACATGGGATAAATCATGGCAGTGAAATGTAATCACAATAATCATAACTTAAAACATGAAACTTTGTGGCATTCACACATAATCATAGAGAATCATTTCTTGTTAGTCAAGACTCATTGCCAAGACTATCTTAGTGGACAAAGTCCCTTTCTGAATCGAGTAACCCTCGTTTCAGACCTGTTTCACTGAACTGGTATAACCTACCATTCCAGCCATGTCAATCTCATGAGATATAAAATCTTTACCCAATGCATTGGAGGGAGATATAGGTCCCACCCATCTTATAATGAATCCTTTCTTATGTGTGCCACATAATCATAAACCATACATCATCGCATAACACATGTAACAAAAATGGGAATCTTGAAACAACATGACATCATAAAACAATTCATATAAGATAAAGGAATTCATAAAAATATTTCCATCACAACATAATTGAATCCATGTAATAATAGGGATAAAAACAGAACCCTTTTATTATCTTAGATGGAAAATAATTTTGATAAAATACTTGAACTTCATTCTTGAGGAAAATATCCTTTCTACTTCAAAAACACTTTTATTTTCTTGACATGTCATACAATTATAAACTAAACGAAGATAAACATGAAAACTTATGAAGGATGCTTCTTGGAAAAAATGTTTTAAAAATACATTCATGCCGTATAAGTTAAAAAAAACATTCTTCTCGTACTTTTGTCGAAAAAGTCAAAAAGTACCTCGTACGAAAAACGACAAAAGATTCCTTTCATATATTTTACTAAAAACTCATCAAAGGGTAAAATTGGATTTAAAAAATTGTAGGTGGATGGAAATAACATTACATATTGAGGAAACATAGATGTGGATGATAAAATACACCCCAGTAAATACCAACGTATAAACAATCTCGGATAAAAAATGAGATTGTGATATTTCCCTTACCTTAGGTCCGACTTGCTTTGTAAGTGTCCGAACCTCCTGTATAATGATTTAAATCATGTTATTGACTTATTACAGAATCATATTCATTGTTATTATATCATATATGGTTTACTTATGACATTATATTACCCGCTCTTTTGTAAATTCCATGTTAAAGAAGCGTTTTGGGTAAAATCGTTTCATTTATCGTAGGTGTTTTGACTTGTTGTTCTTGACATCATAATTACTTATATCATGATTTACTCACTTACAGAATATAAAATATGATTTATATATCATATATATTCAGTATATATATATAATAGGTAGATAAATAAAATGAAAAACACCATTCATGGAGACGGTAGTCCGTACGTACGCATGAACGCTGTTTTCCTTTCCTTATTGTCTTGAAATGGAAGTAAGTAGATGACATACATATGTATATATATACATAAATCCAGTAGCTTTATAATGTCATATATTTCATTATTATTTCTTATATATACATTATAATCATTCTTAAATGGTTAACACAGAGAATGAATCTCATCGCGTCGTGGAGACGTTAGTCCGTACGTACGCACGAGCGATGATATCATTTCCATAAATATTGAATTGAATTGGAGTGGATTATAAAATATATCAGAATCAATATGATGTTGTAATAACTATGTATAGTTATTCTTTACACCATTATACCCATCCGTGTAAGGTGGTGGTGGAAAATAGATTACACCACGGCGTGGAGACGGTATTCCGTACGTACGCACGCGCAGTGATTTCTTTTTCCGTAGGATGGGTAGATGGTGAAATAGGGTTGTTTCATAATTATAATAACATATCAGTATATGAGTGATACTGATGTTATTACTTCATAATGAAACAACCTAAGAAGAAGAAGTGGAAGAAGAAATAAAGATGAAAGAATTGGTAACGGTAATTACCTCTTCTTTGAAGCGCCTTTTGGAGACCTCCTCTTAGGGAACTAAAATTGGTCTTTGAGTAAGACCAGAACCTCTAGGATGTTGCTAGGGAAGTGGAGAAGAGATTTTGGCAGGGGTTGGCCGAGCTTGAGTGCTCAAATTGGTGTGAGAAGGAGAGGGAGGAGGTGTCCTTTTATAAGGGAGGAGAGGGGCACCTTAGGAATATCTCAAAATATTATTTTATATTAAAGTCAAAATCGGTGTATAATGGTTCCAAAGGGTCTTATTTCGAAGCTAAAGTGGGGATGGATCGAAATCCTATCAACCAATAAGATTTAGACAAGTTTAAGTTATTATTTTAACCTTATCAATTAGATTTAACTCTAAGTTAAATAATTTAACTTTTACAGTGTCTTTTTATTTTCTTACATTATATGGTTAATAAACTTACTATAACATCCCAAACGAACCCAAAATTGTATATTATTAATACATATATCCTTATCTAAGTCATTTGGCCGAACATTAGATTTTTAGGAATAAAATAACAATTAATAATATAATATTTGATTTAAAAACTATTTTGTGTCAATTTTGACACTATTTGATACATGATTTTTGTGAAAGTCATAACAGAATTATATGTTCGAACCAAGTTGATTAAATCAACACTAATATGTCATAGTAACCTATAAAATTATTGGAATTCATAAAAAGTCTCAAATTATATTTAGTTTGGTGTTTATAACATCAATTATGTCAATATTTCATTAATATGATAATTACTGCATCATCTTTGTGTCATAAATAAATTAACTTATTTGATGTCTAAAAATTACAAATTAAATACCATTATGTAGGAAATCGTTTTAGCTTTCTAATGAATATTTATATTCAAATGTTTCTTATGTATAACCCCATATTAAAAATGTTTTAGTAAATAAACCTTGATTTTAACTCTTTTAACCCTTCTTTAAATAAATTAATAATAAATGTCCTAATCTAACCCAAGTGGGCCTAAATGGTCATCTTTTATTCCTAAGTTTGTTTTTGGTCGAAATACACTTGTCCAATAGGATTAGGACATGTGTTAGGGTAATATTAATATCATTTTTACCCTTAATTACCCTATTTACCTTTAACCGTGGTAAAAAAAGTAAAAAGTTACTATTCACCAAAAATTATTTTCATCTCATTGAACCACATTTTAGTCCTTTATATTAACCGTGTCTCTCGGATTTTCGAAATTCCATTCACAGAAGCGGTAAAATTAAGTTTTATGAAAAATTCAGTTTTTAACCTACCACTTAGTGGTTTCACTATTCATCAAAAATTGATGTTTTTCAGAACAATGCCAAAATTTCATCCCAAGCTATATTTTATATTCTGAATTCAAAAATGAATTCTATTTTACCAAATTCATAACATAAAAGTTGAATTAATTAATTTTATAATTAAATCCCACTGTTAAAACAAATAGCGTGTTTTTAAGAAACAATATCTATCAAAAGATTGACACTTGTTTATGTCTAGTTTAAATGTGAAATTACATCCAATGACCAACATTGTATTAAATTGTAAAAATATATTCTAAATATACTTTAAAACCACTCAAATTAATGATTTACCACTATTAATTATTTCGATTAAAAAAGTTGTTTTTAATTATAATTTAGTAATTTTCACTATTCATCATAATATGAAAGTTATCCGAAAAGTACCAAAATTTCACCCTAAGCTAATTTCGATATTACGAATCCAAAAATGAATTCCATTTTAAAAGATAAAATTTAAAAAATTTCAAAAAGTGGTTATTACTATTCATAACGGCTAGTTTTAATAATATTTTTATAGCATATTGTTGTTTAGTGAAACTCGTTATTGCGTACTATACACGCTATCGAGGAAGGTCGCGATTGCGTGTAAATCAAGGCAAGTCAAGGATGCCTGTTGTGAAAGCTCCTTTAGGTGTAGCGTACAACACAAGACAATAGTGAAATAAAAAGAATATTTTTCATAAAATCTCGGGCTGTTACAAACTCGGTAGAACAAAACCCTTCTCCATCAGATCATCGATCTGAATCCCCAACTCTCGTAGCTCCATAGGCACCATCCGGTAGGGAGCCATAAAAATCGGACGATCACCAGGCTGCAAGTCTATCCCAAAATCGATATCACGTCGAGGGGGTAGAGTCATGACCTCCTCGGGGAAGAAGTCCATAAACTCACTGATGATCCCTAGTACTTCCACCATCTCAGCATCCACTGACTCTACTATCATCTTGGCTAACAAGGAGAGGAGGGGTTTCTCTTACCTAATACCCTTCTGGAAACTATGCTAATCGATGAAAGTAACATGTCGGCCACCCAGGTCTTAGAACAAAACCCTTCCTTGGAAGAAGTTGATTATGGCACACACAGAGAACAGCCAATCGATGCCTAGGATGACATCGTTTGGATGTATATGTAGCAGTTGTTGATCCCTGACCGACTGATGTGGCCCTATCATCAGCCTGAAACCTCTACCAATATATAACAAGTCATTCTGACCTCCGACTGGTGTGCTCAGCACCAGGGGTACTGGAAGTCTCTCAGCATCCAGACCCAGAGCACGGGCTAGACCGGGTGCAACAAAGGAGTGTGAAGATCTATTATCAAACAAGGCATAAGAAAGAGCACTGAAAAAACTATTCATACATTGAACAACCTCTGGTCCCACTGGAATTTCTACCTCTGTGGCATGCAACTATCCACTCTGAGATCCTCTTCCCCTTGGCTGTCAGCCGCCTCCCCGACCATGCCCTGGTCGAGGACCCTGAAGAGCTCCTTAAGGTCGGCCTCCCCCTGCAACATCTGCCCTCGGAGGAGCGGGAGCTCGCTGCCCCTGCTGCTGCTGCTGAAAATGCCTAGCTGGAATCTGCGGCTGGGGCGGGTGATGTGCATGTCCGCCGGTGCCATACTGAACTCAGTCCGGGCACTGATTCCGGAGATGTCCATTGCTCCCACAGATGAAGCACCTCGGTCATGGGCCCGAAGGGAAGGTTCAAGGACAGGGGGACCGGAACTTGAACTGCTACGTCATGATCCCTACTGGACAGAACCTAGAGGGTCCCGATTCTGGAGGTCTCGTGCTGACGACCTTCCCCTTTGACAGGCCTAGATGAATCCCCTCTCATGACACACTTCCCAGTGTGTGCATCCTCTCTACCACCTATACCTTCTTCTGGACCTCCAAGTATGTAGGCATGGTGAAGGGGGTAACAGCCTACTAGAGGGAAGGTCGGAGCACCTCCTTTAAACATCTCGCCCGAGACTCCTCATCTGGAAAGAGGTCCATAGCAAAGCATAGGAGATCCTTGAACATGATCCCCAGCTCCCTTACATACATTCTCCCCTGCTAGGGGGAGAGTAGCTCTTTCTTCTTTTCTGCATTCATCATAAAAGAGAGGAATTTCGCCCGGAACTCCTCCTCGAAATCATCCCATGCCACCTCAGCCTCTCTCCTCTCCCCCATGTAGAGCATCCACAACTGACACGCCGCTCCCCGCATCTGGATGACGACCAAAGGAATCCAGTACTCAGTCGGAGCCTAGATAAGGACAAAGGCTATCCCCAGCTCCTCTATCTAGCCATCTTTCTTCATGTCAGAGGTGATGCCCTCGTACTTCTCGAGGGTCTGTCGCTGGAAGTCTTGAAGCGTCTTCTGCCACTGGTCGTCCTCCTCCTCTCGATCAGCCCTCTACCAATCGGCCAAGTAATCCTCTCGGGCCTTTATCACCCATACAACTCGTGGTCGTCTCCCGGGTGCCATAGTTTCATAGTAGACAAGGAATGCCTAAGCCTAAGTAGTGCAGAATATTGTCCTTACATTTTATTTGACTACTTTATTTCATTTTGAATCCCCAAAACACCCATAAACATGAGAACATAAGTCATTATGATTCATGTACCTTTATTAGGGTCTCTACCCTTCAATCATTGTAGGCTCACTTGGTTGTTCAGTAGGTCTAGAGTCCTTGCATCGGATCACGGGGGGCCCTAAAATCCCATGTCCTAGATGGTATTCCCTGTCCTAATTCACGCACCAATGTCACCCAACACTATTTCCCTATAATCCCATGCAATCCTAACTGTGTCTAACTCCAGACTCCATACTATCTCTCAACCTGCACCTCTGATACCATTATGTCACGACTTGCCTTCCCTAAAAGGAGGGAGGTTCAGCACATTGCCTGAACCTTCCTTCTTTAAGTTGAAGGAGAGATAATGACAACCGAAACCCTCCTTCAATAGGTCCCGGAGTGGCGACCCGCACCAATGGTATATAATTACACAATAAATGGAAGTCATTTCCCTTTTTCTTTTAATAGGATCTGGAGATAAAATAGTAAATCCCACAACACCAATGCTGGAGGTCAAAGAAAAGCCAAGAACAATTCCCAGTGCAAGTTACAAATGTAAAATCCACAATGTATAAGGATTCTACAATGAAAAATACCAAAAATAATGAACAACAACAACTACGATGATCTTCCACAAGGTCTGAGCTAGTACAGTCCAGCACGATCCCAGAGGTCCTCCTAGAGACCTGAAAGCAGATTTATATACGTAGGGAGAGAATAAAAGTATACTCAGTAGGGAAAAACCAATGACTCTCGTGCACAAGGGGGGAGGCATACTAATGCCATGTGAGAAAAGAGATAATTCAGCACCTAACAAGGAAACTAAACACCCAAGCCTCACCAAGGCACATCCCCAAATAACGTAGATCAAATGTAATGTATAGTAATATCACATCGATATTTGGGTACCCTTCTCCACTTTCCCACTGGTTATTGAGGACATCCTATGCATCGAACCAATCCCGTCATTCTCACCGTAGTCCCACTGCCACACCCACCCGCACACACCTGGGCCAAAACCACACATCCAGCCCACAAACACCTGGGCCACAACCACTAACTTTCCCGCAGACACATGGGCCACAACTGTCACATGTAACAACACCCCCAACCACCTAGGCCAGAACAACCATTGCCATGCCCAAAGACACCTGGTCTAGACGAAATACAGCCATGACCGAAGACACCTGGGCCTCATCCCGAAGATAATTGGGAAACCACCTTCCCACACATACCTGGGCCAACAACCACACTACCCTGCCTGAAGATTCATTGGATAATAATGGACATTAGGCCATCACAGCCTGGCCGAAGTGTCTTGGGCTAGTCTGGAAAGGGAGCAGAAAAGAAGCTAATAAGCAGCCACCCTTAGGAGCGTTGGGAAAAACACCATCCCACATGAAGTTGGGGTGTTCGGCACTAAGTTCTCAACATGGGTGGTGTGTGAATAAGAAACAAAAAAAACAACAAGTTTATGTATAGGCAACAAGTACTCACCCAATCTTGGTTCTTCTTCAACCAGCCTAAAGAACATTGTCCTTACTATTCATTCATAATAGAAGACAACAACACCCATGCCGAAGTCAGAACTCACACAAAACCAAATCCCCAGGTTCCATCCTTGCTTTCATGTTCATTAATAATGTTTAAATATATTTCTGCACCTACTTGGGAAACTAGTAAGCATAAGCACAAGACAAGGAAAGAATACTCCCAATATCAATTTAAGCACTCACACTCTGTTCTCTTGTAATGTCACACCAACAAAGGGATAAGTGAGATCGCTCGAAGTACTGGAACCAATGAAAACCCCAAGATACAACCCCTTGTCCCAAAAATCCAGGAGCCAACGGTTTCTCAACAACAGGGGATCCCACCTCAATTTGTCATATAATCAGAGTAATCATACATCCTCAAAGTATAACAATATAGGATCTCAGCCCCACCCGCATCGCCCCATAAATATAAGCCCCCATCCAAGAAAGCCATAAGGTCACCCACAACAGCCCATGAAGGGAAATCAACCAAACCACCACCACCAATACCAGGAAGACCCATATAGGTATTTTATGATTTAAAAGATTTAACACACTCCATGATTTCAATTCCACTGGCTTAAATTTATGTTATCATACAAAATGAGTTGATCCTGGAGCTTCCAATTTATTTAGTAGAATATACAAATTTATCCAATTTCTCTTACACAACATAAAGAGTTCACAAACAAAATACAAGCCATTTAAACATCATAAGGGGTAAGGGTTTATTAATGCATAGATAAAGACCACCAATGGCCATGATTTTCAGTAGGCGTAATCCCGCACAATTTAGAAACCATTAATCATGGAAGAGGAGAAAAACATAGAAGCATCATCGATCAAACCCATACCCTTCATTCTTTAGAATCCGTTTATTATCTTCATTAATGTTCTGTTCATCCAATTATATAGATAGAGTACCGTACCCACCACACAAGATACACAAAAAGGATAGACTAACGTGAAACCCCTATCTGATGATCAAGGATCGATGTTATGTCCTCTCTTGGAAAATGGAAAATAGGAGTTTCGGGAACTCCACGGAACATGAAAGTAAAACCTCATAACAGGGGTATGGCTTGTTATGAGGAAGGGTACTCTGAGCAGGATGATCGATAAAAGGAAACATAGGGATAAGTCTTTAGGTTTTAATGGCTGATAAGGGCTAAGATACAGCACTCCCGGACGGTAAATATACAGAGAGAAACAGTGTAAGGAGTGGGATCTTGGGTTGGCCACGTGGCTGGGACACCCCACATGACTGGATTAATTGTTATTTTGTAGGGAGGTTTATTTGATATTTAGATATTAATTGTTTGCATAAAATGACCTTAAAACTCATAAAAAAGATAAAAAGGCTTAAAAGTGGGGTTACAGGGGAGGTTGCAGAAGAAAAAACCGCCACTACTGGGTGACACCGATCGGTCCCACCGATCGGTCGTGCCGATCGGTAACGCCGATCAGGAACACCGATTTTTCTCACTGATCAGTCTCACCGATCGGTTGCGCCGATCAGTCCCACCATTCGGTCGTGCCGATCGGTCACGCCGATCGGTCGCGTCAATAATTGGAAATGGAAGGGGTCATGAGGGTCCTGGTCATTACACAAAATTCAATTTTAGTAAATATACATATACATATATAAATATTGATATAATGATTTTTAACTGCAGATAAGTAAATAAACATTATTTTCATAAAATTTAATGATATGAAGTTTTTAAAATACTTGGTATAAATAAAATACTAATTCTTATTTAAATTCATATATAATCTTATTTTCATAGTACATATCCCCTTAGTGAATCTTCATTATACCAAAGAACAATGTATGATCTAGTTACAATCATGTCCGTTGAGTCTACTCTGAAGGACTACATGGTAATTTCCCTTAGCTATAACTTCCCTCAAATATAATTTTACTTATACCATAATTATTGGAATTTTCCATTAATATATTATTAGGAACCCACTATTTAAGACACATGTTATCCATGATATGAAAAACTATTTTCATAAGGGATACATATAAAACCTAATGCCATTTCATTACCTTTAATCTAAGATTTCATAATATGGGTAATTAAATTTATACCCCCTAATTTCACTTATTTATTATAATAGTAAACTTTAATATATTTTTTTTATTTTTAGTATTTCATTTAAATTTGGTGTTTTATGTTTTACAAGATACTTGACTCATTAGGTTACAAATAAAAATATTGTAAAATTTTACAATTAAATTCACCATCATTAAGGAAAATATGTCTCTGGAATTTTTATTATCACCTTAAATAAGAATATATAATGGTATAAATATAATTCACATTATTCATGATAAAATTTAAAGAGAGAATTTAACATAAAAAATTACAAAAATATTTTTTTTTCATTGCATATTCTTATGACTAATATTTAGTTTTTGTTTGATATTTTAAGAATTGTTTTTATCGTTATTATGTGTGATGAGATATAAAAATACAATTTACATCTAATGGGTGTTTGTATTCATACAATAATTTATTTATTTTCACATATGGATAAACATTTCACCTTATATTTATGAAATGTAATTCCCCAATGCGGAGAGAACAAATCCATTTTCAAAATAACACTAAATTTATTCAAAGGATGTATTATATAATTTTCACTATGCACTTACATATATTAATAAAATGGGTATATAATAGTCGTATTACTACAATTATTTATTATTAAATAATTTTTTAGTCATTGAAATGATTATTTTATCTCCATAGAATGTTTTTTTAAATGATATATTTTAAATAAGATACAAATATAACAAACATGGCCATTGAGTGGATGCACAATGATCTGGACATCACATAATTTTAAGAACAAATTTATTTTTTAATTTTTTATGTTATTTCCATTATATAGATGGCCTTGGATGTTTTCAATTCTTATAAATCTTGTTATCCATTGGATTGTGGAAATGTATTGGATAATTCTTGTGTTCCCCATATTATTGACAGTGAATAGTTATTGGAAACCAATGGAAATCCATTTTTTTATTCATTGTGTCTACAAAAATATAAACACTTAATTAATAACTAATTTATATATTCACTAATTTATAAGAAATAAAATCTTCTAATTTGTTCTCGACATATTACTAGGTGAAATTTACCAAATGTTTGATAAGATGTAAATTGAATCTTCAATCCATCATATAGTCCTTAACCTTAAATACAATGGGACTCCATCCTTCACATGATTGGGGTGTTTGGATATTAGTAATTGTTTATATTGTTAGTAAAAATTAAAAATAACTTTTCTGGAATAATCATTATAATTTTCAATCCAACTATTATCTATTTAAGAATGATATTGGAATAATCATCACATTTTCCACAAAACCCAGCATTAACATGGGTTATTTAGGGATTAAAAATTTAAATAAATAATTGGTTTAATATTAGTAATTATAAATTTACATATATGTTAATTATCATAGATTATATCTTGATAAACTATAACTCAAAATACCATACTCTTTGAAACCATCACATTAGATTATTGTTCTTCCTAAACCACAATCTATTTAATCATGGTTATTTTATATTGGGATGTATCATACTCAATGACATGACCCATTATCATAATGAATTCCTTCATAATTTATCTTAATGATAATTTTACTGACCAAATCATATCCCTATGAGTTTTATCTCAGTGTGTAGTCTTGGTACTTCTTATCATGAACAATGATGGGATAGAGTTAACCTGAAAAATTCATATTTTGGGTTTTTAACCATAGTTACATTAAAAAATTGATATTTTCATCAATGTAACTAGATATGGATATAATTTATAAGACGAAATTTGATCTATAATTTACCAATACGTTGGGATGTTTTCCTACACAATAACATATTCTCCAGACATTTCAATTAAACATTCAAAAAAATAACTAATCAAAATCTATAAAATATAAACTAACACTCAAAAGTAAATAAATCCTATCATTGATAACATATATAACAAAATTGTCTAATAATCTATTTTTTAGATCATTACCATAATTTAAATATTATATCTTCCAAAACCAATTCAAAACATTTAAATATAATTTTTTATTATATTTGAGTGCTACCTTTATAATGAATTTATTTTATAAGACATGTTAACATTTCCCTATAATCTAACCACTCTCGACCCTAATCTATTCTTATCATAATTTATACCAACATTAAAAAAATATAAATGGGAAAAAGGAATTTTGGGAGGAAAAATTATTTGTAAGAGATTAATATAAGTAAATTATGATGGTGAAACAACTGATATAATTTTGCACAAGTTACATGATATCCCTAATAGAGAATAACCATAAGCATGGGAACATGGGATAGGAAAATGATTGAAAAATATGTTTGAATCGTTATTATATGGAACAATATAAAACATGAAATCATAATCATATGACATGGATCAGCACCCCAATAACATGACATAGTGATCTTAGTCTTTCCATATTTCACCATAAGTTTAAATCATGGATTGAAACCATGAAAGCATGACATTGTGTTCTTTAGTAAACCATATATGAACCATACAGGGTATATCAATAGATGAAAACATTAAACAATTCATTGAAGGAATATTTGGTTAAAACATTCATATTCATTACATGTATATTCATTTGTGTCTTATAAGATGAAATTAAACCATACATAATCATAAAAATATAAAACCCATGAAAATGTAGTCGGTTTTGTATTCCATCGTTAAAGAATAACATAACGATATATAATAAATATTAAAATGATATAAAACAATTAAGTCTCCAAAGATTCTAAAATTTTAATAAAGGACCACTTTTCATGAAAATTTAGTTCCAATGTATAAAAAATCTTGCAAAGTAATAAGGAGTAAGGAAAAAAGAATCACATAGTTGACGTAGTTTGAAATAAGAAATTGGCCATTTATATAATGTAAGGTATTATTATATTTTAAATAACAATTATTGAACTATGATATGTTTCAAATAATCATATATGGTTTTAAAAATATATATATTTTTAAATAATTTTATATGGATGGTACATGGAATGTTATATGACATATGCAATATAACGACCCATACATTACCTCCATTGTTATTACATCAGAATTGAAGAATAATTATTATAATATATTACAAAACCATGATAGGACTGTATAGGTATAGTGTCTTTAGAAAGTGGGAAACATAAAGAACTGGTTCATAAATCATCTACATTGTCTCCCGTTTATTTCATCATATCAAGAGTCCCTTTTAGAATACCCTACTTAATACCCTTATAGCAGACCTAGGGAAATGAAAACATACAAAAGGGTGAGATCAAATGCTCAGTAAGGGTAAACCAATGAAATATCAATCATATCATATTCATAAGAACATAACATTTTGAAAATCATAACCTGAAAAAGAGATCACAATATCAGGACATGGGATAAATCATAGTAGTGAAATGTAATCCGAATAATCATAACATAAAACATTAGACTTTTTGGAATAGAATCATTATCATAGAATATCATTTCACATTAGTCAAGACTCATTGACAAGACCATCATAGGGGAAAATGTCCATTACTGAACCGAGTTCACTCTTCGTTCTAGTCATGTATCACTGAACGTGATTAAGTTGTCATTCTAGCCAAGTCTATCTCATGAGATATAAATATTTACCCACTGAATTGGAGGTTGATTTAGGTCCCAACCATCTCATAATGAAACAATTCTTATGTGTGCCACAAAATCATAAATCATACCTCATAGCATAACCCATGTAATAAAAATGGGATTCTTAAACATCATGTCATCATAACATAATATATATAAGATAATGTGTAACACCCCGAGCTTCCATGATACGCTTCTCATTCAATAATGCAATAGCCTGCATTGTACGCAACTTCGAGTTCTAAAACACCGCGACTAATCAAAGTAGCCGTTATGAATAGCAATAACCAATTTTTAAAACTATAGAAATTTTATATTTCAAAATGGACTTCATTTTTGGATTCGGAATATCGAAATTAGCCTATGTTGAAATTTTGGTATTTTTCTGAGAACTTCTAATTTTTTATGAATAGTGAAAAATACTTAAAAACAACTTTTTTAATCAAAATAATTTATAGTGATAAATTATACTGTTTAGTGGTTTTAAAGTATAATTAGAATATATTTTTACCATTTTATCCAATGGTGGTCATAAGAATTAATTTAACATTGAAATTGGACATAAACAATTGCCAATCTTTTGATATAAATTGTTTCTTAAAAACACGCTATTTGTTGTAACAACGGTAATTAATTATAAAATTAATTAATGCAACTTATATGTTTGGAATTTTTTAAAATAGACATTATTTTTGAATTCGGAATATCAATTATAGCTTAGGGTGAAATTTTGGCCTTATTCTGAAAAACTTCAATTTTTGAATAGTGAAACCACTAAGTGGTAGTTAAATAACTGATTTTTTGTAAAAATGAAATATTACCACTTCGGTGATTTGATTTTCAAAAATCCGACATAAATGGTTGTCATTAAGAAGTAAAATGTGGTTCAATGAGAGTAAAATAAATTTTTGGTGAATAGTAACTTTTAAGTTCTTAATCGCGATTAGAGGTAATTAGTGTAGTTTAAGGTAAAAATAATGTTTTAATAATATGAGATGATCTTGACACTTGTAATACTCCTATTGGATGAGTCATGGCCGACCAAGACAACCCATGGGTCAACTTGGGGACCCCATGGAGCCACTTTAGTTGGAAAATGACATTAATATATATTTATTTAATGTTAAAATTAAATTGACACAAACATGAGTTGTTTTACTAAAACATTTTTTAAGTGGGGTTAAACAAGTCCAAATTTTGACTATAAATATTCATTAGAAAGCTAAAAAGATTTCCTACTTCATAGTATTTTGTTTATAATTTTTAGACATTATATAAATTAAATTATTTATGACATCATGATGATGAAACGATGACCTCATTATTTAACGATTTAAATAAAATGGGAAGATAATGCAAAATCCAAGGCTTACACTTGTCCAAATCCAATTGGATGAGGATATTTAGAACCCTTATCACCTTATCCTCTAATTATATAAGTGTGGGACCTTTATAATCCGAAAAGCATTGTGTAATAATGTAACATTTCAATCTTTCCAAAAGAGCCCCTCCTCTCCACTTATAAAAGGCCCCCACCTCTCCCACCTCATTTACACTTTCAAGCCATTTGGCTCGGCCAAAATCTGCCCAAATACTCTCCCAACATCCCTCTCTTACACCTAGAAGCCTCACTTTGGGCAGAACTCTTCCCAAGGAAGCCTTTGGCTCAAATCAAAAAGAGTTAACCGATTTTGAGGTAATGTCTTCTCTAATGTTGTTTTGTTTTATTTTTCTTCTCCAACCCCCTAAACTCTTTTTATTAATTTCTTTTGTAAAAACACCAGTATCATAAATATACTAGGATGTTGTTATAATATGGATTCGAGCTACACTTACACACACCTACATCTAATGGTTAATGAACATACAGTTTCTGTGGATGGCGAATTTCTACCTCACGAAACGATGATTGTTCAACACTCATATAACACCTTCAAAGGTGGCCATTAAGATGTCACTATTTTTATATATGATATATAATATGTTTATGTTTTAATTATTCTTCTGTATTTTTCATTTATGGCATACTTTATGATTTCCATTATGGGTAAAACACGATAATTTCATTTTAGGAAGTGCGGACTACCGCCCCCTCAAAGTGATTTGAATCGTTAATGCCATATGTGGGATGTATAAAGGATGGAGTAAATGGTATTATACACTATATTATACTGGAATTATATTATACATTTATATCATTATGATTTCGTTCCATTAAATATGAAATTGAAATGAAAGTAGCGTTCATGCGTACGTACGGCTTACCGTCTCCATGAACGGTGCATTTCATTTCTTACCTCTAAATGTTACGTAATATTATAAATGAATGTATATACTGTATATATGAGATATATATGACATCTAAATCATGAATATAATTCTGGAGATAGTGGATATTCTACCACATAAACAACTTGTAATTATAAGAAGTTTATTGTTGACTCAAGTACCAAAGATCGACAAAACGACCGTTATTAACTTACATAATTACATAATGTTCATATCATTGTAATAAGAGATATAATAAGGATAATGAAATTTAAAATCGTTCTTAATAAGGTATATATTAACACTAGTTTATTATTCAGGAGGTTAAATAACGGTTGAGTCAAGTCAGACACGAGGTAAGGGAACTTCTTAACCCAATTTCTATTCTTTGGGTTAATCTCCTACTTTCAAATTATGTCATGATATTATTATGTCCTATCTTGTATTTTTACATTATTTATGTGTACTTATAGTGAATACACATAATAGACCTACTTTATAAAAAATGATCTTTTTATGGAATTCGTCTCAATCCCCTTTCATTGAGGCATATTTGGTTTTATACACAACTTTCTTTTATACGGTGTATAAACCCCTTTGACTTTTACATTTATTCAAAAGGAATATTTTTTATACGAAGCGTTTTACTAAACGAAAAAAAGGGAATTTTTTTCTTTCCGTACATATGCGGTGACAATGACTTCTCCGCTGCCGTGACCATTATTTGAGTTTCGGCTTCCTCTACAAGCCATCACTTCTTTTAATGAAAAATAAATACAAAGTTTTTAATTTATATTATTTTGGTATTGAAAATGGTATTGAAAGGATTTTTTTTATATCAATGTGTTGTATTGAAATCTTGTGATTGAAATGTGGAAATGTTATGTTTCATTTATGCATGTTTCATGTGATACGATTATGTTATGGTTTATGATATGTTTAAACCTATTCATATGAGGAATGCATTGGACTTAATAAGTGACGGGTGGAGCCCGCTATAGCTCCTCGATGCATCAGCAGGTCTCATGAGACAAACTAGTGTCTTGGCACGAGGCCTTGACAAAATCTTATTTGTGGTCTTGGAACGAGGCCTTGACTACGTGGTTATGATAGTCTGGCATTATGCATTCCATCATTATAAAAGTGGTTATTGATATTGCATGTGATTATTGGACCAGTAGAATATCCATGTGAAGAAGTAAATGGCATTGTCTCATTTTACTTTTGCCATATTATGTTGAAGTTCACGTTTAAATGGCTTTTGTTTTAGTTATACATTTCCTTAAATGTTAATGTTTATTTATGAAAGATTCCGCAATATTGTTATCCTTACTGAGCATCTGAGCTCACCCCTTTCAATGTTTTAATATTTTCCAGGATGTGAAGAAATATTTTATGAATGACCTACAGGGATAGTCCAAAGAGGATAGAAGTGTGGACTATGGAGACTATGTTATTATAGTTTTTCACTTTGTGATGTAATGTAACATTTATGAATGTATCTAGTGTTTCAAAGGCTACTAAACTAATCGGTCTTTCGAGACTTGTTCTTTTGTGATCATGCCAATGTTACGAAGTAATGCACCGACTCTGGGTAGCTGGGTTTGGGGCGTTACAGTTGGTATCAGAGGCAGTTTAGTACTAACCTTGGAAGCTAGATTTAGATAAACTCTGATTAGAGCACATATCCCGAAGATAGACTTTGAGGATTAGCATAGAAGAACTTCCTAGAATTTTTGTATTGTAGAGATGTTGTGAGTTTTCCGAGCAATACATCCCTGTCTGGATACGAGCAGGTAGAGGCGGTTCTGGCACAGATGTACCTAGGGGTAAAACCTGAAAACACCACTTTGAGCTAGACTCGAACGGGAACTGGTGCACGACAACGGGCCTTGCTGCACTCTTGGTTACGACACTCCCGGGGGATATGTTTGGATAATTCCCATTTTCTTTACAAACCACTATGAAGGGTTATGAGTATATACTTCCTCAAAGATTTTTTTTTTATAATTATGGATTATATCCATAATTAGTTCTATTTATGTTAAGTGTTTTACAAGTATGGAATTATGTATTTTGATTCATGAACTAATCTAGTTTATGCCTTTATTTAGAAATGGCGCCTAGTGGAAGGAATGGAAACCGTATCAATGCACGCACTCCGTGTAGGGATTGCCCTCCTGCTCAAGATAATTATGGTGGAGCTAGTGATACAACTAATGCTGATCAGCTTCTCACCGTATTGGGACAACTCACGCAGGTTATGAATAACAACCTTACTCCTATGGATCACCCTGATCCGCAACGTGGAGGATCAATGCTAGACCGTTTCATGAGGCAACACCCACCAACCTTCAATGGGGGTAGAAATCCGTTAGTAGCTGAGCAATGGATAAACTCCTTAGAGAAATATTCCATGCCTTGGGGAGTAGCGAAAGGGAGAAGGTTGTCATGGCAGTTTACTGCATCACTGGAGATGCCGATCAGTGGTGGTCGTTGATTCAAAACACAAAGGAAGATGATGAAGTATCGAATATGGAATGGAGGGAGTTCAAAGAGCTTTTCTTAGAAAAATACTTTCCTCGTGACCATCGAGCAGATATGGAAAGGGAATTTCTGAGTCTGAGGTAGAATGAGGATGAGAATGTCGCAAAGTATGAGGCTAACTTTACAAGGTTAGCGAGGCATGCTTCCGATTATATACGTAACCCAAGGAGTAAGATTGATTGTTTCTTTGATGGGTTAAAACCATTTCTCCGTCGAGCTTTAGTATCACAATCCTTCTCATCATACGAAGATATTGTATCGTGTGCTATCAAGACAGAAAAGGAATTCTCTAAGTCTTATGACAACAAAGTAAAGCAAGAGAAGAAGAGAATGGTGGAACAAGAGATAGATAAAGGGAAAAAGTGAAAGAAGGATTTTCCATTATGTGATAATTGTGGGAAGAATCACTCTGGTACGTGCCTAAAAGGAATGGGAGTTTGTTATAAATGTAGATAAAAGGGTCACCAGGCTCGTGATTGCAAGGGAAAAAATGAGGCTGTCTAAGTTGAATGCTACAATTGTAGGGAAATGGGTCATTATGCAAATGAATGTCCTAAGCGTCAAGGAAACTTACCTCAGAAAAGGCCAAGGGATCAAGGCCAATCTTATGCTGTGACTACAGTTGAAGCGGAATAATTAATGTATTGGTGCTTTTGGACTCAAGGATTATATTCTGGTTATTAGAATAATGTGATATATATATAAGGATTGTACTGCAGTACTTGTTGATTTCAGTAAGGTTTTAATATGATGAAGGTAATTACATTTTTAGTATGTGACAATACGAGAAACTTTACTTTTTTTGGGGAATCTGATAAATTGATTTTGGAATTAAGAGACCTTTTAGAGAAAGTCTGAACAGAGGTATTTTGGATAACTATAAAGGTTGGAGGGGATTAAGTTGATCTTTGGATAAGTAATGTTTAAGGTTAAAAAATTTATGAAGATTATTTTTGGTATATTATTACACTATAGTTTTAGGAAAAGGACAACCTGCAGGGTGGGGCATAACCCGTCGCATCGGACAAAGCAGCAGGAATCGAACCCACAACCATAGTGCGACAAGCCTTTATTTCCTACCACTAGCATATAGGAAGTCCCTGGTTATTACAAAATAGTTTTACTAATCTAAATGGTACGAGTTATTATTTGGAACCTTATACAATTAGGATAAGTATAATATTTCTGGGTTCTATTATCTTTTTGAGTGAATGGTGAGTTGAAGGTTGAAACTCTAATTGTCAAGCATAAATATATATATACCTACCTGTTATTCAATGAATAAATTAATTCTTAAACTTTATTAAAGGGATATTAAATCAAAAAAAATGTGTTATCCTAATACCTTATGTCTTGTTGAACTGATGATATTTTAAATCAACATAGATTGAAGGCTTTGAGGCCCTCAATTTGACAGTTGATTGTGAATGATGACCTCAATCACTCCCTACAAATATTTATGTTTTTCCTCCAATTATATGTCTCTAATTTCCACCAATGTTCTTCTTATCGAGATCATAATTTGGTGGTGACTTTCTTATTTCCATTTCCCTCTTATTAAGACTAAATTTTATTAACCTTATTTCCGATGTGGGTTTTCCACAAAGGTATTTTCTATTTTCAACCTTTTATTTTCCAAGAAAAATTTCAAATTGCGAGGACGCAATTTATTGAAGGAGGGGAGAATGTAACACCCCGAGCTTCCATGATACGCTTCTCATTCAATAATGCAATAGCTTGCATTGTACGCAACTTCGAGTTCTAAAACACCGCGACTAATCAAAGTAGCCGTTATGAATAGTAATAACCACTTTTTAAAATTATAGAAATTCTATATTTCAAAATGGACATCATTTTTGGATTCAGAATATCAATTATAGTTTAGGGTGAAATTTTGGCCTTATTCTGAAAAACTTCAATTTTTGAATAGTGAAACCACTAAGTGGTAGTTAAATAACTGATTTTTTGTTAAAATGAAATACTACCACTTCTGTGATTTGATTTTCAAAAATCCGACATACATGGTTGTCATTAAGAAGTAAAATGTGGTTCAATGAGATTAAAATAATTTTTTTGTAAATAGAAACTTTTATGTTCTTAATCGCGATTAGAGGTAATTAGTGTAGTTTAAGATAAAAATAATGTTTTAATAATATGAGATGAGATTGACACTTGTCCTACTCCTATTGGATGAGTCATGGCCGAACAAGACAACCCATGGTTCAACTTGGAGACCCCATGGAGCCACTTTAGTTGGAAAATGACATTAATATATATTTATTTAATGTTAAAATTAAATTGACACAAACATGAGTTGTTTTACTAAAACATTTTTTAAGTTGGGTTACACAAGTCCAAATTTTGACTATAAATATTCTATAGAAAGCTAAAATTATTTCCTACATCATAGTATTTTGTTTATAATTTTTAGACATTATATAAATGAAATTATTTAAGACATCATGATGATGCAGCGATGACCTCATTATTTAACGATTTAAATAAAATGGGAAGATAATGCAAAATCCAAGGCTTACACTTGTCCAAAGCCAATTGGATGAGGATATTTCGAACCCTTATCACCTTAACCTATAATTATATAAGTGTGGGACCTTTATAATCCGAAAAGCATTGTGTAATAATGTAACATTCCAATCTTTCCAAAAGAGCCCCTCCTCTCCACTTATAAAAGGCCCCCACCTCTCCCACCTCATTTACACTTTCAAGCCATTTGGCTCGGCCAACCTCTGCCCAAATACTCTCCCAACATCCCTATCTTACTCCTAGAAGCCTCACTTTGGGCAGAACTCTTCCCAATGAAGCCTTTGGCTCAAATCAAAAAGAGTTACCCGATTTTGAGGTAATGTCTTCTCTAATGTTGTTTTGTTTTATTTTTCTTCTCCAACCCCCTAAACTCTTTTTATTCATTTCTTTTTTAACAACAACAGTATCCTCAATATACTAGGATGTTTTTATAAGATGGATTCGAGCTACACATACACACACCTATATCTAATGGTTAAAGAACATACGGTTTCTGTGGATGGTGAATTTCTGCCTCACGAAACGATGATTGTTCAACACTCATATAACACCTTCAAAGGTGGCCATTAAGATGTCACTATTTTTATATATGATATATAATATGTTTATGTTTTAATTATGCTTCTGTATTTTTCATTTATGGCATACTTTATGATTTCCATTATGGGTAAAACGCGATAATTTCATTTTAGGAAGTGCGGACTACCGCCCCCTCAAAGTGATTTGAATCGTTAATGCCATATGTGGGATGTATAAAGGATGGAGTAAATGGTATTATAAACTATATTATACTGGAATTATATTATACATTTATATCATTATGATTTCGTTCCATTAAATATGAAATTGAAATGAAAGTAGCGTTCATGCGTACGTACGGCTTACCGTCTCAATGAACGGTGCATTTCATTTCTTACCTCTAAATGTTACGTAATATTATAAATGAATGTATATACTGGATATATGAGATATATATGACATCTAAATCATGAATATAATTCTGGAGATAGTGGATATTCTACCACATAAACAACTTGTAATTATAAGAAGTTTATTGTTGACTCAAGTACCAAAGATCGACAAAACGACCGTTATTAACTTAAATAATTACATAATGTTCATATCATTGTAATAAGAGATATAATAAGGATAATGAAATTTAAAATGGTTATTAATAAGGTATATATTAACTCTAGTTTATTATTCAGGAGGTTAAAGAACGGTTGAGTCAAGTCAGACACGAGGTAAGGGAACTTCTTAACCCAATTTCTATTCTTTGGGTTAATCTCCTACTTTCAAATTATGTCATGATATTATTATGTCCTATCTTGTATTTTTACATTATTTATGTGTACTTATAGTGAATACACATAATAGACCTACTTTATAAAAAAATGATCTTTTTAAGGACTTCGTCTCAATCCCCTTTCATTGAGGCATATTTGGTTTTATACACAGCTTTCTTTTATACGGTGTATAAACCCCTTTGACTTTTACGTTTATTCAAAAGGAATCTTTTTTATACTAAGTGTTTTACTAAACGACAAAAAGGGAATGTTTTTCTTTCCGTACATATGAGGCGACAATGACTTCTCCGCCGCCGTGACCATTATTTGAGTTTTGGCTTCCTCTACAAGCCATCACTTTTTTTTAATGAAAAATAAATACAAAGTTTTTACTTTATTTTATTTTGGTATTGAAAATGGTAGTGAAAGGATTTTTTATATATCAATGTGTTATATTGAAATATTGTGATTGAAATGTGGAAATGTTATGTTTCATTTATGCATGTTTCATGTGATACGATTATGTTTTGGTTTATGATATGTTTAAACTTATTCATATTAGGAATGCATTGGACTTAATAAGTGACGGGTGGAGCCCACTATAGCTCCTCGATGCATCGGCAGGTCTCATGAGACAAACTAGTGTCTTGGCACGAGGCCTTGACAAAATCTTATTTGTGGTCTTGGCACGAGGCCTTGACTATGTGGTTATGATAGTCTGGCATTATGCATTCCATCATTATGAAAGTGGTTATTGATATTGAATGTGATTATTCGACAAGTAGAATATCCATGTGAAGAAGTAAATGGCATTGTCTTATTTTACTTTTGCCATATTATGTTGAAGTTCAAGTTTAAAAGGCTTTTGTTTTAGCTATACATTGCCTTAAATGTTAATGTTTATTTATGAAAGCTTCCGCAATATTGTTATCCTTACTGAGCATCTGAGCTCACCCCTTTCAATGTTTTAATATTTTCCAGGATGTGATGAAATATTTTATGAATGACCTATAGGGATAGTCCGAAGAGGATAGAAGTGTGGAGTATGGAGACTATGTTATTATAGTTTTTCACTTTGTGATGTAATGTAACATTTATGAATGTATCTAGTGTTTCCAAAGCTACTAAACTAATCGGTCTTTCGAGACTTGATCTTTTGTGATCATGCCAATGTTACGAAGTAATGCACCGACTCTGGGTAGCTGGGGTCGGGGCGTTACATAATGGACTTCATAAAAATAATTCCATCATAACATAATCAAATAAATGTAATAATAGGGATAGAAACATAACCCTATATCATCTTATATGGAAAATTATTTTGATAAAACACTTGAACTCAGTTCTTAAGGAAAATATCCTCCTTCTTCAAAATAATTTTATTTTCTCAAAATGAAATAAAATTTTAATGAAATGATTTTTATTGAAAATAATCATGAAAACATGTATAAGAAGGTTCATGGAATAAGGAGTTATGAAACCTTTAAAATATTATCCTACCATATATGTTAAAAAACATTCTTCTTGTACTTTGGCCAGAAAAATTAAAAGGTATCTTATACAGAAAATGACAAAAGATTCCTTTCATATATTTTATTAAATATTTTACCAATAGGTATAATTGGATTTAAAAAATCATAGGAGAATAGAAATAATATTGTATATTGAGGAAACATGTATGTGGATTATAAATATTCCCCAGTAGATACCGATGTATAATTAATCTCGGGTAAAATTGAGATTGTTAGATTTTCCCTTACCATAGGTCCGATATGCTTCGTATGTATCCAAACCTCCTGTATAATGTTTTAAATAATGTTACGGATATATTAAAAAATCATAATTATTTTTATGATATCATTTATGAAAATATTTTCATCTGTTTTTTAGTAACATTTCCTTGTTACTCGATGTTTGGGTATTAACTGCTTTATTTTCATACATATGTTTTGTCGGATAAGTACAAATTCATATTTTTAGTTTATAGTTATATGATTTAAAGAATGGTATTAGTATAATATATATCATATTTATTTATTCAAATTGTTTATATAATCATGGTTTAATGAAGATCATGTAGAACGAATCACATCGCACCGTGGAGACGGTAAGCCATATATACGCACGAGTGACGATATCATTCCCATAAATATTGAATGGTATTGGAGTGGATGATAGAATATATCAGATTAAGTATCATGTTATAATAATCATATATAGATATATTTTACACCATTATACCCATCCATGTATTGTGGTGGTGGAAAACAGATTACACCACGGTGTGGAGACGGTATTCCGTATGTACGCACACGTGGTGATTTTGTTTTCCCTCTGATGGACAGAAGTTGAAATATGATTATTTCATTTTTATAATAACATATCAGTATATGATTGATACTGATGTTATTACTTTAAAATGAAACAAATAAAGAAGGGGAAGTACAAGAAGAAATATATTTGAAAGAATCAGTAAAGGATATTACCTCTTTTTCGACGCGCCTCTTCTAAACCACCTCATAGGGAACTAAAGATGGTCTTCGAAGAAGACCAGGACATCGAGTATGTTTTTAGGGAAGTGGATAAGTGAAATGGATAGGTTGTTTCCGAGATTTAATGATCAAAATGTTGATAAGAGGAGAGGGAGGAGGTTTCGTTTTATAATGGACGAGAGGGTCACCTTTGGAAACATAAAAAAGTTTAATTTATAATAAATTCATGCCCTACATAAAAGCCACAAAAAATTACTTAATTATAATATTAGAAGATATAGGGTTGTAATCTCATCAACCAATAAAATTTATACATGTTGGGATTTTATTTTAAACCTTATCAACTTGATTTATCCTTATTTAATCTATTTAATTTTATTTGTGGTAAAAATATTTTAAATTATAAATTGTAATAAATTATTACTTATGTGCTGTAAATTATCCATAATTGGATACTATATGACATTTTCAACCATATAAATTTAAATTTATATATTTTTAATATTTTTGTTCTTTTTAAACAATTTTATAATTTGTTATTTTTATAAAATAACAATAGTGTCAATTTGGTCACTATTCATTTATTTGCATTTAAATAAAATCCAAAAAGAGATTATATGTCAACAAAAATATTTAATATATTTATAATATGTCATATTCATGTAAAATATTTATGAAGAACATTAATTAGTTCATATAATATTTATTTTAATATTTTTAAAACCATTTATTTGATATTTCAACTAATAAAATAATTTATATATCACTATTGTGTCATCATTAATTAAAATTAATTAATCCTTAAAAATTATAATTAAATTCTCATGTTGTATATAATTTTATTAGTTTTATGTAGTCTATTTATAGTATAAGTATTATAAAGTTTATCACTAAATTAAAATTATTACACTTATAAGATATTAGAGAGTGAAATGTTGTCCCTTTCTTGGGATTTGTTTCCAATTATATCATTTTCATGATCAAAAATCCATGAAACGAATATATTATTACCCTTAGGTGATATGGGTTTCCTTATATTCATCCAATATAATTTTGGCAGGTGGTATGGTAATTTTATAATCTTATTTTACCCTTAATTACATGATTTACCTTTAACTATAGTAAATAAAAATTACCATAGTTACTATTCATAATGTCAAAATAATAAAAGTAACCTATTATCATAACATGGAACCAGGGAATCCAAATATGGAATCCATTTTTCAAAATTCAATGCAGAGAAGTTGCAGTAATTAACTTAAAATTAATTTCGTTGTTAGGAAAAAGGGTTTTAAAAGTTAAAACATTGTCAAATATTAAAATGTTTTTACCAATGGATTCAATGTAAAATTAATAGTAATGAAATAAATTATATTAAATGGTAAAAATATATTATATTTATACTTTAAAACCATTAAATTTTATCATATAACCATATAATGGCTCTTGATTAAAAAAGTGTTTTTAAGAAAAATTTATCGTATTTTTACTATTCATCGAAATTTGATCTTTATTAGAAATGTATCAATATTTTATCCAATGTATATTTTTATATATAAATTCAATAGAATATGTTGATTTTGTAAAATTTAACTTATAAAAATGTCAAAAATTTTATTTAAAATGGGTGTGCCATCAAAAGGCAGTAAAACTAATTTTTTTTTTAAAAAATACTTGTTTTTTCTGAAAAATTGATTTTGATTTCATACCTAATTCTTGAAAAATTGTAAGATTAATTATAATGTAATAAAATTAAAAATACATTTAAAAATATTCATAATGGCTAGTTCATAATATTATAATTATATATCATATTTTTAGTGAAACTCGGTATTGCGTACAACGCAATCTATCGAGGATGGTTTCTCTTTTGTGTAAAATAAGCCAATACAATGTATTGTGTAGGGGAATATTACTTTGGCGTTTCATATAAAATAAGACATAAAACAATATATATTTCTCATAAAATCTCCTGGTGTTACATTCTACCCCCTTAAAATGAATTTCTCCCTCAAAATTTGTCACTTCGTAACCAACATGTGATGATACCTCTCCCTCATCATATACTCAAGTTCCCTTGTAGCTTCTTCTAATTAGTGGACCCTCCATTAAACTTTATCAAATCGAGGGGTCCTATTTTTTAGAACTATTTCTGCATGATCCAAAATCTCTATTGGTTGTTCTTCATAAGAAAGATCTTGCTTCTGCGGTAAAACATCAGAGCTTTGTACATGTGAAGGATCGGGTATGTACTTTCTCAGGAGAGATACATGGAACACATCATGAACATGAGAGAGATTTGGTGGAAGTGCCAATTGGTAATATACCTTCCCAACACAATCCAGTATTTGAAAAGGACCGATATACCAAGGGCTCATCTTGCCTTTTTTCTAAAAAATAATTACACTCTTCCATGGAAATATTTGTAAGAACACTTTATCACCCACTTAAAACTTTAGGTCTTTTCTTCGGTTGTCAGAATAACATAATTTTTTATTCTAAGCTACTCTTAGGTGTTGCTGAATAGATCTGACCTTTTCTGCCATCTCATCAACAAGATCAGGTCCTAATAGCTTTCCTTCCCCAACATCATCCCATAAAGTTGATGTTTTTCATTTCTTTCAAAAAAGTGATTTATAAGAAGACATCTGAATACTGGAGTTAAAGATATTATTATAAGAAAATTCCAGCAATGGTAGATGTTAATCCCAACCACCTTTGAAATCGATAGAGCAATGTCTCATCATGTCTTCAAATGTTTGAATTTTCCTCTCAGATTGACCGTCTGTTCAAGGATGATTGGAAGTGAGTGAAACATAACTCTGTATCTAGAGCATGCTGAAGACTTCACCAGAACTTCTAGGGAAACCTCGGATTCCAATCAAATATAATGGAAAGTGGTACTCTAGGAAATATCACCAAATCCATTACATATATCCTAGAAATCTGATCAAGAGAGATATCTTCTCTAATTGAAATGATGTGTTCCAAATTCATAGGGCGGTCAACTATAACCCAGATAGAATTATTGCCTTTATAAAGATAAGTAATCTCCCCTTTCTTTAAAATTCGAAGATCCATCTGTTGTAAATCCATAAATTTTCAATCATTTATGATCCTCATTGGGGATAAGCTAGAATGGTCTTTTCGACTTAATGCATCTAACACCTTGGTTTCTTTCCCAAGGTGGTAATGTATGGATAAGTCATAATCCTTATTCAGCTCCAACCATCTTCAATGGAACATATTTAGCTCCTTTTCAGTTAAAATATAATTTAAACATTTATGATCAATATATATATCACACCTATCACCATAAAGATAATGCCTCCAAATCATTAATGAAATGATTATTGTGGATAACTCCAAATCACGAGTTCAGAAAATTTTCTCATGGATTTTCAACTTTCGTGAGACATAAGCTATCACCAAATCATTTTGCATGAGAATACACCCCGACCATTTCATGAATTCATCACTGGAGATCACAACCCTTTCTCCACTACAAGGAAGTGTGAGCACAGGTGCACTGGTTAACCGTCTTTTTTTCTCCTTGAAATCCTCTACACATTCCTCCATTCATAAAAGCATAAATCCTTTCTGAGTCAATTTGGTGAGTGGGTTAGATAATCTTGAAAAATCATTCACAAAATGTGGATAATACCCAGCTAAACCAAGACACCTTCATATTTATATTACTCTTGTTGGTCTCGACTATCTTTCAATAACCTCTATTTTGCTGGATCCACAGATATCCCCTCTTTTGAGATCATGTGACCAAAAAATGAAACATTTTGAATCCAAAATTCACACTTGGTAAATTTGTCATAATTCTTATCTATTCTCATGGTCTTTAATACAATTATCAAGTGATATTCATGTTCATACATTCCCTTTTAATATACAAGAATATCGTCTATAAATACTACCACAAACTGAGAAAGATAGTCTCTAAATATTTTATTAATTAGATCAATGAAGATAGCATGGGCATTAGTAAGACCAAAAGTCATCAATATAAATTTGTAGTGTCCATACCTTGTATGGAAAGCCGTCATTGGTATATCCTCCTTTTTGACCCTTAATTGATGATTCCTTGAACAAAGATCAATCCTGAAAAAGTATTGACCTCCACATAGTTGGTAAAATAAATCATCAATGCTTGGGAGGGGATATTTTTTCTTGATAGTGACCCAGTTAAGTTCTCAATAACCAATAAAGAGTCTCATTGATCCATCTTCATTCTTAACAAACAGAACAGGTGCTCCCTAAGGTGATGCACTAGGGAATATGAATCCCTTATCATGATTCTATTGGAGTTTCTTCTTCAAATATTGCAAATCATTTGGGACCATTCTATAAGGTGTCTTTGAAATGGGCATAGCACCCGATATGAGTTCTATTGAAAACTCAACTTCACGATTCGGTGGAAGACCTATAAATTCCACTTTAAAGACATCATCAAACTCCCGTTCAGTGGGAATATTCTTAATCATGAGTTTCTCTCCATAAATTTGAGATAAATAACCATCATTGATTGGAATCAAGACCCGTAAGATGGATGAAATTTCCACTGGATGGTTATATTTATCCTTGCATCGATAAATTATCATAGATTGATCTGGAATATAAAATGTGACTACCCTTATTTGTCAATTGATATGAGATCCATATAAATAATTCTAATTCGTGCCACGAATCACATAAAATTCTACTATAGGAAGGATCACATGATTTGAAGGAAGCAATTTCCCACTAACATCAATCAGAGAAGAATTGTAAACTTTTGATGCGACTGTTGTGCCATTAGGAGTTGTCACAACTATCTCAATATCTAATTGTTGAGGTAGTATGTTGATACCCTTATATAATTTTTCAAAAATAAAAGTGTGGGTGGATCCAGATTCAAATAAAACAATTACTACTTTAGAGTTTATGGTAAGTGTACTTTTCACCACTTCGTTATCATACTCCACATCGCCAATATAAATTGCACGTGACTTTACTTTTCCATAGGACTTTAGAGTTTGTTGACATATATCATCATAAATAACCCTTGGATTAGGGAATCGATTTTAACACTTCTCCATTTCCTTGCAATTGTAACATTTATGTGTAGGAGGTGAATTCTGCATATCCCTTTTCTTTGTTCCAATCATTAGACATCTTCTTCCCATTACATCAACATTCAATTGCCCGATGACCTTCTTTTCCACATTTAAAACATTTACGTGTCTCTTTAAGACAATTACATCGATGTTTCTTTCCACACTTTGATCATAAGGGAAAACTCATCTTCATTTCAATATTGTCTATAAATAGTCTTTTGAATTCCATTTTCATCTTCTTATCAAACCCATATGACTGATGGGTCACTCCAATCTCCATCTCAAACTTGAGAGCACATCGAAGAAATTACTTGTATATACTGAAGTCCCTTATGGATAATTCACTCTGAAGACATTGTTTTAAGCCACTAAAGAATCAATCAGTATAACTCTCAGGTTGGATAATAATTCTAGAAGCGTACCTTGAATGTCCTGTAAAATTTTTTCTTCGTAGGTACCAACATATTCATCTTTCATTTTGATTTAGTTCTAGAAACTCATTCTCCATATTTGTTTTAAGATTACGAGAGAAGTACTTATTGAAAAATATGTTCTTGAACTCGTCACATTCCATGGACTAAATTTCCTCTCTTTGCCTCTTATTGTTGATAAGATTTCACCATTGATCAGCATCACCTTCCAAATGAAAAACTGCTAAGATGAATTTATCATGTTCAGAATATTGTAGAACTAAAAATATCTTTTCAGTGGTATTGTTCCATTGTTCATCCACTAATAGATCATAAGACCTATTGAATGAAGGTGGATGCGGCATCATGAAGGATTCAATAGAATTTTTCTCCTTCCTTTTCTCGTTCGGAAGTCCTGCATGATTCATAGCATAAGAAATTTGTGTGAGCATGGCTAAAAGATTTTTCATTCCAGATCACATAATGTTTGATTGGTCTAGAGGACAATCATTTCATTGCCGGTCACATTCAACATTAACATGGTTCATTCGGGTTTCATCCATTGACTAAAAACACGAATCATAGTCTGAGATACACTAATTACAATAGGAAAACAACCTAATCAATAATAAAATTTCACACTATAGGTCTTATCATAGGTTATTCATGGGAATTTATAAAACACTAAGATTGTGTTCTATGTTTAGACATATTCTCAGGGTTCTTACTAAGGTGTTCACATACTAATTTACAATGGTTAACTAAATCCTTTCCTCTGATACCAACTATAACAAACCATACTTTACATACATTGTTATTAAATCAAAATTGAAGCATACTTATTACAACATATAAAAAAACCATGATATGACCATATAGGTATAGTGTCATTAGAAACTGGGAACTATAAACAACTGGATCAGAAATCATCTACATTATCTCCCATTTATTTCATCATATCTCGATCCCCTTTTGGAATATCATACATAATTCCCTTATTCCTGACATAGGGAAAAAAGTATACAAAAGGGTCGGCTCAAATTCTCAGTAAGGGTAAAAAAAGGAAATATCAGTCATATTATATTAATAAGAACATAAATTTTTGAATATCTTAACATGAAAAATAGATCATAATATCATGACCTGCGATAAATCATAGTAGTGAAGTATAATCCCAATAATCATAAAATAAAACATGAAACTTTGTGGCATACACCAATAATCATAGAAAATCATTTCATATTAGTCAACACTCATTGCCAAGACCATCATAGCGGACAATGTCCTTTACTGAACCGTGTTCACTCCTCGTTGAAGTCCTGTATCCCTGAACTGGATGAACTTGTTGTTCCAGCCATTTCTATCTCATGAGATATGAATATTTACCCAATGAATTGGTTGGAGATATTGGTACCTCCCATCTCATAATGAAACCATTCTTATGTGTTCCACAATATCATATATCATACATCATTTCATAACGCATGTAATAAAAATTGGATTTTAAAACATCATGCCATCATAACATAATCCATATAAGATAATGACCTTCATAAAAATAGTTCCATCAGAACATAATCAATTCAATGTAATAATAGAGATATAAACCTAACCCTATATCATCTTAGATGGACAATAATTTTGATAAAACACTTGAACTCAGTTGTTGAGGAAAATATCCTTTCTTATTCAAAATCATTTTATTTTCTCGAAATGAAAAACAATTTTAAAGAATTAATTTTTTTTTGAAAATAATCATGAAATATTGCATAGGAGGCTTCATTTAAATAAGGAGTTATGAAACTACAAATATCCATTCATGCTGTATAAGTTAAAAAAACATTCTTCTCGTATTGTGGCAAGAAAAGTCAAAAAGTATCTCGTACTAATAACGACTAAACATTCCTTTCATAAAACTTACTAAAACATTCACCAATAGGTAAAATTAGGTTTAAAAAATTGTATGAGGATAGAAATAATATTACATATGTAGAAAACATTGATGTGGATGATAAATATGCCCTAGTAAATACAAAAGTATTAACAATCTTTGGTAAAAATTGAGATTGTGATAATTTCCCTTACCTTAGGTCCGATATGATTCATATGTATTCAAACATCCTATATAATGATTTAAATAATATTAAAAATATATTAAATATTCATAATTATTTTTATAATAAAATTTATGAACATATTTTCATCCATTTGATAGTAACATAAGATATTTTACTCGTTGTTAGGGTAATAACTGCTTTGTTGTCATACGTATGTTTTCTCCGATAAGTTCATATTCCAATTTTTTGGATATAGTTATATCATTTTCATAATGTTATTAGTATAATATATATCATATTTCCTCCTTCAAATTTTTTTATATAATCATGGATTAATGATGATTATATATAACAAATCACATCGCACTGTGGAGACAGTAAGCCGTACGTACGCACAAGAGACGATATGGTCTCTATAATTATTTAATTGTATTGGAGTGGATGATAGAATATCTCAGATTTAGTATAATGTAATAATAATCATATATAGATATTATTTACACCATTATACCTATCCATGTAAGGTGGTTGTACAATACAGATTACACCATGGCGTAGAGATGATATTCCGTACGTACGCACACGCATTGATTTCGTTTTCTATAGGATGGATAAGAAGGTGAAATAGGGTTGTTTCATATTTATAACAACATATCAGTTTATGAGTGATACTAATGTTATTACTTTATAATGAGACAAATAAGGAAAAGGAATTAGAAGAAGAAATAAATATGAAATAATAGGTAAAGGATTCTACCTATTCTTCAACGATCCTCTTCTAAACCTCCTCTTTGGGCACTAAAGATGGTCTTTGAAGAAGACCCGTAACTCTAGTATGTTTCTAGGAAAGAAGAGAAGAGAAATTGACAGTGTTTTTTTGATCTTGAAGGCTCAAAATGTTGGGAAGAGTACAGGGAGGAGGTTCCCTTTTATAAGGGAGGAGATGGCCACCTATGAGACCATATAAAATATTAATTTATAATAAATTCAAACCCCACATAAAAACAACTAAAAATGACTCAATTAGAAGATGAGATGAGATAGGGTTGTAATCTCAACAACCAATAAAATTTATAGATGTGGTGAATTTATTTTAAACCTTGTCAACTTGATATATCTGTATTTAATCTATTTAATATTATTTATGGTAATAATATTCTAAATTTAAAATAGTTATAAATAATTTCTTATGTGTTGTGAATTTTACATAATTGGATACTTTATGACATTGTTGACCTTATAAATTTCAATTTTTATTTTTTAAAAATTTTTGTTGTTTTTAAACAATTATTTAATATGTTATTTTAATAAAATTACAATAGTGTCAATTTTGACACTATTAATTTATTTGCATTTAAATAAAATTCCCACAGAGAATATGTCTAAAAAATAAATATTTAATAGATTTATAATATTTCAAATTCATATGTAATGTTTTTGGAGAACATTAATTAGTTCATGTAATATTTATTTTTAAATTTTTAAAACCATTTATTTGATATTTCAATTAATTAAATAATTTCTACATCACTATTGTGCCATCATTAATAATAATTATTTAATCCCTAAAAATATTAAATAAATTTTCATGATTCATATAATTTTGTTATATTTCATTGGAATATTTATATTTGATGTTTTATGAATTTTATCACCAAATTAAAATTATTACACTTATAAGATATTAGAGAGTGGCATGCAACACTTTCTATGGTTTTAAAAATAATTATATACTTTTTATGGTCAAAAGTGAATGACGCAAATCTATTCCTAAACGTATGTGATATGGGTCGACTTTTATTAATCCAATATAATTTTGGCAGGTGGTAGGGTAATTTTGTAATCTTATTTTTACACTTAATTACCCGATTTATCTTTAACTACAGTAAATTAAAATTACCGTAGTTACTATTCATAATGTCTAAAAATTAAAAATAACATATTAAAAAAGTTTAGACCCACTGAATCCAAATATGGAATACATATTTTAATATTCAAAGTGAATAATTTGCAGTAATTAAATTAAAATTAATCTCGTTCTTATGAAAAAAGGTTTTAAAAGTTAAAACATTGTCAAAGATTGAAATATTTTTACCTATGAATTCACTGTAAAATTTATTGTAATGACATAAATTATATTAAATACTAATAATATATTCTATTTATACTTTAAATCCATTAAATTTTATCATTTATCAATATAAATTATCTTGATGAAAGAAGTTTTTTTAAGAAAAATTTAGCGTATTTTTACTATTCGTCAAAATATCAAATTTATCAGAAAATTATCAAAAATTTACCCAATGTGAATTTTTATATACTGTTTCAAAAGATGAAATTTATTTTTTAAAAATAATCTTTTAAGCTTGTCCAAAATTATATTTAAAATGGGTACACCATCAAAAGGTGGTAAAACTACATTTTTTTCTGGAAAAATACTTTGTTTGTATGAAAAATTGATTTTGTTTTCATACCTCATTCTGGAAAATGTGTTAGATGAATTATAATGTTATAAAATTTAAATTTTATTTAATTGAATTTATAATGACTAGTTCTTAATATTATAATAATATATCAATTTTTAGTGAAACTCAGTATTGCGTACAACACAAGCTATCGAGGAAGGTTGCTATTGTGTGTAACGCAAGACAAGCTAGTTTTGTGTGTACTTAAATATTCCTTTGGTGTTTTTTATAATATAATACATAAATATATATATATTTCTCCTAAAATATCTGGGTGTTGCATGCAAGTTCCCAAATTTTTGGTTGACCTAAAGGCGAAAATCATGATGGTAACATAGTCCGTGTTTTATTCCCCAAAACTAAGTGCCTAATAATATAGGTATTGGTATAATGAAACTATATAATTATTTGATAAAAAATTTAAGAGAATAATATGGAAAAAAAATTAGAGAAAGAGAGACTAAGTTCAACCTAAAATTAACGAGGTTAGTTCAGAAGATACATTTCCTCAGGTCTATATTTAATATAAGTATGAGATTATGTTCTTAATAATTAAAATTATTTTATCGAAAAATATCATAATATACATATTACTATATATTTAAATTTATATTATCCATTTATTATAATTTTAAATTTATTTGTTAAATTTTTTTTTCTAATCATTGTTACTTGAGGTTGTCAGGTTAATTTATTTTTACCATGAATGGTCAGATAACCATCATCCAGGATGTTATAATATGGATTAATGATATCCATACTTTTATATGGTTTTGTTTTTTTATTAAATTATCAATAAAAATTATATTGTTATTTATGTATCTAAAATAGACTGAAATTAGAAAAGGTGGATTGAGAAGCTCCTTTCAAACAGTTATGTTTACAATGACCATTAATTATTGGAATCAGCAATGGAATGTACAATATGATCAATAAAAATTATCCATAGTTCCAAAAAATCATTATTATTCAACATACACATTTTTTTTGTCATCTAAGGTATGCGGTAATGGTAAAATTTAATAAATCATTTCGTGGAGGCCATTGTCCGCACTTGGACAAACGATTCATTTTCTCTATAGTGAAAGGGGATAAAAAATAAAATAATATTTCATTCATTAATCATATTAATTTTTTGAATATTTTATTTCTTAACTAAACAAATCATCTGAATATTCCATGTAATGATTTTATGAAAATTATAACCTTTCATTTATGGAGGTGTTAACCCACACAATATAATAAAAATGTTGTCACGTTTTTATTTTATAGGGAGATAGAATAGTGTTATTCTATTAGTATAATAAAAATAAGAATAATAATATTATTGATGTTATGTTAATTTAATTTGGTGTGAGTATTTTATTTTTTAGTGGAATATTAAAATTAAAAGTCTACGGAGTAACATTTATTCGCATGTAAAGCCCAAAAATTATCCTAAAAGACATCATGAAAATATAGGGACATGAATAATATTTTAATGAAATGGGTATTACATAAATGAATGGTAAATATAGGATGGATAATTTGGAGATAATTTAATCAAAAAACAAAAATATTTAGCGGCCATGAAGTGGTGGTGAGAGACTTCGTTTATAATTGAATGATAATGGATTATTGGTAAATAAACAATACTCCCAATGATTCCATTACTCAATTCATTGTTAAATGTCCCTATACGTAGTCCCAAATTATGTGGGGTATTGTTTTGGTGGGATCAATCATCAAATAAATATTTTTAAGATTATTTTTAACATGTTTTGAGTCATTTTCAGTTATATTTTCACACTATTCCATTATGGGTTTTAAAATGGTTTCTAGTTTTCGACTATGTATTTCAAATTTTACTAAAAATATTAGGTAACCCTTTTTACCAAATTATATTATTCTAAATGTAAATTTATACTCTCAGAGATCATATTCAATTTCTAAATATTATTATATTAATAATAAATTTAAAAATACATTATATAGAATAATTTATTACTTAGAACAAATGATACTTAGACAACTAAGTATTCCTAATTTAATGTGATAATAATAAATTAATAAATGTGAGATAATATATGTTTAAATATGTGTATAAATCATATCACATATATTATTTAAATTCTATAAATTTAATGTATTGGATAAAAATGACACTAAATTTACAAAACAATTATTAAAAAATAACCCTACTGCCATTATCATGTTTATTACCTTTTATAATACAAATTATATATTTATTAATCAATTTTACATTTACTAAATTAAATAATATGAAAATATTGATCAATTATATGAAATCTATTTATTAAACTAAATTTATATATTATTGAAATAAAAATTTTAATATTAATATGCAAAAAAATTGAATTAAAATATTACATAAGTTTCTTATTGTTGAGGTAGTATGTTGATACCCTTAGAAAATTATTCAAAAATAAAATTGTGGGTGGATCCAGATTCAAATAAAACATTTGCTACTTTAGAGTTGATGGTAA
The DNA here is from genome assembly GCA_963277665.1 of Viscum album. Classification (NCBI taxonomy): domain Eukaryota; kingdom Viridiplantae; phylum Streptophyta; class Magnoliopsida; order Santalales; family Viscaceae; genus Viscum; species Viscum album. The sequence goes on from OY728163.1 coordinate 1,330,038,344, forward strand.
GTGTACCTTTCACCACTTTGTTATCATACTCCACATCGCCGATATAAATTTCATGTGACTTTCCTTTTCAATAGGACTATAGAGTTTGTTGATATCAATCATCATAAACAACCATTCGATTTGGGCATCGATTATAACAATGCCCAATTTCCATGCACTTGTAACATTGATGTTTAGGTGGTACATTCTTTGTATCCCTTTTCTTTTTTCACATTATTATACATCTTCTTCCCATTACATCAACATTCAATTTCCCGATGACCTTCTTTTCCTCATTTAAAACATTTACATGTCCGTTTAAGAAAATTTCCTCCATGTTTCTTTCCACACATTGATCATAAGGGAAAAATCATCTTCATTTCAATGTGGTCTATAGATATTCCTTTGAATTCTATTTTCTTCTTCCTATCAAACCCATATCACTGATGGGTTACTCCACTCTCCATCTCAGACTTGAGATCACATCGAACAATTTCATCGTATCTACTGAAGTCCCTTATGGCTAATGCCATTCGAAGAAATTGTTTTAAGCCCCTAATGAATCGATCAGTCTTACTCTCAGGTTGGATAATAATTTCAGAAGCGTACCTTGCAATGCTTGTAAAATTTTTTCTTCATAGGTACTGACATATTCATCATTATTTTTGATTTAGTTCAAGAAAATCCTTCTCCATCTTTGTTTGAAGAATACGTGGGATGTACTTATTGAAAAATATGTTCTTGAACTCATCACATCCCATGGAAAAAATTTCATCTCTTTTCTTCGTATTGTTGATAAGATTCCACCATTGATCATCATCACCTTCCAAACGACATAGTGCTAAGATGAATTTATCATGTTCAGTACATTGTAGAACTCAAAATATATTTTCAGCGATATTATTCCATTTTTCAGCCACTAATGGATCAGAAGACCCGCTGAATGAAGGTGGATGCTGCATCATGAAGGATTTAGTAGAATGTTGCCCCTTCCTTTTCTTGTTCGGAAGTCCTGCATGATTAATAGCCTGAGAAATTTTTTTAATAATGGCTAAAAGATTTTTCATTGTAGCTCCCATAAAATTTGGATGGTCTAGGGGAAAATCATTACATTGACGGTCGCATTCAACATTAACACAGTTCCTTCGGGTTCCAGCCATTGACTAAAACCACAAAGCATAGTCTGAGCAACACTAATTACAATAGGAAAACCACATAATCAGTAATAAAATTTCACACTTTAGGTCTTATCATTGGTTATTCAAGGCCATTTCTAAAACACTAAGATTGTGTTCTATATCTAGACATATCCTTAGGGTTCTTACTAAGGCGTTCACATCCTAGTTTCCAAATTTTAACTAAATCCATTCCTCTGATACAAACTATAACGACCCATACTTTACATACATTGTTATTATATCATAATTGAAGCATACTTATTACAACATATAACAAAACCATGATAGGACCGTATAGGTATAGTGTCATTAGAAACTGGGAAACATAAACAACTAGGTCATAAATCATCTATATTGTCTCCCATTTATTTCATCATATCTCGAGCCCCTTTTGGATTATCCTACATAATACCCTTCTTCTAGACCTAGGGAAATGAAAACATACAAAAGGGTCAACTCAAATGCTCAGTAAGGGTAAAAAAGGAAATGTCAATCATATCATATTAATAAGAATATAAAATTTTGAATATCTTAACCTCCAAAAGAGATCATAATATCATGACATGGGATAAATCATAGTAGTGAAATATAATCCCAATAATAATAACATAAAACATGAATCTTTGTGTCATACACCCATAATCATAGAAAATAATTTCATATTAGTCAACACTCATTGCCAAGAGAATCATAGAGGACAAAGTCCATTAATGATCCGAGTTCACTCCTCGATCCAGTCCTGTATCACTGAACCGGATGAACATCCCGTTCCAGCCATGTCTATCTCATGAGATATGAATAATTAAGAAATGAATTTGAGGGAGATAAAGGTCCCACTAATCTCATAATGGAACCAGTCTTATGTGTTCCACAAAATCAGAAATCATACATCATAGCATATCCCATGTAATAAAAATGGGATTCTTAAACATCATGCCATCATAACATAATCCATAAAAGATAATGGACTTTATACAAATTGTTCCATAATTACATAATCAAATCAATATAATAATATAAATATAATCCTAACCCTATATCATCTTAGATGGAAAATAATTTTGATAAAACACTTGAACAGTGTTCTTGAGGAAAATATCCTTTCTTCTTCAAAATCATTTTCTTTTCTCAAAATGAAAAACAATTTTAAAGAAATGATTTTTCTAAAATAATAATGAAATATCACATAGGAAGATTCCTGGAAATAAGTCGTTATGAAACTATAAATATCCATTCATTCCGTATAAGGTAAAACAACATTCTTCACATACTGTGACCAGAAAAGTCAAAAAGTATCTCACTTTTAAACTGATTAAATATTCCTTTCATATAATTTACTAAAACATTAACCAATAGGTAAAATTACATTTAAAAATTATTAGTAGGATAGAAATAATATTACATATTTAAGAAACATGGATGTGGATGATAAATTTTCCCCAGTAAATACCAAAGTATAAACAATCTCTGGAAAAAATTGAGATTGCGATATTTTCCCTTAGCTTAGGTCCGATATGATTCGTATGTATCTGAACCTCCTGTATAATGATTTAAATAATGTTACAGATCTATTAAAGAATCATAATTAATTTTATAATAAAATTTATGAACATATTTTCATCTATTTGTTAGTAAAATTTCAATTTCTACTCGTTGTTAGGGTATTAAATGCTTTATTTTCATACGTATGTTTTCTCGGATAAGTTCATATTCCGATTTTTTTGGATATAGTTATATCATTTTCAGATTTTTATAAGTATAATATATATCATATTTATTCCATCATTTTTTTATATAATCATGGTTTAATGAAGATTATATATAAAAAATCACATCAGACAGTGGAGACAGTAATTCGTACATACACACAAGAGATGATATGGTTCCTATAATTATTAAATGGTATTGAAGTGGATGATAGAATATCTCAGATTCAGAATCATGTGATAATAATCATATATAGATATTATTTACACCATTATACCTATCCATGTAAGGGGGTGGTGGAATACAGATTACACCATGGCATGCATACGATATTCTGTACGTACGCACATGCAGTGATTTTGTTTTCCATAGGATGGATATAAGGTGAAATAGGGTGGTTTCGTATTTATAATAACATATCATTATATGAGTGATACTGATGTAATTACATTATAATGAGACAAAAAATGAAGAGGATGTAGAAGAAGAAATAAATATGAAATAATAGGTAAATGATTGTATCAATTCATCGATGCTCCTCTTCTAAACCTCCTCTTAGGGCCCTAAAGTTGGACTCTAAAGAAGACCCAGACCTCTAGTATGTTTCTAGGGAAGCATAGAAGAGAAATCTATAGTGTTTTACTGTGATTGAAGGCTCAAAATGATTTGAATAGGATGGGGAGGAGGTACCCTTTTATAAGGGAGGAGAGGGGCACCGTTGGAAACATATAAAATATTAAATTATAATAAATTCAAACCCCACATAAAAACAACAAAAAATGGCTCAATTAGAAGATAAGATGAGATAGGGTTGTAATCTAAAAAACCAATTAAATTTATACATATGGGGAATTTATTATAAACATTGTCAACTTGATATATCTTTATTTAATCTATTTAATTTTATTTGTTGTAATAATATTCTAAATTTTAAATAGTTATAAATAATTTCTTATGTGTTGTGAATTTTTTATAATTGGATACTTTATAACATTGTTGACCTTATAAATTCCAATTTATACTTTTTAAATATTTTTGTGATTTTTAAACAATTTTATAAAATGTTATTTTTATAAAATAACAATAGTGTCAATTTTGACACTATTCATTTATTTGCATTTAAATAAAATCCCCACAGAGAATATATTCGAAAAAATTATTTAATAGATTTATAATATTTCATATTCATATATAAAATTTTTTAGAACATTAATTATTTCATGTAATATTTAGTTTAAAATTTTTAAAACCATTGATTTGATATTTCAATTAATTTAATAATTACTACATCACTATTGTACCATCATTAATAATAATCATTTAATTTCTAAAAATTTTAAATAAATTTTCATGATTTATACTATTTTATTATATTTATTTTGACTATTTATATTCGATGTTTTATGAAGTTTATCACTAAATTAAGATTATTACACTTATAAGATATTAGAGAGTGGCATGATGTCACTTTCTTTGGTTTTAATAATAATTATATACATTTAATGGTCAAAAGAGCATGAAAAAAATATATTCCGACACTTATGTGATTTGGGTTGAATTTTACTCATCAAATAGAATTTTGTTAGGTGGTAGGGTAATTTTATAATCTTATTTTTACCCTTAATTACCCAATTTATCTTTAACTAAAGTAAATTAAAATTACCGTAGTTACTATTCATAATGTCAAAAAAAATTAAAGTAACCTATTAAAATATTTTCGACCCACTGAATCCAAATATGGAATCCATTTTTTAAAATTCAAAGAGCATAAATTACAGTAATTAATTTAAAATTAATCATGTTCTTAAGAAAATAGTTTTTAAAAGTTAAAACATTGTCAAAGATTGAAATGATTTTAACTATGAATTCATTGTAAAATTTATTGTAATGACATAAATTATATTAAATACTAAAAATATATTCTATTTATACTTCAAACCCATTAAATTTTATCATTTAACCATATAAATTATCTTGGTGAAAAAAGTTGTTTTAACAAAAAATTTAGTGTATTTTTAATATCTGTCAAAATATTACTGTTATCAGAAAAGTATCAAAAACTTATCCAATGTAAATTTTTATATCCTAATTCAATAGAATAAATTTATTTTGTAAAATTAAACTTATAAACTTGTAAAAAAAATTAGATTTAAAATGGGTGCACCATCAAAAGGCGGTAAAATTGAATTCTTTTTTGAAAAATACTTCTTTTATCTGAAAAATTGATTTTGTTTTCTTACCTCATTCTAGAAAATGTTTAAGATGAGTTATAATGCTATAAAATTTAAAATTTATTTAATATTATTTATAACGTCTAGTTCATAATATTATAATAATATATCATTTTTTTAGTGAAAATCAGTGTTGCGTATAACAAAAGCTATGGAGGAAGGTTGTTCTTGCGTGTGACATAAGAAAAGATAGTGTTGTGTGTAGTGAAATATTAATTTGGTGTTTTCTATAATATAAGACATAAAAATATATACATTTCTCATAATATATCAGGGTGTTACATGCATGTTCCCTAATTTCGGGTTGACCTAAAGGAGAAAATCATGTTGGTAACATAGTCCGTGTTTTATTACCCAAAACTAAGTGCCTAATAATATATGTATATCTATAATGAAACTATATAATTATATTATTAAAAATGTGAGAGAATAATATTGGAAAAAAATTAGAGAAAAAGAGAGTAAGTGCAACCTAAAATTAACAAGGTTAGTTTGGAAGATACATTTCCTCAGATCTATATTTAGTATATGTCTGAGATTATGTTCTTGATAATTTAAATTATTTTATTGAAAAATATCATAATATCCATATTCTTATATATTTAATTTTATATTATCCATTTATTATAATTATAATTTTATTTGTTGTTTTTTTCTTGCCATTGTTACTTGAGGTTTTCAGGTTAATTTATCTGTACCATGAATGGTAAGATAACCATCACCCATGGTGTTGTAAAATGGATTCTTGATATCCATAATTTTATAGGGGTTTGTTTTTTATTATATTATAAAAAAATTTATAATGTTATCTATGTATCTGAAATAGACTGAAATTAGAAAAGGTGGATTGAGAAGCTCCTTTCAAACAGTTAAGTTTAACATGACCATTAATTATTGGAATCAGTAATGGAATGTACAATATTATCAATAAAAATTATCAGTAGTTCCAAAAAAACCATTATTATTCAACATACACATTTTTTAAGTCATATAAGGTAGGTGGTAATGGGAAAATGAAATAAATCATTTTGTGGAGACCATAGTCCACACACACATGGAAAGAAGATTAATTTTCTCTATAGTGAAAGGGGATAAAAATAAAATAATATTTCACTCATTAATCATATTAATTTTAAGAATATTTTATTTTTTAACTAAATAAATCATCTGAATCATCCATGTAATGAGTTTTTGAAAATTATAACCTTTCATTTATGGTGGTGATTACCCACATAAAAGAATAAAAATGTTGTCATGTTTTTATTTTTTTAGGGAGACATAATAGTGTTATTATAGTAGTATAATAAAAATAAGAATAATAATATTATTGGTGTTATGTTAATTTCATTTGGTTTGAGTATTGGATTTGGTAGTGGAATATTAAAATTAAAAGACTAAGGAGTTACAATTATTCACATGTAAAGCTCAAAAATTTTCCTGAAAGACATCATGAAAATATAGGGACTTGACTAATATTTTATTGAAATGGGGATTACATAAATGAATTGTAAATATAGGTAGGATAATTTGGAGAGAATTTAATCAACAAACCAAAATATTTAAAGTCCATGAAGTGGTGGTGAGATACTTCGTTTATAATTGAAGGATAATTGATTCTTGGTACATACACATTACTCCCAATGATTCCATTACTCAATTCATTGTTAAATGTCCATATAAGTAGTCCAAATTTATGTGGGGTGTTGGTTTGGGGGGATCAATCATCAAATATTTATTTTGAAGATTATTTTTAACATGTTTTGAGTCATTTTCAATTATCTTTTCATACTTTTCCATTATGGTTTTTAAAATTGTTTCTAGTTTTCGACTATGTATTTCAGATTTTACTAAAAATATTGGATAACACTTTTTACCAAATTATATTATTCTAAATGTAAATATATAATCTCGGTGATCATATTCAATTTATAAATTTTAATATATTAATAATAAATTTAAATATATATTATATAGAATAATATATTTTTTAGAAACAATGATCTTTGGACAACTATGTGTTCCTAATCTAATATGATAATAACAAATAATTAAATGAGAGATAATATATGTTTAAATAAGTGTATAAATCATATCATATATATTATTTAAAATTTATAAATTTAATGTATTGGATAAAAATTACACTACATTAACAAAACAATTGTTAAAAAATAACCATACTGCCATTATCATGTTCATTACCTTTTATAATACCAATTATAAATTTATTAATCAATTTTAAATTTACATAATTAAATAATTTGAAAATATTGATCAATTATATGAAATATATTTATTAAATTAAATATATAAAAGTATTGAAATCAATTTTATAATATTAATGTGAAAAAAATTGAATTAAAAATATTACATAAGATTATAATTGTATAGGTAGTTTGTTGATACCCTTAGAAAATTTGTCAAAAATAAAAGAGTGGGTGGATCTAGATTCAAATAAAACATTTGATACATTATATTTGACGGTAAGTGTACCTTTCAAAACGTTGTTATCATACTCCACATCGCTGATAAAAATTGTATTTTCCTATCCTTTTCCATAGGACTTTAGAGTTTGTTGACATCAATCATCATAAACAACCCTTGGATTAGGGCATCGATTATGATAATGTCCCATTTCCTTGCACATGTAACATTGATGTGTAAGAGGTGCATTCTGCGTATCCCTTTTCTTTATTCTCATCATTAGACATCTTATTCCCACTACATCAACATTCAATTTCCCAATGACCTTCTTATCCACATTTAAATAATTTACATGTCCCTTTAAGACAATTACCTCTATGTTTCATTCCACACATTGATCATAAGGGAAAACTCATCTTCAGTTCAATGTGGTCTATAGAGATTCCATTGAATACCATTTTCATTTTCTTATCAAACCCATATGACTAATGGGTTACTCTAATCTTTAACTCAAACTTGAGAGAACATTGAACAATTTCCTCATATGTATTGAAGTCCCTTATGGATAATTCCCTTCAATGACTTTGTTTTAAGCCAATAAAGAATTGATCAGTCTTACTCTCAGGTTGGATAATAATTCCAGAAGCGTACCTTGCAATTATTGTAAAAAAATTTCTTTCTAGTTTCAAAAAGATTCATCTTTATTTTTGACTTAGTTCAAGAAACTCCTTATCCATATATGTTTTAAAAATAAAAGGGAAGTAGTTATTGAAAAATATGTTCTTGAACTCGTCACATTCCATGGAATAAATTTATTCTCTTTACCTCATATTGTTGATAAGATTCCACAATTGATCTGCATCACCTTCCAAACGACATACTGCTAATATGAATTTATCATATTCAGAACATTATAGAACTCAAAATATCTTTTCAGTGTTATTGTTCCATTGTTCATCCACTAATAGATCAGAATACCCGCTGAATAAAGGTGGATGCTGCATCATGAAGCATTCAATATAATGTTTCTCCTTCCTTTTCCCTTTTGAAAGTCCTGCATGATTCATAGCATGAGAAAGTGGTGTGAGAAATGCTAAAATATTTTCCATTCCAGTTCCCATAACGTTTGGTTGGTCTAGGGGACAATCATTGCATTGTCGGTCACATTCAACATTAACACGGTTCTTTCGGGTTCCAGCCATTGACTAAAACAACGAATCATAGTCTGAGCAACACTAATTACAATAGGAAAACCACATAATCAGTAATAAAATTTCACACTATAGGTATTACCATAGGTTATTCATGGATATTTATAAAACAATAAGATTGTGTTCTATGGTTATAAATATCCTTAGGATTCTTACTAAGGCGTTCACATAATAGTTTCCAAAGGCTCAATAAAACCATTCCTCTGATACCAACTACAACAGCCCATACATTACATACATTTTTACTAAATCAAAATTGAAGCATACTTATTTCAACATATAACAAAACCATGATAGGACCATATAGGTATACTGTCATTAGAAACTGGGAAACATAAATAACTAGTTCAGAAATCATCTACATTGTCTCCCATTTATTTCATCATATCTCGAGCCCCTTTTGGTATATTGTACATAATACCCTTCTTCCTGACCTAGGGAAAAGAAAACACACAAAAGGGTCAGCTAAAATTCTCTGTAATGGTAAAAAAGGAAATATCAATCATATCATATTAATAAGAACATAAAATTTTAAATATCTTAACATGCAAAAGACATCATAATATCATGACATGGGATAAATCATAGTAGTAAAGTATAATCCAAATAATCATAAATCCTAACATGAAACTTTGTTTCATACAACCATAATCATAGAAAATCATTTCATATTACTCAACACTCATTTCCAAGACCATCATAGAGGAAGAAGTCCATTACTGAACCGAGTTCACTCCTCATTCCAGTCCTGTATCACTGAACCGGATGAACCTACCGTTCTAGCATTGTCTATCTCATGAGATATTAATATTTAACCAATCCATTGGTTGGAGATATAGGTACCACCCATATCATAATGAAACCATTATTATGTGTTCCACAAAATCATAAATCATCCATCATTTCATAACCCATATAATAAAAATGGGGTTCTAAAACATCATGCCATCATAACATAATCCATATAAGATAATGAACTTCATAAAAATAGTTCCATCATAACATAATCAAATCAATGTAATAATAGAGATATAAACCTAACCCTATATCATATTAGATGGAAAATAATTTTGATAAAACACTTGAACTGAGTTCTTGATGAAAATATCATTTCTTCTTCAAAATCATTTTCATTATCCAAAATGAAATTTTTATTAAAGAAATGATTTTTTTAATATAATCTTGAATTATCGCATAGGAAGCTTCATGGAAATAAGGTTTTATGAAACTGTAAATATCTATTTATTCCGTATAAGTTAAACAAACATTCTTCTCGTATTGTAGCCAGAAAAGTCAAAAAGTATCTCATACTGAAAATGATTAATGATTCCTTTCATATAGCATACTAATACTTTCACCAATAGGTAAAATTAGACTTAAAAAAATGTAGGAGGATATAAATAATATTAAATATTTAGGAAATATGGATGTGGATGATAAATATGCCCCAGTAAATACCGATGTATAAACAACCTCTACTAAAAATTGAGATTGTGATATTTTCCCTTACATTAGGTCTGATATGATTCGTATATATCCGAACCTCCTGTATAATTATTTAAATAATGTTACAGATATATAAAAAATTAATAATTATTTTTATAATAAAATTTATGAACATATTTTCATCCGTTTATTAGTAACATTAAATTTTTTACTCATTGTTAGGGTATTAACTGCTTTATTTTCATACGTATGTTTTCTCAGAAAAGTTCATATTCAAATTTTTTGGATATACTTATATCATTTTTTGAATGTTATTAGTATAATATATATCATATTTATTCCTCAAATTTCTTTATATAATCATGTTTTAATAAATATTCTATATAATAAATCACATCGCACCGTGGAGATAGTAAGTCGTACGTACACACAAGAGACGATATGGTTCCTATAATTATTGAATGGTATTGGAGTGGATAATAGAATATCTCAGATTTAGTATCATGTTATAATAATCATATATAGATATTATTTACTTCATTATACCTATCCATTTAAGGTGGTGGTGGAATACAGATTACACCATGGCGTGGAGATAATATTCCGTACGTACGCAGATGCAGTGATTTCGTCTTCCATAGAATTGATAGAAGGTGAAATAGGGTTGTTTCATATTTATAATAACATATCTGTTTATGAGTGATACTGATGTTATTACTTTATAATGAGACAAATAATGAATAGGAATTAGAAGAATAAATAAATATGAAATAATAGGTAAAAGATTCTACCTATTCTTCGACGCTCCTCTTATAAACCTCCTCTTAGGGCACTAAAGTTGGTATTTGAAGAAGACCCGGAACACTAGTATGTTTTTAGGGAAGCAGAGAAGATAAATCGATAGTGTTTTTCTAAGATTGAAGGCTCAAAATCTTGTGAAGAGGATAGGGAGGAGGTTCCCTTTTATAAGGGAGGAGAGGGGCACCTTTGGGAACATATAAAATATTAATTTATAATAAATTCAAACCCCATATAAAAACAACAAAAAAATGAATCAATTAGAAGATGAGATGAGATAGGGCTGTAATCTCATCAACCAATAAAATTTATAGATGTGGGGAATTTATATTAAACCTTGTAAACTTGATATATCTTTATTTAATCTATTTTATATTATATGTGGTAATAATATTCAAAAATTAAATTAGTTATAAATAATTTCTTATGTGTTGTGAATTTTCCATAATTGGATACTTATTAAATTTTTGACCTTATAAATTTTAATTTATATTTTTTAAACATTTTTGGGATTTTTAAACAATTTTATAATATGTTATTTTTATAAAATAACAATAGTGTCAATTTCGACAATATTCATTCATTAACATTTAAATAAAATCCCCGTAAAGAATATGTTTGAAAAAAATTATTTAATATATTTATAATATTTTAAAATCAAATATAAATTTTTTGGAAACCATTAATTATTTTATGTAATATTTATTTTAAAATTTTTAAAACCATTAATTTGATATTTCAATTAATTAAATAATATCTACGTCACTATTGTGCCATCTTTAATAATAATTACGTAATCCAAAAAAATTTATAAATAAATTATCATGATTTATATAATTTTATTATATATATTTAGAATATTTATCTTCGATTTTTTCTGAATTTTATCACTATATTAAAATTATTACACTTATAAGATATTAGAGAGTACCATGTGGTCACTTTCTTTGGTTTTAATAATAATTATATATTTTTATGGTCAAAAGTGAATGAAACAAATCTATTCCGACACTTATGTGATATGGGTTGACTTTTATTCATCCAATAGAATTTTGGAAGCTGGTAGGGTAATTTTATAATCTTATTTTTACCCTTAATTACCCGATTTATCATTAACTACAATAATTTAAAATTACCGTAGTTACTATTCATAATGTAAAAAAATAAAAATAACATATTAAAATAGTTTAGACCCACTGAATCCAAATATAGAATCCAATTTTTAAAATTAAATGTGCTTAAGTTGTAGTAATTAAATTAAAATTAATCACGTTCTTATGAAATAAGTTTTAAAGATAAAACATTGTCAATGATTGAAATATTTTTACATATGAATTCATTGTAAAATTTATTGAAATAACATAAATTATATTAAATAATAAAAATCTATTCAATTTATTCCCTTAAACCTTTAAATTTTATCATTTATCCATATAAATTATCTTGATGAAAAAAGTTGTTTTTACAAAAAATTTAGAGTATTTTTACTATTCTTCAAAATATCAAAGTTATCGGAAAAGTATAAAAAATTTATCTAATGTTAATTTTTATATCCTTATTTAATAGATGAAATTTATTTTGTAAAAAGAAACATATAAACTTGTAAAAAATTATATTTAAAATGGGTCTGCCATCAAAAGGCAGTAAAACTACATTTTTTTTAAAATATTTCTTGTATATGAAAAATTGATTTTTTTTCATACCTCATTCTAGAAAATGTGTAAGATGAATTATAATGTTATAAAATTTAAAATTTATTTAATAGTATTTATAACGTCTAGTTCATAATATTATAATAATATATCATTTTTTTAGTGAAACTCAATATTGCATACAACACAAGCTATCGAGGAAGGTTTCTCTTGCGTGTAACACAAGACAAGCTAGTGTTGTGTATAGTTAAATATTCCTTTGGTGTTTTTTAGAATATAATACAGAAATATATATATATATTTCTCATAAAATCTCAGGTTGTTACATGAAATTTCTCTAATTTTGGGTTGACCTAAAAGAGAAAATCATGATGGTAACATAGTCCGTGTTTTATTCCCCAAAACTAAGTTCCTGATAATATATGTATTGGTATAATGAAACTATATAATTATTTTATAAAAATGTAAGAGAATAATGTTGAAAAAAAATTAGAGAAAGAGAGAGTAAGTTCAACCTAAAATTAACGAGGTTAGTTCGGAAGATACATTTCCTTAGGTCTAGATTTAATATATGTATGAGATTATGTTCTTGATAATTAATATTATTTTATTTAAAAATATCATAATATCAATATTCTTATATATTTAATTATATATTATCCATTTATTATAATTTTAAATTTAGTTGTGAAATTTTTTTTCTAATCATTGTTACTTGTGGTTGTCAGGTTAATTTATTTGTACCATGAATGGTAAAAAAACCATCATCCATGTTGTTATAAAATGGATTCTTGATATACATAATTTTTTATGGTTTTGTTTTTTTATCATATTATCAAAAAATATATATTGTTATTTATGTATCTAAAATAGAATGAAATTTGAAAAGGTGTATTGAGAAGCTCCTTTCAATCAGTGAAGTTTACCATGACCATTAATTATTGGAATCAGAAATGGAATGTACAATATTATCAATAAAAATTACCAGTAGTTCCATAAAATCATTATTATTTAACATACATATTTTTTAAGTCATTGAAGGTGTGATGTAATGGGAAAATGAAATAAATCATTTCGTGGAGGCCATAATCAGCACATACTTGGACATAAGATTCATTTCTTCTATAGTGAAAGGGGATAAAAAATAAAATAATATTTCATTCATTAATCATATTAATTTTATGAATATATTATTTTTTAACAAAAAAAATCTGAATCATCCATGTAATGAGTTTATGAAAATTATAACCTTTCATTTAGGAGGTGTTAATCCACACTAAATAATAAAAATTTTGTCAAGTTTTTATTTTTTTAGGGAGATAGAATAGAGTTATTCTAGTAGTATAATAAAAATAATAATAATATTATTATTGTTGTTATGTTAATTTAATTTGGTGTGAGTATTGGATTTGGTAGTGGAATATTAAAATGAAAAGACTAAAGAGTAACATTTATTCACATGTAAAGCCCAAATATTATCCTGAAATACATAATGAAAATATTGGAACTTGAATAATATTTTATTGAAATGGGGATTAAATAAATGAATGGTAAATATATGTAGGATAATTTGGAGATAATTTAATCAACAAACCAAAATATTTAGCGATCATGAAGTCGTGGTGAGAAACTTTGTTTATAATGAAGGATAATGAATTCTTGGTAAATACACATTACTCCCACTGATTCCATTACTCAATTCATTTTAAAATGTCCCTATAAGTAGTCCCAAATTATGTGGGGTGTTGGTTTGGTGGGATCAATCATCAAATATATATTTTGAATATAATTTTTAACTTGTTTTGAGTCATTTTCAATTATATTTTCATACTATTCCATTATGGTTTTTAAAATGGTTTCTAGTTTTGAACTATGTATTTCAGATTTTACTAAAAATATTAGATAATACTTTTACCAAATTATATTATTCTACATGTAAATTTATACTCTCAGTGATCATATTCAATTTATAAATATTATTATATTAATAATAAATTTAAACATATATTATAAAGAATAATTTATTTTTTATAAAAAATGATATTTGGACAAATAAGTGTTCCTAAGCTAATATGATAATAATAAATAAATAAATGATAGATAATATATGTTTAAATATGTGTATCAATAATATCATATATATTATTTAAATTTAATAAATTTAAAGTATTGGATAAAAATCACACTACATTAACAAAACAATTATTAAAAAATAACCCTACTGCCAGTATCAAATTTATTACCTTTTATAATACCAATTATAAATTTATTAATCATTTATAAATTTACATAATTAAATAATATGAAAATATTTATCAAATATATGAAATCCATTTATTAAATTTAATTTATAAATTATTGAAATCACATATTTAATATTAATATATAAAAAATTGAATTAAAATATTACATAAGATTCTAATTGTTGAGGTAATATGTTGATACCCTTAGAAAATTCATCAAAAATAAAAGAGTTGGTGGATCCAGATTCAAATAAATCATTTTCTACTTTAGAGTTGATGGTAAGTGTACCTTTCACCACTTCATTATCATACTCCACCTCACCGATAGAAATTGCATGTGAATTTCATTTTCCATAGGACTTTAGAGTTTTTTGAAATCGATCATCATAAACAGCCATTGGATTAGGCATCGATTATAACAATTCCCCATTTCCTTGCACTTGTAACATTGATGTGTAGGAGGTACATTCTACATATCCCTTTTCTTTGTTCGCATTATTAGACATCTTCTTTCCATTACATCAAAATTCAATTTCCCGATAACCTTCTTTTCCACATTTAAAACAATTACATGTCCCTTTAAGACAATTCCATCCATGTTTCTTTCCACACTTTGATCATAAGGGAAATCTCATCTTCGTTTCAATGTGGAATATAGATATTTCTTTGAATTCCATTTTCCTCTTATTATCAAACCCATATGACTGATGGGTTACTCCAATCTTCATCTCAAACTTGATAGCACATCGAACTATTTCTTCGTATCTATTGATGTCCCTTATGGATAATTCCCTTTGAATATTTTGTTTTAATCCACTAAAGAATCGATTAGTCTTACTCTCAGGTTGGATAATAATTCCAGAAGCTTACCTTGCAAGTCTTGTAAAAAATTTTCTTTGTAGGTACCGAAAGATTAATCTTTATTTTTGATTTAGTTCAAGAAACTCTTTATCCATATTTGTTTGAAGAATATGAGGGAAGTACTTATTGAAAAATAAGTTCTTGAACTCATCACATTCCATGGACTAAATTTCATCTCTTTTCCTCATATTGTTGATAAGATTCCACCATTGATCCGCATCACCTTCCAAAACTCATACTGCTAAGATGAATTTATCTTGTTCAGAACATTGTAGAACTCAAAATATCTTTTCAGTGGTATTGTTCCATTGTTCAGCCACTAATGGATCAGAAGACCCACTGAATGAAGGTGGATGCTGCATCATGAATGATTCAAATAAATGGTGCTCCTTCCTTTCTCATTCAGAAGTCCTACATGATTCATAGCCTCAGAATGTTGTGTTAGCATTGCTGAAAGATTTTTCATTCCTGCTCCCATTACATTTGGTTGTTCTAGTGGACAATCATTGCATTATCGATCGCATTCAATATTAACATGGTTCCTTCGGGATCTCTCCATTGACTAAAACCATGAAGCATAGTCTGAGAAACTCTAATTACAACAGGAAAACCACATAATCAGTAATAAAATTTCACATTTTAGGTCTTATCAGAGGTTATTCAGGGCCATTTCTAAAACACTATGATTGTGTTCTATGCTTAGACATATCCATAGGGTTCTTACTAAGGAGTTCACATATTAGTTTCCAAAGGGTAACTTAAACCTTTCCTCTGATACCAACTATAATGAACCATACATTACATACATTGTTATTACATCAGAATTGAATCATACTTAATACAACATATAACAAAACCATGATATGACCGTATTGGTATATTGTCATTAGAAACTGGGAAACAAAAACAAATGGTTCAGAAATCATCTACACGGTCTCCCATTTATTTCATCATATCTCGAGCCCCTTTTGAAATATCCTTCATAATACACTTCTTCCTGACCTAGGGAAAAGAAAACATACAAAAGTGTCAGCTCAAATGCTCAGTAAGGGTATAAAAGGAAATATAAATCATATCATATTAATAAGAACATAAAATTTTGAATATCATAACCTGCAAAAGAGATCATAATATCATGACATGGGATAAATCATAGTAGTGAAATATAACCCCAATAATCATAACAGAAAACATGAAACTTTGTGGAATAAACCCATAATCATAGAAAATAATTTCATATTAGTCAACACTCATTGCCAAGACCATCATAGCGCACAAAGTCCATTACTGAACCGAGTTCACTCCTCGTTCTAGTCTTGTATCACTGAACCGGATAAACATCCCTTTCCAGCCCTGTCTATCTCATGAGATAGAAATATTGACCCAATGCATTGAAGGAAGACATATGTCCCACCCATCCCATAATGAAACCATTCTTATGTGTTCCACAAAATAAAAAATCATACATCATAGCAAAGCCCATGTAATAAATATTGGATTCTAAAACATCATTCCATCATAACATAATCCATATAAGATAATAGACTTCATTAAAATAGGTCCATAATTACTTAATCAAATCAATGTAATAATAGAGATATAAACCTAACCTTATATCATCTTAGATGGAAAATAATTTTGATAAAACACTTGAACATAGTTCTTGAGGAAAATATCCTTTCTTCTTCAAAATCATTTTATTTTCTCAAAATGATTTTTTTTAAAGAAATGAATTTTTTTAAAATAATAATGAAATATTGCATAGGAAGCTTCCTGGAAATAATGCATTATGAAAATGTAAATATCCATTCATTTCGTATAAGTTAAAAAAACATTCTTCTCGTATTGTGGCTAGAAAAGTCAAAAAGTATCTCGTACTGAAAATGATTATAGATTCCTTTCTTATAATTTACTAAAACATTCAACAATAGGTAAAATTATATTTAAAATAATTTATGAGGATATAAATAATATTATATATTTAGGAAACATGGATTTGGATGTTACATTTTCCCCAGTAAATACCAGAGTATAAACAATCTCTGTAAAAATTTGAGATTGCGATATTTTCCCTTACCTTAGGTCCGATATATTCGTATGTATCTGATCCTCCTATATAATGATTTAAATAATGTTACAGATATATTAATGAATCATAATTATATTTATAATAAAATTTATGAACATATTTTCATCCTTTTTTTGGTAACATTTCATTTTTACTCGTTGTTAGGGTATTAACTGCTTTATTTTCATACGTATGTTTTCTCGGATATGTTCATATTCCAGTTTTTTGTATATAGTTATATAAAATTTATAATGTTTTTAGTATAATATATATCATATTTAATCCATCAATTTTTTATATAATCATGGTTTAATGTAGATTATATATAACAAATCACATCGCACCATGGTCACAGTAAGCCATACGTACCCACAAGAGACGATATGGTTCCTATAATTATTGAATGGTATTGGAGTGGATGATATAATACCTCAGATTTAGTATCATGTTATAATAATCATATATAGATATTATTTACACCATTATTCCTATCCATGTAAGGTGGTTGTGGAATACAGATTACACCATGGCGTGGAGATGATATTCTGTACGTACGCACACGCAGTGATTTTGTTTTCCATAGGCTGGATTGAAGGTGAAATAGGGTTGTTTAATATTTATAATAACATAACAGTATATGAGTGATACTGATGTTATTACTTTATAATAAGACAAATAATGAAGAGGAAGTGGAAGAAGAAATAATTATGAAATAATATGTAAAGGATTATACCTATTCTTCGACGCTCCTCTTCTAAACCTCCTCTTAGGGCACTAAAGTTGGACATTAAAGAAGATCCAGACCTCTAGTATGTTTCTAGGGAAGCAGAGAAGAGATATATACAATGTTTTTCTAAGCTTGAAGGCTCAAAATGTTTTGAAAAGTATAGGGAGGAGGTGCCCTTTTATAATGGAGGAAAGGGGAACCTTTGGAAACATATAAAATATTAATTTATAATAAATTCAAACCCCACATAAAAACAACAAAAAACGACTCAATTTGAAGATGAGATGAGATAGGGTTGTAATATCATCAACCAATAAAATATATACATGTGGGGAATTTATTTTAAACCTTGTCACCTTGTTATATCTTTATTTAACATATTTTATTTTATTTGTGGTAATATTATTCTAAATTTGAAATAGTTATAAATTATTGCTTATGTGTTGTCAATTTTCCACAATTGGATACATTATGACATTTTCTACCTTATAAATTTCAATTAATATTTTTTAAATATTTTTGTGATTGGTAAACAATTTTACAAAATGTTATTTTTATAAAATAACAATAGTGTCAATTTTGACACTATTCATTTATTTGCATTTAAATAAAATCCCCACAGAGAATATATTCGAAAAAAATAATTTAATAGATTTATAATATTTATATTTTTATAAATGTCTTTTGGAGAACTTTAATTAGTTCATGTAATATTTATTTTAAAATTTTTAAAACCATTTATTTGATATTTCAATTAACTAAATAATTTTTACATCACTATTGTGCCATCATTAATAATAATTATTTAATCTGAAAAAATATTAAATGAATTATCATGATTTATATAATTTTATTATGTTTCTTTAGACTATTTATATTTGATTTTTTATGAGGTTTATCACTAAATTAAAATTATTACACAAATAAGATATTAAAGAGTGGCATGCGGTCAATTTCTTTGGTTTTAATGAAAATTATATACTTTTTTATTATCAAAAGTGCATGACGCAAATATATTCCGACACTTATGTGATATGGGTCGACTTTTATTCATAAAATAGAATTTTGGAAAGTGGTAGGTTAATTTTATAATCTTATGTTTACCCTTAATTACCCAATTTATCTTTAACTACATTAAATTAAAATTACTGTAGTTACTATTCATAGTGTCAAAAAAAGTAACCTATTTAAATAGACTAGACCAACTGAATCCAAATATGGAATCCATTTTTTAAAAAATCAAAGTGCAAAAGTTGCGGTAATTAATTTAAAATTTATCCTCTTCTTAAGAAAATAGCTTTTAATAGTTAAAACATTGTCAAACATTGAATTTTTTTACCTATGAATTTATTTTCAAATTTATGGTAATGACATACATTATATTAAACACTAAAAATAAATTCTAATTATACTTTAAAACCATTAAATTTTATCATTTAACCATATAAATTATCTTGATGAAAAAAGTTGTTTTAACGAAAAATTTAGCATATTTTTACTATTCATCAAAATATTAAAGTAATCAGAAAAGAATCAAAAATTTATCCAATGTAAATTTTTCTATCCTGATTCAATAGAAAAAATTTATTTTTTAAAATTAAACTTATAAACTTGTAAAAAAAATTCAATTTAAAATTGGTGCGCCATCAAAAGACGGTAAAACTGCATTTGTTTTTGAAAAATACATCATTTATCTGAAAAATCGGTTTTGTTTTCATACCTCAATTTAGGAAATTTTTAAGATTAATTCTAATGTTATAAAATTTTAAATTTATTTTATATTATTTATAACGTCTAGTTCATAATATTATAATAATATATCATTTTATTTAGTGAAAATCAGTATTGCGTAAAACACAAGCTATCTAGGAAGGTTGCTCTTGCGTATAACACAAGACAAGATAGTGTTGTGTGTAGTGAAATATTCCTTTGGTGTTTTGTATAATATAAGTCATAATAATATATATATTTCTCATAAAATCTCAGGGTGTTACAAGCATGTTCCCTAATTGTTCGTTGACCAAAAGGAGAAAATTTTGATGGTAACATAGTCCTTGTTTTATTCAACAAAACTAAGTGCCTAATAATATATGTATCCGTATAATGAACCTATATAATTATTTTATAAAAAATGTAAGAGAATGATATTGAAAAAAATTAGATAATGAGTGAGTAAGTGCAACCTAAAATTAACCAGGTTTGTTCGGAAGATACATTTACATAGGTCTATATTTAGTATATGTCTGAGATTATGTTCCTGATAATTAAAATTATTTTATTGAAAAATATCATAATATCCATATTCTTATAAATTTAATTTTATATTATCCATTTATTATAATTTTAAATTTATTTGTTAATTTGTTTTTTCTAATCATTATTACTTGAGGTTGTCAGGTAAATTTATTTGTACCATGAATGGTAAGATAACCATAATCCATTATGTTATAAAATGGATTCTTGATATCCATAATTATATATGGTTTTTGTTTTTTTATATTATCAAAAAATTTATAATGATATTTATGTATCTGAAATACACTAAAATTAGAAAAGGTGGATTGAGAAGCTCCTTTCAAATAGTTAAATATACCGTGACCATTAATTATTGGAATCAGTAATGGAATGTACAATATTATCAATAAAAATTATCAGTAGTTCCAAAAAATTCGTTATTATTCAACATACACATTTTTAAGTCATATAAGGTAGGTTGTAATGGGAAAATGAAATAAATTATTTCGTGGAGGCCATAGTCCGCACATACTTGGACAAAAGATTCATTTTCTCTATAGTGAAAGGGGATAAAAA
Organism: Viscum album; assembly: GCA_963277665.1. Taxonomy (NCBI): domain Eukaryota; kingdom Viridiplantae; phylum Streptophyta; class Magnoliopsida; order Santalales; family Viscaceae; genus Viscum; species Viscum album. The sequence continues at coordinate 1,330,059,680 of OY728163.1, forward strand.
AATAAAATAATATTTCATTCATTAATCATATTAATTTTATGAATATCTTATTTTATAACTAAAAAAATCATCTGAATCATCCATGTAATGAGTTTATGAAAATAATAACATTTCATTTATGGTGGTGTTAACCTACACAAAATAATAATAATGTTTTCACGTTTTTAGTTTTTAGGGAGATTGAATAGTGTTATCCTAGTATTTTAATAAAAATAATAATAATAATAATATTGGTGTTATGTTAATTTCATTTGGTGTGAGTATTGGATTTGGTAGTGGAATATTAAAATGAAAAGACTAAGGAGTAACATTTAATCACATGTAATGCCCAAAAGTTATCCTAAAAGACATCATGAAAATATAGGGACTGGAATAATATTTTATTGAAATGGGGATTACATAAATTTACGGTAAATATAGGTAGGATAATTTGGAGAGAATTTAATCAACAAACCAAAATATGTAGCAGCCATGAAGTGGTGGTGAGAGACTTCATTTATAATTTAAGGATAATGGATTCTTGGTAAATAAACATTACTCCCAATGATTCCATTACCCACTTTATTGTTAAATTTCCCTATAAGTAGTCCAAAATTCTCTTGGGTGTTGGTTTGGGGGGATCAATCATCAAATATATATTATGAAGATTATTTTAAACATGTTTTGAGTCATTTTCAAGTATATTTTCATACTATTCCATTATGGTTTTAAAAATGGTTTCTAGTTTTCGACTATATATTTCATATTTTACTAAAAATATAAGATAACCCTTTTTACCAAATTATATTATTCTAAATTTAAATTTATACTCTCAGTGATCATATTCAATTTCTAAATATTATTTTTTTAATAATAAATTTAATCATATATTATATAGAATATTACATTTTTTAGAAAAAATGATATTTGGGCAACTAAGTGTTCCTAATGTAATATGATAATAATAAATAATTAAATGAGAGATATTATATCTTTAAATATGTATATAAATCATATAATAAATATTATTTAAATTTTATAAATTTAATGAATTGGATAAAAATCACACTACATTAACAATAAAATTATTAAAAAATAACCCTAATTCAATTATCATGTTCATTACCTTTTATAATACCAATTGTAAATATATTGTTCAATTTTAAATTTGCATAATTAAATAATATGAAAATAGTGATCAAATATATTAAATATATTTATTAAACTAAATTTATAAATGTATTGAAATCATAATTTTAATATTAATGTGAAAAAAAATTTAATCAAAATATTACATAAGTTTCTAATTGTTGAGGTAGTATGTTGATACCGTTAGAAAATTTTTCAAAAATTATTGAGTGGGTGGATCCAGATTCAAATAAAACATTTTCTACTTTAGAGTTGATGGTAATTGTAGCTTTCACCACTTCATTGTCATACTCCACATAACCGATAGAAATTACATGTGACTTTACTTTTCCATATTACATTAGAGTTTGTTGACATCGATCATCATAAACAAACCTTGGATTAGGGCATCGATTATAATAATGTCCCATTTCCTTGCACTTGTAACATTGATGTGTTGGAGGTGCATTCTGCATATCCATTTTCTTTGTTCTCATCATTAGACATCTTCTTCCCATTACATCAACATTCAATTTCCCGATGACCTTCTTTTCCAAATTTAAAACATTTACATGTCCCTTTAAGACAAATCCCTCAACATTTCTTTCCACACATTGATCATAAGGGAAAAACTCATCTTCGTTTCAACGTGGTCTATAGATATTCCTTTGAATTCAATTTCCCTCTTCTTATCAAACCCATTTGACTGATGGTTTACTCCAATCTCCATCTCAAACATGAGAGCACATCGAACAATTTCGTCGTATATATTGAATTCCCTTATGGCTAATGCCCTTAAAAGACTTTGTTTTAAGCCACTAAAGAATCGATCAGTCTTACTCTCAGGTTGGATAATAATTCCAGAAGCGCACCTTGCAATTCTTGTAAATAATTTTATTCATAAGTACCAATAGATTCATCTTTATTTTTGATTTAGTTTAAGAAACCCATTCTTAATATTTGTTTTAAGAATAAGAGGTATGTACTTATTGAAAAATAAGTTCTTGAACTCGTCACATTCAATGAACTAAATTTTATCTCTTTCCATCGTATTGTTGATATGATTCCAGCATTGATCAGCATCACCTTCCAAATGACATAATGCTAAGATGAATTAATCATGTTCAGAACATTGTAGAACTCAAAATATCTTTTCAGTGGTATTGTTCCATTTTTCAGCCACTAATGGATCAGAAGACCCGTTGAATAAAGGTGGATGATGCATCATAAAGCATTCAATAGAATGTTTCTCCTTCCTTTTCTCGTTTGGAAGTCCTGCATTATTCATAGCTAGAGAATGTTTTCTGAGCATGGATAAAAGATTTTTCATTCTAGCTCCCATAACTTTTGGTTGGTCTAGGGGACAATCATTGCATTACCGGTCGCGCTCAACATTAACACGGTTCCTTCGGGTTCCAGCCATTGACTGAAACCATGAAGCATAGTCTGAGAAACACTAATTACAACAGGAAAAACACATAATCAGAAATAAAATTTCACACTTTGGGTATTTTCATAGGTTATTAATGGAAATTTCTAAAACACTAATATTGTGTTCTATTCTTAGACATATCCTTAGGGTTCTTACTAAGGCGTTCACATCCTAGTTTCCAATGTTTAACTAAAACCTTTCCTCTAATACCAACTATAACAACTCATAATTTACATACATTGTTATTACATTAGAATTGATGCATACTTATTACGACATATAACAAAACCATGATAGGACCGTATAGGTATAGTGTCATTAGAAACTGGGAATCATAAACAACTGGTTCAGAAATCATCTACATTGTCTCCCATTTATTTCATCATATCTCGAGCCCCATTTGGAATATGATACATAATACCCTTCTTCCGGGCCTAGGGAAATGAAAACAAATAAAAGGGTCAGCTCAAATGCTCATTAAGGGTAAAAAAGGAAATATCAATCATATCATATTAATAAGAACAAAATTTTTGGAATATCTTAACTTGCAAAAGAGATCATAATATCAGACATAGGATAAATCATAGTAGTGAAATATAATCTCAATAATCATAACATAAAACTTGATACACTGTGGAATACACCCATAATCATAGAAAATCATTTCATATTAGTCAATACTCATTTCAAGACCATCATTGCAGACAACGTCCATTACTAAACCGAGTTGACTCCTCGTTCCTGTCCTGTATCACCAAACCGGATGAACTTCCAGTTTCAGCCATGTCTATCTCATGAGATATGAATATTTACCCAATGCAATGGAGGAAGATATTGGTCCCACCTATCTCATAGTGAATGCATTTTTATGTGTTCCACAAAAACATAAATCATATATCATAGCATAACCCATGTAATAAAAATGGGATTCTAAAACATCATGCTATCATAACATAATCCATATAAGATAATATAATTCATAAAAATAGTTACATCGTAACATAATCATATCAAATGTAATAATAGAGATATAAAACTAACCCTATCTCATCATAGATGGAAAATAATTTTGATAAAACACTTGAACTCAGTTCTTTAGGAAAATATCATTTCTTCTTCAAAATCATTTTCTTTTGTCAAAATGAAAAACAATTTTAATGAAATGATTTTTTTGAAAATAATCATGAAATCTCACATATGAAGATTCATGGAAATAAGTAGTTATGAAACTATAAATATCCATTCATTCTGTATAAGTTAAAAAAACATTTTTCTCGTAGTGGGGCTAGAAAGGTCAAAAAGTATCTCGTACTATAAACAATTAAAGATTCCTTTCATAAAATTTACTAAAACATTCCCCAATAGGTAAAATTAGATTTAAATAATTTTAAGAGTAAATAAATAATATTACATATTTAGGAAACATGGATGTGGATGATAAATATGCCCCAGTAGATATCGAATTATAAACAATATCTTGTAAAAACTGAGATTGCGATATTTTCCCTTACATTAGGTCCGATATGATTCATATGTTTCCGAACCTCATGTATAATGATATAAATAATGTTACAGATCTATTAATGATTCATAATTATTTTTATAAAAAAATTTATGAACATATTTTCATCCATTTGTTATTAACATTTCATTTTTTACTCGTTGTTAGGGTATTAACTGCTTTATTTTCATAGGTATGTTTTCTCAGATAAGTTTCTATTTAGATTTTTTTGGATATAGTTATATCAATTTCATAATGTTATTAGTATAATATAAATCATATTTATCCCATCAATTTTTATATAATCATGGTTTAATGAAGATTATATATAACAAATAACATCGCACCATGGAGACTGTAAGACACACGTACGCACAAGAGACGATATGGATCCTAAAATTATTGAATGGTATTGAAGTGGATAATAGAATATATTAGATTCAGTATCATGTTATAATAATCATATATATATATTATTTACACCATTATACCTATCCATGTAAGGTGGTGGTGGAATACAGATTACACCATTGTGCGGAGATGATATTCTGTATGTACGCACACGCAGTGATTTCGTTTTCCATAGGATGAATAGAAGGTGAAATAGGGTTGTTTCATATTTATAATAACATATCAGTATATGAGTGATACTGATGTAATTACTTCACAATGAGACAAATAATGAAGAGGATGTAGAAGAAGAAATAAATATGAAATAATAGGTAAAGGATGCTACCTATTCTTCGACGCTCCTCTTCTAAACCTCCTCTTAGGGCACTAAAGTTTTTATTTTAATAAGAACCAGACCTCTAGTATGTTTCTAGGGAAGCAGAGAAGATAAATCGATAGTTTTTTGCTGAGATTTAAGGCTCAAAATGTTGTGATGAGGATAGGGAGCAAGTTCCCTTTTATAAGGGAGGAGAGGGGCACCTTTAGAAACAAAAAAAATATTAATTTATAATAAATTCTAACCCCCATAAAAACAACCAAAAATGACTCAATTATAAGATGAGATGTGATAGGGTTGTAATCTCATCATCCAATAAAATTTATACATGTTGGGAATTTATTTTAGACATTGTCAACTTGATATATCTTTATTTAACCTATTTAATTTTATTTGTGGTAATAATATTCTAAATTTAAAATAGTTATAAATAATTGCTTATGTGTTGTGAATTTTCCATAATTGGATACTTTATGACATTATATACCTTATAAATTTCAATTTATATTTTTTAAACATTTTAGTAATTTTTTATCAATTTTATAATATGCAGTTTTTATAAAATAACAATAGTGTCAATTTTGACACTATTCATTTATTTGCATTTAAATAAAATACCCACATAGAATATATTCGAAAAAAACTATTTAATATTTTTATAATATTTCATATTAATATATGAACTTTTTGAGAACACTAATTAGTTCATTTAATATTTACTTTAAAATTTTTAAAACCATTTATATTATATTTCAACTAATTAAATAATTTCTATATCACTATTGTTCCATCATTAATAATAATTATTTAATCCCTAATAATTTTAACTAAATTTTCATGATTTATATAATTTTATTATATTTCTTTAGACTATTTATATTTGATGTTTTATGAAGTTTATCGCTAAATTAAAATTATTACACTTATATGATATTAGAGAGTGGCATGCGGTCACTTTCATTGGTTTTAATAATAATTATATACTTTTATGGTCAAAAGTCCATGACGCAAATATATTCCGACGGTTATGTGATATGTGTCTACTTTTATTCATCCAATAGAAATTTGGAAGGTGGTCGGGTAATTTTATAATCTTATTTTTACCCTTAATTACTAGATTTATCTTTAACTACAGTAAATTAATTTTACTGTAGTTACTATTCATAATGTCAAAAAAATAAAAGTAACCTATTACAATAGTTTGGACCCACTGAATCCAAATATAGAATACATTTTTTAAAATTATAAGCTCATAAGTTGCAGCAATTAATTTAAAATTAATCTCGTTCTTAAGAATACATGTTTTAAAAGTTAAAACATTGTCCTCGATTGAAATGTTTCTACCTATGAAATAATTGTAAAATTTGTGGTAATAACATAAATTATATTAAATACCAAAAATATATTCTATATATACTTTAAAACCAATAAATTTTATCATTTAACCATTAAAATTCTCTTGATGAAAAAATTTATTTTTATGAAAAATATAGCGTATTTTTAATATTCGTCAAAATATTAATGTTATTAGAAAAGTATAAAAAATTTGTGCAATTAAAATTTTTCTATCCTGATTCAATAAGAGAAATTTATTTTGTATAATTAATCTTATAAACTTGTCAAAAATTAGATTTAAAATGGGTGCACCATCAAAAGGCGGTAAAACTTCTTTTTTTTTAAAATACGTCTTTTATCTGAAAAATTGATTTTACTTTCATACCTCATTCTAGAAAATGTGTAAGATGAATTATACTGTTGTAAAATTTATAATTTAATCAATAGTATTTATAACGTCTAGTTCATAATATTATAATAATATATCATTTTTTAGTGAAACTCAGTATTGCGTACAACCCAAGCTATCGAGGAAGGTTGATCTTGCGTATAACCCAAGAAAAGCTAGTGTTGTGTGTAGTGAAATATTCCATTGGTGTTTTGTATAATATAAGACATAGAAATATATATATTTCTCATAAAATCTCAGTGTGTTACATGCAAGTTCCCTAATTTTTGGTTGACCTAAAGGAGAAAATCATGATGGTAACATAGTCCGTGTTTTATTCCCCAAAACTAAGTACCTAATAATATAGGTATTGGTATAATGAAACTATATAATTATTTTATATAAAATTTAAGAGAATTATATTGAAAAAAATTATAGAAATAGAGAGTAAGTGCAACCTAAAATTAAAGAGTTTAGTTCGGAAGATACATTTCCTCAAGTCTAGATTTAGTATATGTCTGTGATTATGTTCTTGATAATTAAAATTATTTTATTGAAAAATATCAAAATATCCATTTCTTATATATTTAATTTTATATTATCTATTTATTATAATTTTAAATTTATGTTTTAATTTGTTTTTTCTAATCATTTTTACTTGAGGTTGTCAGGATAATTTATTTGTACTATGAATGGTATGATAACCATCATCCATAGAGTTATAAAATGGATTCTTGATATCCATAATTTCATATGGTTTTGTTTTTATATTATATTATCAAAAAATTTATTATGTTATTTATGTATCTGAAATAGACTGAAATTAGAAAAGGTGGATTGAGAATCTCTTATCAAACAGTTAAATTTACCATGACCATTAATTTTTGGAATCAGCAGTGGAATGTACAAAATTATCAATAAAAATTATCAGTAAATTCTAAAAAATCATTATTATTCAACACACACATTTTAAAGTCATCTAAGGTAGGCAGTAATGGGAAAATGAAATAAATCATTTCGTGGAGGCCATAGTCCACACATACTTGGACAGAAGATTCATTTTACCTGTTGTGAAATGCGATAAAAATAAAATAATATTTCATTCATTAATCATATTAATTTTATGAATATTTTATTTTTTAAATAAACAAATCATCTGAATCATCCAAGTAATGAGTTTATGAAAATTATTACCTTTCATTTATGGAGGTGTTAACCCACACAAAATAATAAAAATGTTGTGAGGTTTTTATTTTTTTTAGGGAGATAGAATAGTGTTATTCTAGTAGTATAATAAAAATAAGAATAATAATATTATTGATGTTAAGTTAATATAATTTGGTGTGAGTATTAGATTTTTAGTGGAATATTAAAATGAAAAGACTAAGGAGTATCATTTATTCACATGTAAAGCCCAAAAATTATCCTAAAAGACATCATGAAAATAAAGGGACTTGACTAATATTTTATTGAAATGGAGATTACATAAATGAATGGTAAATATAGGCAGGATAATTTGGAGATAATTTAATCAACAAACCACAATATATAGGGGCCTTGAAGTGGTGGTGAGAGACTTCGTTTATAATTGAAGGATAATGGATTATTGGTAAATACACATTACTTCCAATGATTCCATTACTCAATTCATTGTCAAATTCCCCTATAAGTAGTCCCAAATTCTGCGTGTTGTTGGTTAGGGGGGGATCAATAATAAAATATATATTTTGAAGATTTTTTTTAACATGTTTTGAGTCATTTTCAATTATATTTTCATACTATTCCATTTTGGTTTTTAAAATTGTTTCTAGTTTTTGATTATGTATTTTTGATTTTACTAAAAATAATAGATAACCCTTTTACCAAATTATATTATTCTAAATGTAAATTTTTACTCTCAGTAGTCATATTAAATTTTTCAATATTATTATATTAATAATAAATTTAAACATATATTATATAGAATAATTTATATTTTAGAAAAAACGATATTTGGACAACTAAGTGTTAATAATCTAATATGATAATAATAAATAATTAAATGAGAGATAATATATGTTTAAATATGTGTATAAATCATATCATAAATATTATTTAAATTTTTTAAATTCAATATATTGGATAAAAATCACACTACATTTAGAAAACAATTATTAAAAAAAACATAATGCCATTATCATGTTCATTACCTTTTATAATACCAATTTTAAATTTATTAATCAATTTTAAATTTACATAATTAAATAATATGAAAATATTGATCCAATATATGAAATAAATTTATTAAATTTAATTTATAAAAGTATTGAAATCAAATTTTTAATATTAATGTCCAAAAAAATTGAATTAAGATATTACATAAGTTTTTAAATGAAAAGAGGGTTTTTAAAAATAATAAAAAAAGTATAAAATGATTTATTTTACAAATAAATTTTAATTTATATAGATATTTTTAAAATCATTTAATCTATTCATATGTTTTGGTATGGTCAAAATGTTTCCATATTTCAAAAATTGGTATCTTTTACAATTCAACAGAAAATCATTAATATATAGAAAAACCTTAAAATTCATCTTTACTTAATATTAATTTTATAATTTAGAAAATGATGTTTATATTATTAACATAAATGTTGGATTTTAAATTAAAATTGAAATATAAAATATAATAGAAACAATATACAACATGAAAAAGTATATTTAGATAGTAATTATTCATATTATTATTCCATATCAATTAATTATTGAAATTGTGAAAATATTTTATAAATAGTATTTATTATATACTATATATATATTTTTATAAAATATACACATAAAAACAAATTTCATTAAAAATGAATAAAATGATATCGTTAATTTTATCCATTGATTACTATACAATATTTCCATTTTATTAAAATATAAAATGTTCATTTTGAGTTTTCAATTTGGAAAATAAATTAATATATTAATTAATACATGTTTTAATAATCTTAATTTGTAGTAAATAATCCCTAAAAATGCCTAAAAAATATCTATTCATAATGTATGCTCTTCTTGTAGTCATGGTTGGTGATTCGACAAGAATTGAACTCTTTCCAATATTTATAAGCTTGAATACCTCTCGTATATAACTGCCTTTATATCATAATTATTTGATTCATACATTGGAATCATTTAGGGAAAACTGATGTGAATGAACCACCTTTAAAATTTGGAATAAATGAGCATCATATAGTACAACTCCCCAACCCAGTTTCATTTGTTCCTTTTTTCATCAATGATTTCATAATATGAAATCTTTATATAATTATCATTAATTTAATGAATATATTATAATAGTTAAATTTCATAATTTTTTATTTCACGTGTCACTGTTTCATTTTAGGTCAGTGTTTCATGTTAAATAATCTACATAACACATTTGGTTTTAATAAAAAATATAATCAAATATTTTGATGTTTTATGAAATATTTATAGAAATATGTGAGGAGGCATAACTATTAAAAATTTATGTTCATGAAAACATAACGTAGTCGGTGTTGCTGTAATTCATTACTAGTTTATGAAATTTGATGAATACTTATTTGTTAAAGGGATATAAAAGTATTACTCCATGTTATCCACCCATGCTATGATGAAAATGAATTTATTTTCTAGATGTATAGTTGTATCCTTCAGTGCTATATATATTTGATGTTAATCCCAGTAAAAGTGAAAATCAGAAGTAACCCATTTGAAATTAGTAATTTTCATAACTCATTTCACTTATAATTCAATTATTATAAATTTCTATTTCATAGAATATATAATAATTGTTTTGAAATTATACTGGGAATTATTTCCATGAATATATTATTTAGATATTCTACTCAATTAAGAGAATAAAAAACCAATGTTATTTTAAACCATGTAATAAATTAAATATAACTTATTGAAGTCATAATAAATGGTGAATTAGTACACCTAACCACTTTGATATATATTAAAATATATTTGGAATGATGATACATTATTCCATAAAGGATGATCGATTCATCAAAATTTTATTTATATCTACATCCATATTACCATAGTTTTTTTCATCAAAAATAAAATTGAATATATAGAAATCGTAAAACAATATTAAGGGTTGATGAAAAGAGACTTGGAATATATATCTGAATTTTTATTATATTTTTTATATATTTACCAAGTATATTTTTTATATTATATGTACCAAATATTTTTATTGGGGTTTGGTTAGAACTGATTATTCCGTACAACAAAAGGTTTTAGGAATTTTAAAACCTTATGTTTGGTCAGGATATGGATGGATATTCATGGATAGTATAACAACTAAAAATTATCTGGTGACATGTAGTATGTATTTTGAGACAATTTTATAACAAATTGTTAATAGAACTATACATAAACATAATCACATACGAAATCTAGTTATACAATAATTTCATAGTTCGATAGATCAATGTTTTTGGAGGTCCTTGACTAGTAAAATAAAATATATATCATTAGGAAATATAAATTAAAGGATAATGACGGAATATTCAAAAGATATTAATCCACTATAATAATCTATAAATCATGGTAAATTTCAATTAAAAATGGTTTTCACTCACGTGATAATATAATAATTAAATGTTTGTTCAATAATTTTGGAGATGAAAATAGTTGTTATGATGATTTAATATAATAACACTTATAACAACTGAAAGGCATTAAGAGATACAAAGAAGTTGTGAAATTCAGTTGAAGAAATTTTTTTTCTATATAATAATGTTGAGAAATTAAATAAAAATATATATTTATGTTTTGGAAATTTAAAAAGATATCTGAAATATAAAATATAATTTATATAACAGAACCCCTAGTTCACATGAATTATCAACTATGATTTAAAATAAAAGTTAACTTATATCTCAAATGGAATTCTAATTTTTTTGAACAGTAAATAATTTTTAAACAATACCTAAATAAGATTACATAAAATAAAAAATATATAGAAAAAATTATACTTTATATTTTTTCTAATAATTGAAGATATGAATATAATTGATGAAAAATTATTATTTTGAAATAAACCCAACAAAAAAGGTTTGGTTTAATGAAAGTTATATAGATTAGTTTTTAAAAGATATTTAGATGTGGAATTTATTGATCTCTATGAAATATTTTCACTTATTTAATTAAATTAATATAATAGCATGTTTTTTGTAGTTCATTGCCTACAAACATATAATTTCTATTAGATGGATGCAACATCTATATTTCAAAATGGTGAAGTTGTGGGTAATATATATACAAAGAATCAAATTTTATCATTCTTGATGATGATTAAGGAATACAATAGAATATAAATAAATAATTTTTATGACTAAATTAGAAACACGGTGTAGTATTCCGAAGATGATTAACATTTCATAATGACAATAATTTATAGTGGAATGGTAGAAAATAACACATATATAATTGATGTTGGAACATTAATACTAAATTCAAAAAAATATATTTAAATATATCATAAATAATTATTAGTAAAAATTATGTTAAACATTTAATATATAATGAAAGATCATCTGACATTATTTCTTAAAATATATGTTCAATAAAAAAATATATATGATCAATTCCAGGAAAAATAATGCTGGAGAACATTTAACAAAATTTATTATGGTGGAAACAACACAGTTTCCATCCCCATTAATGGGGCTATATGAATGATTAAAGATCATGCCAGAATAGTAGAAACTTCAAAACATTATTATATTTTTTTATTATTTTCACTATAAATAAAACTAAATGATAGATTTGATGTTTTATTATGTGTGAGATATTAGAGTGATAAAAAATAATAAAAAATAATGGATTTTAATAGAATCTTGTTGTTTGTTAATGGAACTATGTATTTCAGAATTATTTATGTGAAATAAGTGAGTGGAATATTAATAGATTTATAGAGGTTGATTGGGATGGAGGATCTAAATAATGAAAATAAAAATAAGATGGAAGTATTTATGGAAATGTTATGTACACTTGAAAACCATGAAACAATGTTTGTTGATGTTGAGTTTAACTGAATGATTACAATTCTTTTCACACATGTGTGTAATCAAATGATATAATTTATGGATTATTTATAGGATGGTATGATGAAATTTCAAAATCCAATTTAGATTACTTGAAATAAATTTACGGTAATTGATCGTTCAAATAACGAAATCCATTTTTTTTGTATAAAATAATTTGAAAAAAATTATAATTTTGTAATGGAGAATGTTCATAATGGTGATTTATTGCTTAATTAAATATAAAAAAGGGATCAAATTGTAGATGTTTTATCCAATTATTTCACAAGGGAAATATTTAATGATTTATAGTCTAAACAACATTTTTAAAAAGTCCCAATAATATATGATGTAAGATATTCTCCACATTTGTTTGGATTATACAAAAAATTGGGACAAAGCTTTTTCATTTTCTATTATGAATCTCGGTTATTGTTATAAAATTATTCAAGAAAAAATTTCCTGAGAATCAGGTTCTAAAGGATCCAAATGTCGACTACTATTTGAAGTTATTTTCAAAAAAATTATTATTTCAGGGGAAACACACATGAAATAACATTTCCCAACATTACATATATTTGAGTATTTTAATTCAAAAAACAAAATTTCATTATAAAGTAATGTGGTGTTAGGAAGTCTATCTTAGTTGCAGTGTTAAATTTTCTGGATTAGAAAATTATTTAGTTGTTGAATTTTTATGATATATATTGAAAATAAATAAAAAGGTGGGGAGTGATGTTATATTATGGGAATAAGGGTGTCCTAATCATTAAATAATTTCAGGATTTGCAACATGATGTTGGTTATGATATTTGTTATATACAATGATGATATTTTAAAATTATTAGGTCCAAAATGATATGGTGACTAGAATAGGAACATTTTATCAGGACATCATATCATTTAACTGATAGATACTTTAATTTTTATGAATAATTGATTGTCATTAAATGATATTAAATCTCCATTTGTGTGTAATTACAATTCACACGAGTCTCTTATAAAGGTAACATGTATGATTACCAAACAATCAGTGTTTTTTTATATAATGTAATTTTTTTTTCTAATTATCATGAAATATTATATAAATAACAATTGATTTTAAATTTTGTATTAATGTGGATAAGTAAAAATATTTTGTCAATCAGAATGTGGAATAATGATTAATGATTCAAAAACCATATAATAAGGTCACATAATGTGTCTATGATTACTATTTTTTATCAAAATCATAATCTATGGTTGATGGGACTAAGTTGAAGCCATAAAAAAATATGATGGTTCCAAAAGATATTTTATCAATTACTAGTTATGAAATTATTGTCATACCTTATGATAGATTGGTTGGTGAATGATCTAGTATTTTCATAGAATTTATATATTTCTTTTATTAATAATAAATTCAATGAATCAATTACTTATATTATAATTTATGTGATGATATTATAGAGGAAATGAAGATGATTTTATGTTCCACTGTGTTTTGATATGTTCATTGAAAATATCAGCATCATAGAGGTTAATGTGTTGATGTTATTGGAATCAAGATTCATCATGTACTAACAAAAAATAAAAAATTTTAATTACTTGATAAATAGATAGAAATTGGATTATATTTTATGTGATTATTCTGAGAAAAGATTTGATAAATATCTAGAAAACTTTTTTAGTAATGGAAGGTTCAATTAATGGTGATCTAAATCAATTGCTTAATGTCTGTGAAGTATTATATTTTTTTATAGTTTGAGAGGTGAAATAAATAATGGCCTAGTTTTAAGATGTAGTATAATGTATGAAGATATTATAGAGTAATGTATGTGGAGGATGGATAATTTCAAAATGATGAATGGATTTAATTTTTTTATGATGTCTTAATTATTTTGATGATTCATGAATATAAACTAAAAAATTCAATTTTATGAAGGAATGATCCTAATTTTTGATGAATTTCTCAAGATATTCAAAAAATAATTTTGACCATAATATATTCTTGGGATTTTAGTTTAGTGAACTAATCAATAAGATATGTTATGGTTTTAGTATTTGAAAATCACACGACGCTATTTTATCATAGGATGAATGGTAATATAAAATAATAAGTACATTTTTAAAGTAATCTAGTTATTAATGGATACATTAATTATTATTTTGAGGTTGAGTCTATTATTGAATACATAATCTATAAACTAATAAAAACCCATAGGGTTAACCATGGACATAATTTCACGATAATTATTTGATGGGTTGAAAATCATATTGATTTTAGAGGATTACATATTGATAGACACCATGAATAAATATTAATTACTAGAGTTTTTAAAAAATTAACATCTATGGAATCCTTTCATGAGTTTGGGTAGAACACTTTTTTATTACAAGGATCAGAGAAAGATTATCATTTGTCAATATAGTGGTTAGTATGAACATCAATAATTCTATTTTTGGGGATATATTCATTATAATTAGTAATAAAAAATAAAATATTGTTGGGGGATACTTATGGATTGAAAAAATAGTGTAATTGAATGAAAAGTGACTCAAAATATTTTTAATTGATGATAAAATAAATATTGGATAAAATATATCACAAGATAATAACTGAAAATATCATGAAGATTATTTACCACATTTAGATCAAAACATGTACAATTTTTATGCTCATCTCCCCCTATTTTATTTCATACATATGATTAATTATTAGTTCCCATTATAACTCTATGATAACTCAAATAAAATTTCATGAATAATATATAGTAATCATAATTTTTCCAAATATACAATTGACAATCCTCTCTCTATAATATAATTGGTTCAACAATTTCATGGAGTTATAGAGGTTTGGAGTTAATGTATAGTTTTAATTCATGAAGGATGTGATATATTACATTAATGACTGTTATAGAGGAGTTATAAAGGGATATACTATAGTTTATATCCATGTGAATTGATAAGAAGAATTACAGTATGTTTTATGTTCTCCCGAAGAGACATAATAGTTATTTTTCAATTTATGCCCCCCCCCCATTATGAATTTGGGTAACATTGATTTTACCAGATATCCATGATTATATTATAGTGTACACATGGGTTTAACCCCTCCCTGGAGGAAATCTACTTATATTTTATTTCCATGAAATCCAGAATTTATTCATGTATATTAGGGGTTTTAGAATATATCAAAAATTCTAAATTGCATCCTATAAATTCAACTAGTCTTGGTAGGATTAATGGTTACACAACATATTGTAGTCTCCCATGATGAGGAAAATGTTTTAAAAAGAATAGTTCCATCTGGTAAAAGAAAATTGATAATTTGGTGTTTATAATATTATATGAATAAATATGGATTTTATGCCACATCGTTCCTTTTTAGAAGAATTAAAGGATAAATTGGTAATTAAGGTGTACATGAAGTATGTATAGGTAAAACTGCAATTAATGATCTCAAGGATGTCTTATGCTTAATTATAGGTTTTAAGAAATCTCAGATGTGCATATAGAAAGGATGTAATTTTACTACATGAATGAAGGTGTGAATGTTATAATAGGGTTTATGGTCCATAAGGAAGAAATTTGTGTATAATTGAATTCCATGAAGTTAACAATAAAATAAATGTTATTGTATTATTTCCCACCCAGAAAGTCATATTAGTACATTTATGTTTTTACAATTCATGATAGTTTATAGTTTACAATAGTGTTTTTATGGAATCAAGAAGGGATGAAAATTTATGTTATATTTTATATACATTCAAGAAGTATTATGTGTGGAAATATAATCATGAAATATTAGAGTGGTTAATTTTTATGAGGGTGTTTTATACCACCAAGTACACATAAAGTATTGGTGTAGTTTTTAGGGTCTATTAAGAAGAAATAAGGTTATTCTATAATTCCATTATATCCAATAATTATTGGAGGATAAAATTGGTCTTGAGGTGTCTGATGTTGAATTAAAGGTTGTGGGTGGTTTTTTTTGTGTTAAAAGTTTGAATAACCCCAAAAATTTCCTTTTTATGCCTCTTTATAATGGGAACCAGATACCCATTTTCATTTTTCATTCAATGAGATATGTTAAAACTTTTAAGGCTGACCAATGGAGATCAATGTGGTGCACTTAATTGTAATACATCATTTAAAAATGGTTTACCTTTTATGTAAATTCATCAAAGACCATTGTGTCTTATACATTATGATCACACCACTAGGACCATTTCTGATTTAATAAATTTAACTGATATGATACCCAATAATGGGTTGGTGTGGGATTTAGTAATGTGCTAACAGTTTTAGGTTTACACAAGTATATGATTCTTTTGATGATATGAATATTATACTAGGACAAAGGTTGAAATCTGTTGATTGGCCAGATAAACATGACAGTTATAATTAGTGATTTAACTATAATTATGTCCCATCCTTACTTATATATTTTTTTTATTAGGAACTGGATACAAAAAATTTTATATAGATGCTTGGATGTAGTGAATTTTAATAAAAAACATATATTTTCTCTTAATCAAATACATAGAAAAGGAAAATGCATTATAAATATAATGGTAAACTATGAATATCATTATAGGGTTTCTTTATTTTCAATGGGGTGTGGAGTTTTCCTTCCCATAGGATCTAATGGGAGAATGAGGACTGATGGGGATGTTTTTTTCATGTTCTAGGGTCTCCTTTATTGAAAGGATACAAAATTACTCTTGGAGATCAAGGGAACTGAATCATGATTAAATTTAATAGAATTATAATTGGGGTATGTGATATTTTAGGTGAATTACAACAAATGTTTATAGTAAATGGGGATTGAAAACATGCATTGTTTGGTTTTTAAAATCAAGTTAAATGCAAATATAATATTATTGGTGGTTAAAGATTCCATAATATTATTTAAAAGTGGTTGTGAACAACTGTATAGATTTTTTATTTTTGTAACATATTCATAACACTTTACATCCACCAGATATATAAAATAATACTTGGTCGATGTTTTTAGAAACGGTTTTTAAAAAAACTTATATACATAATGACAATTTAAAAACCATTGATAATATTTTCCCCAGATTATAATTTTTTCCTTTTTAACCACATATAATTTTTATTGGTGATTACGTATTTTAAAATAGGTAATAAAACAATAGTAAATATGTGTCCTATTATGCCATTTAGTACAATGTATTATCCCTTCCAATTAAGTATACACCTTTACAGATTTTGGGATAGTTTTCATGACCATGTCAAAATTTCTTTCAAATTATATAAAATGTCAGTACTAACCATTGAATATAATTTGGAAAAGAATAGTATTTTCATTATAAATGTAGTTTTAGAAAAATGGATTCACTTTGGAAGCCATCCTAGTAAACACCACGGTTTAAAAATACATAAAAAATTATCAATAATATATAACATTAGTTTAATAGTGATTCCAGAATATATAAATTTACCATATTTGTTTTTTAAATGACCTCTATAAATTAATTATAAAAATTATCATGATTACCTTAACATGTGATATAATATTTTATTCAGTCGTTATTCACAACCACCACTCCCCTTACCATCGCCCCCTCTAGATGGTCCATACCACTCAAAAAACATCTTGTTATCATGAATTATTGTGGATTCATATAATTTAGTAAAATTCAAATTACTAACGAACTTATTATTAATATATTAAACAAATAATGTTGAATATTAAAACTTGTTGCCTAAAACTAGAGTATACTTTATTAAATTGGCATATGATTCAAGTAATTGTATTCAAAAGGACTGAATAGATTAGAGGTCTTGGAAAACTAGATACAAAACAAAAATTAAAATTACATTTTAATACAGAAAATACAAAAATAAATTTATTTAATTGGTCCATTATTCATTATAGAGTACCCCAATATATTAATAATGAAATTAAATACCTAAATACTTGGTAAAATGAATCATAAGAAATGGGTGACCCCAAATTCTTAGTAAGTTAAAGAATAAAACAGAAGATTTATAGAAATAATGCATAGTCACTTTGCGAAGGTATATTACTGATAAAATCATTAAATGAATGACTTAATCATAACATGGATTGAATAATTTATTATCAAATAATCCAATATAAAAAATCACATGGGAATGAATCTTAACCCTGGATACTCTATCTATTATACTAATCACATGGAATATCAATAAATGAATTAATAACGAGGGAATGAATATAGTTGTACATCTAAAACATACAATTGATGATTTTTATAAGATATATAATAAATTAAAATCATTTTATGAAGACATATATATATATATAATGAGGGTAAATCCTATACGAAACCCAGTTTAGTTTGTCTCTTTTGACATACAAATATGTAAGAAGGATATACCAGGCCTCACCTATCACTTATACAATCCAATCCATTTCTCATATGAAAGGGGTAAAAAAATAAACATTATCATTCATTTTGAAAAACTACAATATGAAATGGTAATAAATTCCCCATTAAATAAACATAATAATAGTCCATCCATAGTAACATGGTGAATAGAAATAAAAAATCACAACCTCAGTCAAATTGACCATGAACCATCCAATTAAAGAATAAGTATGAGATCAATACAAAATATTCCCAGTGTATCATAATTGTTATAATTTGTTATTTCATTGATGAGTATAAATTCCAAAAAATGATATTCTACACCATTTTTTAAGAAAATAAACTTTTCACTTGGAAAATATTTTTAAAACTATAATATCAAAAAATATTTTGATATAAACATTATTTAAAAATAGAAATTTAATTTTATTAAAATAATACATAAAGAATTTATTTTCATGATGGTAGAAATTTATGTTCATGTTGTACACATTAAAATGAATATTTATTTTATATTTTTGGTAAAATCCAAATCAGTTTTAATTTGAAAATGACATGATTATTCAAATAAAAAATTATGAAAAAAGAAAAATTGGGTAATAATTCCTTTAATAAATAATTTTTAAATGGGTTGGAAATTTTTTTTACCTTGTTTATAAAACATTATTTTATAACAAAATGGTTTTAAAACATAAGTAGAAAATAAAATCATTTTTTTATAAAATATATTTATTATTCAATTTTAGTACGCAAAGGAGGAAAAAGGAAATATTAATTGAAAAGGATAATAAATAACAATAATAGAAGAAAATATATTTATTTTAGGAAATTGATATCATGAAATTATCCCAAATTTGATGTAAACAAACACAATATTTAATAAGGATGAAATTATGAAATAAATCACCCCCACATTGCTAGCATCTGAATCTTTATCCCTATGAAATGAATTTCAAAAAAATAAACATTAAATACCGTAAAGATAGTTATGTTAATGATATAAAAATAAAATTGGAATAATATACACAATATAAAATAAATAAGTGTTCAATATGGAATAAGTTTAATGGACATAAATGCGAGATGAGAAAACCCTACTTCAGGTCTGATTTCCATTGTACTTGTCTAAACATCATGTAAAATTTTATTCAGAATGTTAATAATGTATAAAATAATTATCAAATTATTTATAATTGTATTTATGATATTTTTATAAAACATTAACACTTGTTACTAATAATATTTCATTATATTCATTATTTTAAGAGTTAATTACCTTGTTTTCTCATGCATGTTTTGACTTGAAATTTAGGATTATATTAAAAATTATCTATATATATATATTAAATAATTATGATTATGCTATTAATATAATATTTAATCAATGTATAAATTTTTATAACCATTTAGAATTTTTTACATGTAAAATGAATCACATCACTTTATAGAGATAGTATGTCGTACATACGCAAGAGCGACGATATCATTCCTTTAATGATAGAAAAGGTAAAGATTTGGGGGTTATATTAATTTTAAATAACCAATATCATCTCTTAAATATCATATATATTCACTAATGTTATCCTTATTTCATTCCTTATAAAGCGTAAGTGAATAATGAAAGACATCACTTCATGAGGGGAAGTCCACCATACACACAAGCGATATTATCATATTAAAAATAAAACGGAATGAAAAAAAGGAACATGTAATATTAAATATAAATAGTTATAATAATATCATAACTAACATATAAATGTGGAAATTCCATCGTTTTATCAATCATAACACAATATTGATGGAAAATGAACTATATCAGATCATGAGGTCGTAGTTCACCGAACACACGATCAATTATATTCATTCCCATCTGATAGAAGTGGAGTTACATAAATATTATTCCATAAACCTAATTTAATCTAATTATATGGTGCAATATATAATTAATATATTTTTTGTGTTATTGAATAATTTACATTGAAAAAATAATAATTAAATTAAAATATCCTAATTAAGCCAATTACATTCCCTAAGAGAAACCTCATTTGGATATCCAGTTAAGGACCCTAATAATAGTCCATTGGGAAGAAAAAATACCAATAATATTCTTATGGATTATTGGGGGATATCTTTCACGGTTTTTTAATCAAAATTGATTGTGTGGTGTGAAATTGTGAGGGTGAGAGGGGGGGGGGGGTGCCCATTTTTTAAATAGGAAATGAAACACTATGGGAAATTACATGGAAATTTTCAAAATAAATCCAAATTGATAAAGTCATTCAGATGTAAAATGATTTTGAATGACCCAAAATTATATATTGTGAAGTATAATATTAATATATGGCCTCAAAATCGGATCTAAACAATTTTTTGGGGATTTGGAACACTTATCCTCATAGTTTAACCCCTTGTAAATAAATTTTTCTATAACCATGGTAATTATTTTAAATTATTTGTGTTTCAGAATTTTTAAAAATTATGAAGAAATTATTATTTATTTAATTTTTTCTTATTAATAATATTTAATCCATTTTTTTAAATTTCGTTCACAAAATATTAAAATTTTTATTTAAAAATAACATATAAGATGTTTTGGCAACGACCTTTTTCAAAGAGAAAATGATAAAAAGTAAAAAATCTATTTATATAATCATTTATTATGAAAATTGTTCAAATGAATGAAATTAGATTAATAGATATATATTTTAACTAATTTTACATTAAAACCAGTTACAACCATAATTTATCTTTTTAAATAATTTTAAAAAATTCAATTTTCATGTAATGATCAATATTTGTAACTATTAATAAAAAATGAAATTTAAAAAAATCAAAAAAATTCACCTCTCAATAATTTTGACATCTAGATTTAAAATATTAATTTTAATATTTTTATATATTTCATATAAATTTGAAAATTTAATAAAAAATTTGTTGAACAATTGGTGACTCTAACACATTTTAGAAAAATAACTTTTTTCATAAAATGTTTTTTTAAATTCTATTTATTCAAATTTTATCTCCAATAAAAATATATACTTTTTCATTATTTTATAAATTTCTGAAAATTTAGTTGATGGATTCCTCCCATTTCATCATAGTTGAAAGTGAATGTTAATGGTGTAGCATCTGTTACACCAGTACCTTTTGGGTGTGGTATGGTGTTCCATAACCACAGGGGCATCGTTAAGGGATTCTTCTTTCATTATATCAGAATTGGTTCTCTGATTGATGTTGAATTATCAGCAATGATTGAATCTATCAACTATGTTTTCCACCATGGTTTGATGCACATATGGGATGAATCTGACCCAAGTACAGCGATACACATTCTACGGGAAAGGTCCAGGGATGTTCCTTATAGGATTTTCCCATCGTGGATTGCATGCCTACATCTCCTTGAGAATCATCAACTGGAAGTCAGCCATGTTTATAGAGATGAAAACTAGGTTGCTGATGCTCTATCTAATATGGTGGTCATGGAGGTCTACTCCTGATGGTCCTTTGTCATCCCAGAATTTTTCACACTTCTTATTGACTTGGACGCGCATGCTATGTTTTATTCTCGCCTTTGTAAACCCCCTTGCGCTACCATATATTCAGGTTTTTAATTTTCTTTGTAAGGTGAGGGTTTTGTCCGGATCCTGGACCTGCTTTCATATAAATGTGTAAAACCCACTAAGTTCATAATTTAGTTATTATTATTCATAACCAACAATTTTACATATTGTTTATAATGACAAAGTTTATATAATAATATTTTAATAGAGTACCATGTTTCATTCAAACCGAATATATGATGCATTGAAATATGCAAAAGAGATTGAATTTATTTAAAAATAAATATAATTTAAAGGCTCGATATATTATATCCTCTTCGAAACCTGGTGTTCTATGGAATCATAACTTTTTATTAAATAAACTTTTTATTACCTAGAACAAAACACATAAACCTTTAATTATTAGTTTCTTAAAAATTTGGAACAAAATATATGAAAACAAAAAATATTATTATAATCAATGTGAAAGTATTATTCATGGATTCAACATATGTTATCGTTTTAAATCTCATATCTTGGAGGAACACATCAAAGCAAAGGTGTGATCATGAGCCGAGTAAGGGAATAATGAAGGGATACATTTAGCATGTGATCATGAGGCATATCATTTAGAACCTAAGGTATCAAACTTTAACATCACCAAGAATTCCTTGGAAAAATAAATATAAAATAAACCTGAATAATAACATTGAAATATGTATAAAATACTTCAATGAGTCATTCATAAGTATACCACCAAGGTTTATTCTCATGGTTTCATAAATCAAAATTATAGAGGTTATTCACTATGGTATCATAGAACATGTCATCTATAGAGACTAATTATTTACCAAATTAATTGAATAAATATCTGGGAAAAAACATCATATGTCATAATTAACTCATTCGACATATATCATTATAAATTATTTCCAAAATAACCCATACAGAATAAAGAATGTGTTTTTTATCAAATCTAGGGATTACTAAATTGCTTAATGAAATGATCATTACATCATTATTAACCCATAAAAATGGAATGCTTGCTTCATATATTTAAATCCAAAACATAATAAATTATATTATAATCTAGCTGAATATTTATCTATAAATATATTGGTTGGGTATTCACAATACAATAATTTCTCATGTAAAAGATAAAAATTGAGATGTAAATTTTGCATTATAGAGGTTATGAAACAAGGATTTAGAAAAGTTTAAAATGGGATCAAATACTAGTATCACATTGAAAAACAATATTTTAGTAGTAATGGTATGATAAAATGAATAAGAAAATAATATATCAAACCCTTTTGAATACATAAATAAAAATAAATACTTGAATGGAAAAGAAGTTGAGGAGAATTACCATACCATGTAGAGTTTTTACTAAATATTAAGGATGGAACCTGGGGGGCATAAGGAAACCTAGGGGCATCTATTTTACAGTACAAATGACCCAAAATTTTGGGCTAATGGATTGGGAGTGAATGTGAAAGGTAAATTGGGTGGGTATTTCTAGAAAATGGTGTGAAATTGCAGTTTTTTCTTCCAAATATAGCTCTCAAATATCATAGATGGGGAAAATGAATATCAATGTGATTATCCATGGTTTTTTCTCATAGATTTTAAAATTTGAGTCACTTTTTTGTATATATTAATATTTTATAAACAGAAACAAAATTTTATACTTCATTAGGCGTGGAAAATAGTATTTTCAATAGAATAATGTTTTAAAAATCAAATTATCCATTTTAGACATCGAAATTTTACTCATTTGTTTGGAGATTTATTTAACCCTGTCAAAATAAATAATATTAATACATTAACATATTTTAGGTTGTATATTTTGGTTAATTAATTACTAAATAAATATAATATAAAATTAACGCATAAAACATACCAAAAGGAAAAAATGTTATATAATCATTCACTAAAAATAAGTTATTTTATAAAATTATCAAAAAATCACTCTAAAATAATTTCTACAAGATGATTTTGAATATAATATTTATTTTTTCAAAGTAATATATTAAATATGATAATTTTAACATTTTCATATAAAACCCCTTATATAAATAAAAATAGTTTTTTTAAGTCATTCAAATTTTAGACACTGTTAAAAATTTATATGAAAAATATAATTTTTTTAAAACTTTACATTTAAATAAGAATGATTTCAAATATTATTTTATTATTTAAAATATTATTCAAAATACACGTGATAATTATGAATGTTTTTATATTTTCTAAAACAATTATGAATTATTTTCACCCAATTAAAAAATTCATATTGGTCTTCCTTAATAATATATTTTATTTAAAAAATATTATAAAAATGGGAACGAAGGAATAATAATTTTATATATACCAAAAAAATTACACTTTTTTAAGTATGTATTGGATATGTTACGCCTATTACATCCATATAATCCTTATGGGAAAGGTGCTCGATACTGGTAGTTTCATTAGGTGGCTTGATTAGCATTAACATAGTGGCAATCTCTAGAAACATGAACTTATCCTATAGGAGATTTCATTCAATCAACACTTGTTGATGACCTGATTCGGATTCATCAATGGTGAACCCCAATAATGATACACCCCTACATAGTTCTCAAAGTGTAGGATAGAAATAATGATGTAGATTCCCATTACAAGAGGGGAGGGGGGATTTTAAGTTTAAAAACATTTTTTTAACCTTACGGAAAACAAATTTTAACAATGTTATACAAGGTAAATTCACCATACAACTTTTAGTTCTAAAAACATGCTAGTTTTCAGACATATGGTTTCTCAAATGAAACTTAAAAAATGATTACAAGGAAAAAATTCTACCTTAAAGCATATAGAATCTTACTTATCATAGTATTCAAAAGTTCAATAAATTATAAGATGGTTATACTTTCTTTCTTAATCAAAATACATTGAAAAATAAGTTGGAACAAAACAATTTACAAGTGTGAAATATTTTAACCCATAGAGTAGGGTATCTAAGAACATTGAAAAAGGTCCCTTTATTTATACATTCACGAAAGTATATCTTTCCCACACCAGGTTAATCCCCTGATATGAATAATAGAATATGTCTTGCTATCCCCACATGCCCTCAAAATTTATGGTAGTTAACACCTCTTTCTTCATTTCCCCAAAAGTCCTTGAACTTTATGGTAGTCGACAACTTTATCTTCATATTAATGGAAGTCAAAGATTGATGTCAACACCAATCGATGTCGAATGATGAAATCTGAAATAGATGTTCAGTACACACAAGGAATGAGAGTCTCTCTCTATAAATCACTACAGCATCATGTCATATCTAGAGTGATGGAATAATTAATTCGCAGTTCTGAGATTATTAAAATGAGACCCTATTTATAGGCACATCTCCAACGTTCGACTCTCTCCTCCAATGGCCATATTTTTTCATGAATATTAGAGGGACCTGTACACATGTCACTCAAACAACAGTTAGTTAGAAAAGGATTGTATGACATCATTTCATAAATATTAAAACTGTAAGAAAAATAAGGCTGGTTAACCAAATCTAATTTTCTGAGTCTAAGGAAAAATTATTTTTCTAGTCTAACAAAATAATCATTTGGGGACTACAACTCATTGATATTCAGAATCTACTTTTTAATGAATTCAGAACCTAAATTTTATAGATTTCAGAATCTAAACTCCAATGAATTTAGAAACTAAATTATAAAGAATTCAATGTCAGAATTCTATGGAACTTGGAGTCTAAATTCTGAATAATGAGGAGTCTTATTATAATGAATTTGACATCTAAATTGTGTGGAATTATGACTGTGAATTCTGAAGAATTCGGTGTCTAAATTCTAAGGAATTCGGAGACCGGATATTAGTGAATTCATAGTCAAAATTTAAGAAAATTTAGAATCTCAATTTTAAGGAATTTAGAGTTTGAATTTCCGATAATTTGGGGTCTGAATTTCACAGAATTTAGAGTATGAATTTTAGAAAAATTAGGGTACTAATTTCAGAGACTTCGAAGTGAGAATTTCATAGAATTCAGAGTCTGAATTTTAGAGAATTCGGAGTCTGAATTTTAGATAATTTGGAGTCTTAAAACAGAATTCTCTATAACAAAGGATTTATAGGATTCCATGGTTTTCGATGTGAATAAAAATTTTAGACATATGAATAAAATGAGTTATTTTTAGAGGTAAAATAAAATGTACAATGAAAACATAGTTAAGTATAATAATTTCTTTAGGTAATGCAAATTTCTGTTGAGAATATAAATTTTCCTTATGAGAATATTTCTTACGAAAATAATAATTTTCCCTTTGATAGAGTGTTTGGAATTTTCAAAACATTGTGGAATGTAAAATCCATAAAGAAACATTATTGACTCAACAATCTCCCCCTTTTTGGAAAGCACAAACATTCTTACCAAAAAGAATATAAGGACTTAGAATTATTCTTTATGATCATAAAATTAACACATATCTATCATTTCATATGGATCGGGGTGAATACAACTAACCCTCCCCCCATATGTTATTAAATCACTAAGGATCGTATTCTAGAAATTCATAATGAGAATTTCCATTTTCCTGTATAAGGTAATCTTCTTTGATAAAAGTCCCCCATAGATAGACCCCCTTACATAGGGAGTTATTTTCATTATATAGCATTCTTTTTATCATTCATTTCTCCCCCTTGAGATTTTCAAAAAGGAATAAAGTTAATGGAAAAGAATGTTATGCCTGAAATATTATTACTATACAACAAAATATATGAAGAATAAGAGTAAATTTCATTTTAATTAGATGGATTTGTACAAAGAAGGAAATACAAAAAAATATCAGATTGGGAAAAAGTATCCTTTTTTATTATTCTACATTAACTACTTCACAATGGGTTTCAACTTATTATGCTCATTGGGATCCTCTTCAACACAGTAGAGCAGCTGATCTTGATCATCATTTTTCTTCTCAAAGGCTTTGATCTATTCTTCCTGTGCTATAAGAAATTATTCTACAAGTTTCAAAAGATCTTATTTATTATTGAGTTTTTCATCAAACTCAATTCTATGATCTCTTTCCCTCTACCAATTAATTGCAACTGAATTAAGATTTCCATTCAGATCTTTGATTTCCTGCTTCTGGGTTGTCTATTCAAGACTCAGGTTTTCCTCAAAGCATTTAGTATGATCATTGAAAATTCCATGTTCGGTGTCAAAAGAATCCTTTACACGGTCTTGAAAATCAACACGAACTCTAATCTACTAAATTTGTTTCCATGACCACTTTGTGATTTCCTTCCATGAAATTTTTTGAGATTCATATATAATGAAGAATGATTTCAAATCGGCCTCAATATTGGAAAAATTATCCATACACATGTTAACCGAATCAGATTTATGATTAATCGAGTGCTGAATAATCTTAATCCTCATGTCTATTCGCGGAAATAACGGAATGGTATCAAATTGATTCTTCAAAGTTTGGACAACAAATTAATTTCTATGAGAAGACAATTCAAAATCAGATTCTTTGGTTGGTGAGGATTGTTTTTCTATCTCTTCAGGTTTCCTCTTCGATGAGCCACTAACATCTTTCTTTCTCACTATGAATTTCCATAGTGTATCAAAAAACACATGTTTCTCTTTATCTAATTTTGGAAGGATAAATGTAGCTTTTTTTGATTCATGTTCAATCTATGATAGTTGAACTATCATATCTTCTTCAATATATTCATTCTCAGCATCTGCCACTAGATCCTCTTGCTAAACGATGTCATGATTTCTACCCTCAACATCATATGGTTTATTCACTTCATCCTGCTCCTTATCCACTTTTACTTGTGAAATAATTTATGTTGATTCAGCAAGAGAAGTTTAGATAGACATCTTTTCAGAGGGACACTCCTTCTCATGGTAATCTAATACTTTTCTTATCATTTCATCTATATCATCAATTCCCCTATATTCTTCATTATTGTATTCCTATTCCTAAACTATTTCATCTTCTTCTTCTGGTTTTTTAATTTCCACCTTCATTCTTGGAGTCTCTGGGAGTGACTCAAGCAATAACGATTCTGATACCTTAAATTTTTTAGATGATTTTTCAGTATCCTTGAGAAGAGATTGGAAATTATCGGATTCAAACATTTTTTCTATCTACTATTTTGTTTTTCTTTCTTCTTAAGATCCTCAACAACTTTCATGATTAACGCTTCTACCAATACAGGGTCCAATCCAAAATATTCTCTCATTCTTTCTTATTCTACTTGTCTTCTCCCAATTTAGAAACTACTTATTCTATATAACCCTTTTTCTTATTTTTTTGGAGGAGTTGATTGTGTGTCTTTAACAGTAGGGTATTTTTCTTTCTTCTCCAGTTCCTCAATCTTTCTCTTCGTACCTCCCTTCTTGGATGATTTAGCCACTTCCAGTTTATTTGATAGGGCTTCAATTTCTACTTCAGATAAATCATAAAATTATCTGTATTCACTATTGAAGCCATCACTTATCCTTCTAATGGTGTCCTCACTAAGAAACATGACCGTGAAACTCCTTTTCTTAGAACTACATAGGATTTTGAATGAAATTAGACAAAGAAATATAATTTCAGAGGTAATAACTGGATTCATGATTTTTTTGAATACTCCCATTCTTTATATTCAAGATTTTATAAAAGACATACTGCAAAAAAAATATTTTTAGATTCAACACAATGTCCAAAGAATAGATATCACTCTTATTCATTGTGTCCTTATGACCTTTTCTCAAAATGAGAAATACATTTTCCCATATCTCTATGATCCAAAAATTTGTAGAAATATAATTAATCATTTGAGTTATCACTACAGATAGAGCAAGGAATTATATGTATTTTCCTTTATCATATGATCTTGTAATATCTGGAAGATTTCAAGTGAAGAACTTAGCTTTTCCCATATAAAGAATTCATAGTAAGTTGGATACCATACTATTGAAAAGGGAATAGATTTTCAGAAAACTATTATAAGAAAACTAGTATCTCCAACCTTCTACAGAAAAGATTATCGACTCATAAAACTCGACCAACAATTATGGATAAACCGGATCATCAACCTTTAGTTTGGATATACAAAAACTCTACCATCATTTCAGATAGCTGTTCCTTGAAATAAGAGAAATCATATTTGGAAAATTACTAAATATCTACTAACAATTATATATAGACATTAAATTCATATATTTCCTTGACTAGAGACATTTGTTTCTAAGGAGAGGCTTCAAATTAAATTTAGATTTGAGAAAAACTGGAAAACTGGAATGGAACTTAAGTAGAGCAGCATGGTTTCAACACACAAACGATTTGAAAACTGATGTGGGACAACCATCTGGGGATATTTATATAGGAATTTGATGAGACTTTTCATCTTCCAATAAGGATCCAATGATTGAAACACTCTTGATCAGATCTAACAGTTTATATGATAGTCGAAGAATGAATTTGGTAGGTTCTAATATTTTGTGGTTTTTGAAAAAAAATGAATTTAATGAAAATTATATCCAAAAAAAATTCGTAATCAAGATGAAAATTCCAACATATAAAAACATGATTATTGAAATTTTGTTTACAAAATATAAGGAAAGAAATTTTAGAATGAAAAAAAGTTGAGTAACAAGGAAATGCACTCCCCCTTTGAAAATAAGTTTCTTACTATAAGAAGATAGGTTTCAAAAAAAATCGTAGTATGAAATATTACGTTACAGTTATCATTACTAACATTTTTTTATTATATTTGAATCAATTATAGGGTAATGATTTTTTCAAAATATCATCAAGTTAATCTTGTGTTATGATAAATTGAAGAATGATATATCCTTTTTCATTGTGATCCCTAAGAATGTGGTGCCCAATAACTATGTGTTTCGAACGAGAGTTATGTACATGTTTTTTACTTAGGGAAATGGAACTATTGTTATCACACAATATTTTAGTTTTGGTAAAACACATTCCATAGTCTGTGAGTGTGTGTGACATCCACAACACTTGGGATCATCAACTTCCAGCTACTACATATTCAGCTTCAGTAGTGGAAAGAGCTATTGAATCTTTATTTTTTCATAACAAAGAAACTACAAAATTTCCTAAGAAATGAAAAGTTCTAGATATACTTTTTCTATCCATTCAACATCAACAAAAGTAATCATCTAAAAATAAATAATTTTTTTTTCAGAAGTATAAAAGAGTCCTAAATCCATGGTTCCCTTTAAAGAGAGAAAAATTATTTTCACTCCTTTTAAATTAGATTATTTAGGATTGAATTGCTATATTCCAGATAATAATAATAAAAACATAATGGAAGGAGGACTAGTTATTTAGTATAGTAAACTTCCTATCATAACTCTAAATAAAGTTTGGTCCCCTGATTCCCCAGCTTAATTAAGATTAAGATAATTTGAGGAACCGGTTGGAGTACTTATACTCTTACTATTTTCAGATCCATTAATTATTATGATGATATTTAATATAATTTTGTTCAGATACACAATTTCCTTCTATATTTTGAGAAATTTGAAATCTTATGAAAAATGTAAACTCACCCATCATACTCATTTCAAATTCAGATTTCATTAGATTTAAAAACAAATCTGTTAATGATCATTGAGTTGAACTAAATATAATGTCATCAACCTAAACATGAATAGTTTTTTTCTAGTCTTTCCTTATAAAAATGATTTTAGCCGCTTTTCCATTAATATAATTTTTTTTGTAAATAATATATTGTATTTCTATCACACCTAGACCTAGGGGATTATTTATATATATATAATGCATTGGTAAGTTTGAAAACATGTTCAGGATGTTTTGTATCTTCAAAACGAAGAGGTTGGTCAACAAAAATGTCTTGTTGAAAATATACATTAAGGAAATCACATTTTCATCCATTTTAAAATGATTGAAAATAAATAATTCTCAAGGTTTGGTAGAATAATAAAATATGAAATAGATGATCAGTACACACACGGCATGAGAGTCTCTCTCTAGAAATCACTTCAGCGTCATGTCATATCTAGAGTGATGGAATAATTAATTCTCAGTTATGAGATTATTAAAATGAGACCCTATTTATAGGTACTTCTCAAACATTCGACACTCTCCTCCAATCGTCATATTTTTCCATGAATATTAGATGGACCTGTACACGTGTCACTCAAACAATGGTTAGTGAGAAACAGATTTTACGACATCATTTCATAAACATAACAATTGTAAGAAAAATAAGGCTGGATAACCAAATCTAATTTTTGGAGTCTAAGGAAAAATTAATTTTGGAGCCTATCAAAATAAACATTTAGGGGAATACAACTCATTGATATTCAGAATCTACTTTTTAATGAATTCAGAACCTAAATTTTATAGATTTCAGATTCTAAACTCCAATAAATTCGGAAACTAAATTGTAAATAATTAAATGTGAGAAATATATGGATCTTAGAGTCTAAATTGTGAGGTATTTGGAGTCTTATTATGAGTAATTTTACATCTAAATTGTGTGGAATTCCGACTATGAATTCTGAGGAATTTGGAGTCTAAATTCTAAGGAATTCAGAGACCGGATTTTAGTGAATTCAGAGTCATAATTTTTTAAAATTTAGAGTCTCAATTTCAGGGAATTTAGAGTTTGAATTTAAAATAATTGGGTGTTTGAATTTCAAATATTTTGGAGTATGAATTTTAGAAAATTTAGTGTCTTAATTTCCGAGAATTTGGAGTCATAATTTCATATAATTCAGAATCTGAATTTTAGAGAATTCGGAGTCTGAATTTCAGATAATTTGGAGTCTGAAAACGGAATTATCTATAACCATGGATTTATAGGATTCCGTGGTTTTAGATGTGAATCAAAATTTTAGATATATTAATAAAATGAGTTACTTTTAGAGAGACAATAAAATGTACAATGAAAAAATAGTTAAGTATGATAATTTATTTAGGTAATGCATATTTTTGTTGAGAATATAAATTTTCCTTATGAGAATATTTCTTATGAAAATAATAATTTTCCCTATGATAGAGTGTTTGGAATTTTCAAAACATAGTGTAATGTAAATTCCATAAAGAAACATTATTGACTCAACAATCTCCCCCTTTTTGGAAAGCACAAACATACTTACGAAAAAGAATATAAGGACTTAGAATTATTCTTTATGAACAAAAAATTAACACATATCTGTCTTTACATATGGATTGGGGTGAATATGACTAACCCCCCCCCCTTAGGTTATGAAATATCTAAGGATCGTATTCCAAAAATACATAATGAGAATATCCATTTTCTTGTATAAGGTAAACTTCTTTGTTAAAACTCCCCCATTGATATACCACCTTACATAGGGAATTATTTTCATTATATAGTATTCATTTTATTATTCATTTCTCCCACATTGAGAGTTTAAAAAAGGAATAAAGTGAATGGAAAATAATGTGGTGCCTGAAATATTATTAGTATACAATAAAATATATGAAGAATAAGAAAAAATTTCATTTTAATTAGATGGATTTGTACAAATAACGAAATACAAAAAAAGATCAGATTGGGAAAAAAGTATCCTTTTTTCTTATTCTACAGAAACTTCTTCAGAATGGTTTTCAACTTATTAATCTCATTGGGATCCACTTCAACACACATGAGCAGCTGATCTTGATCATCATTTTTCTTCACAATGTATTTGATCTTTTCTTCTTGAGCTATAAGAAATTATTCTTGAGATTTAAAAAGATCTTATTTCTTATTGAGTTTTTCATCAAACTCAATTCTATGATCTTTTCCCTCTACCAATTAATTGCAACTGAATTAAGATTTCCATTCAGATCTTTGACTTCCTGCTTCTGGGTTGTCTGTTCAAGACTCAGGTTTTCCTAAAACATTTTAGAATGATCATTGAACATTCCGTGTTCGGTG
The DNA here is from genome assembly GCA_963277665.1 of Viscum album. NCBI lineage: Eukaryota > Viridiplantae > Streptophyta > Magnoliopsida > Santalales > Viscaceae > Viscum > Viscum album. Next base: position 1,330,093,056 of record OY728163.1, read on the forward strand.
TCAAAATAATCCTTTACATGGTCTTGAAAATCAACACGAACTCTAATCTATTAAATTTTTTCCATGAACACTTTTTGATTTACTTCCAGGAAATGTTATGAGATTCATATATAATGAAGAATGATTTGAAATCGGCCTTAATAGTGAAAAAATTATCCATAAACATGTTAACCGAATCAGATTTATGATTAATTGACTGATGAATCATCTGGAACCTCATGTCTATTCTCGGAAATAACAGAATGGTTATAAATGGCTTCTTAAAAGTATGGACAACAAATTAATTTCCATGAGAAGACAATTCAAAATCAGATTCTTTGGTTGGTGGGGATTTTTTTTTCTATCTCCTCAGCTTTTCTCTTCGATGATAAACTATCATCTTTCTTTCTCACTATGAATTTACATAGTGTATCAAAAAACACATGTTTCCCCTTATCTACTTTTGGAAGGATCTATGTAGCTTTTTTTGATTCATGTTCACTCTCTGATAGTTTAACTGTCCTATCTTCCTCAATATATTAATTTTTTTCATCTGCCACTAGATCCTCTTACTGAACGAAGTCATGATTGCTACCCTCAACATCAGATGGTTTATTCACTTCTTCCTTCTCCTTATCCACTTTTCCTTGTGAAATAATTTAGGTTGATTTAGCTATAGAAGTTCAGATAGACATCTTTTCAGAGGGACTCTCCTTCTCATGGTACTCTTATACTTGTCTTATCTTTTCATCTATATCATCAATTCAACTATCTTTCTCCATATTGTATTCCTCTTCCTAAACTATTTCATCTTATTCTTCTGGTTTTTTAATTTCAACCTTCATTCCCAGAGTCATTGGGAGTGACTCAATCAATAAAGTTCCTGATACCTTAAATTTTTTAGATGATTTTTCAGCATCCTTGAGAAGAGATTGGAAAATCTCGGATTCAAATAAATTTTTTTTCTATCGATTCATTTCTTTTTTTTCTTCTCAAGATCCTCAAAAACCTTAAACTTTAACTCTTTTACCAATGCAGGGTCCAATCCAAAAATATTCTCTCATTCTTCCTTATTCTTCTTGTCTTCACTCCATTTGGAATCTACTTCATCCAGATAATCCTATTTCTTATTTGGTTTTGGAGGAGGTGATTGAGTTTCCTTAACAGTAGGAGATTTTTATTTCTTTTCCAGTTCCCTAATCTTTCTCATCATACCTCCCTTCTTGGATGATTTAGCCACTTCCAGTTTATTTGATTGGTCTTCTATTTCTGCTTTAGATAAATCATAAAATTATTTGTATTCACTATTGAAGAAAACCTTTATCCTTCTACGGGTTTCCTCACTAAGAAACATGAACATGAAACTCCTTTGTTTAGAACTAAAGAGGATTTTGAATGAAATTAGACAATGAAGTATAATTTTTGAGATAATAATTGGATTCATGATTTTTTTGAGACTCATATTCTTGATATTCATGATTTTATGTAAGACATACTTCAAAAAAATATTTTGCGATTCCCCATAATGTCCAAAGAAAAAATATAACTCTTATTCATTGCATCCTTATGACCTTTTCTCGAAATGAGAAATACATTTTCACATATATCTATGATCCAAAAATTTGTAGACAGATGATTAATCATTGGGGTTCTCACTACAGATAGAGCAGGGCATCCTATGTATTTGTCTTTATCATATGATCTTGAAACATCTGGAAGATTGTGAGTGAAGAACTTAGCTTTTCCTATATAAAGAATTTACAGTAAGTTGGATACCATACTATTGAAAAGGGAATAGATTTTACCATAACTATTAAAGGAAAACTATTCTCTCCCACCATCAACAAAAAAGATTATCGACATATAAAACTCGGCCAATAATTCTTGGATAAACCGGATCTTTAACCTTCTGTTTGGATATACAAAAACTCTTCCATCAATTCAGATAGATGTTCCTTGAAATAAGAGAAATCATATTTGGAAAACAACTAAAGATCTACTAACAATTATATATAGATCTTACATTCATATATTTCTTTGACTTGAGACATTTGTTTCTAAGTATAGGATTCAAATTACATTTAGATTTGAGAAAAACTGGAAAATTAGAATAGACCATAAGTAGAGCAGCATGGTTTCAACACACCAACGATTTGAAAAATGATGCGGGACAACCATCTGGGGATATTTATATAGGAATTTGAGGCGACTGTTTATCTTCCAATAAAGATCCAATGATTGAAACACTCTTGATCAGATCTGACAGTTGAGATGATAGTCGAATAATGAATTTGGTAGGTTCTGATCTTTTGTTGTTTTTGAAAAAAAATAAATTTAATGAAATGTGTGTTCAAAAAAATTCTTAATAATGATGAGAATCCAAATATATAACAACAGGATTATGAAAATTTTGATTACGAAAATATAAGGAAGGAAATTTTAGAATGATAAAAAGTTTTGTAAAAAGGAAATGTACTCCCCCATTGAAAATCATTTTCTTAATATAAAGAGTTAGGTTTCAAAAAAATGTTATTATGAAATATTACCTTACAGTTATCATTAATAACAAATTTTTTAATGTATTTGAATCAATTAGAGGGTAATGATTTTATCAAAATATCAACAATTTGATCTTGTGTTCAGATAAATTGAAGAATGATATCTCCTTTTTTCATTGTGATCCCTAAGAATGTGGTGCCCAATAACTATGTGTTTTGAATGAGAGTTATGTACAAGATTTATACCTATGGAAATGGAACTAGTGTTATCACACAATATTTGTGTTTTGGTAAAACACATTCCATAGTCTGTGAGTGTGTTTTGCATCCACAACACTTGGGATCATCAACATCCAGCTGCTACATATTCAGCTTCAGTAGTGGAAAGAGCTATTGAGTGTTTATTTTTTTATATCAACTAAACTAAAAAATTTCCTAATAAATAAAAAGTTATAGATATACTTTTCCTATAAATTATACATCAACAAATGTACTCATATAAAAATAAGTAATTATTTTTTTCAGAAGTATAAAAGAGTCCTAAATCCATGGTTCCCTTTAAATAGAGAAAAATTATTTTCACTCCTTTTAGATGAGATTCTTTAGGATTGAATTTCTATATTCCACATTTTAACACTGTAAACATAATTGAAGGAGGACTAGTTATTTAGTATAGTAAACTTCCTATCATAACTGTAATTAATTTTTGGTCCCCTGATTCCCCGACTTCATTAAGATTAAGATAATTTGAGGAACCGGTTGGAGTACTTATACTCTTACTATTTTCATATCCATAAATTATTATGATGATATTTAATATAATTGTTTTGAGATAGATAATTTCCATCTGGATTTTGAGAAATTTTAAATCCTAAGAAAAATGTAAACTCACCCATCAGACTCATTTCAAATTCAGATTTCATTAGATTTAAAAACAAATCTATTAATGATTGTTGAGTTGAACTAAATATAATGTCATCAACCTAAACATGAATAATTTCTTTATGGTCTTTCATTATAAAAATTCTTTTAGCCACTTTTACATTAATATAATTTTTTTGTAAATAAAATATTGTATGTCTATCACACCTATCCCTAGAGGATTGTTTATATATATATATAATGCATTAGTATGTTTGAAAACATGTTCTGGATGTTTTGTATCTTCAAAACGAAGAGGTTGTTCAACAAAAACGTTTTGTTGAAAATATCCACTAAGGAAAGCACATTTTTCATCCATTTGAAAATGTTTGAAAATAAGTAATGCTCAAAGTTTGGTTGAATGATGAAATCTTGAAATAGATGTTCAGTACGCACAAGGCATGAGAGTATCTCTCTAGAAATCACTTCAGCATCATGGCATATATAGAGTAATGGAATAATTAATTCTTAGTTCTGAGATTATTAAAACATGACCCTATTTATAGGCACTTCTCCAACGTTCAACTCTCTTCTCCAATGATCATATTTTTCCATGAATATTAGAGGAACCTATAAATGTGTCAATCAAACAACGGTTAGTTCGAAACAGATTGTACGACATCATTTCATAAATATAACAAGTGTAAGAAAAATAAGGCTGGTAAACCAAATCTAATTTTCAGAGTCTAAGGAAAAATTAATTTTTGAGTCTAACAAAATGAACATTTGGGGACTACAACTCATTGATATTCAGAATATACTTTTAATGAATTTAGAACCTAAATTTTATAGATTTCAGAGTCTAACCTCAAATGAATTCATAAACTAAATTATAAAGAATTCAATGTCAGAATTCAATGGAACTTGGAGTCTAAATTATAGGGAATTTGGAGCCTTATTATGAGGAATTTGACATCTAAATTGTGTGGAATTCCAACTATGAATTCTGAGGAATTTAGAGTCTAAATTCTATGGAATTCGGAGACCGGATTTTAGTGAATTCAGAGTCATAATTTAGGAAAATTTAGAGTCTCAATATCATGGAATTTAGAGTTTGAATTTAAGATTATTGGGTGTCTGCATTTCACAGAATTTGGAGTATGGATTTTAGAAAATTTAGAGTTTTATTGCAAAGAATTCAGAGTCAGAATTTCATAGAATTCAGAATCTGAATTTTAGAGAATTCAGAGTCTGAATTTCTGATAATTTGGAGTCTGAAAACCAAATTCTTTATAACCAAGGATTTATAGGATTCCATGGTTTTAGATGTGAATCAAAATTATATATGTATGAATAAAATGAGTTATTTTTAGATAGACAATAAAATGTACAATGAAAACATAGTTAAGTATGGTAATTTATTTAGGTAATGCAAATTTTTGTTGAGAATATAAATTTTCCTTATGAGAATATTTCTTACGAATATAATAATTTTCCCTATGATAGAGTGTTTGGAATTTTCAAAACATAGTGGAATGTAAAATCCATAAAGAATCATTATTGACTCAACAATCTCCCCCTTTTAGGAAAGCACAAACATACTTATGAAAAAGAATATAAGGACTTAGAATTATTCTTTATGAACATAAAATTAACACATATCTGTCTTTACATATGGATCGGGGTGAATACGACTACCCCCCCTTTAGGTTATGAAATAACTGTGGATTGTATTCTATAAAGTCATAATGAGAATAGCCATTTTCTTGTATAAGGAAAACTTATTTGATAAAACACCCCCATAGATAGACCCCCTTACGTAAGGAATTATTTTCATTATATATTATTCTTTTTATCATTCATTTCTCCCCCCTTGAGATTTTAAAAAAGGAATAAAGTGAATGGAAAAGAATGGTGTGCCTGAAATATTATTATTATACAACAAAATATAAGAATAATAAAAATAAATTTCGTTTTAATTAGATGTATTTTTATAAAGAAGGAAATAAAAAAAGATCGGATTGGGAAAAAAGTATCCCTTTTTCTTATTCTGCATTAACTTCTTCACAATGGTTTTCAACATATTAAGCTAATTGGGATCCTCTTCAACACACTTGAGCAGATGATCTTGATCATCATTTTTCTTCTCAAAGGCTATGATATTTTCTTCGAGAGCTATAAGAAATTATTCTTGAGATTTCAGAAGATCATATTTATTATTGAGTTTTTCATCAAACTCAATTCTATGATCTCTTTCCCTCTACCAATTAATTGCAACTGAATTAAGATTTCCATTCAGATCTTTGACTTCCTACTTCTGTGTTGTCTGTTCAAGACTCAGGTTTTCCCCAAAACATTTAGTATGATCATTGAACATTCCATGTCCGTTGTCAAAATAATCCTTTACAGGGTCTTGAAAATCAACACGAACTCTAATCTACTAAATTTTTATCCATGACCACTTAGTGATTTCATTCATTGAAATTTTATGAGATTTATATATAATGAATAATGATTTGAAATCGACCTCAATAGTGGAAAAATTATCCATACACATGTTAACTGAATCATATTTATGATTAATCGAGTGCTGAATCATCTGGAACCTCATGTCTATTCTAGGAAATAACGGAATGGTAACAAATTGATTCATCAAAGTTTGGACAACCAATTAATTTCCATGAGAAGAAAATTCAAAATCAAATTCTTTGGTTGGTGATGTTTATTTTTCTATCTCTTTATCTTTTCTCTTCGATGAGCCACTAACATATTTCTTTCTCACTATGAATTTCCATAGTGTATCAAAAATCACATGTTTCCCCCTTATCTACTTTTGGAAGGAACTATGTAGCTTTTTTTGATTCATGTTCACTCTCTGATAGTTGAACTGTCATATCTTCCTCAATATATTCATTTTTTGCATCTGCCACTAGATCCTCGTGCTGAACGAATTCACAATTGCTACCCTCAACATTAGATGGTTTATTCACTTCTTCTTACTCCTTATCCACTTTTACTTGTTAAATAATTCAGGTTGATTCAGCTGTAGATGTTCAGATAGACATCTTTTCAGAGGGACTCTCCTTCTCATGGTACACTTATACTTGTCTTATCTTTTCATCTATATCACTAATTCCTCTATCTTATTCATTATTGTATTACTCTTCCTAAACTATTTCATCTTCTTTTTCTGGTTTTTTAATTTCCACCTTCATTCCCAGAGTCATTGGGAGTGACTCAAGAAATAACGATTCTCATACCTTAAATTTTTTAGATGATTATTCAGTAGCCTTGAGATGAGATTTGAAAATCTCGTATTCAAACATTTTTTTATATCGATTATTTTCTTTTTATTTCTTCTCAAGATCCTCAACACCCTTCAACTTTAACGCTTTTACCAATGCAGGGTCCAATCCAAAACTATTCTCTCATTCATTATTATTCTTCTTGTCTTCTCTTCATTTGGAAACTACTTCTTCCAGATAATCCTTTTTCCTATTTGGTTTTGGAGGAGGTCCTTGAGTTTCCTTAATAATAGGATATTTTTATTTCTTATCCAGTTCCTCAATCTTTATCTTCATACCTCCCTTCTTGGATGATTTAGCCACTTGTAGTTTCTTTGATAGGGCTTCTATTTCTGCTTCAAATAAATCATAAAATTATCTGGATTCACTATTGAAGCCAACTTTTATCCTTATAAGGGTGTCCTCAATAAGAAAAATGGCCATGAAACTCCTTTTCTTATAACTACAGAGGAATTTGAATGAAATTAGACAAAGAAATATAATTTGGGAGATAATAACTGGATATATGATTATTTTTTAGACTCCCATTCTTGATATTCATGATTTTATGTAAGACATACTTCAAAAAATATATTTTGAGATTCCCCACAATGTCCAATGAATAAATATCACTCTCATTCATTGTATCCTTATGACCTTTTCATTAAATTAGAAATACATTTTCCCATATCTCTATGCTCAAAAAATTTGTAGAAAGAAGATTAATCATTGGAGTTCTCACTATAGATAGAGCAAGGAATCCTATGTATTTGACTTTATCATATGATCTTGAAAAATTTGGAAGATTGTGAGTGAAGAATATATATTTTCCCATATAAAAATTCCTAGTAAGTTGGCTACCATACTATTAAAAAGGGAATAGATTTTCCCATAACTGTTAAAGGAAAACTAGCCTCTCCCACCTTTAACAAAAAATCTTATCGACTCATAAAACTCAACCAGTAATTCTGGATAAACCGGATCTTCAACCATCAATTTTTGTATACAAAAACTCTCCCATAAATTCAGATAGATGTTCCTCTATATAAGAGAAATCATATTTGGAAAAAACTAAAGATCTACTAAAAATTATATATAGATCTTCATTCATTTATTTCCTTGACTGCAGACATTTGTTTCTAAGAAGAGGCTTCAAAATACATTTAGATTTGAGAAAAAAAGGAAAATTCGAATGGACCATAAGTAGAGCAGCATGGTTTCAGTACACCATTGATTTGAAAAATGATGTGGGACAACCATCTGGTGGTATTTATATTGGAATTTGAGGCAACCGTTCATCTTCCAATAAGGAACCAATGATTGAAACACTCTTGATCAGATTTGACAGTTGAGATGATAGTCGAAGAATGAATTTGGTAGGTTCTGATCTTTTTTTGTTTATGAAAAAAATGAATTTAATGAAAAGTGTATCCAAAAACATTTCTTACTCAAGATGAAAATTCCATCATATAAAAACATGATTATTAAAATTTTGATTACGAAAATATAAGGAAGGAAATTTTAGAATGAAAAAAAGTTGAGTAATAAGGAAATGTACTCCCCCTTTGAAAATAAGTTTCTTACTATAATGAGATAGGTTTCAAAAAAATGATAGTATGAATGATTACCTTATAGTTATCATTACTAACATATTTTTAATGTATTTGAATCAATTAGAGGGTAATGATTTTGTCAAAATATCAACAAGTTGATCTTGTGTTCTAATAAATTGAAGAGTGATATCTAATTTTTCATTGTGATCCCTAAGAAAGTGGTGCCGAATATCTATGGGTCTTGAAGGAGAGTTATGTAAAAGTTTTTTACTTAGGGAAATGGCACTAGTGTTGTCACACAATATTCGAGTTTTGGTAAATCACATTCCATAGTCTGTGAGTGTGTGTTGCATCCACAACCCTTTCGATCATCAACTTCTAGCTGCTACATATTCAGCTTCAGCAGTTGAAAGAGCTATTGAGTGTTTATTTATTCATAACAAAGAAACTTCAAAATTTCCTTACAAATGGAAAGCTCTAGATATACTTTTCCTATCCATTCGACATCAACAAAAGTAAGCATCTAAAAATAAGTCATTTTTTTCAGAAGTATAAATGAGTCCTAAATCCATGGATCCCTTTAAAGAGAGAAAAATTATTTTCACTACTTTTAAATGAGATTATTTAGGACTGAATTTCTATATTACACATAATAATACTGAAAACATAATGGAAGGAGGACTAGTTATTTAGTATAGTAATATTCCTATCATAACTCTAAATAATGTTTAGTCCCCTCATTCCCCAGCTTCATTAAGGTTAAGAGAATTTGAGGAACCGGTTGGAGTACTTATACTCTTACTATTTTAAGATCCATAAATTATTATAACGATATTTAATATAATTTTATTGAGATACATAATTTCTTTCTGGGTTTTGAGAAATTTTAAATTCTAGGAGAAATGTAAACTGACCCAAAATACTCATTTCAAATTCAGATTTCATTAGATTTAAAAACAAATATGTTAATGATTGTTGAGTTGAACTAAATATAATGACATCAACCTAAACTTGAATAGTTTTTTTTCTTGTATTTAATTATAAAAATGCTTTTAGCTGCTTATACATTAATATAATTTTCTTATAAATAAAATATTGTATGTCTATCACACCTAGCCCTAGGGTATTGTTTATATATATATAATGATTTAGTATGTTTGAAAACATGTTCAGGATGTTTTGTATCTTCAAAACGAGGAGGTTGTTCAACAAAAACGTCTTGTTGAAAATATCCATTATGGAAAGCACATTTTTCATCCATTTGAAAATGTTTAAAAATAAATAATGCTCAAAGTTTGGTAGAATACGAATAGATTCAAGTCTGGATGCTGGAGCATATGTTTTTTCATAGTATATTTCTACTAATTAATTATAGCATTCAGAAACTAATATATCCTTATTTTGTATTATTATTCCATTTTCATCATACATGTTTTTTAAGACCCATTTTACTCCATTAATAGATGATTCCTTAGGTCTTACAACCAAGGTATAAACATTATTCCTTTCAAATTCATTTATCTATCTTTCATTGATTTAATCCAGTCATCATCATCTAAAGCTACATCAATGCTTTCTAGAACTAATAGGGAATATAATGCTACATGTTCTACTTCATTTCATAAGGATCTTTTATTCCTTACAGGGCTATTTAAATCTCCAATGATTCTATCACTAGGATGATTCCTAAGAAACAACTGATTTGGGTTTTGTAAAACACGTTCATCAATATATGGTTGAAAATCCTCTAGGGTAAATGCTTAAGAACCATTTTCTTGAATATTTTTTATTTTTGAAGGATCATATATAAATTGATGATAATTAGATATTGAAAACACACCCAATTATGTAGGTTGGGGTTTTAAAAAAAAGAAGGATTAGTTTTATCAAATTTAACATTCATTGTCTCTTCAACAATACATGTATATTTTTTATAAACTCTATAATCCTTAGCTGTTATGGTGTAACCTAAGAAAATTCATTCATTATATTTGGATGAGAATTTATTTATATTATCTTTAGAATTCAGAATGAATACATTGGAACCAAATACCTTTAAGTAGGAATGTATAGGTTTTTTTCCATTTTATAACTCATAGGGGGGTTTCTTAAGAAAATGTCTAATAAAAAAATAATTTATTGTATAATGATCATTACATATATATTCATCCCAAAAGTGTTTATCTATCAAATATTCACTCAACATGGTTCTATTTATATCTTGAAGAATTAAATTTCTTCTTTCATGAACACCATTTTTATGAGGCCTTCCAAGAGATGAGAAATTGTGAGAAATTCCTTTTCTACAACAAAAAGTTCCAAAATATGAATTTTGAAATTTTCCACCATGATCAATGTGAATATTTATAAATGGAAGGCTTTTCTCATTTTTAACATGGGCTATAATAATTTTAAAATTAGAAAAAGATTTATATTTTTTGCTAGAAAATAGACTCATGTGAATCTAGTGTAATCATCAACAAAGAAAAATACACAATATTTTCCTCCAATGCTTCCTATTTGTGTTGGACTGAAAATATTCATATGCACCAACTCTAATGAATGAGTATTTGATACTTCACAGATTGATTTAAAAAATTATTTTTGTTTCTTTCCATATTGACAAGGATCACAAACTATTGAATAATCAAATACATGCGCTCGTAGATATTTAACAAGCCTTTTATTTGAGAGTTTGCCAACGTTTTTAAGGTTAAAATGTCAAAAACATCTATTCTATAACAAAGATTCATCTACCATTGGACTATGGAAAGGTATATCTTGGGTCATAATATCTTCCATGTTTAGTGGGTATAGATTCTATTGCCGATGGGCAGAACTAGTAAACTAATCCTTGGAATTAAGTAATAAGAACCCATCATTCCTAAAATTTACTAGGTAACCTTCATAATATAGTTGTCTTGTGCTAATGAGGTTGTTATTAAGACCCTTATCAATTAAAACATTAGAAATCAATGTTTTCTCTAGAATAATATTGTTACTTAAAACAATAATTTCTCTAATAGAATTATCTCATAAGGTTACTTTTCATCCTTTCATCATGATAATCTATTCAAAGATGTTTTTGTTACAAGTCATAAGTTGGGAAAATCCACTATACATGTACCATGTATTGCTATTGGTACTATATTTATTCTCCTGAAAATAAGCGTGTTAGACTTTCAAAGTCCAGACTTACTTGGTTTTGGAAATTTCAGAAAGCATGACTTTTAGAATCCACATTTTCTTAAAAAAAATACGCTTTATGAAAACCTAAATATTGATTTTTTTTTTAGAGATAATTTTTCTCTTAATTTCCACCACAATTACATTTAGGTAAGATTGGTGAAAATTGAGGAAAAAAATAATTATTACTAAAAATTGGTTTATAACGTGTATAATCAATTTGAGAACTATTCCTTAGTGGTCAAATTTGGGAATACATCTTGTCAATATTTTCCTTACCAGAGGTAAATTTTTACAAACACTTCCCCAAGGAAAATATTTCTGACATTAGTTGTATAACCATATTTTTATCCTCAAATACATTAGGTTTAGAGCACCAGTAAGTCTCTAAAATATATTTCTTAAAAATTATATTTTAAATATCTGTAGAAATTTTATCCTTCTTGGAATTAACATCCTCATGATTTTTGGAAATATTTTCAAAATCAAAATATTTCTTATAATGATCTTTAGAATGATATGATAATTCTATAGTAAGAAATATAATTATAGAATTTTCATTATCATATTTTTTCTTGTCTTTGAATTTGTATTATCAAGGAGTTAAAAATACTAGATTCCACTTCATAAGAACATAAAGTATTATCTTTATCATAAGAAGATTCTTCATCTGAAGATTTATAGTATTTATAATAAGTATAATTTTCATTCAAAAGATGCATTAATAAGAGATTCATCATTGTGTACCTTGCCCAGTAGACAATGATTTTCAATGGGTAATATGGATAGTAGAACAAAATTGTTCTCAATAGAAGATTCATACTATTAGGATTCCATATAAGAGTCTCTTCCACTGGCACTAATGGTGTCATTTATTTAAAAAACATTATTATCTTTAAACTTGTAGTACTTATTTGTATTCCTCTAAAAATGCTTTTCCTTTCTATCCTTTTTCTTAAGCATGTGACAATCCGCCCTGATATGTCATGCTCTTTTGCATTCATAGCATGTGACTTACAAATCGTTCTTTTATTTTATATATATCATCATATATCTACACTGAAAGTATTTCATTCCAACTATATTGTTCATCCTTTGAGAAATATTATATTGTTCATTCTCATAATGTTCACTTTCACTATATTTAGATAAATTAATGTTTTTATAAGACATGGATCTTGTAACCATTTCTGAAGTCTTGAATGTAGTAGTATTAAAGGCTACAATTCCATTTACATTTTATTCTTATTCATATCGGCATCTCTTTTAAATCTTGTCTCATATTGAAGAAGAGTTTCAAAAAGCTAACCAATTGTAATTTGAGATACTTTTCTATTCTCATCAATAGTTGTTCCCTTAGATTCCCACTAATTAGGCATGATATCTATAATCTTTTCCACAAGAGATTCATCATTTAGACCATTCTCACCCATATATTGTATACTGTTAAAATTTTCATAAATCATTGATTCACATTGCGAACTAGTTCCCCACAAGGAAATACAAATCCATGAAATTCTTCTCTAAGCACAGCTCTTCTAGTTTCTATAAAAATTGTTGTACCAAAATGAGTATCTTTCAATTAATTCTAGATATAGTTATCTTATTCAGAAGATAAAATCTAACTATATATATATTTTAGGTAATAGAACACAACAAAGTATTACATAAATTTTATCTTAGTCGATATTATGACTTTTCTTGATTGTTAATGGTTCTGGGTTCCTTTTCCAGAATCATATAAGCTCTAATAAGAAAAAAAATTGTCCACTCCAGTGTTAATAACAAAATTCTTCATACGATCTTAAAAAACATCATAACCATTCCCATCAAAAAATAGGTGTTCTGGTAGGATTTTGATTGTATATAGAACCAATATTCACTCCTGCAATTCTATGTGAAAATATATTCCCACAAAAACATGTTAATAGATAATTTTTGTAAACAATGATAAAAATCCGAAAGCAAATAAATATTTAGAACAATGAAAAATGAGTAATAAAACATATATATGAATATTAGTATTTCAGAAAACCTTTTCATATGTCCATTTTATGATTGACAAAATGATGTACATTCTAAATTACAAAAGGGGGAGAATTTCATGTTTAAAAACATTCATTTTTAACATCAAGGGAAATAATGTTTGAAAAACATAAAAAAGTTAAATTCACAAGACCACTATTAGTTCTAAAAACTTGCTAGGTTTCAAAAAAATGGTTCCAAAAATAAAACATAATGATAGTTTACATGGAAAATATTCTAGATAAAATTATATAGAATCTTACTTATTATAGTATAAAAAAGTACATGAATGCATTATAAGGTTATACTCTTTTCCATTATTAAAATATAGTGGAAATAATCTTCAAACAAAACATGTAACAAGTATGAAATATTTTAACCCAAAGAGTATGGTATCCAACAACCTTGAGTAAAGGTCCCTTGATTTATACTTTCATGAAAGTATGTTATACCCACACCAGGGTAAGACCTCTATATGAATATTGGAATATTCATTGTTATCCCCGCAAGCACTCGAACATCAAGGTAGTTGCCACCAATGCGTTCTTATCCCCAGAAGTCCTTGAACATTAAGGTAGTCGTAACCTATGTCTTCCTATCCTCAGGGGCACTTGACTGATCACAAAAACAATCATAGTCAAACGAATCAATATAAAAATTATGCGTAATATGCTCAAGGCATGAGAGTCTCTCTCTCAAGAAATCACTTCACCAGCATGTAATTTTTAGAGTGATGGAACAGTTCAATATCAGTACTAAGCTCATTCAAATGAGCTCTTATTTATTGGCACCTATCCAATGGTCATATCTCTCCTCCAATAGTCATATGTTTTCTTGAATCTTGGATGGACCTGTACATGTGTCACTCAAACAATTTTAAGTTAGAAATATATTGTGTAACAAAGTTTCATAACTATAACATCTATATGGAAAATAAGACAACCTATCCAAATCTAATTTTCAGAGTCTAATAAAAAATAATGTTCTAATTGTAACCAAATAATCAACTGGAGACTATAAGTAATGGATATTATGATTCTATTTTTCAAGGAATTCAGAACATGAATTTTATATATTTTTTTGTCTGAATTCCAATGAATATGAAATCTGAATTATAATGAATTCATAGTATGAATTATTTGGAATTTGGAGTTTCATTTATTATGAATTTGGAGTCTAGATTTTAAGGAATACAGAGTCTAAATAATGAAGAATCCAGTATTTGAATTATATGGAATTTAGAGTCATAATTATACGGAATTCAGCATCCTAAATTTAGAGAATTCGGAGTCTAAATTTTAGAGAATTCGGAGTATGAATTTTATGTAATTCAGAAACTGAATTTCAGAGAATTCGGAGTCTGAATTTCAAAGAATTTGGAGCCTAGATTTTATAGAATTCCGAGTCTGAATATTAGAGACTTATTATTACAAATTTCATAAAATTAATATTCTAAAAACATTATACACTATAACCAAGGATTTATAGGATTCTGTGGATTTAGATGTGAAAATGTATTTTAGACATTGGAATATGGTGAGTTATATTTAGAGAGACTATAAAATTATTAATGAAAACACAGGTATGTATAATAATTTTCTTAGGGAATGGAAATATTCCTTAGAGAGTAAAATTTTTTCTTATAAGAATATTTCATAGAAAAAAATATTTTTCCTTAACATAGAGTGTTTGTGATTTTCAAAACATAGATGAATAGATAAATAATAATGAAACATTATTGGATCAACACATAGATGGGATACAAATGAAATGACTCTACTGGTTGAGGCCATTATTTGTCTTATATGTTTAAAATATTTTATTTTTAATCCTATTTATAATCACTAATTATAATAGTAAAATTATTTTAAATGGGTATATTTCCCAGTGGTAAAATAGACCAAACAATATATTGTTCAATATTCAAATTTGACCAACTATCATATTACTATTAAAAAATTGCATTGATCCGTATAAATATTACATAGTTTTTTGACTAAATATTTAATACAATTTTTCATAGGGTTATATTTTAATTATATGAGATATTTATTGGTTTACTTATATTTTTTTCACGTCTATAGTAATGGATATGGGGGAGATGATTCAGGGAGATTGGGATAATCCATATTTTCCAATTTTATCATTTCTATTTTACTTTTTGTAGAATTTTAATGTTTGGTGTTTTCCAAGGATTAATAGATGAAAAATTTAACGATATTTATTAATGAAATACGTTTTTTATTAGGTCCACTTTATTTTGAACTTGTATAATATTATAAAATATAAAAAACATTTTCTTAGGTATTTTTAAAAAAAAATTGTGGGTCATTACAAGATTTTTGTCCCATATGTTATCAAACTAATGTTCATATTTTAAAATATTCTGATGTTACTAAATTGTATTTAAAACTTCTGTATTGATAAAAAAATATAAATATTATAATAAATAAAATAATTACAGAAGTTCTTAAATGTGGATAATTATAATTTTTCTGAATTAATAGAATCAAGATGTAGGAGGCCATATTTTTTAATGGATGGATATAATAGTTTCTATTATATTATAATATATTATTAAAACAAAAATTCATTTCTTCCAAAAGGATATATAGAAATACATTTAACTAAATTATTTGAAATTATATTTATAGTAAATATTATTTTTACTTAATATTATTTTTTTCATTTTTTATCAAGAATGTAATTTATATTGTTTACCATAGATGATTAATCTATATTATTAACAGATGATTATAATTTTAGGGTCCCATGTTATTATATGGTATTTATGAAATTGAAAATTTAATAAAATTTATTTTAGTATTACATTTTTGATTAATTAATTTCAACTGATATTGAATATTATAAATAGATTTGGGATATTTTTATATACCTGTTATTTTGTTTAAATTGATTTTTATTTAATATAGGTATAAATTTAATTAGAATAATTTGGTCAATTATGTGAATTTATTTCATGTATGGATACATTTTATAACCACAAATGTAATTATATTCCTAAATTTGGAAATTTTAGTATAGTATAGAGTAATAGTCAACTAAATTTGAAAATATTTGATAACAATGAATTTTTTATACCCCTTAATTAATATGTTTTTTGGTTTTAATTTTATATGTATTGATATAATATAATCATTATTATAAATATTCCCCATGAGACTATAAAATTTATATTGAATGAGGATATATAAAAATTTCTGTTTGAAAAAATGATTTTCAAAAAACAAAAGAGAAGTATTGTTTTTTAATCTAATTATAGTGTAAAAGGTAGGTTTATGATTCATTTATAATTTTTTTGTTAATGGTGTATAATATCATCTTTTATGGGGTGTTTAAAAGATGTTGATTAGATTTTATTATGGTTTATTGTAAATAACTATTAAATCATGGCCCTAAAAAAATTAAATGAATTGAAATTTATATAACCAAATTTTTGGAAGGGAAATAAAATGTTGTAAAAATGAAATAAATGATACAAAATATATTATAAGTGAGAAACATTTACCTAAATGGAACAAAATATAATATAAATTGAATAAATAATTGAAATAAAATTGTTGGAATATGACCTGAATGAAAATAATTACTATGAAGAGGGCATTGTTTTAAATGTCTTGGAAGGTTTATTATGTTTCAAAAATAATTGGAATGTATTATAATTTCTCAAGAAAATTATTTTTTTCCATTTCATAGTATTTACATGTTAATATTGTTACCTTAAACTATTATACAGTACTTTTTGGTCTTATGATATAATTTATAAAATATTTACTTCAATTAATGACCTATTTTAACATTTTAAGGCACTTACATGATATAAGATGCCAAAATTTTGGTTTTTTAGTAGACCATGTGTTATTAGAAAATTTATTTTATATAATAAATCAAAATTCATAATAAGGTCAATAAATTATATTGATATTCCTATAATAGTTTGTCATGTGTTAATATATGTTTAAGTGTTTCTGTTATGTAATCTTCAATTCATAATTAGTGATTGAAAATAAATGATTATTACTTTAGGTTGTGTAATAATTTTTCAACACATAATAGAAACAATTTTTTTAATTTAAATAATAATTTGTGTGGCATGATAGGGTGTAGAACTCTTTTCATTAATGTATTGAAAAAAGAACATATCAGATCCCCAAAATATAAACCATGTTATATATATTTATTTTGGGTTTATGTTTTCATTTTTTTGAAATGAATGATGCTACAATAAAAAAAATGTAATTACAAAATATTTTTTAAATTTCATGAATATTTTGTAACTAATATTATCATGTTGCAATACTTATAGTTAAAAATAAAATGAAAAATTTTTATTGACAGAAATTTGTCAGAGAATAATTTCTAGTTTCCCCAACATCCTTAATAGTATAAATATATATAAATAAAATCCTAATGGTATAATGTAGTATATTAAAAAATATTTTTATTTATATGTATCAATTTGTTCACCATTTATTAACAGTAGAGAATATATTTTATTCTCAATTGTTACTCAATGATTTTAATGTAAAATGAACATCTTATGATATAGAGAGACTATCATCATGAATGTTTATTGAACAAGACATTCCAATAAAATATAAAATGAAAAAAACAAATTCAATTAAACATGATATTTAATTATATTGAATTATTTAGTATTTATTGAATAAAATAATTAAAGGGAGATAATATAATTGATCTTATATTCAATTTATTCTGAGATTCTATTGTTATTATCAACATCTGTTATCAAAATTGTTTCATTATAGAAATATTCATTACATTCAATCAAAAAGATAATTTTCTCAATATCATATGGGATAATAAATTCAATGAAATTTTTCAGGGAGTTCAATATCACAGATTAAGTAACATTGATAACCCATATGCTAATTTTATCATAGATTTATTTGGAAAAAAACACTATACATCAACAACTATATGATCAATATAATATTCCATTTTTTCTAGCGAATTCAATATATATAGATTATGTTTTTTTACATTCATGAGTCTGGATTATTAGAATAAAGATGATTTTAGTATCATTCAATGATTCATTCCTTATAATCATGTTAATATTTACCCCTATTCATTTTAGTTACATGACATTAAATTGATAATAAAAATTTAACCTCATAATATCTACATGATATCAATAATAATATATTTATTTATATTATATTTTTTAACCATCTTTATAGTATGTGGTAGTAAACATGAACACCCAAATATTTGTATCATTTAATATCCTAGAATGCATTATATTACCTTTAGAAAAAGTGTTTAAATCATCTAGAAATTATTCCCGATTATGTACATTGGTTTCCTATAACAATCAATATATTATATTATAACTTACATTTTATAATTACTAGAATTTTTATATTAAAAATATAAATAATATTAAAAACAAAAATAACATAAACACCAAAAAATTATACCCTTCAAACCGATCTCATTACTCTTCCTATTATTCAATTTGAATCTAAATAATCCTTTTTTATTCATTCAACAATTTTTTTATATATAGATAAATAAAATTTCTTGAAAATATCTAATTTGATTTTTTAATACCAAATCCATTAGTGATAATGAGAATAATTTTCAAATTTATGAACCAATATTTGGAAAGATTTTCTCACAACCCTCATTTGTCATGATGATGGAAGGGATGACAATGTTTCATGACTTCCATCATGTAGATGAAATAGAGATACTGACTCCCCTGATTCCCACCTCCAATGGAGATCAGGGTGGTGACCAGGGCCATGGGTTTTCAATCACATGAAATGGGAGGCATTATCAATTTTATAGTAACCAATATATGGAGATAATATGTAGAAACCTCAAAAAACTATAGGTTATAAATTTATATATGAAGAAAAAAACCATCACACATTCATGTTTAAAGTATAACTTATAGAAATATTACAAAAAAATCCAATGTATATACCTAAATAAAAGGATAATCATTGACACAACAACTATCCTGATGCCTAAGCTAGTATGGTCCAGCTTGATCTGCGTAATCTCTGTAGAAACATAAAAATATGTTTATATACATAGGGTGAGTATACAAGTATAATCTTTATGAAAAGACCAATTCATTCATGGACATGTGGAAGAAGCATACTAATTAATCTATGAGGAATAATAGAAACTCTAATACACTAAACATGGCATACTATAGCTCTATCCTCACCAAGGAATTACCACTAAATAATACAAGTTATGTACAATAACGTAGTAATCACATTGATATTTTTTACCCTCTACCACTTCCCACTGGATAAATTATCATCCATAACAATGATATTTCTATGTCTACCACACTCTTCCATAATTCCTAGTGTCACAACATACCCATACAGACTCGGGCCACATACCACACCACACACTTTCACGCTCACACATGGGCCATAAACCCCAAAACATTTCTACTCATATAAACATTTCCCAAAAACCACACCACATTCCTACATGAAGATAATTGGGCCTCATATCAAAGACACCTGGGAAAGAACACCTCACTCGCACACACCTAGGAATTGCATCCACACCACAACCTTCCTGAAGTGTATTGGGCTACCAATGCCTAGAAGATGGAGCAGAGAAAAGATAATAAAAACCCATCCATCCTCCCACTAGGATCTGGGGAAATAATGGCCCCCATAACAATGGGTGTGTTCAACACATAGTTCTCAACCTGGGTGACATGCACATATAAATCACAAGGAACAAAAAGTACATAAATATAGGTTTCAAAAAGTCATCGCATCCAATTGGTTCTTAGAAAAAGCAATCACTACACACTAAAATGCCCTTGTAGCCACCACAACATGAACACATCACCACAAACGACTATCTCTTTTGTACTAATAAAAAAACTGCCTCACATTTGATCACTTGATGAAACCATGAAATTAACATCTATTCCATCACTACATGAAAAACTACCAGACATACCACACCACAAGTAACATCATACACCACACTCACATCCAAAAAGCCTTTAAAAAATCCAGGCGGAAGTCCCACACTACATTACTCCATCCTTATTCAAATCCATGCCTCATAAACCATCATAGGTACCCCTGCTACACAGAAATCTCCACATCCCAAAAAACAACAAAACAAAACCATCTTGTAGCCCCACTACACATTCCACTTTCTACAATACCCATTCAACCACTACCACTATTATTATTCAACGTTATATTTCTATATACTTCATATCAATGGGTGAATACCCATAAAACCTGTTCACAACCATAATCGACAACCACAATACATTACAACACAACACCCATTAAAAAAAACTAGCACGATCAATAAACTGAAGCCTCATTACCTAATCACTTTCCAAATGTATTCCCACTACATACATAATATATCAATTCCAAAAACAATAAATATCTCAACTAGAGATACCCTCACACCACCCTTACCACTCCATAATCACAACCACAACCACAACCACAACAAAAAATGACTTGTATAAACAGAATTTTGAACATGAACATACACTGCACAAATCCATAACAAATATAATGGTGTATTTAGGTGTTGTAGCCCTCATTATTTGGTTCCACGTTCACTGGTCATGGGTGATCATATAAAAATTTCCATCCAAGGTCATCCAAATATCTTACTGAATATATGTGATTAATAAAATTAATATATTTTAAAAATTCAATAAGGAAACAATGAAAAAAAATCACTAGTTAAGCCGTTGTTCAAAAAGAGGCAACAAATTGCCATGATTTTCAGAAGGCATAAAACCCCTAAAAAATACAATAAGGACCAAGGATAACATATAAAATAAACATATCATCATAATAACAGTTCCAACGCGTCATTTATTACATCATAGTATATGTATTAAATTGGTTTCAAACATAACCAGTATAAGATATCATTACAACAACAACACATGATACACAAATAAAATAGAGACGAAGGGATCCCTACATGGAACAACACATGATCAAAAATTGGTCCTTACCCCAAAAATAGGGGTCTCAAAAGTATCATGAAATGAATCCAAGGAAAATTAAATCCATAACTACAAAATAGACACATGCCTCCATGGGGAAGAATGAATCTATGTGCACCATTTGAAAAAAACACACTATTATGAGAATATGTTAGCTTAGATGGGATATATCTTATATCAACAGAAGGGATGTAGTTTCAAGGGACATTAATGTCAGATCATGGTCAAGACCACTATGTTTGACTATTTAATAGCCCTTAAGAATTAAAACATCAATGATATAATTAATACCCTTTTAAAATCATTTAAAATATCTCAAACAAGGTATTAAACTTGATTACCATCAAATAAATCAAAAGAGTGTCAAAACTATATAACCGGTAATGTTGGAAATGACTAACCGATGGGTGAATCCTGACCCGACTCAGGGACAGCGAGTCACCGACATGATCCACTGATTCCTGACTCACTGACGTGAGTCACCAATGACCGACATATTTAGGTCCAACCTACATATGCCTGGCCAACCGACACTCAACCTACCGATTCCCAACAGACCAATGCATGACTTTCCGATGTCAAACCCACTGACGCATGACCTACCGACACCCAACCTTCTGACTCCCAACCTACGATGACCCATCCTACAAATACTGAGCCACTGATGTTGGGATACTGATGTGAGGTAGTGACTTTATGGCACTAACACTGAGGTACCAAGATGAGATAATGATACCACCTACCAACATGACCTGCTGATGCTGAGAAACTAAATAAAAAACATGAATTATGGAAAAATGTAGAAATAAGTTACCATTACCTACCAAATCACACCAAACAAAAAATGATGAAAAATTAATGAACTTCGGATGTCGATTCAATTACATCAGATACCTCCCAAACTTTTACCTCCGTCTAGAATCAAAAAAACATAGAAGAAAGATGGGTCTGAAAACCCACCCCATGAGATACTTCTCACGGGTAAACCACATGTGATATTATAAATATGGATTGAAACAACCACATCCAACAATAGATCTTCCCACATTTGCTGCCCCAAATGTCCACATGATACCCCACACAATCCTTAACTATCTAAATAGTTGAATTAGGGAATTACTTTCTGACTGAAAAGTACTTTTTTAATTACCCTCAAGGAAATGCCTTGTACCTTCCTTACAAAGGGCCCTCAAGGGGGGGAGAAAATAATTTAATCCATGTGAATCTTTCTATGCAAAAACCTAACACTCCCGCAGAAGAGAATCCAAACAGTCAAAGATCATAACTCCCTCACCTCGGCGACTGAGGCTTGCAAGGGAATCTACAAAAAATTGGTATCCCTCCAACTATAGTGAATGATGTGTCTAGAATCAATTCCTTAGACACACCTTATCAAGAAACAATCCAATCTGGGTGGTACTGACTCACCCACATAGGTTCAACCGCATCTTAGTTAATTCATCTTGATTATGAATATATTCTCCCTTAGTTTCACATGATAGGGAATTAAAACATGTTACACAACAAGGAAATAACTCATCTCCTAGAAAACATGTTTTAAACATTAAATTACAGGGAATGAAACACAAGAAAAACTCAACATAACTCTCGGTACTGTGCACACATCTGCATTTCCCACACAAAAATACAATCCTCCAGGCCACCATGCCTCCACAACACATGAACCAAAGGATGTTTATAACCATGAATCATAGTATCCCAATGATTATTGATCTCCACTAGTCTGTCTATTAATGTAACACCATCCTGTATATCCAAATCTCCTAAATCAATGACATGTGGGTCATCATGGAAATAACAACGAAGACGAGGGACATAAATGTCATCATTTACCCTCTCCAACTGTGATGGAAATTCCCACTGGTATTCCATATCAGTTACATTCCCTAACTCCCCGAATGGTTTGATTATCACGGGAGAATACTTCCCCCCTATAATGAACCTCTAATGCCCACATTGAGAGGAAACCATAAAGAGCACATGGTATCCAACCTCGAACTCCAAGGTCCTACACCAGTGAGTACCATACGACTTCCACCAGTCCTATCCTTCCTTCATCATTTCATGGAAAAGATTCACCTTCTCGGTCATACTCTGCACCACATATGGACCAAAAACAACTACCTCACTGACTTCTGTCCATCAAAGATTGCAAAGAAATAGACTCCCAAAAAAGGCTTCGAACGGAGCCATATCAATGGATGTGTGACATCTATTATTGTAAGAAAACTATAACAAAGGAAATTATATCAGCTCATACCAACCAATGTCCAAGACACATGCTCACAACATGTCCTCCAATTTCTATATGGACTTCTATATCTTCCCACCAATCTGAGGGAGGAAAGTAGTGTTGAGGTGTAACAGAGTTCCAAAGCCATGCTGAGAACCCCTCTAGACTCATGAGGTAAAATGTGTATCCCGATATGAGACACTTGATATCGGAACCCCATACCATTGCACCAACTCATCCAAACACATCTTCAATAAGGCATAAAATTTGTTCCACTACTTTATCTATAATAACTGAGATGATTTTGTCAGTCGGTCCACCACTACCCATATTTCATAAATACCTCCATAATCCCTAGGTATCCACGTGAATAAATATATCAATATTTCATCCCATTTCTACTCAGGGACATCAATGGGATGTAATAGACAACCCTGAACATGGTTCATTTTCTTCATGTACATGAACACCAAGCACATTTCCACATCCTCCAACTTATCTCACATTTTCTCAAGCTCAAAAGTTGCTCTCTCATGTTGTGGTACATCATAGAAACTCGTGGTTGTACTGCTAAGGGAGAGCTGTGAAACTCATGGAGAACTCCATCACACAACACCAATGAGATCATGCATCATCTACACCTCTGAGACTCCCCAATGATATACTTCAACTTATATCCATAGATTTGACTATAGTGTCACTTTAAAACATATAATCTACCACCATCCATTCATAGATCTAAGTGGAAGACAATTAAATCCTCGATCACTCATTTTGCATCTATGGATTCCTGAAAAACCCCTCTTTGTAACTTCTATCTCAAAGCATCAGATATACTGTTCATCTTTCCTATGGTATAACAGTTCTCAAAATCATATTCCTGATGAAAATTCATTCACCTCTATAGTCATATGTGTAGATATCATTGGGATGAGACATATCTCAAGCTCTTTGGATCTATAAAACCCAAAACGAACTCCCAAATGAGGTCATTACTCCAAAAACAATTCACAAACATGACCACTACAAGCTCCAGATTAGTGGTGTAATAGTTAAGTTCATGGGGACATAACAATATTGACCCGTAATAGATAAATCCCTATTCCTACATTAGAAAGCACCACATTACCTAATGAGAATCAATGTAAAATACGTCAAAAGTCACCACTTCATGTGGAAATCTTTTCATTGGAGAACTAACCAATTTTCACTTTCAGATAGTCGAACACTGCATAGAACATCCCTCTCAACACAAATTCTTCTTTTTTTCTGGTCATATCTATCAAAAAGACTACTATATGAGAATGATATGGTACTAATCATCGATAATATCCTCCCAGAATGAGAAAAATGAGATCCTCTTTCACTTTATTCGGTTCTTCCCAAGAAGAAACAACCATGTATTTTGACGAATCCTCTGCTACACCACGTTAAGAAACCACTTTTCCTTGGATGTAGACCCCCATGTTCAAAACAAGCACTTTGAGAACATTATTTAGATCTTGTGGAATCGAAGGACTTTCAGGATAGTATAGTGATAGTTCATATTCTACTTCTGTAACATCGAGAATATCAAAATATGAATGATGAATTAGAAGAGGAATCTGTCTAGGATCTCATGAAGGATAGAGTTAATAAGACTCATGAATATTAATGGTGAGTTCGTATCACTGAATTACATAACCATGAACATAAATTGGCCATACCTACACATAAAATAAGTATTTGGGATGTCACCCTTCATCACTAACAAAGGTTGATACCTAGAATGTATATTTAAACTTGAAAACCATCATACTCCCCAATACATGTAAAAAAGATCGTCTATCCATGGGAGAGGGTATTGGTTCTTGGATATCACCTGATTCAACCTGTTGTAGTATTTACACACCCTCATACCCCAATTTCCTTCTTCAAAAACAAGACTGAACCACCAAATGGTGAAACACTGTTCTTAATAACTCCCTTCTTCATCAGATCGCCAATCTGAATCCTTTTCTCCTATAGCTCATATGGTTCCATCTGATAAGGATCCCTCGAAATCAGAGAAGCACCAGGTCTCAAGTTTATCCCAAACACAACTTCACAGTGATCGGGTAGAGTGAAACCCTCCACATGAAAAACATCAATGAACTCTCCAACAACTCTGGGAACCCCCTCCATCATGGAATTCACCGATTCTACTGACACCATTTCCAACAATGAAGGAAGAGACTTCACACACCGGTTTCGCAAATGAAAAATCCTCCCAAAAAATCTACAAACTAGATATTTACGTCTATAAACAAGACTCTTCTCTAGAAGCATTCGATAAAAACAAGAATAGAGTATGACAAGTTGATGAAGGGATAACACTATATGGATACATATATATTAGAATGAGATCCCCACTAGAGTGATACAGACCCAAATATAGTGTAAATTCATAGAAAACATTTCTCAATCTTTTCTGACCTCTAAAATGAATCCCCAACACCCTAGGAATAAGAAGTCTTTCCAATCTATTCCCAGATCATGGGCATGAATGGGTGCAACAAAAGTGTGTGATGAACTTGAATCAAAAACAACATATGAAATAGTACAGAAAAAAATTATTCTACCTCGAACAATCTATATCCCCACTAGAACTGCTACTTCCATGGTTTGAAATTGCCAACCCCTAGCTCCTCTACCCCTCTACTATCGACTGCCTCCCAACCCACACCCTTGTAGAGGACCCTGAGTATTTCCAGGAGTTCAACCTCCACCTACTCCACCTTCTATCAGAAGAGTATGATAATACTATCCCTATTGATGAAGCATCCTAGATGGAAACTACTGTTGGGGACGACGTTGAACCAACCCACCACAATCATACAGAGCATGAACTAGGATCTAACTCTAAAGGTTCTAGTGGCCCCCACAAGTGAACCAATTTTTTTCCGAAGACTATGAGAAAACGACATTGACCAGAGGGATGAAAATGAAACTATTGTGGTCAACACTGTACTAATGGTATCCTCTAAGGCTCTGGTAAATAAAACCTATAGATTAAATCCATTCCCTACATAGAACCATGATATATCCCCTTTGATGGTAGATCTCCTCATGAGTACATCCTATAAACCACTTACCCCTTCTTCTAGACCACCAGAAATGTCATCAAGGTGAATGGAGTGACCTTTACTAGAGGGTAGGATGGTGTGCCTCCTATAAGTGTATCTTCAAAGACACCTCATCCAAAAAGATATCCACAGAAATGCAATGTATATCCTTGACCTTGATCCCAACCTCTTGTACTTACGTACTCCTCTTCTTGTGGGAGATTGAATCATTTCTCTTCTTAGAAATAATGATTGAAGAAGGGAATTCTGACTGCAAATTTGGAAAATAGACACACAGAACATCGGTATCCTTTCTCTCCCCAACGTACTATATCCACCACTAGAACACATCAACCCTTATCTGATTAACTACCAAGAGGACCCATTACTCCATCGGATCCCAGATCCAGGTAATATTGATCATCAGATCCTCAATCCCACTCTTCGTCTCTGAATCTAAAAATCCTCCTTCATACTTCCCAAGAGTCATCCGTAGGAAAGAACAAATCATCTTCTTATATTGGTAGTCCTCCTCCTCTAGATCACACCTCCACCAATCTTCCATATCAGACGACTAGGCATCAACTTATCATACCAGACATAGACGATGAGTGGGTACCATAACTGAAAAGTGTATAGGGAACTCCTAAGCCCGATTAGTATAGAATTTTATTTGGGATTAATTGTATCTCATGTTTTATTTTAATTTCACCAAAAAACTCACCGTAAAACGAGAACACATAAAATCATGATGCATGTACCTTCCCTAGGGAATATACCACACAAATGGTGTAACCATACATTGTAATTTAGAAAGCTCAGTGTCCTTGAAACAGATCACTAGGTGACCTAATATCTGGTGTCCAAGATGTTTTTCCCTACAATATGTCAAACACCATGATCACCAAACACAATTCCCTACTATCCCATGATATCCTCACCGTACCTACATCCAAAATCTATCATATCTCTCAACTACAATACATTTAATACCATTTAATAATCATCATCCTTCTCCAACATGATGTAAGGGATGGTAAACTTTTCTGACCTTTCATATTCAATATTAATAATAGATAATGACATTCGAGTCCTACCTCCAATAGGCTATTGGGTGGCGACTAGTGCCAAGGGTATTCACTCTCATGAAATTAAAGGCATTACCCTTTTTAGTAACCAATAATGGTAGATAAGTTGTGTCAACCTTAATATAACTCCAAGACATTTATATATATATATAAGAAGCCAAAAAACATCACATATTCATGTGTAAAGTAAAACATCTAGAAATACAATGAAAATCTCCAATTTAAATACCTAAAGAACAATCTAAGAAGAAACGTAGAAATTATCCTGATTCCCTTGCTTGTATGGTCTGGCACAGTATGTGTAATATCCATAGAAACATGTAAATAATTTTATATACATAGTATGGAAATATAAGTATACATAGTAAGAAAAACCAAAGTCCCTTATTCATAATTAAGAAAATAATACTAATGCCCCTATGATGAATAGAAGAAACACAAATGCACTTAATAATGTATACTATCCACACCCACCTCACCAAGGCATGTTCACCAAATAATGAATGTCAAGTAATCTAGTAAGTAGATTGATAATTGGGTACCCCACACCACTTTCCACTGGTTAACTGCTCATACCTAATAGTTAAATTTTTTGTGATACCATGTTCTTCCAAAAGCCCCGCAGTCACAATGTACCAACACAAAACAGGGCCATAAACCAGAATATATTCCTGCCCAGACAAACATGGGAAACAACTACACCACATTCCCACCTACAAATAATTGGTCCACAAACCTCCCAACATTCCTACCCACAGACACCGTGGACTCATTTTTAAGAAACCTCATAAAGAACACCTAACCCGCACACACATGGGTCTCGTAACCATACCATAACCTACCTAATGATTCTTGGGATACCAATGCCTAGAAGAGGTCCTAGAGAAGACCCGATAACCATCCATCCATCCTCCCACTGAGACGTGGGGAAGGAATGCCAACACCCATAACAATGTGAGTGTTTGGCACATAGTACTCAACACATGTGGGGTGCACATAAAAATAACAAGGAAGTATAAGTTTATTTATAGATGTCAAACACTCATTCCAACCTATGGGATGTCAAAAAAAATAACCACACCGCACAATTTTACCATTTTTTTAAACACTACAAAACACATCACCATGGATGATGGTCACATCAATATTGAATAAAAGGAACCCATCTAACATTTAATCACATGACTCTATTAAGAATTTACCATCGAATCCATCCCCATCTGGGAAACCACCAAATAAACCACACTATATGTAACATTAGAACCCATGCACACTTCACAAAAGTCTCTAGAAACTCTGGGAAAAATCCCACAGAACGTAACACCATCCCTATTCAATATTATCCAGATTAAACCATCATCAATAGCCATAATGTATGAAAATAAATACATCTATGAAAGCAACAACACTCCATCAACTTACAGTCCCACTGCACACTCCCCTTTATTGAAAACCAGTTCAATATCTGCCACTATTCATCCTCAATGTAATGTCACTATTTCCTTCCTATCATCATGTAACCCCCATCCTTCCAAATAAAAACCTCACTCGATACACCCTCTACATAACAACACTATACCTAGTAACATAATCATAGCATAACCCAAAACCTCATCCCTGCTACCCTACTATTTCCCAGATATAGTACCAAATTATAATATGTTCATCCATTCCGCAAACAGTCATTATCTAAACCTGAAATATCATCACATCACCAGTACCACTCAATACTCACATCCACACCACCAAAGATATCACCACATGACCAGAACAAACACATGGTCGAACCGAACCATACACACAACATAACCACACCAAATATAAATGTGTATTTTGGTTTTTTAGCCCTAGTTCTTTAATTCCACTTTCATTATTCATGGGTGGTCAAAGAAAAATTTTTATCTTGGGGAATCCATACATTTAACCAAATATACGTGATTAGTAAAATTTCAGAATTTTAGTCTTATAATATGGAAATAATTAAAAATATTCACAAGTCAAACATGTGTTGACAAAGTGGCCACCAATTGCCATGATTTTCAGTAGGCATACAACCCTTACTAAAAACGACCTGGATTAGGTATAATATATAAAATAAAGTGATCATCATCATCATAATCCAATTACCTCATTTATTAATTATTATTATCTCAATTAAATTGTTTTCAACAATAACCACAAGAAGACATCTGTACACCCACCATGCATATTACCAAAATAAAAGAGAGGCGAAGGGATCCCTACTCGGAACAATAGATAATCAACAATCCCTCCTTATGCCAAAAACATGGGTAATTCAAGTAGCCATAAAAGTCCCCAAGGTAAAATGAATCCATAGCTACAACACAAACACATGACTATATGTAGAATAATGTATCTCAGAGAACCATGGGAAAAAGAAACCAAACTAGAAAGAGAAGATCATGACATCATAGAGACTGGTCATATATCGATGGAAGGGAAATAGTTTCAAGGGCCATTAATGTCGGATCATGATCCAGACCATGTGGTTTGACTATTTCAAATCCCACAGAGAATTTTTATATTAATGATATAATTATTATCCTTTGAAACAGCTTGATGAAAGAATATTCTTGGTCTTAAACTCGATTTTTGTCCAATAAAACCAAAGCGGGGAGAAACTGGAGAACTGAAAAAAGTTGGAAATGACTAACTGATGGGTTAGTCATCGAAACGAGTCACCAATATTGTGTCCCCATTGTGAGCTACTAATTCCTGACTCAATGACGTGTGTCACTAATACCTGACCAACTAAACCCTGACCTAATGACACCTGGCCTTCCGATGCCTGAACTACCAATGACCAGCCTACTAACACTCTACATACCGATGACTAACCTACCAACGTTTGAGCTACCACTTCACAACTTATCAAGGCCCGACCTATCGATACCCAACCAACTGGAACTCAACCTACCATTTTTGTTCCTCCATCCCTAAGTTACCTATGCGAGATACCAATGAATAGTCACAAATGCTATGTTGCCAATGAAAGAAACCTATACCACCAACCAACATGACCTATCGATGTTGAACTACCAATGTAAAAAACATGAATTTCGGAAAACTCTTAAAATGAGCTATTATTTCCACCTTAAATACCCCAAACACTAGTGTTTGATAAAGTAATAGACTGGTGAGGTGTATGAAATTGCTGGATTATTTATTTTATATGATCCAAATAATTAATTATATTTTCATCAACACGTCCTACAAAACTATATCTTACCTCTATAAATCCCATATTCCTTAATCAAATGATAATATATTCATTATAAATGTATCCTTCAGTAATGTTACCCTTTATTTATGATTTTTTTCTTAACATATGATGTTAAATGTCCAATATACCTATTAAAAAAGTATGATTTTTTTAAATAAACATCATAACTATTAAATTGGAAAATAATAACTTATAAAATTGATGAAAATTAATATAATGGAAAATACTATGGGATACATTAATTGATAATTTGCATGGCCTATCACCTTAAATTCATTTACCAAATGAGTATATAAATAAATCATCAAATTGAAAATGATGGGGAAAATATCATTTCAAAATGAAATATTCTTCATACAATTATTTTATAATTGTTTCAAGATCAATCAAGATTAATGTCTTATGAAAATGATATGTTTATTAATGTGAAATGGTTAACAAAACAACATTTATTAATTTAAAAAATAATAATTTTCAAAGGTAAAAAATTTTCAATTAGAATATAGGAGTGATGAAATTTTATCCCATGTCATTTTTGTTTCCTCAAATAAACACATCATTAAATGTTATATAAATATTCATTAGGAATCTTCATATTTTTTATTATTCAAAGGATATATCTATTTAATGACTTTCATTGAAAATTGTAATGACGTAATAATGTAATTCTTCTCTTCTCTTTGATCATACTTGATATTCAGTTTTTAAATGTATTGATTATTATTATTATGATCCATATATTTACTCTACACATTATCAATTGTATAAAGAAACTTTTCGCAAGTATTCATTTCAATTTGGATCACATAGAGGATATAATGTAAATATCGATTTCCATATAATGGAGATTAAAAATATAATTTTTTATCTGTTAATGTATTGATCTATTATCTCATAATATTTTATTTCTTTTTTCATATTTACTTAAATTTAAATATTTTCCAAACTCATTTATGACATTTGAAAATTGTTCAATTAAACAAAATATATATAAGTACAAAAGTGTTATCTCCATTTCTATTTTCTGATTAGCCATTCACTTATTAAAACATCAATGAAATTTATCTAGGAATGAATATTGTCAAATAAAACAAAGAATTATTCATTAATAAATTCTTTGTGAAACAAAATCAATGATACAAAATCGAACTAAAAAATATATATTTTTATTTCAAACTGAAAATATTCTATGTCATGTAATGTATCTAATAGTCTATATTAGGAAAGAATTAATTTTGAAAATTTTCTATATAAATGTATAATACAGTTCATCCCCATAATTTTATATATATTATAATTCCATGATACGATGGTAAATTTAGACATTAATGTTATTTCCATGTATTTTATCTTTAAATCGTCCCAAATATAATGATTAATGTTTTTACAAACAAATTCTAGGACGTAAATTATAGTGTTTTAAAAAAATTGACCAGAAAACATAATTTAATCATATAATAGTGAAACAATTGAATCAATGAGATATAAATAACAAACCCACATTTCATGGATAAAATCCCATTAAATTATTTATTGATATTCTTACACAATATTTAATTACGTATATATTATAGGAACTCATTGTAATTATTTTATAATGGATGGAACTTCATATGTTTGATGATTTTAGATGTCATAAGGATTAATAACATAAATTTTTAATGGAAATTATTGTAAAACAATCTCAAATGTTTTAATTTTGGATACATCAGGATAATACACTATTATAGAAATTCATTACCATTTAATGACAACCATATATAAAAACAAGATAATTATTACTATTCATTTATAATATTCTCCACAGTATAGAATAGCTTCATTAGTATATTATTTTACCCTCATATAACTACTTCCATGATTGATAATAACCACTTTTCTCTAATAATAGGATGAACGAATCCTAGATCCTATATGCAAATGAAGAAAAAATTGAAATATGATAGGGATTTATGTATTTTTTATTTTCACATAAGAACATTATGATGATAAAAATTAGCATAAATTAATTTTTTGGAATACTTTTGATATCAATAAAACAATTCAACTATTTCATCGTTATCTAATATAGAAAACACATTCATTCTATTAATATTCATTTATTTTAGTTTTTGAAACCTCTTCTGTTAATATATAATTCCATAGATTTGGTTTTCTGATAATTATATAAGTATCATTAAAGTTTGAATCCTTAATTTTTTTATTAGTTCATTTGTTAAGATATTGATGGTGTTTCTATTCTATACAAAATTAATTATAAATCATTTTATAAATATCATTATCCAACAAATTTATAATTAGATGTCCATTATGATATAAGTCAAAAATAAATATACCTTCTATAATGTTTAACAATTTATGTAAATTACAGTACAGATATTGTGGTGGAATGTTTTTCATTTTCATTTTCATAATATATCATCTCCCATAAACCATCTTATGAATTTCCATTTAGGAAATTGGATTTTTATTATTTCATCTATTGGTATAATTGTATTTATAAAATACATAATCATCATTAAACTATTAACACATTGATATATTTTTGGAGGTAATGTACACTAACATGTAATCATATATATTTTATTTCCTAAGAATTCAATTTTTTTATTATATATATATATATGAAAAAAATAATAAATAAATATATATATTAATTCCCTAGTATTTGTTTTCAATTGTGGTATGCTTTACGTCAAATAATTAGAATTAAAAATAAATTAAACACTTAGGATGATCAGTTCTTATTTTTTAGGAAACCATTCTCAAAAAGTTATGATCAAATATAAATCTAATTGAATAGTATAAATTTCTATTTTTAAATTATTAATTTTTTATATCAGAACCTCAAAAATAATATAGAAAAAATTATAAAACATATTTTTTAGATATTTACTATTTTAGGATATGTTAATATATATAAATAAAAGTCTCTATATTAATCTCTTTTTTAATTGAAAATTAATTTCAAATTCCAAAATATATACCATTATATAAATATTGAAATTCTCTATAATTGATGTTTCAAAAATCATTAATAATTCAAAAATAAATTAAAATAATTACATATAAAGAAAATATATGTATGTAAATAATAAGATGTACTATATTATAATATAAACTTATAAATATCATTATTTATAACATGAGAAAGAAAAATTAATAATATAGTTTTTTTAAAAAAAATTATGTTATATATTTACTCTAATCTATTAACGCAATTTTATTCCTCATGAAATAAAATAAAAATTATTTTTCATCATTTATAACTCCATAACATTACATAATAATTTCTACAAATACATTTAGACAAGACTAAATCATTTCAAATTTCTTGAAGATCATCCCTAGAAATATTAGCATACACACAGACTCTCTTAAATCAATTTCTTGATTTAAAACAAAAAATAAAAAAATTTATTACAAATTAATTGATTTCAACTAATGAATCATCATCTTAGATAAATTTGAAAACATATTCAATTGATTTACTAAATCTAGAAAAAATCGAACAAGATTTTTTTTTTCAATGCAAAATATCAATGAAAAAATGATTAGGATGACTCAAAATAGATTGACTGAAATGGTGAATATAAGAATTAAAATACAGGAATTATTCATTTAAAATATTATTTATCAGATTTTAATAGTAGAATAACAGTGTTTTATAAAATTTCATTGAAATAAAAATTTATTTCTTACAATATGCAAAATCAATATAGGGGAATATGGACAATATATGTGTGGAAGAAATGGTGGCTAGTTTGTTTAGTGCAGTCAGGTCTGGTGGTCATGTATTCATGTTTCAAAGAGGTCGTAATGTTTTAGTTGAAAATGTTAGAGTGGAAGATATAACTTAACAATAGTGGTGGCACACTCGAATAATCCTTGGTATAATTAATATATTTGAGGACAAGGGTATAGTGAATAAGGTTTTCATAATAATATATTGAGGATTTTATATTATAAAACCCATAGAAAAATAATTAATAATGGTTTTAAATAAAAATTCTACAACATATTTGATTAATTTTTTTTAAATCATTTCCCACAATAAAATATTTATCAATTTATTTCTTCTTTAAGAAACCCCACTTTCATAGATATTACCAAAAAAATTTAATGTAATGGAATGAATAATAATGTAACCTGTCAAGGGGCATCATCACATACTATTCCCAATTGGTTGATTGGTTATGGATACTACCCATTATTTTAATGTTTTCACAAATTAATTTTATTTGGATAAATGAACGATAATAGGAAATATTTTTATACATTAAAAAAGTGAATGATATATTCTTGTATATCCATGAATGTCCATGAAAATCCATCAGATTAATTGGAAAATTATTCATAACACATTAAAATTTCAATGCATGGTATTAAGAATATATATATACACACACACATATATATATATATATATAAATTTTATAGTCTAGTAGTTTTCAATTTTAATAACATCCAAGAATTCACTATGGGATATTTGAGTCAAAAAATTTATTAAAAAGCCTGATGGGGTGGAAAATATATTCTTCCAAAATCTATTAATTTTCTATATATATATACTTCTCTGAGAATGGGAATGATATCCATAATCATTCTGTTTTGTATGAGCCTTACACCACTGTTACTTCTCCAAAAATTTTATATATACTCAATTTTAGGTTATATTCATTGTATCTATTTGAAATGTATCCATGGAGTATTATGAAGGAAATATATGATTATTCATCTTATAATATATGATACACGCCCATCCATAAACTACTGGACCACACATGGTTCAGACAAGAAAATCATTTTCTTCAAAATTCAATAGCATTTTATTTTAATTCTAAAAATTCTTTTATTATGTCCTTGATGATGAAGAAAATAATTTTTATATATTAGTTTAATATATTTTAGGTGTTTCGTTCATTTATATTTTATCCAAATAATCCATATTTTTTCATGAAAGCACTACAAAATCACTTCTATTTTAATCAATATCTTTAAAACATTGAAATCTATTAGTTATATGGATTTCAAGTGTATTTATTTCTCGTTATATTAATTATTGTTTAATATATTTAATTTAAAAATCCATTATAATGTAATATCCTTATAAATCAACCTTTATTGTTGATATTTTTTAAAAAATCATCAAGGTCAGTTGTTTTAATGATCCATGCATTATTATGTACACCATAATTTTGTAAATTATTATTTTACTAAGAACTAAGGACTCGTGTTAAATTATGATTTCTGAGTTATATTATTCATCAAAACAACCTTCCTCTAAAGAGTTGAAGAATCATTGCACCATAAACAACCATTGAATCAGTATTTTTAATTTTATAAATCAAGGGAATCATTTTAGGAGTTATCCCTATTTAATGGCATATAGAATGATGTATCCTTCAACAAAATAAATCAAATGTAACCTAGATTATAACATAACTGATATATATTATGTTATAATTTATGTTAATAATTAACTACGAAATAATTTTACTGGAACATGTGTTCATATTCTTTATGTGTAATGAACATAATGAAAAAATAATAATGCATTTGATATAAATAATGAAATAATATATCTTCATTACATCCTAATTTTATTTTATCCTACACTCACATTAAATATAAATAATTACTATTGAAATTGTTATTAGTCTAAATTAATAATAATACCATGAATCTTAAACAAAAATTAATTATTTTTTTCATAATTTCAATACCAATTATACAATAATCCATACCTTATTTTACTCTTTATATTCATGATTAAATTATCTAAATCCCTATAAAATGCTAAATAATAACACTTCATGATGTATTATTAAATAATTAGTTTGATAAAACCTCTAGATAAAAATAATGATATAATGTTAGGGAAAGTGGTTAGATATTTTATTCTTAATAAATAGATACAATCATTATAAAACATTTTAAAATGTTATTAAAAATTACGTAATTCATTAAAATGGTATGAATTGACAATTTTAACAACATGCATAAATTATCCTATATTTATATCAATCATGAAAAAGTCCTCACTTTCTCAATGTAGTTATAATTTCCCAAGAAGGTTTTGTGACGTAAGTAATGCTTTCCAGAAATTACATGTTTTAGAATATATAGACCCTCCTATTCCACCATGTGTAATACAAGAACAACAAATAACCCTTTATATATTACATCTATTTTCAATAATGTTACTACTCACTTTTACATGTATATAATGACCTCTATATTCTATCCCAAACAAAATCCATATGGTTTCACCATTTCATTTACTATTCACCATTTTCATCTAATATAATGGCATTGAATAAAAAAAAATCCAAAACACAACATCTTTGATAAAAAACCCACCTTTGTGTGTTTTTTAAATTTGATATTAAATAAAATAACATATTTAAACATCAGCCTATATCAGAATTCGGTTTCAGCTAGTCTTGATTTTAAATTTTTAAATGTTTCCCAATGAATTTGAAAATTAAATTAAATTGGAACACTAACCCGATATTTAAAACATATATCAGTGGGGAAATTTTGACTATTTAAAAATCCATAATAAGAAATAAATAAAAAATTACTCTTCATTATGTAGAATTGGATTCACATTATATTAATCACAAAAATTTCTCCTCCTTTGATAATGTATCTTCTCACATTTTGTTAAAATTACCCATTATCCAATTAAAATATTTATTTAAATAAATTTACTTTTTCAATTTAAGACTTTAATTTGATTAAATTAAAATATTATATCCATTATCTTATTGGAAGAAATGTTTCTTTTTGTATATAAAATATTTAAAACAACTAATCTTGATATTATTCACACTATATTTTTGTTTTATAACATCCAGACACACACAAAACCATTATCCCAAAATTATAATTTTTAGAAAATTTTTATTTAACAATTTTTTATATCAATGATATAAAACTACCTTTTCCAACGAATGATTTATAAGTGGGATACTAATTAATAGTTTGTGTGATAAAAAAAATAACATATAATATTACATGATTCAATAATCTATTTATAAAATATTTTAATATATTAATAAAATAGATTATTCTCATTTCAATTCCATTTTTTCATATGAGATACTGTTTTGAGAATTCAATTACTTAAGATATATCCTTGAGATTTTAATCACACTCCATCATTTTTATTCAAATATAAATCCTTCATATATTCTAGGTAAGGTAACTAAATGGTAAATCCTCAAGTGGGTTTTAGAAATGGTTGTAAAATATTTCGTGATAAATAGCTCAGTCCAAATGTTTTATTATTTATAAAGGCCAACATTTTTTTGTTCATAGATGATCTTTCATGAAAGTGATTATTTCATGCTTAACCCGAATGTTTTTGTAGTTTTGGTGGCCAAAATCATTATTGAAAAAGTATATCAATTGTCACCATGTTTAATGGTGGATATTCCATTAATATCATATTTGTTTCATACCTAATGATTATATAATTAAAAAAATAACTATGTGAGAACATAAATACATTTATAATGGATATTTTGTATAATTATAATCGTATTAGTGATGAGCTATAAATGATGATCTAATTTTTTATCATTGAAAAAGTTGTTATAATCATTATATAGTCTAAATTTAATTGAAGTTTTTATTTTTTCTATACTTCACACAAGATATTTATTATCGACCACATAAACAAATGTATTAACTTTCCTTATTTTATTAATTTTCTTTCTAATCATTAATATTGTGTGAGTTGAGAATTTTCCTCAGTTTTTGGGACGAAATGTTGGGGTATTTAGTAGGGTGCATAGTCTTCACCTCTTTATGTTCAATGTATTGTAATAGTAATCTAAATGATTGGTTTTCAGTGTGTGTAATATTTCTCATATGTCATCTAGTATTCACATAGTTTATTATTTTAATAAAATTTTTCATAGATCATGTAATGTATTATGCTATCAATTATACACTCTAATCTATCTTATAAAAAATCACTATATTGATGTCAGAATTGATTTTGTTTTAGTGGGAGTTAACTACAATCAATATAAATTACAATAAAAAATTATATACTTATAATATATTTTTTTATAGAATATATTTTGTATTTTTTATAATGAAAAGGTTGATGATAATATTCCAAAGGTCCTCTTTTTTCCTTGATAATTGATTTACATAGAGAATATGGAAAGAGAATAATTGTAATTTTATGAATAATTTTTTTTGATTTTGATAAGGATTTCATTTTCATAAACTGTATACTTTAACATTCTAGCAGTGAATATTTTGGGCTGACTTGTGATAGACCAAACACACACACACACACACATAGAGAGAGAGAGATATATATATATATATGAGAATCGAGGGACACAACAAAATATATTTACAAATAGAGGCTATTCAACATTTCCATTTTGAAAAAAGGCCAAATAAATCACATTAATGATTTCAAATTGATATTATTGATGCTAAAATTAGGGCTGGGGATGTTTAATAATGATTTATGAACAGTTGTATTTCTTTGATCACACTCCTTGGTATATGACACATTGGTAACAATAATTTGTAATTTCAATATTAAAAATACTTCTTTTTATAAGGATATATGGAATTTGAGCCCGATTCATGATATCAGATTGAGAAAATTTCATGGATATCGTTGAATTGAAATCGATTTAAATCGATGAGTATGTTCACCACAATTAATTAATTGAATATATTTTTAATCGGATATGTAAATAGAAAAGAGTCGAGGAATATAAGATAGTCTGGATCCTACATGATAGAAATGTGGGAAAGGTGGTTGTTTCCTCTAGAATTGGAGATGACCTCATTGATTAAAGGCTCAAACATTCCAATCGGTTTCTAATAGGTTTATTTGTAGAACCAAAAACATCCAATGATTCCATATCCATTTGGACATACTTTCCAAAGGTAGGCACTCATTAGTTGTGGAATGATGAGGTTTAGGAATTTGCATTGGTCGATAGGATGGGAGGTCGGACTCATCACACATTTTTTTAGGGAAATTATTGTCTACTCTAGGACTCTCATTCTAGATTTATGTTATGTTCGTGAATCCTTATTACATTACCAAGTATATAATGAGCTTTCCTGAGGATTATTCACATATTTGGGATCTTTAAGACTGGGGCTTACTCTTGAAAAGGAAGCCCAGGTTAAGGGAATTATGACTAGTTCTTACTCTTAAGGAGTATGCCCAAATTAGGGGACTTGGGGCTTACTCCGAAAAAGGAGGCCCAAATTAATGAGTACATCGGGCTTACTCCTAAGGAGGATTCCCATATTAATTTGAATTTGGACTGGGGCTTACTCCTGAAAATGAGGCCCAAATTAAGTTTTTTCTCATTGTAGAGGATGGGGTTGAATGAATGAACTCTCTAACATTAGTGATATAAAGATGTGTAAATCACTAGGTTTTGAGAGATGTTCCACAGAATTCCTTTCAGATAAGGAATCCAATAAGGAAATCATGCCATAAATGGCTTTGGAGAGAATTCTGAAGGCTCCATCCTGAAGAGGATAGGTGGATAGGTTTATGGGGGGGTGAAATAGGCAAGAATGACACCCAAAAAGAGAGGGGCGTGCAAGTACTGTGTGGGCGCGCATGTCCTGGTCACGCTGGTATACTTGCGCAACACATGGGTACATGTGCGCCGGCCAATACTTAGGGTAGAATTTGGGAGATGTTTGGCTCAAGACTTTGATATTAACCGTGGAGACTTACAGAAGAGATGTGTGCATGTTATGTGGAAGGAGTAAGGAGGCACACAAGTGTGGCCATTTCCCTTAAGGGCTGGCCACCCAGGCATGCAAGTGATGATGAGTTTCAACACTTAGGATTTCCACCCCCTCTTTAGATCTTCCATTCTAGGTAAAAAATTACATTAGAAGTGTTCGGAAGCTTTGAGAAGAGACTAGGGTGCTTGGAGCTCAAATTTGAGGTTCTGGAATTTTTTTCGTCCCTCAAATGGGGGCCCACAACTGTATTTATAGGAGAGAGAAACCTTGGTCGAAATTTCAAAGAGCGTGTGCAAGTCACCTGCGCGACCATTTGTCAGTACGCAAGTCTATTTGCACGACTATGAGGGAACTTGCGCGGCCCAAATGGAATAGAACACGTGTTCATGCCTTTTTCAATTTTTTATGTTTTCTTAAAAGGATGAATCAATTTATGCTAAGGCATTTCCCTTTTCATTCATTTAGAATCTGTGACAGAAAGGAGCATCAAAAAAAGTCCCCTTTAGAGTTGGATCTGAAAACAAACGAGGATGTGACTTTGAGGAAAAGAAGAAAAACAATGGAAAGGCAGTGCGTAAGTGTTGAGAGTGAAGAGGGCGGGGCGTAGGTGTGAAGCGCGCTGGATTTAGGTGCGCTGGCTTTAGGCACGCAGGGGTGAGGCATGGCCTATATATAGGCTGCCATTCTCGCGCAAAGCACCATATTTTAGGATTTCGAGCACTCATCGTGCATGATTTCTTATCGGTGCAAGTTTCTATATTTTCCATTATTTCTTCGTAGTCACGCTGCTATTAAGGAATTTGGACTTGAGTTTTTATACTAGCTAATGAAAAACATGTGTGACACATTATACTTGCGCGACACATCCATACTTGTGCGCCAGGATTAGACTTGTGGGCCTTAATAAATTTTCCATTTTTTCAGATTTCTTCACATATTTTATAAAAAAATAAACCCATTTAAGAGTTAATTAATTCAACTATTGTGCATATTCAATGGATCCCATGATAATTGGAACGGCTGACGAACTAGCTAGTAAACGGATTGATGATATGATGACCATCGTTTTCCATGATTACTATACTGTCTGCAAAAACACTCTACCATATTTGGCTATGTATTTGAAGAAGTATCATCGTGACTACCCCCAGAGAATTTATCTACCTTTGTATGGCTATGGTCATCTGTGAGAAGTTACCATTCCAGAGGAAGAGAACTATCTTCCAAATTCTTGGTTTCAGAATTACATCAACTTTGCTTCAGCAAATATTTAATGTGGAGGAGTATTTCTAAGTGCTGGAATAGTGGAGAAGGCCCATATGATGCATCATATCTCTTGTACTCTAGATATGAAACCTCATAAGCTCGAGCTGCAACCACATTGTTGTCCCTCAATCTTCTGAAATTCTCAGATGGATCAATCCAAAGGATGGAAGAAGAGCTGGGACTTCCGTCCTTGAGGAGGTGTAAAGCCAACCTGGATGTGGGCATACTGGGTGCGACAAACCTTTGCAGAGTTTGTCGAGGATTTGAATGGTATTTCAATATATGAAGTCATGTGGGCTTGGAAAACATATGTTTATAGTCATGAAAACATCATGCCGGAGATACTCATCCATTAGAGCCCAGAAACCAATTCATTCCATCTGAATCATGGAGAAGTAGGAATCAGTCTGTGGGATGTACACAAGATCTCATGGCCTCCAATTATGGGTGATATGTATGATGAATTATTTCATCCCAAGGTGACATGGAATGATTCAGAGAAGACCCCAGCTTTGGCTTAGGAATTATTGAAAATCTTCCCCAAGCTCAAGAGTTCAGAGACCTCCTTGACTCATTCTAGAATGGATATTCATCCAAAGGAATGGATGAATATATTTCATATCGATAATAAGGAGAAGGAGCTGAAGGAGAAGGGATCAAAGGAGAAGGGATCCAAGAATAAGGGGCCCAAGGAGAAGATGCCCACTTGTCCTACCACATTCCCCAAAACAGAGAAAATGGGTGCTCCTGGAAAATTCTGGCCGACCCTAGAGGCAGGGGAATTTGAGATGTGGGGATATGTGGTGAATCAGAGGACCCCAAAGAAGACTCATCTGGCAGGCTTCTTGGCCTTGTGGCTCAGCTTTTATCTTATGCCAGTTAGGGACTCGAAGGGAGGTGTCAGGCTAGGGACCTTCATTATTGCGGCAAAGTTGGCTGAGGGAAAAATGGTTGGGTTGGCTACCCCAATTTTAGTAATGATTCACATGATCTTACTCCATGTCTTCATGGGTAAGTCTCCTTTGAGAATAGTTGGACCATTCCATGTGTTTTTGGGATGGATCAGCACTCACTTCAGGACATATAATATATAGAATGGAGTAAAAATACCCAGAAGTTCGTTCAGGCCATCAGTGAAGGCATTATCTGGAATTGCTCCACTTGCTCTCAATTCTTATGACATGAAGGTGATGATGAGCATGTATAAGGAATTCAACTTCTTTCCTTATGAAAATCTTCCAACCGGGTGGTTTTTTGATGATGGAACAACCAGGCTGGATTTGAGGGCATACATACTGGCCTGCAGAGATGGTGTGTTGGTCGCCAGAACTGACGGAGAGATTATATGTGAGGCCTATGCTTCATATATATTTGAACTTCAATTCATGTGTTTACAGAATACTGATGTATCTCCCCCTGTGCATGTCAGGTCAGAGTAACATCTGATGGTTTCTCGGCAACTATGGTTGCTGACATCTAGGGAGAAAAGGCGGCATATAACTTGGTTGAAAAGGCGGCATATAACTTGGTTATATCATATGCCAAGAACTGGATAGCAGCATATCCTAGAGGGGTGTTGAACCATCCAGTTAATCAGGTGGTGAAAAGGAAGAGGACTGTAGAGAAAGAAAACCTTCCTCATGAAGGTGATGCTTCCCCACCTGAAGCTGATTCTCTAGATTTCTCATCTAGTAATGATTCACCAGATTCCCATGATGGTGATGATGAGGCACAAAAACAGCAAAGCGGCCTCGTGACCTATATAATCCTCCAGTCAGAATCCAAAGACCCACTCCATCAACTGCTGGTGAGTTACATCATTGTGTACATTTAATCACGATTACATTATAGAGAAATAAGTCTTATTTTTTTCACTATAAATAGGTGCAGGATTGGGAAGAAATTGAAGTCCATGATTGTAGGACCTCCCTCGTTTCCTTCTGGTACACATAATGAATATCTACGACCAGAGGCT
This sequence comes from Viscum album, assembly GCA_963277665.1. Taxonomy (NCBI): domain Eukaryota; kingdom Viridiplantae; phylum Streptophyta; class Magnoliopsida; order Santalales; family Viscaceae; genus Viscum; species Viscum album. The sequence continues at coordinate 1,330,137,131 of OY728163.1, forward strand.
GTCCAGACATGGAGGAGTCTATATTGTGGTACTAAGACTGCCTGGATAGATTTTTGCGATGGTCTACAACTCCATGGAATAGGGAATCTTGTGGCTTCTACAAATATCCATTATGAGGACAACCCCAATGAAGTATGGGCTTACATCAGAGAGATGGAAATGCTCATATATGTCACTGACGATTACATTCCTGTCACCAAGCGGGTAAAGAAAACGATAGATCGTGGTGCCGCTAAGGGGACTGATGAAGAGTGGCACAATTACGTATCCCCGGAAGATGTATGTTTTCATTCCTTATTTTCCTTGCAACATGATTTGAATAAAATCTTTGTTAATTAAGGAAATTGTTTTCTTCATTCTACAACTTGAAAAGAAAGGAACTATTGAGGTTACTTCGCCACAATATAGCCCTGGTGGTACTTCCATTGGGGCTGCTGATGAATCTGCTTGCGAATTGGGTGAGATATCTCTGGGTCAGTATGCCATGAATGAATATTTTTACATGGACTTCAATTCTCCAATTCATGTTCTTGTAAGGGAGACTACTGATACTCCCAAAAAACCAAAGAAGCAAAGGCAACTAAGGAGGAAACCCACACCTAAAGGCCTTATTAGTAGAGGTATGTCCTTCAGATAATCATGAATCTATACCCATGAAAAGTTTGCTCATATTTCTAGGGATTTAAGGGGCTTCTTCAATTTCCCCTCTGAGGGAAAGGACCGATCCTTCTTTGAGGACCATGGAGGGTGCTGTGGGACAATCGAAAATTCAGGCTGACTTGGCTGCTCCTAGAGAAGAGCCAACATATGTTCCCAGTATCCCTTCTGCTACTTTTGTAAGAAGAGAAGAACCTGCTTCTGGTAAGTAAATAATGATTCATAAAAGGTTGAATGAAACATCGACTGACTTCAATTCTGTGATACTTCAGGGTCAACCCCTACATTAGATCTTTTAGAGGCTATAACATGTGATGCCATGATTTTATCTGAAGATGTTGTCCAGGGTCAAGGACCATTGGATGAAGGTCTCCAAGAAGACACATCAAATGCTCCATCTGGTGAGACTAACCAGGATTCTAAGATGAAATTAGATGAAATGATGGAACTTGGTGCATCTTTCGAAGATTTTCTAAATCATGTTAAATTACCATGTAATTTAAATGATTATGGATGTGAGTGTTATCCTTGACTGCATAGTCAAATAATAGCATCTTTAGGCTGACAAGTCTGTTATGTAGACTGTTTATGCAAGGCCACCTAAGGGCACATGCAGCATAGTCAGGCAAAAGAACTCTTAGAAATTTGCTTTTCTACTTCTAAATAACTAGTGGACCTTTATGGGGATTCAAATTTTCAAAAGCATAGAGTCTGATGTATGGAGAGAAGTAACTGAATATGGAGAAGATATTTCCAAACATGATTGTCTAAGAATTGGATGAATGTAACTCATATGAAGGTCTGACCCAAATGCAGGGAAGGGAAATATAATCCTTAGACATGAATACTTTCAGATCATGAAAAAAATAGTATGGGACAGATATGTTAAGGATAGAAATTTTTTTGTGGATCCCTACATATTGACATTAAGACAACTAAAGACAAAAGATATTTTTTCCCCAAGAATGATGTTACCACTATTTTGACAAACCCGTTAGGTGGTTGAATTATGTAGGTCCGCCTAAGGGCATTAGGTGCATAGTCAAATAATAGATTCTTTTGGCTGAATAGTCTATTATGTAGACAGTTTATTCAAGGCCGCCTAAGGGCACATGATGCATGGTCATGCAAAATAATTCTATGAAATTAGAATTTTTTTGACCAGAATCCAAGAAAATGGTTATGAAGATATGGAAGTCTTTACTACTAGAATTATGACACAAAAATATGGGTATTGTTTGATGTATGCAGAGATTCACAGATTAATTCAAACCATAATCATGTTGTGTCTAGATCCTGATTTGAAATATTGGAATTCACTATGTATTCCATAAGGATGGGAATCATGCCGTACATAGTTCTTGAAATACAGTTTAACGTCACGTGGGAAGAAAGTGTGGGAGATCTTAGTTTAGGGTCATATAACTCAGACCATGATAAGAAATACATTGTATTTGTTTTCATGGGGACTTTTCAGCCGAGGGACAGAAAATGGAATTTGGTGGTAGGCCCAAAGTCTTGGGGATGGATTCGAGGGACACTCGAATGTTCCTACGTATCCCATGAGGATGGGAATCAAGCCCACGTAGTTCTAGAAATACCCTCTCTACTGATTTGGTTCGTACAAGTGAACGGTGAAAAGGGGACATTAGTTCAATGATGGTTTGACCCAAGATAAAAGGTTCAGGCATTACGATGTATGCACATAATCATTGAAATATAACATGATTGAAAATCAATGTAAATAATGATTCCCTCTCAGGTGAGGGTATCAATGAATATTGTAGTTTATTTTTATATAGGACAAAAATGTTGTACAGTTTAACATCGTATAGCAAGGAAGAAGGTGAACCAATGTGAAGAGATTGGTTTTGGGATTGAACCTTGGGAGGTTGCCTACGTACCCGGCCAGGAAGAAAAGGATCAATGTATGTGTAGTTCAAATAATGAATGAATTAGTGATCAAGTTGGTATTGGGGACAAAGACCTAAAAAATGGTGTTGGGACTTACACATTGTTATCATCACAGAGAGGGTGTTATAGTTGACATTTTCTCTAAGATCATGTGAGTCATACTCGGTGTGAGAAATAAGAGGTTGCAACAAACATAACAATACATAGTTTAACATCATGTAGGATGTATGAAGGGACTACACATTTTAAAGTCTTTCAGGGAGGAATATTGGTGCTACACAGTTTAGTGTCATGTAGAAGGGAGAAAATATAGTTTAACATCATGTAAGATGTATTAGTGTGTTTTACATTTTTGCGTCTTGTAGCTAAGATGATGGGCACAATACATTTTAATGCCATGTTGGATGGAAGGGGGACTGTGCATTTTAACTTCGCGCTGTATGGATGAAAGAGGACACAATTTAATGTCAAGTTGGACATATTAGGTATTTTCTCACAGTTTAACCTCATGTTGGAAGAAAAAGGGATGATACAGTTTAGCGTCATATTGGATGATGCTTCGAATAGTTTAAGGTCATATGCATGGACAATTGGTTATGCAATTTAACATCTTGCTGGACGTAAGGGACTTCTGTATAGTATAACGTCATGTAGTTAGGATGTCACATTTTAATGTCATGTTGGATGTAAGTGCCAATAGTTTAAAGTCATATGCATGGACCCTTGTTGAATTTTGTATTTATAAAAAATATTTCTTCAGAAATCTGGAATTGGTTGGAGTAGTGATGAGTTCTCCATCTATTAAAATTAAAGAATAAGCTCCATTGGAGTGGACGTTATGTATTGAATAATGTCCTTTCCATTTTGTCTCAATCTTGGGAGGTTTCTTTCCTAGTATCATTGGAGTTCTGAGAACTAATACCTATTCTCCCTGAAAAAATGAACGAAGACAAACTTTTTTTGTTGAAAGCTCGTACTATTCGATTCTGGTAGACTTCTATATGGTGCAGGGTGCACAATCTTTTCTCATATAACCATTCAAATTCATTCAATTGCTTTTGAGATTTTTCATCTGTAGATGACTGATCAAAAATGGATACTCTGACAGAGTGTAGTTGAACCTCAATTGGCAAGACTGCTTCCATTCCATGTACCAATTAATATGGATTTGACCGCATTGTAGTGCGGATGGTAGTTCGATAAGACCATAAAGAATGAAAGATTTTATCACGCCATGACTTCTTATCTTTATCCACCATATTTTTTAGTATATTTGACAAAGTCTTGTTGAAAGTTTCTATCTGGCCATTGGCCGCTGCATGATACTGAGAAGAATGATTGGATTTGATGTTGTATTCTTGATACAACCTCTTCACCTCAGATGAACAGAAGTTGGTGCCATTGTCTATCAATATGGTATGAGGGACACCAAATCTGGTAATGATGTTAGACTTGATGAACCTAACAATTCATTTTGAACTGACTTCTTTGAGAGGTATTTCCTTCACCGATTTGGAAATGAAGCTAGTAGTAGTAATAATATACTTCAACTGCTTGGATGTAGCCGAAGGATAAGGTCCCACTACATCCATTCCCCATGTGGAAAATGGCCACGAGTATTTAGTTGTATGATGAAACTCTGGGGTTGATGAATGAAGTCTGCATGTACATGGCATGAATGACACTTCTTTGTGAAATCAACACAATATTGAATCATTGAAGGCCAAAAGTATCCAAGCCTTCGAATTTTATCAGATATTCTGTGTCTAGACTGGTGGGCACCACAGACTCCTGCATGCACTTCTTCCATGATAGCCATTGTCTCTTCACCATCAATGCATCTGAAGTGAACTCCATCAAAACAACGTATGTAGATAATTTTCCCTAAGTGATCTAGGATATAATAAAGAGTGAAATTGACCACACATCTATGGACTTGTTCCTTCCCGAATTTATCAGGTGGAAGTGTTCCATTTTGAAGGTATTCCCTGATAGGTGTCATCCATCCTATAGTATGACCATATGGTTCAGAGATGGGACTAATTTCTTTGATTTCCTCTATTGTGGATTGAACATAAGGTGAAAGTGTATGACAGTGGGCAATATTAATGGTTTTCTTGTCCCGATTTGGATTTTCTAGAGCTGTGGCTATATTAGCCAGTGCCCCGGCTTGGGAATTTTGTGATCTTGGGACATAAGAAAACATCGATTCCAAAGGAAACTCCGCAATTAAATCTCTGACGTAATCATACAAAGGGATTAGTTCTACTTTTCTAATGGAATAAAACCCATTGACTTGTTTGATTATTAGTTCTGAATCACCTTTCACCTTTAACTGATCCACTTGTGCTTGAAGTGATAACTCCAAGCCTGCAATGAGAGGTTGGTATTCTGCTTCCTTATTTGTACCACCTCCCAACAATGAGAAGAAATAAGGTAACACTGCCTTTTCTGGAGAAATAAGAACAATTCCTAAAACAACATTGTTGAATTTAGGATTTTCAATTTTCCTCCCTATTAGACAACTAGAAGCACCATCGATGTTCATTTCCCATGTTTGAAGACATTCGTGAATAGAGAAGACTTCCTCATCAGGGAGTTCAATATCTGAAGATTTGTCTTCTACTGAAGGGTGTTCAGCAAGGAAATCAGGCAGATCTTAGCCCTTTATTTCCTTTTGAGACACATATTGAATATCAAATTGCTGCAAGATAACTACCCACCTTTCCATACGTCCTATAAGAATTGGAAAACTATGTATGAATTTGAGCAGGTTATTGCGAGATACCAATTAGACCTCGTGATGTTGCAGGTAGTGTATCAACTATTGAACTCCAAAGATTAATTCTAGGAAGCACTTCTCAATATTTGCGTATCGTGTTTCTGCTTCAAGTATAGTCCGACTGAGATAATAGAGGTTGTTTTCATTCCCAACATCATTCTTCTGAGCAAGAATGGAACCCAATGATCGCTATAGAGCTTTCAAGTAGAGGATAATTGGTCTTTCTTAAACATGTGGAATTAACACCGATGGACACCGGAGATACCTCTTGAGAATATCAAATGCTTCTTGACATTATTCATTCCACTTATAAGTGACTCCCTTAATCATCAATTTGGTGAAGGGTAGACTTTTGCCTGCCAAATTGGAGATGAAATGCTGAATATAGGCTATGTGTCCTTGAAGTCCTCTAAATTATTTTAAATTTCGAGGAGGTGACATACCTAGTATTTACTTTTCCTTCTCTGGATTGACTTCAATACCACGATGGCATACAGCAATGCCGAGAAATTTTCCTTAGGTTACCCCAAAAGCACATTTTAAGGGGATCATCTTCAAATTGTGTTTCCAATGTTTGTGGAATATGATTTCCAAATCATCCATGTGATTAGAATGTTGCTTGGATTTAATCACAAAATTGTCCATAGAACATTCAACAATCTTTCCCAGAGAGGGTTTGAAGATAGGATGCATGGCACGCTAATATGTTGCGCCTGCATTCTTTTGGGAAAAGGGAATTACCCAATAGAAAAACACACCCTAAGGGGCTCTGAAAGCTGTATATTTTTCATCTTATGGATCTATTCAGATTTTATTATACCCAGAATATCCATCCATGAAGGAAAGTTCTCCATAGCCAGCTATTGCATCAATCAATAGTTCTGTAATCAGAACTGGAAAATCATCCTTAGGACAATGCCAATTACGATATCTGAAATCAATGCAAACTCTAATTTTCCCATTCTTCATTCCCACTGGGAAAATATTATCCAACCATTTGGGATATTGGACTTCTCTGATGAAGTTATCTTTGATAAGCATATCCACTTCAGCCTAAATTTTGGAAGCATAGGTTGGGTGTGTTCTTCTAGCATCTTGTTTGATTCCTCGATGTTCTTCTGGAAAACCCAAATGATGAGTGGAAACATTAGGATCAAGCCTTGGCGTCTCTTTATAGTTCCAGGAAAATATATCTCAATTTTGATTTAAAAACTAAATATACATCTCTTTCTCTTTAAGAGTCATGGCCACACTAATTAAAGTGGGGCATGGATCTTCTTTTGTACTCAAATTTATTTCTATGAGTTCATCCATGGTGGTAGAGATACCATCTTCAAATGCTAGAGGAGCATTCCTGAGATATTCTTATTATTCTTCAACATGTTTTATTTCTTCTGTTTCTACTTTCATAGTAGATGATGAAGCAGAATTTCCATAATCAGAAGAGATGTCAAAATTTGAACATCTTGAAGAAGAAGCTTCCATTTCTGACCTGATTGACAATGAAGGGTCTTCGTTGGGTAACAAAGAGAAGATGATGGACTGAGAATCAACATCATCGTTTACCTCTGACGTTGGTATAACTTTCTCTTGCCTGATTGGCGACGTAATGACTTGTTGGATTTCAACAGATGAAATGAAGACATCTCCATTTTAGCTTTCATCATTGGTTGGTGGATCACCACTTTCTCCCATGTTGTCTGGATTGATTGCCGAAATTGACATTATGGAGGTTTCCATAAGAGTATTTTGATTTGGGTCTATCCTATCAATTTGACTGATAGGAAACACATAATCGGTACTCACATGTGTAAATGGGTTTACTGGAATCTTTCCCAAACCATATGGAGCATTAACTTTGGTATTCTCCCTTGTTGCAGATTTATCTTTTCCCTTTATGTGATAGAATTCCTCCTCAATGTATTGAGATTCAAATTTCGTGAATGAGGATTTATCACCATACAATGTCCCAATTTGACCATCAAAACAATGATTGAGACATTGATGGTATGACGAAGGGATAACTGCATGACGATATAACCAGGGTCTACCAAGGAAGAAGTTGAAGGCTGAATCTTGATCAACAACCATGAAATCTAAATAGGATACAAGATCTCAAAACTATGTTCTTAGTGTAATATCACCCATTGGTTCTTGTTGATTTTTATCATATCCTTGTAACATCAAAGTTGAAGGAGATAAATCAGATTCTGTGAGGCCCAATCAATGAAGTGTATGAATGGGGATGAGGTTGACTCCTGAACTATTATCAATGAAGACTCTGCAGACATCTAAACCATTGACCTTTACAGATATGTATGAAGGTCTGAAATTTCCATGAATGAAATCATCTTCATCTTCATCTGTGAAAGATATCACTGCATTACATTCTTCAGGATTATTCTCAACATGTTAAGCTTCATCCACATCAATTTCAGTTTCAAACACTCGAGGACTCGACAATGCCTCGATGAGTGCATCCCGAAGATACTTTGATAAATTCAAGGAATCCATAATTGATAACATGGCTAGTACTTGGGCAAAGAGATTCAATACATCATACTTCTGATCCAAAGGTCTGCGTTTCCCAAGAAAAACATGTGGTTTCATAGGTACCTTATAAATAGATGCCTTGATGTTGATGCATCTTGTACCAGGATAGGAGTTGGTAACACTCCTAGATTTGGAAGATTAGACCGATTAGGTCTATTTACATGCTGAGAGAAAGAAGGTGGAACCTTCAACCGATCTTCCAGAGTAATTGTGCTAGGGCTGAGTCTGCCTTGTGTGTAAGATCGTTCTTGTTCTTGTTGAGCTCGTTCAAGGGCTCTGCCATGATTTTCTTCTGCATAAACAGTTCTAGCAGGGGTAGAATTAGAATAGTGGCCTCTGAATGATCCACATCTTCCCCTTTATCCTGAGCCTCTGTAACTTCCTTTGATTCCTCAGTTTGATACAGGGAATTCGGGCTCATCAAAATCGAAACTGTGACTGGCATATGGATATGTTAATTGAATCATATTAATAGATCCAAAGATCAATTCTTCATATGATGAAGACTCTTCCTGATTATCCTATTTAGGCTGTTCCATTTGGTGGGGTGGTGCCCATGGCTTTGAAGTAGATGACATGAAATCTTCTAGAGTCAAAGACAACATAGGCTTTGACACATACTCATATTCTTCTGATTCTTTTTCTTTCATTGAATCATGTCGTTTCTTTGTGGATTTTCCCTCTAATGAAGAGGGTTTTGCTCCGGTATTCATGGTAGAAGGCACAATTGGATTCCTCAATTGCGTTCGCAAAATGGAATGAGTTCAGTTGATTGTTTTTCTGACCATCCAATCATCATATTTTTGTGAATTTTTGTTCATGACTTCTTTCCACTCGCCCTCCTCCCTTGGATCTGTAGCAGTAACACATGCTTCCTGAGTTGAAGAAACGTTCAGTTTGACTTGTCCCAAGTCGACCATTTTTTGCAGGAGGTCCTTGAAAAAAAACACTCCTGAATGGGATGCCCCAACATCTGATGAAATGGGAAATAATTAGGGCGGTCATCATCTCCTTCCTTACTCGGACTCTTGGGCCTTGGAAATTGAACCAAATTATTTTCCCGAGCCGAAATGAAGTAACCATGATCTTTTTCATTTCGGAAAGAGTATGTTTTTCTCTTCAGATCTTCAAATGTTTTCTATCTTTTATCTCATTGATCGTCTTGACGAAACGACCTCTGTTGCTGATGCTCAAGAGGTGGATCCCTTTAAGGAGATGAATGTTTTGAAGTAGAAGCAGGTACTTCTGCTTGTTTAAGCATAACTCTAGCAGTATCTGCTTTACCAATTCTCCTTCCTGGAGCTGATGGAATTACATGAGCTTTGTCCTTAGTCATTATAAGTTAATATTCAATCTATTGAGTGATTTAAGTATGGTCTCGAAACCCTCCTATGTATCTCACAGGGATCAGTGGTGTGCGCAACTCATCATGTAAATTCGCCACACAAATTGGAAACAATTCCTCTTGAGGAAGTGCTAAACTTAGAGAATATGTTAACCCTTTCTAGTGAGAAATGATATCTGAAACCCTTTCAGTCTCCATTTTCTTATTGTTTGTAGGATAAAAACCTATTTTCTTTGGCAACATTGAGCTAAACTGAAGAAGGAATTTTTGGCGAAGATCCTCCCATCCGGTAATTTACCGGGATTGCAAGCTTGTGTACCAGACAAAACCAGGTCCTTATAATGACTTTACAAAACACCTGAGCTTAATTGCTTCTTGTTGGTGAAGGGTTCCCATCATAGGATCGAAAAAAGAATCAAAATGTGTTAAGTGTTTCTCTAGATCTCCTGAACCATTAAATATTTGGAATATGGTACTTGCAGAATTTGATGGTGGAGGAATTGCATCAACCCATTCAGGGAAAGCTCTCTTTTCTGGTTGAATTTGAGCATGATTTCCCTCCATAGCTTCCAAAAGAGCTGTTAATGACTCAATAGTAGTTATTAACTTTTGAGAAACATCCGGTTGAGAATGGACCTGAACAGGTGCAATAACTATTGTTGGTACATATGTGGTGGCTAGTACTGCAACTGATGGTAGCACCACCAATTGTTGTTGCACTTGGCCCTTTGGATTATACCTGTAAGGGTGTATTGATAGAGGAGGATATTCTTGATCCATATTAGTAGCCACAAAAAATTCCATTGGTTGACTAACTCCAACACGCTTAGGAGGAAGATTACATTGAAGTAATTCTGTATTCAACCTCCTCAATTCCTTCATTTCTTCCACCTTTTGTGCAAATATTTTCCTTAGTGAGAGCGATTGGCCTTCTCCAGAGGAAGGGTATGTAACCTGATTCTTTCCTTTCCCCTTGTTATCTCACTTTCACAGAGGGGTAAGTTGGTTATTTGAAGGATTACCTAGATTCTGGGTAATCCTATGATTTCATGTACGCACACCTTCTTAATTTGTGATTACGCTTACAACTTCTTGAGTAGGAACCACTTCATCTGAACCCTCGGAGTGAGCCTCATATGGGGGATCAACAATAACAGAATTAATTACATTAATTTATTCATAATGCATTGCATCTCTTCTATCGGCATTTCTACGATATTGTTTTTTCCATGTCCTTGATGAGGCATTGCCTTTTGTTGATTCCATCCATTAGGAACTTCTTGACAAACCATAATTTGGAGGGATTCTCCTGATAATTTGGCTCTTCGTTCCTTTTGAAGCTTCTTCCCCAATCGAGAGAATATTGTCTTTCTCTGAGAAAGGGATTAAGGATTTGAAAAAGTCCCCAGTCTGGTGGACTGGGGCTGTTATTTGTTGATTTTAAGGATTGGGTTTAAAGAGTCCCTAGTCAGTCAATATGGGGTGGTTCATGACATACTATATCTGATACCTTCTTTAAATCTATCATGATCTTGCAGATATTAGTCCGGAAATTAGCTGGATGCATCAACCTGCATCCACTTTTATCACCCAGCTCAAAAGACCATTGGATGATTTCTGACACTTCTATCACATGATGATGTGCTTGCTCTAAATGAGAGGCATGTTCAATAATCATGTTTGATTGATGCGGGAGTAATTCAACAACTTCTTCTCCAAATGCTTGATTTTGAGAGGAACTAGTTGAGGCCTATTCTTAGGTATGATTTTGATTACAATCAAAACCCATTGACTATAGCCGGCTATGGGAATAACATTGCATGAGACCATTTTCAGCGGGCTTTGCTGACTGGAGAGTACAGTGAAATGTATCACTCCATGAACACCCCATCCCCTGATATGAATACTAGATAGGGCATTGACAATTAACTGGCGCAATATTCTTAGTTCGCCAAGGCATAAACGCTGAAGGGCTCTCTGTTGCTTTTCAGCCTTCGTATATCGAGAAACTGAGAGAGAAGCCAAGTCAGGTTGGCACTGTGACCCTTCTATTATCTTTACATGATTTTCATATTCATCCTAAGATAATAAGTTATTTTTCAACTGAAAAAGAGTTTTCCATATATTGAGGCGAATATCAGGAATTCCATCTTTCGTTAACATATCTGGAATGTCATACTGAGAATCATCCAGAGGCCAAAGCATAACTGGCACTTCACCTTTCGCCAGTTGTTTTCTCATGTTCAGTACTTACTCTTTATCATTCAATGATGATTCTTCTACCTAATTAGACTATAGCTTGTGGTTACTTGTTGCTTCATTGGATTCAACAAGATTGGTATATAAATCACTTATCAAACTAGAATTTTCATGACTTAGGGGTGGTTCGGAGAATGACCTACACCCTAGGATATCTTCTTGTTGAGAAAGTATTTCACTTGCTAATGGTAAAGCATCAGACATGTCCGACTTCACATTTTCACATGCCTAAAGATAAGAGGGATTTCTCATCACTACATTGTCCATTGGATAATTTCCAAGAAATGTGAATCACTACTGCAAAGAGGACTTTCGAATCTAAATTCATCACCATGGTGAGGACCACCATGGTGGGTTATAGAAAAAGATGAAATGTTTTTCTCCTTGATCTTCTGACCACACAGACAGTTCTTGTGGCTCTCATCTGAAGATGGAACTTCGAGGTCGACCGAATTTTCATGAAGAACGCCTTCATGAGGATGTATCTGATGTAGACATTTGGAATTAATGTTCCCAATATTGGGAATTGAGATAGAAGAATCTTGAGTTTCAACAGATAGTTGTATGAGTGCATCAATAACTCCAGCATCGAGTAAGGTCTTGTCACAGATGGGCCTTTGATTTCATGACTGTGTTGGGCGTTGTTGACGCTCCTTTCGTCACAGAATCTAATGATCGGAAAAGGGGAATATCTGAGCTCAATGTGATTCATCCTTTGAAGAAACATCAAAAATCGACAAAGGGATGAACAAGGAGAACATTACCCATAGGCCGCGCAAGTTCCCTCATGGTCGCGCAAGTACACTTGCGCGCCGCCTAGTGGTCGTGCAAGTACTTGCGCGACACCTTATGGTCGTGCAAGTGACTTGCGCGACCTAAGTGATAACCGCCCGGTAACCGCCCGGTAACCGCCCAGGGTCTTCTTTTGCCTATAAATAGACCCTGTGGGCCCCCCATTCGAGAGGATTTTTTTCCAGAAACTCGGATCAAAGCTCCCGACGCCCAAGTCTCTTCTCAAAGCTTTTGGAACACTTCTAAGTTAATTTCTTACCTAGAATGGAAGATCTAAAGGGAAGAAGGAAGGCCAAGTGTTGAAACTTATCAAACACTTGCGCGCCGACTTAATTCCTTCAATATAACTTGCGCGTCCCCTCTCTGGAAGAACCTCAAGAGGATTATAAAGGGTTTAATAAAGAATCGCTCAATTATTTCAACTCTGGTTGTAAATCGCGCAAGTATCCCTCATGTCGCGCAAGTATACTTGCGCGACCAATACTTGCGCGCCGCCGCAGGACTTGCGCGACTTTAAATACTTGCGCGCCCCTATCTTTTTGGGTGCCCATCTTGCCCATTTTACCCCTCTTAAGCCATTTCACCTTTCCTATTCAAGATTCAGTCTTCAAGATACTCTTCAAAGCCATTTATGGCATGATTTCTTGATTTGACATCCTTGTCTGAAAGGAATTCTGTGAAATATCTCTCAAAACCTAGTGATTTAAACATCTTTATGTCACCAAAAATTGAGAGTTCATTCATTCAACCTCATCCTTTAAAGATGAGAGAATCCTAACTTGGGCATCTTCCTCAGGAGTAATCCCCAATCAAGTCCTCTAAATCTTGAGCATCTTTCTTAAGAGTAAGCCTCAACCCCAACTTTGGGCATCCTCCTCAGGAGTAAGCCCCAAATTCTTAAAAGTTCCCAAACTTGGGCATCCTCCTCAGGAGTAAGCCCCAAACCTTAATCCCTAACCTGGGTCTCCTTTTCAGGAATAAGACTCAGTCATAACCTTGGGCTTCCTTTTCAGGAGTAAGCCCCAAGTCCCCTAACCTGGGTCTCCTTTTCAGGAATAAGACTCAGTCATAACCTTGGGCTTCCTTTTCAGGAGTAAGCCCCAAGTCCCCTAACCTGGGTCTCCTTTTCAGGAATAAGACTCAGTCATAACCTTGGGCTTCCTTTTCAGGAGTAAGCCCCAAGTCTCTTAAAATTTCTCTTAACCAGTCATAAATTACCTTTGATTTGGGTTTCCTCTTTAGGAATAAAACCCAATCATAAGTCCCCTCCTAACTTGGGCATCCTCCTTAGGAGTAAGCCCCAAGATTAGAGTATTCAAATCTCCATGAAGCACATATAACTTTGTGGACCCTGTTCTTGGATTTTCTCCCTAAAAGTAAATCCTAAACTTTCGTCTATCTGGGCAGTCATCTATACATAAGCCCCAAAACAAATTCTTATGATTGCATCTTTTATGGCACAATTGTCTGAATTTTACAAATACCTCTTGTTTCTCACACCGAGCATGACTCACGTGAGCTTAGAGTGTAAAAGTAATTATGACATTCATCTTTGAGCCATCAATCATAAAACATCATATCCCATTCCTCGAACTACGTGGGTTCTGATTCCTTTTTCAAAACAAAGGATACGTAGGTAGCCCATTTATGGGTTCGATCCCAACATTGAAATAATCTCTGTCCTTCTGAATAACGATAAACTTCAAGTGCCCCACTGAGTGGCTTTAAAACCAGCCTGGTCATCAAAATGACCAAGAGACTTTTATATAAATGTTTTGAAGGATACCATTGACCAAGAATCTCTAAACAAATATAGATGATTCTATATTGATGAAGAACCTCGAATACATATAAAAGATTCTCTAAATTTCTTGCATATTTAATCATTGATTGTTAAAACTAAAGGAAAACTCATTTTATACTTGGTAATGTAATAAGGATTCACGAACTTAACTTAAATCTATAAAGAGAGTCCCGGAGTAGACAATAATTCCCCTCAAAAAGGTGTGATGAGTCCGACCTCCCATCCTCTCGACCAATGCAAATTCCTAAGCCTCATTAGCCCACAAGCTAATGAGCGCCTGCCTTTGAAAAGTAGGTCCAAATGGATGTGGAATCATTGGATGTTTCCGGTTCTACGAACAAACCCGTTAGAAACCGATCGGAACGTTTGAATCTCCCGTCCAGGAGGTCATACCCGGATTCCGCGCGAAACAAAAATGGTGAACCCGACGTGAATCCTTAACCAAGTTAAAGTGATGTTCTTCTTATCTGTTAGGCCCTTTGGGCCAACAAGGCAATCATTGACATGTGCTCATCCAAAAGATGCAGTGGCTGGATTCATCTTGATTATGTCTGTTACATGGAACATGCACTCTTTTTTCAAGATCTTCTACAAAAATGGCTTTCCTTAAATTCACCCCTGTGAATACTGCTGCTGGGAACACCTCTACTGTGAGGTCTGCTGCTGTGAAAACCAATGCTGCTACTCCTGCTGGAACGTCATCCGCTCTGAGGATGACATCACCAACTCAGCGTCTTCAACGCTGTGTTTCTAATGCACTGGTTAAGGAGTACCGTCGCAACGGTACTATCCCAACTCTGGAGGCCGCTCGTCAAGCCCTCCAAGTTAACAATTCTACCTGGTCGTCCGGACAACGGCGACCAGCAATCAAGAAGCAGACGGTGCTGACTACCGTCTCCAACCGTTTCAGGTCGTTATCCCCGGAACGCAATTTCCATTCACTCCCTTACTCCGAGGAAGTGAATGAGCAGGTTCTGCAGGACCTTAATTCAAAAAGACAGGAGTCCTTCTCAAGGGCTCCCATCAACAATCGCCGCTAGACTCGTGCGGTAGTGCGCCCTCAACATGATGAGGGTACCGACTCTAGGCGTTCAGCTCAGGTTCCTCGAAACCGAGCAGGCAAGATGAATCGCCAGAGACGGAACCCGGTTAACAATAGGCAGGTTGTCATCCCTGTCATCTCCGGAGAAGTCCACCAACCTAACTTGGTGGCAAATAACGAGCAGGCATACACACCTGTTCGTTTTAATCCCTCTGTCCAGCAGACTCGTCTGGCAGCATCAAGCCGATCCCGCCAGGCAATTCCGGCGGAGTACCATAGGCAGGAACATACACCTGCTTATACATCAGCAGTTTGTCAGCAGGCTCGTCTGACTACATATGATGGATCTCGTCAACCGCATTTGACGAAGTGTAATCAGCAGGCACATACACCTGCTAATACTAATCAAGCCTACCAACAGTCTCGCTTGGTAGCGCACGGAGAAGTCAGTCGGAAAGCCCCGACGACAAACAGGAGGCAGACTAAACTCTCTGCCTCCACACTTGAGTACTGTCAGGATTCACTGACAGGAAAAGGAGGACAGGAGCAGGCACATACACCTACTCCAAGCCCGAAATGGACGTATATCCATGTTCCGGCGGCTGAAGTCACCAAACATATTTTGTCAATGGTGAAAGAGCAGAAGCAAATTCCTGCTCATATTCTGGATGCTTGCCAGGATATCATAACAGCTTCAGCATCATCTCAGGGACAGACACATAAATCTATCCCTAGCAGTGGAGTGACACATCAACAATTCACTCCGAAACAGACACACACATCTGTTCCAGTCCAAGAGGGTTGTGGGGCCTACTCCCCCATATCATATGGACAACCAAGTCAGGAACATACACCTGATTTGAGCGATGATCGTCAGCCTAACCTGACCATCTTTCCTGATCAGGCACATACACCTGCTCAGAGCAATCACTTTCGTCATCAAGTGATTTCTAAAGCGAGTAAGAAGGAATCTAAGAAAAAGATCCGCCCAGCACAGTCAGGAGATCAAAGGCCAATCTGCAACAAGGCCTTGCTCGATGCTGGAGTTCTTGAAGCCCTCAGACATTTATCTGTCGGAATTCAAGATTCTACTCCCTCAGTTCCCAATAACAGGAACATTAACCCCGAAGGTCTTCAACAGACACTTCCTCATGAAGGCTTGCTTCATGAAAATTCGGTCAATCTTGAAGTTTCTTCTTCAGATGAGAGCCACAGGAACCCTCTATGTGGTCAGAAGGCCAAGGAGCAAGAGATCTCATCTTTTGCTGTAACCCATCATGAAGGTCCTCTCATGGTGATGAACTTCGCTGCGAAAGTCCTCTCCGCAGTAGTGATTCACATTGTCTCGAAAATTCTTCAGAAGGCAATGTAGTGACGAGAAAGCCCTCCTATCTCGAGGCACTTGCAAACGTAAAACCAGTCATGTCTGAAGTTTTACTATCGGCAGGTGAAACTCTTTCTCCATCAGAAGATAGCTTGGGGTTCAGGTTATTCTCCGAACCTTCCCTGGGTCATTCATCTTCCAGCATGAATAGTGATTCCTCTACCAATCTTTTTGAATCCGATGAAGCAACAAGGAAACACCAACTCTGGTCCAAACAGGTAGAAGAATCTTCATTTAATGATAAAGAGGAAATGCTGAACATGAGGAAAAAACTGGCAAAAGGTGAAGTACCAGTCATGTTTTGGCCTTTGGCTGATTCACAGTATGACATTCCAAAGATGTTGACGGATGATGGAATCCATGATATTCGTCTTAACATATGGAAAACTCTTTGTCAATTAAAGAAGAAGGTATTATCTTACGATGAATATGAATATCATCTTAAGATAATAGAAGGGTTACAACGCCAGATTGATTTGGCATCTCTATCAGTCTCTCGGTATCCGAAGGCTGAAAAGCAACAGAGAACCCTTCAACGTTCATGCCTTGGCGCACTAAGAAGATTGCATCAGTTAATTTCCAATGCTCCATCTAATGTTCATATCAGAGGATGGGGTATTCACGGAGCACTGCATTTCACAGTGCTTTCCGGTCAGCAAAGCCCGCCGAAAATGGTCTCATGCAATGTTATTGCCCATGGCCGGCCACAGTCAATGGGATTTGTTCATAATCAAAATCTTGCTCGAGATCAAGCTTCAACTAGTTCCTCTCAAAATCAAGTATATAGAGAACAGGTTGTTGAATTGATCCTACACCAAGCAGGCGAGAATATTGCACAAGCCTCTCGTCTAGAGCAAACACGTCATCAAATGACAGAAGTTTCGGAAATCATCCAACGGTCTGTTGAACCAGGTGATAAAAGTGGATACAGGTTAATGCATCCAGCTAATTTCCGAACTAAGATTCCCAAGATCAAGAGAGATTTTAAAAAAGATCTCAGAAATAGCATGTCAAGAGACACCCCAGCTTGCCAGACTGGGGACTTCTCTAACCCAACCCTTAGAATCAACGAGTGGGATTCGAGGAGTTGAGCGGAAGCAACAGGAACACCCCCAGTCCACCGGACTGGGGACTTTTTCAAATCTTCAATCCCTCCCTCAGAGAAAGTCAGTATTCTCTCGATTAGGGAATAAGCCTCAAGAGGAACGAAGAGCCAAGATGTCAGGAGATTCTCTCCAAGTGACGGTTCTCCAAGAAATTCATGAGGGATCAAGTCAACGGAATGCCATGCCTTATCATGGACATAAAAGGATACAATATCACAGAAATGCTGATAGAAAGGATTCCATGAAATATGCATCCATTAATGTCATCACTGCCGTTGCTGCTGATTCACCAGATGAGGCTCAATCAGAGGGATCAGACGAAGAGGTTCCTGCTCAAGAAGTTGCGCACACTGACCTAAATGAAGAAGGTGTGCGCACACGTAATCAAAGGCTTACCCAAAATCTGGGTATTCTTTCAAGTAACCCACTTCCCCCTCTCTGAAAAGGATCCAATAAGGGGAAAGGAATGAATCAGGTTACTTATCACCCTTCCTCTGAAGGAGGTCAATCGCTCTCATTAGAGCAAAGATTTGCACAACAGGAGGAAGAAATGAAAGAATTAAGAAGGTTGAATGCAGAACTACTTCAGAGTAGTCTTCTTCTTAAGAATGTTGAAGTCCGACAGCCGAAGAAATTTGTTGTAACTACTGAGATGGATCAGGAATATCCTCCTTTATCAGTACACCCACAGAGGTCTAATCCTACGGGTCAAACACAACAACGGTTGGCAGCACTACCATTAGTTGCAGCACCAACCTCCACGGCTATCCAAGCACCATTCATTGCACCTACCCAAAACCAAGTTCAACCTGACGTTTCTCAAAAGTTAATAACTACTATTGAGTCATTAACAGCTCGGTTAGAAACTATGGAAGGGAAACGGGCGCAAGTTCAACCTGAAAAGAAAGTTTACCCTGAATGGGTAGATTCAATTTCTCCTCCATCCAGTTTTGGAAACCCTATTTTTCCTACTTTCAATGGATCAGGCGACCCTGAACAACATTTGACGCATTACGTGTCTTGTTGTGATCCTATGATGGGAACTCCAGAACAACAAGAAGCAGTGAAACTCAGATGCTTCGTGCGAACCTTGCAAGGACCAGCTTTTGTCTGGTATACAAGCTTGAAATCCCGGTCAGTCATCGGATGGGAGGATCTTCGTCAAAAATTCCTTCTTCAGTTCAGCTCAACATTGCCAAAAACGACAGTTTTCGATCTTACAAACTGCAAGCAAAGGGAGAATGAAAGAGTCTCTGATTTCATTGCTCGTTGGAAGGGATTAACATATTCCTTGAGTTTATCACTCCCTCAGGAGGAATTGTTTCCAATCTGTGTGGCAAATTTGCGTGACGAATTACGCACGCCATTGATCCCTGTGAAATACACAGGAGGGTTTCGAGACCTTACTTCAATCGCTCAACAGATTGAAGATTCCCTTATGCAGGCTAAGGTTAAATCTCGTGTAATTCCATCAGCTCCAGGAAGAAGAATGGGTAAAGCAGAAACTGCTACAGTTATGCTTAAACAGGCACCTATACCTATTTCTACTTCAAAACCTTCATCTTCTCGAAGGGCTCCACCTCCTGAACGCCAACAACAAAGGCTGTTTCGTCCAAATGATCAAAAAGATCAACGACGAAAACAATTTGAGGATATGAAGAGTAAAACTTACTCTTTCCGAAGTGAGAAAGTTCCTGGTTACTTCATTTCAGCTCTGGAAAATAATTTGGTTCAATTACCAGTGCCGAAGAGACCAAACAAGGAAGAAGATGAAGACCGTCCCAATTATTGTCCCTTTCATCAAATGTTGGGACATCCCATCCAGGAGTGTTTTGTCTTTAAAGACCTCCTACAAAAGATGGTTGACTTGGGACAAGTCAAATTGAAGGGTTCTTCAGCTCATGTAGCGTGTATTACCGCTACAGATCCAGAGGAAGGAGGCGAGTGGCAGGAAGTCAAAAGCAAAACTGCGAAAAAATATGATGATTGGATGGTCAGAAAGACAATCAATCGGACCCATTCCATTTTGCGAACACAATTGAAGAAGCCAATTGTGTCTCCTACAAAAGATGCAGTAAAGCCTCCATCAAAGGACAAATCCTCAAAAGGGCAGCGCAATTCAAAGAAGAAAGAGGAATCAGGAGAAGATGAGTATGTATCAAAGCCTAAATTGTCTTTGACTCTGGCAGATTTCATGCCATCTACTTCAAAGCCACGGGCACCGTCCCACCAAACGGCACAGCCTAAACAGGCTAACTTGGCAGAGTCTTTATCAGACGAAGAATTGATCTTTGGTTCTGTTAATATGATTCAATTAACAGATTCATATTCCAGTCTTGATGAGCCTGAATTCCCTGTATCAAATAAAGGAACCCGAGGAAGTTCTAGAGGTTTAGTATATAGGGGAAGACGTGGATCTTTCCGAAGCCACTACTCTAATTCTACCCCTGCTAGCACTGTATATGCAGCAGAAACTCGTGGTAGAGCCCTTCAGCGAGCTCAAAATGAACAAGCAAGTTCTTCTGCCAATGGCCAACTCAGCTTCGGCACAGTTATTTTGGAAGACCGATTAAATGTTCCATCTTCTTTATCTCAGCAAGTAAATGGATCTAATCAGTCTAATTTTCCAAAACCAAAGATGTTTCCAACTACAATACAAGAGGCATCAGCTTCCAAAGCATCTGCTTCCAAGATACCTGCTAAACCGCATATTCCTATTGGGAAACGCAGGCCTCTAGATCAAAAGTATGATATATTGAAACACTTGGCCCAAGTACCAGCCAAATTATCAATTTTGGATGCTTTGAATCTATCAAAAGATCTTCGGGAAGCACTCATCGAAGCTTTGTCAAGTCCTCAGGAATTTGAAGCTGAAATTGCTGCAGCTGAAATTTATCACATAGAGAATAATCCTGCAGAATGCCATGCAGTGATATCTTTTACTGATAAAGATGATGATGATGTTGTGCATGGGCACATAAAACCTTTGTACCTATCTGGCAAAGTCAATGGTATAGATGTTCGAAGAGCTTTTATTGACAATGGTTCAGGAGTCAACCTCATGCCCATTCGCACACTTCGTCGATTGGGCCTCACGGAATCTGATTTATCTCCTTCTACCATGATGTTGCAAGGATATGATTAAAATGAACAAGAACCACTGGGAGAAGTTACGCTCAGAACTCAATTTGGAGATCTTGTTTCCAATTCAGATTTCATGATTGTTGATCAAGACTCAGCTTTCAATATCTTGCTTGGAAGACCCTGGTTACATCAGCATGCAGCTATTCCGTCATCATACCATCAATGTCTCAAATACTGTTTCGATGGTCAAGTTGGAACATTGTATGGTGATAAGGCCCCGTTCAAAACATGTGAGTGTCAATACATTGAGGCGGAATTTTATCACATGAAGGGAAGAGAAAAATCTACAATGAAGGAAATTACCAAAGTTAATGCTCCATATGGTTTGGAAAAAATTCCAATAAATCCATTTTCACATGTGAGTACAGATTATGTGTTACCTATCAGTCAAATTGAAAAAATAGGCCCAAATCAAAATACTCTTATGGAAAGATCCATAATGTCAATTACGGCAATCGAGCCAGACAACATGGGAGAAATTGGTAACTTACCAAGCAGTGATGAAAGCATAAGTGGTGACGTTTTCATTTCGTCTGCTGAAATCCAACAAGTCTATACTTCGCTAATCAGTCCAGAAGAAGTTATAGCAACACCAGAGGTGAATGTTGATGTCGATTCTCAATCCATCATCTCCTCTTTATTTCCCAAAGAAGACCCTTTTTCATCAATAGGGTCGGAAATGGAAGCTTCTTCTTCAAAATGTGAAAATTTTGACATCTCTTATGATCATGAGAATTTCGTTTTTTCATCTACTTTGCAAGTAGAAACGGAAGATATAACACATGATGAAGAGGAAGAGGAAGATCTTAGAGATGCTCCTCCAGCATTTGAAGAGGGTATCTCTACCACTGTGGATGAACTCAGAGAAGTAAATCTGGGTACAGAGAAAGATCCACGCCCCACTTTAATTAGTGCGGCCATGACCCTTGAAGAACAAGAGATGTATATTTCTTTTCTAAAGCAAAATAAAGATATATTTGCTTGGAATTATACAGAGATGCCTGGCCTTGATCCTGATGTTGCCACCCATCATTTGGGTTTGCCAAAAGAACATCGAGGATTCAAGCAAGCCGCGAGAAGAACACACCCAACCTATGCTTCCAAAATCGAGGCTGAAGTGGATAAGCTTATCAAAGCTAACTTCGTCAGAGAAGTTCAATATCCCAAGTGGTTGGCTAATATTGTCCCAGTAAAGAAAAAGAACGGACAAATTAGGGTTTGCATTGATTTCAGAGACCTTAATCGGTATTGTCCCAAAGATGATTTTCCAGTTCCGATTACAGAACTCTTAATTGATGCGACGGCTGGCTATGAAATACTTTCTTTCATGGATGGATATTCTGGATATAATCAGATCCGAATGGCCCCAGAAGATGAGGAATATACAGCCTTCAGAGCTCCTCAAGGTGTGTTTTGTTACCGGGTGATGCCCGTTGGTTTAAAGAATGCAGGTGCAACATATCAACGCGCCATGCATCGTATCTTCAAACCTTTTCTAGGGAAATTTGTTGAATGCTATGTAGATGATTTGGTGGTTAAATCCAAACAACGTTTTGATCACTTGGCTGATTTGGAAATCATATTCCACAAGCTTCGACAACATAATTTGAAGATGAACCCCTTAAAATGTGCTTTTGGGGTAACCTCAGGAAAATTCCTCGGCTTTGTTGTACGCCATCGTGGTATTGAAGTCGATCCTGAGAAGACCAAATCAATCCTTGGTATGTCACCTCCTCAGAATTTGAAAGAATTAAGAGGACTTCAAGTACACTTAGCCTATATTCGGCGTTTCATCGCCAATTTGGCAGGCAAAAGTTTACCTTTTACCAAATTATTGAAGAAAGGAGTCACTTACCAGTGGACTAAAGAATGTCAAGAATCATTTGATGTTCTCAAGAAATACCTCTTAAGTCCACCAGTACTCATGCCACCTGTTGAGGGTAGACCTCTTATCCTCTATGTGACAGCTTTAGAGCGATCATTGGGTGCCTTTCTTGCTCAAAAGAATGATGATGGGAATGAAAATAGTCTCTACTATCTCAGTAGAACTATGCTTGAAGCAGAAACCCGGTATTCGTGTATTGAAAAATGCTGCCTAGCATTAATCTTTGCAGTTCAGAAACTGAGACACTACCTGCAACATCACAAGGTCCAATTGGTATCTCGTAATAATCCACTCAAATTCATCCTTAGTCGTCCAATGCTTACAGGACGTCTGGCAAGGTGGGCGGTTATTCTACAGCAGTTCGACATCCAGTATGTGTCTGAAGAGGCAATTAAGGGCCAAGCTCTGGCTGATTTCCTGGCTGAACACCCTTCAGTGGAAGACACGTATTCAGATATCGAACTCCCTGATGAGGAAGTTTTTTCTATTCAAGAGAATCCTCAAACATGGGAAATGTATTTTGATGGTGCTTCTAGAAGTCCAACAGGGAAGAAAATGGAAAATCCTAAATTCAACAAAGTTGGTTTAGGAATTGTGCTCATTTCTCCAGATAAGGCAGTGTTACCTTATTCCTTTTTGTTGTGGGAAGGTGGTACCAATAATGAAGCTGAATACCAAGCTCTCATTGTAGGCTTGGAGTTAGCGCTTCAAGCACAAGTGAATCACTTAAAGGTGAAAGGTGATTCAGACCTGGTAATCAAACAAGTCAATGGGGATTATGCCATCAGAAAAGAAGAATTAATCCCTTTGTATGATTACGTCAGAGAGTTAATGTCGGAATTCCCTTCAGAACCGACATTTTCTTATGTACCAAGATCACAAAATGCTCAAGCTGATGCACTGGCTAATATAGCCACAGCTTTAGCAGATCCAAATCGGGACGAGACAACCATCTGTATCACCCACCGTCGTGCAATTTCACCTTATGTTCAAGTCAGAACAGAGGAAATTAATGAAATTAGTCCCATTCCTGAACCATATGGTCATACTACAGGATGGATGTCACCTATCAGGGAATACCTTCAAAATGGAACACTTCCACCTGATAGAGCCGAGAGAGAACAAGTTTGGAGACGTGTGGTCAATTTTACTCTTTATGATGGTCCAAACCATCTCGAGTAAATTCTCTACAAACGTGGTTTTGATGGAGTTCTCTTCAGATGTATTGATGGTGAAGAGAAAATGGCTGTCATAAAAAAGTGCATGCAGGAGTCTGTGGTGCCCACCAGTCTGGACATAGATTGTCTGATCAAATTCGAAGGCTCGGATACTTCTGGCCTTCAATGATACAAGATTGTGTTAATTTCACAAAGAAGTGTCATTCATGCCAAGTATATGCCAATTTCATTCATCAACCTCCAGAGTTGCTTCATACAGCTAAATACTCCTATCCATTTTCCACATGGGGAATGGATGTGGTAGGACCTTACCCTTCAGCTACGGCCAAGCAGTTTAAGTACATTCTTACTGCTACTGATTTCTTTTCCAAATGGGCAGAGGCAGTACCTCTCAAAGAAGTCAGTTCTAAATGCATTGTTAGCTTCATCAAATCTAACATCATTACTAGATTTGGTGTCCCTCATACCATATTGACAGACAACGACACCAACTTCTGTTCTTCTGAGGTAAAGAGATTGTATCAAGAATACAACATTAAGTCCAACCATTCATCTCGATATCATGCAGCGGCTAATGGCCAGATAGAGGCCTTCAACAAGACTCTTTCAAATATACTACAAAAGATGGTGGATAAAGATAAGAGGTCATGGCCTGATAAACTCTATCATCCTTTATGGGCTTATCGGACTACCACTCGCAATGCAACGCGGTCTACTCCATATTCATTGGTATATGGAACAGAAGCAGTCTTGCCAATTGAAGTTCAATTGCCCTCACTCAGAATAGCCATTTGTGATCAGTTATCAACAGATGAGCAATCCCAAAAGCGTTTGAATGAATTGGAACAGTTAGATGAGAAAAGATTGTGCACTTTGCACCACTTGGAAATCTATCAGAATCGAATAGCACGAGCTTTTAACAAAAAAGTTCGTCTTCGTTCATTCATTCAGGGAGAATTGGTATTGGTTCTCAGAACACCAATGATACCAGGAAAGAAACCTCCCAAGCTTGAACCAAAATGGGAAGGACCTTATTCAATACATAAGGTCTACTCCAATGGAGCGTATTCTCTAATCTCAATGGATGGAGAACACATCACGACTCCAACTAATGCCAGATTTCTGAAGAAGTATTTTGTATAAACACAAAATATTGTTCCCAGAACCAAGACTTACAATTGGTTCATACAGAAAAGGTCCGGTATGACCTTAAACTACACCAACGTCCGGTATGACCTTAAACTACACCAAGGTCCGGTATGACCTTAAACTACACCAAGGTCCGGTATGACCTTAAACTACACCAAGGTCCGGTATGACCTTAAACTACACAATGGTCCAGTATGACCTTAAACTACAACTTCGTCCAACATGACATTAAACTGTGTCACATATTCTGTCCGAGATGACATTAAACTATAATACGTCCAGCATGACAATAAACTGTACGGTCCATGCATATGACCTTAAACTATTCACACTTATGTCCCTGCAACATGACACTAAACTGTGCAGCACCAATAGTCCTAACTTCAAGACTTTAAACTGCATAGTCCCTGATTTAGTCTTACATGACAATAAACTGTATAGAAGTTCCTATATTTTGTACGAGATGACATTAAACTATATTGTGTCCTAGCAACATGACATTAAACTGTGTGGCACTTTCATCGTCCAACATGACGTTAAACTGTGTCAGTTCCCTTATCGTCCAACATGACGTTAAAATGTCACATTGGTTATTAATATGTCCTACATGACACTAAACTGTATATGTCCGAGATGACATTAAACTATATTGTGTCCTAGCAACATGACATTAAACTGTGTGGCACTTTCATCGTCCAGCATGACATTAAAATGTAAAAAATCCCCAGAACTGATATCCTCATATTGGTTCACCTTAGTCCTAGCTACATGACTTTAAACTGTACAGCACCAGTTCGTCCTTGCTATATGACGTTAAACTATACAGCAATGGTCCCGTATGACCTTAAACTGCATCATTCCTGGTCCATGTATACGACCATAAACTATTTGCAAATATGTCCAGCAAGACGTTAAACTGTGACGTCCTAACTACATGACGCTAAACTGTATAAAAGTCCCTCACGTCCGGAAAGACGTTAAACTATATAATCATCAAAAGTCCAGCATGACATTAAAACTGCACAATCCCCCTTTCGTCTAATATGACGTTAAACTGTATTGTCCCCATCGTCCTAACTACATGACGCTAAACTGTACAGAAAGTCCTTGATATGTCCTACATGACATTAAACCGTGCATCGTTAAGGTTGTTATTACCTCTTGTTTCTCACACCGAGTATGACTCACGTGAGCTTAGAGCGAACATCAACCATAACACTCCCTTTGGGCCACTAACCATGTGTAAGTCCCAACAACATTTTTTAGATCATTGTCCACAAGAACAACTTGATCATTGATTCATTCTTTAATTGAACTACACGGACTTTGATCCTTGCCCTCCAGGCTGGGTATGTAGGCAACCTCCCAAAGGTTCAAGCCCAAAAACAATCTCTTCACATTGGTTCACCACCATCTCATATGATGATGATTTGTGAAACCACCCCTGGAATCAATATCTTTACATTGATTCACTTTCGTCCTTGTTATATGACGTTAAACTATACAACACTTTTGTCCGGTACGACAATAAACTACAATATTCTTTGATTTCCTCATTTGAGAAGGAACCATTATTAACATTGATTCTTTTTTTCAATCATGGTTTTCATTTTTTCAAAAGACTACGTACATACATGGTAATGCCTAAACTTTTTTTTTCTTAGGTTAAAACCATCATTGCACTAAGGTCCCCTTTTCACCCTTCACATGTACGAACCAAATTTGTACAAAGGGTAGATCTAGAACTACGTGGACTTGATTCCCATCCTTATGTGATACGTAGGAACATTCGAGTGTCCCTCGAATCCAGTCCCAAGTCTTTTGGGCCTAACCCCAAATTTCACTTTCAGTCCCTTGGCTGAAAAGTCTTCATGAAAACACACACTGTGTATTCATTATTATGGTCCGAATTCTATGACCTTAAACTAAGATTACTCATACTTTCGTCCTACACGACGTTAAATTGCATTTCAAGAACTACGTATGGCTTGATTCTCATTCTTATGAGATACGTAGTGAAGTCCAAGTTTCAATTCAGGACCCAGCCACAACATGATTATGGTTTTCATTGACCTATGTATCTCTATATACATTGGAAAATACCCATCTTTATGTATTATAATCCTAACCTTAAATATTTTCAGATCTTCATAACCCTTTTCATGACTTATAGTCACAAAAATGTCAAACTTCTGAGAATTCTTTTGCCTGACTATGCAGCACGTGCCCATAGGTGGCCTTGCATAAACAGTCCACATAACAGACTTGTCAGCCAAGAGATGCTATTTATTTGACCATGCAGCCAATGCCCATAGGTGGCCCTGCATGTTTTCAACCCCCTAACGGGTTTGTTAAATAATAGTAACTTCATTCTTGGGAAGAATGCCTCTTTTGTCCTTATTTGTCTTAAACGACAGTATGTAGGGATCCGCAAAAATAGCCATCCTTAACATATTTGTCCCATATCCTTTTTCATGATCTAAAAGTATTCAAGTCTATGGTTTATTCTTCTTCCCTACGTTTGGGTCAGACCTTCGTAGGAGTGATATTCATCCAGTTCTTTGATATTCTTGTTCGGAAATATCCTTTCCATATTTAAGTACCTCTTTCCATACAACAAACTCTATGATTTAGAAAATTTGAATCTCCATAAACTTTCACTGGCTTTTAGCACTAGGAAAGTAAATTTCTGAGAGTTCTTTTGCCTGACTATGCAGCACGTGCCCATAGGTGGCCTTGCATAAACAGTCCACATAATAGACTTGTCATCCAAAAGATGCTATTTTATTTGACTATGCAGCCAATGCCCAGAGGTGGCCCTGCATATTTCAACCCCCTAACGGGTTTTGTTAAATAATAGTAACTTCATTCTTGGAAACTACTTTTTCTAATGCCTTTTAGCTCTTTTTTCATATCATTCCTCAGATTCAAATATTCTTAAGTCATAGTTTACATATTTTCTCTCATACTTGAGTATGGTAATTTGTTTTCAGATAAATTATCAAGGAATTGAATCCATTTTAATCCATTTTTCGGTCAAAGCTATTTCGACCTTAAACATTAGCCCCTTTATGTCCGGTGTGCATGACATTAAACTGCCCACACAAAAGACAAAGGAACTTTGAATAAAATTCAAGTTCCAGCACACATGCGTGCTGCCTTCTGTGCCCTGAAGACTTGCGCGCCCCCTTTTCCATTGAATGAATTCAATTTCCTCAGAGTCAAATCCTCATTTCTTTCCGGATCCAACTCTGAGGGGGGACTTTTGTTGACGCTCCTTTCATCACAGAATCTAAAGATCGGAAAAGTGGAATATCTGAGCTCAATGTGATTCATCCTTTGAAGAAACATCAAAAATCGACAAAGGGATGAACAAGGAGAACATTACCCATAGGCCGCGCAAGTTCCCTCATGGTCGCGCAAGTACACTTGCGCGCCGCCTAGTGGTCGTGCAAGTACTTGCGCGACACCTTATGGTCGTGCAAGTGACTTGCGCGACCTAAGTGATAACCGCCCGGTAACCGCCCGGTAACCGCCCAGGGTCTTCTTTTGCCTATAAATAGACCCTGTGGGCCCCCCATTCGAGAGGATTTTTTTCCAGAAACTCGGATCAAAGCTCCCGACGCCCAAGTCTCTTCTCAAAGCTTCCGGAACACTTCTAAGGTAATTTCTTACCTAGAATGGAAGATCTAAAGGGAAGAAGGAAGGCCAAGTGTTGAGACTTATCAAACACTTGCGCGCCGACTTAATTCCTTTAATATAACTTGCGCGTCCCCTCTCTGAAAGAACCTCAAGAGGATTATAAAGGGTTTAATAAAGAATCGCTCAAGTATTTCAACTCTGGTTGTAAATCGCGCAAGTATCCCTCATGTCGCGCAAGTATACTTGCGCGACCAATACTTGTGCGCCGCCGCAGGACTTGCGCGACTTTTAATACTTGCGCGCCCCTATCTTTTTGGGTACCCATCTTGCCCATTTTACCCCTCTTAAGCCATTTCACCTTTCCTATTCAAGATTCAGTCTTCAAGATACTCTTCAAAGCCATTTATGGCATGATTTCTTGATTTGACATCCTTGTCTGAAAGGAATTCTGTGAAATATCTCTCAAAACCTAGTGATTTAAACATCTTTATGTCACCAAAAATTGAGAGTTCATTCATTCAACCTCATCCTTTAAAGATGAGAGAATCCTAACTTGGGCATCTTCCTCAGGAGTAAGCCCCAATCAAGTCCTCTAAATCTTGAGCATCTTTCTTAAGAGTAAGCCTCAACCCCAACTTTGGGCATCCTCCTCAGGTGTAAGCCCCAAATTCATAAAAGTTCCCAAACTTGGGCATCCTCCTCAGGAGTAAGCCCCAAACCTTAATCCCTAACCTGGGTCTCCTTTTTAGGAATAAGACTCAGTCATAACCTTGGGCTTCCTTTTCAGGAGTAAGCCCCAAGTCCCCTAACCTGGGTCTCCTTTTCAGGAATAAGACTCAGTCATAACCTTGGGCTTCCTTTTCAGGAGTAAGCCCCAAGTCCCCTAACCTGGGTCTCCTTTTCAGGAATAAGACTCAGTCATAACCTTGGGCTTCCTTTTCAGGAGTAAGCCCCAAGTCTCTTAAAATTTCTCTTAACCAGTCATAAATTACCTTTGATTTGGGTTTCCTCTTTAGGAATAAAACCCAATCATAAGTCCCCTCCTAACTTGGGCATCCTTTTTAGGAGTAAGCCCCAAGATTAGAGTATTCAAATCTCCATGAAGCACATATAACTTTGTGGACCCTGTTCTTGGATTTTCTCCCTAAAAGTAAATCCTAAACTTTCGTCTATCTGGGCAGTCATCTATACATAAGCCCCAAAACAAATTCTTATGATTGCATCTTTTATGGCACAATTGTCTGAATTTTACAAATACCTCTTGTTTCTCACACCGAGCATGACTCACGTGAGCTTAGAGTGTAAAAGTAATTATGACATTCATCTTTGAGCCATCAATCATAAAACATCATATCCCATTCCTCGAACTACGTGGGTTCTGATTCCTTTTTCAAAACAAAGGATACGTAGGTAGCCCATTTATGGGTTCGATCCCACCATTGAAATAATCTCTGTCCTTCTGAATGACGATAAACTTCAAGTGCCCCACTGAGTGGCTTTAAAACCAGCCTGGTCATCAAAATGACCAAGAGACTTTTATATAAATGTTTTGAAGGATACCATTGACCAAGAATCTCTAAACAAATATAGATGATTCTATATTGATGAAGAACCTCGAATACATATAAAAGATTCTCTAAATTTCTTGCATATTTATCATTGATTGTTAAAACTAAAGGGAAGCTCATTTTATACTTGGTAATGAAATAAGGATTCACGAACTTAACTTAAATCTATAAAGAGAGTCCCGGAGTAGACAATAATTCCCCTCAAAAAGGTGTGATGAGTCCGACCTCCCATCCTCTCGACCAATGCAAATTCCTAAGCCTCATTAGCCCACAAGCTAATGAGCGCCTGCCTTTGGAAAGTAGGTCCAAACGGATGTGGAATCATTGGATGTTTCCGGTTCTACGAACAAACCCGTTAGAAACCGTTCGGAACGTTTGAATCTCCCGTCCAGGAGGTCATACCCGGATTCCGCGCGAAACAGGCGTGTCTTCTTCTTAGACTCATTCTTACTCAATTTGGAAGGTGTATGTGCCTACTCAGAAGAAATGATAAGGTTATGTTGATTATCTCTGCTCAAATCAGGTGTATGTTCCGGACTTGGTTGTCTGTATGATATTGGGGAGTACGCCCCACAACCCACTTGAACTCAAACAAAGGTGTGTGTCTGTTCCGGAGTGAACTGTTTATTTTTCACTCCACTGGAAGGGATAGATTCATCTGTCTTTCCCTGAGATACTACTGAAGCTGTTATAATATCCTAATAGGCATACAGAATATGAGCAGAGATTTTCTTCTTCTCTTTCACCATTGATAGAATATACATGGTGAATTCAGTATCCAGAAAGGGGATATATGTTCATTTTTTTCTTGGAGTAGGTGTATGTGCCTCCTCCTGTCCTCCTTTT
Organism: Viscum album; assembly: GCA_963277665.1. NCBI lineage: Eukaryota > Viridiplantae > Streptophyta > Magnoliopsida > Santalales > Viscaceae > Viscum > Viscum album. The sequence goes on from OY728163.1 coordinate 1,330,168,181, forward strand.
CCTGACAGCGACTCCTGACAGTACTAATGTGTGGGGGTAGAGAGTTGAGTCTGCCTCCTATTGTCATCAGAGCTTTCTGACTGACTTCTCTGAATGCTACCAAATGAGACTGTTGGTAGGCTTCATCAATACTAGTAGGTGAATGTGACTACTGATTGCACTCCACCGAACGTGGATGATGAGATTCCTTCAATACTGACAGACGAGGCTGCTGGCAGGATTGATGAGTGTAAGCAGGTGTATGTGCCTATTTACAAATTGTCAACACATTGGGTTGGCGGGCTTCATCATATGTAGTTAGACCAGTCTACTGACTAGCTGATGATTTATAAATAGTTGTATGTTCCTGTTTATTGTACTCCGCTGGAATTTCCTGGTGGGATTGGCCTGATGATGCAAGAAGAGTCATCTGGACAACTCAATTAAAAAGGATGGGTGTGTGTTCCCGCTTGTTTCTTACCATCACGTTAGGTTGGTGGACTTCTCTGGAGATGGTAGAGTTGAGAAAATGCTCACTGTTGACCCGATTTCTCCTCTAGAGGTTCGTCTTGCCAACTCGAGTTCGAGGAACCTGAGCAGAATGCCTAGAAATGATACCCCCATCATGTGGAGGGCGCACTGCCGCATGAGTCCAGCGGCGATTGTTGATGGGAGCCCTCAAGAAAAACTCATGTTTCCTTGAATTAGGGCCCTGAGGGACCTGCTCATTCACCTCCCTAGAATATGGGAGTGAATGGTGATTGCGTTCTTGGGATAACGACCCGATACGGTTGGAGACGTTAGTTAGCACCGCTTGATACTTAATCGCTGGTCATCGCTGTCCGGACGACCAGGGTGAATTTTCCACTTGGAGGGCTTGTCGAGCTACATCCAGAGTTTGAATGGTACCATTTGGAAGGTACTCCTTAACCAGCACATTTGATACACAATGTTGAAGACGTTGAGTATGTGATGTTGCCCTCAGAGCGGATGACGATTTAGCAGGAGTAGCAGAAAATGCATTCACAACAGAAGTATTCATAGTAGAAGTATTCACCATAGTGACCATAAGAAAATCAATTCTTGTAATGAAGAAGATCTTGGAAAAGAGTGCCTGTTTGATATAACTAACATAATCAAGAAAAGTTCAGCCGCTACTTCTTTTGGACGATCACGTATGTTATTGACTGTCTTGTTGGCCCTCTCATTGAGTTTAAATAGGGGCCTAGCAAATAAGTAATACATCACTTTAACTTGGTTAAGGATTCACATCGGGTTCACCATTTTTTGTTTACTTTGAAATTGAGGATGACCTCATTGATTAAAGGTTCAAACATTCCAATCGGTTTCTAACGGGTTTATTCATAGAACCGGAAACATGAAATGATTCCTTATCCATTTGGACATACTTTCCAAAGGTAGGCGCTCATTAGTTGTGGACTGATGAGGCTTAGGAATTTGCATTAGTTGAGATGATGGGAGGTCGGACTCATCACACCTTTTTGAGGGGAATTATTGTCTGCTCTGGGACTCTCTTTATAGATTTAAGTTATGTTTGTGAATACTTATTACAATACCAAGTATAAAATAAGCTTTCCATTAGATCTGACAATAAATGATTGATATATAGGAAATTTAGAGAATCTTTTCAATGTATTTGAGGTTCTTCATCGATAGAGAATCATCTATATATGTTAGAGATTCTTATACATTGGTATCCTTTAGTAAATAAAAGTCTCTTGGTCATTATGATAACCATACTGGTTTTAAAGCCACTCAGTGGAGAACATGAAGTTTATTGTCATTCAAAAGGACATGGATTATTTCAGAGTTGGTATCGTACCCCCTGATGGGCTACCTACGTATCCTTTGTTTTGGAAAAGGAATCAGAAACCATGAAGTTCGATTAAGGGAGTATGATGTTTAGGCATGACTTATGGATCAAATAAACATTTCATGATTACTTTTAAACTCTAAGATCATGTGAGTCATGTTCGGTGTGAGAAACAAGAGGTATTGATGAAACCAGACAATTGTGCCATGAAAGGTGAAATGATGTAGGGCTTATGTATGTATGACTGCCCAAAAATAGATGAGGAATGAGATTTACTTCAGGGAAGAAATCCTGGAACAAGGTCCATAAAGGTATATGTACTTCATGGAGATTTGTGTACTCTAACATGGGGCTTACTCCTGAGGAAGATTCCCAAATTAAGAGGGGACTCATGCTTGGGTTTTACTCCTGAGAAGGAATCCAATATCAAAAGTAAATTAAGAATTGTTAAGAGAAATTAAGACTGGGGCTTACTCCTAAGAAAGAAGCCTAGTTTATGGGACTTGGGGCTTACTCTTGAGGAGAATGCCCATATTTGTAGACTTTTATACTGGGGCTTATTCCTGAAGAGGAATCCCATGTTAAGAGAACAATGGTTGGGGATTACTCTTGAGGAGGATTCCCATGTTTGGTAACTTTAAGACTGGGGCTTACTCCCGAGAAGGGAGCCCATGTTAAGGGAATTATGACTGGGGCTTACTCCTAAGGAGGATGCACAAATTAGGGGGATTGGGGCTTACTCCTAAAAAGGAGACCCAAATTAATGAGAACATGGTTCTTACTCTTAAAGAGGATGCCGATATTAATGAGAATTTGGACTAGGGCTTACTCCTGAAAAGGAGGCCCAAATTAAGGGTTTTCTCATCTTAGAGGAAGAGGTTGAATGAATGAACTCTCTAACTTTAGTGATATAAAGATGTGTAAATAACTAGGTTTTGAGAGATGTTCCATAGAATTCCTTTCAGATAAGGAAGCCAACAAGGAAATCATGCCATAAATGTATTTGGAGAGAATTTTGACGCCTTAATCTTGAAGAGGATAGGTGGATAGGTGTAAGAGGGGTGAAATTGGCTGGAAGGGAACCCAAAAACAGAGGGGTGCGCAAGTACTGCGTGGGCACGGAAGTCCTGGTCGCGCATGTATACTTGCGCGACACATGGGTTCATGCGTGCCGACCAATCCTTACGGTTGAATTTGGGCGAGGCTTGGCTCAAGCCTTTTATACTAACCCTATAGACTTACATAAGAGAGGTGCGCATGTTATGTTGAATGAGTAAGGCGGCATGCAAGTGTGTCCATTTCCATTAAGGGCTGGCCACCTATGCACCCAAGTGTTGATGTTTTTCAACACTTAGGCCTTCCTCCCCCTCATTACATCTTCTGTTCTAGGTAAGAAATTACCTTAGAAGTTTTTGGAAGCTTTATGAAGATACTAGGGCGCCGGGAGCTCAAATATGAGGTTATGGAATTTTTTCGTCCCTCAAATGGGGGGCCCACATGGGTATTTATAGGCTAGAGAAACCCTGGGAAAAATTTCAAAGAGGGTGCGCAAGTCACCTGCGTGACCATTCGTTTGAGAAATTTGAGGTTGGATTCCAATAATCAATCAATATATAGATGCTTAAAATCCATGAGTATAATTGATGTAGGAAATGACTAATTAATTAGTGTCATGATTATTGTGGAGTCATGGGTGATTGACTTGGAATAACCATTCCCCTCAATTGTAGTAAAATAACTGGTGGTTAATTATTTTATTGGATGGTTCTATGAAGTATTTTTTGTGGGTTAAATTTTTAGATATTTTGGGGGAATGATTTTTTTATCGATGACTATATAAGTAATATTTTTTTAAATAACACGTATAGAGAGAATTAATGATTACTGGGGAGTAAGTGAATTAACAATGGATTTTAATCTTGTTAATAAATATGAAAAATAATATGATGATTAATGTTGATGGTATTGAATAAAATATTTGATAAAATTCGTGGATGTATTATATAGAAGTTGGTAAGTTGGATGTAATGATAAATGAAGTTAAACACTAGATAATTGTCTTTAAAGTTATTATGAGTGTGTGAATTGGGTCTGAAATATAAATGGATAATTTGAGCTTTCAAAATAGTCAAAAACAGGTGTATGAGTCATTGGATTCCACTTTCAATTGATTCATAAATTATAGAGAAATATGTATTTTGAAACTCCTTTGTAAAATTATTGTAAGGATAAAATGTTTATAGAAATCAGGAAAACACATCCCATGTATCCAATTATCAATGATAGTGGCTCATAGTTAATTTAACCCAGTAAAGATAATATAGATGAAGAGCGTGGGGTGACATAAGAAACATGACCCACTGTGTTAGGTGGCATGATGACACATGGTTGTGATACTAGCTGACATAATTAGCAGAATTGAGAATCCAAGGATTAATTTCGATAATAATGAATTTGTATCATAATATTTATCCAAATATGATATGAAAAAAAAATCATTCAATATTCAACATTTTCAATTTGTAGATGGTTCAATCTAAAATGACACTATTATAGGATATCATATACCTCATAATGTCTGTTTTCATACATTTATTCCATAACTATGTATATGTTATATGTGGGATTATTAATGGGTTCAATTCTAGTATGTGAAGATCATCAACAAGAACCATTTCAAAATTTATGTTGATAAAAACATATTCATAATATTGAATTTATATATATAATGATAGTATATCATTTTCTCAATACAATATTAAATATTCTCTTTCATGATGAATGAATATGAGATGTGGAATCACAATGGATATTTTGTTTGATAATAATAACATATATGTAGTAATGTGTTATGAAGGAAATTTAATTATAGACATTGTAATGGAGAACACTATTTTTGTCCTCTATTTTTGTGGTTTAATGTGAGGTTTTGAATCTCGTACTCCCCACAAACAACATTACCACACAATATTGGTCTATTATATTATGTAGTAGTTATAGACGGTCACATGGTTTACTGGGAATTTTATTGGTTAAAATATTTTATTTATATGGAAAAAACTAATGAATTTATTTAATTTTCCTTAAATTAATTTTTTTTAAAATATATAATTTCAATAACATATTGAAAAGAAGAATACACAAAAAAAATTTCACTAATATAAATAAAAAAATTCTAAATTAATAACTTTAGAAAAATTCTAAATTCTAAATTATCCAATGATTTTATGGAAATAACTTTAAAAACACATTATTAATCACATTTAGAAAAATATATAATTTCCAATTTGAATAAAAATATATCGATGATGTTTAATTAGTATAACTAACCAAACAACATGATCATCTTATTCTTAAAAATGTATAGTTATAAAATTTTATTTTTATGTACAAGTTTTTTTTGTTTCATAATAGTGAGAATATCGTTGTTAAATTAGGATAAAAAATATTATTTATATGAATAATGTAATATAATAATTTAATTAAGAAGTGATAGGAAGGAATAACAAGAAATGTTAATATATGAAATATTATATTCATATCAAAATGGTTCTCATTATATATTACCATTTAATAATAAAATACAAAAATTCTAGAATTTGAATTTTGAATAATGATCAACATGTTTATATTCATTGTATAAATATGTGAATAAGATTTTTTTTGTGATTTTTCAGAAAAGTTAAATTTTTTTGTGGATACTAAAATGTTTCATCATTATAAATTATGAGACATTGATGACATAATTATGATATAAAATTGAACTATAAATATATGAATCATTTTTCATAATTTTTTAACTTACAATTAATATAACACATTAAAAATATTATGCCTTGTTTACCAACAAATATTTAAAATTAAAAAATATATATTATTTTATTCATCTAGAAGTATTTTTAACGTGTTAGACCAAAATTGAATGAGAAATTTTTCACCATTATCATAATTTGTATGTAACAAAAATGCTATCTTATTTGGAATCATGAGGTAGTTTTTTTAATATGTTCCATTATATTTTCAATCCTAAAGATAAATTAACTAAGAAAAAATTATTTTCCATGACAAAAAAAAATTATAGTAGGATTAAATTGCAGTAGTAAAAGTAATAAAATATATAATATACATTTCATAAAATTAGTGGATTTTACCATAATCGAACATAATTCAACCACTCCCTATGACATTATAAATTTAGCACCAATGTCCATAAAAAAGAACCAATAACTAAAAAATATCACTCCTCATTCCCATAAAAGGATCACATCACATCCTCACTTCTACTCATAAAATAATTCCCATATATTTAGTACAGTCTTCCCAAATCCTTCATCACACAATAAAATCATAGTCCTATAGTTTTTTGGTCCTTTTAATGAACCACCCATCATATCAGTAATCCAATTTTAGTCGGATATATTCAAAAGAGTAAGGTACAAATTCCATAATCAATCCATTAAATTTTCATTTCCTTATGTCTCATCATTATACCTGGAATAATATTATTACATCACAAAATAATTTTTTTTTGAATACTTAATATATTGAAATGTTATTATATATAATGAAAAAACTATCCACCATCCACTATTCACATTAGAAATATGAAAATTTCATCCATGATTAAGTAAAGACTACCACATCTTTGAATGAGGTGTTTAATTTTTTATCACCTACATATATGGATAAATAAAATGTGTAATTTAATGAATAAATATTTTCTTTATAAATTTATTATAATTCATAAAAAATAAAAACATTTCTACCTTATTTTATATTTATGGAAAATGAATATTTTATATGTTGGTATTTCTGAGCTTCAACATACAAGGATCAATAAATTTCAGTTTCATTACCATAATACTTATAGAAATTAATTTAAATTTTGTTTGTGAAATTACTATATTTATTGAAATGTTATATTATTATTTACCTCATTATTAATACAAAACTCTTTTTAGAAAAAATCCCAAAGAAAAATTCTCAATAATACTTTTCTCATGAATCATTACTAAAATATCCATGAAATTAAGTTATGGATTTATCATTTTTTATAAATAATCTACTCAGTACTATATATAAGTTATAAATTACTAAATTTTTATCAATGGCCTGGGATAATTATTGGAATTTCAAAAAATGCATGAAACATTAAAAATCATAATTAACATATGATGAATATAAACAATAACTAAACAATAATGAAATTATAATGATTATAATAGATGGTTATATTGCGTAATATATAAGAATTTAATTGAAAACTATTATTATGAAATGGCTGGGTTAATTATAATATATTTTAATTGAGTTAAAAAAAATTAAAATGAATTATTCATGTCAATTTTTTTTCATTGAGTAACAATTCATAGTATCCAATTTTTAAATTTTCTTGCATATATACTTCCCAATTGATGTATTTTTTATTAAACTTTTTAAATTTAGTGTATCAAATAATTCATTTAAAATAAAAATTTCAAAATATTTGTATGAAAATGAAATTAAACTCATAAGGGGTTTCCATAACTCATTATAACTTTTAGATTCATAAATATTATTCATTGATTAGATTTATACAATATCTTTTTATTCTATCACATGATGCTATTATATTTCCTTCATCATTATTTTTTATATAATAAAATATTAACAAAAATTAAACTTTTTTGGTTGATTTTATTTACAATAAATATTGTTATGTATATTACATTACCCACACTCTCTAAATAAGTTATTTTTAATTCATGAAATTATTCACCATTATTTTCAAGGATATACTTGATTATTTTAAATCCAAATATTTATTTTCTCTAGTAATAATATAATTTAACATTACATACATAAAAATGGATAATTAATCACTAATTTTATGATGTTATTTCCAATAAATTTATTTTATATATCAATAATTTTTTCCATTCACGATGACATAATTAATTTAAAACTACACATCTTGTATGGAAAAAAATTATGACCTTTTCAGGATTATTTATTGAGGATACTTATAAAATTTTGTTTTAAAACAGCTTATTGAAAACATATAAAAATTATCCTTTTCAAGGTGACTAATATCTTCATCACATTACTAGGATATTAATAAATTATTCCTAATGATTTATTTAATGTATAATATCTATTTTTCACATAACCGAAAAATGATTCTATATAATTTTTTAATATGAATCAACCTATAAATTAATTTATTAATACAACATTATTTGGAATGAATTTTTAGTATCAATTGATCTAATTAATTAATTTATTTTATTTTATACAATTTGGTAATGATAAAAAACCATTTTCATTCATGTTTTTTTATTATTTAATGAAAAAATTAATTCATATTGTACAGATATATATTGATGATGATATGAGGTGTCCTATATCCCCATCCCATTAATTGGATAATTTTTTGTTTCCGATTGGATAAAAAATATTTAACATTATTGGATTGTTCAAAATATTATTCATAGAAATGAATAGAATAAATCTCAATATAAATCATAGACTTGCATGGATGTTTTTGACAAGGTAATGTATGTACATGATTTGACTTGTTCATGTCTTAAAGGGAATAAAAATTTTATTTTTTTAATATCATAAATGATTTTGTTTTCTCACTATCTAATTCTTTCATATTCTGAGGTTTTTATTTATAATTATTTATAATTATATGTTTAAATGGATTTCATATTTCAATTTAATATTCCTATAACTATTACACATAGATCTTGTTTTCCATATCAAACTCGTATGCCATAGTACATGTATACTCATTTGGAAATAAATTTTATGTTGTCATGACCTATGTACCACTCTAATTGTTTCATGTTGTTTTGAACAAGATATTTTTATCATGGTCATGTTTTCTCATTTCCATATAATATAACAGTTGAGGAATATTTACATTGTGTTTCCCTTACTATCCATTTTAGCTAAACACTTCTTTTTCTTCATATTACTTGGTTAATTATGACTAGTATATTATAAAAAATATTTAAAAGTATGTCTAGTATAGTGTGAATATAATGAAATGTTCTTAAATATGTGAAATAATATTTTTTTGTAGTGATTGTCTATATAAAATTAACCCCTTATGTTTATAAATTTTATGTTTATTAAGGATTTTTAATTTTCAATTAATGTAATTAATGTCTGACATATTTATATTTACCTTGGGTTATTTAACATGGTGTCAAATCCATTATTTAATGAATCTTTTTATTATCAGACCCAATGTGCGGATCTGAGGTTCCTCTATTGGAATCTGATAAGTGTTTAGTAATTTTTTTATTAGGATGGATGAAATATATGGAAAGACCAAGAGATAATACAATGATTAGTATAAAATCATGAAATTGTTTTAATTTAATTTTTTTTGGTTTCGTAGAAATGAAGTCCAATTATGGATATAAATTAGTTAACATGGTATGTATCATAGATTCTCGTTGTGGTGATAAATCTACTCAATGAATGTTTAATATTAACATGACAATCATTCAGTGAACAACATCTGATATAAACTATGAATTAGATTCATACATCCTGGGGAAATATTTTGATTATTTATATGATTATTTTTTGAAATATAGTGACATATTCAAGGATTTTCATATATGGTTTGATTTATTATTATAAAAAAGATAACATATAACCAATATTTATCCCTTAAAATTTATATGTTTTAGTATATATGTAATGTATGATTTTTTACTTTTATGTTAAAGGTCTTAGATTTTTTGAGATTATGTATTATTATTGATAACATTCCATAATATGAGTAAATGATGTAGAAACTAGAAACTGAGTTAAAAATGGCTGGGATGAAGAATCCACGATTATTTCAGTGTATAATAGAAACAGATGAGATTGGGATTAGATAATCATGTGGTTATTCTTAATCAAATATCCCAAAGTATGAATATTAAATAAATAACTATTGATATCCTCAATGAAACCAGGATGTTGTAAATGGATATCGAGTCTTTCATGCCATAAATTTAACCCTAAATTTGTGTATCTTCCAATAATTTAAAATTTTAGAAATTGATAATTGATATTGAATAGGTATGTTTCTTATTTAGTTCCAAAAACATGGCATGGTTTCCCTAGGAATTTATCATTTTAATGGACAATGACCCAATTGTTCACTCTCATTAAGAATACTATAAGAATTAACGTATAATCGATGAAATGAATGAAATTCATTAAATAATTTTTCACAATAGATTTTCCTAAAAATATTCAAATAAATATGGAGAGATAGTTTTTTAGTTGAAATAAATAGTGGATAAATCCATTAACACATTTAATGTTAACATAAGGTAAATCATGAGGTATCCCTATGGTTTTATCTCATCCTTGAGAAAATAATAGACCATTTACTCAGTAATTTGAAGGTGTGTCTTTTAATGCAATTATTTACAAGACCCATATTAAGGTATAATGAAAATTTTTCATTGTGGGCTAAATTTTGTGGTGGAAACTGTTGAATCGCATTATTCATGTCCAAAAAAAACAGAATGTTTTGATCCATTGAAGGTCCAATGTTATCTTACATAGGTGAAAAAAATTTCAACTATATACATGTAAAAAATACTAGAGGATGACTTCAAATAATTGTATATGGGGACCAGAGAAGTGTTCTCAATGTGGTAAGAGTATCCACCTATCTCAGAATAATGGATGTCTTATAAATAATCTGATTAACACAGTATTAGAGAAGAAGTATACAACTAATGTCCAACCAAATAATCTATTCTTTAGAATGTAGTAGTTTTGGAATTGTGCAAAGAAATGACCTAATACAAGATATAATAAGTAGAATAGGACCCATAAACCTAATAAAAATATTTAAAGAAGGTAGTGTGTGTTATATGAATATTGAAGTGTTTGGTTAGAGTTATAATGTGACAAAGGCTACAATTATACCCCATAATATACTACGAAAATAATTATTCTATTATGGTTCATCAAATTATATCACATCAATATTGTATAAAAAATGTTTATTCACTACCTCATTAATTGGATATTAAATGATCAATTAAAATAAATTTTGGTCTGATTATCACATTTATGATATATTACTCTCTTCCTTAAATGATTAATGATATATAATCCCTAAGGATAATGTTCAACATCAATGAGTATTATTTTACATAATATTGGGTACTGATTAGATTGACCTACATTTTATAGATATCAATTATCAAGATAAGGAATATTAATTTTGTATAATAAATAATTTCTCTATAAATAATAAATGTAAATATCAACAAGAATGAATTTTGGAATAATATTATATTATATGTGTCATGATATTTAGAAATTAAAGACTTCTAGATAAAAAACCCAAGGAGGAATTCAATATTAATGAAATTATAATTGTATTTCAATATATTTATATATTTTATAATAAACTACATATTATTCCCTCATAGATTGATTTAATTTTTTTCTTCAAATCGTTTTAGTATTAAATATTATCACAATGAGTCTGTATAAAATTGATTCTATTAAGTTGGAAGAATTAATGAAGGGAATAAAAATGAATATTAACATTTATCTTAAACACCAAAGTTTTTCACCATGGGGTGCACAAGTATGAAATATTATAAGGTATGAAAGATAAATGAAACATTATATTGACTATCATAAGATTCAAAAAATAATATATATATTTATATATTAGCTACTATAATTAGGTTACCAATTTGATCAAGTCATATGACAAAAATAATACTAAAATATTGAAATTCATTGTGGATATCATCGGTTAATAATCCAATGTGATGATAATTATAATATAGTTCCCTTTATAATGTAAGGACAATATTAATTTTGTGTGAATAGAACAATAGATAAGAATTCTCTGGCCATTATCATGAATCCAATGAAAATAGTCTTTGGAGACAATGCTGATAATTTTTGGGTTTATTCATTAATTAAATTTTTTATATTTTCAACAATCATAGAATATATTAAAGAACATTTGTATATTGAATTGAATCTCTATAGAAAAAAATCCATATATGAATTTAGAATGTGTGAATTATGGATATAGAATATATTATTCATTGGTTATCTTTCCAAAAGTAAGGGAATATTTTTATATGTGATATTGATTATAGAAATTAATATCCATAGTTTTAATAGATGATATGTATATCATAAATGTTTTTCAAGAAAGTTCTTACGAATATCAATTCCACTAAAAAGTGAACATGGATGTTAGTGATGCTAATATGTGAAAAATAATGTGAAGAATGTTTTTATGAACTAGCAAGAGGATAATCACAACACACATACACATGTTAAACTATTATGTAAAATGGGTTGTAGTATATAGTGATTATTTTAATATTTTTATTGGGATGTGTCCTCATATATATGTATATGGTAATATATTACACCTCATATCAATTACCAAATCTTGATAAAAATTACACAATTAGTTATTTGGGGGCTACGATGGATAGATTAACATTAAATATTTGGATGAATTATCTCTATAAAATTAGTATTGATATCAATTCATTCTATAATATAATAAAATATATATTCACATAAAAATATTTAATCATGAACAAATAGGGATTTTGGGAATATGTAAAAGACTAGGACAACTCAATACATTACAACCTAAGAGAGAAAAACAAGGATCTTATTTTGTTGAGTTAGAAAGGCCAAATTTCATTATCTATGATGTGGTTTGAAAACATATTACTATGGAATTTTAATATGATAAATATCCATGCACATGGTAAGGTTATAAATCATGTGTTTACCATGTTATTTATCTACCATTAATTCATCCATATAATAAAAAATCACAAAATGATGAAATGTATCTATAGAAATTTGTAGGGATTATTTAGAAGTTAAAATTTTAAAAATATATGTATATAAGGTTTATAATCCAAATATATATCGCATAAAACGTAGGACTGATGATGTACTTTTTTTAGGATTCACATAGCCCATCAATCAATATTCATCAGGTAAGCATGACAATATATAGATATCTAATGAAGAACATTTTGTGGAACAACATAAAGAGGTAAAATACATAATATGGATGATTATAATTGGTGGTCCATCATGTTAAGTATGAATGATAGACGTATAATGGGATGATGAAACCATTACCCATACCAATATATAAATGTAAAAAAATCACTATTGATTTAATCAAAAGAATCCCTAGGACACATAAAGGCTATAATTCTAGTTGTGTTAAATTGATTAAAATAACTGGCCAACATATTTTGTTTTAATAAATTAGTATTCCACACTTTAAAAGATAACTATTATAAACATAAATGAAGTGGAAAAGAATAATTAACCATAGATATCTAATATATATGATCAATGAATTATGCATATCTTATGGTTATAAAGTTTTCCTCAACTTGTATTAGAGATATTTGAGGGTATAAACATAACTAATCACCATAATAATGAAGATATGTTTTAAAAAATTTCCATCTCTTTGGGATATGTTAAAATTTGTTAAATGTAATTGCAAGGATGCAGGAATTAATACCTCCATGTGTATACTTCTCATAAAATTATTATTCCCTTTGTAGAATTCATAGGGCATCATTTGAGGCATTTTATACGAATTTTTTTGGATATATATTAATGGGATGTGGTTAGATAGATAAATATTGTAGGAAATTCACTTATATATGTAATGAAAGAAAAATTAAAACAATTCAGTAACATATAATGGTATTACAAATTTAACAGAATAGTTATAAATAATATTGTTTACATGATTTGGAGTGTAATGTTGAAGAAATATTAGTCCTCCAAGTATTTCTATAGATGTGGGTTAGGAGATTTGGAAAGAAATGGAAACTAAGAAATAAAAATATTGGCCTGTTAGATCTCCTTAAACATATATGGGATGTAGTTATAACATATTACTCAATTATGTCCTATCAAAGGTACATTATGTGTCCCATGTATCACTAATGATAATGTAAATAGGATAACATTCACATCTACTATTCCTAGAATCCCAGAAAATGTAACATTATATCATATATAAGAAAAAACTAGTGGAAATATTTTATTGAATATATATATTTTTGGAAAATAATTCCACTAATATACTATAATACATAATGAAGAATCATATGTTTTCCGAAGTTATGTTGGAACTTTATAAGGTAATGCAATAAATGTATCCTAAATTATTTTCATCCTAGTAATAAAATTTATAGTGTGACATTATTTTAATGGAATAGAATGTATTGACCCATGGTTTTATTAAATATTGGAATTTTAAATTTAAAGTTGGACCAATAACCTAAATGTAACCCAACAACAAGCCAAAAGTTATCATTAAACAAATTATTAATATAAATAAAACTATCATAATGTATCTATTAAATTAGAAAAAATAAATAACATAAATAAATTTTTAAATATTTCAATAAATAAAAATTATGTTCACTGATAGTAATAATAAACTTATTAAATTAAATTAGGATAGAAAAATATCTAGTAAGATCATTTTATAGATGAAAATTTATTTTAATGAAATATTATTTTTTTGCTCTGTGAAATTTTCATTCATGAAAAAAATATTATGGTTAAATGATGATAAAATATAATATCTATATTAATAATAAATTTTGAAAAAATTAGTTATAATTTTTTATGAAAAAGATAAAAAATAATTAATATTATTAAAAAAACATTTTTGTTTTAAATTTCTATGGGAAAAAATTTAGAATGAATAATTTTTTTTAAAGAAAACATTTTCAACGAAAATATCATTAAATGATTATATTTGATATGTATATACCTTATATTTATATTTATAATTTTAAAAACTGAAGATAATTTTTTATTCATTATAATAAAATAGCTTAGAAATAACTTTTGGTGTTTTTTGAAGGCTTGATTTTTAGGGTAACAGTACAAAATATCATTTTTATAAAATAAAATAATCATACGTCAATGTTAGAATGTAATAAGGAATTAAAATGTCATGAAAGATATTTACAAACCAAATATGTTTTTATTTAGTACAATAATTTTACGAATTTTATTTTTTTTACAAAAAACAATATTTTACAATTTAGATAAAATGTTTTATTATCTCTCCAAAACTATTTTGTATGCATTATACATTTATTAAGTTAGATTTAATTTTTTACAAAAAAAAATTTTGTATATAATAAAATATATTTCATTTTTTGGAATTGTAATTTCCATATTATAAAGTATAATCCATTATATTTTTAATAATTGAAATACATTACATTGGAAAAACATAATTTCCCCTGTAGAAGGAAAATTCTAAAAGGGTTAAATCTGTTGAAAACAAATCAATAATATATTAACAACATGTATTTCAATGTGTGCTTCATGAAAGATTTATAATTAGCACATTTCCACACCATTATTCTCATATTTAGGAGAAACATTCCTTTAATGGTCGTAATCTTATTGAAAAACAATACTATCTCACATATAAAAGAATAACATTCTCACACAACATTTCCTCATACCAAATAACACTAATCCAGAATGATATCGACATAAAATATCTCTCCCACTAAACTACCAATATCCAATTATTTTTTTTATCCCCAATGGACCACCCCTTAAATCCTTAATTAATATTGCAAAAAGAGTTTTCCAAAGAGTAAGGTAAAAATTATGAAATAGTTCCTTTCAATTTAAATTTACTTCAACATATTATTTTAGATAAGTATATATTATATTGTCATAAAATAATAAATTTTTAATGATATGTAAATATATATTTTTTTACTTTAAATATGATTACATACCTTTCTCCCTTCATTTTAGAAATAGGAATGTGTCAATCTTGAATATGGTAAGCCAAAAACCTATATGAAAGAATTGTTTTACATTTTTAACCACCATACATCATCTGATTAAGAAGGGATATTATATGAATAAATATTATATTCATAAAATTCTTTTTATTCTAAAGAGGTAAATCAGTTTATCCCTTACTTTTCTTCTATGGAACTTGAAATCCTCATTTCTATATATATAAAAACAACGATATCTCTGGAATTAAAAATAATAAATTTTTATCCATACCCATCATTGATTATATAATCAATATATTTATTTCAGTACAAATATATTTATGAAATTATTATTTTTATTTTATTATTTTAGTAATATTTAACACATTAATAATATTACATTAAAAATTCAAAAAATAATATTGATACAAGCTAATCAGTAATGTCATCCTAATGGATAATTACTAAAATTATCATTGGATAATATTTTATCATTATAAATAAATATAAACTATCAATTCTAGTGAACAAGATATAATATTTTATTTTATCATAACATCGATTTTTAGGTTTCATCATCAAAATGTTAGAGAATTTTTGAGACAAAAAATTGCTAACATATGATAATAATCACACTATATTAAATTAATAAATGTAAACAAAATGATTATAATTTACGTACATTTATGATAATAAAAAATTAATAAGGATATGAATTATTTCATTATGATGGTTATGCCTCGTATATATCATTTTTAAGTGACTTCAAGGATGTTGAGATAAAATGTTATGGACTTATCCTTTTAATATTCATTCTTTTACATATATGACATATTCAAAACAACATGTTTCTTATTATGTGGTTTATATAGTTTATTATTTTTTAACTATCATACCATTCATGAAATTAATGTTATTTACTTTTCTACTTCAAATGACATTCACATGATTTGAATTCAAACTTCATTTAGGCTATACGATCTTTTCTTGACACTAGTTATTTTATTTACTTATTATTAATCACATTAACAATATTTATAAAAGAGTATTTTTTAACATAAAATGATTATATTTTAACATTCATTATTTTCAATAGAATTATTTATTAAAAATATATACATATTATCTCATGGATCTCTTTGATGACAGTATTTCATGATGATAAAAATAATTTTAATAGTTTTTAAATATGAACGTATTTTTCCTTGTTTGTATTTACTATTCATGTCGATGATATCTTGATTTATATTAAAAATCAAATATTTATTATTTCTAGTGATCTATAGAAAATATGTTTTCTTCTTTTCGATGAGATTTTTTCAATATTAATATGTTGTGTGTTTTAATAATTATATTTTTAATATCGAAAATGATTTTCCAATTACAATAATATGTTTTATATTACAACATGAATGTAATTTTAAAATATATACACATATCAATTATTTGTTTATTGATATTTCTTGAAAGATAATATTTCAAAATTTAATTATGAAACTAACATAAAAATTATCTTTTGAAAATTGACTATTATATTCCTATATTTAATATGTTTTTAAGATTTTTTTCCTGAATATATTTCTTTTCGATTCAAATATATTTCATACATTAATATAAAAGATTCATATCCTCTAGTATTATATTGTATATGTCACCATAAAAAATTTAATTCTGATATACTAATTTTTTATGGATCTAATGTTTAATATCAATCAATCCAATGTTTCATGTTGATTTATGATTCCATTTGAAAATATTGTGAAATACATTTTGTTCGATATGTTCTTTATTAATGCTGAATAAATGAGTTAAAATGTAACAAATGTGTATATTTTTTTTGTGTTTGGGTCTATATAGCCCTAAAATGATTTCTTTAATTTTCTATGTCTAAAAATTATAATATCATGTTTACATGAAAGGCCTTGATTGGGTTTTCCCACAACATAAATCACTAAGATACTTGGGTTTGTTCACAACATAAAGGGTGGATATGCATTTATTTTCAAAAAATTTGGGTCCATTATTATATTTTCTAACAATGATATGATTTCTTATTCATTAATGTTTTGTTATAATTCATTATTATACTATTTATGAATTGATAAGTACTTTTAGATATGTGCCTATTTTTATACTTTATGACTCTAATTTACGATCTCACAATATTATGACACGGCACAAGATTGTTCCCTTGAGATTACAAGAATTTCTATCAAGAATTATGGATATCTTTTACTATCCATTTATTTATAAGCTATTTCTCTTATGATAATTTTTCTCATAGTCTTATGACCCATCCATTATGGATATGATGACATGTTTTTCCACTACATATCATTTGACCTCACCCCTCATATTTTTTCAAATTTAACTTCTTATGATGATTATATTTATATATATGTTGTTTTAATGATGTATAATATGGTGAATGTTTGTGAAATGCCTTTAAATATGTTAAAAAATTAATTATTTTGAGAATATCCAATGATATTATACATGTGTGTTATGGTATGGTAAAAGTATTTATGTGATTTAATTTAACACAAAAATAATTATTGTAAAACATATTTATTATTACTTGGATCATCTCATTGGATATCAAACTCTTTGGTAATTGAAAATTCTCTTTGCAGTGAACCTACGAGTTTTGGTTGGAGACATGTCAGATATTGAAGTAAAACTAAACTATGATGCTTTATTTTTTTTTTACAATTATGGATATGGAATTTTAAGACATTTTAAGTACCCAAATATTTATACGAGGTACATATTTTTTTGATTAAATTGTTCTTTATAGAAAATATGAATACCATTTCAGGACATGGATGTAATGGTGGTCTCTAGGGCTTAATAGAAATTCAGAGCCTTCAATTTTGGAAAATTAGGAATGGAATCATTGATAGTAAAAACCATATAGTGTTGGTCACTCTCTTACTAATAACTATGAGAGGCTAGAAAATGGGGCTTATAGGGTATACAGTTTGAGGAAACCACTCAGATAGAGGCATACACCTATTCTATGGCCTCTATAGTTTTTGAAATTGGTATAAGACATCGTTTTAGAGAGATTGTGGAAAACCGTGGGCACTAAATATTAGAATATACCCTCCAACTAATTATGGCCTCACATTTGGGGTATGGTTTGGCCAATCGTGTGATGAAACTATGTGCCCTATTGAATTTGTGTAAAATGACTATTTTTTAATTTAAATAAATTTTTTACATAAAAACCTTTCTTCATTTCACCCATTGGATATATTTGATACTTTTACGGTCTATTTTAATCTGTTATGATAGGTTTGGATTACATTTTTCTATCCGAACTCAGAATCGAGCATCAGTCGCATCATAGGAATCATTCTAAAATATTATCAATTTATTTTGAGCTATAATTCATTCATATTTGTATATGATGCTCTATTTAGGTGTTCTCTAATCTACCTTATTTTTAATAGTTCCATTAATTTTTAAATTTTCTCTTGATCTGAGATAAACCAGAGATCGATAAGGGATGAGAAAACAACTACAGAACTACAATATGTCGTTTATATATTTCCAAAATGTTATGATTCTATAAAGAGATATTTTCCATTGATCTACAAAATAACATTCTATCAATTCCATGCCAATTAATTTAATAATTTAATTAAAATAAATGTATCATTTTTGTGATTACATTTAATTCAATTAAGATATTTTGGAGGTTGTTTCCCTAACTAGGGACACCCATGGGGAGTTCCCTGAAAATTGAATTGCATATGCCGTTGTTATACTACATACAGGGTGAGTTAGCTGATTCTTATATAGAGGATGTCTATTAATCAATGAATTGAATTGAAATGTTTGAATATGAGATGGTTTTACTCCATTTCCCTGTTCTAAAATGAATTTTTTGATTGAATCGCTAGAATTGAATATTTACAAATTTTTGAAATGAGTTGGTAAACTCATTGTATCAAATGGTAAATGAATTTAATAAGGATAATTTTCATCGGATTTCATTGTTGTGCTACACCGGGGGTCATGATAGTGGTGGATATTACTTTTGACATATATGATCCTTGGTTTTTGACTCCTTGGGATCCATTCGGACTTTCTACCCCATATATTCATTTTTCATGGGCTCATAGTAGACAAAATCATTATACATGCTCCTCCTTTGACCCAAATTTAGTCCCAACTGAGATTCCCTCAATTTTCACCTCAGACTTGATGAGGTTTCCTTGGTTCACCATTCCTTGGATCTAGCCATCTCTGTAAAGACCCGTAAAATTCTAGGGAAATATTTTCTTAATTTTCTTTGGGATTTTACAAGAATGAAGTTTCTTACGACACCTGATTCCGAGGCCCGGTGTGCCCGGATTCAATTTCCGAAGATTAGCTTGGATACGTTCTGTGAACGAACGAGCGGGTTTTTCTAACTATTGAACTGGTGCACAGAATCGAATCCCAAGGGAACTGATGGAATTGCAGCACCGGTAATTTATTAGAAACACCTTTTCTGGAGTTGCATTTTGTCGGGTGTGGTTTTTAATTTTTGGCGTTAAGTAAAGGAATAAAATAAAAGTGGTGCAACTGATTTTTATTTTATTTTGCTTAACCTAAGTTGAGTTGATTTTGTGGGACCCACATATCCAACCCACATGGTAGGATATTTGTGAGGTGGGGTCCACACAAGCCCCACCGTTTATTTCAACTTTTTCAATCCCCTCCTTTAATTAAGTAACGCACCCGCACCCCATTTTTAATGAATTCAACCCTTGCGTTTATTCGGGATAATAAACGCCTCATTAATTTGGGCGGTTTAAACTCCTCAATTAATTCAATTAATTGATTATTTCGTTTTTGAAAATCAAAACGTTGGCTTGTGTGTTAATAAAATAAGAAAACTCTTATTTTATTAAGGGTTGTTGGATTGTGAGGGGTTTGGGGAGAAATCACTCAAGCCGTGAAAACACTCTTTCCTCGAAGAAGAATGCGAAGAACGTGCAGAACGAGAAGAATGCCGACCTCCAACGAAGGTCAAAAAAAACGCCGGATCTTCAGAGATCGACGACACGACGCCAACAAATCTTTTCTCTGCAACGCGATGATCCTCCATCCACGATGCTTCTTCCGCGACGCTTCTTTCGTGACGTTCCTTCTTCCGCGACGTGCAATTCCGTGACAAACCCTCGTTCGACGATGCTTGAGGTAGGGGTTTTGGTTCAATTAACTCTATGTGATTTATATCCTCGTCATGTGTTTAAAATTTTTTCGGAAGCCCTTTAAACTGCTAACGCGGTGGGTGCGGACCAACGAACAAGTCCGAACCCACCGTTTCTTCATTCTTGGTGTGCGGTTCAGCGGGCGATGACGAAACAGGCCACAAGGAGATTTTGGACCCTTCACTGTAGCCCATTGGTCCCTAGAGGGCCTTAGGTGAAGGTAGCGGGCCAAACGGACCACCGGAGCGCATCCGGTGGTCCGCGGAAGATCTCGTTGGTGCGCCATGCCGGCGGCGGCACCAGGCGCGCCTCTAGGGAGGGCCACCGCGACGCAGGCCGCGATGGCAGGCGTCGGGTCCCGCGGCCGTGCGGGACCAAGGGAGACGCGAAGGGTTGCCGCGTCGCTGACAGGGAGCGGCCCCCACGCGGGGGCCACAACTTCTTTCACGGGGGGCAACCGCAACACCCCCCATGTCCACTCAGTCGGATAGCCAAGGAGCCACGCGGCTGCGCCAGCGTGGCAGGCCAAACGGCCAGGCCGGGCCACGCCCACCAGGCTGGGCCGTGCCCTTTTTGGGTCGGACCCGGACCCGGTTCGGGTCGCCCCAGTTCGGGCCGACCCAGGGGGTCTCAGGCCGGGTCAGACCAGGCTAGAAACCCCTATTTTCAGGATGTTTCTGTTCAAACGCCAATATCTTGGGCTACGAACCCTCGATTGATGCACCATCAGTTGCGATGCGATCCTTGGATCGAGTTGGTCGTTTTGGTATATTACTCTCAAGGTTTCGGAGAACATTGTGTACGGCCTGGTTGGTTCAGATACGAAACCAACCGGGCCTTCAGAGTGGAAACACTTATATATCGAGCTCCGGATGTCCGATTGATGTGCCGTCGACTATTTTAGATTCTTCATGTTGAGACGAAACATTTGGAATGCTTTGCCTGAGTTTTGTATGTAGTTGGATAATGGACGGGTTGGATTCTACCCAAAATCTAACCGGGCCCCTAGAACGGAAAAGCTGATAACTTTCAGACCGAACGTCCGTTTGACGAACCGTCAGCGGCATTGGTGATCACATTGAGCAACAGTCCCTATGTACATACCCTATAAGAGTTCAGGGTACAGTCGAGATATGGCCGGGTTGGTTCTCTCACGAAACCAACAGGGTCCCTATACGAAAAGGCGAATAACTCACAGACCAGGCATCTGATTAACGCGTCGTCTGTTGTGTTGAGACACATATGATGAGGCGTTCCCCTGAGATACTTCTTCGTGGAACTTCGTGATACTTGGATTATTGACCAGTAGCTCGTGGAGCGGACCCTCCCAGTGTCGAGCTATCAGAGTGCAGAGACCTAGTAGCTGGATGAGACTTGACGACTACTGATCTATCGACTCGGTGTGTTTTGGATAGAATAGAGGGGAGCGCTTGGTTGTAGCGGCAGACCCATGACGGAGGAGCGCTTTGTAGTAGTGGCAGACCCGCGGTACTCAACAGACGGAGTACCTCTGGTGGCTATGAGGGGGAGCGATTGGATGTAGCTGCAGACCCTCGGCGGAGGAGCGCTTGGTTGTAGGGGTAGACCCATGGTACTCAATAGAAGGAGTACCTCTGGAGCCTATGAGTGGGATCACTTGGTTGTAGTGGCAGACCAATGGTGGGAAGCGCTTGGTTGTAGCAGCTGGCCCACAATACTCGATAGAGGATGAGTTCGGCGTGCTTGGTTTTAGAAGCATGCCCACTGTACTCGACAGAGGAGGAGTTCGTCGCGCTTGGTTATAGCGGTAGGACCACTGTACTCGATAGAGGAGGAGTTCGGCGCGCTTGGTTGTAGCGATAGGCCCACTGTACTCGACAGAGGTGGAATTCTCTAGCAGTCGTGGTTTTGACATCATGAATAAGATCGTGGTTGAGCTGAGTCTATGATCTTTGTGTTTACCTAATGATTGAGATGAGTCACTTGATAACTTAGGTATATGTATGGGCATATACATGGGTAGTGGTTATCCGTTGATTTCATAATCTTTGTGTTTCCTCATGATTGAGATGGATTACTTGAAAACTTAGGT
This sequence comes from Viscum album, assembly GCA_963277665.1. Lineage (NCBI taxonomy): Eukaryota > Viridiplantae > Streptophyta > Magnoliopsida > Santalales > Viscaceae > Viscum > Viscum album. The sequence goes on from OY728163.1 coordinate 1,330,191,074, forward strand.
ATATGTATGGGTATATACCTAGGTAGAGGTTATCTGTTGAGATGTTTCTTTGTGTTTATCCTTGTTGGATTTAGTGAGACCTTGAGGGTCTCAGGGTCCCTACTGAGTATCGTTGTACTCACCTCTGCACGGGCTATGCCCGCACCTCGTTGTGTTGGTTGCAGACGACGGGCAACACAGACAGAGGCCGAGTGTTCGAGGAATAGACGGTACCCAGAGGTGGACCTCACGATGAGACAATATCCGGTGGTGGACTTCACGATGAGGAGACACTCAGAGAAGGTTGACGGGCAAGAACGTTGAGGAGGCTAGATGTACCTACCCTTCAGGTAGGATCCCTGGTGGGCGATTCAGGAACTGCGCTATCTGTACCTACCCTTCAGTTAGGATCCGAGGAGGACGACCCAAGAGCTGCTTCTATATTCTTCCAGCTTCTTGTCTTTGTTGTACTTTCTTTCAGTTGTAGCTGTATTTTCCATTGGGTTTGTATTCTGGCTCATTTACTTTTCATCACATCCTTTTTGTACTTAGTGTTTTACTTCCGCATGTACTCTGTGGTGTTTTGTTACTTTTATAAAGGCATTGCCTTTCTAGTTATTGGGATTTACGCCTTTGGAGATAGTCGCCAGCCCCTGGCCTATGGAAGGCGGGATTGGGGTAGTCACGGCATAGGCCCTGAGGACGGGTCGTGACAAATTGGTATCAGAGGAGTTCAGTTCTACTGCAGAACTTTTTACTTTCATCTTTCTTCTATGTGAAGCAATAGTGTTAAGGGTATTGAGTGTGGTTATCAGTCCAGGGATTCCAATGTTGGTATGGTGGCCGATGTATCCGTACACCAGGACCTTGACTTATGATTTCCAACTCAATACATGAAAACATTGATTGCATGTGTGTTTTAAAGGTTTTCGTTGTAATTACTTTGTGTCAGCTCACCAGGTATACTGTTTGACCGTGGCGCACCTGTTTCTTTTCAGGATGGCCCCACGATGGCAACCATCTTGGGTTCCAAGCATTGTGCGGGAAGACAGCCCACCGAGCGACGATGCCTCGGTACAAGGCCCTTTGACAGCATAGGCACCGACGGTACCTCTACCCGCCGAGCCACTGATTCTACCATCCCCAGCCGCTGACGGTGCACGTTGCCTCAGTGCACTGCACGAGTTTCAGCGTCAACGACCGCCCAGGTTCCATGGGGAGATGGACCCTCAGGTAGCTGAGGTTTGGCTGGAGGCAGCTGTTCATGTTTACCGTTTGGTAGGGACAACAGCTGACCATATGTTGGTCCTTACAGCGAGCCTCCTGCACGAGGAAGTAGGGAGATGGTGGAGCTTGATGCTCCAGGTGCACGACGAGGAATCTCTCCTCTGGACGAATTTTTGGAGCCTTTTCCGATCAGAGTTCCTCCCAACCACCCTCCGTGCGGTGTGCATTCAGGAGATACTACAGTTGCGGCAGGGCAGCATGACAGTAGCCTAGTACGCGGCGAGTTTTACCGATCTATCGCACTACTCCACGGACATGGTACGAGACCCATTCTTCAGGGCCCGAACCTTCGAGCAGGGGCTCGGGCGAGAGATCAGAGCTTCAGTTGTTTCTCACAGCATTCCGACACAGACAGGGGTGTTGGAGCAAGCCCTCTTAGTGGAGTGTTTCCTTGCTGACCAGTCTCCAGCAGCAGGACCCACCACTATCCGGCATGCGGCATAGTATTCTATAGCGGGCAGTAGACAGATGACGTAGGGGTCCAAGAGGACTAGACCTACTGGTGGTCGACCACATGACACATGATCGTTTGTGCGAGGCACCCAGGGTGGAGAATGACTTACCATGCATGGACAATGTTACTCCTGCGGTGGGGTTGGTCACATGGCTTGTGACTGTCCAACCCGCCATGCAGATGACTAGAAGATGATCAAAGGACCTCCCAGGAAGAGGTAGAGGTTCGATCGAGGTGGACCGCATGGAGAAGGAGACCGTGGCAGGTGATTTGGCCATGCAGCTAGAGGTGGAAGACCCTTCCAGCTGTTGCCACCACCACCAGGAGGTCCACCCCAACCGCAGGGAACAGGTGGATGTGTGAGAGATCATCTTCAGGAAGCTGGGGCCTATGATCATGGAGCTCCGGGAGCAGATGGACAGGAGCGGGACATGCTCCAGACCTAGCGACTTTTGTTCTTTTTTCTTCTAGCTTGGTTGATGTTTGTTTGTAGATGCTTTCTGTCTTTTTACTTTGAGATGCAGTGATAAAATACACCTTTCTTGTGGCGTTTACCTTCCTATCCTATCTTTATGTTGTTACTAAGAGGTTCCGGTTTAAAAACCATTGACTTGACCCTCCCTTTGAGATACCTACTAGAGGAGACCCAGTGAACACACACCGATGCTGATAGTGTGACTCAACCCTTGGAGGTGAGAGTTACGGTTGGATCTCTTGGTAGTAGCGTCGAGGCCTTACGACGTCATCCTTGGTATGGATTAGTATTGTCCATGTCGGGATTGACTGTATTAGGAAAAGAATGTGGTTCATCTAGGGGATGAGACCGGATATCTCTTATTAGAAATGAAAGAAGTCTCAGCAGCTCTTGTAGGACCAGAAAGGTCCAAGTCATCCAAGAGCGGATGAGGACAGCTCAGAGCCAAAAAAACACTTGTGCAGATAGGAGGTGGAGACCACTAGAGTTCGAGGATGGCGACCACCTTTCTCCAATGGGTCTCATCTCGATGTGAGTTACGGAAATGTGGCCTAGGATAAAAGTTATCTCTGAGGTTCGACGGACCCTCCTAGGTCCTCAGAAGGGTAGGGGAGGTGGGTTACCGCTTGACCCACCCACCCCAGTTGCACCAGGTGCACAACGACTTCCATGTATCTCAAATGAAGAGATACGAGATTGACCATTCGAATTTCATCGTCCATGAGGAGTTGGACATGGGCGATGGGGTGACCCTCACGGAGGTTACAGTGGGGATCGAGGAACGATAGGAGAAGAACCTATGAGGACGGTCGATTCCTCGGGTGCGCTTTCACTGGCAGTACGGGAACCTCCTGGAGAGCATATGGGAGTGGAAGGCATAGATGCGTGCTCAGTACCGCTTTTGTATCCCTAGTTTGTATTAAAGATTTACAGGGACGTAAAGCCCTGAGGTGGGAGAAATTTAATGGCCTGTAAAATTCAAGAAATTTTTTTTCTTAATTTTCTGTGGGATTTTACAAAAACGCAGTTTCTGATAGAACCTGATTCTGAGGCCTGGTGTGCCCAGAATCATTTTCCGATGTTTAGCTCGGATACATTCAGTGAACGAACGATTGGGTTTTTCTAACTTTTGAACCGGTGATTGGAATTGAATTCCGAGGGCACTGATGGAATCACAGCGCCGATAATTTCTTAGAAACACCTTTTCCTGAGTTCCATTTGCTCGAGTGTGTTTTTTAATTCTTGGGGTTAAGTAAAGGAATAAAATAAAATTGGTGCAACTGATTTTTATTTTATTTTTCTTAACCTAGGTAAAGTGGATGTGGTGGGACCCACAATATCCTACCCACTCGGTAGGATATTTTTGAGGTGGGGACCAAACGATCACCACCGTTTCTTTCAACTTTTTCAACCCCCTCCTTTAATTAAGTAACGCACCCACACCCCATTTTTAATGAAGTAAACCCTTGTGTTTATACTGGATAATAAACACCTCATTAATTTGGGCTGTTTAAACTCCTCAATAATTTCAATTATTAGATTGTTTCATTTTTGAAATTCAAAATGTTGTCTTGTGTGTTATTAAAATAATACAACTCTTATTTTATTAAGGTTAGTTGGGTTGTGAGGGGTTTGAGGAGAAATCACTCAAGCCGTGAAAAAACTCCTTCCTCGACTAAGAATGCGAAGAATGCCAAAAACGTGAAAAACGCGAAGAACGCCGACCTCTGATGAAGGTCGACAAGAACACCGGATCCTCGGAGATAGACGACGCAACACCAATGAATCCTTTCTCCCCGACGTGACGATCCTCCTTCCGTGACGCTTCTTCCACGGCGCTTCTTTTGTGACGTTCCTTCTTCCGCGACATGCAATTCTGTGACAAACCCTCGCTCGACAACTCTTGAGGTAGGGGTTTTGGTTCAATTATCTTTATGTGATTTATATCCTCGGCATGTGTTTAAAAATTTTTCGGAAGCCATTTAAACTACTAATGTGGTGGGTGTAGACCAATGAACATGTTTGAACCCACCATTTCTTTGTTCGTGGTGTGCGGATCAGTGGGGGATGACGAAGCAGGCCGCAAGGCGATTTTGGACCCTTCACAGTAACCCACGGTTCCCGGGAGGGCCTTAGGCGAGGGCGGTAATCCAAACGGACCACTGGAGCACATCCAGTGGTCCGTGGAAGATCTCGCCAGCGCACCACGCCAGCAGGGCGGCGCCGGGGGCCGGCGGCGGTGGCCGGCCGCCAGGAGGCGGCGACGCCTGGTGCGCCGTGGGGGGGCGCGCCGCTGCTGAAGCTGCAGCGGCAGGCGGCTGGTCCCGCGGCCGTGCAGGCCCAAGGGAGACGCGGTGGGTCGTCGCGTCGTTGGCAGGGAGCAGCCCCCATGCGGGGGCTGCAACTTCTTTCACGGTGGGCAACCGCACCCCCCCTGTCCGCGCAGCTGGACAACCGAGCGGCCACGCGGCCGTGCCAGTGCGGCAGGCCTATCGGCCGGGTCGGGCCGCGCCCACCGGTCCGGGCCGTGCTCTTTTGGGAAGGACCCAGAACCGGTTCGGACCGTCCCCGGGGGTCTCGGGCCGGGTCGGACCGGGCCCGAACCCCCTATTTTCGGGCAGTTTCCGTTCAAACCCTCATATAATGGGCTACAGACCCCTGATCGACGCACCATCAGTTGCGATTCGATTCTAAGATCGAGACGGTCATTTCTATATATTACAATCAAGTTTTCGGAGAACTTTGAGTACGGTCGGGTTGGTTCGGATACGAAACCAACCGAGCCCTCGGAACGGAAACGCATATATCATGGGCATCGGACGTCCGATTGACATGCCGTCAACTTTGTTGGATTCCTCTTGTTGAGACGAAACTTTGGGAATGCTTCTCCTGAGTTTTGGATGCATTTGGATAATGGCTGGGATTGATTGTACCTGAAATCCAACCGGGCCCCTAAAACGGAAAAGCTGATAAATTTCAGACCGGACATCTGTTTGACGAACTGTAAGCGGTGTTAGTGATCACGTTGAGAAATGGTCCCTATGGGAATACCCTATGAGAGTTCGGGGTACAGTCGAGATACGGCTGGGTTGGTTCGCTCACGAAACCAACCGGGCCCCTTGGACAAAAAGGCTAATTACGCACAGACCAAGCGTCTGATTGACGCACCATCTGTTGTGTTGAGACCCCTATAATGAGGTGTTACCTTGAGATACATATTCATGGAAATTAGTGATACTTTGACAATCGACTAGTAGCTCGTGGAGCGGACCCTCCCGGTGACGAGATAGAAAAGTGCAGAGACCTAGTAGCTGGCTAAGACATGACGACTGCTGATCTGTCGACTCAGTGTGTTTTGGATAGCCCAGTGGGGAGCGCTTGGTTGTAGCAGCAGACCCACGATGGAGGAGCGCTTGATAGTAGCAGCAGACCCACAGTACTCAATAGAAGGAGTACCTCTGGAGGATATGAGGGGGAGCGCTTGGTTGTAGCGGCAGACCCACGGCGTAGGAGCGCTTGGTTGTAGTGGCAGAACCACGGTACTCAATAGAAGGAGTACCTCTGGAGCCTATGAGGGGGAGCGCTTGGTTGTAGCGGAAGACCCATGGTGGGAAGCGCTTGGTTGTAGCAGCAGGCCCACAGTACTCGACAGAGGAGGATTTCAACGCACTTGGTTGTAGTGGCAGACCCACCGTACTCGACAGAGGAGGATTTCGACACGCTTGGTTGTATCGGTAGGCCCATAGTACTTGACAGAGGAGGAGTTTGGCGTAATTGGTTATAGTGGTAGGCCCACTGTATTCGACAGAGGAGAATTTATCCAGCAGCCGTGGTTTCGACATCATGAATAAGATCTTGGTTGAGATGAGTCTATGATCTTTGTGTTTACCTCATGATTGAGATGGGTCACTTGATAACATATGTATATATATGGGCATATACCTGGGTAGTGGTTATACGTTTATTTCATAATATTTGTGTTTCCTCATGATTGAGATGGGTTACTTGATAACTTAGGTATATGTATGGGTTTATACCTAAGTAGAGGTTATCTGTTGGGATCTTTCTTTGTCTTTATACTTGTTGTATTTAGTGAGACCTTGAGGGTCTCGGGGTCCCAAATAAGTATCATTATACTCACCCCTACACGGGCTATGGCCGCACCTCGTTGTGTAGGTTGCAGACGACGGGCAGCGCAGACAGAGGCCGAGTGTTCGAGGACTGGATGGTACCCGGAGGTGGAACTCAAGACGAGACAGTATCTGTTGGTGGGATTCATGACGAGGCGACACTCGGAGGAGGTTGACGAGAGAGAGCGTTGCAGAGACTATCTGTACCTACCCTTCAGGTAGGATCCGTGGTTGACGATTCAGGAGTTGCGCTATCTGTACCAACCCTTCAGGTAGGATCCGAGGAGGAATACCCAGGAACTTCTTCTATCTTCTTCCAACTGCTTTTATTTGTTGTACTTTCTTTCAGTTTTAGCTGTACTTTCGATTGGGTTTGTATTCTGGCCCATTTACTTTTCAGCACTTCCTTTTTGTACATAGTGTTTTACATCCGCTTGTACTATGTGTTTTTTTTAATTTTATAAAGGAAATGCCTTCCCAGTTATAGGGATTTATGCCTTTGGTGCTAGTCTCCAGCCCCTGGCCTATGTAAGGCGGGCTTGGGGTAGTCACGACACGAGCCCCAAGGATGGGTTGTGACAATTTTGGTTGTGAATTTTTTTATTATACAGCTCATCCATGGTTAATTTCATAGTATATCCTGAAAAAATTTGGGGCTATACTTTATACTTTATTATAATATATATTCAGTGGGAATATTTGATTTATTACTTCTTGACTGCTATATTTTGAACACTACTTATCATATATTTGACATCCATGATTTATTATACACTTAGGATGGGGACTTAATGGGATTGATTCTCAAAAACTGGTGGGATCTCCATTGGGTACCCAAACAAACAATATGGATACATCTAGGGACTGGGGAATGCACACATTGTTGGATGATATACACTGTGAAATATTTAGGATCTGGGGAGCACAATATTGAGATGAGTATCATCATTTTTTTCAAAGATAACATTTTTGGTTACTTTGGTACTTTTCCAAATTTATTGTACGAGCTATCTGTATACTTGTTTTTGGATTATTTTTAGATACATGACATGTTATCATTATATATGATATTCCTTATTGAAAATTTCTAAATATATGTGTTTTGGATGTTCTTATTTTGTAAGATTAATTTACTACATCTACAATTGATTTGAATGACTACTTCCATTTTTTTACACTTTGATAAGATAGTATAGTCTCCCCATTGGAAAATCCTATTCCATCACTATTAGTCTGCAACCAATGGAATTTGAGGAGATGAACTTGAGGCCATGTGACCAACTGGAATCACGATACCATTCAGTGGAATCTTGGTTTCTAAAATTATAATTTTATATCAGGGAAGTGTCTTCATTTTTAATATATTTGTTTTGTGAAAATATTTAGGTAATTAAAAAAATTTGAATTTGGGAATTAGATGTTCAGAAGAGTAGTTAACCAACATACATTTAAAATAAAAAATACCTTTAATGGGAAATAATATATACTAATTATTGTCTATTACAACTGATTTGATTCCATATTTAAGTGATTCAACTGAATTGTGATGTCATTATTTATTTTAATGAGGGTTATATTGTGCTAAAACAAAATTATTGAGGGAATTCCATATCATTTATCATCTTATAACCCTTCTGGAGTTTAAATGATAAGCATCTTGCAATTTCATATAGGATTAATTTCAAGATTTCATAATGTTCTGATTGGTGTTTTTCTTGACATACCTACTACTATGATATAAATTATGCGTCGGGAATTGGAAAAAATGGTTTGTACATAGTGTGAATATCATATCTTACGAAATATTTTCATGATTGGGTAATAGTAAGAACCCTGAGTTTCCAATTTTGGTATGTTGCTCTATGGACCACGATTCACATTGATTAGAAAATGTAGTATTTCAGATTAGGTGGAAACCATATTTTATTTTATGAGGAGTATGGAAACTAATGGATCAAGAGTGGTGAACCATTTGGTTCAACCATTTAAAAGTGAATTGTTACAAAAATGTTAAATGAAAATGAAAAAATGAAAAATGAACATGTGAACAGAGATATGATATTTTCCTAAATTTTGATTGAGCTATAGGCATTGTCTATATGGAATTTTATGATTTTTCATAATATATAGTCTAAGCTTCAGTAAAAGGCAATGTGGTTTGAATAATATATGATGTTTTTTACATGTACTACACATTGATATTTGATCATTGATAACAATATTTTTTTGAGGCCTATCGTAGGAATTTTAGAGGCATGCATCCAGAAAGACCTCTATTGATAAATTAGGATGGTGGAAACAACCACAATCCAGAGGTGTTGGGACTTCAGCTACTAGTGGATGAACCTATCGTGTTAGTTGTGGCACCAGCTATTGTACCAATAATTAGTGATGAAGAATCATATCATGAGGGCTTTTTCCTAATCATGACGAAATTTTATAGGTCATCATTGCTTTCCTAGTATATAGAATAGAAGAATCATGGTTTTTATTAGAAAAAAGCTCCCATTTTCACAGAGGACGGTGGCCCAAAAGACACAACACATTTGTTGTTTAGCCATCAGGAGACCCCTCCATAGTGTGTAGTGAATATCACAACATATATGCTTCGAGGAGTAGAAATGTACATGTGGAATGTTCTAAACTAGAATGACAGTCTACTGGGTGTGTTTTGGGTTGAATTCGAAACATGGTTAAATTAATTCTTTTACCCTTATATTATATGGGTAGAGAGGGCTAGTGTGTTTATTATTCTGAAGGTGGGAACTATGGCGGTTATGGACTAATCAACACACTTTGAAGACCTACTACAATTTTCACTGATGTATATATTTTTTGGTTATCAAGGGTGAGATGCTTTAGGGAGGGTCATTGAAATTCCATTTGACTATTGATAAACATGATTAGATTTTCCTCGTTTGATGGGATTGTATAAAAGTCACTAATCCTAGAGAATAAATTTTGGGAATATGGGGCCTAGATAAGAGAATTAGAGTCTCTCGACCCAGTAGTTTTATTTACAATGGAATGAAGTGACAGTTAGTAGTTTTCCAAGAGATGAGTACCATAAATGCTACTACTTTTGGAAGTGAAATGTTATATTATTAGTTTGGAATATGGGAATGCATGAGAAATTAGTGTCATCGTAATCCAGTTGAGTGATGAACTTGTGGCAGTATGGGCCACATGAAATTTTTGTGTAGGATATCCCCTCCAGTGGTGAGTGGTACAGGGTTAGCTCTGGCACCAAAATTTGGATTATGGTTAATAAATCCATCTATAATATGGAGATAGAGTAATAACAGTCTGTCATGATAATATTGTGGTTCTCATTCCTGTGGAAGACAGAAACCAATTGTCACAAGATAGTTGAGTGGGAATACACATGGTTCTGAGGTTGTAACATAGGGCCACCATTCATGATAGATGTATTCTATATATACCACACCCTTGGATGAGGGAAAAAGACAGTCTATAGAGAGTGTTACAATATTAGTAGACTCAAAAATAGAATATTCTTTTTTTATATAGTTTCACAACATAGTTCTATAAATAAAACTATGGTAGAGAACCTTGGTTGTGTGATTTTTTTGGTGTGTTATGATTATATAAAATCCTTTGGATAATATTAATAAGGTTGTTTATTAGTTTAGGTAGTTCCCCTGGTGGTTGGTGGGTGTCACTATTCCTAGAATCATTTTCCCTTGAGATATCATGTTTCGATGACATACTCAAGATGAACTAGATTGTAGTTTATCAAACCTATTTAGAATGATATCACTAGAGGGTGACTTTTAAATCACTAGATGGTGCATTTTATATTCAAAGGGGTGAAATGTATGTCAAAGAGAGTCGATCTAGACTTTAGAATCATGGAAATGGTAGGATGATATGCCAAATTTCTTGTTGGTATTTGGATGATAAGGGAGTAAATTAGAATCAATTTTTTCCAGTGGTTGATCAGTTTCAAGATGTTTTCTCAGATGAAATTTCTTTTTTAAATACTAAGATATATATTTATTTAACCATAAATATATTTCTAGAACCTACACCGATATCAATTTCTCATTATAGGATTGATACTATGGAGTTTCAAGAGCTCAAGATGTATCAAGATGACTTGAAAGAACATGGGTTTATTTGAACCAATAATTATTAATGGAGATCATTGGTTAATTTTTTTTTGTAAATATTGGTGTTACCCTTAGCCTATGGTTGGAATAATGGAAGTTAAAATAGCTGACAATTAATAACTGTTATCCCGTTTCATGGATATATGCCATGTATGATCAGCTTTGAGAAGGTCATGTATTCTCAAAAATTGATTCGGGGCCTGGATTACATCCAGTGCCTATTTAACTGACATACATTCCTCAAAAAACTGTCCAAGAAGGAATGGAATATATGAGTATCTTGTTATTTCATTCAATATCCAGAACTCAACAATGATTTTTTTTCTGTTCACATTAAATGAGTCTTCTAACCTTACCTAGATTTGTTTTTGGTGGTTTTTATAGAAGATATATTTTCATATTTTCACTATTGACATTACCATTCCAAACATCACGATATTGTTTTCAATACTTTGAGAGGGAGATTTCTATATTATATTCTCACTAATTTCCACATAGGTATGTATCTTTTCACTTTTTGGGTTAAATTATCTGATGCATAGATTTATTAGATGATCAAAATAATGTGAGAGTATTATTTTCTTTGGTAAAATCCTAGAACACCATTGACATATAGAGTTAATTGGGACTAGTGGGATATTTTAGGTATTTCATAAATGAATAATCAAACATAGAAATGTCATTTATGGTATTTACTATGAAGGGTATGAATTTTGTATTTCTATATAGAGATATACCATTTCAATTAATGAATGGGATATTGTCATCAGCCCCTGTCCTGATTCTTCTAGAGGAGAGAAGAAACTACATTGTGTATTGGGATGAATTAAGTATCTACCAAGGTGATGTGCTGATGATGACGGATATATCTATGGCGTATGATTATAAGACACTAAGGCCATATGAGAGGAAGTACCCAACACAATATCTCAAGTTATCTACATTTGTTCATGTTTTTGGATGATAGAGACACTATTTACTGGAGAGTGTATTATGTTGTACAATTACCAAAATTGCATGAAGTATATTAAAAAAATGATATGAATATTAGGAAGAGAAGGTGGTTTTAGAACCTATAGTACTTTTCACATGATCTTTCTTATGTTTTGGGTAGATAAATTGAAATGGTCAATGATATGACTAGGTAAAGGTATATACAGGCATTTCAACTATCTATTATTAAGTGGGACCTTATAAACATGTTTTTAGTGAGTCACATAGTGGTGGATAATGTTACAAGGAAGGAAATTTTTTCATCTTTATATTTATCCACTACCATAATGGATATAGTGATGGTAAGGAAGTTGTCATATTCAAAAGGACTAGTCCTAAGGAAGAGTGTGGTAGGTGAGGAACCACCTCCTGGTTAAATTGTGGGAAAGGATATGATCCTACATTCACATGGTCACATTTGAGTTCCATTTGATATAAACTATGAGATGATATGATATTTCATACCTCAATTTATTATGTTTGTGCCGATATTATAGATATTTTTCAGATTTACACCGCCAAAACTAGTTTCCATGAATGAAATTTGATGTAGCTAGTGTTGTTACGAGGTGTTCCATTTGTTAGTAGGTAATCATAGAAATTCAGAGAAGGGCCATAAATTTTCAAAAGTTAAAAAATATAGAGTGTAAATGGAATTATTGGATTATATAATTGGTAATTTGTTTTCCATGGTCTCTTCAAGGCAGTGATGTTGTGTGTAATGTTGTTGACTGGGTCACTAAGGTTTCTTATTTCATGTTGATCCAGTATTCATTCATTATGGATGATGCTTTTTTTGTATATCAATGATATACTAGCCCATCAGGGGTCCCTCTTACTATCATTTTAGATTGGGATTCTCAGTTTTCATATCATCTTTGGTAGAGTTTACATAAGGAAATAGCAACATAGGTTCTCTTTATCACATCATACCACACTCAGATTGATAGACAGTCAGATTGTATGATAAATGTGCTTGATGAATTTCATTGACCACGATTCAGGGATTTTTAGGGCTTTAAGTGGAGGAAAAATACCCCTTTTGAGTTCATATGAAATAACATATATTATGTGACTACACAAATGTGACATTATCATAATTATTATGGTAGTCCATGTCGATCTCTCTTGTTCTAGTCAGAAGAAGACAAGGAATCTTTACATGGACCACGTCTCCTGAAGGACACTTCTGAGTAGGTAAAACTAATTAAGAATTTGATGTTTACTATATAGTAACAATATAAATTTATACTAATTATTTCATATGTTCTTTAGAGTTTGAGGTCACAGATAAGGTTTTTTATATTTCCAAAATATGCTGGGAGATATTAAAATCATTATACATGATATGATTTTTCTATGAAATGTTTGACCATTCATGATTCTTGAGAGGGTCGGGTTGGCTGCCAATTGGTTTTAGATAACTCAAAGGTACTGATCCATCCTTGAATTCGTCCACATATCCAAGACGCACCATTATCATTCAGACCCATCTAATTATTTTCAGCTCGATGAGGTTGAGTTATATGAATATGTTTCCTTTGAGGGACATCCTATTTATATTGTTGATAAGATAAAAATGTTTCTCCAAGGCCAGTCAGTTCGTCAAGTACATGTGCTATGGTAGAATTCCAATTTATAGGAAGAGGCTAGGGAGTGGATGGCAGATGTACATTCCATGTTGATGATCATTTTATATGAAGAATATCAACTAACCGTAAGAGGTAAATTCATCTATGAGTATCTATTAGGAGGGAAGATGGTAAGATCACATGTTTTCATACCAGGTACGAATCATTCTCCTGTGTGCTTACTATTCTATCAATCTCGTCCCCTTGTTCTCCTCAAAGACATCATTCACTAAGACCTTAATTCATATTGTTGGTACCATCATGAAGAAATACCTTCATAGAATGACTTGATGCAACCCCACTGGCTTGAGATTCTATTGGTTATGGATTCCTATGAGCTTCTGCATCTTTTTTACTCGTTTCAAATTTATGGGGACCTTATATAATGAATCTTGAGTCTCCCAAAACCAGTAATTCTTGTTATCCCTAATCCTATTCTCTTACTACCTCACCTGTCATGAAAGACCCCATTTTTGGTAAAGCACATTAATAATTGTGGGTGGTTTGGGATGGTGATGGTGGTAGGAATGATGGTGTTTCCACCGATGTTTCTCCATTGTTTAATTTTAAACATTTATTCCTTCTTATTTTCGTTTTTTGGTTGTGGTCACCTTCCATGGTAACAATTTTTCACTAGTGTTTTATTTTAATTTCGAGGATTTAGGTTTCAAGTTATCAAGGTTTTTAGTTTTTCGATGGCTGGCCAACATTCTATTGTGGAGATGTTTTAAATTTTGGATTGTGATTGTGGTGTCCTAATAGTGGATGGTTTCATCCTTTATTCAATGTCAACAATGATGCTTTCATGGAATTTGTTCATGGTTACATTATGCTCCTCTATTGTTTTGGATAATTTACTGGTGGATTTGATGGCATGGTTCAATGCATAGGGTGACAGTCAGAGCACGTTTTCGTAGACTTTGTCCCCTCTATACTAATTTATTACTCCATGATTCCACCAACATTCTTCTAGTATGACAAGAATTGTGGTTTCCATGGTTTACTGAGATGTGTAGTTCAAGAGGTCAAAGATGTTACATGAGTTTACTATTTTGGTGTCTCTATCTATGTTCTTTATTCCACATTGATCTTGTAATTCATGATTTTCACGCATCTTCATAGATTTTTAATTTTCAATATTTATATGACCTATGATGTTTAGATATGGTTTATCTATGGAAGTATCTATGATGTGGAAGATAATTATGAGATTTGGTCAAAGATGATGAGTTATGGACGACAATGTTGAGTGAGAAGTGTACGATTTGGGTCAGGGTGCATGGTGTGAGGTGGTTATTCAATAGAGGTAGTGTGTCAATTGTTGTGGTAATTATGATGTTAGTTGTATTTTTAATTTTGATAATATATTCCAATTTTGTTCTCAATGGAGAGAGATTTTGGTTTAAAATGAGGACGAGATGACAATGTATACTTGAGAAAATGTTTTTTCTCAAGGTTTTTTGAATATGGTTATAGAGTATTTATGTCTGATTCAATTTTCAAATTTGATTTTTGAATGTTACTATATTTTAATTTTTATGTGTATGAACAAAAATAAACCACAAAGTGGATTTTAGAAAATGATTTAAAAAATGAATGGATAGAGATCAAGAATGTATGCAGGTGGTTTGGGTCATATTCAAAGCCTGGAGGATACATTTTTATGGAAATTGTGAATGGTTTAATGGTAAGTAATTTCCATGTGGGGTAAGTAATATGGTCACTACTAACTATGATAGGAAAGATAGTGGGAGAAACAATCCACGCGGTTGGAGGAAACCAAGAATATAGAGGGGAACACCTCTGTCATGGCCTCTGATGCTTTTGATAGTTGTATAAGACACTATTTGTGCATGGTTTTCAAACCCATGCACACAAACAATGTGAGGTACCCCTATTTGTAGTGAATAGAACATGGTTGGTGCATCCTTTGGAAAACTACATGGATAAAGCATGTTTCCCATTGTTTTTATTTAAAAAGTCACTTTTCCCCATAAAATTCCTTTACAACTTAAACTATTTCTCCATTTCATCAATTAGAAAATATTTATCTCTTTGAAATAAATTTGATGAAAAATTGATAGATTAGGGTTCCATTATTCCATCTTAACAAGCAATTGTGTGTCAGTCATCTCATTATATTTGTGAAGGTATTTACTTGATTACACTTTAGAAATTATTAATTATTTTAGGTTTTAAATATATTATTTTGGTGAAACATAATAAGATCTATTTTCATGATTTTCATCCATTCTTCATTTTTCTCTTGATATGAGTCAAATTAGTGATAAAAATTGATGAGAAGTATAAAAGGGACCTTTGTTAAGTGGTTTAATCTATTCATTAATGGTGAGAGGCTTAATAAAGCAAGTGTTCATTGAGCTACCTGCAAGGATATCTAGTGGAGCCTTAGTAATTTGTTGATTAATTGAATTAAATTAAATGGAATATGTTATGATTACCTATATTTATTTTGTGATTTGTTAGTGGATGTTTCCCCATCCGTGGCCACCAATGGAGTTTTCCATGTAAAATAACATGAAATTTAAATTTTATAAACCTTCATAGGGGTGAGAAAGTTCTTTCCTAGTCGAAGGAAACATATTAATAAATGAATTGAATTGAATTGGTTAAATTGACGATAATCTCCATCTATTTCAATTTGTCAAGATGATATTGATCGAATAAATTTATTGAATTGATAGTTCAGAAATTGTGTATTCTAATAGTATGAAATGTTAATTGAATTGAATGATGAACATTTCAAATGTTTACATGGGTGTGTTACAATAGTGTCATCATAGCGGTTATAGTTAGTTGGACCTATCTTCCCCATAGATTAGGATTTTATAGGATTCCATGGGAATTCTACAAATTGGAACTGGTATGGTGGGTCTTGTAGTGGTCATAGTCTATAGAAATAGTCCCTATAACCCTATTTATGACTACAGGATTTTCCATCAATATTCCATTGGGAATTGATGAGAATGAATTGATTCAAATTACGTTCAATCCGACCTTATGGGTTCAAACTCTATTGATTGTGTAACTCTATTGCGACTAATCGTGACACATCGCATTGTATCACAAGGTCGTTTTTGAAATAAAAATTCTAATAATATGGATTAGATGTGGTGGTTATGATATATTTGGTACGTAGTGAAGAATTGGTGATTACATGTATTTACATATTGATGCCTTATTATTTGATATTGACACATGT
The DNA here is from genome assembly GCA_963277665.1 of Viscum album. Lineage (NCBI taxonomy): Eukaryota > Viridiplantae > Streptophyta > Magnoliopsida > Santalales > Viscaceae > Viscum > Viscum album. The sequence continues at coordinate 1,330,207,379 of OY728163.1, forward strand.
TTTAGGAATCCTTTTTTGAAAATACAAGGATATTTATATACTACTGTATATTCCATGGGATTATAACATTTTTTAACGCTAAAATGTTATACTTTGAACTCTACATATGTCATGTTACACAACCATGATATCTTGTAGACACATTAGTTGGAGAGATAACATGATTCTATCTCAAAACCTATTTGGGATACCATTTAGTAACCGAAAAGAATATTTGGATGTAGTTAGGGTCTGGGGGATTCAATCACAGAATTATTTTTGACATTGTGCTATGCTAAAGTGTAAGGGATCATGGGAACGAGCTTCAGATAGAGATGAAATTCAGATATATATATTTTTATTTAGACACATGTAATTTACAATTTATATTTATACATGGTTTTGCTTCATTGTAGATACATGACATGATTATAATTGTATATTTGATTCCTTCTACAATTATTGTATTTATTTATCTTTTGGATGTTTATATTTTTCATGATTTATTTACAACAATTGATATTGATTTTTATGATTTCAACTAATGTGTAACACTCTAATAAGTGGTAACTGTCTCCTCACAAAAACACCCTAGGACCTCAGTATATGCCTCTGGAATTGGGGAAGATATATTTTAGTCCATGTGGCCAACTCCGGTCGAGGAACCATTTAGTGGAATTTAGGTCTAGGATGTTATAAAAAACATGTATTTCATATATATATATCCTAGGTAAAGAGTTCCAATGTTTTTCATATTCTTAATTATAAAAAATATTCGATAATGAAATGTAATGAATATAAAATAAGGATTTATAGGAAACATAATTGAATATAATCATGAGATTAAACTGGATTGATGAATTGATAATTTAAAATATGATTATAGCCATTGGTGATAATTTTTCCACATAAAATTAATACTCCAAGAGAAATATATAGGGGATTGAAAAATACTTTATTATTTTTATACATGTACTTAAAAGAATAAAGAAATTATAAATATTCTAATAAATTAGTTTATGAAAGAAGAATAAGTGGCTAGTGAATATCAATATAACATGTTGAATAAGTGGAATTAGTATTAGGAGAGGATAGGAAAAGTTAATAACTACCATATATAGTTGATGTTGAAGAATTTATACTTCTAGAACATATAATGTTTATCTCTAAGACTAATTATAGAAAGGGTTTTTAGTAGAAATAGAGAACATACCAGGACTACACCTAGTTATAAAATAATTAAATGGGAAATTATAATTATATATTTGAAATTTTTAACATTTATAAAGAAATATTATTATGGTTTGGTGGAAGATTATGACTTAAAAATTACTTTTGATTCATTGACTCAATCTAACTTAATGAAAGATAATTATTGAATATTTTTTTTATCAATTTTAATAAAAGGTAATATAATGATTGAAAAGTAAATTGTTACCTTCATAATTATATGGATACCAAAATGTATATACAAGAACCAAATCTTAAATGACAATGATGGATTCATGATGATGTAGGAGATCCCATATATCCGAAGTGTGATGTTACAAATCATTGAAATATGAAAATTTTAAGCATAATTACTATAAAATCATAACATCAATAGAGATTTTAACTAGAAATTTTCCGTTTAACTCAACCCTAATGAGTTATCCATGTCTCAGGCTTTTATTTTCTTTCATTTTTGTTTGATGATACTGTATAAAAATAGTGTAATGAGGAAAAAAGTCAAATACCATTATTTTAATTCAAGAATAGTTTCTTGCATAAGATATCTAAAATAGTATAAAACTGGTTTCCACCATTTTTATACCCCACATAGGGTGACATGCAATAAGAAAATTATAACATTGTAAAAATGTACTAAATTTTTTTTCAAAAATGTTTTTTTGGGTTTTGAATTATTTCACTTATAGAACCTATATTTCTTCCACAAATCATAAATTATACTGACCTTGATGTCTAAGAGAAGGATATTATTTTATTCATATAATATTTTGGTGATAATATATTGATGTTAATTAAAAAAATTATAATATGACAATTCTCAATGAAATGATTTTTTATTCATGTATAGCGATGTTCATTATGTTTTATATGGTTAATCACGATTATAAAAAAATCATTTATCATTGTTCTACTTTTAAGATCTAGATATATTTGGATGGTTTTAATGGAGTTTTGATACATGAATATAATATTGGGATTATTGAAATTGGATGTCTTTGTTAAACTAATATTCACAGGAAACATATAATATTTAGGATTAAGATTGAATTATGGAAAAATTAAATAAGAAAACAAATAAGAAAAAACATTCACAGAATATTTATTATCAAACTAAAGAGAATAAAATATACAATATAATTATATCTGAATATAATATGGTTATTAATAATAAAAACAAATTTTTCATTTCAAATTACAATTGAATGTTCTATAAAATGGGGATAACATGAATGTAATATCATTGAACCAATCATGAGGGTACTCTTATAGCCCTCATAGAGATATTTTTTTCTAAAATAATGAATGAATTACGAGGAAATAATTATTAACATATGTTATACATTATTTGATGATCTATTGGTGGAAAAAATTAATTGAAGAGTGGATGTAGTCTAAATTAATAATTAAAATATCATGTGAATGAAATTTATGTTAAACATTTTTATAAATGAAATAATGGCACAGGCAATAAATCAAAGAAAAAATGAAAAATATGTTGGGGGAATTGATGAATGATCTTATATTACTGTACGAAGAGAGGTTGAAAACTATTTACAGTGAATATAATCTTTAGTATAAGATTTTAAATTTCCAATTTTCGGCGAACAAAAAGAAGAATGATCTTGAGGGAATGACTTGGTATTGGAGTTATGTGCCTAATATTGATGATTTTAATGCAGGGACAATAGATTATTTTCAACAGTACACCAATAATAAATATTCTAAAACATTCAACAAATATTTTAAAAAATGAGGTTATTTTTCAGAATTAATATTTGGGATGTCATTCTATTTTTGTGCATGAAACATTCACGCTACTAGAAATATCTTGAGTTTTGGAGGGGGTCTAATTTTTCAACCCATATTAGGTAATAAAAACTATTTTTTGATCTATAGAAACAACATATGAGAGTTCCCTTCCCACAAGGCCTTTTTAGAAGGATGTTAATGTTGTGAATGTACTTAGGGGTTTCAAATGGGATGTGGGTGTGATAGAGGATGAAAACAATGCATTTTAGGGTGCATAGACGGGGGTTCATGGAATTGAAAATCTGTGTGTCCTTCTAGATGTAACCGTGCATCCCTCATTCACATTGAAAATTTTATTAAATCATGAAAGAGGGGGGAATAAAGTTATGTGGGGAATTTTATAGTTTCATAAGAGGCTTCATTCAAGGTTTTCATGTTGATTGGGAAACAATGCGTGCCAAACATACATGTTGAGGTTCCATGTCAGTGGGTTCCTAATTTTTCGGGAATAGATAGAAAGACCACATGGTCAAACCATGAGAGTCACTTAAAAGGAAGATTTTAACAATATTCTATTTGATTTACATCATTTACCCCTTCTTTATCTATCATTTATCATGAATAGAATGTTGGTGGTATTATTATGTTTTCCCAACAAGGATTTGGCTTGTCACCCTCATTAGAGATGTGATCTATGTTTTATTTGACTCATTGGAAATTCAAGAGTATGACCTTTAATATGATAATTTTTATTCTCTTTATCTCTGACCATATGATGCACTAAACCCACGCAAGTCATTTACCCTAAATTTATGGTGTTTTTCTAATATGATGATTTCTTTTGAATAAGATCTACTTAGAGGATGATATGGGATGATAATATTTATTCCCATATGTGTTAGGTGGTTCTTAGATTTACATATTTATATCAATCATTTTTTGGATTTTTTTCCTTGAATGTTCTGTAGGATTGTTCGAGGGTGATACTATAATATATATGCATACTTATAAATTAATTTATTCATGAGCTCGCTTACAAATTATTTACCTATTTTAGAGGCTTAATACCATATAGAAGGGATAGGATGGGTGTGTTTTTACATTATATTGAATTGTTAATTGAAATGTGATGAGTTAAATGGAATGATAAATTGAATCGACTGACGATTATGAAAATGTTAACCATATGCATGAGGTGGTATAGTTTACCATGTTTAGAGAAGCTTGAATTCTATTTTTTATATTGATAATAGGCTGGGAAATTTTTTTATCTAGTTTGTGAAATGAGGGAATTAGGTTATGGGCATGTACCGAGTGATATTGGATGTTGTTGAACATCATGAAGAGTGACACATGCCCAAGGGAATGATGTGTTGGGATGATGTTTATTAGGTAGGTTTTTGGGCATTCCTTCTCACCATTATTATATGATGTGTTGATAAAGTCTTGTGGACCAAATTAGGTCTCATATATTGAGGTTGTGTTGACCATTCATGTGGTTAGAGGCATCTATTAGATGTATCATTGGATAATGATTACCATTAGAGAGGTTGGAGGTGATTTTCATAGAAAGACACACATATGTGATGATATATCATTTGATACTGTTGAGACCATTTTTTAGAGGATGAAGATCAACATTTAATGAGGTTTTCCGGAAGAAATTTTTTGAAGAATATATATTGGTGATCTTAGTGACGTCCGCTGTGGAGAAAATAATATTTACTATTTATAGGAATGACAACACTGTGCCATGTGATGTTCACATGAGGGATAGTGGGTAATTTTAAGCTGAGGATTGAGGGAGCATGTAAAAATTTATTGAGAATTATTTTGAGGCTCTGATTTGATGATTATGACAAAACGTTTCGATTGGGACAAATTGTCTATGATACTTTTATAGAAGGGTCTTGAGGGCACACCCACTTTCTACTCATTAGAGGATTCCATGGGATTAATGATAAGGATATTCACAACTATAGGTATATATATATAATTTTCATCTTAAGACATATATATAATTAGGGGAATGTGGTTTATTAGAATTGGGAAATTTTGGTGGTCTCCTCATTTTGAGCACAATGGAAGCAGGAATTTCATTATTCATGAGTATAATGATATTTTATTTGTTTCTAGTATACACATTCATTATCATATTATTTTTTTATAAGATCAAATTGGGGGTGGAATACTACAATTTTTTATCTAATGATATATATTCCCCTTGTAATGTGTATATATTTTATTCTTCAATGATTAGGTATGTTTTTGTGTTGTAGAGATGGACCTTTGAGATCATGTTGAGAAATTTATCATGGTATGGATATAATGAATCATTGGATGTTCCAACATTAGTAAGTATATACATTTTCATACTTTCATTTTATTATAGCTGGCTTATTTTATGTATGTACTGATGGTTAGCCACATGTGACCCTAATTATTTATTATTATTTGGTATGACTTGACTTGTATACCATATTATACAAGTGGTATAATGAGGTGTTTTACTATGTATGTGGTATATTTGAAATTTTTGAATATTAAATATTAGTACTACATGATTCCCCTATTATGGGTTACTGTTATAGTTGTTTATGGTCTCTCTTATAATTCCGTATATTTCTATAGAGAATTATTATTATTATTATCGCCTCCAAGAGGTAATTTATCCCTACAATCAACTCTTTAAACCATCCCTTCTAGTTAGAAATCGTAGGTATTTGGGGAGGCATGATTAGAGGTATTGTGGTAAAATGGATGTGAGAAATGTTCCAGTGGAAATATGGGTTGTGGCTCTACAAATGGTATTAAAGGATTTTTGGTTTCCTTTTATAGTATTATTATATGGTATATGGTAAAGTGTAGATTTGTATATAGTCGAAACATGGTTTAGGCATCATATTTGGGTGACTAAAACCCCATGAATGGTGGAAAGAACAAGTTTCGAGGGGTGGAAAATTACAATTTAGTTTTTCTATTTTTTTAATTTGATACGATTTCCCTCCTGAGTGGTGCACTTGGTTTTGATTTTTTTGTTATGAGATGTGACCCATATCTCAGTATAGAATTGATGGATTTTGGAACACATAACCCAATTTTTAAATGATGTTTTTATTATTATTTCTTGAGAGGTAAATTTTATTTGATACAAATATATGTTTCTTTGGTTAATTTTTTTTATTTTCATTGGGTTCCTGGATTCCTCTAAGAGTTCTTGTTTTTTAACCTTTTAATTAGTGAATATGAACATTGTTTTTCTTCTTAGGCTCTACTTTGTGGAATTATACCCAGCCATACGAAGAACGTAGTTCTAAGGAAATATATGTCTCATTTGTTATGAATAATATATTTATTGTACTATATCAAATATTAATAGGACGGGATGATGATTTGAGATTTCTTATTTATATTTTCTAATACAAAAGATAAATAGTGTTTTCCTGGATAGCTTCTCTTCAATGTTTTTTACATAGATACCATATATTAAAGTTAATTTATATCCCTATTATAGGAAGGCAAGTAGAAATGGGGATAGATTTTAATGTGATACCTTTCTATGATATGGGAGGGAAATGGGCCATGGGGCTGGTTGTCCTATGAAAAGTTGTGATGGGGGAGTATAAGAGAGTTAATGATTCACTCCTTATTAAAACATTCCCTATATGTGTTATATATATTATAATTTTAGATTTACCATTTTATTAGTATTCATTGGGTTTCTACCTATGCATCGTCTTAATGAGTTTTAGGCAGTAGTTGATATGTTGCCACTTCAAAGAGCATAGGTTTATGCCCCTGAGGGTCAGGATGAGGCCTCAATGGGTCACCCTAAGCATGGGCCACATTTAAAGTCTTAGTTTAATTATTTTTATCATGTAGTAAAAACTTATGAAATTGATGATTTTGGGTCGTGGATCAATGATAATATCATATAGTATTTTGTTTGGGACATATAGTTGACTGAATGAGGAGATTATGGTTATAATCTATCAATATGATAAGGTAGATGAGGGTTCCAATGGCAGCACAATCTGCTGTTTTGGTGGGGGGGGGGGTGGACCATAGGATGAACATAAATATATAGATTCAAATAAGAAAATCATTGAGTAGCATGAGATAGCCCTCAACCAGAGGGTGAAGTGGGAAATGTACACACTAATAGGATTGGATAAGTGTTAGAGGGATGTATAGGTATAGTAATATAGAAATTAGGGTCTATATTGGAAGGTGTTCAAGGAATTATTCATTGAGACCTTATTCCTTGAGATGCTAAGGGAAGAGAGAGATTATGATTTATTAGGCCTATATTATATAGATATTTATTTCATGGACTATGCAGCTACATTCACAAACTTGTATCATTTCACTATTAGTATAGTGAGCGATGACACCTCAAAAGTGAGTCTATTTTATGATGTATTACAACACACTATCATGGGAAATGTAAATATATTCATGTTATCCTAATTCCTAGAGGTAGTGAATTAGGTGTAGAATGTTTGGGAAATTGGATGGACCAATCATACCTGATCCATGTGATAGTGATATGTAATCTTACAAATGATGCATTAGATTATCAGATGTGGATCATAGAAGAGTTCCAATAGGGTAGTTTGGAAAGGGATTGAGGAAAAACAAAGAAGAGTGGGCCTTTGATATTGTGATTCTAGTGTAGGAAGTAAAGATATATGCCGTTGTAGTGTCATCAGGCACCAATTTATTGCTGAGCATGCATCCAAGTCAGGCATTTTGAGAGGTTCTATAGTTAGTCATTTTTGAATGACAGTATCCACAGACCAATATATATTCATGGATTTGTGGTTAGACTAGGAGTTTTACTAAGAGAATGGGGACATTATTTAGTTAGACATAAAGGTCATTGAATAGACCACGGGACCCAGTAGTGGGGTTAGTGGCTGGTGGATGGAACAAAAACATTGGGAGGCAAGACCATAGGTGCCCGATCATCACGTGTACATATTGGAGTTTAAAATAATAGAGAAGTACTAGAATTAGAATATGGTTATAGGTATTTTTTGTTAATGGTATTGAATGTTTTTTATTTTAGTAGTGAATTTTTGTAGGCATGTCATTTTTTGGTTGAATGAGGTGTAAGAGATGTAATTTCGGACAAAGTAGTTATTTATTAGAAGATTGGAATCTGTTTAGATGAAAGATATATATATATATATATAGGAGGTGGGTGGGAGAAGGATTATTTATTAAAATCAATGTGGGTTTCCTTAACCTGAGTATGGATGGCATTTTAGAATCAAAGTGATGAATGATTCTATGGGTTCCATATGTAGCGTTGGTATTTGGGAATATGTTGATATAAGGGGCCTTAATTATTCCCTGTGTGACATGGTCCTGAGGTAACAATCTAATGAGATGTAGGAAATGTTAGGTTCTAGTGGTGAAACATGCATAATTTGAGATCCAAAAGACATTATGTTGTGAGGATATGACAATAGGGAACTTTTGAGTCTGGGGTTGGTTGGTGGACTATTGAAATTATGAGTTTTGGGTCAAGAGGCGACTGTGGTAGGTTATTCCTATGATTCGAAAATCCTAAAGGGAATTGATATGTGAATTGACAATTAAGGTAGAATCAGTTAAAGTTCATGATATTTGTATATACAATATCATCTCTCACTAATGATTGATTTCTCTTGGAAGATCTATGTTATGATGTGGTGATTGTATTGTCCTAGAATTTTGGAGTGGGTAGAATTTGTCAATCGATTTGATTATTTTTAATTTGGGGGTCATACAAACTCATTTATTTATCTTCATAAATTACTTATGAGAGATTAATAAACCAATGTAATTATTTTTTATTGATTTCAATTCATGGAATGTTCCTAGTGGATTCGGTTAGGTTTCAGGTACGTTAGTGGCTTAAAACATAACATTTTAGGTGCACGGGTGAGGGAACACTCTTTTTTAAAACTGTGTAGCCTCCAAGTGGAAACCACACAACCCTACATATTCACTATGAAAATTTTATGAATTCGTGAAGCTGGTGGAACCTAGTTATTTGGTGGGGTTATATAGCTTCAGTATTGACATCACACATGGTTTTCACACTAGTAGAAAAAACATGTGTGCAAACTATTTATGGTGTGGTTCCAAGATAGTGGGAAACACATAGTTGTTACATTGTTCAGCAAATAGGGAAACGAACCCAAATGGGTCAATTAAAAATGAGATGTTTCCAAAATTCCCATGGGTTATATATATCCATTAATCCCTATTATTATTTTTATTTCATGCACACAATAGGTTGTTCTTTATATTTATTATCCATGCAAGGTTTTATCCTATATATTCATCTCATCTTCAATATTAGATTTTTTGGTCTCATTAGAACCTCATTAATAATCCATTTAATCTGATACCTTCCATTATTTTTATATCATTCCTTATAGAGAAGTAGATTCATACCATCCATTTACCCTATTTTTATGTTGATCCTCTAGAACACTAATTTCTTTATATGGTCTCAAGCGAAATGGTTATATCAGATGAGTGTATGTCTATTAGTACGAGGAAGGTAGTTCCTATCATTATCCTTGATTTCAATAAATTTTTGGTGGTGCATATTTTAACGTGTAGTTGGGTTTTCCATGGGAGAAATTATAAAATTTATTATTGATTTTAAATTAATTCATTGATTATATAGGATTCCTTTGGGAATTTACGTGCTCCCCTATAAATGTTTTTTATTTTTAAGAGACATAAGAACCCTTGGCTAGGTTATTCTATGTATGTTGTTTCATATAAAATGAATTTTTTATGTTAGATATGATGAATTTAATTGGAATGAGATGGGTACAACATGAGGATTTAGATGTTATTGACTAGGTTAGATGCATGGACCATGTTATATTGGATTGAAAAAACCACTAGGAACTGAAACATGGTTATGGGGGATGGATGTGTTGGGATGATGTGGCTTAGACACATTGCTAGTGAATTCCACCCACCATGATAATTTGACATGCCACTAGATCATTTTTCACATTAATATGAATGATGTGATGATGTGGTGTTGACCAATCATGTGGGTAGAGGCCTCTGTTAGATGAATCATAGTTTGTTGTTGATGATCATTGAGTTTTAAGGTTCCATCCATAGAAATCCATGTGTATAGTGATGAGTAAGAAGGTAATGGTGTTTATACCATCACTTGTGGGATGTGGCTTTCCGTTTATTGGGGTCATTGGCTCAAAATTTGGTGGGAGGATAGATATCAATGTTTCCCAGGATATTGGATGTCGAAGACATGATTTTTAGTATTTTGAGGAAAAACATCATTGTACCTCCAGACATTAGGATGAGGGCCAACCTGAACTTTTGAGGTGAGGTGCAAGCGATGATGTACATATTGATTGGTTACCCTTTCATGATATAGATTACATGATTATAAAATTTGGTGTTTTATTTCATGAGGATCTATTAATTCTTTAATATGAGGTTCATCAGGACACTCTTTATTGCTACTCATATAGGGATTCATTGTGATTTATTCTAATGATCATTTCCACTAATGTTATATACATGAATACATACAGGTCATTACAATATATAGAACTGGGGGATGGTGGTTTACTTTCATTGGCCATAGGAGGTGATAACAACTATGTAAAAGCTTAGAATAAGGGAGTAAAGTATTTATTTATGCTTGTGTGAAGTGATATTTTATTTAGTTTTATTATATACATGAATTTTCATAAATTTAAGTCATGAACACATTTGGGGTGGATTATTGTGACGTTTTTCTCACACCATACATGGGACCCTTAGGATGTGTGTATTATTTATGCTTTTATGATCATGTTAGTGTTATGAATCTTGTGATGGATATCAATGATTGATTTAGGAATTCTAGAATGGGATAGAAAAAATGGGATATTTGTGGTTTCTGCATTAACAAGAGTTTACTTTTGCGTATTTACATGTTATTCTAGGATAATTATTATATGTATATACTAATGTAGGTCCACATGTTACCCTTCTTGTTTATTACTGTATTGTATAACCTGACATGGATGTACGTTTTTACAAATGGTAGCAGGTGTTATATTATTCTAAAAATTTCATAGTTGAGCTTCCTGATTATTATTTATTACTTCTTAAAAATTCTATTGTTATGGATTACTAGTCTAGTTATTTATGGTATTACCTACAATTATATATTTATCTATAGTCTGTTAATATTATTATTTCCTATAGAGGTTATATTATCCCATCTATGAAATCTTTATACCCTCACTATTAGTTAGAATCCTTTGATATATAGAGAGTCACGCTTAAAGACTAGTGGTAACCCAGCCCAAAGATCTTTTGGGTGGTTAGAGGAGTCGAGGAGCTACACTACTAGTTTTTGTTATGATTCTAGTAAGGCTGAAATAAGAAGTAGGATCTTCTATAATATCACCCAAACAATGATTAAAACATAAAACGAGGTATGGTTTTGTTGAAATTTTGATATATTTTTTCCATTGTTCATATAATAAATTATTACATAAATAGAAGAGAAAATAATAATTTTTTTTATAAAGATGGTGATATATATATAATGAGAAATCTACTTCAACCCCAAATAGCAATGGTAAAAAAAATTTAAATATGGATAATAAGAATACGTGGAACACTGTAGTATCCATGAAGACTAGTTCAAAAATTCCATTTTTGAAGGAAATTATGTGAGATGGTATAGATGAGGTAACTACTATGGTATCTATCATGTATAAAAAGATAAATTTGAATGATAATTTTTCTCTAACTAAGATGAAAGCGACCTGTCCCATTGAAGAAAAGTTATGAAATTAATTAATGAATTGTTTATTGGGTATAATACAATATAAAGATTGTCTAATGAAAGTAAAAAATAATTAAAAAGATACATATTTATGTTGTTTCAATGAAAATACTTTGAATCAAAAATAGAAAACTAGTATACATTACTAGTAATTGATGAAAACTCTAAAAATGGAGTTTATAATTGATAAATTAATGGAGGAATACTATGGTAGTTGTTAGTTGCACTTGGATGGAAACAATATCAATCTATGTATGAATAAAAACTCAAAAACCACTATTCAAAAATGGATCTATTCATATTGTGAGTATAAAATGTATACAATGAAGAAGAAAATATGAATGTGGTTATCTTTTAAGGACCAAAACCATTCCATTATATTAGTAATATTGAGGCATCTATGAAAATTTCTGTAATAATGATTCAAAATCATAATTACATTGGTTAATATTTCAATGGAGAGATATAATCTAATGTTGGAATGTGAACATATGGTACATATTATGGGGAATAAAATAAATGTAATTGTGTTTTGAGTGTAATCTTCCTATCTAATATCAATTTGATCATAGATATTAAAAATATGGTTATTTCTATTATAATTCATTGTATATGGGTAATAATGGTGAAAGATAGAGTTTACTATATTTTAAATTTAAACCGTGTCTATTAAATGATATAAATTTATCACCAGGAAGAAAAAATGAAAAAATATTTTTTTTTGTGATTTTATAATTATGTTTAGTGGGAAAATATCATGTTTTAGAAAAATAAAGGTGTTAAATAAAAGATAATGACTTATAAATAATTTTACAACAATTCCTAAATCCTCACATGTGATATCATTCCTTTATTAAAATAAATATTGTACTGAGGATACTATGGAGAAAATTGTAAAGGCATAACAACCACTAAATTTATATATCAGCTTCTTTAATATTAACATTAAGAAATAATTTTTATAACATATTATTGGTTTTCAATATAGATAAATCTATATGAAATCAGTATTTTCAAAGTGATATTCATGGACATTTGGGTTTTTATGATGTTGGAATTTCCAAATAATTGGGAGGGTCCCTATATAAAATATTGATGGGACCACCTGGCAGAAATGTTGAGGGATTGTTTGAGATAGTGATCTATATGTTGGTATAGTAACAATAATTGTATCTTTTTTATTTCTAAATAAATAACGTCATACAATATTATCTAGTTTATATAGGATAAAAATATGGGAAATATAAAAAAATAAATATTTATTATTTCATTATTCATTTATTTGTATACATGTATGTGATTTAATTTCATGGGTGAAGTTTCTCACGAGGATTTAGTTTATTATCAACACCATCTATTCTAGAAAATTTAGTTAGTGTATTCTATAATGCAACTATTTGTGAAGCTCAGTGCGTGAATGATCATTTCATTAAATTTAGACAAATTAGATTTATTTAGGATTTTGTCTCACCTCTAACAATTGGTATCATAGCTTGTTTCCTTTACATGGAATTTTTGAAAATATATCTATATTACAATATTCTTACGTCATGATTTGAAATAGTTTGATAAAATAATTATGGGACATTTCATCAGTATAATACAATGAAAATATAGAATTTTTTTACGAATAATACATTATTTTCTAGTGCATAAAGATGGAATATTATCTTCACCAAAATGATATTGATGTACAATTGATTAGAAATATAATATGTAGTCTTGAAAAATATGAATTTCAATGGATTGATATAGAATCATTAGTTTTTTATTACATTATCTTAAAAGAAATGATCTATTTTATATAAATTATAAAAAATTATTTTTGATCTTATGAAAACACTGACAGATATGTCCTAGAATCCAACTATACTACCAAAAGTGTTTCTTATGGGGATCCTATTTAGTTTGAGAAAATAATAATGGTGATACAAAAAATTTCATTTGTTTTACTTTTATATGATCCAAAATATACAATCTAATGTAAAGAATATCAATTTATAATGACGATTGGTTGATTTTATTTCTTTCATCTTTTATATAATTATGGGATGTAATTGTTATAATTGTGATAAATTCTTTAAGAAAATATAATATTTTATCTTTAGATACTAAAAAATTTGTTCAAATTGAATATATATGATGAATTTTGGTTTAATGATATTCTTATAATGATATTAATAAAGATGTAATATTACGTTCTCCCCAATAGAGGATATCGAGGAACTAGGTTCAAAAACCTATTTGGTGTATTTAAGCACAAAATGTTGAACCATAACATGTATATTATAATTCATTGAAAGTGGGATAACCGCAATATTATTATCCAAACTGTAATACCGTTATATGAAATAGCTCTATATTTCTATGTTATTCATATATGATAAATGAAAAATATGATACTATGTATGTTAATATTAATGATCTAAGGGATAATTAGATTACTATCTCAGGACAATTATTTTTTTAATTAGATAAAATGGATACATGAAAATTTATGCATCAAAACTATTTTCAAACATTTATTTTCTAATAAATTTTTTTTTAAAGATTATGGAAAAGGGAAATTTAAAAATTCTCTAGAAGAATGGTGTTTTCTTTGAACAAATTTCTATTTTACATATTCATGGAAGAAAAAGGAAAATCATATCTTTTGGTTATTTGGATGACTTCTGCATCAAAAAAATCTAACGGGGTATGGATGTTTTCATTTTTATATCATGATATTCCTATACGGGTTAATGATTAAAATATATACCCCATTGGAATCACAATAAATATCATATTTAAGGGAGTATCAACTTCTTATTATTTATATTATTGATTTTATTGATGAGAAAATCTTGAAAAAATGAGAATGATGATTCTATCATAGAAATGGTTGTTGATTAATATGATTTTAGTCATCCAAATGTGAGAAATTTTCATACATTAAATAATATTTAATGTTTAACCTAGTCTAAATGTAATAAACTCATTTTAAAAAATACTAGTTCTTATAAAAAATTATATATTAGGTAAATCCCACAACAATTAACATATTGGATCACAATACATTGAGGCATTAATTAATGATTCAATGATAAATTCATCTATTTTTTATTCAATAAAAAGCCATGTTGGTTTGGAATATTTCATCAATGGAGACAAATGGTGGAAAGAGAAATAATTTGTATGATAAAGTGTTTAAGAACTAATAATACATGGTAATACACCTTCAGGATCACATGGATCTACTTCTATCATTGGAGAATAATAAATGTTAATCCGTTCATGAATGGATAAAAAAATGGAATGGGGGATAGAATAAATTAGTTGTCAATGGAAAAAATAACAGTTTTTTATGATTAATTCTTAAATTCATAATGAATATTGGGTCTAAAATATATACACAATCTTTTTTATAATATGAAACTCTTTCTTATACTAAATGAAATGTGATACTAGAATCACATTGATCTAAAAAAACAACAGATCATTATCAGCTCAGACTCCTTAGTTGTATTTTATATTTTTATTTTTAATCCAACAACTAAGACATTATTGAGTAAAATCATTTAACATGTTTCAATTTGTAATATGTAAAATAATTTATTGGATTTCAAATTTTCAATGAAATAAAAAAAATTCATCTGATGTAGAAATGTGCTCTCTAGTTAGTAGGTTCTATTCAATAATAGAGACATTGTAGAAAATATTAATGACAAATAAATTCATCCAATATCAATGTAATCGCGGGGGTTGTTATAGAGAAATTAATATTTTATAATATACAAGTTTTTATAGACGTTACTGAATGATCTCAAAATATTCATTAATATTCATGTAGAAACATAAAAATTTTAGATAAAATAAAAATAAATGATATACAGAAAGGGTCAGTGGATGGTGAATCTTGGGTAAGAGTAAAATAATGAATTTCTATTGAATTTCTATACATTTAAGGAGATGAAATTTATGTATTTTTTTAAATTTAATACAAAATCAAATGAATCATATAATTTAATAATTACGGTTTTCAAAAATACCATTTAATGTATAGAGGTGGACATAAATGTCAGTAAAAAGATGTCATTCTCAAGGATTATCCTAAGTTGGGGTTATCTATTAATGATTGATTTTTGCCCTAAATATGAATAATACCATGGATAAAAATAACATCCATAGGGAAATAAGGAACTAATATACCAATTTTGTTTATAATTAAATTATAAATAGAATTGAAGGTGTTGTTTTAAGGTTAAGATGTTTGTGAAACGATTCCAATAAAATGAAGGTATTGGATTTATGGGAATATTTTTTCTTATTATTTTAAAAAATACTAATAGAATCATGTAGAGTGTGGTTACATCTAGAGGTATCCATATTGAGAAATATTCATGAAAATGGAATTTGTTAATGAGGATATATTTTAGGAAATTTATATGAATAAACCTAAATGTTTTATAAATAAAAAAAACAAAACATAGTGTAAAAACAAAAAAAGAATTCTATATGTCTTAAATTATGTTCCAAGTTATAATAACCTAATAATTTTCAATTTATTATTAATAAAATGTAACATTAATATAAAAATGGATCATTATTAAAAACATAATATTTTCGATGATTTAGGCCTCAACATTCTATTTTTGTGTGTGGATAACCTAGTTTTTATTGGTATACCAAATCAATATATTTATAAGAACAAAAATTTATATTTTAGATGTTTTAAAATTAAATATCGCATTGAAGCTAATATGATGAAAAAAATATAGATTCATATGGATAGTACATTAACATTTCTAATAATTACATTAAAATATTATATCTGGAAATTCATTAATCATCATTGATAACTAGAATTAAATCTATTAGAAATCCTCTTATTATAAAATTCATTGTTTCTACAGAGAAATAACCTTTTATAAAAAATTATATGAATTATGTGGATAATATTTTATTTGAATACATCGTAATATTACATAATATTTCTATTATGTGGACTCATATAAAGATTTACCTTCTAATAGGAATTTTTTATCCAATTCATTTAAAATCAAAGGAATGATCATTTTCATGTTGTAAAAGAGATTATATGGATTCTAATATGATATAAAAAATTTACATCATTTTATATATATGTGATCCATTGAAATGAATTGTTGATTATAAATTTTGGGTAGATTTTAATAATTAGGATTGTGTTTCAAGTTATTCCATTAATTTTAGAGTAAGGACAATTAGTTATATATCAATATTATAATAAGATATTCCTCATTATTTAAAATATGTTGAATATATTGATGAATTGTAACTAGGATAAAAATGACATGTTTGAATAGATTTATTATTGAACATGAATGAGATTAATATATTATGACACATTAAAAGTAACATCAAAATTTCATTCATGTGAAAAATATAGTTTTCCATTATAAAATAAAATATATTTAACTAATGTACTATTATATCACTATGTTGATTGAATGTATTACGATGTTGTTATATAATATTAATATGAAACAAAACCCCAAACACATGGTAAATCTATTTTTATTCTAAAAATGTATGAGGATATATAGTTCGTCATATGGGATTATTTGAATTGATGAATGCATATATAAATAATATATTGATCATAAGGATATAAATATAATATGCTCTTCAAAATATTTTATATTTATAGATCTTTCTTGAGTTACTCTATAAGAGATATATTGTTAGGATTGTGAAACCACCTCAAGGATCCAAATTCCCATAATTTTATGTTCATCACATAGTTCAGTGGAAGAAGATATTCTCATATAGATATAATAAATATATGATACTTAATTATCTAAATCCTAGGATATCTTTTCACTAGAATAAAAATTAATCATTTTAGAATTAATATTATATTGGAGGTGTGCAACAATGTAACGACATATGATATTAATTTTTTACTAATGATGATGGGATAACAATATGGGGAAATCTATAGGGATCTATAAGTTTGACAATGTAATGGAAAAAATCCAAGATTATACGAAGTTAGTGTAACAATATGACCTGGTGGGGCCAAGTAAAAATGATGGGTGTGGCCACAATGTTGTGGAGTTAATTATTCAATTGAGTTAGTTATCAATATAGATTTATAGTTTCTTTGGTTGAAACATTAATCATCTAATAAAAGAAAACATTTAAATGTTCTCCCATTGATACCATAGGAAAATATTAACCACATAAAACAAAATTGTTTCATGAATTTTTTTATTTTATTTGTATACATGTATGTAAATGTTTTCTAAGATAAATATATGCAAGGTGATATAGGTTGATTCTAGCTCTGTATGTTTCAACAGACATATTCAAGGATTTTTGTCATGTCACTATACAAGATGTTCTTGGTGTCATCCTTTAGTGGTTTATCTTTTGAGAACATTGTTATTTATTAATTGTATTTGTCGTCGAATTAATTTTTAATGAATTAATTGATAACAATTATAGATTTAATGTGTTTATATTGGATTCCATTTTAGATTATGTAGGTACAAAAAAATCATTTCTCTATTATGATGGAATTATAAGAAATTTTTGATATATTATTTGTAGGTAAAATATGGAAGATGAAAAATTTCTTAAAGTGAATAAGGTATTTATAAATGAATTTCTTGTTGATCTACAATGGATAGAATAATTTTTGAAATTTTTCTAGAACACATATGCATATTTAGTGCCTATAGAAAAATACCCCAGTTTCATATTTTTCTTGGGAGGACACATGCATTTGATTCCAATATTATGGAGAAATTAATTATAGTACACTTTTAAAAAGGATTGTGAAAAAGAAAAAAAATAATGTCCCAATTCACAAACCAACAGTCCCAAAGAAGTCATTAGTAAAATAAATTGGTTCAGTATTTAATAAATCAATTTATGATGGTTTTTGAGTGTTTTAGGTCCTGTACATAATGGTAATACAATGAATTCGACATGGTGGAACTAGGGGATAGAACCACCATGTGGGGTGGAATGGTGGAATAGAATGTGGTTACATGGTGGTTACATGTGAGTAATTGAGTGACTGAGGAACCCTTTTGTTAATATTAATATGGAATACTATACTCCACATCAATATTAGGGCACAAATAGAAGGAATGGTTGAGAATTTAATTATGTATTTTTTTAAAATAGAGACAATAACTTCTTAAGATATTGTATACCTCGATATTAATTTTATAATTTTACCATTAGTAACATGTAATATATAAGCCATATGGGAATACTAATGGGTTTTCGGACACTATATAACGATGATTAACATGGACCATAATCGTGGTTATACTACTGTAATAGAATTCATAATCATAAATTTGAATAAAATATAAATTTTAATATATACTCAAGATAGTATTTTACATTTTCTTTTTTGGTGAATTTATATGAGATGTTTTTTTTGAAGATAAGAATTTATGAAGATAATTGAGAGAACATCTAAATGTAAAATTCATAATTATGAACTAGAAATTACATAAGTATAAATAAGTTTTTTACAACAGTGTAACAGTGGTTTAAAAAATTGTTTTGGTCTCTATTATAACTCAAATAATGTTATTCCCTCCTCAAATGTTTGAAATCATGTAGAACAATTATAAAAGGTTATCTGATTTTCAAGGAATACTATTAGATATTATGTGTAGTTTCTATTTTTGTTATACCCAAATTAATATATTAAGGAATATTTAGAGAATGAAGGTTGTTGTATATGAGATAATTGGTGACACAATACAGATTTAGAGAAATATTCCATTTAGTAAAGTTAGACGAAAAGACTGAGATTTATAGATATATTAAATAATTGAAATCTGAAGACTCATATTTATGTAAGGAATAAAAATCCAAAATATCAAATATCAGACCATATGGGACTATTTTATATAGATATAAAAATTATTTGGAGAGGAATATAGAGGGTATAAAAACAGCTTTTACTCGTAATATAACTATTTATTATCGAAAAAATAAATGAAAGATATGATAGTAAATTATATTTAGGGCTAAATGAGCAGTATTTGTTTTATATTTTTAAAAACAATATAAAGAAGATTAATAATATTATGAATACATATGTGATTGTCCATGGAGAAAATAATTTTATTATATTTATTAATCGAATATGAGTGAATTTTTTAATTTATTATTATTATATCATTGAGGTGTTATTGTCATGAGGTTTAAGAGAAAATGGAAAGTCACAATTGATAAACATAATAGTATAGAAAGGAATGGTAAAAAGATTTTTTCCAATTTTGGAATTATAAACCTATAAGAAGAAGTGATGATATGGTTAATTAAATGTTTCACAATCAATTATCACTAATGAATATTTATTTTCATCCCATGTGATGAAGTAGAAAGGTATCCTATTAAAGATGGTAGTGATTTCATTAGGAGGAATAAGATAAAATAGTTGATACTTGTCTTCTAATAATTTAGACATTGTCATGTTAATAAATTGTAAAAATCACTTACCATATAATTGATTAGAGTAATGTAATGTGAGTTCTCATAAACCTATAGTTCACCATTATGAATCATTTAAATATAAACAAGAGAAAAATTTAATTTAGGTTCATCCAGAAGTCAACAATGTGATATCCTTAGGGAATTTTATTTTTGAAAAACATTTTAGTTAACTATATATTTGGAATGTGTTCTATTTCAACATATGTTTTTTGAGTTAGTGAGAAAAAAGGAAATCTTCAAAATTATATAATATAGATCCCATTTTCATGGGAATGAAGTATTGATGAGGCTAATGGAATGAAAAAATCATTCATTATGAGATTTATCGTCCCACTATA
This sequence comes from Viscum album, assembly GCA_963277665.1. Taxonomy (NCBI): domain Eukaryota; kingdom Viridiplantae; phylum Streptophyta; class Magnoliopsida; order Santalales; family Viscaceae; genus Viscum; species Viscum album. The sequence goes on from OY728163.1 coordinate 1,330,227,992, forward strand.
TGTGTCTTGAGATATAATAGTGATGTAAATTTAAATATGAGTAATGGATCCTTTATAGAGTTTAAATAAGTTTATGAAATATCTAGGATATAGAAGAAAAAAGATTATAAGACATTTTTATGTGGTAGTCTATGGTATTTTATTTTATTAGATATTTGAGAAAATTATATAGAGGTCAGTGATTGATGTATAAAGACTAAATTATGGGACCCTATATGTTTCATGAATATCATATGGGATGGTAATTACTTGTGTATTATTATTTTATTGTTTGTAATTGTGGCCCTACAGTCTCAGAAGCTGTATTTAGTGGAATCTAAATATTTTAATGGAATAATATATACCAGAAGATTGATCACAATTATTTTGTATTTCGTTTATATTTATGTCTTGGGTATAATAATAGGGTTTCAAGAAACTAAAATTGATGAAATTCTAAATCATAGAATCTGCAATTGGCTCTCTCAGTTCAATGGGGACAATACCCAGTTTAGTCCCATGGTGGGTCACTTTAGTTTATGATTTCCATTAATGTTAAAACTTGAAATATATGTTTTTACCTAAAAATATGAGAATTATAATATTATTTGTCACTAATTAAATGGATTTCCATGGTGGTGATAGTTCCGTGTTCAATGATATAACTCTAAATATTCTAAAAATGGAGAATATTGTGGATAAATATTCTTGAACTTATTTAAAAATAAGGGTATAGTGTTGACAAAAATTATGCATATAACACTACATTTTAATGGGTTACATATATTATGAAAATGAAATTATCATGGAAGGAATGAATATTGTGATTAAACTCTTTTTTTCAATGAAATTTGCGTTGAATTACAAAATAGGGAAAAATATATTGTAAAATGATTTTTATCCTAATCATAGAGACATTATTATTTACAAATAATATGGTGTAGTAAAAAAATATTGGTAATCTATATAATTTAAAAAACGTGCAAATGTCAATGATGATGATTAGGATTAAGAAAACCACAAGGAAAATCAATGGTATTATACTTTTAGTTTTGGGGTTGAAAACAATGGATTTAGACTATAGGATGATGGAATGTGATTAGTTACTTTTATTTGATTTGTTCTTTATATTGAGATGGATTTGTGTAAAGAATAAAACTATAGAAAATTAGAAAATTAATTTAAGGGTGGAATTGAAAATGTGATAGTAAATATTTATATTTAAACCAAATGGGAACAAGTTTTGATAAATCCTAATTGGTGTAGAGGTAACCTGGTATTTATGAAATCTAAATATATGATTGAATTCTATAGATAGTTAATTACTAATGGAATACTCTATATTATAGTGAAATATAAATTATATATTTGGAAATAGTATAATCAATTGTAGTTTCCATGTTCTTATATAAAAAGAGTTATAGTATTGATGATTGGGACACTATTATGGAAAAAGTTGGAGCTAGTTATCCAAGATGAAATATATAAGTTGAAATCCAATTAGAAATTGAAGATGAAAATACATTATGATTGATGAAGTGGATATGAGAATATGTTTGGAATTTGTTTGAAGGTAAAGTGATGAAAGTGGATTGTGGTACAAGGTAAAACACATGATGAAGGGATTTCAGTAAAATAATTACATTTATTTCAAAAATATTATCTATCAATAATTTAAGCATGATACAATCTAAATGGTTCTGTACATAGTGTTGTATGATAATATATACATTTAGTATATGGATGTAAACACACCAATGAGTTTTCAATGTTTTGGATAAGTTTACTTACCCAAATAAACTATTGGCTTTCATGGATGGTCAGAATCAAATCATGGTCCATTAGAGAAATATATGTCTCTGTTCTCAAAAAAGTTTCAAGGAACTGAAATTATATTTTGTATTCATTATTAGATGAATAATTTTTCCCTTATTGGAAAAAATCATTATTTATATTATAAATCTTCATATGATGAAACGAGATCACAATATTAATTATTTAAATGAGAAGTTACTTCTTAGTAAAGATGATTAAAATATTGAGAATTTTAGGAGTTATATATTGGATGTTTTAATGATGAATAATCACAGTTAGGAAATTAATTCTTTGGAATTATATATTGAGAGAGAGATAAATGTTGGGGCATTGGTGCTACCTTAAATGGACTATATCCAAAATGATATCAAAATGACTGTCTTTACACTAGTTCTTATTCGAACTAATGGAAAATATAAGATTCTAGAAAAATTGTATCATTGATTTTTCACTATATTCAATGGTCGTGATTATTACTATAATATGAAATTGGTAGTCACAAGAATCTATGGAATATTGTAAATGAATACGAGAAAGTGTTGTTAAATGATTAGCGAGAAATAAATACTACAATTTAATCGGGAACATGTATATGTATTCATGGATTTGAGATAAATTATAATGAAAATAATGATGTTCTATATTTGATAAAAGAATTTACTAATAAGAGAAATGATATTATAATTCATGTGTCATAATATTTTATAGAAATAATTCAGTGCTTCAGTAAATGACATATGACATATTTACTTAACCATGGTAAATAATTAATTCAAACTAAATTCTTACATATTTCACAGTTATGATTGTTTGGTGAGTAAATAGTTAAAAATAATGTTTTTGTGGTAAGCATTCTAAACTTATTCTTATGTATTGTCCTTCAATATTCTGGTTTACAAGTTGGGAGACTCATATGGATGTCATGTTTCTATGTCGTGTTTCATCCAACAGATATCACCGATGTTCAACATTATGCGTTAGATTCCAAAAAAATCTATATATAATAAAATAGAAAAACTAGAAATTATTTTATTAGTTTGGATGAAAAAATGTTTTTTTATATATTTTATTTCTTCTATTTTTTCATAAAAATGATAGAGTCCTTTTAAAACATAAAATAGAATCATGTTGAGTTCCTTCAATTTGAGGAATAGGTTTATGAATCTATAATCATCATGAGGTAATTTATTTCCCCCCAAATTTTATTATCCTCAACATAAAGTGATTTCGTATGTTTTATAAATATAAAAAATAAAAAACATCACATTAAATATTTTTTCTAATCAATCATTATCAAGTATTACATTTCATTATTTTTGGTTTGTATAAATTTTTTATTTATTTTATTTCTATTTTTTTTATTTTGATTGTTTAGAAAATATATTAGATACCATATTTATGAAATTTGGTACCAAATGATATATTGTAATCAACATATAGGGCTATTCTTATTTTTTCGAGGATCAAAGAATTTTACAAGTTTTGATGGGACAATTATACTTTTGTGAATATAAGTCCCCAACCACAAATAATTTCATTCTAGTATAAAATTTAATCAATAAAAAATTTCTATATAACTTCACAAGTCATCATTAAATTTAATAATCATAACCCATAAATCAAATCGCTCACATAAACACCCAGTATTCCATACATAGTAGTGGGAGGAAATACATAGGGGAATTTATTATTTTAAATTATCTTAATATTGAGGAGTGTAGAAGGTTTTTATTAACCAATATATTTACATTATAATTTTTCTTATACTTGTAAATATATTTACATCTTCTGAAAACATTTATAGACAATTATTACTAGAATTATGTATTCGTATTCACAAAATTATTTACAATGGCCTAAAATTACTTGTGGGGATAGTCAAACATATAGAAATTGTATTTACACATGTTCATCAAAATTAAATCCTCCTAAAAATTTCATCATTTATGTGACAATAATTCTACATGTTTTATTTTATTTACTAATACATTTATTTTTTATTCCACTTTAGAATTAATCAAGAACATCCTCTCTAAATACATTAAGACTACCACATGTATATTTATCCATATTGAGTCATTCATCATAAATTGTTATTTTAATCTTGTTAATAAAGACTATGTATCTTTTATTATAATATTATTAATATATATAGATCAGATATTTAATATATTCTAAACCAATTTTTCTCAGTTTTCATCATCATTCATCATCAAATAATAACAAAATCATTAATATATTATAAAATTTAATTTATTTAAAATTATTTACGATATCCTTCTTTTTTCACATTGAAATATGATCTTTGTTCTTCATACTACCTTTATATTAAATGATCGAACACCATACCATGTGAATAAATCTAGAATCAATAATTCAACTTCCACAAAACTGAACATTAAGGTATGATTTTATTATATGAGATAAAAAAATATGGTAAAAATATTTTTTTACTACATGGAATACAAAAAATGTTCATATAGTGTTTATCATAAAAATTTAGTGGTATAATATATTTTCCAACTTCTATTTTTTATAAATGTTAATATATTCGTTTTAGACACTATCTTTTATAATCTTTGTTATGATATATAAATTTATAAACTCCATGTGGTATGTTTTTCATAAAATGGATCTCCAACTTTAACTTTACAATTAAGAACAACAACTAAAATCATGTTTTTTAATATTTTAATAATGTTTATTAAATTTGGTAGAAATATCCTATAGAATTAAAATACTAATACATTTTAATTTCTTCAAATACACTAATTTTTTACATGAGACTCATGTTTAAAATTAATAAATTTTCTTTTGACATGTTTACTTTACCATTGGGTTCACATTTTTTGAAAAATCAAATTCTTGTTTATTTTTTATGCTCATATACTATAAAAGAACACTCATTTTTTATATCCTAATGGTTTTGAAAATAATTTCATAGACATAATTTTTTTATAAATGGATAATCAGATAATTAATTTCATTATAACAATTTAATCTGTATTATAATAATTGGATCTATTTTTTGTTTGTATAAGATATTTCTCAAGTCTTCCAACTTAATTAAAATACATCATACTCAAATAAAAAATAATAGTATTCAAATATTTAAAATAACTTTTTATGTTTTTATAATTTATAATAAATATTTAAAAATATTTAAAAAATATCAACAAATTCACCCAAATAATAGTTTGTATCCACTTTAAAGTTTTCGTCATGTTTTTCCTCTTGTTATTAATTTTTACATGAAGATATTTTTTAATTTTTTACGAAAAAAAGTATCATTATCACTCTATGTACATTCTAAAATTATTAAGGGAGTTACAAAATATTATTTATTCATCAGTTCTCCAAATATTACCATTAAAGATTTTCATACTTCAATGGAAGCAGAACAATTATTGGATTTATTGAATTAAAAGTTTTTTATGACGATGATAAATATCAAACATTCCTTACCAAAATAAATTATTTCTTACACGCTATCCATATTCTACATGATCTATATAATTCATAACATTATTATTAGAATCCAATAGAAATTTGATCAATTTAAATTTCTTATATTCATAGATATTTTTGTTAAAAATAAGGTTCATAATATCAATATAAATTCTTACTATATATAAGGCCCCAGCCTTAAACCTTACTTAATATTGAATTAAATGAATAATTCACATTGAGGATCTTTTCAGGATTATAGTTTTAGAGAATTAGATCATAAAACATGCAATACATTCCACATATAAATCAAAGTGGTTACATAAAGATAATATTCTTCTTTCCCATCAATGAAAACATATTTAAAATAAAACATGGATTATTTCTTGACATTATCATCATATCATGTACCTTTCCCTTGACCTATGAAAAAAATTTCAAAAAAAACATGGGATGAGCATTAAAAGCTCAGTAAGGGATATAAAAATATGGAAAGGAAACATGGGTACATATATACAGAAGAATGAAATCATAATTTACCCATAAAACATAAGCACTTTAACATACCTCATCAAATCATGAATAAATCATATAAATCATAAGACATAAAGGTAACTTGAGGCATTCATAACATTCTTAAGTAGGGAGTAACCCTCTTAATTACGTTTGGAATACCCATCACAGTATATTCCCAAAATCTTTTTGGAGAAACCTTAACGTTTCACTCCTTCGCGTTACCCAATGCATTGCAGAGCTATATCGGGCTCACCCGCCCTTAGTCTATCACGGAACCACCTGTCTTCATAACAATGCCCAAGAACCTCAACATAATCGTATCACATAAAACATGCATAAAGGAAACATAACATTTCAACCTTTCAATCACAAGATATCAATACAACACATTGATATAAAAACATTATGAAAACAATTTTCAATACCAAAATAAATTAAAAGTAAAACATGGTATTTATTTTTATTATTTTAAAAATGTTATGGCTTGTAGAGGAATCTGAAACTCAAATAATGGTCACAACGGCGGAGAAGTCATTCTCGCCGCATATGTACGAAAAAAATATTCCCTTTTGTCGTTTAGTAAATTATTCATATAAAAAATATTCCTTTTGAATAAACGTAAAAGTCAAAGGGGTTCATACAACGTATAAAAGAAGGTTGTGTATAAAACAAAATTTGCCTCAATGAAAGGAGATTGAGACGAAGTCCCATACATCAGGTCCGACTTGACTCAGTTGTTCTTTAATCTCCTGAATAATAAACTTGAGGTAATTTCAACGTGTTTAAGAACCTTTTTCAAGTTCATTATTCCTTTTATATCACTTATTTCCATGTCATGAACACTATGTAATTATTTAAGTTAATAACGTTCGTCTTAACGATCATTGGTAATTGAGTAAAAAATAAACCCTTTATAATTACATGTTGTTAATGTATCCATTATATCCAGAATGGTATTCATGATGTAGATATCATATATGTTATATATATCCAGTAAATTCATGCATTTATAATATTACATAATCATTTAGAGGTTAGAAATGAAATGCACCATTCATGGAGACGGTAAGTCGTATGTACGCATGAACGCCACTTTCATTTCTATTTCATATTTTATAGAATGGAATCATAATTATATAAAGGTATATTATAATTCCAGTGTAGTATCATATATAATATCATAACTCCATCCTTTATACGTCCAACATATGGTATTTAACAAATCAAATCACTTTGAGGGGGCGGTAGTCTGTACTTCCTTAAATGAAGATATCGCGTTTACCCATAATGGAAACCATAATGGTATGCCCAAAATGAAAAATACATAAGCTTAAGGAAAACATAAAAATATTATATATCATATATAGATATAGTTTCATCATAATGTCCACCTTTGAAGGTGTTAAAAGAATGTTGAAGAATCATCGTTTCGGGAGGCATAAATTCACCATCCACGGAAAAAGTATGTCCATTAACCATTAGATGTAGGTGTGTGTAAGTGTAGCTCGAATCCTTATTATAACAACATCATTTTATATTTAAGATACTGGATTTGTTACAAAAGAAATGAATAAAAAGAGTTTATGGGGTTGGAGAATCAAAATAAACCAAAAGGACTCAAGTGAAGACATTACCTTAAAATCGGGTAACTCCCTTTGGTTTGAGCTCAAAGGCTTCCTTGGGAAGACTTATTCCCAATGTGAGGCTTCAAAGAGTAATAGAGGGATGTGTAGAGACAAAATGGGCAGGGTTTGGCCAGGCCAATGTATTTGGGAGTGTGGGTAAGGAGGTAGAGGTGGGGGCCTTTTATAAGAGGAGAGGAGGGGCACTTTTGGAAGGTAAAGAAAAGTCACTTTATTTTAAAATGGTATTCGGATTTAAGAGGTACCACATTGATATAATTCAAGGACAAGGTGATAAGGGTTCTAAATCCACTCATCCAATAGGTTTTGGACATGTTTAGGTCTTAGATATTACATTATCATTCCATTTTATTTAAATCGTTAAATAATGAGGTCATCGCTGCATCATCATGATGTCATAAATAATTTAATTTTTTTAATGACTAAAAATTTTATAAAAAATACTATGATGTAGGAAATCTTTTTATCTTTCCAATGAATATTTATAGTAAAAAATATGGCTCTTATAACCCCATGTAAAGTTTTTTTAGTAAAACATTTCATGTTTGTGTTATTTTTTCTTTTAACATTAAATACAAGGTATTTATGTCATTTTCCAACCAATGTGGCTCCATGGGGTTCTTTATGTTGACCCATGGATTGTCTTGGTCGGCCATGACACATCCAAGGAGGGTAGGACATGTGTCAAGCTCATCTCATATTATTAAAACATTATTTTTACCTTAAACTACACTAATTACCTCTAATCGCGATTAAAAGCTTAATAAGTTACTATTCAACAAAAAATTATTTTAATATCATTGAACCACATTTTAATAATTAATGACAACCATGTATGTCGGATTTTTGAAATTCAAAACACAGAAGTGGTAAAATTTCATTTAAACTAAAAATCAGTTTTTATAAGTACAACTTAGTGGTTTCACTATTCATCAAAAATTGATGTTTTTTCAGAAAAATACCAAAACATCACCCTAAGCTATATTTGATATTCCGAATTCAAAAATGAAGCCCATTTTAAAAAATTCAAAACATATAAGTCAGATTAATTAATTTAATAATTAATTCCCGCTGCCAGAGCAGATAGCGTGTTTTTATGAAACAATAAGTATCAAGAGATTGACACTAGTTTAAGTCCGATTTCAAAGTGAAATTCATTCTAATGACCACCATTGGATTAAATGGTAAAGATATTTTCATATTACACTTTAACACCAATTCAAAAGATAATCTAATCATATAAATAAAGTAGACTAAAATGAAATTTTGATGTAAAATGCAGTATTTTTACTATTCATTAAAAAATGAACATTGTCAGAAAAATACCAAAAATTTATCCAAATGTAAATTTCAATGTCCCAATCATAATAAATATGTTTATTCTGACAAATATAAATTATAAAGTTGTCAAAAGTTTGATTTAAAAATGGTTTTCCATTAAAAGGCACTAAAACAATCTTTTAAAAAATATTAGTGTATTCCATGTTTAAGATTGGATTTATTTTCATTTTAAGCCTCTAAAACACTATCTAATTCATTAATAGACATAGATAAAAATATCTATTATTCATTACGTACTTGGGATGTTACATCATTCCCCCCTTTAGAAAATTGCGTCCCCGCAGTTTATTTACTTATCGAATAAATGGGGGTACTTATCCCTCATTGAATTTTCAGATTTCCATGTTGCCTCTTCCATCATGTGGTTTTTACACAATACCTTTACCTGATTAATCACATTATTTCGTAACACTTTCTCCCTGTGGTCAATAATCTGGATCGGTTGTTCCTCATATGATAGAGTCTCTTCCAGCTGAACTACCTCTAGACTCAAAACATGAGATGGATCTGGCATATACTTTCTCAACATCAAAACGTGAAAAACATTGTGTACCTGAGATAAACTCGGAGTTAAAGCCACCCGGTATGCAACTGATCCAACTCTCTCCAGAATTTCATATGGTCCATTGAATCTTGGACTCAGCTTTCCTTTCTTACCAAATCTCATCACACTTTTCCATGGTGATACTTTGAGAAAAACATGATCGCCTACCTCAAAAGTTAGATCCTTCCTTCTGTTGTCCGCATAACTCTTATGCCTACTCTGAACTGTTCTCATGTGTTTCTGTATCAGCTGAACTTTTTCTGCCAACCCTTCTACCAATTCTGGTCCCATCAACTTCCTTTCACCAACTTCATCCCGTAAAGCTGGAGTTCGACACCGCTTCACATATAATGCCTGAAATGGTGCCATATGTATACTAGAATGAAAACTGTTATTATATGAAAATTCTACCAAAGAAAGATGTTGGTCCCGACATCCTTGATAATCCATCGAACAAGCTCGTAGCATATCCTCCAAGGTCTGAATTATTCGTTCTGACTGCCGATCTGATTGAGGATGAAAGGTTGTACTAAAATTTAATTCAGTACCCAACGACTTCTGAAGGCCCTTCCAAAAGTTAGAAGTGAACCTGGGATCACGATCAGATACAATGGAGATAGAAACTCCATGTAACCTGACTATCTCTTTAAGATACAAACGGGAAAGTTGATCTAGGGAAAAAGTATCACATATAGCAAGGAAATGAGCAGATTTAGTCAAGCGATCAAAAATAACCCAGCTTGCATTATTACCTCGAGATGTCTTCGGTAATCCCACAACAAAGTTCATGGATATATTCTCCCATTTCCACTCTGGCACTGGTAAATGCTGAAGCATCCCATTCAGTAACTGTCGCTCTTCTTTAACATGTTGACATGTCAAACAATTCACAGTAAAATCAGTAATATCTCTTTTCATTCCATCCCACCAGTAATACTCTCGCAGATCTCTGTACATCTTTGTACTTCTAGGATGAACTGAAAACGGAGAACTATGAGCTTCACATAACAACTCTCTCTTCAACTGTGAATCACAAGGCACACACAATCTCTTCCCAAATCTCAAAACGCAAACATTACCAATGTTGAATTCTGGTAACTTACCCTTCTGAACCAACTCTACCTTTTTCTGCAACTCACTATCTTGCTTCTGTGCTTGCTTGATTCTGTCTGATAGGGATGATCTCACTAATACCTGAAACAAAACAGATGAACATCCTGCGCCAAAAACATCTATGCCAAAGTTCATCAAATCCTTAACCAAAGGATCATGTTCCAAACGTAACATTTCTAATGAAACATTACTTTTTTGACTCAAAGCATCAGCAACTTTATTTGCTTTTCCCGGATGGTAATGAATTGTACAATCATAATCCTTGATTAATTGTAGCCATCTCCTCTGTCTCATGTTTAACTTATTCTGAGTGAATATATACTTTAAAATTTTGTGATCAGTATATATTTCACCCTTTACTCCATACAAATGATGTCTCCAAATTGTTAAAGCGAAAAAAATAGCATCTAATTCCAAATCATGTGTAGGGTAATTTACCTCATGCATTTTCAACTGTCGTGAAGAATAAGAAATTACCTGATCATTCTGCATTAGGACACAACCAAGTCCTTTCAATGAAGCATCTCTGTATATAACAAACTCACCATTCCTGGAAGGTATTGCCAAAACTGGAGCATTCACCAATCTTCTTTTCAATTCCTGAAAACAATCATCACATTCTTTTTTCCAGATAAACTTAACACCCTTCCGAGTTAGCTTATTCATTGGACTAGTTAACCGTGAAAAATTTCTAACAAACCTTCGATAATAGCCTACCAAACCAAGGAAGCTACGAATCTTAGTTACATTTGTGGGTCTTGGACAGTCTTCCACAACTTTTATTTTTGTAGGATCAACAGTTATCCCATATTTAGAAACAATGTGACCAAGGAAAGAAATTTTTTGCAACCAAAACTCACACTTGCTGAATTTCCCATACAATTTCTTTTCTTTTAAGGTTTGCAAGATAACCCTTAAATGTATTTCATGCTCCTATTTACTTTTATAAAACACCAAAATATCATCAATGAAAACCACCACAAACTTATCCAAGAACTCATGGAAAATTCTATTCATTAAGTCCATGAATACAGCAGGTGCATTGGTTAGCCCAAAAGGCATTACTACAAATTCATAATGGCCATATCTTGTATGAAACGCAGTCTTCGGAACATCTTCTTCCTTTAACTTCACCTGATGGTACCCCGATCTCAAGTCAATCGTTGAAAAATACTGAGCTCCCTGGAGCTAATCAAACAAATCATCGATATGAGGCGAAGGATATTTGTTCTTAATAATGATGTTATTCAAGGCTCTATAATCAATGAAAAGTCTCATTGAACCATCTTTATTTTTAAAAAATAAAATAGGAGCACCCCATGGTGATGTGCTAGGTCGTATGAATCATTTCACTAATAAATCTTGAAATTTCTCTTTCAACTCTAAAAGTTTAATTTGATCCATTCGATAAGGGGGTTTCGAAATTGGCTTAGAATCAGGAACTAAGTCAACAGTAAATTCAACTTCCCGATCTGGTATTATTCCAGGCTACTCATCAGGAAAAACATCAGGATACTCATTTACCCCTGGCACATCATTAATCTGAACAGTTCCTTTGTTTTCAACGATGTGTGCAAGGTAACATTCATTTCCATCTTTTACAAGTTTCGTGGACTCTTGATAAGTTATCAATAGTAAGGGTTCATTCTTGTACACAAACTGAATGTCTTTCTGAAAAGAAACTTGTTTAGATCTACAGTCAATCATAGCATGGTAAATAGAGAGCCAATCCATACCCAGGATAACATCAAACTCTACTAGAGGTAGAACAATAAGGTTTTCAAGTAGGTTCTTTCCACAGATAAGGATAGGAAGATTCTTATAAATTCATTTTGCCTCAACATTTCCCCCAGATGTTTTTACCAAAAGATCAGGAGTAATTTCTTGAGATGGTATTCCAATATTACTAGAAAAGGTTTCAGAGATGAAAGAATGTGTAGACCCAGAATCAAACAACACAATGGCATAATCTGAAAAAACAAACAAAGTACATGATACAACTTCATTTGATGGCCCGACATCTACTGAAGTAGTTGCAAAGGATTTCACCACCCCTTTCTTCTTGTAGTCTAACTGCTTCCCATCACTCAAGCTCTTTTTCGGACACTCATTTGCATAGTGACCCATCTCATTGCACTTAAAACATTTCACTAACTGTAAATCAAATTTGGTCTTACCTTCACCCTTATCTTTTTCAGTGCAATGATGAGCCTTATGTCCCATCTTACCACATCGGTAGCACCTTCCGGAATTCAGAATTCATTCCCCAGCATGCCTTTTTTCACATCTATCACAAACTAGAAACTTAGTTTTCTTACCATCAGACTTTTTTAAATAATTCTTACCTTTCTCCTACCACCTCGGTCTCTTCTTCTGTTGGTTGTTATAGAACACTTGATCATCAGAAAACTCCATTTCCACCTTCTCAACACATCAATCAAGATTTTCATAACTTTTAAACTCACAAGAAGCTAATGCCCTTCGATATTTTTGCTTAAATCCTGAGTAAAAACGATTGATTTTACTATCATGGTCTCGGATAAAATTTGGAGCATACCTTGCCAATCGAGTGAACCTTTCTTCGTAGGTAGACACTAAGTCTTCCTCTTGCCTCAATTCCATGAATTGTTTTTCCATCCTAAGTCGAACAGCCTTATGAAAATACTTTTCAAGAAACATACCTTTGAATTCATCCCAGTCGAGAGCATCAATCTCATCGGCGTCCCTGATATTTTTAACCATCGACCACCACTGATCTACTTCACCCTCCAAATGGTAAATAGCAAGACTAATCTTTTGATTTTCTGAACACCCCATGACATCTAAAATCTTCTCCAGTGCTTTAATCCACCCTTCAGCTAACACAGGGTCAGATGATCCTCTGAATGATGGGGGATGTTGCCTAATGAAATGTTCCACCACTGACATGTTCCTCTGCGGTTGATCTGGCAAATCTCGTTCATGGATACCACCACCATTTATCCCTTGAGTCAACTGCTCCATTACTGCAACAAACTGTTCCGTTCCAATTCCGACCATCATAGGGTGCTGATTCAGAAGCTTATTTCCTTCTGTATGCCTTCCTAGCACTGCTTCCCTGTTTCCTCTGCGGAAAACCATTCTGAACAAACATGTCTTAGATGAAGCAACATGGTAATCATCAAATGCTATATCATTTCAAAAAAAATATTTTTGAATAATCATTTAATAAAATTTTAACTCCTAAAGTTATCTAAACCGACCTTTGATACCAACTATAAGTCCCCATCCTTAATCCTTACTTAATATTGAATTAACTGAATAATTCACATTGAGGATATTTTCAGGTTTCGAGTTTTAGAGAATTAGATCATAAAACATTCAATACATTCCACATATAAACAAAGTGGTTACATAAAGATAATATTCTTCTTTCCCATCAATGAAAACATATTTAAAATAAAACATGGATTCTTTCTTGACACTTCCTTGACAATATCATCATATCATGTACCTTTCCCTTGACCTGTGAAAAACATTTCAAAAAAAACTTGGGATGAGCATAAAAAGCTCAGTAAGGGATATATAAAATATGGAAAGGAAACACAGGTACATATATACATAAGAATGAAATCATACATTACCCATAAAACATAAGCACTTTAACGTACCTAATCAAATCATGAATAAATCATAGAAATCATAAGACATAAAGGTAACTTGAGGCATTCATAGCATTCTTACGTAGGGAGTAACCCTCTTGGTTACGTTTGGAATACCCATCACAGTATATTCCCAAAATCTCTTCGGATAAACCATAAAGTTTCACTCCTTCGTGTTACCCAATTTATTGGAGAGCTATATCGGGCTCACCCACCCTTAGTCTATCACGGAACCACCCGTCTTCTTAATAATGCCCAAGAACCTCAACATAATCGTATCACATAAAACATGCATAAAGGAGACCTAAAATTTCCACCTTTCAATCACAAGATATCAATACAACACATTGATATAAAAACATTATGAAAACAATTTTAAATACCAAAATAAAAGAAAAGTAAAACATGTTATATATTTTTCTTTTTAAAAAAAAGGTATGGCTTGTAGAGGAAGCCGAAACTCAAATAATGGTCACGGTGGTGGAGAAGTCATTGTCACCGCATACGTACGACAAAAACATTCCCTTTTGTCGTTTAGTAAACACTTCTTATAAAAAAGATTCCTTTTGAATAAACGTAAAAGTCAAAGGGGTTTATACACCACATAAAAGATGGTTGTGTATAAAACAAAATATTCCTCAATGAAATGATATTGAGATGAAGTCCCATACCTCAGGTCCGACTTGACTCGGTCGTTCTTTAATCTCCTGAATAATAAACGTGAGTTAATTTCTACTTGTTTAAGAACTTTTTTAAAGTTCATTATTCCTTTTATATCACTTATTTCCATGTCATGAACACTATGTAATTATTTAGGTTAATGACGTTCGTTTTAACTATCATTGGTACTTGAGTAAAAAATAAACCCTTTATAATTACAAGTTGTTCATGTATCCATTATATTCAGAATTGTATTCATGATGTATATATCTTATTTGTCATATATATCCAGTACATGCATGAATTTATAATATTACATAATCATTTAGAGGTAATAAATGAAATGCACTGTTCATGGAGACGGTAAGCCGTACGTACGCATGAACGCTACTTTCATTTCTATTTCATATTTTATAGAATGGAATCATAATGATATAAAGGTATATTATAATTCCAGTGTAATATCATATATAATATCATAACTCCATCCTTTATACGTCTCACATATGGTATTTAACGAATCAAATCACTTTGAGGGGGCGGTAGTCCGCACTTCCTTAAATGAAGATATCACGTTTACCCATAATGGAAACCATAAAGGTATGCCCAAAATGAAAAATAAAGAAGCTTAAGGAAAACATAAACATATTATATATAATATATAAATATAGTGTAATCATAATGGCCACCTTTGAAGGTGTTAAAAGAATGTTAAACAATCATCCTTTCGGGAGGCATAAATTCACCATCCACAGAAACAGTATGTCCATTAACCATTAGTTGTAGGTGTGTGTAAGTGTAGCTATAATAATTCTTATAAAAACATCCTAGTATATTTAAGATACATGAGTTTTTACAAAAGAAATGAATAAAAAGAGTTTAGGGGGTTGGAGAAGCAAAATAAATCAAAAGTACTCAAGTGAAGACATTACCTTAAAATCGGGTAACTCCCTTTGGTTTGAGCTCAAAGGATTCCTTGGGAAGACTTCTGCCCAAAGTGAGGCTTCAACGAGTAAGAGAGGGATTTGGAGAGACCAAATGGGCAGGGGTTGGCCGAGCCAAAGGCTTTGGGAGTGTGGGTAAGGAGGTAGAGGTGGGGGCCTTTTAAAAGAGGAGAGGAGGGGCACTCTTGGAAGGTAAAGAAAAGTCACTTTATTTTAAATTGGTATTCGGATTTAAGAGGTCCCACATTGTTATAATTCGCGAATAAGGTGATAAGGGTTCTAAATCCACTCATCCAATAGGTTTTAGACATGTTTAGGTCTTATATATTACATTATCATTCCATTTTATTTAAATCGTTAAATAATGAGGTCATTGCTGCATCATCATGATGTCATAAATAATTTAATTTATTTAATGTCTAAAAATTATAAAAAAAATACTATGATATAGGAAATAGTTTTATCTTTCCAATTACTATTTATAGTCAAATATATGACTTTTATGACCCCATGTAAAAAGTTTTTCAGTAAAACATTTCATGTTTGTGTTATTTTTACTTTTAACATTAAATAAAAGGTATTTATGTCATTTTCCAACCAAAGTGGCTCCCTGGGGCCCCAAGTTGACCCATGGATTTTCTTGGTCGGCCATGACACATCCAATGAGGGTAGTACATGTGTCAAGCACATCGCATATTATTAAAACATTATTTTTTACCTTAAACTACACTAATTACCTCTAATCGCGATTAAAAACTTAATAAGTTACTATTTACCGAAAAATTATTTTATTCTCATTGAACCACATTTTACTTCATAATGACAACCATGTATTTCTGATTTTTGAAATTCAAAACACAGAAGTGGTAAAATTTCATTTAAACGAAAAATCAGTTTTTATAAGTACCACTTAGTGGTTTCACTATTCATCAAAAATTGAAGTTTTTCAGAAAAATACCAAAACATCACCCTAAGCTATATATGATATTCCGAATTCAAAAATGAAGTCCATTTTACAAAATTCAAAACATATAAGTCACATTAATTAATTTAATAATTAATTCCCGCTGTCAGAGCAAATAGCGTGTTTTTATGAAACAATAAGTATCAAAAGATTGACACTATTTTATGTCCGATTTCAAAGTGAAATTAATTCTAATGACCCCCATTGGATTAAATGGTAAAAATATATTCATATTACACTTTAAGACCAATTCAAAAGATAATCTAATCATATAAATAAAGTAGATTAAAAAGTAGTTTTGATGTAAAATGCAGTATTTTTCACTATTCATTAAAAAATGAACATTGTCAGAAAAATACAAAAAATTTATCCAAATGTAAATTTCAATGTCCCAATCATAAAAAATATGTTTATTTTGACAAATATAGATTATAATGTTGTCAAAAGTTTGATTTAAAAATGGTTTTCCATGAAAAGGCAGTAAAACAATCTTTTAAAAAATATTAGTGTATTCAATGCTTAAGATTGGATGTATTTTCATTTTAAGCCTCTAAAACACTATCTAATTCATTAATAGACATAGATAAAAATATATATTATTCATTACATACTTGGGATGTTACACTATATGTCTTGAAATTATTCAATAGTTAAAAATTCGTCTTTAATTATCCATTTAATAATTCATATTTTATCATTTTACCATAATAGTACAGTATAAAATTAGATAACAACCTTTTGTAAAATTAATCATTCTAGATCAATTGAACATTTATGAATATTGGTTAATACCATATTAATGAATAACTAAAGATAGATCATTACAATGAAAATTAAAAAAGTATACATTGATATATATAAGAAAAAATTAATAAAATTGAATATAAATTAATAAATATGAGTTAATTATGTAAATTCTATTGAAAATTTTAATAAAGTGAATTTATTGAGAAATAAATATCACTATGGTAATCAAACCGTTATGAATAATGAATTTTGATTACCAAATACAATGTTATATAAAAATTAAATTGGTGTGTATAAAATGATGGTTCCCTATAAAATAAATAACATAATTTCATAATAGATGAGTAAGTAATAAAAACATAGTATACCTTATAATTTTAATGAAATGTGATTAAAAATAAGTATTTTATTATTAAAATATAGTTTCTAAAAAGAGAGTAATGCAATGTCAGCTTCCAAATGTATAATATTGATTTACACAAAGAATAATTATTTAATATTTATGTTTCTCATATATAGTAAATTATTTTTATAAAAGAGACTTCAAATTTATAATCAAAATGTCAAAATATTTAAATGGATAATTTTCTAATGTTTATGAGATAATCTATAATTTAGGCAAATAATAAAATATTTTTTTGAGAAGAAGGTTTGTATTATGAAACTATTTATAATTAAAATTAATATAAAATTAATATAAGATTATATATTTCCAATAATATGTATATTAGATAAAAAATCATTTTATTTTAATAACATATTTTTACCCTAATAGTAATTCATATTCCAATTTCTTAATTTTAAAATGTAGTTACACAAGAAATTATAATAATATAATTTTTTAATAACTATAGTAATATTACAAAAATATAATTTTTGTATAGAAAATGAATAAATATCATAAAAAACAAATGATAATAAATCAATTAAATTAATTATTATGAAAATAAATTTTCATTTTTGGAAACCATAATTTTTAAATTCTATGTCCTAAAAATAATACAAAATTGTGATACAATTGTTATAAATACTAACCAAAACACTCATTCCACTTCACTAAAAAACCATTGATCTTAATTAAATTATATTTTCACCCATAATTGTCCTCCCATGGTTATATTAAGGATCTAGGGGTAGTAACATTATATTCTACTAATTTATATAATAAGTTATGTTTTGATATTCTCTTATAATCCTTTTATTACAATAATCTGTTCTAATTACTTTTAATGGAAATAATATTTTTTGAATCATTGATATAAATTTATTATTATAGTATTAATGATAGATCATTTTTCCAACTCATCTTATATCCATCTATTGTTATTATAAGGAAATTTATTTATTTTTTAAATACTCAATTATATAAATTATTATACATTCCATAAATTTACTATATTTGGATGTAATATTGTAATGAGAATTTTGATATGGGATGATGTTTATATTGTTTCTATTTATTTTAATTTTTTTACCAGGATTGATAAAATCAATTATTTAGTTTATCATAATTTCTTTAAAATCGTAAAAACATGGATATTCTTCCAAAATAAATTTATTTATTTATAAAAAATATGTTTATCACATATACATAATTGTTTTAAGGGATTTCTCAATCATTTAAATTGTCTCCTTCCATTAAAATATATTATTTCTAATGAGTAAATCCTATTTATATACATATATAATGAATTTACCATATAAAAAACTATACAATCATCCATTTGACCAGTATAAACATTATTCAGCTGAGTGTAAACTATTTTATATTATTTTATTGATGAATATTTCCAAAAGAAAATAATATTATAACATTTACTTTGGAAATATTTAAAATATGTATATCTATTAATTATACATGTATAATTCTGGGAAACATATAATTGATTATAAAAGAGGTTCCTTGGGGAATATTTAATATTGTATTTATTAGTAACCCATTGATATGATACATACATTGGACATATTATGTGATGAGTGTGGCCTCGAAATTTGTAGACCCACAATGCATACTTTGGACATAAGAGAGACAATAGAGTGTATTTTTGTGTAATTACTAAACATTTCAGATATGATATATTGTTGATACCTTGAATGTGTTTTGTATCATCCAATATTATACACTACATAACTATAAGATAAATTGTTTTTTATATATGAGATTTTTTTATTTTCATATTTATACTATTAATGAATATAAATTTTGACATTTTTATCAAATATAGAATTTTACAAGAATTTTTTTGGTAATATTAGGTAGGACATAATTAATTACCGGTAGCTTCAATTATAGACTATAATATACTCAAAATATTGGATCACCCATTAAATTGATTAGGAATTTCACTATAAAACTGCACTGATTTGAAAAAGTGAAATGACAATAAGAAAAAAAATATTGATATTATTTTGTTATTATTATGCTTGTTTGATTTCTAATGTAATGAATTAAAAATGTTTTTATCAAATATCTAATGCTAAATAAACTCATGGACTCCATTTTCTTCTTTTTGTATTATTTTCTACTGCAATAACATAACCACATGGTTTGTCTTAATAGAGTTTCTTTTATTAAAATTTTGTAATTGATTATTTAGTATTAATGTTAGTAATAATTATTAAAATATAATAGTTAGATAATATAAACTAATGTAAACCCCATAAGAAATTGTAGTATTTATTTTTAGAATTGATCAAATAATTGATCTGAAATTTTAATATGTACATAGAAATTATATAACGTAATTCAAAATTAATTATGATATTCCTCTTATTATTAATTAAATTCCATTATTTAGAAATATAACCTAATAAAACCGAAATATATTGTATCAAACATAATGACTTGTGTAGTGATTTTCCTATAGAACAAAAAATAATAATTCTAGTATTAGATATGAAAATATAATCTCTATAATTGTATAATTATATAATGTTATGAAATATAAATATTAAAATTTTTATAAATATATTTAACCAAAAAATAATTTAATAACTTTTGATCTATTCATGATTTAAAAAAACCGTATTTTAATAGAACCACTAATCTATTAGTGGCTAAGAATTTGGAAATATAATTAGGGAGTTTATTATCTTCATTGGAATGTATAAATATAGTTAATGATATCCTAGTGGGATATCACTTAATGGGAGATTTTTATCAATGATAGACATTTATTATAAACATAATTTATGGGGACTAAATATAAATTATGAATTTTCTTTATTTTAATGAAATATTCTTTAAAATTTATTTTCATCAAGGTCACATAGTTTAGATAGAAAGGATGTTAATAACTACAAGAAAAATAAGGGTGAAATTAATTCTTAATATGATGAATATATTATATATAAATAAAAATATGTCATAGCTTATGTTCACAATATGGAAAGAAACATTTAATTTAAGGACCCATCCTTAAAAAATTACTTAATATTGAATTTTTATTCATGAACAACCTCTCTTTCACATTGAGAATATTTTTATTTTTATAGCATTAAAAAATTAGTACATAAATCATACATATCGTTGAATATTCATTAAAAGTGGATACTATAAAAAAAATATCCCTTTATTCTAAAATATAAAACCATGAATATAAAACCTTATTCATTAGAGAAATCCCCATAACATTTAACATTACATCCTTCCTTACCATACACATCCTTATAAACCAGGAATAAATTTCAAAACACAGGATGAGGAGAAAATGTTTATTAAGGGATATAAAAAGGAGAGAAACCATTAGTTGATGATAACCTATAAACATATGAAAAAATTATCCCAAAGACATAATAGACACCAATAAGTATCACATTGTTACTTCATGAAGGCATTATATTTCCATAAGAAATTGAAAAACATAAATAAACCATATAGTATGATTAGTAAATTATATAATTAATATTTTAACCATTTTAGAAACCATTAGATTTGTAACCCTCTTGGATACCTTATAACGTAACCCTCAAGACTACATTACAATGTAACACCCACAGTTACATTATAAGGTATACGTTTGAGTTTCACAAGGAGTAACCATACGGTCAACTTACAACATAAAATAACAAATTCTTTATATAGAGATATATTCCATAAACTTCATCATAATAACTTCCTATGAACCATAACATAATCATTAATTAATAATATTAGAATAAATACATCCATATTCAATTTTATAAAATAAAAGTTAAAAATGTACTTTAAAATAACATACATTAAAAATATCACATAATTGAAGTGATAATTAATATAATAAAAGTAACATGTGTATAAACTAAATATAAAAATAATTATATATAATATTACAAAAATTAATTACACAAATAATCATAGTACCACATTATTAATGTAGTAAAATGATAACCCGCATATTTAAAATTGGGTTAACAATTCCTATTCATCGGGTTCATCTTAATTCAATAAGGATTAAATATCTTTTATAATGGTTAAATGTGTGTCAGTAACATTTTATAAGAACATATTAATCTTTATAATACCTTATATGATCATTTAATTTCATCTTTCCACCCTTTTATTAAAATATTTTGTTATCTCCATTGATTCGGGTCTGTTGTTTACATGGTTTAGATGGTAGTTCTAAAATAAATTTTCTTATCCAATTGAATAAAAACCCCATAAGTGGAATCAAATGGTATTAATATGTATATATAAAATCTAATGATAACATAAATAAGATTTTTAGATATTATTAAAAATCATTAGATAAATCATTAATGATATTCATTTAGATCATTTTTGTGGGTCCTTGTTAACCACGAACTAGATTGGTTTTATAATTATATATTATGTACATATATTAATTATAAATAATAAAAAAGTTATATAATAAAATTTAATCTACCATTAAATCTCTTTATGACCACCCATTATAGAGGTCATGGAAATTGAGAACACATCGTCCATGATGTCGTTAAATCGACAGAATACATACAATGTTTTTATTTTTAGAATAAAAGTGAGTGGAGAAGAATTAGTATGATGAATATTTTTAGAGAAAATATAATATTATAGAAAATATAATATAATGGAGTTTTCATTCAACCTAGTTAATGTTATGTTAATATATTTTAAGAAAATAATAATAATTGAAACGAAATGAAAATAAATGGAAAGAGTAATTTTTCCTCTTGAATTATCTTCCTTGAGAACCATCATAAGCCCTATGGGGTTGGCCTTTTGGTGACACAGGTTGGTCTAGGTTGAATATAAGAGGCATGGGAATATTTTTGGGAATAATGTGGACAATAATCAATGATTTATAAGTATGAAAAGAAGAGGTGGTGAGGAGTGGTACTTAAAGTTTAGGAAATGAGGTTTTATTATTATTTTATTTACAAGTATATTATGTTTTCCACACACTATGTGTAGTTTGGAAATTATAACAAAATATATTATAATAATCATGGTACGTTAGATATTATGTTGGTTACATCAACCATGATGTTAGGAATAGAGTATTTATCATATAATGTATATATACCGTAAATTACTGTGTCTTACTATTCACAAAATTAAAGTATTTCAGGAAAATATCTAAAAATCACCTCAATCTTTCTATGAAATGTTGATTTCAAAAATAAAATAATGGTTTGGAAAATAGTTGTATAAATATAAGAAATTTAATTTTTAATTAAACTCATACATTATTCAACAAAGATCTATTTTAAAATTATAACAATTTTTATAACACATTGGATAATTAATTATATTCTAATTAAATTATATTATAACAAAAAAATAATTTAGGAATCTGTTTTAGAAAATATATTATATTTAAAATCATTAAATTAATTATAAAATTGTTTTTTTATATTAATGAATTACAAAAATACCAATACTTCATTTATCAATTAAAAAAAATTATTTAATTATTCTATGATATAAGTAAATCATGATATAATTATAGGTAAGATGAATTTTTTTTATACACTCATAGATGAGGTTTCTATTCTATCGGATAAATTATTATTCCTAATGGTGATGTTAATATTAATATGGTCATGTTATTATTCCACCTCTATAAATTAAAAAATTTCTATAAATATCAATTATTTATTATTAATATTTTTAGAAATTTTAATATTTAATTAATGATTCCAAAGAAATTATTTTATAAGTATTTGGGTTGTTACATTCATCCCGTTATATTGAAATTGCATCCTCGTAATATTTAATTACTTATTAAATAATTTAGGATACATTTCCATCATATCCTTTTTAGATTCCCACGATGATTCTTCAACCATGTTGTTTCTCCCTAAAATATTATCCTAATGGATTACGTTCTTTTGAAAGATATATTAACTACGATAATAAATAAGAACTAGATTATCTTCCTGAGAAGGGTTTTATTCCATATGAATGAATTCTAGGTTCAAAACATGAGATTAATATAGTACATACATTCTCAAAATCGAAACATAAAAAAAATTATTTACATGATAAAAATTGGGAGGTAAAGATACTCAGTTGTCCATTGGTAAAACATTCTCCATGATTTCATATGGTCCAATGAATCATCGACTTAACATTCCTTTCTTTCCCAAACTCATAACAATTTTTCAATGATAGATTTTAAGAAAAACATTATCATCTACCTCTAAATAATAGTGTTTCCTTCTAGAATCAGTGTGACCTTTTTGTCATCTCTGATCTATCCTCATGTGCTACTGGATCATTTTCACATCATTAGCCACGTCTTATACTATTTCATATACCACACACTTCCTTTCTCTATCTTCATCCCAAAATCTGTTATTCGACACTACTATCCACATAATTCCATAAATGTTTCCATTTGTAGACTATAATTAAAACCAATATTATATGAAAGCTCAACTAAATAATGATGCTGATACCAACATCCCCAGTAGTCCATTGAACAAGCATAAATAATTTTCTCCATGGTCCGAATTATTTTCACAGTCTTTATATCACATTGTGAATGAAAATTATTGCTGAAATTTAATAATGTTCCCCAAGAAAAGGGAATCAAAAAGTTAGTAGAGAAACTCCCATCACATTCACATACAATGGAAATAGGAAATCCATTTAACATGACAATGTCATTGAGGAAAATTTGATATTGCTGACATAGTATCCCAAATAATAAAGAAATGTGATGATTTAGTTATCTGATCAATAATAACAAAAACTTCAATGTTACATTGATATTATTTTTGTATTACCATCATTATGTTAATGTATATATTTTCATATTTCCACATTGTTACGAAAAAAGAAAAAGAATCCCCTTCGGTAGTTGTCACTCCTATTTAACCAGTTGACATGTTAATAATTTCATGGTAAATTCTGTAATATCTATTATCATTAAATCATACCAGTAATTCTCTAAAAAGTCTATATACATCATAGTACTACCATGATGAAATAAAAATGGATAAATAATAGTACTTTATACATTTTGGAATCATAAAGATAACATAATCTTTTCTGGAATTGTAAAAAACAATCTTTATCATCATTTATTTCTATTAACATACTCTTTTTCATTAATTAATCTTTTCTCTATAAGTCATGACCTAAATTATGTGCCTACATAATTATACCTAATAATGGTGACATAACTAACACTTAAAACAAAATAGTGGAATTTTCGAAACCAACAAGTTCCCAGACAATATCCATCAAATCCATAAGCAAGGTTTAATTTTCTGAAGTTATCATGGATAATGTAACATGATCATTTTGAATCAAAGAATCTAACACATTTATTTCCTCTCATGGATTATAATTGATCATTAAATCAAAATCCTTTATCAATTTATTCCATCTTTGTTTCCGCTGGAATTTGGGATAACCTCATTGATTAATGGTTCGAACATTCCAATCGGTTTCTAACGGGTATGTTCGTAGAACCGGAATCATCCAATGATTCCATATCGATTTGGACCTACTTTCCAAAGGAATGAGCTCATTAGTTGTGGATTGATAAGGATTTTGAATTTTCATTAGTCGAGAGGATGGGAGGTCGGAATCATCACACCTTTTTGAGGGGAATTATTGTATACTCCGGGACTCTATTTATAGATTTAAGTTATGTTTGTGAATCTGTATTACATTACCAAGTATAAAATGAGAATTCCTTTAGATCTAAAAATCATTGATTGATATGTAAGAGATTTATATAATATTTTATATGTATCCGAGGATCTTCATTGATATAAAATCATCTGTATTTGTTATAGATTCATAATCAATGGTATCCTTTAATAAATAAAAGTTTATTGGTCATTATGATGACCATACTGGTTTTAAAGCCACTCAGTGGTTCACATGAAGTTTATTGTCATTTAGAAGGATATGGATTATTTCAGAGTTGGGATCGTACCCACAGATGTGCTACCTATGTATCCTTCATTTAGAAAACAAATCAGAACCCACATAGTTTGAGTGAGGGATTATGATGTTTATGCATGATTGATGGCTCCAAGAAAGATTTCATGATTACTTTTACACTATAAGCTCACGTGAGTCATGCTCGGTATGAGAAATAAGAGGTATTGGTGAAAACAGACAATTGTGCCTTGAAATATGCAATGATTTGGGGCTTATGTATGTATGACTACCCAAAGGGATGAATATTAGGATTTACTTTAGGGAAGAAACCCAGGAACAAGGTCCATAATGTTATTTGTTCTTCATAGAGATTTGGATACTCTAACATGGGGCTTACTCCTGAGAAAGATGCCCAAATTAAGAGGGGACATTATGATTGGGTTTTACTCCTGGGAAGGAAACCCATATCAAAAGTAAACTATGACTTGTTAAGAGAAATTAAGACAGGGGCTTACTCTTGAGAAGGAGGCCCAGGTGAAAGGGATTTAAAAAATTATGGGACTTGGGGATTACTTCTAAGGAGGATGTCCATATTTGAGACTGGGGATTACTCCTGAAATGGAAGCCCAGGTTAAGGGAATTATAATTTGGGCATACTCCTGAGGAGGGTGCCCTTATTTTGTGAACTTTGAGACTGGGGCTTACTCTTGAAAAGGAAGCCCGAATTTGGAAAATTATGACTGGGGCTTACTCTAGAGGAGGATGCCCATATTAGTGGACTTAGGGGTTACTCCTAAAAAGGAAGCACATGTTAAGGAACTTGGGGCTTACTCCTAAAGAGGATGCCCAAATTAATGAGTAATTGGGGCTTACTCCTAAGGAGGATGCAAAATATTAATGAGGTCTTGGGGCTTACTCATGAAAAGGAGGCCTAGATTAAGGATTATCTCATCTTCAAAGATGAGGTTGATGCATGATATCCCTGACCTTAGTGACATGATGATTTGTAAATCACTAGGTTTTAAGAGATGTTCCACATAATTCATTTCAGATAAGGAAGACCACAAAGAAATCATTTCATAACTGACTTTGGAGAGAGTTCTGAAGGCTTAATCTTGAAAATGATAGGTGGATAAACATAGGATAAATTAAATATGCAGGAGGAGAATCCAAAAAGAAAGTGGCACGCAAGTACTGCGTGGCCGTGCAATTCATGGTCACACAGGTGTACCTGCGCGACACATGGGTACTTGCGTGATGGTAAATCCTTAGGGTAGAACTCGGGCGAGACTTGGCTCAAGCATTTAATAATACCCATAGAGACTTCTAGAAGAGTGGCACACAAGTTATGTTGAAGGGGTAAGATGGCGCACAAGTGTGGCCATTTCCCTTATGGGATAGCCACCTAGGCGTGCAAGTGTTGATGTGTTTCAACACATAGGCCTCCCCCCTCTTAAGATCTTCTGTTCTAGGTAAGAAATGACCTTATAAGTGTTCGGAAGCTTTGAGAAGATACTAGGACGTCGGGAGCACAAATCTAAGGTTCTAGAATTTTTCATCTCTTAAATGGGGGGCACACATGGGGTATTTATAGGCTAGATAGGACCTTGGGAAAATTTTCAAATAAGGCGTGCATGTCACCTACGCGACCAAAAGGTGGTGTGTAATTATATTTTCTCAAACATAGTGGAACTTGCGCGACCCAAGTGAATTTGAATCTTGGTTCATGAAATTGTATATTTTTATGTTTCTTCAAAGGATGAATCATTTGGGGTTCATGGTATTTCCATTTACATTCCTTTAGACTCTGTGATGGAAAGGCGCGTCAACAAAAGTCCCCCCTCAGAGTTGGATACAAAAGAAGTGAGGATGTGATTCTGAGGAAAAGAGGAAAACCAAGGAGCCTGCGACGCTCAAGTATTCATCACGCAGAAGGCGGCACATAAGTGTTGAACTGCGCATGCGTTAGTGCGCAAGGGTGAGGCCTGGCCTATAAATATGCGGTCATTCTCACGCAAAGCCACCAGATCTCAAATTTCTTGCTATCATCGCACAAGTTGGAATCGTCGCGCTAGTTTACTTGTTTTCCAGTGTTTCACTACTTTCGTGCTGTTGTAGAGGTAATAGGACTTGCGTGGTGATACCTGCACGCCAAAAACATGCGCGACACATCCATACTTGCGCACCAAAATGAGACTTGCGCGCCTTAATGCCTTTGCCATTTTTTCGAATTTCATCACAAGTTTTATTAAAAATAAATACATTTAAGAGTTAATTCATTAAACTCTTGTGCAGATTCAATGGCTCGCAAGAGAATTGGAACGGATGATGAACTAGCAAGCAAGCGACTTGATGATATGATGAGAATCATTGGCCATGATTAGTATATCATCTGTGACAGCGCTCTCCTAGATTTGGCTATGTAGTTGAAGAAGTATCATCATGACTTCCCCGAGAGCATTTATCTGCCTTTGAATGGCTATGGTCATCTGTGAGAAGTTACCATTCTATAAGCAAAGAACTATCTCTCACTTTCTTGGATTAAGATTTACACCAACTTTGCTTCAGTAAATATTTCATATGGAGGAGAACTTTTAAATGTTGTAACAGTGGAGAAGGCCCATATAATGCATCATATCCCTTGTACGCCAGATCCGAAACCCAATAAGCCTGAGCTACAACCACATTGTTATCCCTCAATCTTCCGAAATTCTCAGATGGATCAATCCAAAGTCTGGATGAAGAGCTGGAACTTCTGTCCTAGAGGAGGTGTGAAGACAAACCGGATGTGGGAATACTACGTGCGACAACATTGTGCAGAGTTTATCAAGTATTTGAAAGGGGTTGCGATATATGAAGCCATCTAGGATAGGAAAACATATGTTTACAGGCATGATAACTTCATGCCGGAGATACTCAGCTATTGGAGCCCGGAAACTAATTCTTTCCATTTGACTCACGGAGAAGAAAGTATCAATATGTGGGATGTCCACAATATCTCAAGGGCTCCAATTTTGGGTGATATGTATGATTAATTCATCCCTCCCAAGGTGACTTGAAATGATTCATAGAAGACCCCTGCTTTGGCTTGGGAATTATTGAAAATCTTCCAAAAGCTCAAGAGTTCAGAGACCTCCTTGACTCATTCCAGAAAGAATATTCATTCAGAGGAATGGATGAATATATTTTTTATTGATAAGCAGTAGAAGGGGAAGAAGGAAAAGGGATCAAAGGAGAAGGGATCCATGAAGAAGGGTCCCAAGGGGAAGAGGCCCACTCGTCCTACCGCATGCCCCAAAATAGAGAAAAGGGGTGCTCATGGCACATTCTGGACGACCCTAGAAGTAGGGTAATTTGAGAAGTGGGGATATGAGGTGAATCAGAGAATCCCAAAGAAGACTCTTCTGGCGGGCCTTTTTTCTTTGTGGCTCAGTGTATATCTTCTACCAGTCAGGGACTCGATGGGAGGCGTTAGGACAGAAACCTTCGTTATTGCCGCTAAGGTGGATGAGGGAAAAATGGTTGGGTTGGCTACCCCCATTTTAGAAAATATTCACAGGAGCATACTCCATGTCTTCATGGGTAAGTCTCCTTTAAAAACAGTGGGACCATTCCAATTTTTATGGGGATGGATCGCCACTCACATCAGGACGTATAATGTACAGAATGGAGTACAAATCCCCAGAAGTTATTTCAGGCCATCAGTGTAGGAATTCTATGGAATTACTCTACTAGATCTCAATTATTATGACATGAAGGTGAGGAAGTTCATGTATAAGGAATTTGATTTATTTCCTTATGGAAATCCACCAACTGGGTGGTTTGTTGATGATGGAACAACCAGCTTGGATTTGAGGGCATACATGCTGGCCTGCAGAGATGGTGTGATGGTCGCCAGAATTGACAGATAGATTATATGTGAGGCCTATGCTCTATATATATTTTCATGTAAATTCAAGTGTTTCCAGCAGACTGTTGTATCTCCCCCAATGCATGTCAGGTCAGAGCAACACCCGATGGTTGCCTGAGATCTATGGTTGCTGACATCTATGGAGAAGACCGGGGCATTGATTGAGCTACCTGTTGAAAAAGCGGCATATAACTTGACTACATGGTATGCCGAGCACTGGATAGCATCATACACTAGAGGGGTGCTGAATCACCCTGTTTATGAGGTGGGGAAAAGGAAGAGGGTTGTATGGAAATAAACCTTTTTTCATGAAGGTGATGCTTCCTCACCTGAAGCTGATTCACCAGATTCCTCATCTAGGACTGACTTAATGGATTCCAAAGATGGGGATGATGAGACACAACAAGCGGCGAAGCGGCCTCGTGCCTAATATAATCCTCCAGTCAGAATCAAAAGACACACTCCATCAACTCTTGGTAAGTTTCTTAATTTTGGAAATTTAATCACCATTACTTTATAGAGAAATAAGTATTATTTTATTGTTCTCTATCAATAGTTGAAGAAGCTGGGAAGAAGATGAAGTCGAAGATTGTAGGACCTTCTTCGCAGTGTTCTGGTACACATACTGAATATCTACGACCAGAGGCTATCCATACATGGCAGAGTTTATACTATGGTACTGAAACTGCCTGGCAGGATTTATGCGAGGGGATGCATCTCCCTGGAATAGGGAATCTTGGGGCTTCTACAGATATCTAATACAATTATAACCCTGATGAAGTGCGGGATTATATCAGAGAGCTGAAAATGATCTTATATTCCAAGGACGATTCCATTCCGGTCACCAAGCAGGTGAAGGAAATTATTAATCATGGTGTCACTGAGGGGACTAACGATTCAGGAGATGAGGAATTGCACGATTATGTGGCTCCGGAAGATGAAAGTTTTATTTAA
The DNA here is from genome assembly GCA_963277665.1 of Viscum album. Lineage (NCBI taxonomy): Eukaryota > Viridiplantae > Streptophyta > Magnoliopsida > Santalales > Viscaceae > Viscum > Viscum album. The sequence goes on from OY728163.1 coordinate 1,330,258,536, forward strand.
TTATATTCAGTGAAGATTTATTTTTCAACACTTTATTACTTAAGGAAATTATTTTCTTCATTCTGTAGCTCACAAAGAAAGTAACTACTGAGGTTCCTTCGCCACAATATAGCCCTGGTGGTACTGCCATTGGCGATGCTACTGAATCTGCTCGCGAGTCGGGCAATATATCTCTGGGCCAGCAGGCCATGAATGAAGAGTTGGACATGCCCTTCCATTCCCCAAATCATGTTCATGTAAGGGATACTGCTGATACTCCCAAAAAACCAAAGAAGTAAATGCAACGAAGGAGGAATTCCACAGCTAACCGCTTCATTAGTAGTTGTAAGTCCTTCGAATAATCATGAGTCTATACCCATGAAATGATTTCTCATATTTCATGGGATTTCATGGGATTCTTCAATTTCTCCTCTGAGAGAGAAGGCTGACCCTCCTTTGAGGACCATGAAGGGTACTGGCAAACAATCACAAGTTCAGGGTGACATGGCTGCTCTTGGAGAAGAGCCACCGTCTGTTCCCAGTATCCCTCCTACTGCTATTTGAAGAAGAGAAGAACCTGATTATGGTAAGTTAAAAATGCTTCATAAAATGTTAAATGAAACATCGAATGACTTCCATTTTGTAATACTTTAGGTTCAACCCATACACTCTAACTTTTGGCGGCTATTGCAACTGATGCTACGATTTTATCTGAAGATGGTTTCCAGGGCCAGGGACCGCAGGATGAAGGTCGCCAAGAAGAATAATCAAATGCTCCCACTGGTGAGATTAACCAGGATTCTGAGAAGACATTAGATGAAATGATGGAACTTGGGGAATCTTTCGATGATTTTAGAAATCAAGTAAAATTTCCTTGTAATTTAGAAGATTATGGACGTGATTGTTATCCTTTGACCTATTGAAAAAACTCTTTATTACATGCCTAATCATGATCGGTTCAAATGTGCAGTTCTATCTGAGCAAGGTGCTGAACTACCCATGCCTGAAGGGGGTACAGAAGACCATACTATTGCAGTGGCATTAGCACATGTGGAGCTGAACCCAATAGAGCTTCCTCAAACTCCTCCTGAAAATCATGTCGAAGATAGGAAAGATGGGGAGGAGCCTTATCAGGTTGCTAATCTACCGTTGGGTAATGGATAACAATATTTGTGACTGTACATAATTTGAAAGATAGCCAATTAAATTTTTTTATTCATTGAAACTAACTACATATTTCAATTGATTATGCAGGAACATCAATTTCAGTGGCTTGATTTGGAGGTGAAGCCTCAACCTCTGCCTGGACGAGAATTGAATGTGAATAAGAACATGTCAGGGGAGGATGGATCAGGACATGAAACTTCCCTAAGTGCATTAATGCTAGATTATATTCCCCCCTGTGACAGTGATGCTGAGTTGGATCTAGAAGTAAAAAAGGGGCTCCAATTTTCATTACTCAAGGAATGGAAAAACATATGGAAAATCATATCTGAAGTTCCTCTTGAAGAGCTGTCATCAAAGATCTCGCAACTGTCATCCATGTTTGTTATGCTGGGACTTGGCGGTTTTGGATATCAAAAGATCCATGCCGTGGTGAAGAAAGTCATCTCAAGAAGGGAGTAGGAGGAAAAGTCCCATGAAGATCTGACCAGGGTGATGCTGTCAGCCAATATCCGTGAATTTGAGGCTGCGGTATCTCGAGATAAGGCTGACTATGCTACCAAGATGAAGGAGCTGAATCATAAGATCAGAGATAAAGTCATCCAACAGATGCATCTTCAGAAATAGATAGATACTGTTATTAGGGAACATAACCAACTCAACAATTTACTGGAGGGAGCTCAAACAAATGGAATGAAAGCCATTGCGGATGCCAAAAAAGCACTCCAGCAGGCTGAAAAGAGTGAAGTTGGTTGACTACATGAGATTTAAGTGGACGCTGAAGAAGCTCTAGATGCTTTAAATCAAGTTAAAACATCTGTTGACAGCCTCTTGCAATTCCTGTAAAATATAATAAAATCATGTTGGTGGATTTCCTTGTAATTATTGTGCATCAAATAGAAAAAATACTTTCATTTTCAATCATCTGTGCACGCATTTTCCTGCTACCTGCTTTAGATTTTTAACTAAGCCAATGGACCTAGTAATCATAGTTTGACTTTTTTAATAGGATTATTATAAATAACCCTAAAAAATATGAATCTATTAATTGCTCAGTATTACCTAAATCATACAAAAATGTATGTTGTGTGAGGTGGGACTTGAATTTTATTCAGAGTTCCCATGTCTTCTGTGAGAAGTTTAAAGTCATACACGCCGGACATAAAAAAGTCTAATGTTTAAGGTCGAAATAGCTCTGACCGAATGGGTTATAATTGACTCAATTCCTTGAAAACTTATCTGAAAACATTTTACCACACTCAAGTATGATGGAAAACATGTAAAATATGAGTTAAGAAATTTAGAATCTGAGGAATTATACGAAAAAGGACTAAAAGGAATTAGGAGATGTAGTTACCAAGAATGAAGTTACCATTATTTAACAAACCCGTTTGGGGGTTGAATTATTCAGGGTTGCCTAAGGGAATTGGCTTAATAGTCAAATAATAGTGTCTTTTGGCTGACAGGTCTATTATGTATAATTTTTATGCAAGGCCACCTACGGGCATGTGCTGTATAGTTAGGAAAAAATAACTCTAAGAAATTTACTTTTCTACCACAAAAATCCAGTGGAAGTTTTTGGAGATTCAAATTTTCCAAAGCATAGATTTTTCTGTATGGAGAGAGGAATATGAATATAGAGAAGAAATTTCCAAGAAATATCATCTAAGAAATGGATGAATGTCAATCCTACAAAGGTCTAACCCAAACATAGGGAAGAGAAATATAAACCATAGACTTGAATACTTTCAAATCATGAAAAAGAACATGGGGTGAATATGTTATGGATGGCTATTTTCTGCAGATCCGTACATATTGACATTAAGAAAACTAAGGAAAAAAGAGGTTTTCTTTCCAAGAATGAAGTTACCATTATTTAACAAACCTGTTAGGGAGTTGAATTATGCAGGGCCTCATAAGGGAATTGGTTGCATAGTCAAATAATTGTATTTTTTTGCTGACAAGTCTTTTATATAGGCTGTTTATACAAGGCCTCCTATGGGCACGTGCTGCATAGTTAGGAAAAATAACTCTTAGAAATTTGACAATTCGTGACGAGAAGTCAAGAAAAGGGTTATTAAAATCTAGAAATATTTAAGGTTACGATTATGAAACATAAAAAATGGGTATTTTCCAATATATGTAGAGATATATAGATCAATGATAACAATAATCATGTAGTGGTTGGGTCCTGAATTGAAATGTTGGACTTCACTACATATCCCATAAGGATAGGAATCAAGTTGTACATAGTTCATGAAATACAGTTTAACATCGTGTGGGATGAAAGTGTATGAGATCTTAGTTTAGGGTCATAGAACTCGGACCATTATAATGAATACACAATGTGTGTTTTCACATTTACTTTTCCACCAGGGGACTGAAAGTGGAATTTCTGGTTAGGCCCAAAGACTTGGGGATTGATTTGAGGGATGCTCGAACGTTCCTATGTATCCCATTAGGATGGAAATCAAGCCACACGTTGCTCTTGAAATACCCTCTGTACAGATTTGGTTCGTACAAGTGAAGGGTGAAAAAGGGGAATTTAGTGCAATGATGGTTTGACCCAAGATAAAATGTTCAGGTATTACCATGTATACACATAGTTTTGAAATATAACATGATTTGATATCAATGTAAATAATTATTCCCTCTTGGGAGAGGGTATCAAAGAATGTTGTAGTTTACTGCCATACATGACAATAGGTGCGGTACAGTTTAACGTCATGTTGTAAGGACAAAGTTGATCCAATGTGAGGAGATTGGTTTTGGGCTTGAACCATGGGAGGTTGCCTACATACCTAGCCTGGAAGCCAATGATCAAAGTCCACATAGTTCAATTAATGAATAAATTAGTGATCAATTTTTTCAGGGAGACAATGACCTAAAAAATTGTGTTGGGACTTAAACATGATTAGCGGCCCAGAGAGGGTGTTATGGTTGATATTTTATCTAAGCTCATGTGAGTCATACTCAGTGTGAGAAACAAGAGGTAGAAACAACCCTAATGATGCACAGTTTAATGTCTTGTAGGACATATGAAGGGACTATGCAGTTTAATGTCTTGCAGTGAGGACTATTTGTGCTGCACCATTTATTGTCATGAAGTAGGGACAAAATACAGTTTAACATCATGTAGGAAATATTAGGATGTTGTACAGTTTATCGTCTTGTGGCTAAGACGATGGGGAAAATACAGTTTAATGTCATGTTGTACGAAAGGGGGACTGTGAAGATCAATTTTATGTATTAAGGACAAACGAGGACACAATTTAACATCATGTTGGACGTATTAGGGACTTTGTCACAGTTTAACGTCTTGTTGGATGAAAAAGGGACGATACAGTTTAGCGTCATGTTGGACGATGGTGCGAATAGTTTAAGGTCATATGCATGGACCATAAATGTATAGTTTAACATCGTATAGGACGATGAAAGGGACACAGTTTAACATCATGTTGGATGAAATTGAGAATATATTAAGGTCATATGCATGGTCCAAAGATGATGATGTAGTTTTACCATCTTACTGGACGAGAGAAATGTCAATAGTTTAAGGTTGTATGCATGGACCGTTGTTTATGCAGTTTAACGTCTTGATGGACGTAAGGGACTTCTCTACAGTTTAACATCATGTAGTTAGGATGTCACATTTTAACGTCATGTTGGACGTAAGTTCCAAAAGTTTAAAGTCATATGCATGGACCCTTGGTTATGCAGTTTAATGTCTTGCTGAAACAAAATACAAATATTTTAAGGTCGTATGCATGGACCGTTGATGTATTTTGTGTTTATACAAAATATTTCTTCATAAATATGGCATTGGTTGGAGTAGTGATAAGTTCTCCATCCATTGAGATTAAATAATAAGCTCTATTTCAGTAGACCTCGTGTATTGAATAAGGTCCTTCCCATTTTGGATCAAGATTGGGAGGTTTCTTTCCTAGTATCATTGTAGTTCTGATAACTAATACCAATTCTCCCTGAATGAATGAACGAAGATGTAATTTTCTATTGAAAGCTTGTGCTCTTCGATTATGATAGACTTCCATGTGGTGAAGGATGAATAATCATTTCTCATCTAACTGTTCCAATGCATCCAATCTCTTTTGAGATTGTTCATCTATAGATGACTAATCAAAAATGGATACTCTGAACAAAGGTAGTTGAACCTCAATTGGTAAGACTGCTTCTGTTCCATATTCCAATGACTATGGAGTTGACCTCGTTGCAGTGCAGGTGGTAGTTCGATAAGCCCATAATGCATGAAAGAGTTTATCAGGCCATGACTTCTTATATATATCAACCATCTTTTGCAGTATATTTGACAGAGTATTGTTGAAAGCTTCTATCTGGCCAATGAACACTACATTATTCCGAGAGGAATGATTGGACTTAATGTTGTATTCTTGATACAACTTCCTCACCTTGGATGAACAGAAGTTGGTTCCATTGTCCATCAATATGGTATGTAGGACACGAAATCTGGTAATGATGATAGACATGATGAAGCTAACAATGCATTTAGAACTGACATCATTGAGGGTTATTGCCTTTTCCCATTTGGAAAAGAAGTCAGCAGCAGTAAGAATATACTTCAACTGCTTGGCTGTAGCAGAAGGATAAGGTCCCACTACATCCATTACCCATGTGGAAAATGGCCATATTTATTCAGCTGTATGAAGAAACTCTAGGGGGTTGATGAATGAAGTTGTCATGTACTTGTCATGAATGACACTTCTTTGTTAAATCAATACAATCTTGTATCATTGAAGGACAAATGTATCCAGGACTTCAAATTTGATCAGATATTCTTTATCCAGACTAATGGGAACCAAAAAATCATGTATGAACTTCTTTCATGATAATCATTATCTCTTCACCATCAATGAATTTAAAGATAACTCCATCAATACCCCTTTTGTAGATAAATTTCTCTAAGTGATTTGGGCTATCATATTGAGTGAAATTGACCACTCATCTCCGGACTTGTTCATTCTATGCTCTATCAGGTAGAAGTGTTCCATTTTGATGGTATTCCCTGATAGGGGTCATCCATCCTATAGTATGACCATATGGTTTAGAGATGGGACTACTTTCATTTATTTCCTCTGTTCTGGCTTGAACATAAGGTGAAATTGTACGCCAATGGGAAATACTGATGGTTGTCTCGTCCCAATTTGGATCTGCCTGAGCTGTGGCTATATTAGCCAGTGCATCAGCTTGGGCATTTTGTGATCTTGGGACACAAGAAAATGTCGGTTCTGAAGGAAATTACGCTATTATCACTCTAACGCAATCATACAAAGGGATTAGTTCTTCTTTTCTGATTGCATAATCCCCATTGACTTGTTTGATTACCAGTTCTAAATCACCAATCATTTTTAAGTGATTCACTTGTGCTTGAAGTGCCAACTCCAAGCCTTCGATGAGAGATTGGTATTCGATTCATTATTTGTACCTCCTCCCAACAATGAAACGGAATAGGGTAACATTTCCTTTTCTAGAGAAACGAGCACAATTCCTAACCCAACTTTTTTGAATTTAGAATTTTCCATTTTCCTCCCTGTTGGACTTCTAGAAGCACCATCGATGTACATTTCCTATGTTTGAAGACTGTATTGAATAGAGAAGACTTCCTCATGAGGGAGTTCAATATCTGAAGACGTGTCTTCCACTGAAGGGTGTTCAACAAGGAAATCAACCATAGCTTGGACCTTTATTTCCAACTAAAACACATACTGAATGTCAAATTGCTCCAAAATAATTCCCCACCTTGCCAGTAATCTTGTAAGCATTGGGAGACTAAGGATGAATTTAAGCGGGTTATTTCAAGATACCAATTGGACCTCATGATGTTGCAGGTAGTGTCTCAACTTCTGAGCAGCAAAGATTAATGCTAGGCAGCACCTCTCAATAATTGAATATCGGGTTTCTGCATCAATCATAGTTCGACTGAGATAGTAGAGGCTATTTTCATTCCCAACATCATTCTTCTGAGTAAGAGATACACCCAATGATCGCTCTAGACCTGTCACATAGAGGATAAGTGGTATTACTTCAACATGTGGAATTGACACCGGTGGACTCAAGAGATACTTCTTGAGAATATCTAATTCTTTTTTGACATTCTTCAGTCCACTTGTAAGTGACTCCCTTCTTCATAAATTTGGTGAATGGTAAATATTTTCCAGCCAAATTGGTGATGATACGCCGAATATTGTCCAAGTGTCCTTCAAATCCTCTCAATTACATTAAATTTCGAGGAGGTGACATACCAAGGATTGAATGTTTCTTCTTAGGGCCGACTTCGATACCATTATGGCATATAACAAAGCGAGAAATTTTCCTGAGGTTAACCAAAATGCACATTTTAAGGGGTTCATCTTCAAATTATGTTTCGAAATTTTGAGGAATATGATTTCTAAACCAGCCAAGTGATTAGAACGTTGTTTGGATTTAACCACCAAATCGTCCACATAACATTCAACAAACTTCCCTAAAATGATTTTGAAGATACGATGCATGGCACGCTGATATGTTGCGCCTGCATTCTTTAGGCCAAACGGGCATTACCCGATAGAAAAACACACCTTGAGGGGCACTGAATGCTGTATATTCCTCATTTTCTAGAGCCATTCAGATTTGAATATATCTGGAATATCCATCCATGAAGGAAATTGATTCAAAGCCAGCTGTTGCATCAATTAAGAGTTCTGTAATCTATACTGGGAAATCATCCTTAGGAAAATGTCGATTAAGAACTCTAAAATCAATGCAAACTCTAATTTTCGCATTATTATTTTTCCCTAGGACAATATTAGACAACCACATGAGATACTGAACTTCTCTGAAAAAGTTATCTTTGATGAGTTTTTCAAATTCAGCTTAAATTTTGGAATTATAGGTTGGGTGTGTTCTTCTAGCAGCCTATTTGAATCTTCTAAGTTCTTCTAGAAACCCGAAATGAAGAGTGGCAACATTAGGATCAAGACCTGGCATCTCTGTATAGTTCCAAGAAAATTTATCTCTATTTTTCTTTAAGAAGGAAATATACATCTCTTTCTCTTCAAGAGTCATAGTCGCACTAATTAAAGTGGGGCGTGGATCTTCTTTTGTACCCCGATTTGTTTATCTCAGTTCATCCACAGTGGTAGAGATACCCTCTTAAAATGATGGAGGAGCATCCCTGAGATCTTCCTCTTCTTCTTGAACATGTGTTATCTCTTTTGTTTCTACTTAAATAGTAGATGATTAAGTAGAATTTTCATGATCATAAGAGACGTTGAAATTTAAACATCTTGAAGAAGAAGCTTCCATTTCCGACCCGATTGATGATAAAGGGTCTTCCATGGCAATATAGAGGAGATGATAGATTGAGAATCGACATCATCATTTACCTCTAACATTTCTAAAACTTTCTATGACATGATTGGCGAAGTATAGACTTGCTGAATTTTAGATGTTCAAATGAAGACATCCTCATTTGAGCTTTCATCATTTCATGGTGAATCACTAATTTCTCCCTTGTTGTCTAGCTTGATTGCTGTAATTGACATTATGTATGTTTCTATAAGAGTATTTTTATTTGAGTCTATCTTTTCAATTTGACGGATAGGAAACACATAATCTGTACTAACATGTGTAAATGGGTTTACTGGAATCTTTTCCAAACCAAATGGAGCATTAACTTTGGTAATCTCCCTTATTATGGATTTTTTCTTTCCCATAATGTGATAAACTTATGCCTCAATGTATTGAGATTCACAAGTCTTGAATGGGGCCTTATTACCAAACAATGTCCCAACTTGACCAGCAAAAAAATATTTGAGAAATTGATGGTACGATGAAGGGATAACCGCATGTTGATGTAGCCAGGGTCTACCAATCATGATATTGAAGGCTGAGTCTTGATCAACAACCATGAAATATGAATTGGATAAAAGATCTCCAAACTGAGTGACGAGTGTAATCTCTCCCAATGGTTCTTGTTAATTTTTATCATATCCTTGTAACATCAAAGTAGAAGGGGATTAATCAGATTTTGTGAGGCCTAATTGAAGAAGTGTACTAATGACGATGAGGTTAACTCCTGAACCATTATCAATGAAATCTCTTCGGAATTTTACACCATTGAACTTTCCAGATAAGTACAAAGGTCTAATATGTCCATGAACAACATCATCTTCATCTTCTTAAGTAGAAGATATCACTTCATGGCATTCTGCAGGATTACTCTCTACATGGTAGACTTCAACTGCAGCAATTTCAGTTTCAAACTCATGAGGACTCGACGAATCCTCGATGAGTGCATCATAAAGATCCTTCGATAATTTCAAAGCATCCAGAAATGATAACATGGCCAGTATTTGGGCCAAGTGTTTCAATACATCATACTTTTGATCCAATGGTCTACGTTTCCCAACAAGAACATGTGTTATAGCAGGTGCCTTGGAAGTTGATGATTTGGAAGTTGATGCATCTTGTACCAGGAGAGGAATTGGTAATACTCCTGGCTTTGGAAGATTACACTGATTAGGTCTATTTACATACTGAGAGGAAGAAGATGGAACCTTCAACCGGTCTTCCATAATAATTACTCTACGACTTTTTCTATTTTGTGTAGAAGAATTTTCATGTTCTTGTTGAGCTCGTTGAAGGTCTCCACCACGAGTTTCTTCTGTATACACAGTTCTAGCAGGGTTAGAATTGGAATAGTGTCATCTTAAAGATCCACGTCTTCCCCTGTATTCTAATCCTCTGAAACTTCCTCTGATTCCTCTGCTTGATACAGGGAATTCGGGTTCATAAAAATTGAAACTACGACTGGCATATGGATCTGTTAATTGAAACATATTAACAGAACCAAAGATCAACTCTTCATCCGATGAAGACTCTGTCTGATTAGCCTATTTAGGCTATACCGTTTGGTGGGGCGGTGCCCGTTTCTTCAAAGTAAAAGGCATAAAATCTTCCATAGTCAAAGACAACTTGGGCTTTGACATGATTTCATCTTATTCTGATTGTTCGTCTTTCATGGAATTAGGCCGTTTATTTGATGATTTTCTCTCTAATGAAGAGGGTTTTGCTGCGGCATTCATGGAAAAAGACCCAATTGGTTTCTTCAATTGTGTTCGCAAAATAGCATGAGTTTGGTTGATCGTTTTTCTGACCACCCAATCATCATATTTTTGCGCATTTTTGTTCTTGACTTCTTGCCACTCGCCCTCCTCCTCTGGATCTGTAGAAGTAACACATGCTACCTAAGCTGAAGAACCATTCAGTTTGACTTGTCCCAAGTCAACCATTTTTTGTAGGAGGTCCTCGAAAACAAAAAAAACCTAAATGGGATTCCCCATCATTTGATAAAATGGGAATAATTGGGATGATCTTCATCTCATTCCTTGTTTGGCCTCTTGGGCCTTGGAAATTGAACCAAATTATTTTCCGGAGCTGAAATGAAATAACTAGGAACTTGTTCATTTCCGAAAGAGTAAAATTTTATCTTCAAATCCTCAAATTGTTTTCATCTATGATATCTTTGATCATCTTGAAGAAACGACATCTGTTGTTTGCGCTCAGGAGGTGGATCCCTTCGAGAAGATGAAGGTTTTGAAGTAGAAGTAGGTACAGGTGCTAGTTTAAGCATAACTGTAGCAGTCTCTGCTTTACCCATTCTCCTTCCTGGAGCTGATGGAATTAAATGAGCTTTATCCTTAGTCATTACAAGATAATCTTCAATCTGTAGAGCGATTTAAGTAAGGTGTCGAAGCCCTCCTATGAATTTCATAGGGATCAGCGGTGTGCGCAATTCATCACGTAAATTTTCCACATAGATTGGAAACAATTCCTCTTGAGGGGGTGTTAAGCTTAGGGAATATGTTAATCCCTTCCAGAGAGAAATGAAATTTGAGTCCCTTTCCTTATCCATTTTCTTACAGTTTTTATGATCAAAAACTGATGTCTTTGGCAACGTTGAGCTGAACTGAAGAAGAAATCATTGGCGGAGATCCTCCCATCTGGTAATTGACTAGGATTGTAAGCTTGTGTACCAAAGAAAAGCAGGACCTTGTAATGACTGTACAAAAATCCTAAGCTTATATGCTTATTTTGGTTGAAGGGTTCCCATCATAGGATCACAAGGAGAAAAATAATGTGTTATGTGTTACTCTGGGTCTCCTGAGCCATAAAATATTGGGAATGTGGTACTTGGAAAATTTGATGGGGGAAGAATTGCATCAACCCATTAAGGGTAAGCTCTCTTTTGAGGTTGAATATGAGAATGATTTCCTTCCATAGATTTCAACCGAGCTATTAATGACTCAATAGTAGTTATTAACTTTTCAGGAACATCGAGTTAAGCTTGGACCTGAACAGGTGCAATGACTGGATATGGTACAGATGTGGCAGCTGGTACTGCAACTGATGGCAGCACTGCCGATTTTTGTTTCACTTGACATGTAGGATTAGACGTGTGAGGGTGTACTGATAGAGGATGATATTCATGATCCATCTAAGTAGTGACAACAAATTCCCTTTGCGGACTAACTCCAGCACACTTAGGAGGAAGACTACCTTGAAGTAGTTCTGCATTCATCCTCCTTAATTCCTTCATTTCTTCCTCGTGTTGTGCAAATCTTTTCTCTAGTGAGAGAGATTGGACTTCTCCAGAGGAAGGGTATGTAACCTGATTCTTTCCTTTCCCCTTATTGGACACCATTCGGAGAGGGGGGAGTGGTTTACTTGAAGGATTACATAGTTTCTGAGTAATCCTTTGATTTCGTGTATGCACACCTTTTTCATTTGTGTTTGTGCGTACAACCTCTTGAGCATGAACCTCTTCATCTGATCCCTCGGAGTGTGCCTCATTTGATGGATTAGAAACTACGAAATTGATTACATCGATTGATGCATAACTCATTTCATTCCTTCTATCATAATTTTTGAGATATTGTCTTTTTCCATGTCATTGATGAGACATTGCCTTTTGTTGATTCGATCCCTCAGGAACTTTTTGACGAACTGTAATTTGGATGGAATCTCCTGATAATTTGGATCTTCGTTCTTCTATTGGATTCTTCATCAATCGAGAGAATAATGACTTTCTCTGAGGGAGGGATTGTGGATTTGAAAAAGTCTCCAGTTCGAGGGACTGAGGTTGTTCATGCTCAACTCCTTGAATCCTATTTGTTGATTCTAAGGATTGGGTTAAAATATTCCCCAGTCTGGCAAGCTGTGGTGGTTCTTGACATGCTTTATCTTACAATTTCTTGAAATATCACCTGATCATGCGGACTTTAGTTCGGAAATTAGCTAGATGAATCAACCTGCATCACATTTTATCACCTGGCTCAAAAGACCATAGGATGATTTCTAACACCTCTGTCACTTGATGATGTGCTTTCTCCAAAGGAGAGGTCTATTCAATATTCTTATTTTCTTGATGAAAGAGTAATTCAACAACTTCTTCTCTGTATGCTTGATTTTGAGAGGAACTAGTTGAGTCCTGTTCTTGGGCATGCTTTTGGTTACAAACAAAACCCATTGACTGAGGCCGGCCATGGTCAATAACAGTTCATGTGACCATTTTTGGCGGGCATTGATAACTAGAGAGTACAATGAAATGTAGCGCTCCATGAACACACCTTCCCCTGATATGAATACCAGATGGGGAATTGGCAATTAACTGGTGCAATATTCTTAGTGCGCTAAGGCATGAACGCTGAAGGACTCTCTGCTGCTTTTCCGCCTTTGGATATCGAAAAACTGAGAGAGATTCTAAATCAATATGGCGTTGAAACCCTTCTATTATCTTAACATGATTTTCATATTCATCATAAGATAATATTTTCTTTTTCAACTGACAAATAGTTTTCCATATGTTGAGACGAATATCATGAATTCCATCTTCCGTCAACATCTCTAGAATGTCGTACTAAGAATCAGCCAAAGGCCAAAACATAACTGAAACATCAACATTCACCAGCTGTTTTCTCATATTCAGTACATCCTCTTTATCATTCAATGAATATTATTATACCCGATCAGACCAGAGATGGTGCTTCCTTTTTTCTTCATTAGATTAAACAAGATTGGTAGAGAAATCACTGATCAAACTAGAAGATGCAAGACATAGGGGTGGTTTAGAGAATGACCTACACCCTGGGCTATCTTCTGGTTGAGAAAGTATTTCACCTGCTTATGGTAAAGCACTAGACATGACTGGCTTCACATTTTCAAGTGCCTCAAGATAATAGGGCTTTCTAGTCACAACATTGTATTTTGGAGAATTTTACATCCAATGTGAATCACTAATGTGGATAGGACTTTCACATCTAAATTCATCATCATGGGGAGGACCACCATGGTTGGTTACAGAAAAAGATGGAACATTGTTCTCCTTGATATTGTGGCCACACAGAGGGTTCTTATGTCTCTCATCTGAAGATGAAACTCCGATATCGACCGAATTGTCATGAAGCAATCCTTCTTGAGGAAGTATCTGATGTAGACCTTCAGAATTAATGTTCCCACTATTGGGAACTGAGAGAGTAGAATCTTGAGTTGCAACAGATAATTGTCTGAGTGCATCGAGAACTCCAGCATCGAGTAAGGACATATTACAGATTGGCCCTTGATTCTTGACTGTCCTGGGAGGGTCTTCATCGTAGATGCCTTCTTACTCACTTTCGGAACAACTTTTTGAGGAAATTGGTCATTAAGGGCAGGTGTATGTTCCTACTCAAGAGAAATGATCAGGTTAGGATGATTATCTCACCTCAAATCAGGTGTGCGTGCCTGACTTGGCTGTCCGTATGATATGGCAGTGTACGCCCCGCAACCCTCTTAGACTGGAAAAAATATGTGCGTTTGTTCCAAAGTGAACTATTGATGTGTCACACCACTGGAAGGTATAGATTTATGTGTCTTTTCTTGAGATGTTGCTGAATCTGTTATAATAACCTGGTAGATATCTAGAATATGAGCAGAGATTTGTTTTTTCTCTTTCACCATTGACACAATGTGATTGCTGACTTCAGTAGTTGGAACGAGGATATTCGTCTATTCAATGCTCAGAGCAGGTGTATGTGCCCTCTCCAGTCCTCCTTTTCCTATAAGTAAATTCTGAAAGTACTCATTTGTGGGGGAAGAGAGTTGAGTATGACTCCTGTTTGTCACCAAAGCATTCCTGCTGACTTCTCCGAATGCTACCAAACGATACTGTTGGTAGTTTTGATCAATACTAGTAGGTGTATGTGCCTTCTGATTTCACTCCCCCGAACATGGTTGACGAGATTCCTTAAATACTGACAGACGATGCTGCTTGCAGGATTGATAAATGTAAGCAGGTGTATGTTCCTGTTTACACATTGTCAACACATTGGGTTAGCGGGTTTCATCATATGTAGTCAGATGAGCCTATTGAATAGCTGATGATTTATAAATTGGTGTATGTTCCTGTCTATAATACTCCACCAGAATTTCTTGGAGGGATTGGCGTGCTACTGCTAGACGAGTCTACTGTACAACGGGATTAAAACGTACAGGTTTGTGTGGCTGCTCGTTACATGCCACCATGTTAGGTTGGTGGAATTATCCAGAAATGGACGAGATAAGAACATGGTAACTGTTAATCGGTTGTCACCTCTAGTGGTTTGTCTTGCCTACTCGGGTTCGAGGAACCTGAGCCGAATTCTTGGAGACGACACCCTCATCATATTGAGGGTGCACTGTCGCACGAGTCTGGCGGTGATTGTTGGTGGGATCCCTCAGGAAGGAATTTTGTTTCCTTGAATTAAGGCCCAGATAGACCTTCTCATTCACCTCCTCAGAATATGAGATGGAATGGTTGTTGCGTTCTGGGGATAACGACCCAAAATGGTTGGAGATGGTGGTTAGCACTGCCTACTTTTTGATCACTAGTCATCGCTGTCCGGACGACTAGGGTGAGTTGTTCACTTGGAGGGCTTGTCGAGCAGCCTCCAGAGTTTGAATGGTACTGCGTTGATGGTACTCCATAACCAACGCATTTGATACCCAGCGTTGAAGATGCTGAGTAAGTGATGTCTCCCTCAGAGCGGACGACGATCCTGCAGGAGTAGCAACAAATGCATTCACAGTATAGGTTTTCACTGGTGTGAATTTAAGATAAGGCATTCTTGTAATTCATAATATATTGGAAAAGAGTTCCTGTTTGATATAACAAACAAAATCAAGATAAGTTCAGCTGCTACATCTTTTTTATGAGCACATGTGTTATTGATTAATTTGTTGTCCCTCTGATTATGTTTAAATAAGGGACTAAAAAATAGGTAAAACATCACTTTCACTTGGTTAAAAATTCACCTCTGGTTCACCATTTTTTGTTTCCTCTAGAATTGGGGATGACCCCGTTGATTAAAGGTTCAAACATTCCAATCGGTTTCTAACGGGTTTGTTGGTAGAACTGGAAACATCCAGTGATTCCATATCCATTTGGATCTATTTTCCAATGGTAGGCGCTCATTAGTTGTGGACTGATGTGGCATAGGAATTTTCATTGGTTGAGAGGATGAGATTTCAGACTCATCACACCTTTTTTAGGGGAATTATTGTCCACTATGGGACTCTATTTATAGATTTAAGTTATGTTCATGAATCCTTATTACATTACCAAGTATAAAATGAGATTTCCTTTAAATCTGACAATCATTGATTGATATGTATGATATTTAGAGAATCTTTTATATGTATTCGAGGTTCTTCATTGATAGAGAATCATCTGTATTAGTTAGAGACTCATAGTCAACGGTATCCTTCAATACATAAAATACTCTTGGCCATTATGATGACCATACTGGTTTTGAATCCACTCAGTGGGGCACTTGAAGTTTATTGTCATTCAAAAGGACATGGATTATTTCAGAGTTGGGATCGTACCCGCATATGTGCTACCTACGTATCCTTTATTTAGAAAAGGAATCAGAACCCACATAGTTCGAGTGAGGGAGTATGATGTTTATGCATGATTGATGGCTCCATGAAATATTTCATGATTACTTTTACACTCTAAGCTCATGTGAGTCAAGCTCAGTGTGAGAAACAAGAGGTATTGGTGAAACTAGAAAATTGTTCCATGAAATATGCAATGATGTGGGGCTTATGTATGTATGACTACCCAAATAGATGAATATTAGGATTTACTTCAGTGAAGAAATCCAGGAAAAAGGTTCATAAAGTTATATGTACCTCATGGATATTTGGATACTCAAACTTCGGGATTACTCCTGAAGAAGATACCCAAATTAGGAGGGGACATTATGATTGGTGTTTACTCCTAAGAAGGAAACCCAGATAAAACGTAAATTGAGACTGGTTAAGAGAAATTAAGAATGGGGCTTACTCATGAGAAGGAGGATCAGGTGAAAGGGATTTAAAAAATAATGGGACTTGGGGCTTACTCCTATAAAGGATTCCCATATTTGAGACTGGGGATTACTCTTGAAAAGGAATCCTAGGTTATGGGAATTATGGTTGGGGCCTACTCCTGAGGAGGATGCCCAAATTTTGGGAACTTTGAGACTGGGGATTACTCTTGAAAAGGAAGCCCATATTTGGAAAATTATGACTGGGGCTTACTCCTGAGGAGGATGCCCATATTAGGGGACTTGGGGCTTACTTATGAAAAGGAACCCCATTTTAGGGAACTTGGGGCTTACTACTAAAGAGGATTCCCAAATTAATGAGGACATGGGGCTTACTCCTAATGAGGATTCCCAATATTAATGTGGACTTGGGGATTACTCCTAAAAAGGAGGCCCAGGATAAGGATTATATCATCTTAAAAGATGAGGTTGAATAAAGGAAATCTCTTACCTTAGTGACATGAAGATATGTAAATCACTAGGTTTTAAGAGATGTTCCAAATAATTCATTTCAGATAAGGAAGCCAACGAATAAATCATGTCATAAATGTCTTTTGAGAGAGTTATGAAGTCTTAATATTGAAAAGGTTAGGTGGATAAACACAGGAGAGGTGAAATAGGAAGGAGGGGCATCCAAAAAGAAGGTGGCACGCAAGTCCTGCATGGGTGCACAAGTCCTGGTCGCGCAGGTGTACCTACGCGACAAATGGGTACTTGCGCGATGGTCAATCCTTAGAGTATAACTTGGGTGAGACTTGGATCAAGCCTTTAATAATACACCTAGAGACTTGCAGAAGAGTGGCGCACAAGTTATGTTAAAGGGGTAAGGAGGTGCGCATGTGTGGCCATTTCCCTTATAGGTTGGCCACCTAGGCGTGTAAGTGTTGATGAGTTTCAACACATAGGCCTCCCCCTATTAATATCTTCCGTTCTAGGTAAGAAATTACCTTAGATGTGTTCGGATGATTTGAGAATAGACTAGGGTGCCGAGAGCTCAAATCTGAGGTTTTAGAATTTTTCATCTTTTAAATGGGTGGCCCACATGGGGTATTTATAGGCTCGAGAAGACCTTGGGCCAATTTTCAAATAAGGCGTGAAACTCACCTACACGACCCATAGGCGGCGCGCACGTATACTTGCATGACCGTAGTGGAACTTTGGCGACCCAAGTGCATTTGAATCCTGGTTCATTCCTTTGTCAAATTTTGATGTTTCTTCAGAGGATTAATCATTTTGGGATCAAGGTATTTCCATTTACATTCCTTTAGAATCTGTGACAGAAATGTGCATCAACAATCTTCTCTTCCTAATGTTTCATTCCATTTAACTAAATATATAATTTAAACTTTTATATTAAGTATTTTTATCAATTTTCTCTGTATAAATGATTCCTCCATATTTTCACTATGAAAATCACAACTACTAATTCAAAATCTTGAGTGTGATATATTATCATAGAAGGTTTCAGTTTTATTAAAGAAAATTCTATTTCATAATCATCATACATTAGATCAAAAATAATTCCCTTAAATGAAAAATAGTTGTAGATGAAAAATTCACCATTTCTTGAGGGTGGGGCCAAAACAAATGCATTCTCCAATATCTCCCTCAGTTCATAAAATCAGAAATCATATTGTTATTTCCTTATAAATTTTACCCCTTATGTGTTAATATAGTTGTCCTGATATATAACCATGAATTTTTTTAGAAAACCATTGGTAATAACCTTATAATCCTAGAAAACTACAAATCTATATAACATTTGTAGGTCTTTCCCATTAATGAACCCATTTTTCTAGTACGATGAACTATTATTCCTTTATTATTTACTATATCCCCATGAAAATAAATGTGTTGCATCCAATAATAAAATTTTGAAATTTTCAATATAAATTCCCTTCATTGAGAGATCACTAAAATATCATTAAATGTTTTTCATGATCCTTAAATTTTTTGAAAACAACCAAATATCATCAATAAAAACAAACCAAAACTAATCTAAATAATTATATAATATTATATACATAATATCCATGAATATATATGGGTAATAATTCAATAAAAATGGCATAAATAAATTCACAATGCCCATTTCTATTATGAAATGTCGTTTTTAGGATATCATCCTCAGTCACCTTCGGTTGATGGAACCCATATCTCAAGTCAATCACTAAAAACTACAATGGTCCTTGAAAATGATCAATCAAGTCATAGATATGAGTAAGTGGATACTTATTATTGACCTTGGTGTGATTCAAATCACTATAATCAATGAAAATTCTACTGGAATCATCTTTTTTTTAACAACAAAATAGGATCATCTCTGGTGAAGTTATACAATAAATGATTCCATTATCAAGAAAGTCATGAAACTAATTATTCAATTTAATATTATCCACTTGATCCATTCTATATGGGGGTTTTGAAATTAGAATTGAATTCAGAACCAATAAATAGTGAATTCACCTTCTTGATTAGGTATAAAACTAGGAAAATAATCAGGAAAAACATCCATGTATACACTAACAAATGGTACATCCATTAAAAAACGAGTTCTATTATTTTCAAGAACAGTTAAAAGAAAATATACATTTCCAAATTTTAATAGATTATTGGATCCATGATACTTTATATATGCTATGTGATCATTATTTTACAGAAACTAAAACTCTTTCCCAAAAATAACCACTTTAGAAATAAAATTAGTCTATTAATGAAAAAAAGGTAGTCCATACACTAAATGACATAATACTCTAATAGAGGTAATACAACTAGGTTTATAGGTAATGTATTTCCACAGAAATTAAAAGGGTGATTATTATAATTTCTATTATCTTTAATATTCCCCCATGGTTTTTTAACCATTTGTTCCAATCTCATTTTATGAGCTGAAAATTCCAAATTATTGAAAATATATAAAAAAATAAAGTAATGTGTAGACCATGTATAATGTAACACATTAGAAAAATCTATGTAAATAAATTACTAGATACCACTTCATTGAATGAACCGATATATGTCAATATAGTTGAAAATGATCTCACTACACCTTTATTCTTATAATATGACTGTTTTTCATCATTCAAATTTTCATTTGGGTATGTATTTTCATAAAAAACATATCAAATCATTAAAACACTATATTGATTTATTATCAGTATTAATATTATGTTAATTTTCATTAAAATACTAGGATTTAAATTGTATCATACCACATTATAGACAATTCCATATTTTTTTAATGTATTCTCCAAGAAGATTATTACTATTCTTTTAAAAAATTGGAAATGATACATTATTAACATTATATTTCGTTTATTTATTCTTACACATCAATTTTGAATTGGAAATATTCTATTTCATAATAGAAAATTAATCATGATAATAAAAAATTCTATTTCTACCTTCTCATCATATCATACTGGTTTCTCATACATTTTGAATTAATGAGTGTCCAATGCCCTTCGATTTGATGACTTCAATCCTGAGTAAAAAAATTGATTTTTCATTCATGATCAAGAATTATATTTAGAGTATACCATGAAAATATTCTATTGAGTTTTTTATACACGACCCCTAAGTCATCATTCTTTTTCTTCAATACAAGGAATTTATTTTCAATCTTATGTCAATCCACATTAGGAAAATATTTTTCAATTAACATATTATTAATTTCAACCAATTCCATGGAATCAACATCATGTCTATCCAAAATATTCATTATTGTTGAATGACACTGGTCATCTTCACCTTCAAAATAATAAATATAATGACTAATCATCTGACTATCCAAAATCCCAATGAAATTGTGTATCTTTTCAAACACATCAATCCATCCTTTGTCCACCACTAGGTTATAATAACCACTAGAAGTAAAATGTTCCACTATCATCATGTTTGGTTGTGGTAACTATAGTGGTTCTCCTGAATAGAGTCCTATTCAATTTATAGCCTACATCATGTAAACCATTACCACCACAAAATTTTCAGTTCTTATTCCCTCCATTCCTGGTTGAAAATTCGGGAACATATCATCCTCTTGGTGCTTCCTACCTCATCTTCCCTATTTAATCTATAGAAAACCATTCTGAACAAACACATATTATATATGGAAACATGTTTATCTTTAAATAAATTATTATTTCAAATTAAAAATATAGTCAAAATAATTTTTGGTATTTTTTATAAAATCATCAAAACCCCTAAAGTTATCTTAACATTCGGAAAATAAAAACTATAAGGACCAAGTCATAAAACACTATGTAATCATGAATTTTTGTCAGGAACATACTTTCATTCACACTAATGATCTTTTTAGGTTTATATCATAATATAAACAAGAAATATTTCAGTAATATAAACATATATCAAGAAAAATTGGATACTACTAAAAAATATGCATTTCTTCCAAAATATAAAACATTTAAAATCAAACATTATTCATTTGACAAATCATCATGAAATTTATCATGGATTCCTTAATTCCATTACAAATCCTTATAACTTTTGAAAAACATTTTGAAACATGGGATGCACCAAAAAAGAATAGTAATTGATTTTCAAATAAGGAGTGAAACCATTAAAAGATGACTGATAGTAAACATAAGAAATCATTTTCACAAATACATGCTTCTCACCCATTTTGAATCAAGTAGTCACATTATGAAAACACGAAATTTACCTAAATAAAAAAAATTAATAAATAAACTTTACAAGCTAAATGGATAATTAATTATATAATATTATAATCCTCATAACAACTATCTGATATGTAACCCTTACAACTACCTTAAAATGTGACCCTAGTGACTAACTTACAATGCAACCCTCATGGCTACCGAATGTTGTAACCATCATAGTTACACTTAGACTAAACACATGGTCGAAATCCAACCTAAATTTACCCAATGAATTCTAGGGATATATAGGTCCCACACATCATTATAAAAAATTACAAATAACCACAACAAAATCATAAATAAATATTTTTTTGTTTAAAAACATCCCATTTGAATTTCAACAAATAGAATAAGTAAAATTTATTTTAGAATAAAATTACCATAAACATATTATATAACTAAAGTAATAATTAATAGAATGAAAGGAATATGTAATGACCGGACCATAGTTACCCAAAATAGGTGAATTATTACATAACATTGGCATGCTCACAGGAGATCAACTCTAGGAAGACCGATTATTTTAATAGTCTGGGAAGTACTTGATACATACATAAGTTTTACATTACATTAAGAAATAAAAACAACAAAAACATTTTATCCCCTTTAGACACACTTATATCCCTTAGCTTATCCCTGCAGGAAAACCATAAAATTATTCTTCACATCCAGGAAAAAATAAATCATAGAAAGTGGTGAGCTCAGATTCTTAGTAAGGATAAAAATATAGTGGAATCTTACATACATCAACATAAAATATTTAGGCAATGTAAAATAAAAAATATAAGAACTTTTTATACATAAACTTCATCATAATATGGAATATATATATCAGATATTTCCATTTACTTATTCACAAGGATATTCTACTAGTGGAATAATCACAATAAATATCAATAGACAATTTCATTATGATGGAATGAAAAATGCCAGACTTCCTAACCACATAGTCGAGGCCCCGTGCCAAGACTACAAATATGATTTTTTCAATGATTTGTGCCAAGATACTAGTTTTTCTCATGAGACCTACCAACATATCGAGGAGCTATAGCGGGTTAAACCCATAACCTACTATATTCAATTCATTCTTTATAACAAAACGTTTTAAACATTACTATATCATTCATATTAAAACTAGCATACAAAATGAAATTACATTTTCCAAAAACCATGAATGGAATTAAAACAACACATCAAATTAAAACATATATAAAATCAATTCAATATGGATGATTTGTATCATAATAAGTCAACATAAAAAAATATTAAAATCTATCAAAGTACGTTTACATAGATGGAATGAAAATTATATAAAAGAAATACCTATTCTTAGCTTAAAACCAATTAAAAGTCACATAATTATAAAATAAAACATTTATTTTGTAAATATTATTATAATCTAGTAAGGTATGCTTCGAAGGTTTTATAACGGCGGAAAATATCTCCACCCTCCATACAAGATAAAAAACATTTTTTCATTAATTCTATTGAATTAGTCATAATGAAAATTGTTCGAAAAATGACAGAATGATTCCTTTATAAACATATTATAAAAACTCAAACAAGGTTATAAATGAATTTAACTCATTGTATTAAAAATATTATTAATGTTTTGAAATACATTTTTATGAAACATAGATGTGGATGATAAAGAGGTTCCAGTTGATAATCACCTATAAACAACCTCAAATATTATTTTATTATACATTTATATTCAGTTTATAATGGATAAAAAAGATTTATTTTATGTCTAATGAGGGGGTGGGTCAAGAATATCTCAAAAAATAGGTTTTAGACAGGTATAAGTCACCATATTAACATTATCTTTTAGATTTAACTCTTAGTTAAATAGTTTTATTTTTACCATGTATTATAATAAATAGTAAATAAATATATTATAAAAATCCTAGAGAACCCCAAGATGTACATTATTAACATATATATTATTATATAAGTCATTTCGAAAACCTTATATTTTAATTAATATAATATCAATTAATAATAAAGAATTTTTTTAAAAAACACATTTTTTAATTTGGACATTATTTGGTACATTGTTTTTGTGAAATTCATAAACAATTTATCAATTAAAAAAATATTATATAATAAACAGTAACATGAAATATTA
The DNA here is from genome assembly GCA_963277665.1 of Viscum album. NCBI lineage: Eukaryota > Viridiplantae > Streptophyta > Magnoliopsida > Santalales > Viscaceae > Viscum > Viscum album. The sequence continues at coordinate 1,330,281,890 of OY728163.1, forward strand.
ACATATAAAATCATTGGAATTCATTTGATGACTCACTTAATATTTATTTGGATATTTATAATATCAAATATTTTAATCATTCATTAATAAGGTAATTACATCATCATCATTATCATAAATAAATTTAATTATTTATTCTCTAAAATTTATAAATAAAATATCATTATTTAGGAAATCTATTTATATTTATAATAAATACTTATAGTCGATTTCATCATATTTATATCCCTATATTAGAAATGGTTTAGTTATTAAACTACGACATTAACACATAAAATTGTTGATATAAAATAATAATAAATGTCTTAATATAAACTATGGGTACCAATAGGATCAAATTTTATTCCTAAGATTTATCTTATTCCAAATAAACTTATATAATAAAATTAGGACATCTTTTAGGGTATTTATAATTCTATTTTTTACCTTTATTTACCCTATTAACATTTAACCTTGGAAGATAAAAGTAAAAAATCACTATTTAACAAAACTTATATCCATATTATTAAACCACATTTTTATTACTGATATCAACCACGCATCCTGGATTTTTGAATTTAAATTCTTTAAATCAGTAAAATTACATCTTATGCAAATGTTCTTAACGTGGAAAGAAGGTGGGTAAAATATGTTAATAAATTCAATGAAATTTTATACATCGAATTTACTATAAAATGAATCCAATTAATTGAATTTTACTAATATGGGTATTATGTATCTATTTTGACATAAAAAATTTAAATATAATAAATAATTATTTGAATAAAAATTCGGTTTTAAATAATAACACAATGTTTTTCAATATTCTTCCAAAATTGAATGTTTATAGAAATAACCATAAATTCACCCTAAGCTAATTTTGATATTCCGAACCCAAAATGATGTCTATTTTGAAAATTAAAATTTATAAAGTTTCAAAAATTGGTTATTAATTTTCATAATGGATAGTTTTATTGGGCATGTTGTGTTAAAAATCCATGTTGCGTACAATGCAAGCTATTTCATTATTTAATGGAAACATACCGTGGAAGATTGGGTTGTTATATTCTCCCCTATATAAAATAATATTCTCATCAAAATTTCTAGAATAGTATTTCATAAAATGATTTGGGTGGTTCTTCATCATATGTACCTTTAGTTCCCATGTTTCCTCTTCCATCTTATGATATCTCCATAAAACATTCACCAGATGAGTCGTCTAATTTCCTAACACATGTTCTCTTGTATGAAGAATGTTGACAGGCACTTCAAAATAAGACAAATCATGTTCCAGTTCAATTTCTTCATAGGCGAGTTAATGTATTTGGTCTGCCGTGTATTTTCTCAACAGTTAGACGTGGAACACATCATGAACATTGGAGAGACTTGGCGTCATTTCCCATTGATAATATACAAATCCAATTCATTCAATAATATCGAATGGTCTGATATAAGTGGGACAAAATTTTCCCTTATTACTGAAACAGATAACACCCTTCCATGGAGATACCTTCGAGAAAACATGATATCCTACTTGAATTTCCATATCCTTTATTCGATTATTGGTATAGCAATTTTTCCTTCATTGAGCTGCTTTGATGTGGGTTTGGACAAGCTTCACCTTTTCCATTTTTTCCTCTACAAGTTTTGTGCCTATGAGTTTTCCTTCACTAACATCATCCCTAAAAGTTGGAATGCGATATCTCTTTCCATATAATTCATTATTTGGTGCCATTTGAATAATTTAATGGAATCTATTGTTATAGGAAAAGTATACTATAGATTAATACTAATCCCACATACCTTGAAAATCATTTTATCAAGATCTCAACATGTATTCTATTGTTTGAATAGTTGGTTCTGATTGTCCATTAGTTTGAGGGTGGTAGTTAGTTCTCAAATGAAGTTCAGTATCCATTGAATTATAAAGACTTATCCAAAATCTTGATTTAAAATGGGGATCACGATCAGAAACAATTTATTGGGGTATACCATGATGTCTTACAACTTCATAAATATATATTATTTTAAGATGTTCCTGTGATAAATCTTCTCTTATAGCTGGAAAATGTGCTGAATTAGTATGACGATCAACAATGACCCATATTGCATCATTCTATCTAGGAGTTCATGGTATTATAATGACACAGTCTATAATAATATCATCCAATTTCCAATCGATTATGGGAATTGGTTTTATCAATCTTCTAGGTTGTTTTCATCGAGCATTCACTTGTTCACGAACCATACATCATGAAACATAATCAAAAATTTATCTCATCATGTTATCCCACCAGAAATGTTCCCTCAAATCTCAATGCAACATAATGATAATATTATGTATAGAGAAATTGGAGCTATGAGAATTATCCAACAATTACCATTTTATATCAGGTATATCATGAAAAAAATGTATCTTCCCAAATTTTATAATTTTATCTTTACATTTTAATTCAATCAATCATCCATCATTCATAGCTTTAATTTTGATTTGAAATTCCTCATCATCAGTCTTAGAATTTTTTATCATTTCTAGTAATGATTATATGGAATCAATTTTAAAAATAATCAATGTTTCACCTTCAATGATTATTCCCATATCCATATTTACTAGATCCATGAACATATGATCCCTTTCAACAATCATCTTGTTAAAAACGTCAGTGATCCTTTCAGATCAAAGAATGTGCCACATTATTTTCCTTCCTCTGGTGGTTGTGTATAGTGAAATCATAATCTATGAGTAGTTCAAAACATTTCCTTTTCCTCATGTTGATTTCTGTTTGTGATAAAATATACTTAAAACTCTTTTGATCAGTATAAATCTCACATTTTTTCACCATATTGATAGTGTCTCTGTATCTTCATGAAAAGATTACAGATGCTAACTCAAGATCATGGCTGGGATACTTTTGTCCATCGATGTTTATCTTCTGTGATGTGTTGTCAATTACTCTATCATTTTGCATAAGGACACAACAATGTCCTTTCATTGAAGCATCATTATAAATAAAAAATCTATCATTCCCCAATGGTAGAGTCGATATAAGTGTATTTAATAATCTATTTTTTCAATTCATCAAAACATTATTCACAAAAGTTTGTCCAAAAATATTTAACCCATTTACGTGTGATATTGGTTAATGGGTTTACCAATCAGGAAAAAGTTTGGACAAACACCAATAATAACCAATTAAACCAATAAAACTATGTAATTTTGTTATACTCATTAGTGATGTTCATTCATGGATTGCCATGGTATTTGAAGGATTTACTGAGATTCCGTGCTTAGAGACAATATGGCCAATAAATGAAATCTCCAAAATCCAGAATTCACACTTGCTAAAGTTCCCATATAATTCATTTACTCTATGGGTTTAAATAAAAGCGCTCAAGTGAATTTCATGATCCTCGGAGAACTGTGAGTATAATAAGATATAATCCTTAAATACTACTACAATGTCATCATGATATTCCTTGAAAACTATATTCATTAGATCCAAGAAAACAGAGGTCACATTAATTAGTCAAAAAGGTATTGCTGTAAACCCATAATTCTCGTACCTCTTTCAAAATGCTATTTTCGAATTGACTTCCTTTTCAAAACACAACTCATGATATTCATATCAATGGTCAATCATCGATAAATATTGGGCTCCATGAAGTTGATCGAATAAATAATCAATGCAAGGTAGGGGATACTTGGTCTTTATTCTTTTAGCATTGATCTCTTTGTAGTTAATGCACAACCTCATAGATCCATCTTTATTATTTACAAAAAATGAAGAGGGTATCCCCATACTGAAACAATAGGGAAAATAAATATTTTATTACTCAATTAATCATGTTTTTGCTTTAGTTCCACTAACTCCACAGTGTCCCTTCTATAAGGGTTCATTGATACGGGCCATGAACCATGAATTTAATCAATGGAAAAATCAATTTCTCCTTCTAGAGGATATATAGATAAATCCTATAGAAACACATTAACATATTTTTGTACAATATGTATGTACTATATTTAAAAATTCTGTTCCTCAACCATAGTTATTTCATTCTCCTTTTCCCCAGTAATTGAATTTAGTAGAGCTACTATGGGTGGATCTTGATATGAATTTGGTGGTGATGTTTCTTCTCTAATGAAAAGGTTCTCCTTATCTTTATCAAAAATTGTAACCTCCTTATTCATAAAATAATTTTTCTCATCATGTCATGAGATCCAATCCATCATGATGATTATATCAAATTCCAAAATGGTTATGACTGTGATATTATATGATATTGAACATTTATAAGCCCTAGTGGTAACTGATTCACAAAAGGTTATTGCATTGACACTTCACTTAGGAGTTTTGACTGACAACTCCATTGTTAGATAAAACATAAAATATCTAATTTTATTAGAAAAATGGGATGATATGAAATAATGAGATGATCCAGAATCAAATAAATCATTGGAAAAACTTGAGGAAACCCTTAAATTACTCGCCACACCGACTTTTCGAGCTTCTACCTCAGAATTAGTGATCGTGTACGATTGGATTTTCTCCCTTGGCATTTTTTGTGGTATGGTTCCATGGTTCTTAGTAAATTCATTTGCATAATGACCATTTTCTCTAAAATTTTAGTATTAAACATTGAAATCCTCTTTCCTTCACTTGAAATCACGAGCTTTTTGGCGTTTTTTCACCACACTTATAATAGACTCCCCTTCCATTCAGGAATGTTCCAAGGAGTTTCATCCCATATTTACCATAAGAGGGATATTAAACTTTTTTTCTTCTTTCCCTTATTTACATTCCCGGAGTATTAAACAAATCTCTTCTTCTCTTTCATTTCATTAAAGTCGTATGACATAGAGAATTGTTTTCTTGTCTTGATGTCACATGAGACGATATCATTGTATAAGGAGAAGGATTTTGAGACAAATTCTCAATGGAGAAATTATTTTAACGAATAAAAGAATTGATAAATCATACTCCTTGGGCTACATAGAATGCCTTGATAAACTAGTATTGCTATCCTCATACATTGCGACATTCTCGTTATGTTTATTCCTTAAACAAATGAAATTGTCTTTCCATATGAGCTCAATGGTCACGACGAAAGTATTTTTCGAAGAAAATATCTTTAAACTCCCTCCATTACATATTTTATTCTTAAACATCTTCCTTTGTGTTTTGAATTAATGACCACCATTGATCTGTAACTCCCATGAGGCGATAAAAAACCATGAAAACATTTTCCATTTTGCTACTCCCGAAAGCATGAAATATTTTCTCTTGGGAACTTATCCATTACTCATCTACAAATGGATTTGTAGTCACATTGAATTAAGGTGATTGTTTCTTAAAGAAGTGGTCAAAAATTTATCCTACACATTTTTTTATTAGTGTGCTCCATAGGGGTATGATTATTATTCATAACCTGAGTCAGTTGTTTCAGTATGGTGATAAGCTGATCATCACCAGTTTCATCACCAGCTCAACTATAATTATCTTGAGTTGGAATGAAATCCCTACATGGATTGAGTGCATTTATATAGTATCTATTTATTCCACTATGATCTATTTATAAAAAATTTAATACATTAGATTCTTATATGAATTGAAATACATAATTCCTAACTTATAAAACACTTAACATAAATTGAACAATCTATGGATATAATGCATATTAATAAAAAACTTTCATTGAGTTTGTATATTCTCATTAATCATTGATAATGGATTGTAATAAATGTGAATTCTCTTAAGAATATCCCCTGGGTAAGTCGTAATGAATAGTGCTTCAAGGCCTAATTTCATGTACCCGGATACCCCAAGTCAAGCCTGAAACTCCATGTCGATGTTTTCAATCCTAGGTACATTGGTGCATGGGCCGCCTCTACCCACTTCTATCTATATAGGGATGTATTTCATTGAAATGTCACTAAATATCTACATTAAAAAAATTCTACAAGGATCTTCTATACAAATCCTCGGTGTCTATCTTAGGTTAATGTTATATAATCTGTGTTTTATAAATATAGCTTCCAATATTTGTACTAAACTTTCTCTGATACCCACTATAACACCCCAACCCCAGTTACCCAGAAACAGTGCATTATTACACAAAATTGTCATGATAAAAAGAGATCATATCTCGAAAGACAAATTAGTTCAATATTCTCAGAATTAGAAGAAACATACACATGTTTTATATTACATCAGGAAATAAAAACATAAAGAAAAATTTATCCCATTTGAACACACTTATATCACTAATCCTATCCCAACAGTTCATCCATAAAATACCCCTTCACATCCTATATATAATAATACATAGAAAGGGGTGACCACAAATGCTCCGTATGGATTACAATATAACAGATGATATTATAAATAATAATAAATAGTTAAAGCAATGTATAAGACTAAAAAACAATCCAATTAAACATAAATGTCACCAAAATATGGAAAATATAAATAAAATATTTCCATTTAAATATTCAAATGAATATTATACTAGTCAAATAATCACATGAAATATCAATAGCCAATTTCATAATGATGGAATGCATAATGAGAGACTCCATAACCACATAGTCAATTACTTTTTATGACTAAAAATAATATTTGGTCAAGGCATTATGACAAGACACTAATTTGTGTAATGATACATACCGATGCATCAAGGAGCTATAGAAGGTTATACTCACCACATACTAAGTCTAATGTATTCCTCATATAAAATGGTTTAAACATAACATAAACATTCGTATTAAAACTAGTTTATAAAATGTCAAAAATTTATCCATATACCGTTAATGGTATTGAAAAAACACATCCACGGTCTACCATATCACAAAAACTGCAAAACAATATGAATGATTTGTATCATAATAAATGAACTTCAAATATGTTTAAAATTCATCAAAGGATGTTGACAAAGATGAAATGGGAACTATTTGAAAGAAATACCACTTTATATTTTGAAACTGTTTAAAAGTTACATAATTATAAGAGAATACATATAATTTGGAAATGTATTTATAAGAGTGTAAGGGATCCATATAAGGAGTAATAATAGTGGAAAATAGTCTCACCCTCTGTATAAGTTAAAAAACATTCCTCCATTAATTTTGTCGAAAAAGTAAAAATGGTCCTTCTTCGGAATACAATGGAACGATTACATTATAAAAAACTTATAAAAAGTCAAACAAGGTTATAAATTACATTAAACCAAACTCTAGGAAATTGTTAAAAAAATTTGAAATACATTTTTATGAATCATCGGTGTGGATGATAAAGAGGTCCCAGTAGATACTCACGTATAAACAACCTCAGATAAAGATGAGATTGTAGGATTAACCATTACCATGTACTTTTATTTGATAGACGGTATGATAAAATCTTGTATAATAGTTATATCATAGTAATTAGATTATATAATAACAAAATTCCTAAATACGATATCATATATGATAATATAATTTAGATTTGTTAACAATATTTCAGCAGTATCAATGTTTCAGGTGTTAACAGATTCGTTTTTGATTATATGATTGGTTATCTAAGAAATGTTTAGTATGGATAGTATGTATTTTATTAATATACAGAATTATATTATGATTATAAAAAATATTTTTAATCATAAAATTAATTTTTTTTTGAATTATTACGATAGGGAATGAATCTTTTCGTGTTCGTGGAGACAGTAATCCATACATTTGCATGAGAGACAAGATCATTATATTGATGGCGAAATTTTTTTTAATTGGATTGTATATCATATAAAGTGAATCATTAAAATGTAATGTTCATTATTTACATCAGTTATACTCATTGTTATTCCCATCCAAATAATAATGCGCTTTAATAAAAATCTACACCACAATGTGGAGACGGTAAGCCGTACATACACACATTTTTTGACATGTCTTCATAGGATGGAAATAAAAATGAATATAGTTGTACCATATTAATAATTACTTAATATTATGTAAATGGTATTGGGGATACAATTTTTGTATGGAAACAACAATGACAGAGGAAGTGGAAGAAGAAAAGAACTTTGAAATAGAGTAGTGAAATTATTACCAATTTTTCGGGTGTTGCCTTTTGAGTTGCTCAAAAGGGCTACTTAGGATGGATTTATGATCAAATTAACCCCTCTAGGTATAATTAAGTGTGGTTGCAGGGATATTTGGGATGGGTTTGGCTGTGAGAAATGGCATTGGAGGTGTGATTTTGAGGGAAGGGAAGTACCCTTTTTAAGAGTGGTGAGGGTCACTTTAGAAAAAGCATGAAAAATTATTTTATTATACAATCACATTCTGTTCTTAATAACTCCAAAATGATTTATTTTAAGTATATGGTAGGGATGGATCGAAAAATTTTCAACCAATAGGTTTTAGGAAATTTTAGTTCTCTATATTATCCTTATATTTTATATTTAATTGTTATTAAACGTGTTTTACTTTTATCATGTATTATAATAATTGGCTAATAAACATACTAAAAAATAGGCATGAGAACCCCCAAGTGTATCATTATTGACATATATATTATTACATAATTCCTTTAGATGAACATTATATTTTTTGGAATATTATATCAATTAATATTATAGTATTTTTTTTAAAAACTCATTTATGTCAATTTTGACACTATATGTTATTTTAATTTTGTGAGAGTGATAACAAATTTATCACTTCAAAAAAATATAATCAACCCAAACATGTCATTATATCCTATAAAATTAGTGTAATTCATAATAATTATAATTTTACCTTTAATTGGATATTTATAATATCAATTAATATAGTTTTCATTAATAAAGTAATTAATGCATCATCATTGTATAATAAATAAATTTAATTATTTAATTTATAAAATTTATAATTGAAATATCATTTACTATGAAATAATTTTATATTTCTAATGAATATTTATTGTCAAATATATATTATGTATAACCCTATATGAAAACTTTTTTAGTTTTTAATCTTTGAATTTATCATCTTTGACTCTTCATGAAATAAAATATTAGTAAATGTCAAAATATAATCTATGTGGACCAAAAGGATCATATATTATTTCTAAGGATGATTTTGGTATAAATACACTTACCGAATAGAATTAGGACATGTGTTTGGGTAATTATAATATCATTTTTTACCTTTATTTTCCTTATTTACTTTTAACTATGGTAAATAAAAGGAAAAATTTATTATTTATGAAAAATTATTTTCAACTAATTGAACCTCATTTTACTTTCTGATATCAAGCGAAAATCTTGAATTTTTTAAATTCTATTATAGAAATAGTAAAATAATGTATTATTCCAATTTTCTAATGTGCCTAAAAGGTGGGTAATAAGTGTTAAAAAATTTTACAAAATATTTTTTATCAAATTTTATTATTAAATGACACCACTGAAATAAATTGAACAAATATCGGTATTATGTATATATTTTGACTTTAAATAAATTGAAATATAATAAATAGTTTTTTTTATATCGGTTATAACATAACGTAGTGTTTTTCAATATTTAGTAAAAATTCAATGTTTTCAGAAAAATACCAAATATTCACCCTATGATAATTTTGATATTCTGAACCCAAAAATGAAGTCCATTTTAAAAAATTAAATTTATAAAATTTCAATAAATGTGTTTTTCTATTTATATTGGCTACTTTGATTGCTCTTGGTGTGTTAAAACACCATGTTTCATACAACGCAAGCTATTTAATTATTCAAAGGGAAACGTACCATGGAAGAATGGGGTGATATAGAATTTTTGTATAGAATAAAATACATATAATAAAACATGAAATAATAAGATTTAGTTGACAAATAATTCTATTACATCATAATTAATTAATTAGAAGTATTTCCCAATGAATGGAAGTTTTATTTAGAATTTCCTTAGCCAAGGTTCGTATTACTTAAAGACTGATTATCCATCATGTAAAATGTACAAAAGTGTATCAAAAATATTTTATAGAAACATATTCATTTTTACAACACCTTATATGATCATTTTATAACATCATTCAACACATTTATTAATAATACTTTTTCAAATCCATTATTTCGGGTGTGGTCTTTACATGGTTTCCATGGTTTCATCATAATGTATTTTCTTATTGAATTGAAGGGAAACTACAGAAGTGGATTGAAATGTTATTAACATGTTTACAGAACATTTAAGGACTCAACAAATCAATTTTTTCAGATATTGTGATGAATCACTAGATAAAACATTAATGATATTCGTTTATATCATTTTTTCGGTTTTTCAATAATCATGAACATGGTTCATTATATTACTTAATATTATTTATATATGTTAATTACAAATCATAAAAGTGGTTATATTATAATATATCAATTTTTTCTACCGTAAAAATGTATTTATGTCCATCCATAAAGGCGGTATTTGAAATTCAGAACACATCATCAAAGATGTCAGTAAATCAAGACATCAAAGATGATTATTTTATTTTTATAATAAAAATGATAGGAGAAGAATTATGATGAATAATATTTACATAAAGAATATAAAATTATAGTAAAATTATGGTACTAGTGTTTTCAAGCCACTTATATATGGTGAGGTTTCATAATTATAATAAAATAGAAAAAATTGAAATGAAAATAATAAAAAATGAAAGAGGATTTTAATATCATGAATTCTCATCCTTGAGAACCTCATTAAGGACCCTTTTTTCCTCTTTGTTGGACCAGTAGGTATTGAACATGGGGGAGTTTATTATGGATCATATTGGGTAGAATTTGGACAATGATCAAATTTTGTGATGTGTGAAGAGAAGAGGGGGTGAGGGATGGTAGTTATAGTGTAGAAGGTGAGTTTTTTGGTTATATTAATCATTAGATTATTATTGTGGATCAATAATATGAATATTTAGTGCGTTAATATAGTTATATGGATAGCTAACCATGAAATGTTTTCAGAAAACTATTTCTAATAACCTTCTAATCCTAGAAAACTACAAATCTCTATATCATTTGTAGGTCTTGCCCATTAATGAACCAATTTTTCTAGTACGATCAACTATTAATCCTTTATTATTTACAATATCCCCATGAAAATAAATTTATTGCATCCTATAATCAAATTTCACAATTTTCAATATAAATTCATTTCTTTGAGAGATCATAAACCAATCATTAATTGTTTTTCATGATCCTTAAATTTTTTTAGAAAACCCAAATATCATCAATAAAAAAAAACTAATCCTAATTTTTATATAAAATTTAATATTTGTAATATCCATGAATATATATGGGGAATTATTCAATAAAAATGGCATAAATAAATTCATAATTCCCATTTCTAGTACGAAATGTTGTTTTCGGGATATCATCCTCCGTCACCTTTGGTTGATGGAACCCATATCTCAAGTCAATCAATAAAAAATAAAATGGTCCATGAAAATGATCAATCAAGTCATAGATATGAGGAATAAGATACTTATTATTGACCATAGGGAGATTAAAATATCTATAATCAATGAAAATTCTATTAAAACCATCCTTATTTTTTACAACAATACAGGATCACCCGATGGTGAAGTTATACAATAATGATTCCACTATCAAGAAAGTCATGAAACTCATTTTTCAATTTAATATAATCCACTTGAGCCATTCTATATCTGGGTTTTTAAATTGGCATTGCATTCGGAACCAATAAATAGTGAATTCAACATCTTGATCAGGTATAAAACTTTGAAAATCATCAGCAAAAACATACATGAATACATTAACCAATGGTACATCCATTAAAAAAAGAGTTCCCTTATTTTCAAGAACATTTAAAAGAAAAAATTCATTTCCAAATTTTAATAGATGATTGGATTCATGATATGTTATATATGTTATGTGTTCATTACATTACAGTAACTAAAAATATTTCCAAAAAATATCCTCTTTAGATATAAAATTATTATTTTAATGAAAAAAAGAAATTTCATATACTAAATGACATAAAACTCTAATAGAGGTAATACAACAAGGTTTATAGGTAATGTATTTCCACATAAATTAACAAGGAGATTATTATAATTTATTTTTTCTATAATATTCCAACATGGATTTTTAAACATTAGTTCCAATCTCATTTCATGAGATAAAATTTACAATTTATTGAAAATAAACTTCAAAAATAAAGTAATGTGTAGACCATGTATCATGTAACACATAAGAAAAATCTATGTAAAAACAATTACTAGATACCACTTCATTGAATGAACCGATATATAACGACATAGTTGAAAATGATCTCACTACACCTTCATTCTTATAATATGACTTTTTTCCATCATTTAGATCTTCATTTGGGTAATTATTTTCGTAAAAAATATATCAACACATTTAAAACACTATATAGATTAATTATCATAATTTATATTGTGTTCAATTTTTATAAAATAGTAGGATGTAAATTGAATCATACCACATTTTTATCAAATCCATATTTATTTAATTTATTTATCAAGCAGATTGTTATTATTTATTTAAAAAATTGGATATGATACATTATTAGCTTTATATTTCATTTATTTATTCTTACACATCAATTTTGAATTGGAAATATTCTATTTCATAATGGAAAATTAATCATGATAATAATAAAACTCTATGTCTACCCTATCATCACATCATATTGGTTTCTCATTCATTTTGAATTAATGAGAGTCCAATGATCTTCGAGATGTGGACTTCAATCCTGAGTAAAAAATTGATTTTTCATTCATGATCCAGAATTATATTTAGTTTATTCCTTGAAAATCATCTGTTGAGTCTTTCATACATAACCCCAAAGTCATCCTTCTTTTTCATCAATTCAAGGAATTTATTTTCCATCATAAGTCAATCCACATTAGGAATATATTTTTCAATTAACATATTCTTAATTTCATCCAATTCCATGGAATCAAATTCATGTCTATATAAAATATTCATTATTGTTAAATGACACTGGTCATCTTCACGTTCAAAATAATAAAAATAAAGACTAATCGTTTGACTATCCAAAATCCCATTGAAATTGAATATCTTTTCAAGCACAATAATCCATCCTTTATCCACCACTAGGTTATAATAACCACTGAAAGTAAAATGTTCCACTATCATCATGTTTGGTTGTTATATCTATAGTGGTTCTCTTGAATATATTCCTCTACCATTTATAGCCTACATCAAGTAAACCATTACCACCACAGAATTTTTAGTTCATATTACCACCATTCTAGGTTGAAAATTCAGAAACATATCAGCCTATTGGTGCATCCTACCTCATCTTCCCTGTTTCATCTATAAAAAAACATTCTAAAAAAACACATATTATATATGGAAACATGTTTATCTTCAAATAAAATTTTATTTCAACTTAAAAATATATTCAAAATAATTTTTTTTTATTTTTCAAAAAATCATCAAAACCCCTAAAGTTATCTAAGCATTTCGCAAATAACAACTATAAGGACCAAGTCATAAAACATTACGTAATCATGAATTTTATTCAGGACCATACTTTCATTCACACTAAAGATATTTTTAGGTTTAGAGCATAAGATAATTAGGAAATAATTATTTAAAATAAACCTATATGAAGAAAAATTGGATACTACAAATAAATATGCATTTTTTCCAAAATATAAATTTTTTAAAATCAAACATTATTAATTTGACAAATCTTCATGAAATTTAACATGAATTCTGTACTTCCATTTGACATCCTTAAAACTTTTGAAAAACATTTAGAATAATGGGATGCATACAAAAAGAATATTAAGGTATTATAAAATAAGGCGTGAAACCCTTAGAAGATGAATGATAGTAAATATATGAAATCATTTTCACAAAGACATGCTTCTCACTCATTTTGAATCAAGTATTTACATTATGAAAACATTAGATTTACCTAAATAACAAAAAAAATAAACAATACATGATTAATGGCTAATTAATTATATAATATTATAATCCTCTTAAAAACTATCTGATATTTAACCCTTACAACTACCTTAAAATGTGACCCTAGTGACTAACATACAATGCAACCCTCATGACTACCTAATGTTGTAACCATCACAGTTACACTTGGAGTAACCACATTGTCTAACTCCGACATAAATTTACCAAATTAATTCTTTGGATATACAGGTCCCACACATCATTATAAAAAATTACAAATAACCATAACAAAATCATAAATAAAAATTTTTTTTCATAAAAACATCCCATTTGAATTTCAACAAATAAAAGTGGAAAAAATTATTTTAGAATAAAATTCCCATAAACATATCATATAATTGAAGTAAGAATTAATAGAATGAATGGAATATGATATGCCCAGACCCTAGTTACCCAGAATAGGTGCATTATTACATGACATTGGCATGATCACATGATATCAACTCTGGAAAGATAGATTGTTTCAATATCCTGGGATGTACTTTATACATACATAATTTTTACATTACATCAGGAAATAAAAGCAACAACATCATTTTATCCCCTTTGGACACACTTATATCCCTTATTGTATCCCTGCAGGAAAACCATAAAATTCTTCTTCACATCCAGGGATAAATAAATCATAGATTGGGGTGAGTTCAGATTCTTAGAAAGGATAACACTATAGTGGAATCTTACATACATCAGCATAAAACATTAAGGCAATGTAAAAGAATAAAACATAAGAAATTTTTATACATAAACTTCATCAGAACATGGAATATATAAAACATATATTTCCGTTTACTTACTCTCAAGGATATTCTACTAGAGGAATAATCACATTAAATACCAATTGCCAATTTCATTATGATGGAATGAAAAATGCCAGACTTCCTAACCACATAGTCATGGCCCCATGCCACGACTACAAATATGATTATTTCAATCCCTTATGCCAATATACTAGTTTGTCTCATGAGACATACCGACACAATGAGGATCTATAGCGGGTTCAACCCATCACATACTATATCCAAGGCATTCTTTGTGACAAAATGTTTTAAACTTAACAAAATCATTCGTATTAAAACTAGCATACAAAATATAACTACATTTTCCATAAACCATGAATGTAATAAAAACCACACATCCAAATTAAAACATATAAAAAAATTCAATAAAATATGGATTATTTGTATCATAAGAAGTCAGCATCAAAAAAGATTAAAATCCATCAATGTATGTTCACATAGTTGGAATGAAAATTATATAAAATAAATACCTATTATTATATTGAAGAAATTTAAAAGTCACATAATTATAAAAGAAAATATTTATTTTTGAAATATTCTTATAATCTTGTAAGCGGAACTTTGAAGGTGTTATAATAGAGGAATATATCTGCACCCACCGTATAAGTTAAAAAACATTTTTCATTAATTCTATCGAATTAGTCATAATGGACATTGTTTGGAAAATGAAAGAATGATTCCTTTATAAACATCTTATAAACACTCAAAAAAGGTTATAAATGAATTTAACTCATAGTATTAAAAAGATTAATAATGTTTTGAAATACATTTTTATGAAACACAGATGTGGATGATAAAGAGGTCCCAGTAGAAAATCACTTATAAACAACCTCAAATAATAAAGAGATTATAGAATTAACCATTACCTTGTACTTTCCCTTAATCAAGGAGATGGTATCCTCTTGTATAATAGTTAAATCATTTTTATTAAATTATTCAATAACCAAATATATAATTATGATATCATATATGAAATTCTAAAATTTCTTGATTAATAATTTCTCGGTTATATCCTTGTATCAGGTGTTAACTGATTTTTTCCATTATATACATGGTTATGTAAGACTCTTTTGTAATAAGTAGGATCTATTTGATTCGTATCCATAATTATATTTTGTTCATAAATGTTATTTTTAATCATAAAATAAAAATTATTCTGGAGTGATTACAATTGGTAATGAATCCAATCACATTCGTGGATATGGTAATCTGTACGTACGCACAAAAGACATTATCATAATATTTATGGTGAGATCATATGTAATTATATGGTATATCATATATAAATAATAATTAACATCTTATGTTTATTATTTAAGTTAGTTATTCTCATTTTTATACCCATACAAATAATGAAGTGTTTAAATAACAAACTACAACATGGCATGGAGATGGTAAGTCGTACGTATACATGTATGGTGACATGTCATTCATAGGATGGATAGAACAATGAATATGGTTGTTAAATATTATTATATCATAAGAGTATATATAATTTATTTGAGTTACTATTTTTGTATGGAAACAATAATGAATGAATAAGTGGAAGAAGAAAAGAACTTTGAAAAATGGTGGTGAAATTATTACCTCTTCTTCGGGTGTTTCTATTTGAGTTGATCAAAAGGGATTTTTATGATGTATTTTCTGATAAAATTAATTCCTCTAGGTCGATGTGAGGGTATTTTTGAGGATTTATGGGTAGGGGTTGGCTGATCCAAATTAATTTGGAGGTGTTATTTTGAGAGAAGTGAAGTACCCATTTATAAGAGAGTTGAGGGTCAGTTTAGCCAAAGCTTGAAATATTATTTTATTATACATTTATATTCAGATTGAAATAGTTAAAAAATTATTTAATTTATTTCAATGGTTGGGATGGGTCGAGAATATCTCAACAAATAGGGTTTACATAGGTTTAAGTCTCCATATTAACTGTATCTTTTAGATTTAACTCTTAGTTAAATAGTTTTATTTTTACCATGTATTATAATAAATGGTTAATATATATACTAAAAAATTCCTTGAGAATCCCAAGAGGTACATTATTAATATATATATTATTATATAATTCATTTTAAAGAACCTTATATTTTAATTAAAATAATATCAATTAATAATATAGAATTTATTTTAAAAACACATTCTTTTTTAATTTTGACATTATTTGGTACATTGTTTTTGGGAAATTCATAAAGAATTTATCATTTCAAAAAAAATTATCTAATAAAACCTAACATGTAATATTATAATATAAAATTAGTGTAATTCATTATATGACTCATTCAATATTTATTTGGATATTTATAATATAAAATATTTTAATCATTCATTAATAATGAAATTACTACATCATCATTATCATAAATAAATTTAATTATTTATTATCTAAAATTTATAAATAAAATATCATTATGTAGGAAATATGTTAATATTTATAATAAATATTTATTGTTGAATTAATTATATTTATATCCCTATATTGAAAATGGTTTAGTTATTAGACTATGACTTTAACACATAACATTTTTGAAATAAAATAATAATAAATGTTCTAATCTAATCCATTGGGACCAAAAGGATCACATTTTATTCCTAAGGGTGATTTTGGTCGAAATAAACTTATCTAATAAAACTAGGGCATCTGTTAGGTTAATTGTAATTCTAATTTTTACCTTTATTTACCATATTAATATTTAACCTTGGAAGATAAAAGTAAAAAATTACTATTTCTGAGAACTTATTTCCATCTTATTAGACCACATTTTTCTTACAGATATAAACCACATATCTTGGATTTTTGAATTTCAATTCATAGAAGCAGTAAAATTACATCTAATGAAAATTTTCTTAACGTTCCTAGAAGGTGGGTAAAAGATGTTAATTCAATGAAATTATATAAATCGAATTTTATTATAAAATGACTCAAATTAATTTCATTGTAGTAATATAGGTATTATGTATCTATTTTGACTTAAAAATAAATTTAATTATAATAAATAATTATTTAACTAAAAATTGGGTTTAAAATAATAACACAATGTTTTCACTATTCTTCCGAAATTGAATGTTTATAGAAAAAACCAAAAATTCACTCTTAGCTTATTTTGATATTCCGAACCCAAAATGAAGACTATTATGAAAAATAAAATTTATAATGTTTCAAAAAGTGGTTAATACTTTTCATAATGGATAGTTTGATTGGACATGTTGTGTTAAAAATTCATGTTGCGTACAATTCAAGCTATTGCATTATTTATATGGAAACATAACGTGGAAGCTTGTGTTATTACATTCTCCCCTACTTAAAATAATTTTGTCCTCAAAATTTCTAGAATAGTATTTCATAAAATGATTTGGGTGGTTCTTCATCATATGTTCCTCTAGTTCCCATGTTTCCTCTTCCATCTTATGATTTCTCCATAGAACATTCATAGGATGAGTCGTCCGGTTTCTCAACACATGTTCTCTTGTATCAAGAATCTTGATAGGCTCTTCGAAAAAAGACAAATCATGTTCTAGTTAAATTTCATCATAAGTGAGTTCATGTGTTGGATCTGGCATGTATTTTCTCAATAGTGATATATGGAACACATCATGAACCTTGGAGATACTTGGCGTCATTTCCCTTGTATAAGTTAAAACTCCAATTCGTTCAATAATATCGAATGGACTGATATAAGTGGCACTAAATTTTCCCTTATTACTGAAACATATAACACCCTTCCATGGAGATACCTTCAAGAAAACATGATATCTTTTTGAATTTCCATATCCTTTATTCGATTATTGGTATAGTTATTTTGCCTACTTTGAGCTACATTGATGTGGGTTTTGACAAGATTCACATTTTCCATTTTTTCCTCTACATGTTTTGAGCCTACGAGTTTTCATTCAGCAACATCATCCCTACAAGTTGGTGTGTGATATCTTTTTCCATATAATTCTTTATATAGTGCCATCTGAATACTTGAATGGAAGCAATTGTTAGAGGAAAATTATAATAGAGTTAAATAATAATCCCACATACATTGAAAATAATACGATCAAGATCTAAACATGTATTCTATTGTTTGAATATTTCGTTCTTATTGTCCATTAGTTTGAGTGTGGTAGGAAGTGCTCAAATGAAGTTCAGTATCCAAGGGATTATGAAGACTTATCAATAATCTTGATGTAAAATGGGGATCATGATCAGAAACAATATATAGGGGCATTCCATGATTTCTTACAACTTCATTAATCTATATTTTTATATGATGTTCATGTGGTAAATATTCTCTTATAGCCGGAAAATGTGCTGACATGGTAAGACGATCAACAATTAACTACATTTCCTCATTCTATCTAGAAGTACTTGGTATTCTAATGACATGACCCATAATAATATCATCCCATTTCCAATCCGGTATGGGAGTTGTTTCATCAATCCTCTAGGATGTTTCATCGATCATTAACTTGTTCAAGAACCGTACATCTTGACACATAATCAAAAAGATATCTCTTCATGTTATCCCACCAGAAATGTTCCTTCAAATATCCATACATCTTAATTCTACAAGTGTGTATAGAGAAATTGGAGCTATGAGAATCATCCAATAATTCCAATTTTTGATCAGGTATATCAAGAACACAATGTCTCTTCCCAAATTTTAAAATTTTATCTTCACATACCAATTCAATCAATCTTATATCATTTGAAACTTAAATTTTCATTTGAAATGCCTCATCATTAGTCAAATAATTTTTTGTCATTTATAGTAAAGATTATATGGAATCCATTTGAAAAATAATTGATGTTTCACATTCCATGATTATTCCCATATCCATATTTAATAGATCAATGAAAATATGATCCCTTTCAACTATCATCTTGTTCAAAGCATCTATGATCTTTTCAGATCAAAGCATGTGACACATTGTTTGCCTTCCTTAGGTGGTAGTGTATTGTGAAATCATAATATATGAGTAGTTCAAGACACATCCTTTTCCTGATGTTGAGTTCTTTTTGTGATAAAATATACTTAAAACTCTTTTGATCAGTATTAAATCTCACAATTTTTCACCATACTGATATTGTCTCTGTATCTTCAATGAAATGATTAGAGATGCTAACTGAAGATCGTGAATGGGATACTTTTGTACATGAATTTTTATCTTCATTGATGTGTATTCAACCACTCTACCATTTTACAAAAGGAAACAACAATGTATTTTCATTGAAGCAAAATTATAAAAAAAAAATCCATCATTCCCAGATGGTAGAGTATATATAAGATCATTGAATAATCCTTTTTTCAATTCTTCAGAAAATTATTCACACACTTTTTTTCAAACAAATTTAACCCCTTTACATGTTATCTTGGTTAGTGGTTTTACCAATCAGGAAATTTTTTGGACAAAACGCTTATAACAACCAATTAAACAAATAAAACTACGTACTTTTTTTATACTCGTTAATACTGGTCATTCATGGATTTCAATGGTCTTTAAAGGATCTACTGAGATTCCATCCTTAGAGACAATATGGCCAAGAAATTAAATCTTCAAAAGCCATAATTCACACTTGCTTAACTCCCCTTATAATTCACTTCCTCTGTGGGTTTTAATAATTGTGTTCAAGTGATTTTCATGATCATCATAGCAATGTGAGTAAAATAATATATAATCCTTAAATACTACTAAAAAGTGATCATGATATTCCTTGAAAACTATATTCATTGGATCCATGAAAATAGAGGGCACCTTAATTAGTCAAAAAGGTATTATTGTAAACCCATAATGCTCGTACCTCTTTCGATATGATGTTTTCGAATTGTCTTCCTTCATCAAAACACAACTCAAGATATTCATTTCAATGGTCAATCTTCGATCAATATTGGGCTCTATGAAGTTGATCAAATAAATCATCAATGCATGGTAGGGGATACTTGGTCTTTATTCTCTAAGCATTGATCTCTCTGTAGTTAATGCACAGCCTCATAGATCCATCTTTATTATTTACAAAAATGAACAAGGGCGTCTCATACTGATACACTAGGGAAAATAAATCATTTGTTACTCAATTCATAATCTAGTTTATTTAATTCCCCAAATTCCACAGTGTACCTTCTATAAGGGTTCTTTGATATGGGCTGTGAACTAGGAATTTAATCAATGGAAAACTCAGTTTATCATTCTAGTGGATGTATAAATAAATCCTATAAAAACAAATTATCATATTTTTGTACAGTATATATGTCCTATATTTAAAAATTCTTTTCCCGACCCATAGTTATTTCATTCTCTTTCGCCCCAATAATTAAATTTGGTAGAGCAACTGGGGGTGGATCTTGATATGAATTTGGTGGTGATGTTTCTTCTCTAAAGAAAAGGTACTCTTTATCATCATCAAAAATTGTAACCTCATTAATCTTAAAATAAATTTTCTCATCATGGTATGAAATCCAATCCATATTAAGGATTATATCAAATTCCAAAATTCTTATGACAATGATATTAGATGATAAAGAATATTTATAAGCACTAATGGGAACTGATTCACAAAAAGTTGATGCAATGACACTTCCCTCAGGAGTTTTGACTGACAACTCCACTGTTAAATAAAAATGGAAATATCTAATTTTATTAGAAAAATGGGGGGATATGAAATAATTAAATGATCCAGAATCAAATAAAGCATTGGAAAAACTTGAGGAAACCCTTCAATTACTTTCCACTATGTCTTTCCGAGCTTCTACCTCAGGCGTAGTGATCGTGTAAGATTGGATTTGATCCATTGGCCTTTTATGAGGTATGGTTCCATGGTTCTTAGGAAATTAATTTTCATAATGACCCTTTTCTCTAAAAATGTAGTATTCAACATTTATATCCTCTTTCCTTCACTTGAAATAATGAGATTGGTTGCCTTTTTCACAACAATTGTAATAGACTCTGCTTCTATTCAGGCAAGTGTCGAGGTGTTTCATCCCACATTTACCATAGGATGTATATTCAACATTTTTCCTTATTTCCCTTATTTCCATTTCTAGAGTATTCAATAGATCTCTTCCTCACATTCTTTTCATTAATGTCGTATGACATAGAGAATTGTTTACTTATCTTGATGTCACATGATACAATATCTTTGTACGAGGAGAAGGATTTTGAGACAAATTTTCAATAGAGAAATTATTTTAACGCATAAAATAATTGATAAATCATACTCCTTCGGTTACATATATAATTTGATGCATTCCTTGATAAACATGTACTATTATACTCATACTTTGCGACATTCTCATCCTCCTTTTTCCTTAAACTCAAATATTGTCTTTCCATATCAGCTCGATGGTCACAAGGAAAGTATTTTTCTATGAAAATATCTTTAAAATCCTTCCATTACAAATATTATTCTTCATCATTTTAATTTGTGTTTTGAATTAATGACCACCATTTATCTGCAACTCCAATGAGCCGACAAACTTCCATGACAACTTTTTCCATTTTTCTACTCCCGAAAACATGAAATATTTTCTCTTAGGAAATTATCCATTACTCACCTATAAATTGATTTGTAGTCACATTGAATTATGTTTCATTTTTCTTAATGAAGTTGTCAAACATTAATCCTCCACATTGTGTATTACGGTGCTCCATATAGGTATGGTTATTATTCATAACCTGAGTGAGTTATTTCAGTATGGTGAAAAGATGATCTGCACCAGTTGCATCACCAACTCCAATATAATTATCTTGAGTAGGAAGTAAATCACTAAAAGTATTACATGCATGGATATAGTATTTATTTATTACACAGAGAGTCATTTATAAACAATGGAATACATTATATTAGTATATGAATTGAAATACATAATTCCTAACTTGTAAAACACCAAACATAAAGTGAACAGTCTATGGATATAATGAATATTAAAAAAAATGTTTTCATTGAGTTGGTATATTCTCATAAAACATTCATAATGGAATGTAAAAATGTGAATTCACTAAAGCATTTCCCCTGGGTGGGTCATAATGAAGAGCGAAG
Source organism: Viscum album (assembly GCA_963277665.1). Lineage (NCBI taxonomy): Eukaryota > Viridiplantae > Streptophyta > Magnoliopsida > Santalales > Viscaceae > Viscum > Viscum album. The sequence goes on from OY728163.1 coordinate 1,330,304,675, forward strand.
CAAGGCCCAATTTCGTGTACCATGATACCCTGTGTCAAGCCCGAAACTCCATGTCGATGTTTTCACTCCTAGGTATATTTTTTCCAGAGCTGTCTCTACCTTCTTCTCTCTAGATAGGGATATATTTCATTGAAACTTCAGTAAATATCTACATTATAAAAAATTTAGGAGGTTCTTCTATACTAATCCTTAATTCCTATCTTAGGGGAATGATATATAATCATTGTTTCTATAAATATAGCTTCCAATGTTTTTACTAAAATTATCTGATACCAACTGTAACACCCCAAACCGAGTTACCCCGAAATAGTGCATTATTACACAACATTGGCATGATCAAAAGAGATCACGTCTCGAATGACCAATTAGTTTAGTATCCTCAGAATTACTAGAAGCATAAACAAGTTTTACATTACATCATGAAATAAAAACATAAAAAAAAAATTTATCCCATTTTAACACACTTATATCCCTAAGCCTATCACTACAAGTCATCCATAAAATACTCCTTCACATCATGAAAATAATAATACATAGAATGGGGTGATATCAGATGCTCAGAAAGGATTACAATATAACATAAGCTTTTATAAATAAGCATAAATAGTTAATGAAATTTATAATACTAAAACACAAGACATTTAAACATAAATGACAGAAAAATATGGAAAATATAAATAAAATATTGCAATTTAATTATTCACATGAATATTCTAATAGTAAAATAATCTCATGAAATATCAACAGCCAATTTCATAATGATGGAATGCATAATGACAGACTCCATAACCACATAGTCAAGTCCTTATTCCAAGACTAAAAGTATGATTTGGTCAAGGCCTTATGAAAATACAATAATTTGTGTCATGATACCTACCGAGGAAACAAGGATCTATAGTAGGTTCAACTCATCACATACTAATTGTAATTTATTCCTCATATGAAATTGTTTAAACATAACATAAACATTCATATTAAAACTAGTATACAAAATGAAAATAATTTATCCATATACCATGAATGGTATAGAAATAACACATCAATGTTCAAACATATCACAAAAACATAAATACAATATGAATGATTTTTATCATAATAAGTCAACTTCAAACAAGTTTAAAATTCATCAAAGGATGTCGACATAGATGAAATGAGAACTATTTGAAAGAAATACCACATTATATTTTGAAACTGTTTAAAAGTTACATAATTATAGGAGAAAATATTTATTTTGGAAATGTTCTTATAATATCTTAAGGGATATTTCTAAGGAGTTATAATAGGGTAAAATAATCACACCCTCCGTATAAGTTAAAAAACATTGCTTCCTTAATTTTTTCGAAAAGGTAAAAATGGACCTTGTTCCGAAAATGATGGAAAGATTACTTTATAAACAACTTATAAAAATTCAATAAAGGTTATAAATTACATTAACCCAAACTATAGGAAATTGAAAAAAAAGTTTTGAAATACATTATTATGAAACACGGATGTGGATGATAAAGAGGTTATAGTAGACACTCACGTATAAACAACCTCAGATAATGAAGAGATTGTAGGATTAACCATTACCATGTACTATTACTTGATAGAGGGTATGATAAACTCTTTTATAATAGTTATATCATATTAATTTAATTATATATGAACAAAATACAAAAATATGATATCATATATTATATTCTAATATTGATTTGTTAACAACATTTCAGTAGTATCAATGTTTGAGGTGTTAACAGATTCATTTTTAATTACATGACTAGTTATGTGAGAAATGTGTAGTATGGATAGGATGTATTTTTTTAGTATACAGAATAATATTAATATTATAAAAAATATTTTTAATCATAAAATAAAAATTATTTTTTTATTATTACGATAGGGAATGAATCTCTTTGCGTTTATGGAGATGGTAACCCATACGTATGCATGAGAGACAATATCATTATATTTATGGTGAAATTGTATGTAAATTGATGGTATATGTTATTAAATGAATTATAAATTTGTAATGATTATTATTTACATCAGTTATATTCATTGTTATTCCCATCCAAATAATGAAGCGTTTTAATAATAATCTACATCACGATGTGGAGATGGTAAGCCTTACATACGCACGTATGTTGACATGTCTTCATATGATGGATAGAATAATGAATATATTTGTAGAAAATTAATAATTACTTCATATTATATAAAAGTTATTGGGACTACAATTTTGGTATAGAAAAAACAATGATAGAGGATGTGGAAGAAGCAAAGAACATTGAAATAGAGTGGTGAAATTATTACCTATTTTTGTGTGTTTCTTTTTGAGTTGATCGAAAGGGATCCTTAGGATGGAATTATGATCAAAATAATCCATCTAGGAATAATTAAGGGTTGTTGCGAGGATATTTGGGCTGGGTTTGGCGGAGCCAAATGGCATTGGAGGTGTGATATTGAGGGAAGGGACGTACCCTTTTATAAGAGTGGTGAGGGTCACATTAGAAAAAGAGTGAAAATTTATTTAATTATACAATCATATTCAGTTTCTAATAGATCCAAAATGATTTCTTTTAAGTATAAGGTTGGTATGGTTCTAAAACCTCTCAACAAATAGGTTTTATACCTGTTTAGTTCTCTATATTATCCTTATATTTTAGATTTAACTGTTTGTAAAATTGTTTTACTTTTATCATGTATTATAATAAATGGTTAATAAACATACTAAAAAAACTAATGAGAACCCCCAAGTGGGTAATTATTAACATATATATTATTACATAATTCCTTTGGATGAAAATTATATTTTTATTAATATTATATCAATTAATTTTATAGTATTTGTTTTAAAAACTCATTTATGTCAATTTTGACACTATTTGTTATTTTAATTTTGTGAAAGTCATAACAAATTTATCACTTTTAAAAAATATAATCAACCCAAACATGTCATTATATCCTAGATAATTAGTGTCATTCATCATAATTATAATTTTACCTTTAATTGGATATTTATAATATCAATTAATTTAATCTTTCATTAATTAAGTAATTATTGCATCATCATTTTATCCTAAATAATTTTTATTTATTTAATTTATAAAAATCATAAATGAAATTTCATTTACTATGAAATCATTATATATTTATAATGAAAATTAATTTTAAAATTTATTTTATGTATAACCCTATATAAAAATTGTTTTAGTTATTAATCATTGAATTTATCATTTTTAACTCTTCATGAAATAAAATATTAATAAACGCCCAAATCTAATCTAAGTGGACCAAAAGGATCATATATTATTCCTAATGATGATTTGGTATAAATTCACTTATCTAATATAATTAGGATATGTATTTGGGTAATTATATTATCATTTTTTACCTTAAATTTCTCTATTTTCTTTTAACTATGGTAAATAAAAGTAAAAATTTACTATTTATGAATAATTATTTTAAACATATTGAACCTAATTTCACTTTTTGATATCAAGAGCAACTCTTTAATATGTTAAATTCTATTACAGAAGCTATACAATAACGTTTTCTTCCAATTTGCTAATGTGCAGAGAAGGTGGGTAATAGATGTTAAAAAATTTAATAAAAATTTATATATAAAATTTTATTATTAAATGACACTAGTGAAATAAATAGAACAAATATAGGTACTATTTATATATTTTGACTTTAAATAAATTAAAATTAAATAAATAATTTTTTTAAAAAAAATAGGATTTAAACAATAACGTAGTATTTTTCACTATTCAGTAAAAATTGAATGTTTTTAGAAAAATACCAAATATTCACCCTAAGATAATTTTGATATTCTGAACCCAAATATTAAGTCCATTTTGAAAAAAAAAATTATAAAATTTTAATAAATGTATATTACTATTCATATTCGCTAGTTTGATTGGTCTTGGTGTGTTAAAACACCATGTTTCGTACAACGCAAGCTATTGAATTATTCAAAGGGAAACGTACCATGGAAGATTTGGGTGTTACATAATGTGTGTATAAAAAAGAAATACATAAAATAAAAAATGAAATAATCAAATTCAGTTCACAAATAATCCTATTACAATATAATTAATTAATTATAAGTATTATCAAATGAATGGAAATTGTGTTTAGAATTAATTTACCTCGGGTTTGTATTACTTATAGAGTGACTATCCTCCATGTATAATGTAAAAATGAGTATCACTAATATTTTACAGAAACATACACATTTTTATAACACCTTATATGATCATTTTATAACATCATTCAACAAATTTATTAATAATACCTTTTCAAATCCATTGTTTCGGGTGTGTTATTTACATGGTTTCCATGGTTGCTTCGTAATGAATTTTCTTGTTGACTTGAAGAGAAACTACAAAAGTGGATCGAAATATTATTAATATGTTTACATAACATTTAAGCACTCAAAAAATCAATTTTTTTAGAATTGATGATGAATCACTAGATAAAACATTATTGATATTCATTTATATCATTTTTGTGGTTTTTCAATAATCATGAACTTGGTTCATTATATTACCTAATATTATTTATATATGTTAATTACAGATCATAAAAGTGGTTATATCATTAAATATCAATTTTTTATAGCATTAAAATGTATTTATATCTATCCAAAAAGGAGGTATTTGAAATTGAGAACACATCATCAATGATGTGTGTAAATCAAGACATCATAGACGATTATTTTATTTATATAATAAAACTGATAGGAGAAAATTATGTTGATGAATATTTACATAAAAGAGATAAAATTATAGTAATATTAAGATAATAGTGTTTTCAGGCCTCTTATAAATGGTGAGGTTACATAATTATAAGAAAATAAAGAAAAACATTGAAAGGAAAATAAAATAAAATGAAAGTGGATTTTAATATCTTGAATTCTCATCTTTGAGAACCTCATTAAGGACCCTTTATTTCCTCTTTGTTTGAGAAGTAGGTATTGAACAAGGGGGAATTTATTAGGGAGAATATTGGGTTGAATTTGGACAATGATCAAAGCCTGAGATGTGTGAGGAGAAGAGGGGGCGATGAATGGTAGTTATAGGGGAGGAGATGAGTCTTTTTGTTATATTAATCAAAAGATTATTATTGTGGATCAATAATATGAATATTTACTGTGTTAATATAGTTATACGGATATATAACCATGAAATCTTTTCATCAAACCATTGGTAATAACCTTCTAATCATAGAAAACTACAAATCTCTCTAACATTTTTAGGTCTTGTGCATTAATGAACAAATTTTTTTGTTACGATGAAATATAATTCCTTAATTATATACAATATCCCCATGAAAACCAATTTATTGCATCGAATAATGAAATTTTGAAATTTTCAATATAAATTCCTTTCTTTGAGAGATCACAAAACTATCAATAAATGTTTTCATGATCCTTAAAAATTTTCAAAACAACCAAATATCATCTATAAAAACAAAAAAAAACTAATCCAAATATTTATATAATATTCTATTCATAATATCCATGAATATATATTGGTAATTATTAAATAAAAATAGCATAAATATATTCATAATTCCCATTTGTAGTATGAAATGTTGTTTTCGTGATATCATCCTCAGTCACCATTGGTTGATGGAACCCATATCTCAAGTAAATCACTATAAACTGCAATGGTCCTTGAAAATGATCAATCAAGTCATAGATACGAGGAAGAAGATACTTATTACTGAACTTAGTGTGATTCAAATCTCTATAATCAATTAAAATTCTATTGAAATCATCTTTATTTTTAACAACAAAATAGGATCACCCTGTGGTGATGTTATATAATAAATGATTCCATTATCAAGAAAGCGATGAAACAGATTTTTCAATTTCATGTAATCCACTTGAGCCATTCAATATGGGGGTTTTGAAATTTCCATGGAATTCAAAACCAATAAATATTGAATTCAACTTCATGATTAGGTATAAAACTAAGAAAATAATTATCAAAAACATCCATGTATACATTAACCAATGGTACATCCATTAAAAAAAGAGTTCTATTATTTTCAAGAATATTTAAAAGAAAAAATTCATTCCCAAATTTTAATAGATGATTGGATTCATGATATGTTATATATGTTATGTGTTCATTATTTTACAGAAACTAAAAATCTTTCCCAAAAAATAGCCTCCTTTGATATACAATTATTCTTTTAATGAAAAAAGATAGTTCATACACTGAATTACAAAAAACTATAATAGAGGTAATACAACAAGGTTTATAGGAAATATATTTCCACTGATATTAAAAGAGTGATTATTATAATTTCTTTTTTTTGTAATATTCCCCCCTGGATTTTTAAACATATGTTTTAATCTCATTTCATGAGGTGAAATTTCCAATTTATTGAAAATATATATCAAAAAAAAAGTAATGTGTAGACCATGTATCATGTTACACAATAGAAAAATCTATGTAAACAAAAAAATTATTAGATACCACTTCATTGAATGAACTGATATATGTAAACATAGTTTGAAATGATCTCACTACACCGTTATTCTTATAATATGACTTTTTTGCATCATTCAGATCTTCATTTGGGTCGGTATTTGCATAAAAACATATCAAAATATTTAAAACACTATATATATTTATTATCAGAATTTATATTATGTTGAATTTCATTAAAATACTAGGACGTAAATTGAATCATACACATTATAAACAATTATATATTTATTTAATGTATTCTTCAAGCAGATTGTTACTATTCGTTTCAAAAATTGGAAACGATACATTATTAACTTTATATTTCGTTTATTTATTCTTACAAATCAATTTTGAATTGGAAATAATCTATTTCAAAATGGAAAATTAATCATTATAATAAAAATACTCTATGTCTACCCTCTCATCACATCATACTGGTTTCTCATACATTTTGAATTAATGAGATTCCAATGCCCTTCGATATGTGGATTTAAATCTTGAGTAAAAAAATTGATTTTTCATTCATGATCTAGAATTATATTTATAGTATACCTTGAAAATATTCTGTTGAGTTTTTTCATACACGAACCCTAAGTCATCCTTATTTTTCTTCAATTCAAGGAATTTATTTTCCATCATAAGTCAATAGACATTAGGAGAAAAAATTTCACTTAAGATATTATTAATTTCATCCAATTCTATATAGTCAACAACATGTCTATCCAAAATATTCATTATTGTTGAATGACACTGGTCATCTTCAACTTCAAAATAATAAATAGAAAGACTAATTGTTTGACTATCCAAAATCCCAATTAAATTTAATGTATTTTCAAGAACATTAATCCATCATTTATCCGCTACTAGGTTATAATATCCAATTAAAGTAAAATGTTCCACTATAATCATGTTTGGTTGTGGAAACTATAGTGGTTCTCCTGAATAGATTCCTCTTCCATTTATAGCCTACATCAAGTAAACCATTACCACAACAAAATTTCCAGTTCATATTCCCACCATTCTAGGATGAAAATTCAGAAACATATCAGCCTCTTTGTTCTTCCTACCTCATATTCCCTATTTCATCTATCAAAAACTATTATGAACAAACACATATTATATATGTAAAAATTTTTATCTTCAAATAAAATATTTTTTCAACTTAAAAATATAGTCTAAATAATTTTTTGTTTTTTTCATAAAATCATCAAGACCCCTAAAGTTATCTAAACTTTCCACAAATAACAACTATAAGGACTCAATCATAAAACACTACGTAATCATGAATTTTAGTCAGTACTATACCTTCATTCACACTGTGGACCTTTTTAGGCGTAGAGATTAAGATAATTAGGAAATAATTCATTAATATAAACCTATATGATGAAAAATTGGTTACTACTAAAAAAATATGAATTTCATCCAAAATATAAAACTTTTAAAATCAAACATTATTAATTTGAAAAATCATCTTGACATTTTACATGAATTCCTTACTTCCATTACACATCCTTATAAGCTTTGAAAAACAAATAGAAACATGGGATGTACACAAAAAGAATATTACGAGATTTTAAAATAAGGAGTGAAACCATTAGAAGATGACTGATAGTAAACATATGAAATCATTTTCACAAAGATATTATTATCACCCATTTTGAATCAAGTAGTTACATTATGAAAACATGAGATTTACATAAATAAAATAAATAAATAAATAAACTGTACATGTTATATGGTGAATTAATTATATAACATTATAACCCTCATAATAACTATATTATATGTAACGCTTACAAAAACCTTAAAATGTGACCCTAGTGACTAACTTACAATTCAACCCTCATGACTACCTATTGTTGAAACCATCAAAGTTACACTTGTAGTAACCACATGGTCGAACTAAAACATAAATTTACCCAATAAATTATACGGATATATAGGTCCCACACATCATTATAAAAAATTAAAATCAACCATAACTAAATCATAAATAAATATTTCTCTTCTTAAAAACATCCCATTTGAATTTCACCAAATATAAGTTGAAAAAAGTATTTTCGAATAAAATTCCCATAAACATATCATATTATTGAAGTAAGAATTAGTATAATGAAAGGAATATGTAATGCCCGGACCCTAGTTACCCAGAATAGGTGCATTATTACATAACATTGGCATGATCACAGGAGATCAAATATAGAAAGACTAATTATTTTAATTGCATAGGAAGTACTTGATACATACATAAGTTTTACATTACATTAGGAAATAAAAATAACAACAACATTTTATTCCCTTTGGACAAACTTATATCCCTTAGCTTATCCCTATAGGACAACCAGAAAATTCTTCTTCACATCCCGGAAAAATATATCATAGAAAGGGGTGAGCTCAAATTCTTTGATAGGATAACAATATAGTGGAATCTTACATACATCAACATAAAACATTAATGAAATGTAAAAGAATAAAACATAAGAAATTTTTATACACAAACTTCATCATAATATGGAATATATAAATCAAATATTTCCATTTACTTATTCTAAGGGATATTCTTCTAGTGGAATAATCACATTAAATATCAATATCCAATTACATTAAGATGGAATAAAAAATTCCAGACTTCAAAACCACATAGTTGAGGCCTCATACCAAGACTACAAAAATGATTTTCTCAAATCCTTTTTCCAATATAATAGTTTCTCTCATGAGACATATCGACACATGGAGGAGCTATAGCGCTTCAACCCATCACTTACTATATCCAATGAATTCTTTATAAGAAAATGTTTTAAACATAAAAAAATCATTGGTATTAAAACTATCATACAAAATGTCATTAAATTTTCCATAAATCATGAATGGAATAAAAACAAAACATCCAAACTCAAACAAATTAAAAAATTCGATACAATATGGATGATTTGTATCATAATAAGTCAACATCAACAAATATTAAAATCCATCAATATATGTTTACATGGATGGAAATAAACTTATATAAAAGAAATACCTATTCTTATTTTGAAACCATTTAAAATTCACATAGTTATAAAAGAAAACATTTATTTTGGAAATAATCTTATAATATTGTAAGGGAAGCTTTGAAGGTGTTATAACAGCGAAAAATATATGCACCTTCCGTATAAGATAAAAACAGTTTTTCATTAATTCTATTGAATTAGTCATAATGGACCTTATTCGGAAAATGACAGAATGATTCCTTTATAAACATCATATAAAAATTCAAACAAGGTTATAAATGAATTTAACCCAGAGTATTAAAAATATTAACAATTTTTTGAAATACAGTTTTATGAACACAGATGTGGATGGTAAAGAGGTCCCAGTAGATAGTCATCTATAAACAACCCCAAATAATAAAGAGATTGTAGAATTAACCATTCCATTGTACTTTTCCTTGATCAAGGTATGTTTAAACTCTTCTGTAATAGTTAAATCTTTTTTATTAAATTATTCAATAACCAAATATATAAATATGATATCATATATGATCTTCTAAAATTTCTTGATTAATAATATTTCAGTTGTATCATTCTATCGGTTGTTAACTGATTTTTTACATTATATTCATGGTTACGTAAGCCACATTTCTAATAGATAGGATTTATTTTATTAGTATCCATAATTATATTATGTTCATAAATGTTATTTTTTATCATAAAATGAATATTATTCTTGAATGATTACAATGGGGAATGAATCCAATCACATTCGTGGATACGGTAATCTGTACGTACGTACGAAAGACACTATCATTATATTTGTGGTTAGATCATATGTTATTATATGGTATATCATATATAAATAATAATTACCATCTTATGTTTATTATTTAATTCAGTTTTTCTCATTATTATACCTATACAAATAATGAGAGTTTTGAATAACAAACTACAACACACCATGGAGACGGTAAGTCGTACATATGCATGTACGATGACTGTTATTCATAGGTTGGATAGAATAATGAATATGGTTGTTAAATTATCATAATATCATAAGAGTATATATAAGGTACTAGAGTTACTATTTTCGTATGGAAACAACACTGAAAAAGAAGTGGAAGAAAAAAAGAACTTTGAAAAAGGGTGGTGAAATTACTACCTCTTCTTCGGGTGTTTCCTTTTGAGTAGATCAAAATGAATTTTTTATGATGTATTTACGATCAAAGTAATGCCTCTAGGTCGATGTGAGGGTATTTTTGAGGATGAATGGGCAGGGGTTGGCTGATCCAAATGAATTTGGAGGTGTTATTTTGAGATAAGGGAAGTACCCATTTATAAGATAGTTCAGGGTCAGTTTAGAAAAAGAATGAAATATTATTTTATTATACATTTTTATTTGATTTTTAATGTATAAAGAAGGATTTAATTTATGTCTAAGGTGGGGATGGGTCAAGAATATTTCAATAAATAGGGATTAGATAGGTTTATGTCACCATATCAATCTTATCTTTTAGATTTATCTCTTAGTTAAATAGTTTTATTTTCACCATGTTTTATAATAAATGGTTAATAAATATACTATAAAAAGCCTAGAGAACCCCAATAGTTACATTATTAACATATATTTTTTTTATAAGTCTTTTGGAAGAACCTTATATTTTAATTTATATAATATAAATTAATAATACAGATTTTGTTTTAAAAACAAATTTTTTTAATTTTGACATTATTTGGTACATTGTTTTTGTGAAAGTCATAACCAATTTATCACTCCAAAAACAACTTATCTAATAAAACCTAACATGTAATATTAATATACTAAATTATTGGATTTAATTAGATGACTCAGTTAATATTTATTTAGATATTTGAAATATCAAATATTTTAATCATTCATTAATAAGGTAATTACTGCATCATCAATATCATAAATAAATATAATTATTTATTGTCTAAAATTTAGAAACAAAATATCATTATGTAGGAATTTTTTTATATTTAAAATTAATAATTATATTATAATTCACCATATTTATATCCATATATTGAAAATGTTTTAGTTATTAAACTATGACTTTAAGAGTTAACTTTTTTTGATATAAAATAATAATAAATGTACTAATCTACTCCATGGGAACCAATAGGATCAAATTTGATTCCTAAGGTTTAATTTGGTTGAAATAAACATATCTAATAAAATTAGGACATCATTTAGGGTAATTATAATTCTATTTTTTACCTTTATTTACCCTATTAAAATTTAACGTTGGAAGATAAAACATAAAAATTACTATTCAATAAAAATTATTTCCCTCTTATTAAACCACATTTTTCTTACTCATACCAACCACATATCTTGGATTTTTGAATTTCAATTCTTAGAATCTAAAAAATTAAATCTTAATCAATTTTTCTTAACGTGCCTAGAAGGTGGGTACAAGATGCTAACAAATTCAATTAAATTTTATACAACGAATTTTATTATAAAATGACTCAAATTAATTGAATTGTACTAATATAGGTATTATGTATCTATTTTGACTTAAAAATAAATTTAAATATAATAAATAATTATTTAAATAAAAATCTGGTTTTAAATAATAACACAATGTTTATCAATATTATTCCAAAATTGAATGTTTATAGAAAAAATAAAAAATTCACCCTTCGTTAATTTTGATATTCCGAACCCAAAATGAAGTCTATTATGAAAAATAAAATTTATAATGTTTCAAAAAGTGGTTATTACTTTTCATAATGGCTAGTTTGATTGGGAGTGTTATGTTAAAAATCCATGTTGCGTACAGTGTAAGCTACTACATTATTTATATGGAAACATATTATGGAAGCTTGGGTTGTTACATTCTCCCCTAATTAAAATAATTTTGCCCTCCAAATTCCTAGAATAGTATTTCATAAAATGATTTGGGAAGTTCTTTATCATATGTTCCTCCAGTTCCCATTTTGCCTCTTCCATCTTATGATTTCTCCATAGAACTTTCACCGGATGAGTCGTCCAATTTCTCAAAACATGTTCTCCTTTATCAAGAATCTTGACAGGCTCTTCACAAAAAGACAAAACATGTTCCAGTTCAATTTCATCATAGGTGAGTTCAGGTGTTGGGTCTAGCACGTATATTCTCAACAATGATATGTGGAACACATCATTAACATTGGATAGACTTGGCATCATTTACCATTGATAAGCTAAAACTCCAATTCATTCAATAATATCTAATGGTCTGATATAAGTGGCACTAAATTTTCCTTTATTACTGAAACATATAACACCCTTCTGTGGAGATACCTTCAAGAAAGCATGATATCCTACTTGAATTTCCATATCCTTTATTCGATTATTGGTATAGTTATTTTTCCTATATTGAGCTGCTTTGATGTTTTTTTGGAAAAGCTTCACCTTTTCCATTTTTTCCTCAAAAAGTATTGAGCCAATGAGTTTTCATTCACCAACATCATCACTACAAGTTGGTGTGCGATATCTCTTTCCATATTATTCTTTACATGGTGCCATATAAATACATGAATGGAAGCTATAGTTAGATGAAAATTATACTAGAGTAAAATACTAATCTCACATACCTTGAAAATCAGATGGTCAAGATCTCAACATGTTTTCTGTTGTTTGAATAGTTCATTCTGATTGTCCATCAGTTTGAGGGTGGCAGGAAGTTCTCAAATGATGTTCAGTATCCAAGGAATTCTGAATACTTATCCAGAATCTTGATGTAAAATGGGGATCACGATCAGAAACAATTTATAAGGGTATTCCATGATGTCTTACAACTTCATTAATATATATTTTTATAAGATGTTCATGTGATAAATCTTTCCTTTTAGCCAGAAAATGTGCTGACATGGTAAGATGATCAACAATGAACCATATTGCCACATTCTATCTAGGAGTCCTTGGTATTATAATGACACGACCCATCATAATATCATCCCATTTCCACTCCGGTATGGGAATATTTTCATAAATCTTATAGGATGTTTTCTTCGAGCATTAACTTGTTCAAGAACCATACATCTCGACACATAATCAAAAATATATCTCTTCTTGTTATCCCACCAGAAATTTTTCTTCAAATATCAATATATCTTAATTATAATATTGTGTATAAAGAAATTGGAGCTATGAACATCATTCAATAATTCCAAATTTATATCAAGTATATCAAGAACACAATGTCTCTTCCCAAATTTTAAAATTCTATCTTCACATACCAATTCAACCAATATTCCATCATTCACAGCTTTAATTTTCATTTGAAATGCCTCATAATCATTCTAAGAATTTTTTATCATTTCTGGTAATGATTAAATGGAATCAATTTGAAAAATAATTGATGTTTCACCTTCCATGATTATTCCCATATCTATATTTACTAGATCCATTAACACATGATCCCTTTCAACAATCATCTTGTTCAAAACATCAATTATCCTTTCAGATCAAAGCTTGTGACACATTATATTCCTTCTTTTGGTGGTAGTGTATAGTGAAATCATAATCTATGAGCAGTTCAATACATATCCTTTTCCTCATGTTGAGTTCTTTTTTGATTAAAAATACTTAAAACTCTTCTGATCAGTATAAATCTCACATTTTTTCACCATATTGATAGTGTAACTGTATCTTCAATGAAAATATTACAGATGCTAACTCAAGATCATGAATGGGATACTTTTTTATATGAATTTTTATCTTCTATGATCTGTATTCAATAACTCTACCATTTTTCATAAGGGCACAACAATGTCCTTTCATTGAAGAAACATTATAAATAAAAAATTCCGTTATTCCCCGATGGTAGAGTCGATATAAGAGCATTGAATAATCTTTTTTTCAATTCTTCAAAACATTATTCACATAGTTTATTAAAAAAAAACCCCTTTACACGTGATCTTGGTTAATGGGTTTACAAATCAAGAAATTTTTCGAACAAAACGCCGATAATTACCAATTAATCCAATAAAACAATGTACTTTTGTTATACTCAACAGTGTTGGGAATTCATGGATTTCCATGGTCTTTAAAGGATCTACTAAGATTCCATACTTATAGAAAATATGTCCATGAAATGAAATCTCCAAATGCCAGAATTCACACTTGCTAAACTCCCCATATAATTCATTTCTTATGTGGGTTTTAATAATAGTGCGCAAGTGATTTTCGTGATCATCATAGCACTGTGAGTATACTACGATATAATCCTTAAATAATACCGTAAAGTCATCATTATATTCCTTGAAAAATATATTCATTAGATCCATGAAAACATTGGGCACATTAATTAGTCAAAAATGTATTACTATAAACCCATAATGCTCGTACCTCTTTCAAAATGTAGTTTTCGAATTTTTTTCCTTCTTTAAAACAGAACTCATGATATTCATATCAAAGTTCAATCGTCTATAAATATTGGGCTCCATGAATTTGATCGAATAAATCATCAATGCAAGGTAGGGGATACTTGGCCTTTATTCTTTTAGCATTTATCTCACTATAGTTAATTCATAGGCTCATAGATCCATCTTTATTATTTAGAAAAATGAATGTGGGCTCCCCATACTAAAACACTAGGGAAAATAAATCTTTTATTACTCAATTAATCATGTTTTTTCTTTAGTTCCACTAATTCCACGTTGTCCCTTCTATAAGGGTTATTTTATATGGTCCATGAACTAGGAATTTAATCAATGGAAAACTCAATATATCATCCTAGAGGATGTATAAGCATATCTTATAGAAACACTTTAACATATTTTTGTACAATATGTATGTCCTATATTTAAAAATTCTTTTCCTCAACCATAATTATTTCATTCTCTTTCACCCCAGTAATTGAATTTAATAGAACTACTGGGGGTGGATCTTGATATGAATTTGGTGGTGATTTTTCTTATCTAATGAATAGGTACTCTTAATCATTATCAAAAATTGTAACCTCCTTATTCTTACAATATATTTTCTAATCGTGGTATGAGATCCAATCCATCATGAGGATTATATATGATTAAAAATTGGTTATGACTATGATATTAGATGATAAAGAACATTTATAGGCCCTAATAGGAACTGATTCACAAAACGTTGTTGTAATGACACTTCCCTTAAAAGTTTTGACTGAAAAATCCATTGTTAAATGAAACTATAAATATATTATTTTATTAGAAAAAAGGGATGATATGAAAAAATGATATGATACAGAATAAAATAAATCATTGGATAAACTTGAGGAAACCCTTAAATTACTTTCCATCATGTCCTTCTGAGCTTCTACCTCAGGAGTAGTGATCGTGTAATATTGGCTTTGCTCTCTTGGCCTTTTCTGAGGTATGGTTCCGTGGTTCTTAGGAAATTAATATTCATAATGACCCTTTTCTGTAAAATTTTAGTATTCAACATTGAAATCCTCTTTCCTTCACTTAAAATCTCAATATTGGTGGCCTTTTTCAGAACACTTGTAATAGACTCACCTTCCATTTAGGCATGTGTCGAGGTGTTTCGTCCCACATTTACCATAGGATGGATATTCAACTTTTTTACGTCATTACCTTATTTCCATTTCTAGAGTATTCACTAGATCTCTTCTTCTATTTCTTTTTTAAAAGTCGTAGGACATAATGAATTGTTTTTCTCCCTTGATGTCACATGAGACAATATCTTATTATGAGGAGAAGGATTTTGGTACAAATTCACAATGGATAATTGATTTTAATGCATAAAATAATTGATAAATTATAATCCTTGGGTTACATATATAATTTTATGCATTCCTTCCATAACTTGTACAATTATCCTTATACTTTGTGACATTCTTATCCTCCTTTTTCCCTAAACTCAGAAATTGTCTTTCCATATCAGCTCGACGGTCACGAGGAAAGTATTTTTCTAATAAAATCTAAATAAAATCCATCAATTCCATATTTTATTCTTCAGAATCTTCCTTTGTGTTTTTAATTAATGACCACCATTGATCTGCAACTCCCATGAGGAGACAAATATCTATGACAACTATTTCCATTTTTCTACTCCCAAAAGCCTGAAATATTTTCTCTTTGGAACTTATCCATTACTCAGCTACAAATGGATTTGAAGTCACACTATAAATAATCTTAATCATATCTACTAAAATAGTATTCATGCACCATCTATGATTTTTCCCCTACAAAAACTCACTATTGATATCCAGGATTTGTTATAAACATTTTGGGGGATGCAATGGGATTGATTATACCAAACTTTTTGGGTCTCCATTGGGTACCCAATTAATCTATAAGGATACATTTGGGGTTAAGGAAAATCACCCAAAGTTCGATGATATACTTTGTGAAATGTTTTTGATCATGGGAGCATGAGACCGAGCTGAGGATCATGATGTTATTCAGAGTTAATTTTTTTAATTTTGGTATATTACTAAATGTATTTTAGTGTCTATTTGAATACTTGTTTTGGATTTTATTTACAGACATGAAATTATTATCATTGTATATGAGATTCTTTCTAGAACTATTGTATATATATGTGTACTGGATGTTCAAAATTTTTAGGATTTATTTTCTTCTTCTACTATTGATATTTATGATTTCTTCCACTATGTTACACTAGGATAAAAGGGTATAGTCTCCGTATAGGAACATCCTATACCAGTACTATTAATGTAAGAGTTAGTGTCCTTGAACCAACTTTTTGTACTTTTATTACATAGATATTTAATGTATTTAAATAATAAACATCTAATTACATATTGTTCATTTTTCTTCATGACTATGGTGTAATAATGTACTAAAGAATTCTTTGTGTTGATAAGGTCATGGATGTTCACCTCTATGATAAGAAACATGAAATTATATAATAATATACATAAATATAGTTCAATGGTTGGATGTAAAACAATGAATAGACACATGGCATGCAGACTGTCGGGTGTGAGTACTACTAAGAAGATGATACTTCCTCTCATGATGTTCTCACATTGTAATATCTATGACATAAGATTATTAGAACATACCTACCAGTAGGAATTCTACATGTTTTGGAGTCTTGGGATCATTCTATCTGCAAGAATGTGTAATGATCTATAGAATATAAAATTATTATTAATACATGTCATGACTCACGCACTTTGATTTTCTAACAAAAATTGTCACACAGACAGTTGGTGGGAAGTAGGGTATGTTGGGTGCGTCACAACTGACATGATATTAATAAATAATATATGGAATGATTTTCCCATCCATTTATGGAAGTTGATATCTTAGCCATGTGATTGAAATAGAACCATCACATGAAATCCCATGGCCATGGTGTAACAAATTGTATATTTATAGTATTCAATGAAGAACATATCAAGAATAATGGTTGATGACACTATCATGAATCCTACTGGATGAGATATCAAGAAAAAGGGATTATATTATATAGTGAGTGTTCGTATGTTGATGTCATTTTTGCAACATTACATTCATTATCTTTGGTCCATTGACTCGTAACAAGACAGTACTCTTGTACTTTAAGCTATCTATCCTACTTCCAATGAGAAAGAATCTTGATGGTAACACACATTGTTTTTTTGTGATCTCAATTAAATTCAATTTTTATTTAATTAATGAAATAAATATTATTATCAACACGATGGAATAATTTTATTCTTGTTAAGATGAATCCATATATTAAATTAACTATATTTATTTATTTTATTGAATATTTAATAAATATTTATTTTCTAGTTTGTAAATTAAATATTTATTTAAGAAAAGAATATATTTATTTATTTATTCAAGTGTTCAATAAATGGATGTGGAGTTCGAGTGGGCTAAGGGTGGTCTGATAGTAAAATAATATTTTTCTTGATAATAAATAATTATTCATTGGAACAAGTTAAAATAATAACAACGTTTCTATTATTTTGAGTTGCATAATTTTATTCATAAATACATTTTTTTCAATTTCTCTCACTATAAATAATTATGCTGTATTATTATTATGAGTATGTGTTTTCTCATTGTTCATGAATTTATTTAATTTTTTTATGAAATTAATTATTTTAATATATGTTCTATGAATATAAATCGAAAAGTATGTCTATTGTTCCATTGATAACACATCATATTCAGGGTGAATTAATAATTGTATAGGTAAAAAATTTCTATCTCGAATCCTTTCCCCACCCCCTCATGAATGAGAGACATTTTTCATGGTCGAAGAACAAGAGATCAAAAATGACCAAAAAATTACAATCACATTTCCATGATATTACCCAAATATTGAGTGGTTTCAATCAGAGGCCATTAGATAATGTGTGTATCATCACTATATGGATTCTAGTATTGATCCTCCCAAGCACAACAAGATAATTCAGATGGGCCATTCTGAATGATCAACATCTTCAACGAAAAAAATATTGAAGAACTTGTTATTTTTTTCTTTATGAATTTAATAAAATTAATTATAAACATGATGTACAAGATCCTATCAAAAGGTTTAGAGCCTCTTCCTTCTTTATCTAAATATTTTATTCTATTTCTTGAAGACTATCATTTATCATCGTATAGATCCCAAAAAAATTGTTGATCATGGTAAAAATTAATGTCGGATGTCGGGCCGACCACACATTAATTGTGCTCAAAACCTTAAAGTGGTATCCAGGAAGTTACATAATAGTTTATAAATATTTAAATATTTCATTGATGATTTATGCATTTAATAATTTAGTTGTTTCTATTCAAGTTAATCATTCTAAAAATCTAAATCATGAGATATATTACTCCATATATGTTTCTATTTTACATATCCTAGTTGACCATTTCATTTAATTTTGTTTAATATAATCCATAGGATATCATCCAGAGGAGCCGAAGGTTTATGGCCCTACCAAACAAGGACACATGATGTGTATTCGGTAGTATACATCGTGTTGTGAAGGTTCAAAGCACCAGGTCTGGTCCACTAAACTATGTCGTTTAATTTGATATTTTCTAAACCATAATGACTATATGTGTTGACCATGAACATGTGGAACATAGTTTTCAGATGATATATCTTGTGGCCCACTAGACAAGATGTGTAGTCCCTTCAGCTTATTGTAAGACTGTGTACGATATACATGGAATTCCCGTATGGGTACTATGTAACAAGGAACTACACGTCTTTTGGCCTACTAGACATTCCATGTACTCCGATGCTTTTTATGTACACTCACATATTATTTCCTTGGGCGTGTACTCCATATGGAAGGATAAAAATAGTACACTTCGTGATGTTGGAACTATACGCCGTGTACTCATCCAAATTACCCCTATTTATTAAAATTTATTATTATATTATACCAACCCTTGATACATGTAGAATCGTGTAGGATTTAAGCCAAGGAACAACATGCGATAAATGTTTTATATATATACCTTTAATTAAACATTTGTGTAATGTGCATTTCTAATCATTGTGTAGTTTTGAATAGGAATTCAATGGGTTTCCTCTAAGGTGTATGTTTCATAAAATGATAATTTTAAATGAATTTATTTTTAAAAAATTATGATGGTTGGTAATATCAAGGAAATTCATAAATGGGTTTAATATAAAAGTGGTGATTAATTAATGATGACAAATAATTTATTTGAGCGTGATTTATCTTAAAAAATAATGATTAATGAATTGAATGCTAGTTTCATTTTTGCATAAATATTATTGCATGTATGGATAACCTGAACCTAGACCCATACATTTATATTTTGGTTGTTTCTTTTACATTATTTCTTTAAATTAAATATGTTGGAATGTGAGCCATCTCCTCATTAATATGTTGGGCATGCGTGCTCTGGGTTTTTTTATGTAAAATACCTTTTTAATCCTCACCTGATTGTGACATAAAAAAAGGCATATGTAATTGATTGTACTCCCTTGCTAGTGTTTTCAGTTTATGCTGGAGCCAAGAAGAAACCAATACCAGTATATATAGAGGTAGAGATATGAGAAGCTATAAAAACAAACCCAAAAATATCAAGATATTTCTCCACTAGGTCATATATAAACTGTTAGATAAACTAACTATTAGAAATTCTCATGATCATTCTAATTATTTTATTTCTGTCATTTCCATTGTTTATCAATAAGGATGTGTTGTCACGATCGCATAATTAATGAATTAAACAAGAATGCAAGACGTAACTAAAATAAACAAGGATTATGCCCAAATATTATCAATATATGGATAATAACTTATGTAAGATCCAATTAATATTAATAAGAATTTGGTAATGATAATAATCAATTCACACATAAGAGACAAAAATCCCTCAAATAAAATATAATGTCAGACCAAGCCTTCCGCTACATGAATAATGTAAAAACTAAACAAAAATATATGTGGTTTACCAACCATTTTGGGGACAAATAATTTTATATAGGAAACTTGTATGAATGGTTTTGAATTTACATAACAACCGTAAATCAAGAGGAGTAGACATTTCTAGAGTTAGTGTAATATTGGAGGCAAAAGTTTAGGGAATCCAAAGATAGGATTTCTAGATTGGGAAGTCCACTCAACTAATCAAGGAGCTGTAATCCTACAGTTAGGAACAACCAGCCTAACAAAATACCTCAAATAGCATGAAAAAACCCTTGTTGTGGTTATTCGAAGGGGAATATGGATCCTTTCCACCATATTGTCATGGAAACTAGACATTCGTAGTTCAATGATGAGGGATATTCGGATTTGATAAAATATTGGGAGACATAATTTGTTATTTCTCAAAATAATCTATTCAAGAAAGTACTAATGATTTTCTATTTTAATTGAACAACAAAAAATTACATTCTTGTGAACACAACTATCCCTTAGTTCAATTTTAGATAAATACAACATCCTCACCATTAGTAACATCAATTAATCTTTTAAACAATTTCAGGTTATCCTATCCAATGAATGAAAGTCTTACCTGTTGGATTCAACATTACTTGATCTGCCTTCCAATGATGTGAGTGATGAGGATTTATAGGTCTATGAGAAACATATAAATTTTGTGGTGGATGTTCAATGTTTGATGATATCAAAAAAATTTATTGAGCTCAGGAAGTCTCACAAAAACATGGATGTGTGTAACATTCTCACGCACCTCCATGGTATTTACAAATAGATATAAATACATGAAATGTTTGAGATCTCCAAGGAACTCTTATAGAGTAACCTTGTAGAGGGTTCCCCAGTTGGATATCATGTAGTCAAGCTCATTGGCTACATTGAGAACCTATAGGTTCTAGGGTTTAATCTCCCCGAGGAGCTGGGCACCAATCTCATTATCGCAACACTCCCTTAGATCTTCTCTATCATTATTGTAATATTCAATATGAAAAACATTGAGAAGTTACTATCTAATCCTCTTATACACATTTTTCAAGTAGAAAAAGATATGAAGAAAAAAAAATTATGTACTTATAGTGAATAATAGGAAAGGGAAGTCGAAGAGATTTAAGGCCAAAGCTTCTTCACAGCCATCCTAGAAAAGGAATATCAAAGGGGAGGCCAGGGAATGAGAGGATTTTTTTTTTCAAATGTGTAAATAAGGGCTAGTAGAATAAGAATTGCACCTAGCCTAAGCAGCACAGTTAATATTCTGGTGTGTTTGATATCGAATGAAATCAATCTGTTTCAACAAATTGGATATTAGATATATCATTTGGTTCTCACTTATGTACCCAAATACAAGAACCATGTAGATTTAGGATGATTGACATGCGGAAGGTAGATCCTTGAGCAACCAACAGAGCCAGACTTGCTGTTGCAATTGTTGGAAACAACAACCTCATGTTGATGACTGTGATTTTCTTAGTGTTATATAGTAGTTATTATATATCTTATGTTACTAAAAAAATTATTTTTGTATCCATATTAGATACATATGTATTAGTTTTCATGTTTTCAAATGAATTTTTCATCCTTTACAATGATAGAATTGGTTTTTCTAGGACACATTTATACGACGATATTTACGTGTAGGATGACACAAACCAATTAATGGAAATCCATAACAATGATACTTTTCAAGACTATCACAACACATAACATTGGCATCACCGACTAGGTCATGTAAATTAGAAAAACATGATAAAGATAAATCCAAATGGATATTTAGATTCTTTCGAATAAAAACTACATGGTGAATGTCATAAATTTTAACATGGAAAAATGAAAAAAGACACATTTATTTGGAAAAGGGAAAGGGAAAAGTAGCTTTTCGAAATGGTTCATAACGATGTGCGAGGACCATTTCAAGTTGAAGAAATGAGAGAGTACTCACACATCATAAATTTTAATGTTGATTTTAGTAGATATTGATATAACAACATAATGAAGTTTAAGTTAGAATCTTTTGATAAGTTCCTAGAATACATGACTGATGTTGAAAACCATATTTGTTAGAAGATTAAGCGATTATGCTCAGTCTGGGGGGGGGATATATTAATCAAGACATCATTGATTACTTACAATAGTATGGGATCCTATCCTGAATCACTCTACTATACATGCACTAGTGGAATGATGTGATCAAATGGAGGAACCACAACTTATTATACATGGTGAGGTCAATAATGAGCAATTTGAGTATTCTATTATCTGATTAGGGATATCCGTTACAAAAAACAGAACCCATACTAAACCATGTACCAAAAAAATGATAAATGGTATTCCATGTGAGTTCTGGAGTGGAATGAAAGCCATGTTTTTGAAGTTTGTTATATTGGGTGTGTCACGAGTGGCAAGATAATTATGGTCAAGTCGAGAAAGGAATTGTACCATCCATTTATTGAAGTTGTTATCTTTTCCATTTTGTTGAAATATAACTATCAGATGAAATTCCATGGCCATGGTTTAAAAATGAGTTTATTTGAAGTAGTCATAGAAAGATATGTCAAGCATAAATGATGATGACACTATCATGAAACCTGCTTGATGAGATATTCATGCAATGGGATTACATTACACAGTGAGTGTTCATATATGGATTTTATTGTTGCGACTATCCATTATTTATCTTAGGATCCTTGAACTATTTCGAGAAATTACTATTTGACTTTAGGTAAGGCTACCTCATGAAAAGGAGAAATAATCCAAGAGTGTCACACTATGTGTTTTTGGTTGTCTCAATTAAATTATATATGAATTTAATTAATGAATCAAATCTTATTCTCGAGACTGTGGAATAATTTTACTCAAGTTAAGACGATCTCATAAATTATATAAAATATATTTATTTATTATATTAAACAGTTAATAAATATTTATTTACAAGTTTCTAAATAAAATATTTATTTATTAGAATAAAATATTTATTTATATATTTGGGTGTTCAATAAATGGATGTGGAGTTCTAGCGGAACAAGGCTAGTCCAGTAGTAAAATAATTATTTGAAATAAGTTAAGTAATTATTATTTGGCACATCATAAAATAATAATGACACTAATATTATTTTGTGACACATTATTTTATTCATAATTCCATATTGGGCTAGTCATCGCACCATAAATAATGTTTCAGTATTATAATTATGATCATGGATTTTCACTACGTTTATGAATGTATTAAATTTTTGTTATGCAATAAAATATTGTAATATAGGTTCCATGCATATAAATAGACATGTACATCTATGATTACATTGTGAAAAAAAAAACACACACATGGTGAAATGATAATTATTTCTCTAAACAATTTCACTCTCAAATCCTTTTCCCTCCCCTCTAACTAACAAGATAAATTATTCAAGGATAAAGAAAAAGCAATCAAGTACGATTGAGATAAGAAACTCACATTTCCATGCAAGCACCTAGAGAATGAGTGGAGTCGATCTGAGGCCATCGATGATTTTTTCATTCTCCACAATATGGACTATAGTTTTGATCATCGTAAGTGCAACAAGATATTCTAGAATGTTCATTTATAATGATAAACATAATCGACGAAGAAAATACCAAATATCTAGTTATTCTTTCATTTTTGAAAATAATTAAATTAATTATAAACATGATATGAAAGATCCTATACAACGGTTTCAAGATCTTACTTTTTTATCTAAATCATTGATTATATTCTATAAGACTAGATTTCTTCGTTGAATTGATCCTACAAAAATCAGTGATCATGGTAATAATTAAAGATTTGTGCTGGCCCAACAACGCTTCTGATATGCTCAGAACCTTCTGTTTTTCAGAAGCATGTGGAGTTTTTAAAGATGAACTTGAGGTCATGTGGCTAATCATGCTCAAGACACCATTTAGTGGAATCTAGGTCTGTGAAATTATAATGTTGTATCAGATAAGTTTCTTCATTTTTTATTTATTATATTGAGAATATAGTCAGGGAATAAAAAAATTGGAATTTGGTAATGGGATTTTCCATGGAGTAGCAATCCAACATACATGAAAATTCATAATTGGCTCGAATGGAAATTAATTACTACTCGATTTTGGAAACTAAAATTGATTTGTTTCCACTTTTGGGAGATTTATATGAATTTTGATATCACTATTTTCATGAATGGGGGTAACAATATGATGAAACACAATTATTGATTGTTTTCCATCTCATTTATCATTTTATGAACCTGCTTGAGTTTACATGATATCAATCATTCCATTTCCCATAGGATGAATTTCTTGATTTCATGATGTTGTGATTAGTGTTGTTCTTGACATAACTACTATTGTGAAAGGAATTATTATAATAGAATTTGAAAAAATGTTCTGTACATAGACTACCTATTATATCATAAGCACCATTTTCGTGAATGGGTTATAGTAGAAACCCTGAGAATCCGATTGTCATACGTTTAGTTAGGGACCAAGACTCATAGGGACTAAAACATGTTATAGTATAGAGTATGTGGAAACCATATTTCGATTCATGAGAAGTAAAAAAACTAATGGATCTAGATTGGTGAAACATTTGGTTCAACCATTTTAAATTGAATTGTGATAAAAAATATGAAATGAAAAAACACAAATGAAAATATTACTTGTGAACAAAAACAAGATGTTGCATTAAATTTTAATCTAGCAATAGGCAGTGTCTCGAAATACTTTTGTTATTGTTCTTATTATATTCTATAGCATTTTGGAAAAATGAATTTTGGTTTGAAAATATATTATGTTTTTTTCATGGATACCCTTTTAGATGTATTCATTGATATGCATCTTTTCTAAGGAAATGTTTGGAATTTTAGAGGCATGTATCCACATAGACCTCCTGTGGATCTTGAGGAAGGTGTAAACAACAAAAATCTGAAGGAGGAGGGACATGGTCTACTAGTGGATGATCCTATATTGTCAATTGTGACACAAACTATTTTACAAAGAATATGTGACAATTCATAATTATGTGATGTGTTTTTCCTAATCATGTAGAATTTTCAGGGTGCATCATTACATTCCTATTCTATAAAAGAGAAGACTCATGTTTTCTAGTAGCAGGACCCTCCCATGTTATCATAGGATTGTGGTCTATAAGCTAATATAGTTTTGATGTTTATGCATCAGGAGATACCACCATAGTGGGTAGTAAAGCACACATCATATATTCTACGAGGAGTAGAAATGTACTGGTGGGATGTTATGAACAAGACCGACTAGCTACGTGTTATGGTTTGGGATGAGTTCCCATCTAGGGTAAATTAATACTTTTACCCTTATATTATAAGGGTAGAGAGGTATTGTTTGTTCATTATTTTGGAGGTGGGAACTAGGAAAGATATAGAGTACTCGACACATATTACAGAACTATAATGTTTTGTTCTAATATACATTTATGATTATTTATTGAGGGACACAAGCTTTGAGGAATGTCACTGAAATGATGTTTGATCATTGGTAAACATGTTTATATTGGCCTAAATTTCAGAGATATTAAATAACTCACAAATCATAGAGAATAACATGAGCTAATCTAGGGTCCTAGAGAAGATAAATTGAGTATCTCGACCCAGTAGTTTGATTTAAAGTGGAAATAAGTGACGCTTTGTGGATTCCATGGAGTTGAGCACCATAAAGGCTCTAGGTTTTGGCAGTGCAATTTTATATTTTTATTATGAAAGATGGGAAAACCTGATAAATTAGTTTCATTATCAACCAGTCGAGTGTTGAACTTGTGGTGGGATAGACCACATGGAATTTTTCTTACAGGAGATTCCCTCTAGTGGTGATTGGTAGGTGGCTAGATCTAACACAAGAATCAGGATCAGGGTTCAAAGTTTCATGTCTAGTAGGGAGAAAGAGCTGTACTCATCCATCATGACAATGTATTGGATCTCCTTTATGGGGAATATAGAAATCAGTTGTAGAAAGATAAGAGAGTGGGCCTACTCAGGGATATGAGGTTGATCCATAGGGTCACAGTTCAAGATAGATGTATTCTATATAGCCTACACCAAAAGAGGATTGAACCCGACTATCAATGGAGATACGTACAAAAACAGTATACTCAAAACTAGAATCTTCTCTTTTTTGATATAGTTTCTTCACATAGTTTTGCTACTGAATCTAAGCTAGAGAAACTTGGTATTGTGATTCAGTTTTTTGAGGGTGTTATGATGATAAAAACTATA
Source organism: Viscum album (assembly GCA_963277665.1). Lineage (NCBI taxonomy): Eukaryota > Viridiplantae > Streptophyta > Magnoliopsida > Santalales > Viscaceae > Viscum > Viscum album. The sequence continues at coordinate 1,330,331,740 of OY728163.1, forward strand.
TTAGAGAATAGAATTAAGGTTGTATGTCATTGTAGTGAGTTCTTCATAGGGTTGGTTTGTGTCACTTTTCCTATAATCATTTCCCTTGAGATTTCAATGTTGTATGACATACTCAGGATGAATTGGCATGTAGCATATTCAGACTATGTTAAATGATATCAATTAGGGGCAAGATTTACATCACTAGAGCATATAGTGTATTTTCATTAGGGTGAAAAGGATTTCTAGGAGAGTTTATTTAGACTATAGAATCATGGTAAATATAGGATGATTGGACAAATATCATGTTTGTATTTGGATGATCACATAACATATTATGAATAATTTTCTTGAGAGGTTGTTCATTTTAAGGATGTTTTCTCAGATAAAATTTCTTGTTTAAAGCATAATATATAGGTTGAGTTGTCCATAAAAATAATTTTATAAGAAACTTTAATATCAATTCCAATATATAATATGACCACTATAGAGAAGAATGATCTCAAGAGGTAGCATAATGATTTAGAGGAACATGTGTTTATTTGAACAAGTAATTCTTCATAGAGATAATTGGTCAGTTTTTTGTGGAAAATGATGATGTTACGCTTAGCCTATGCCTGCATTACATGAAGTTAAACTAGTTGAAATTTAATAATAGATATCAGGTTCCTTGGATAGATGACTAGTTTGATCAGCTTTGAGAAGCTCGGGTATTCTCAAAAATTGATTTGGGGCTTGGATACCATTAGGTGAATGTACAACTAATAGACATTCCTCATATAATGTTTTAGAGTATGTATGGTCAATATGAGTATATTGTTATTCCATTCAGTCTACTGAATGCACCATCATTTTTCATGGTTCTCATGAACTAAATATTCGATCCTTACCTATTTATTTTTTGGTTATTTTTTTGAAGATATCTTTTTTTAATCTCACAATTGAGATGACAATTCGAAACATCTCGAGATTGTTTTTGAAACATTAAGACATAATTAGTTATATGATATTCTCACAAATTTACACTCGTGGATGTATTAGTTATATTTTTCAGGTCAAATTATCTAATTTATAGTAGTATATATTGATCCAAATAATGTGAGAGATTTAGTTTCTGCTGAATAGACCTAGAAACCAATTATGATATAGTGTTTTATAAAACATTAGGGATATTATATGAATATTATATAGGAATTATCAAGAAATGTAGTGTCTTTTATGGTCTCAACAATGAAGGTTATGTTGTTTGTGTGGTCAGATAAAGAGATATCCATTTCATGAATGAAAGGGATATTGACTTCAAAACCGGTACTAAATCTACTAGAGGATAGAAGAATATTCACTACGTTTTGGGATGATCTTGGTATCAGTATAGGAGAAGTGATGATGTTGGGGAATAGAATCATGGAATATGACTCTCATAAACTACTTACACATGAGTGGAACTACCCAACACAAAATATCATGTTACATACAGTTGTTCACACATTGGCCTATTCGAGAAACAATTAATTGGGAGAGTGTTTTGTGGTTTACACAGAACAAACAAACATGAACCATATTTTCAAATAGAATTATATGAATATGAGGTAGAGAAGGTGGGTTGAGTACATAAATTAATTTTTACATTGGGCTTTCCTACACATCTGGTAAATGAAATGAAATTGTCTATAAACACTATAGATAAACTTATATATAGTCTGTTTAGCCATCCATTAGTTAGTGGTACCTTATGGCCATGTTTTTAGAGATGTACATAGAGGCATAGTATGGTCTGTGGAAGGAATATATTTAATCATTATCTTTATCATCTACCATATTGGATAGAGTGATGGTGAGATAGGTATTAGATTCAGAATGACTTGTCTTAAGGGAGAGTGTGGTTGGTGAGTAACCATCTCCTAGTTGAAATGTGGGAAAGGATATGATCTGACATATACATGGTTGAATTTGGGTTCTAGTGGATATAAACTTGGAGATCATGTGAGAGATTAATACCTCATTTTATTATTTTTATCCTGATATTATATATATTTACTAAGATTTACAACGAATGTACTAGTGGTCAGGTATGAAACATGAGGTATCTAGTGTAGCAATGAGGTGTCCTAGTTCTTAGTAGGTAAATTTATAACATCAGAGACCCGATAAACTTTTTTAGTAGTTAAATTTTTTTAGTAGAAATGATATGAGGTGTTGATGGATTTCGTGATTGGTTTTCCATGGTTTTCTCAAGACATTGAGGTTGTGTATAATGTTGTTGATTGGCTCATCAAGGTTTCTTATTTCATGTCAATCAAGGATTAAATCAGTGTGTACGAATCTATGGTGTTTTATGTCAATGTTATAATAAGATATTAGGGGGTCCCCCTTAATATCAGTTTAGATAGGGATTATCAGTTTACATATAATCTCTTGTAGAGTATACATAGAGAACTATGTACACCAGTTATTTTTATCACATCATACCAAACTCAGAGTGATGGAAAATCATATTGTACGGTAAATGTTCATGAGGATTTTGTTACCATGTGTCATGTATTTAAGGGGCTCTAGGGAGAGGGACATACCCCTTTTAGGGTTCTAATGGAATAACATATATTTTGTTACGATACTTATGTGACTATATTAGGATTATTGTGGTAGTCCAATTATATCACCCTTACGAAGGTTAGAAGAAGGAAAGGAACCTTTACTGGGACAACATATCATACAGGAGACTTCTGAGTATATAGAATTAATTTATAATTGTTTTCTTACTAAATAGTATTAATAGATATATTATACCAATAACTGTATATGATCCCAAACGATGGAGGTGGAAACCATTCCATTTAACATTTCTCACCATGGCTGGGACATAGACAGATCAAGATAGATTATATGATTTATCTATGATATGTTGGTCCATTCACCATTCTAGATAGAGTCGGGACAATTTCCGAATGACTTTATTTATCTAAAATGTACTGATCCATCCCGGACTTCTTCCACATATCCAAGATGTGCCATTATCATTCAGACCCATCTCATTATTTTCAGCACGATGAGGTGGAGATGATGGAATATGTATCTTTTGAGGAACATCGTACTTATATTGTTGATAAGATCACAAAGGTTCTCTTATTACAGTTAGTTCCTCAAGTAGAGCTGCTTTGGTAGCGCACCAATTTATAAGAAGAGGCATTGGAGCAAGTGACTAATGTGCATTATCAGTGGATGGTATTATTATCTGGAGATTTTTGACTACCCTGAGATGTAAATTTGACAATGAATTTCTTCAAGGAGGGAAGATAGTATCATCCCATGTTTTTATACTAGGTACGAATCACTCTCCAATAAGATTCTTATACTCTCGATATCTACCCCATGTCCTCTTCATTGCCCTCAATTGCTATTCCCTTCATTCATATTTCTGGAGCCATCATGAACATATCCCAGCACGGTTTCCCTCGATCCAACCTTGATGACTTTGGATTCTATTGGTGGTTGCTTCCAACGATATTATACATATTTTTTATGTGTTTTACATTTTTGGGGATCCTTTATCTAATGAATCTTTAGTCACACATAACATGTAATTCTTGTTATCCTTCCTTATCTACTCTTATTTCCACAGTAGTCATACAAGACCCCCTTTATGGTAAATCACAATGATGATTTTGGTGGTTTGGGATGGTAATGGTGGTTGGAATGATGGGTTTTCCACCCATATTTATCCTTTTTTTTCCTTTTTACATTTTTTCCTTTAGATTTAGTTTTTTGTTTGTGACATCCTTTTAGGGTTACAATATGTCTCAAGTGGTTCATTTAAATTTTCTGTATTTTGGTTTCAGTTTATCTAGGTTTAAAATATTTGGAAGGCATTCCAATATTCTATGGTAGTTATTTTATAGGTTTTGGATGGTGATGGTGGTTTCCTAATAGCATATGATTTCATTATTTATTCCATGTCGACAATGATGGTTTCATGGTAATGGTTCAAGGGGACAATTTTTTCCTCTAAAATTTTTGTTCACTCGTTGGTGGTTTCGATGGAATGGTTCGGTGGATATGGTGATAGTTAGAGCACGTTGTTAAATAATTACTCCTCTTTATTATATTTTCTAACTATAGTATTCCACCACCATTATCCTATTTAGACATGCATAGTGGTTTCCATGGTTTATTGAGAAGTGTATTTCGAGTGGTTGACGATGTTGTAGGAGGTGACTATATTATTGGATCTGTCAATGTCGTTGGGTCCCCATTAGGATTTTTATTCATTTTTTCATTAAGCATAATTGATAGGTGATTTTCATGGTTTAGATGTCCCATGATGTTTTTTATAGTGTATCTAATGATGAAACAATGATTTCGTTGAAAATGATGAGAAGTTAATAGAGATTAGTTCTCACTAGAAATGGTGAGGGTGATGTGCATGGTTTTAGTCAGGATGTGCAGTGCAAGGTGTTTTTTCAATAGAGTTATTTTTTTTAACCAAGGTGGTAATGATGATGTAATTTTGATTTTATATTTTGAAAATATATTTCAATTTTTTGGTCAATGGCTTGAGATTTTGGGGTTGCATGAGGCTAAAGAGGAATTAATAATTTTGATAAGGATGTGATGACGATGTATACTTGAGAAAATGTTTTTATATTGATTTTTAAAATATGGTCATAGAGTTTTTATGATTGATTATGTAATCATAATTTATTTATGTAATAAAAATATATTTTAATATTTATGTGTACAAATATCATTAATCTACAATGTGTATTTTAGGAAATGTTTTTTAAATATTTGGATGGATTGAAGTCATAAACATCTCAATGGGGTATGGGTCATATTTGGATCCTAGAGGATTGTGTCTTGGAATATTAAGAAAGGTTGCACAGTTTTTAAAGGTCAGGTGGGGTAGTTCATATGGTTACTAATAACTGTGACATGCTAGATTATGGGTGCTACAGACCCTGAGGTTTGAGGAAACCATGCAAATAGTGGTGCATACCTGTGTGGTGGCCTATGTAGTTTTTGAGAGTGGTATAAAAAACAACTGGTTCATGGTTTTAAAAACCATGATTACTAACCACATTTGTTGCCCCACTTTATAGTGAATGGAACATGGTTGGTCAATCGTTTGGCCAACCATAAGGAGAAACCATGAGGGCCAATGTTTTTGTTGAAAATGACCATTTTTCCCATAAAAATATTTAAATCTAAACCAATTTCTTCATTTAGTCCATCAGAAAACATTGATCCTTTTGATATATGTTGGAAAAAAAATTGATAGATTTGGGTTACATTTTTCCATGTGAACGTATAATTGAGTGCTGATCATCTAATTAGACCTTTTCTGGTATGTACTCGATTCCAGTAAAGTCATTCTCCATTATCTTTTGTTTGAAATATGTTATTTTGGTGCAACATAATATGCCATTATTTCATGATTTTCATACATTATTCATTATTTCATTGATCTGAGTTGAATTAGAGGTCAATAATGGATGAGAAATCTAAAATATACTTTTGGTATCTGGTTTATACTATTAAATAATGGTTAAATCTATAATAGAGATGGTGTTCATTGAATTTTAGGCTTGGATTTTCTATGGAGGCATAGTAATTAGTTGTATAATTGAATTAAATGAATTGGAACATGGTAGGGATTCCCTCTATTTATTTTGAGATGTGATGGGTTTGGTTTCCCCAACGTAGGCCACAAATGGTCTGTCCATGTAAAATTACATTCCATTTACTTTTATTAAACCTCCCATGGGGGGAGATAGTGCTTTATTAGTTATAAGAAGCATAGTAACAAAATACAAGAATTTAATTTGTATATTTGAAGATGGCTAGTCTATATTTTCATGTGTTAATATGATATAGATTGATTGACCTTCTAGAATGGTTAATTTTGAAATTATGTAGTCTCTTGGCATGAAATGTTAATTTAATTGAATGATGAATATTTTGAATGGTTTCCATGGGTGTGATACACTAGGGGCTATGATAGCGATAGACAGTTACTTGGACCTATCAGCTCCATAGATTCTAATTTTGTGGGAATCCTTGGGCATTCTACCCCTAGAATCTGGTTTGGTTGGTCTTCCAGTGGACATAGTCAATAGACATAGTCCTTAGACCCCAATTACATAATAATGTATTTTCCATCGTGATTCTACTGGGATTCAACATGGATGACTTGATTCAAATTACCATGGATCTGTCCTTATTGGTCAAACACTTTTGATTATATGGCTCAACATTGACTAATTGTGAAAATTTGGATTGTATCACAAGGCCATGGTTGAAATTGAATTTTCCGTTACATGGATTAGATGTTGTGGTTATGATATATTGTGTATATAGTTAGGTCGTGGTGATTACTTATATTTTACAAACTAATGCCTTATTATTATTTTTCAGTGAACCTTGTTTTTCTATAAAAGTTCATTTGTTATGTAGTATACATTCCATCTTAAAATTTATACCTTCAAAACTACTAATCATATATTACACAACCATGTTATATTTTTGTCACTTTAGGTGGATAGATAATGAAATTGTTCCTAAAGACCTATTTTGGCCACTGTTTAGTACCCAAAAATAATATATGGTTTTAGGTAGGGACTTGGGGATGTAACCCAAGTTAGATTTTTTAATTTTTTTTGCTAACAAATAAAGGATCATTGGAAGGAGATAATGATTATTATGATATTCATAAATATCATTTTATTATTATTTTTATTTAGACCCATATAATGTAATTTTTATTTGTATACATGATTTGGATTCATTGTAGATACATGAAATGGTTATCATTGTATATGATATTTTTTGTAGCATTATTGTATTTATTTGTCTTATGGATTCTCAAATTTTGTATGATTTATTTGAAGCTATTGATATTGATTTTTTTATGTCTACCAATGTGTTACAAACTGGTAAGTGTGAATAGTCTCCCCACATATACACCATAGGACCTCACAACTAGTTATAATCCTCGGGAATTTTGGCAGATATATTTTAGTCCATGTGTACAATTAGGGTTGAGTAACCATTTAGGGGAATTCATGTCTAGGATGTTAAAAAATCATTAATTCCTATATATTTCAATGGATAATAGTTCCAAGGTTTTTCAAATTCTAAATTATATAAAATAATCGTTAAATAAAAGAAAATACTAAAAAATGATGATTTATTGGAAGCATAATTGAATATAATCACGAGACTAACATGGATGGAAGAATTGATAATTTAAAATAAGGTTCTAACCATAAGTGATAATTTCTGACACATAAATATAATACTCCAAGGGGAATATAGAGTTTATTGATAAAACTATTATTCTTGAAATACATGTATATCAATGAAATATGAAGGTATAAATATTCTACTAAATTCATTTAATAATATGATAAAAATACTAGTGCATGTTTAATTAACATGTTTGGATGGGAAGAATTAGTAGTAGAAGAGGATATGAGGATGTAATCACTACCTTATATGGTTGAAGTAGATGAATATAGACTTAAAAAACATATATTGTTTATATCTAAGACATATTTTAGTAAGATTGTTTTATATAATAATATAATATACAATTACTTCACCTAGTTATAAAAGAATAAAATGGAAAATTATAATTATATATATGAAGTTATTAATATTTGTGGGGATGTATTATTATGGGTTGAGGTAATATTCTAACAAAAAATTTCTTAAGAGTCATTGTTAATAATTAACATAATGAAAAATAATTGTTGAATATTTATTATCAAATTGAATCCAAAGGAAGATATAGTTGGAAAAGGACATTCATTACATGATAATTAGGTGGAGAAACAAAAGTATATAAACACACAATATCCTTGTAAGAAACTGTGGGATACATATTGATTAAGGTGTTCCCCTATATCAGATGTGTGCCCTTCCAAATCTTTGAAATATGAATATTATGAGTATAATTCTTGTAACATTGACACATCATCAAGGATTTATTATTTTATTATCCCATTTACTTAAAACCAATGAATTATCCATGTTTCATGCATGTATTTTATTTCATAATTTTTTTTGTTGTGGCTCCCAAAAAAGTGGGTAATTAGGAAAAAAATTGAATACCATTATTTCCAAGAGAGAAATATTCCATGCATAACATAATATAATAAGTATAAAAGAAGTTTCCTTTATTGTTAAACCCCTCAAAGGGTGACTTGGAATGAAAAAATAATAATATTAGAGTGAAAATGTAGTAAGTTGTTATTAAATTTTTTTTGTGTTTGAAATTATTGAACATATAGATCCTATATTGATTCCCCGAATCATAAATGTTACTGACTGTAATTTCATTAAGAAGGATTTTTTTATTCATATAACATTTTGGTTATAATAAGGTCATTAAAAATGAAGATAATATGACTATTACTAATGAAATGATTCATAATTTATGGAGAGAGATGTTGTTGATGTGTAATGTGTTTATTGATGTTTAAAAAAATAATGTATTGTTGTACTACTTATGAGATAGAGATTTATTTGGATGTTTTTATGATGTTTCGATATAAGAAAATAATATTGGGCATATAAAAATTTTATGTGTTTTTTAAATTGATATTCATAAGAAACAGATTATATTTATACTTAATATAGACTTATGTAAAAATTATATAAGAATTAAAATATGAAAAAACATTCTCAAAATAATTATTATCGAAGTATAGAGAATAAAAATTATAGTTTTTATATATATATTAATCAAAAATGGTTATTTATAACGAATATAAATCGTCCATTTTGTATTCCCAGTTGAATATTAGATAAAATGGGGATAACATGAAAATAATATAATAGAACTGTTCATAATGGTACTCTTATTACAATAATAAAGATATATTTTTCTCTAAATGAATTAAAAGATTACTAATAAATATTTATTAACATATATTATGGATTATTTAATGATATATTAGTGGAAAATAATTCTTACAAGAGTTGATGTTGTCTAAAATAATAATTAAAATTGCATGTGAATGAAATTTTTTGTAAAAAATTATATAAATGAAATACCGGTTTATGGAATAAATAAAATAAACAAAATGGAAAAATATATTGTAAAATTACGGAATGATCTTATATAATTTTGTTATTAGTGGTTGAAAACTATTTATATAGAATATAATCTTTAGTATGAGATTAGAAATTTCTAATTTTTAGGGAACTAAAAGAATAATTATCTTGAGGGAAGGAAATAGTATTGGAGTTATATATGTAATATTGATGATTTTAATTGCAGACATCAAAGGATAATGACTAGTTAACCAAAATTATATAAATAAAAAAAAATTATTTAATATACTAAGAAATGAGGTTGTTATTTAAATTGAATAGTTGGGTTGTCTTACTATGTTTTGGTTGTAATTTTCACCTACTTGTAACCTCATGAGTTTATGGAGTGGGATAAATATTTTGACCCATTTGTGGTTATAAAAACTATTTAGTGATCTATTTAAATAAATTCTATGAGTTTCCCTCAGACAAAGAATTTTTAAGTTGTATTTCAATGCTAGGAATGTACATTGGGGTATCAAATGCGATTTGGGTGTAATAGAGGATGGAAAAAATGAATTTTAGGGTGAAAAAATGGGGTTCAAGGATTGGACTAACTATGTGGCCTCCCAGAGGATACAGTGCAGCCCTTATTCACTGTGAGCAGTTTATCAAACCATAAAATGCAGTAAATAAAGTCATGTTAGTGGTTTTATAGTTTTGGAAGAGGATTCATTTATTGTTTTCTTGTAGTTTGGAAAACATTGTGTGCCAACCGTACATGGTGAGGTGCCTAGACAGTGGGTTCCTTATTATTTTGGATAGTATTCTAGACTATGTGTTCATAAAATCCAAGTCACATAAAAATAATAATTTTCCAATATTCCTCTTCCTTCAATTTATTTTCCACTTCATTAGCCATTATTTCTCTTTCATAGAAAGGTGGCTCCCATTATTTTTTATCTCACCTATGATTTGGTATATCTACCTCATCATAGTTATGATATGAGTTTCATTCTTCTCATTGGAAATTCTTCATTAGGACCTTAAATATTCTACCTTACTTTCTATTTCACTCTATAAATATGGATCACAATAACTATTCATCTCATTTACCTGCTTTTTAGGGTCTTTGTCAAAAATTCAAGTTTATTTTGAATCAGCTCGATTTAGAGGATGATATGGGATGAGAATATATCTTCCAGTTTAATATAGGTTTTTCATATATTTCTATTGGATATTTATCATGTTTTGGAAGTTTTTCTTGGACTGTTCTATTGGATAGTTTGTGGGTGATACTACAAAATTTATGCTTTATTATAAATGAATTTATTGATTAGATGGGATTCCTTTGGGTATTCATGTGCTCCCAAACCAATGATTTACCCAATTTAGAGGCTACATACCATATGAGATGTTTTGTATTGGTGGGTTATTTAAATTATAATTATTTTTTACATTAAAGGTGAAGAGTTAAATGGGAACAAGATTTGAATGGCCCGAGGATTAAGATAATTTTGACTATTTTCATGAGGTGGTGTATTTTACCATGTTGGGAGAGGGTATAATTATATTTGGGATGTTGATAACAGGTTGGGATAATTTTTCATCTTGGTAGAGAAATGAGGTCGTCAGGTTACGGGCATGTCCCATTGGATAATGGATGGTTTTGACCATCAGGCATAGATACAATTGTGTTGGGTAACAAGGTGCTAGTATGACGTGGATTAGATAGGTTGTTCATGACTTCTAGCACCATGATTAACTAATATGTCATATTATTCATGTGAACAAAAATTGGAAAAATATAGTGAGGTGGTTCTGACCACTCATGTGGGTAGAGGCCTCAATTAGATGCATCTATGGATAGTGTTGACCAATATTGGGCTTGGAGGTGTTTGTCATAGAAATCCACTTTGATGGTGTGTATCCATCATTGGATAGTGTTGTGACCATCAGCTGGGGGATGATGATGATGATCATTTATTGATTTTTTTAGGATGATATTATTTGGGAGAATAGATATCGTTGTTCCTAGGGTCGTCTGTTGTGGAGAAATGTTTTTACTATTTGGTGGAAAGACATCAATATGCTATGCGATGTTGAGTAGAGGGATGACAAGGAATTTTGAGATATGGTTTGTTGGGAACATGTACATATTGATTGTGATTTCTTTTAAGGCTCAGTTTATACAATTTTGACACAAGGATTCAATTGTAACAAGGTGTCAATGATACCTTTATAAGAGGTTAATGAGTTCACATCCACTTGCTACTCTATAAGGGATGCCATAGGATTAATCATAAGAATATTCACCAGTACAATTATATATAGGTAGACATGTTGTTGTAAGCCATATATAAAATTAGGGACATGTGGTTTATTGTCATTGGGGAATGTTGGTTGTCGCCACATTAGGATCACAAGGGAAGAATGTATTTCATTATTCATGTGTGTATTTCAATTTCATTTATTTTTAGTACACACATTCATTATCATATTTTTAGGAAAGGAACACATTGGTGGTGGAAGGAAAATATTTTTTATCTCACGCTACACATTCCGCTCATAATTTGTGTATAATTTATTCATTTTTGATTTGGTATGGTTTTGTGTTTTTTAGATGGACCTTAGAGATAATATTGGGAAATTTATCGTGTGATGGATATAATGAATACTTGGATGTTTCTACATCAGTAATAGAATACATTGTCATATTTTCATTTTATTATAGTAGGCTTATTATATGTCTGTACTGATTGTTCTCCACATGTGACCCTAATTAATTATTATTGTCTAGTATGACTTGACATGAATGAATTCTTCTTCCAGTGGTATCATGAGGTGTTTTATTATATAAATGATATATTTTATTATATTAATTACAAAATATTACTACTACTTTCTTCCTCTATTATGGGATACTGTTTTAGTTTTTCATAATCTCTCTTCCAATTCCATATGTATCTATAGATCATTATTAATATCATCTTCTCCATGAGGTACAGTTTCCCCAATGTCAACTCTTTAATCCATGCCTTCTAGTTGGAAACCATAGGAGTATGGGGATGGTTGTTTGATGGTTTGTGTTAAAATTTATGTGAGAAATATTTGTGGGGAAATACAAGTCGTGGTGCTACAGATGATAATAATGGGTTTTTGTTTTGAATTTTTGATCGTAATATTTGGTATATATTATAATGTAGATTTGGATGTATTTGAAACTGTAGGATCGAAATAACAATGTAGATGCTCAATATACAAGAGGGGGGGGGGTGAATTGTACACATTAAAAAATTCATTTGGAACCTCTAACGTTGCTTATGGATAACTATGTTTCCTTAGACAAGGAAAAAATAGGTTTAACAAAGTTAAACAAAGAAAATTCACAACACCTCTGTTCACCAACTGAAGAATTGAAACCAAGGTTTACAATATAATATTATACCTTAAAGCATATAGAATCTTAAACTAATCAGAGTACAAGTGTAAGGAAATATAAGAAGGTTATACTTTCCATACAATACAATATGAAGCGGAAAAACAGGTAGTAAAACTACAAGTAACAAGATATGAATCTTTTAACCCAAAGAGAAGGGTATCCAAAAACCTTGGATAACGGTCCCTTGATTTATACTTTCATGAAAGTATGTATTACCCACACCAGGGTAAGTCCTCAATACGAAGATCGGAATCTCTGTCTTACTATCCCAGCAAGCCCTCAACTTCAAGGTAGTTGGAACCTCTATCTTCCTCAGCAAGGAATCCCTCAAACTTCAAGGTAGTCAGCACCTCTGTCTTCCTATCCCCGGATGTCCTCGAATGTAATCACCAACATCCGGAGTCGCATGAAGCAATCAAAACGAGCAGTTCAGTAAGTACAAGGCATGAAAAGCTTCTCTCTATAGAAATCACCTTAACATCATGTGTTCTCTATATCGATCAACTTCATTCATTCAATTTTTTGAGCTCTTTCAAATGAGCTCCTATTTATAGGAAAATTTCCAAACGGTCGGCTCCCTCTTCCAACAATCATATTTTCCATGAAATTCGGAGGGACCTGTACATATGTAACTCAACCAACGGTTAATTAAAAACAGAATAGATGACATAGTTTTATATCAAACCATGTATAACTAAATGTACGACATCATTTTGAAATGAAGAATATGTAAGTAAAAGCTAAATAATATTTCGGAGTGTTAAGGAAGTAAACAGTTCGGAGTCTAACCAAAATGATGTTAGGAGTCTATGATTAAGAAATATTTGGTATCTATTTTATAGGAATTCGGAGTCTGGTTTCACCAGAGATCAGATTCTGAACTTGCAGAGTTCCGAGTCAAACTTTTTAAGAGTTTGGAGTCAAACTGTTTAATAGTTCAGAGTTGATCTACATAAGAGTTCGGAGTCGGACTCCTTGAGAGTTCGGAGTCGAACATCTTCAGAGTTTGGATTCGAACTACATAAGAGTTCGGAGTCGAACTACTTGAGAGTTCGGAGTCGAACTACTTGAGAGTTCAGAGTCGAACTTCTTCAGAGTTCGGAGTCGAACTTCGTCAGAGTTCAGAGTCGAACTACCTAAGAGTTGAGAGTTGAACTACTTAAGAGTTCGGAGTCGAACTACTTAAGAGTTCGGACTAGAACTACTTAAGAGTTCGGAGTCGAACTCATGAATGTTCAGATTCCAGAATTTGGATTTGAACTACATTATAGATCATATCCAGAATTCGGATCCTAAAAAACAGAATTCTCCAAGTCTTTTCATTATATGGCTCATGGTTTTTGGGTATGAATCCGGTTTTTGAATTTAGGAAAAATATATCTATGTATATGAAAATATATGTTATGGTAAATTTCCATAAAGATGTAAATTTTCCTTATGGGGGTAAAAATAATATTTTCTTAAGTATAAGGTGTTTGTGATTTTCCAAACAAGAAGGAATGGAAAAGTCATAAGGAAAACCTTATTGACTCAACAATCTCACCCTTTTTCGAAAGCACAAACATCCTTTGGAAAAAGCATATAAGGATTTTGAAAAAATTTCATTAGACTTTGAAAATTAAAACTTATCTCCCTTTTTTCATGGATAGAAGTGAATACAACTAACTCCCCCTTAGGCATTGAAACTCTAAGGATTGTATTCTGAGTTTCTGTAGTAGTGTTTTCATTATTGTAAGAATGAAAAACATCATTGTGGGAAACTCCACCTTTCTTTAAGGATATTTCTCTTAGAAAATTTTCCTTTCTCCTCCTTAGGAGTATTTCTTTTTTCCTTATCCCCTTTGTGATTTTCAAAAAGAATTGAAGGGAATGGAAAAAAAATTATGGTACCTGAAACATTAGTATATAACACGATACAACCAACCATATAACCATTTCATATGAGTTGGGAAAAAATTTACAAGGAAATATAACTACAAAAAAAGATCAGAGTGGGTTCATTTGTCTTCCTTTTCTTTCAGAATGAGCTGCTTTAACAAGGCTTTGAGTTTCCTCAATTATCTTTGATCTTCCACTCGTTCCCTCTCCAAGGCTTTTAGATTTTCTGCTTGAGCTTTTAAATCCTCAGCCTGAGCTTCCAAGGATTCTTTCTGCTACTTTATTATCTCATCTTTCTTTCCTATCTTCTGCTGAAACTCCATCCGGAAATCTCTTTCAGTTTTACAATTTTGAGATACTGAGTTGTGCTTCTCATTCAGATCCCTAACCTGTTGATTCCGAAATTTTTTCTCCTGGGTCAACTTCATCAAAATCTCATTAACCCTTTTATCCTCCATTTCAAAAGAATTTTGAACTTCAGCTTGAAAATTCTCAATGTGAACTAAATATTAATCAAATCTCTTAGATCAGTTGGTTACCATACCGCAGGACTTCATATGCACGTCATAATTGATCAGAAAACTATTCTATTCAGCTTCCAACATCACAAACTTATCCATGATCATGGATAAAGATTCAGATTTCTGATTCATAGATTTTTGTAGCAACTGGAATATGGAATCTATTGTTGGAATAATTGGAATGGTTTCCACCAATATCCTTAAAGATTGAACCACAAAATCATGCCCGTGAGATGATGATTATGAATCAGAAACTTTGCTTGGAGATTGATCTTCTTCAGCTTGCACCAAATTTCTTCTAAAGGTACCACCACCCTCTTTCCTCCTGATGAGATCTTTTATAGGTGTCTCTATGAGATCTTTCTTCCCATTATCAGATTTCAGAATGGGTTCCACATTAGGAGATACTTCCTCGGATTCAAAAACTTGAACAATTTGATCTTCATCTGGTTTCTATTTTTCTTGACCTTCATCAAGAAAATTCCTCTAATAGGACTCTTCTTCATCATACAACACATTTTCTTCTTCTTCTTAATGTTGCTTTCTAACTTCCTCATCTCCCTTAGCTGATGTAACTATCTTTTCAGATTCAGCCTTATATTTGTAGTTCTGTAGTTTCTTGATCAATGTATCCAGATATTCACTCTCCTCTTCTTCCTCTTCTTCAACGTCTTCCTCTACTAATTCAGCAACATCCTTGTCACCTTCTATAGAAATTCCTTTACCCTTTTCCTTTTCCGGAGTGACATAGTTTTTGGCTGGAGTTTCTGGTAAAGAAGGTTCAACACCAAAATATTCTGGAACTGGAAGCATTTCGGAAGCATACTTTGTATCTTTCAGCAAAGATCGCACCAGTTCAGGTACATACATCTTCTTTCTCATTTTCTTTTCCTTCGATTATCTCTCTAGCTCCTCAATAGCTTTTTCCTTTAAGGATTTAGCCTAGACAGGGTCCAGTCCAAATTGAGAATCCCCTTCATTCCTCATTTCTTTATCTTCCCTCTACTTTGCTGCTACTTCATCTGTATATGTTTTCTGATTCTTCGTCTTAGGGAGAGCAGATTGAGTTTCCTTAGCCTGATGAATTTCTTCATCAGTAACCACTTCCATAGCCTTCATCTTCTTCCATTTCATCTTTGATGGTTTCATAGATTGTGTTTCTTTTTCAGCTGCTTGAAACTCCTCCACAGATAAGGGGTAAAATTCTTCGGATTCACTGGAGATTCCCATCTTCATCCTCTTAAGAGTATCATCACTGACTAGCATGAGATTGCAATTCTAGATCTTTGATTTGTAGGATACCTTGAAAGATTGTAAGCATCGAACTATCGTCTTAGATAACATGGCATGAAACATAATAATCTGAGCTCTCAGATTTCCTTCTTTGATATTCTTGATTGTAACCAAGACATGCCTCATCAGATTTATCTTTCTTAGATTTACCAAAAAAATCTATGACCTAGATATCACTCTTCTTCAGATTGTCATTATCTCCTCTTCTCGGAACCATAAAACCTTGCACCCATAGTTGGAGAAATATATTATTCGGAGTGAGACGAGAAATATTTATTGTTGAATCATACTTTAGCCCAAGACACTCCAGTGCCTTCTCCTTATTGAAACTCCCTTGCACATCCAGAAGTTTGTGAGAGCAGAATTTAGCTTATCCTTCATATGATAACCCAACTAAACTTGTTGCCTTAGTGTAAGAAAATTTATAATTCTTCCCATAAGACTTGAAAGAAAACCTCTCTCTACCATCTTCCATCAGGAAGGAAACAGACTCCTAAAACTCTATCAATAAATCAGTATAAACCAGATTCTGTTAATATAACGTGGCTATGCAGACATCTTCCCATCCATTCAGTCAAATATTCTTTGAAATAAGAGAATCATGCTTATAAAAGTCCAGGTGAACTTACCTTTCCCTGAAAACTAACCACTTTGAGATAGGTTTCACAGTTGAAATATCTTGAGAAGTTGTTTCAATAGATATTCGGAGTGAAGTGAACTGTAACATTCGGATCAGCTTCACAAGGTTCAGAACAGGACTTATGAGGAGCAGCAGAGCATTGTGACACAAAATCTTGAAAAACTGATGTGGGGAAAGTCTCAGGGTCCCCTTTATATAGGTAAATAATTTTACCGTTGGTCTTCCAAAATCCATCTAACGGTTGAAAAAACATTGATATGATCTGACGGTTGAGAACAATCCCACAAGGAAAATTTGACTCCGATCATTGGAGGGGCTTTTTAAAGAAAACATTCGGATTTGAGGTAAAACTAGAATCCGAACTTTTAAAAAACAAGGAAAATACCAGTAAGAAAAATTTGATTACAAAACTATAAGTAAAAAACTCATAACCTACAGATTAGAAAGAAATATTGTTCGTAATTGGTAATTTTTTTCTTGAAGAAAAAAACTTCATTACGAAAACACCAGTACGAAACCCTCGTTACGAAAATTCCAGTCCAAAAATTTCGTTATGAAAACTCTAGTATGAAAATATCCATTCCGAAACATATCAGTACGAAAATTCTATTCCAGATTTTTTCAGTACGAAGACTTCCATTCCAGAAGTTCTCATTCCGAGAATTTCAGTCCTGAAAATTTCAGTTCCGGAAATTCCCATTCCGTAAACTATGGTTTTAGAAATTTCCATTCCAGATGTTCAGTTCCGAAATATTTTTTTTAAAAAAATTACACTAACAATCAAATGTACTCCCACTATAAAGAGGAGTTTATTACTGTTAGGAGAATAATTCAACAAGAATTTAATGAAGAATTATTACCTTATAGTTATCATTCCTAACTTTTATTTATTGTATTCAAATCTATCGGTGGGTAATGAATTTGTGAAAATATCATCTAGTTGATCATGCATTCCAATAAACTGAAGAATGATATATACTTTAAGTGTGTGATCCCTAAGAATGTGATGCCTAATATCTATGTTCTTTTCATGAGAGTGATGAGTAGGGTTCTTACATAGGGAAATGGCACTTGTGTTATCACACAATATTTGAGTCTTAGTGAAACTAAAGCCATAGTCTGTGAGTGTGTGTTGCATCTATAACACTTGAGCAAAACAACATCCAGCTACTACATATTCGGTTTTAGCAGTGGAAAGTGCTACAGAATGTTGCTTTTTGCAGGACCAAGAAACTAATGAATCTCCTAAGAAATGAAAAGTTCCGGATGTACTTTATCTATCCATTCTACGTCCACCAAAGACAGCCTTAGAAAATATTTTTAAAACAAAATCATTTCCAGAAGTATAAAATAATCCTAGATCCATGGTTCCCATTAGGTAGTGAAAAATTATTTTCAGTGCCTTCAAGTGAGATTCCTTAAGATTGGATTGATATCTTACACATAAGCATACTGGAAACATTAAGTCTGGTCGACTAGCTGTTAAGTAAAGTAGACTTCCTATCATACCTCTTAAAGACTTTTGAACTACTAGTTTCCCAGCATCATCAAGATCTAAAGAGTTTTATGTTCCAATGGGAGTACTTATACTCTTAGTGTTGTCATAACCATACTTTTTGAGAAGTTCTTTAATATAATTATGTTGAGATATATAGGTTCCTTCTGGTTTTCGAGAAATTTGAAAACCAAGGAAAAAGTTAACTCACCCATCATACTCATTTCAAACTCAGACTTCACTAGACTTGCAAAATTATTAGTTAAAGATTGCTGAGTTGAACCAAATATGATTCCATCAACATAAATTTGAACAATCAAAACATTTTTCTTATCTTTCTTTATAAAAAGGGTTGGATCTGCATTTCCCTTAACATAGTTATATTGAAGCAAAAATCTTGTGAGTCTATCATACCATGCTTGTGGGGATTGTTTAATACCATACAAAGCATTGGTAAGTCTAAAAACATCATCATGATGTTTTGTATCTTCAAAACCAGGAGGTTGTTCAACAAAAACATCCTCTTGAACATAACCGTTAAGAAAAGCACATGTCACATCCATTTGAAAAAGCATAAAATTTAAGAAATCTGTAAAGGCAAGTAGAATATGAATAGATTCATGTATAGATACTGGATAATAGGTTTCTTCATAGTCTATTCTATCATGTTGATTGTAGCCTTTAGTAGTGATTCTAGCTTTATATCCTACTATGACACCATTTTCATCACATTTGTTTCTGAAAACCCATTTTACACCATCAACAGAAGTTTCCTTAGGTCTTTCAACCATGGCCCAGACTTTATTCCTCTCAAATTCATTTAGTTCATCTTGCATGGCTTTGATCCAATCATCATAACCTAATGCTTCATCAGTGATTTTTGGTTCTAATTGGGAATTAAATGCTAGATGTTCAACTTCATTTCATAAGGAATTTCTAGTCCTTGCAGGTTTATTTACATCACCAATGATAATATCATTGGGATGATTCTTAAGAAACACCTTATTTTGGTTTTGTAAAACCTGTTAATCAATATAGGGTAGAAATTCTTCTAGGGTAAATATTTCAGAAGAATATTCTTGAACATTTTCCTTATCATAAGGATCTTCTATTAAGGGTTGACAATCAGTTTTTGAAAACACATCCGAGGATGTAGGTTGGGATAGTTTAAAAACAAAAGGATCAGAGTCATCAAATTTTACATGCACTGTTTCTTCAACAATACAAGTATTTTTATTAAAAAATCTATAATCCTTAGAAGTTGTGGAATAACCTAAGAAAATTCCTTAATCTAATTTTGGTGCATATTTATGTAAGTTATCTTTAGTATTCAGAATGAATACTTTGCAACCAAAAACCTTGAAGTAGGATAGTCTTGGTTTTCTACCATTCAATAACTCATAAAGTGTTTTATTAAGAAAATGTCTAATCAAAACTCCATTTATAGTATAACAAGCAGTACTTATAGCTTCTGTCCAAAAATGTCTAGCTATAGAATATTCACTCAACATGGTTCTGGTTATCTCTTTAAGAATTATATTTCTTCTCTCAACTACACCATTTTTTTGAGGAGTTATAGGTGATGAAAAGTTGTGAGTAATACCTTTCCTACTACAAAAAGTTTCAAAATCAGAATTTTGAAATTCTCCTCCATGATCACTATGAATAGTTTTCAGTGGAAGATTTTTCTCATTTTTAACTTGAGATCTAAAAATTATAAAATAAGAAAAAGCTTCAGACTTCATTGCTAGAAAATAGACCCAAGTAAATCTAGTGTTATCATCAACTAGAACAAACACATAGTATTTGCCTCCAATACTTCTAGTTTGTGTTGGACCAAAAAGATCCATGTGCACTAACTGTAATGCATCAGTCATTGAGACTTCACCAATTGATTTAAAACTAAATTTACGTTTCTTTCCATATTGACAAGGATCACAAACATTAGAAGTATCAAATCTATGCTCTGGTATATCCTTAACTAGTTTCTTCTTAGAGAGTTTATATATTTTTATAAGGTTACACTGTACTAGTATTCTATGCCACAGCCAGGAATGATCTTCCATTGCACATAGGTAAGGTAAATCTTGGCTCCTTAAGTCTTCTAAGTTCAAAGTGTAAAAATTATTTTTCCTATTGGCTGAGAGAATAAATTCTTCATTGGAATTCTGTACTAATAACTTATAATTCCTAAAATTCAGAAGGTACCCTTCATCACATAACTAACTTATGCTAATGAGGTTGTGATTAAGACCCTTAACAAACAAAACATTTGAAATCAAAGTTTTACCTAGAATAACAATATTACCAATACCAACAATTTATCCCTGTGCATTATCTCTGAATGTTACCTTTCCTCCTTTCGTTTTGATAATCTTTTGAAAATAGCTACTGTTACCAGTCATGCGCCACGAATATCCACTATCCATGTACCATGTATTGTTGTTGGTACTTCCTCTATCTTCATGAAAACAAGAAAATAATTAGACTTTTGTAATCCAAACTTGCTTGGATCCGGAATTTCCAGACAACAAAATTTTAGGAACCCACACTTTCTTAGAGAAATAGGCTTTATGAAAACCTAGATATTGGGTTTTATTTAAATAAATTTTTTTTTCTAGTGACCACCACATTGACACTTGGTACAAAATGGGTATTTTGTGGAACAAAGTAGTTTCTACTAAAAATTGGTTTTGCATGGGTATAACCAAATCCAGATTTTTTTTCTTAAAGGTCGTATTTGAGAATACATTTTATCAAAAATATCATTACCATGGGTAAAGATTGATACAAACTTATTTAAGGAATATATTTTGGACTTGAGTTTGATAACCAAGTTTTTGTCTTCAAAATCATTAGATTTAGAACTAGATCTAGGCTCGAAAACACTTTTCATAGAAATTACTATTTCTAACTCTTTAGAAAGTTTGTTCCTCTCAGAACTTACTTCCTCAATATTTTTTGAAATACTTATAAAATCAGCATTTTTCTTATCAAGATCTTTGGAAAGATCTGATATCTCTTTTGTAATAATAGAATTCCGAGAGAATGAATTATCAAGTTTCTTATTGATTTTAGAGTTCTCAATCTGAAGATGTTCAGCAAACATAGAAACTTCTTTATAGGTAGGTGAAATATTTTCTTAATCAGAAGAGGATTCTTCATCTGAGGAGTTATAATACTTACTATCATTAGGATTTAAAGATACATTGGTCAATGATACAACATTTTGTACCATAGCCATAAATAAATGATAGTCAATAGGTAATCTGGCTATAAGACCATGATTCGTCTTTCCTGAAGAATCATAATCAGAAGATTCATCTGATGAGTCACCACCACTGGCACTCCAGGTGTCATTTTCTTTTAAAACATTCTTAGCTTTGGTTTTTTAATACTTCTTCCTACTCCTTTCAGAATGCCTTTCTTTCCTTTCTTTCTTTTTGAGTAGAGGGAATTCTGGTTTAATATGTCCAGCTCTCTTGCATTTGTAACAAGTAACTTCTCCATCTTTCCATTCATTCCTATCCTTTTTCTTATACTTGGATTGGAAGTTTCTCTGGCCGACTATCTTGTTCATCCTTCGAGAAAGATTTGTGGACTCATTTTATGAGATTTCACTTTCACTAGAATCTGATTGAACAACCACCTTCTTAGACTTAGATCTGGTTAATCTCTGAAGAGTCTTAGCTTTTATATGATTTGATGTAGTTGTAAAAGCAACAGTACCATTCCCATTCTACTTTTTGATGTTGTCAGCATCACTCTTCATTCTGGTTTCATGTTGGAGAAGGGTTCCGAATAGCTCATCAAGAGAAATTTGAGTGACCTTCATGTTATCATCTATAGATGTTCTCTTTGATTCCCAATCATTGGGCATAATATCAATAATCTTATCTACAAGGGCTTCATCATCTAACCCTTTTTCTCCCATAGACTGTAAGTTATTGACTATAGTCATAAACCACTATTGAACTTTGCAGATTAGTTCTCCATACAGATAATTGAATCCATGGTATTCAGCTCTATGAATAGCTCTTCTAGTTTCAATCACTTTATAAGTGCCAAAGTGTGTAACATATAACTTCTTCTAGATACAATTAGCTGCTTCACAAGAAGAAATTTGGCTATATATATTTCTAGTCATTGAACATAGTAAAGTATTGCATACCTTATAATTGAGTTGATACTCTTGCTTTTCCAGGTTAGTGAAAGTTATAACTTCCTTATCAGGAATTTTATAATCACCAGTAAGCATAACGAAATTTTCCACTTTAGTGTTGATAACAAAAGTCTTCATTCGATCCCTTTAGTATTCATAGTCATTACCATCAATGATTGGTGGTCTTGTAGGATTTAGATTTTCAATAGAACCAACATTGATTCCTGCCATACTAAAACAACTTGGGAAACCAAACTAGTTAGTATAAAAAGTTCATAACCACAACGTTCGGAATGACAATGTTCGGAATGAAAAAGATCGGAATGAAAAAGTTTGGAATGAAAAAGTTCGGAATGACAAAGTTCGGAATGAAAATGTTTAGAATGAAAAAGTTTGGAATGATAATGTTTGGAACGGCAAAGTTTGGAATGAAAAATTTTGGAATGACAAAGTTCGGAATGACAAAGTTTGGAATGAAAAAATTTTGAATGAAAAAATGAACAAGAAAAACATATACGTGAGTACGTGTATTTCAGAGACCTCCTCTGATACGAATTGTAGGATCAAAATAACAATGTAGATTATCAATATACAAGATGGGGGGTGAATTGTACACTTCAAAAAATTCCTTTGGAACCCATAATGTTGGTTATGTATAACTATGTTTTCCTTAGACACAGAAAATCTAGGTTTAAAAAAGTTAAACTAAGAAAATTCGCAACACCTATGTTCACCAACTAAAGAATTGAAACCAAGGTTTACAATATAATATTCTACCTTATAGCATAAAGAATCTTAAACTAATCAGAGTATAAGTGTAAGTAAATACAAGAAGGTTATAATTTCCTTACAATACAATATGCAGCGGAAAAACAAGTAGTAAAACTACAAGTAACAAGATATGAATCTTTTAACCCAATGAGAAGGGTATCCAACAACCTTGGATAGAGGTCCCTTGATTTATACTTTCAAGAAAGCCTATCATACCCACACCAGGGTAATCCCTCGATACAACGATAGGAATCTCTGTCTTGCTATCCCCGCAAGCCCTTAACTTCAAAGAAGTTGGAACCTCTGTCTTCCTCAGAAAGGAAGCCATCGAACTTAAAGGTTGTCGGCACCTCTGTCTTCCTATCCCCGGAAGTCCTCGAATGTAATCACCAACATCCGGAGTCACACAAAGAAATCTGAACGAGCAGTTCAGTACGCACAAGGCATGAAAAGATTCTCTCTCTATTAATCACCATAACAACATGTGTTCTCTAGATCGATCAACTCCATTCATTCAATTTTTTGATCTCTTTAAAATGAGATCCTATTTATAGGAAAATTTCCAATGGTCGGCTCCTTCTTCCAACAGTCATATTTTCCATGAAATTCGGAGGGAACTGTACACGTGTAACTAAACCGACAGTTAATTAGAAACAGAATAGACGACATCGTTTTATAAAAAACTATGTATAACTGAATGTACGACATCATTTGGAAATGAAGCACATTTAAGTAAAATCTAATCAATATTTCAGAGTGTAAGCAAGTTAAAAGTTCAGAGTCTAACCAAAATGAATTTCGGAGTCTATGATTAAGAAGTATTCGGTATCTATTTTATAGGAATTTAGAGTTTGGTTTCACTAGAGATCGGATTCTAAACTTGCAGAGTTTGGAGTTAAACATCATAAGAGTTCAGAGTCGAACTGCTGAAGAGTTCGGAGTCAAACTGCTTAAGAGTTCGGAGTCGGGCTGCTTGAGAGTTCGGAGTCGAACTTCTTCAGAGTTCGGAGTCGAACTACTGAAGAGTTCGGAGTCGAACTACTTGATAGTTCAGAGTCGAACTACTTGAGAGTTCGGAGTCGAACTTCTTTAGAGTTCGGAGTCGATCTTCTTCAAAGTTCAGAGTCAAACTAATTAAGAGTTCGGAGTCGAACTACTTAGGAGTTCGGAGTCGAACTAATAGTTCGAAGTCGAACTACTTAAGAGTTCGGAGTCGAACTCATGAATGTTTGGAGTCCAGAATTCGTATTAGAACTACATTATAGATCACATCCGGAATTCAGATCCTAAAAAACAGAATGCTCCAAGACGTTTCATTATATGGCTCCGGGATTTTGGGTACGAATCCGGTTTTTGAATTTAAGAAAAATATTTCTATGTATAAGAAAATCTAGGTTAAGGAAAATTTCCTTAAAGAAGTTAATTTTCCTTATGGGGGTAAAAATAATATTGGCTTAAGTATAAGGTGTTTGTGATTTTAAAAACAAGAAGGAATGGAAAAGTCATAAGGAAGACCTTATTGACTCAACAGAAACATGGTTTAGGTATTGTGTTTGTGTGACTGAAACCCCATGAATGGGGGAGAGAACAAGTTTCTAGGGGTGGGAAATTACTATCTAGTTTTTATCTTTTTTCATTTGATATGATTTCCCACTTGAGTGGTGAACTTGGTTTTGGTTGTTATGAGTTATGAGATGTAAACAATTGATCCATATGGATTGAAAGGATTTTGGGACACATAACCAAATTTTAAATGGATGTTGTTATTATGTTCTCTTGATAGGTACAAATGATTTGATTAAAATATGTGTTCCATTTATTATTTTTTTTGTGATGTTCATTATGATCATTGATTTCACTAAGTGGTTTTGTGTTGTTTAATGTTTCTATAAGTGATGCTAAACATTGTTTTACATCTTATTCTCTAATTTGGGTCATTCTACTCCTCTATCCAAAAAATATGGTTCCAATGAAATCTATATCTCATTTTTTATGTATATGATATATATATATACAATCTTATATTAAATATAAATAAGAAGGTATGATGATTGGAGATGGAATATTTATATTGTCAACAATGAAAGCTAAATATTGTTTTCCTTCATAACTTATCTTCGAAGTTTTTTACATAGTGGTCACAGATTACATGTGACGTCTAACCATATTTTGGGAAGGCAACGGGAAATGAGGATAGATTTATATGTGATACCTATCGAAAATATGGGAGGGTCAATGTCCGTGAGACATCTTTTACTATGACAAGTTTGTGATGGGGGAGTGTAAGAGATGTGAGGATTCACTACTTATTACAAGTTTCCCTATCTGTGTTATATATATTGTATTTTTAGATTGACCATTGTATTTATATTCCTTGGGATTTGACCTATGCATCATATTAAGGAGATTTATGCGATATTTGATATGATACAACATCATAGGGAATAGGTTGAGGCCCATGAGGGTCAGGATGAGGCCACAAAGGGTTATATTGATCATGGTCAATATGTAAAAGAATATGTGAATGCTTTTTAAAGGACTTACTATCTTATGATATCGATTATTTTGGGTTCTGGATTGAATATAATATTTTTGATAGTTTTATTCTTGTCATATAGGGGATTGAATGAGGAGCATAGGGTGATGATCTATTTATATCATATCTGAGTTTTGAATTCCAATGGCAGCACCAACTACTATTTTGGTGTGGGTTTGGACCACATGATGAATATAACTATATTGAGTATTTGAATAACATCATGGAGTAGTCTGATAGAGCCCTCTATCATAGGGTGAATATAGAAACGTACATGCTAAGAGTATTGGTTAATAGTTAGTGGGATGTATCAGTATAGTAATATATACATGAGGGACTAGATTGGAAGGTCTTCAAGGCCATATCTATTGGGCCCTAATTCATTTTTATACAGAGTGTTGATAGATCTCACGAGTTATTAAGCCTATTGTATAGAGATATGTTTTTCATGGACTATGATGATGCATTCACCAACTTGTCTTATTTTACTATTAGTATAATGAGAAATTCCACCTAAAATTTGAGTCCTTTTTAGGATGCTTTGGAACACACTATCATGGTGAAAGTAAATATATTTTGGTAATAAAAATTCAAAGAGGTGGTGAATCAGGTGTAGATTATAGAGTGAAATTTGATGGAACCACAATACATGAGAGATTTGAGAGCCTTAAGTAATGTTACATGCAATGAATTAGATTGTAATAAGATGGTCTAAGAGGATTTATAGTATAGTAGTCCGGCAAGGGACTCAAGAAGAACATTGAGAAGTAGGCCTTTTATGTTTTGATTCTAGTATAGGAAGTTGAGACATGTGTGAATTTAGTGTTATCATGTATCAAAATAGTGATGGGCATGTGGCCGAGTTTGGAATCTTGAGAGTTTCATCAGAAAGACTTATTTGGATAGTTATTATCTAGGGAACATGGTAGATTCCGGGATATGAGGTTATACCTAGAGTGGAGATAGTATATGTTAGATGGGATTCATCTAGACATAGCATTCATCGAAGAGACCATGGGACCTAGTAGATGGGTTAGTGGCTGGTGGGTCGCCTAACATCATTCGGAGGAAATATCATAGGTTCCCGATATTTCGGAGTATACATTAGTGTTTAAAGTTATAGAGAATGACTTGGATTAGAATATGGATAGAGGTATTTTGTGACAATTTTAATGAATTGTTTTTTATTTCAGTAATGAATTTTTATAAGTCTTTTTTTGGTTGAAATAGGTGTGTGAGATGTAATCTCTGACTAACTAGTTATTGATTAGAAATTTGGAATTAGTTTATAAGAAAGATATATATATATATATATATATATATGAGGGGGTTGGAGAATTATTATTTATTGGAATTAATGTTGTATGTTTTTACCTGAGGGTAGTTTCCATTTTAAAATCGAAATTATGATGGTTTTATGGGTGACATATGTAGCATGTGTATTTGGGAATATGATGAGATAAGGGGCCTTAAAGGTTCCATGTGTGACAAGGGCTTGAGGTGATCATAAAATGAGATATAGGAAATGATAGGTTCTAGGGGTCAAACATGTAGAATTTGAGAAACAAATGAGGTCATGGTGAGATGATGTGACATAAGAGAATTTTTGAGTCTATGCTTGGTGGGTGGTCCATCAAAATTATGTGTTTTGGGTCAGAAGGTGACCAGGGTAGGTTAATCCTATGGTTGGATGATCCTTGATGGATTTGAAATATGAATTGATTATTGTGGTAGAATTGGTAAATGTTCAAGGGATGTTTATTTCTAGTAAAATATCCTTCTAATGTTTGATTTCTCTGGGATGATCTATGTTAAGCTGTGAAGATTGTAATATCCTATGAATTTGGAGTGGGTAGAATTCATCCAAGAGTTTGAATTTTTTTAGTTTGGTGGTCATACAAACTCAATTATTTATCTTCATAAATTAATTATGAGAGTTAACTTAATCCATTTAATTTTTTATGGATTTCAATTCATGGTATGTTCATATAGGATTTAGTTGGGTTTAAGGGGAGTCAGGGGCTGGAAACACAACTTTTTTGGGTGCACAGATGGGGCACACATTTTGGTCAAACTGTGTAGCCTCCCAGGGGAAACCACCCAACCCTACTTATTCACTATACATAGTTTATGAAACAAATAAGTATATTGAAAAAAATACTTTTTAGGGTGGTCTGTAGTTTTAGAACAAACCACACGAATGGTTTTCACACTATTGGGAAAACCAGCTAGGTCATCCTTTTATGGTGTGGTTTATATATAATTTGAGCTCCATAGTTCATACATGTTTTTCAAAACTATGTTACCCAAACAAATGGGTCAATAAAAAATGATTAGTTTCCAAAATTACCCTTGTTTCTATATCATTTTCTCCCTATTCATTCTTATTTACATTATGCACACTGTAGGTGTTTCTCCCTATTTTTTCTCCATCTATAGATTTATCCTATCTCCTCATTTGATCTCTGATACGATATTTTTTGGTCATATTTAAACTCATAAATAATCCATTAAATCTTTTACCTTTCTTTATGTTTTTATCTTTTCAAACATTGTAGTAAATTTATATGATTTGTCTTACCCTATTTTTACGATGTTCCTCTAAAACAATAAATTAGTTCATATCATCCCATCTTAGAGGCTGATATCAGATGAGTGAATGTATTCTACTACTATGTAGACAGGTCCTATCATTCTTCTTGATTGGGCTCAGTTTTTGGTGGTACATCTTCAAGTATTCCATTGGGTTGTTCGAGGGAGACCTTATAAAATATATTCTTGATTATAAATTAATTTATTGATAATATGGGATTCCATTGGTAATTGTCATGATCCCCTAAAAAATTTTATGATTAGTAAAAGGCATTAGAACACGAGGGTTTGTTATTATAGTTAGGTTGATTAACATAAAATAATTTTTTTATGTCACATATGATTAATTTTTTGGGAATGTGGTTGGTACAACTTGAGTATTGAGATGTTATTGACAATTAGGATGAGGTGTCATAACTCATTAGGTTGGGAGAGCTTCAAATTCAAATATGGATGTAGATCCTTGGTTGGGAGACATGTTTATCTTATTAATGTTAAGAGTTCATCAAGTTACATGCATGGACCATGTGATATTGGACAATATTTACCATCTCGAAGAGAAACATGGTCATATAAGAATAATGTGCTGGGATGATATGCCTTAGATACTTTGTTGGGTGAATTCCACTCAACATGTTAGTTGACATTACACTAGAGTATTTTTTACATATATATTACTGTGATGATGATGTGTTGTTTAAAATTCATGTAGGTAGAGGCCTCTGTTATATGCATTATAGGATGTTGTTGATAATCATTAATGTTGTAGGTTCCATCCATTGAAATCCATGTGGATAGTAAGGAGTAAACATTTAATGGTGTCTAGAAAAGCAGTTCTGGGATGTGGCTTTCTATTTTTTGTGGTCATTGGCTCGAGATTATGTGGGATGATATATATTACCGTTTCTTGGGATATTGGATGTTGAACCCATGGATTTTTATTTGGATGGAAAACATCACTTTTCTACATGACATCGGGCCGAGGTCCAACATGTAATTTTGAGGTGAGGTACAAGGCACTGTGTACATATTGATTGGTTTTTTCCTTCATGATATAGATTACTTGATTATAAAATGTATTTTATGTTTTAATTAGGTTCTATTGAAACACTAATAAGAGGTTTATGAGTCCACTCTAGCTTGATACACATTTGGGGATTCCTTGGACATTAATATAAGGATCCATTAATCGATAGTTAAATTAAAGACTACCTGAAATTTATAAAAATAAATATAAATTGGGTAATGTTGTTTACCAGAATTGGCCAAAAGAGGAGATCCCCTCTATGTGGCAGTTGAGCATAAGGGAAGAATTTATTTATTTATTCATGTGTGAAATAATATTTTATTTATTTATAATATACACATAAATTATCGTAAATATAATACATGCACTCTTATGGCGGGACTACTGAGATTTTTTTGTCACACCATACAAGAGACCATGATGATTTGTGTAGAATTTATGTTTTTATGACAATATAAGGGTTCTGGATATTGTGATGGATATCAATTAATGTGTTTTCAATTCTAGAATGTGATAGATGGAAATGGACATTGGAGGTTCTTTTATTATCTAGAGTTTTATTTTGTGTAATTCCATTTTATTCCAGCATAATTATTATATATATGTACTAATGGTGGTCAATGGGCTATCTTTATTTTTTATTGTAGAATTCTATTACCATAATTGGATGTATGTTTCTATAAATGGTATCATGTGGTGTTTTAATCTAAAAATATCATAGTTGATATTCTTCATTATTATTTATAACTTCATATTTATTCTATTATTTTGGTTTAGTAGTATAGTTATTTGAAGTATTTCATACAATTAAATATTAATATATTGACCATATCTATTATTATATCCTCTATAGGTTATATTATCCCCACTATGACCTCCTTATACCCTCTCTATTTATTGGAAACTATTGGAATACAGGGTGGCATACTTAAGGACTAGTGGTAAACCATCCCTCTTAACTGTTTGGGCGGAAAGAGGATTTGGGGAGCTACAGTAATAGTTTTTTTATGAAGCTAGTGGGGTTGATATAAGAAAGAGGATATACTATAATATCACCCAAACAATGATTACAACATAAAATGAGGTATTGTTTCTTTGGAATTTTGTTAGAGGTTTTGTTCCATTGTTTATATAGAAAATTATTACATAAATAAATATAAAATATACCAAATGATACTTATATATAAGATGAATGATATAAATGATGATAAATCTACTTAAACCCCTAAAACCCATTGTAATAAAATTAAATTATTGATAATAAAAATATTAGTAATACCCTAGTATATCTGATGACTTATTCCAAAAATCCATTTTTGAATGATGATATTTGATACGAGAGAGCATAGTTAACTGATGTTGTGTCTGTCATGGATAATAAGAAAAATTTGGATGAAAATATATCTATTACTAATATAAATAATACTTTTACCATTAAAAAAACATTGTGAAATAGAATAAGGAATTTTTTATTGGGTATAAACAAATCTAGATAGTGTCTAATGATTGTCTATGAGAATTAAAAGGAGACATGTTTATATTATTTCAATAAAACTACTATGAACCATGAAGAGAAAATAGTGGACAATACCATTAATTGATAAAAACACTTAAACATTAGTTTATATTTGATAAATCAATTGAGGAATACTATAGTCGAAGTAAGATACCCTTTGATGTATAAAATATAAATATATATATGAATAATAACTCAAATCCAAATATTCAAAAAAGGATCTATCTATATTGTGATAATAAAATGTAATCAATGAAGAAGAAAAAATGAATAGTGTTATATTGCAATGACAAACACCGATCCATTATATTGGGAAGATTTAGGTATATAGGCCCCTTTACGAAATAATGATTCATAATCATAATTATAGTGGGGAAGATGTCAATGTAGAGATATAATATAAGTGGTAATGTACATATATGTCACATATGATGGCGAATTAAATACATTTCATTATTTTGTAACAGGAATCATCTTATGGAATATCAATTTGAATGTATATATGTAAATTATGTTTATTTATATAAAAATTCAGTATATATCGGTAATAATGTTGAATAAAGTGGATTTATATTTTTTCAATATAAAAGTATTCTAGTTAATGATGTTAATTTATCACCAAGAAGAAAAAATGATGAATGATATTTGTTTATGTTGTTTTAATAATGCTTAGTGGAAAAGATCATGTTTTATAAAAATAATGTTGTTGAATAAATGATAATGAATACTAAATAAATTTATAAGTATTTTTAAATCCTTGCATGTGATGTCATTCCTTTATTAAATTATATATTTTCTTGAGAATATTATCGATAACTATCTAAAGATATAACAACCACTAGCTTTCTATGACAGTTTGGTTTATATTAACATTAAGATATTATATAGGTCATTATTTCTAGGAACCTAATTAGTACATGAAAATGGGGAATAGTAATCAACATGTCGAATACAAAGTGGTTTTTTATGAAATAAATATATTGAAATACTATTATTTAATGTCCAGTGATAGTTAGTGATAAGATTCCATAGTCCTTACAATATCATATGAAAATGGATATTCTTAATGGTTGGATGAAGGACATTTTACTGAAGTGTTATATCTATTTTAGAAGTACTATGTGGTATTAAGGTATTTTATAATACATTTTACTCTCAAACATGTTATTTAATGTTTTTTAACACAAACAATTTTTTGAAGTTGATATTATGTTTTTATTACAAGTCACAACTTGGCCTTGATCAAACTCTATAACCTATATCATATCATGTTAGGAGGTGTAAAAATATGAATCCTGATGTCTTTGAGTTCTCCTACAATTTTCAAATATAGAACAACATGTCATAATATTTTCCCTCCAATTCTTATTTAGATTTTGTTATTAATTACATTAATAGCATATGAAATTTTTTGTATGAGGGAGTGGGAATTGTTATTGGTTACACTATTGATTTTCACTAATTTAGACAATAGTATCCTGCTAGAATTATTTTCTACCCCTGCACCTTTGTGTACTTAAATTTCATTCAATAAAAACACATTATTATAGTTCCGCAATACCAAATTGGTATTATTTTTTTTAAAAATAATTTATGAATTATATTGTTAAAAATGATAGGATTTTCAGTTATCTTATAGGAATAAAATTCTTTCTATCTGATGTTCATAACTCATTTCATATGAACAAGTAAATATAATTCATAATTATTTGACGGAAGGTTTTTATATATTTTGAATATTTTTCAAGGGATTATTTGAAGATAATAAAATCATTCACAATTACCCTTATTATATAGATGTTTAGTAATGGAGTGGCACTTGAAATCATTTTTTACAACATATTATTGGTCGGAAATTAATAAATCTAAATGAAATCATTGTTTTCTTATTTTAATTGATGTACATTTGTGTTTTTATGATGTTGGTGTAACCGAATAATCTGGAGGTTCCCTCTATAAAATATATTTGGGACCACCTGGAAGAAATGTTCAGTTATCTTTTGAGATAGTGATATATTTGTTATTATAGTAACCATGATTGTATCGTTATTTATTTTAGAAAATTCCATAAAATATTCTCTAGTTTATATTGGGATAAAATATTCGAAATATAAAATTTAAATATTCTTCATTTCATTATTCCTTTACATTTATACATGTATGTGATTTTATTATGTTGAACCATTTTTTCCTGGGGATTTATGGTGTTATCAAATCCCTTTATACAAGAAAATTTAGTTTGTGACTTCTATAATGATTCCACGTTTGAATCCGTTGGCATGAATTAGAGATGTATAAATTTTAGAAAAATAAACCATTTTTATGTTTGTATCTCACCTCTAATAGTTGGTAACATTTCTTTTTTTAGTTACATATACTTTAGAAAACATAGGTATGTTTTCTTATTCTAACATCATGACTTTCTACAGTATGAAATAATAATTAAAGGACATTTAATTATTTTAATATAATGTACATAATGATATTATTGATGAAATATTAAATAATTTTGGGTGGATAAAGATTGAATATTATCATCTTAAAAATTATATTGATGTATCATTGATCAGAAATGAAAAAATTAATATGGGAAAAAATGAATTTAAATTGATGAATATAAAATCATTACGTAGGGATTAGATTAAATAATAAAAGAATGCTTCATTTCATATACAGTATAAGAAATATATTTTATATCTTATGAAAACACTAATAGATTGTTATGAGAATCCAACTGTGCTCCAATAAGTGATTCTTATGGGGATGACATTTAGATTGAGAATACATGAAGGGTGATACAAGAAATATGAGGTGAGTTATATTAACATGATCTATAAACTACATTATAAAGTAAACATATCAATTTATAATTTTTATAGGGTGTTTTTTTTGTTTCCACTTTAAAATAATTGTGGTTAGTGATTTTTATAATAGTGATACATTCTTCTTGAAAACAAAATTGGGTATTTGAAGACATAAAAAAATTTATTCTAAATGAATATATATGATGAAAGTAATTATAATGATATTCTAGTAATGATATTAATATAGATGTAATTTTATGTTATCCCCAATGTAGGAACTATATGAAATCAATTTAAAACCCTAGTTGGTGTAGTTGAGGGGAAAATGTTCAACCATACCATGAGTATTGCAATTCTTGGTTGAGGTCTAACCCCAAGAATATTTTCCAATCTGTAGTACCATTCAATGAAATATATCCTTAGTTCTATGTTGATAATGAATAACATAAAAAAATTGAAAATCATTCATTACAATATTAATGGACTAATGGGGCATTGGATTAATGGCACAAGACCGTCGTTTATTTTAATGAGATGAAATGGAAAAATGAAAAATTATGTATCTATCATTTTTACAAAATTTTATTTTCCCATTAATAATATTTTTCTGATTACAGTGAAGGGATATTTCAAAATGCTCCATAATAATGTTGTTTTCTATAAACTAATGTCTATTTGATATATTCATGGACTATAAATGAAAATCGTCTCTTTGGGTCATTTGGTTGAGGTGTGATTCGAAACAAAATTCTAATGGGGAGTAGATGTTCTCTTTATGATATCATGATATTCCTAGAGGTGTTAATTCTTACAATATATTCCATATTGGAAGAATAATAAGATTCATATTTAGTGTAGTGTCAACTTCTTATTATTAATATTTACGGTTATATTGATTTGATAATTAAGAAAAAATTATTATGAGTTTTCTAACATAGAAATGGTTGTTAAATATGGATATTTCAATCATCAAATTCTTATGAAGTTGCACACATTAAATGAAACTAATGGTTTTACAAAATCTAATAAGACTAAACATTATGTCCAAGATGCTAGTTCTTGAAAAAATTCATTATGGGTCAATCACAAGTCAAGTAATATATTGGATTATAACACGTTAGGAATTTAATTCACGATTCAATGATAATTTTATCCTTTTTTTACATTATGAAAATTTCATTTTTGTTCGGAATATTTATCCATTGGAAACATGTGGTCGAAAACGAAACCAGTTTTATGATAATGTGTTTAAGAACTAATAATATTGGGGAATACAATTCAAGGATCATGTGGAACAACTTCTGTCACAGGTGAATAAGAAATGATAAATCATTTCATGAAAGACTTGAAAAAATGGAATTGTTGATTGAATAAATTAAATGTGAATGAATAAGTAATATTTTTTAAGATTAATTCTTAAATGCTTGTTGAATTTTGGGTATAAATTATATACATATATTTTTTAAAATAAAATAAGTATTTATACTTCTAAATGTACATATATACCATAATAAAGGTGGTCTAGAAAAATAACCAATCGTCATCATCTCTGACTCCTTAGTGGTATTTTATATTTTTATTTTGAGTAAAGGACTGAGATGTTATTGAATAAAATACTCTTATATGTTTCAATGTACAATATTGAAATTAATTTTTTGGTTTACAAATATTTTATGATATAAAATAAAATGTCATCAAGAGTATAAATGTTCTCAAAAATTAGTAGGTTCAATTAAATAATAGATAGATAATAGAAAATATAAAAGAGAAATAAATTAATCCCATGTACATGTAATCATGGGGGATGTTATAAAGAAATTAGTATGTTAAAATATACATTTTATATATTTTTCTGAATGATATCATAAACATGATTAATCTTCATGTAGAACCATCAAAAGATTAGATAAAATAAAATAAATGACATATTAAAAAGTCTAGTGGATGGTGAATCTTGGATATGAGTACTTGAAATAATATTCATTGAATTTTTAGTCATTTAAGGAGATAAAATGTACTTGTGGTCATGAATTCAGTACACAATCAAGGTAATCATCTAATGGGTTAATGATTATTTTCACATATATCTTTTAATAGATGGTGGTGAACCTGAATTCTAGTTAGAAGAGGATATTCTTATGGATTCTTCTATGTGTGATTTATCTATTAAGGATGGGTTGGTTGAATTATATAAGAATAATACCTTGGATGTAAATACCATTAATAGGTAAATATGTCCATGAGAGACAATTTTTTTTTCTAATTAAATTATAAATCGTATGTATGGTGGATTTTTTCACCAACGATATAAGTGGAATGATTCCAGTAGAAGGAAGGTTCCTAAATATTTGTAGTCATTATTAAAAAAAATATTAAAAAACATGTCGAGTGTGGAAACATTTTCAGATTTCCATATACATAAATATATATGAAAAATTAATTTATTAATGGTGATACATATTAGGAAATTTATATGAATCAACCTGAATGTTTCATAGATAAACACAAGAATGACTTCTTGTGAAAATTAAAAAGGATTATATATGGTTTAAATTAAGTAAGAAGGTAGTAGAACCTAATAATTTGTTTATTATTATTTATAAAATTTTATTTACAATGAAAAATGGATCATTATTAAAACCATATGATTTTACAAGATTTTGGTCTCATCATTCTACTTAATTAGGTAGATGACATAGTTCTTATGGGTATACAAAATCATTATATTAATAAGACTATTAATGATTATAATTTATGTTTTTTAAAAATATCTTTTTGTATCAAATATGGTGTTAAAAATGTTGATTCAAATGTATAATTCATTAAAAATATTATTTATTACATTAAAAGAGTACATATAGAAATTCTATAATCGTTTTTTATAATATAAATAAAATCTATTATAACACTTCTTATCATAAAATTTTTAATTTCTATAGAGAGATAACCTTTTATGGGAAATGTCCTGAATTATGTGGTATATATCTGATTTGAATACATCGTTAAAATATTTATGACTTTTATTGTGTTCAATAATCTAATCATTTCCGTTATAATATGAATTGTGATTCAATTCATTTAAAATCATGGAAATTAACATTGGGATGTTGTAAACGTGATTCTATGGATTCTAAGATGATATCAACAGTCTCAATTATTTTATATAAGTGATCCATTGAAATTATTATGTTTATTCTAACATTCCGGTAGATTATAATTATTTGAAAAGTATATCTATTTATTCTATTAATTGTTGGGGAATGATTATTATTTTTATGTTAATATTATAAAAATGTATTCCTAATTAATTAAAATATGTTGAATATATTGATGAAATGTAACTAGGGTAAAAATGAAGTGGTTGAGGTGATTTCATATAAAACATGAAAGGGATAATGATATTATGACACATTATAAGTAACATCAAAATTTAGTTAATGTGAAAAATATAGTTTTCAATTAAAAAATAGAACATATTTAACTAATGTACTAGTATATCCCAATTTTGATAGAAGGTACTAAGATGATGTTATAGAATATTACAGGGAAATAAAGCCCAAAACACATGGTAACTGTATTGTCTGTCTGAGAATTTTTAAGGCTATATTGTTCTTCATAAGTGATGATATGAATGGATGAATGCTGATATAAATAATATATTGATTAGAAGGATTTAAATATAATATGTTTTCCCAAATATTTAATATTTATAGATTAATCTTGAGTCAATATTCAAAAGAGATATTGTAAGAAAAATTAAGCCACTTCATGGATTCAAATTCTCAAAACTGTATATTCATCACTCAGTTCCACAGATGAATGTAGTCACTGGTAGATATAATAATGAAAAGATATATAATCATTATAATATTAGGTTATCAATTCACTAGATTTAAAATGAGTCATTTCAGTATTAGTTATATAGTAAAGATCTTGATGAAAGTATTAACATATGATATAATTTTTTTACTACTGATGTTTGGGTATCAATAAGGGGAAATCCATAGGGATCCAAAAGATTTATAATGTAATGGAAAAAAATCTATCTTTTTAGTAATTCAGTGAATCCTAATGTCCTCTTGGGTCCACTTAAAAATGTTGGGTGGGGACACTTAGTTGTGGAGTTCATTATTCATTTGAGTTTATCATCTATATGGATTTATAGTTACATTGAATAAAATAGTAAATATCCAATGAAATAAAACATTGAAATGTTCCACCATGGATGTCATATGAAAATATCATCCACCTAAAAAAATTTATATACAATTTATTACATTATCTGTATATATGTATTTACATTCTTACTCGGATGAATTTAAGGAAGGTGATGTAGGTTGATTTTATCTCTATATGTTTCCACAAAAGTAGTCAAGTAATTTTTTCATGTCAGTATAAATTATTTTTAGGTGTGATTCTATAGTGTTTTATCTTCTGAGAACATTAATATTTATTAATCATATTTCGCCCCCAGTAATTTTTTATGTAATTGGCTGATAATTTTAAGGGAATTAATGAGGTTATATTGTATTCCAGTATTGAAAAAGTATATTCCATAAAATTATTTACTATATAGTGATGGAATTATAATAAAGAGTTGTTATATTACATGTTTTTAATATATGGAAGATGATACATTTCTAAAAGTAAATAATGGAATTATGAATGATGTTTATAATGATCTATGATATATAGAATATTTTTTTGACATTGTTCTAGAATACAAATGGGGAATTGATGCCTCTATAAAAATAACTATGTTTCATATGATTCATGAGAGCCCCCATTCATACGATTCAAATATTATGGTGGAATTAGTTTTATTAAATGTATAAAAAGGAATGAGAAAACGGAAAAATTAAGGTTCTAATGCACAAAACAACACTCTCCAAGAAGTCATTAGTCAAATATAGTGATTTTGAATTCATTCATGCTAGTGATGATGGTTGTTGAGGTTTTTAGAGCCTATAAATAATGTTAATTGATTAAATTTCACATGGTTGAACTAGGTGAGAGAACCCCATGTGGGGTGGCATAGTGGAATGTGCTGGGGGTATAAGGTGGTAATATGTGAGTAGTTGAGTGATTGAGGGACACTTTGGGTAATATTAAAGAGGTTTCCAAAACTCCAAGTCAATATTGGGACACAAATATCACAAAAGCCCTCCAAGGCAAATCAGTTCATCATATATAGGTGCTATTGTAGAACACCCATTTATAGGAAGAGGCTTGGGAGTAGGTGAATGATGCACATTCTTAGTGGATAGTGTTATTCTCGGGAGATTACTAACTACCCTTGAGAGGTAAATTCGGCGATGAATTTCATAATTTGGGAATATTTTAAGATCCCATGTTTTTATACGAGGTATGAGTCACTGTACAACGTGATTCCTCTTCTCTCAATCTTCTCCCATTGTTCTCATCATTTCCATCAATCGCAACAACCTTTATTCATATTTCTAGAACCATCATGAACAAATCCCATCACAGTTTGACTTGAAGCAATACTGGTGACTTGGGATTCTATTAGTGGTGGATTCGAGTGAGCATATACATCTCATTTATGTGTTTTATATTTTTTGAAATCCTTATCTAATGAATCTTTTGTATCCCTAAACTAGTATTTCATGTTATCCCTCCTCTACTCTTACTGCCTCAGAAATCGTGTGAGACCCCATTTTTTGTTATGTATGATGATTATTTTGGGTGGTCTGGTATGGTGATAGTGGTGGGAATAATGGTGTTTCCACCCATGTTTCTCCCATCTTTCCTTTTTAAATTTTATTCCTTTTTAAATTTTTTAGTTGTGGACTCCTTCCATGGTTCGAATATTTCTCTAATGTTTCATTTTAAATTTGTGTTTTTTTTGTTTTCGGTTATCTAGGTTTTATGTTTTTGGATTACTAGATAACCATTTTATGTGGGATATGATTTATGTTTTGAATGGTGATGGTGGTGTCCTTAAAAAAGATGGTATAATTCTTTATTCCATGTCAACAATGATTGTTTCATGGAATTGGTTCATTATTAAATTGTTTCCTCTACAACTGTTATTTTCTCGGTGGTGGATTTGATGGCATGGTTCTGTGGTCAAGGTAACATTCGTAACATGTTGTCATAGAAGTAGTCCTATCTATAAACTTTTCTAACTTTAGGATTCCACCACCATTATCCCAGCCAGACCTACATAGTGCTTTCTATGGTTTATTGAGATGTGTAGTTCTAGTGATTGACGACGGTACGCGAGGCGACATTATGGGCAGCTCTATCTATTTTCTTGGGTCCCCATTAGTCTTGTTATTCATGTTTCTTGTTAAGAATCATTGGTAGTTGATTTTTAGTGTTTATATTTCCTCTTATGTTTGGTTATGGTGTTTATAAAGAAGAAACTACGATGTGGTAGATAATTATGGGATGAAGTCGACATAGAGTAGTTCTTTCCAACAACGGTGAGGGTGAAGTGTGTGGTTTAGGTCAGGGTGCATAGTGTGAGGTGGTTATTCAATAGAGGTAGTTAGTCAACCATGTTAGTAATTATGATTTATGTTTGATTTTATATTTTGAATATATATTTCAACTTTTTGTTCAATGGATGGATATTTTGGGATTGCAATATGCTAAATAGGCATTAATTATGGTGATGCAGATGTGATGACGATGTATACTCGAGAAAATGTTTTCTTCTATAGGTTTTCAGAATATGGTCATAGAGTTTTTATGTTACATTATGTTCTCAAATTTTATTTTTATAGTGATTCAATATTTTAATTTTGAAGTGCATTGATACCTGTAATGAGCAAAGTGGATTTTAAAAAATGTTTTCAAAAAAGTTGGATTGAAATAGGTTATGAATGTATCATGGGGGTCTGGGTCTTATTATGAGACTGTAGGATAGGTTTTTAGAATATTAGGAAAGCACTAATATTAAGTAATGTCCATGTGACATATTGTATATGGTTACTACTAAATGTCATAGGCTAGATAGTGGGGGCTATATGACAAATGGTTTGAGTAAACCAAACAGATGAAGGTGTAAACTTGTGTGGTTGCCTCTGTTGTTTCTGATAGTGGTATAAGAAATTGTTTATGCATACTTTTGAAAACCATGTACACTAACCGTGTGTGTTTCCCATAGTTTTAGTTAATGGAACATGGTTGGTGAATCAGTTCGCCAACCACATGGAAAAACCATGTGGCCTAATGTTTTTGTTGAAAATGACTATTTTCGCATAAAAATACATTAAATCGAAACATATTTCTTCATTTTATACATTAGAAAAAATTTATCCTTTTGGGATATATTTTATGAAAAATTGATAGATTTGGGTTCCATTATTCCATCCGAAATATAAATTGAGTTTCGGTCATCTAATTGGATTTTTTATGGTATGTACTCGATTCATCTGCAGTAATTTTTCATTTTTTTTGTTTCAAATAAGTTATTTTGGTGTAACCAAATATGCCATATTTTCAGTATTTTCATCCATTATTCATTTTTCTCTTGATATGAGTTTAATTAGAGATCAAAAATGGTAGAGAAGAATATATAAGCCTTTGGTTGGTGTGTATAATATTTTAGAATCGATAGATGTTTAATAGTGAAAGTGTCCATTGAGATGTCTGCTAGGATTTATTGTGGAGCCCAATTAACTAGTTGATTAATTGATTTAAATGAAATGGAACATGTTAGGGATTTTATGTATTTATTTTGAAATGTGTTGGTGGATGTTTCCCCCACCAAGGACACCAATGGGTTAACCCATATAAAATGACTTTCCATTTCCTTTTTTAAACCACCCATAGGGTGATATAGTGCTTTATTAGTTAGAGGAAACATATTAATAAAATAAATGAATTGAATTTGTCAAATAGAATATGGTATATCTCCATTTCCATGTGATAATATGATATTGATTTATTGAAATTTGCGAATGGTTAATTTTTAAATTATGAAGATTCATGGTACAAAATGTTAATTGAATTCAATGAAGATCATTTTCAATGGTTTCCATGGGAGTGCTACACTAGAGGTCATGATAGTTGTAGATCGTTACATGGACCTATCTCATCTTTAGATTCGGATTTTTTGGGATTCCATGGGAATTCTACCACTTGGATCCTGTTTTGATGGTCTTGCAGGGGGAATTTTCAATATACATAGTCCCTAGACAATAATTCAAGACTAAAGTGAATTCCATTGAAGTTCAATAGGGATTTGATGTGAATGTATTGATTTAAATTACCTTCGATCGAAACTTAGGGGATCATACTCATTTGATTATATAACTTGACATTGTCTAATCCTAACACTTTGGATTGTACCATAAGGCCATTATTGAAGTTGAATTTCCGATTATATGGCTCATATGTGGCGGTAATGATATATTGGGTACCTAATGAGGGCTTGGTGATT
The DNA here is from genome assembly GCA_963277665.1 of Viscum album. Classification (NCBI taxonomy): domain Eukaryota; kingdom Viridiplantae; phylum Streptophyta; class Magnoliopsida; order Santalales; family Viscaceae; genus Viscum; species Viscum album. The sequence continues at coordinate 1,330,373,842 of OY728163.1, forward strand.
TTTTATATTTACATATTGATTCCTTGTTAAATTATCTTGACCCGTGTTTTTAGGGAACCTTGTTTTTCTACACAAGGTAATTTGTTTTATATTATATATGCCATGGGATCTTTACATTTATTACAGCTTAAATGTTATACCTTGAAATATACTTATCTAATATTACATATCCATGATATGTTTTAGACACATTAGGGGGAGATAAAATGGGATTCTATCTCAAAACCTGTTTTGGCCACCGTTTAATACCCAAAAAATATATGGATATAGGTTGGGACTGGTGGGTGAACCGCCAATTATATTTTTAAATTTTTGTTATTCATAGGAGTATAGGAGAATGTGAATGATATTTGGATTCTGATTAAATTAAAAGAGAGAATTTTTTTATTATTGATATTTATATATATATATTTATTATTTATTTGATTACATGATTTGGAGTATTTATAAGTTCATGAAATGATTATAATTTTATATGAGATTACTTCTAGAATTATTGTATTTATAAGTATTCAAGATTCTTATATTATATATGATTTATTTGCATCTATTGATATTATTTTTATTATTTATAACAACATGTAACACTCTAATAAAACGGAATAGTCTCCCTACAGACTCACCCTAGGACCTCACTACTAGGTAGAAGCCTCTATAATTTGTGGAGATATATATTAGGTCATTTGACCAACTAGGTTCGATGAACAATATAGTGGAAATCAAGTCTATGATATTAAAAAAATAAGTTATTTCATATATATAATTTAAAAGATAAAAATTCCAAGGTTTTTAATATTCTTAATTATAAAAAATAATTGATAATGAAATGTAGATATTAATAAATACGGATTTATAGGAATATTAATTGAATAAAATTCTAAGACTAACATGGATGCATGAATTGAAAATTTAAAATAATGTTCTAATGATAGATGATAATTTTTAACACATAAATACAATACCCCGAGAAGAAGATATACGGGATTGATAAAACGTTTATTCTTGTTATACATGTACATCAAAGAAATAAGAAATATAACATGAGTACACCTATTTATAAAAGAACAAAATAGAAAATAAAAATTAAGGATTTGAAATTTTCAATATTTTTGGGGATGTTTTATTATGGTTTGGGGGAATATTATGACTAAATAATTACTTAAGAGTCATTAATTCTATCTATCACAGTAAAGGATAATAGTTGAATATTTTTTATCAATGTGAATCTATAGAAAGATAGAGTGGAAAAATTAAATTATTCACTTGAAAGTTATATGGAGAACCAAAAGTATAGAAACACACAAAATACTAATAATAAAAAGTGGGATACATAATGATGAAGGATTTCTACTATATCTACAGTGTGCCCTTCTAAATCATTGAAATTTGAAAATAGGTAGTAAAATTGTTGTATCAACATAACATCTTCTAGGATATAACCATGTGTTATTCCATTTAGCTATAACCAATATATTATCCATATTTTATGCATTTATTTTATTTCATCAATTGTTTGATGAGGATATCTAAAAAGATAGTAATCAGGTAAAAATTGGAATACCATTATTTCCATGCGAGAAATATTTCAGGCATAACCTAGCTGAAATAGTATAAAACTGGTTTCCACCATTGTTAAACCCCTTATAAGGTGACATATAATACAAAAAAATTATCATAGTGAAAATTTAAATTTTTTTACTTTTTTTATGTTTGGAATTATTGAAGTTATAGATCCTATATAGATTATAACAATCATATATGTTACTCACCCTTATGTATAAAAATTGGATATTGCGTTTTTCATATAACATTTTGGTGATAATTTTTTGAATTTCATTAAAAATTATGATAATATGACTATTACAAATGATATTATTTTTAATTCATGGATAAATATGTTCTTGATGTGTTATATTTTTAAAGAGGATTACAAAAATATTATTTATTATTGTACAAATTTTCAGATCGAGATTTTATTGGATGCTTTTATCGAGTTTTGATAAATGAAAATGACATTGTGATTCTAGAAGTTTCATGTGGGTTTTAAACTAATATTAATAAGAAACCAAGAATATTTATGATTAAAATTGACTTAAGGATAAATTAAATAAGATGAAAAGTAAGAACAAACATTCACAGAATAATGATTATCCAACTAAATAGAAAAACAATGATAATTTTCATATAAATAAAACTAATATGGTTAGTGAGAATGAATAGAAAATTATCATTTAATAATCCCAATTGTATGTTAGATAAAATGGGGATAACATGAAAAACATATCACTGAACCAATCATGAGGGTACTCTTATTGCCCTCATTGATATTTTTTTTCTCCAAATGAGTAAATGGATTACTAGAAAATTATTAGTAACATATATTATGGATTATTTAATGATATATTAGTGGAATTTGTTTTACAATAGTGGATGTAGTATAAAATAATAATTTAAATTGGATTTTAATAAAATTTCTTGTAAAAAGTAATATAAATGAAATATGGGTTTACAGAATAAATGAAATCAAAACAATTGTAATTTATGTTGGGAAATTAATTACTGATCATATATAATTGTATGTGGAGAGGGTGAAAACTATTTACAATGGTAATAATCTTTAGTTTGAGATTATAAATTTCCAATTTTTGAAGAACAAATGGAATAATGATCTTGAGGGAGAGAATTGGTATTGTAGTTATATAACTAATATTTATGGGTTTAATGGTGGGACACCGGATGATATTAAATAGTAAAAAAATATTAAATAAATAAAATCATTGAATAAATATAAAAAAATATGAGTTTAATTTTCAAAATGAATAGTTCAGTCATCATGCTATTTTTTGTGGTCTGAATTTTCACACTACTTACAACATTTCGATTTTTTGGAGTAGATATAACTTTTTAACCCATTTGGGGTTATAACATCTATTTAGTGACCTATAGAAATAAATTCTAATATTTTCATTCATTCAAGGCCTTTTTTGATGTATTTCAATGATGTGGAAGTACTTATTGGTTTCAAATTGTATTAGGGTGTGCTAGAGGATGAAAACCAATCATTTTATGCTGCATAAAATGGGGTTCATGGATTGGAAAAATAGCGTGCCCTACAATAGGAAAATGTACAACCCTAATATACTATATAAAGTCTATTAAAATATAAAATAGGGATAATAAGTTAATGTGTGGTGTTTTATAGTTTTGGAAGAGGCTTCATGCACGATTTTCATGTGGTTTGGAAAACAATGTGCTCCAACTGTACATGGTCAGGTTCCTAGATAGTGGGTTCCTCATCATTCTGAAAACATATCCATACTATGTGGTCAAACCATGTGAGTCACTTAATAAGAATACTTTTCCAATATTTATATTCCTTAAATTTATTTTACCATTCTTTATCTATTATGTATCATACTCAAAAAGGTGGTCCTCTTCATTTTTTCTCCTGCCTATGATTTAGTCTATCTCCCTCATCATAGTTATGATATGAGATTCATTTGTCTCATTGGAAATAAATTAGTAGGACATTAAATATGATACATTCCATTCTATTTTTCTCTACACATGTGGAGCATTAAACCATTGCAATTCATTTACCCTATTTTTATGGTGTTTGTCTTGAACATCAATTTTAAATGAATCAGCTCAATTAAGAGGATGATAAGGGATGATCAAATATATTACATGATAATTTAGGGGGTTCAAAGATTTATATTTGATATTGATTTGGTTTATGAAGTGTTTCATTGAGTGTTCCATTGGATTGATCGAGGGAGATACTGCATAAAGTATTCTTACTTATAAATTAAATTATTGATAATATTATATTCCTTTGGGAATTCATGTGATCCGCTAAAAATGATTTCCCCATTTCATAGGCATTAAACCATATGGGATGGTTAGGCTGGGTGGGGTGTTTAAATTATAATGATTTTTACATTAAATTTGACAAGTTAAATGTGAACATGATTTGAATGGCTTAAGGACTAAGATAAATTTTACCATCTACACGAGGTGATGTAGTTTGCATTGTTGGGAGAGGCTAGAATTCAATGTGTTATTTTGATCACAGGATGGGAGGAATTATTTTCTAGTAAGGGAAAAGAGTTCATAGGGTTATGGGCATGTACCATGTTATATTGGATGGTGTTGACCATCAAGGAGAGAGACAAATGCATAAGGAAATGAGGTTCCAGAATGATATTGATTAGGTAGGTTGTTGGATATTTCTACTCACAATGACTAATTTATGTGTCATTCGAGTCATCTGAACAATAATAGGTGTCATATATTGAGGTTGTGTTGACCACTCATGGGGGTAGAGGTCGTTATTAGATTCATATTAGGATAGTGTTGAACATTAGTAAGGTTGGAGGTTCTTGTCATATAATGCCACTTGGATGGTGGGTATTAATCAATTGATAGTGTTGAGACCATCAATTGGGGGATGTTGTTGAATTTTGTTTCTGGTTTTTAGGATGAGATTTTTTGGGATAATATATATTATTGTGCCTTGGGATGTCGGATGTGGAGCCAACAATTTTTACTATTTGGAATAATGTGATCATTGTGTCTTGGGATGTTGAGCATAGGGACGAAGGGTAATTTTGATCTGATGATTAAGGGAACATGTTTTCATTGATTGGATTTTATTTCAAGGCTCTAATTTCATCATTACGATTCATGTTTTCCATTGGTTAATAGTACAAATGATACTTTTATAGGAGGTGCATGAGTGCACTCCCACCTGGTACTTGTTAGGGGATGCCATGTGCTTAAAGATAAGGATATTCTCCATTAAATTTATTTATAGGAAGACATTTCATTGTAATCCATATATATAATTAGGGAAATGTGGTTTATCGTCATTGGGAAATATAGGTGGTAACCTCAATAAGAGCACTAGGGAATCATGTATTTCATTATTCATTTGGGTATTTCTATTTTATTTCATTTTATTACACACATTCATTATCATATTTGTTTGACAGGGACACATAGGCGGTGTAAGACTATTATTATTTTTCCTGCTACTCATTCTCTTCATGAATGTGTGTATATTTTATTGTTTTGTTATTAGGTAAGGTTTTTTGTTTTATAGATGGTCCTCATAGATCATGTTGGGAAATTTATCGTGGGATTGATATAATGAAACCAAGGGTGTTCCAACATTATAATGAGTATACACTGTCATATTTTCATTTTATTACAGAATTCTTATAAAATGTATGTTATGATGGTTATCCACATGTGACCCTAATTTATTATTATTATTTTTATGACCTGACTAGTATGCCGGCTTCAATTTGTGGTATCATGTCGTGTTTTATTATTTATATGGAATATTTGAGTTTTTTATTATTAAACATTACTAATACTTTATTCCCCTATTATGGGTTACTGGTCTAGTTGTTTATGATCTCTCCTCGAATTCCATATGTTAACATACCATTAATATAATAATAATAACAATTATTATTATTATTATTATATTCTCTATGAGGTATAGATTCCCAACTATCACATCTTTAATCTCTCCCGACATGTTGGAAACCATAGTTGTATGGGGACACCTTTTTTATGGGATGTGAAAAAATGATCCTAATATATGTTTGGGTAGAAATATGGGTCGTGGGGCAAAAAAATGTATTAAATGATTTCTTTTTATTTTTTTTCTCTTTCTATTTGGTATATAGTAATCTTTATGTTTCTAGGTCCTTGAATCTTGGTTTAGGGATTATGTTTGGGTGAATAAAACCCAATGAATGGGGGAGAGAACATGTTTCCAGGGGTGGAAAATTTCTATCCAAATTTTCTATTTTTTCATTTGATATGATTTCCCACTTGCGTGGTGAAAATGGTTTTTATTGTTATCAGTTATGAGATGTTACCCTTTACCTGATATAGAGTGAAAGGCTTTTAGGACATGTAACCCAATTTTTTAAGGATGTTTTTATTATGATTTCTTAATAGTTACATATGATTTATAAAAACATTTTTCCCATTTATTAATTGGTTGTGATTTTTTTTGGGATCATATATTTCACTAAGAGTTTTAGTGTTGTTTAACGATTCAATAAGTGATGCTCCAAATTGTTTTACTTCTTAGTATCTACGAGGTGAAATACTACTCAGCCATCTAATGTATTTGGTTCTAATGAAATATACTTCTCAATTGATATTTATATGATATATATATAGTCCTAGAAAAAATATAAATAGGTTGGAATAATAATTGGAGATGGATTATTTATATTTTCAACAATGAAAGTTAGATATTGTTTTCCTACATATATTATCTTTGGTGTTTTTTACATAACTTTCACAGATTACATGCGATGTATAACCCTATTATGTTAATGAAATTTGAAATGAGGTTAGATTTATATGGGATACATATATCTAATATGGGAGGGTAAAGGGACATGAGGTTAGTTGTCCTATGACAAGTTTGTAATGGGGGATTGTATGAGAGGATATGATTTTATACTTATTACAACTATCCTTATCTGTGTAATATATATATATATATGTGTGTGTGTATATATATATTGTTTTTATAGTTTGACAATTTTGTTAGTATTCCTTGTTATTCCACTTGTGCATCATCTGATGGGGATTTAGGTGGGTGTTGATACAGTGCCACATTAGAGAGCATAGGTTGAGGAGGAACCTTAGTGTCTAGATGAGGCCTCAAAGGGTCATCCTGAGCATGGGCCATAGGTAAAGGCATTAGTACATTCTATTTTACAAGTGGTAAAATCTTTTGATATCGATGATTTTGGGTCATGGATTGATGATAATATTTGCAAGAGTTTGGTTCGGGTTATATATTGGATTGATTGGGTAGCATAGGGTGTTGATCTATAAATATTATATGTGAGTTGTGAATTAATATGGAAACACCAACTTCAATTTTGGTGAGGGGTTGGGACACATGATGAAGATAACTATATAGAGTCAGTGAAGAATAACCTGAATTAGTACGATAGATCCCTCAGTCAGAGGGTGAATCTTGAAATGTACATGATCATAAGATTGGTTAATTGTTAGTGGGATGTATAGATATAGTAAGATAGACATCAAGGACAACATTAGAAGGTCTTAATTGAAATATATATTGAGACCTTGTTCATAGAGATGTTCAGGGTAGAGAGAGATCAAGAGTTATTAAGCATATTGTATAGAGTTACATCTTTCTGGGACTATGTAGCAGCACTCTCCAACTAGTCTCATTTCACTATTAGTATAGTGAGCGGTGGAACCATAAATATGAGTCTTTTTAGGATGGGTTACACAACACCATCATGGTGAAAATAAATATATTCAGGTAAACCTAATTCCTAGAGGCGGTGAATCAAGTGCGGAATGTTAAAGGAAATTTTATGGAATACTGATACATGATCCATGTTATAGCATTAGGTGATGTTACATGTGATGCATTATATTGTTAGAAGTGGGTCAAATATGAGTTCTATTAGGGTAGTTAGGTCAGGGACTCACGAATACCACTGATTAATGGGCCATTGATGTTGTTATTATAGTTTAGTAAGCTAATATCTGTGGGAATTTAGTGTGATCATGCACCAATGCAGTGATGAGCATGAAGCCAAGTCAGGAATCTTGAGAGTTTATGCAGTAGGACTTACTAGATAGCTGGTATCTAGGGACTCAGGTAGATTAATGGATATGAGGTTAGATAATGAGTAGTACTAGGAGATGGTAGCTGAGATACATCTAGAAATAGAGGTCATGTAAGAAACCATGGGTCCCAGTAGTGGGGTCAGTGGCCGGTGGATGGTACAACATCATTGGGACGCAAGACCATATGTTCCTGAGCATTAGCAGGGCACATTAGATTTTATAGCTATATATATTTCCTAGTATTAGAATATGTATAGATGTATTTCGTGATAATGGAAATGAATGATTTTTTATTTTAGTAGTGAATTTTTGTAGGCATGTCTTGTTTTGGATGAATGTGGTGCATGTGATATAATCCCATAAGAAATCAGTATAGATGAACGTTATATATATATGTATATATATATATATGAGGTGGGTGGGAGATGTATTTTTTATGTGAATTAATGTAGGGTGTGTTTACTTGAGGGTAGTTTCCATTTCAAAATTGAATTGACGAAGGATTCAATGGGTGTTATATGTTGCGTGGGTATTTGGGAATATGTTGATATAAGGGCCTTTATGTTTCCATACGCGACATGGGATTGAGGTTATCCTCACATTAGATGTACGAAATGATTGGTATAAGGAGTGAAACATGAATAATTTGACTACCAAATGAAGTGATGATGTGATGATGCGACATGGGAGTAGTTTTGAGTCTATGGTTGGTTGGATGACTATCAAAATTTTGAGTATTAGATCAGGAGAAAACTGGGGTATGTTACTGCTATGGTTGGAAGATCCTTGAGTTATTTGAAATGTGAATTGATGGTAGTGGTATAATTGGGTAATTTTCAAGATATTTTTATATCTATTACCAACTCTTACTAATGGAAGATTACTCTGGGATGATCTATGTTAAGGTGTGGAGATGGTAATTTCATAGGATTTTGGAGTGGTAGAATTCATCAAACAGTTTGAATTTTTTGAGATTGGTGTTTAGACCAAACAATTTATTTATCTTCGTAAATTAATAATGAGAGTTTACAGAACCCAATTAATTAATTTTTTATTTATTTCAATTCATGGCATGTTCATAGGGGATTGTTATGGGTTTTAGGTGAGACAAAGGGAGAAAACACAAATTATTTGGGTGTGCGGATGGGGGCACTCATTTTGGTCAAAATGTGTAGCCTCCAATTGGAAACAACCCTACACTACTTATTCAGTATGCATCGTTTATGAAACCACCAAGTAGGTGGAACACAAATCATTTAGGGTGGTATTCAGTTTCATTACTGACTTCACCCATGGTTCACACACTCTAAGGAAAACAATTGGGGGTCATCATTTTGTGGTGTGGATCCTAGATAGATGGAACTTAACGGTTGGTACATGGTCAAAAGACTGTGCAACCAAACCAAATGGATCAATTTAAAAAGAGATGTATCCAAAATTCCCTTGGTTTCATTATCATTTCTCCCCATTATTTCTTATTTATTTCATGCACACATCATAGGGTTCTCTCAATTTTTCTCCATAAATGGATTTATCATATCTTCTCATCTGAGCACTGAAATGTTATTTTTGGGTTTTATTTGAAACTCAACAAAAAATCATTTAATATTATACCTTGATTTATGTTTTTATCTTTCCTTATAGATCACTACTTTTATATGATTCATCTTTCCCTATTTTTAAGGTCTTCCTCTAAAACAAAAATTTCTTTCAAATTGGATCATTTTAGAGGATGAATTAAAATGATTGTATTTATACCTGTACATGGTAGGTAGTCCCAATCCTTTTCCTTGATTTCACTAATTTTTTGGTGGTTCATCTTTGAGTATTATTTGTGGTGGTTTTATGGATACCTTATAAAATTTAATCATTATTTTAAATTAATTTATTGATTATATGGGATTTCATTGGAATTGTTGTGATCCCCTAAAGAAATTTATGATTGGTATGAAGAATTAGATCACTTGGGTAGGTTATTATATGTAGTTTTTTAAACATAAAATTAATTTTTTATGATAGAAATGATTAATTCCATGGGAATGTTATTGGTACAACCTATTGATTGAGATGGTTTTGACGATTCAGATGTGGGGGCATAGTTAGTTTTCTTCGTAGAGGTTTGAATTGAATGAGGGTTGTTGATAATTGGTTGTGAGATTTGGTCATCAGTTTAAGGGGAAGTGGTCATCAAGTTACATGCTTGTACCATGTGATGTTAGATGGAACTGACCATTGTGAATTGAAACATGGTTATAGGGAAATGATGTATTGGGATGATGTTTCCTAGATACATTAATGTTAAATTCCAGTCACAAGGATTATTTGACATGACACTAGAGTATTTTTCACATATATATGACTGTGATGATGATGTGGTTTTGAAAAATCATGTGGGTGGAGGCCTCTATTAGATTTATTATAGGATGTCGTTGATGATCATTGATGTTGGAGATTCCTTCTATAAGAATCCATGTGGACAGTGAGGAGTAATTAGCTGATTTTTTTAGACCATATTTTTGGGGAAGATGCTTTCCATTTGTAGTGGTCATTGGATATAGATTATGTGGGGGGATAGATATCACCATTTCTTATGTTATTGGATGTTGAGCCCATGATTTTTAGTATTTAAAGGAATAACATCATTGTGCAGTAGGACATCTGGTTGGTGGCCAACATGGATTTTTAAGGTGATGTCCAAGGCACCAAGTACATATTGATTGGTTTTCTCTTCAATATATATATTACCTGATTATAATATGACGTATCTTTTTTCATGAGGATATATTGAAACTTTTATAGGTGATTCTTGAGGCCACTCTATCTTGCTACTCGTTTGGGAATTCCATGGGAATTATTCCAATGATTATTACTTCTGCAGTCATATATATGAATACAAAAAGGTTTTTACAATAAATATAATAGGGGTAATGTGGTTTACCATCATTTTCCAATGGAGTTGATCACATCCATGTGGACTCTGAGCATAAGGGAAGAATGTATTTATTAATTCATATGTGCAATGATAATTTATTTATTTATATTATACACTGAAATTATCTTAAATGTAAGACATGAACAGATCAGGGGTGCACCAATTTTATTTTTTTCTCACACCCTACATGAGACCCTTAAAATTCATGTAGAAATTATGGATTTGTAATCACGTAAGGGTTCTGGATCTTGTGATCTATATCAGTGAATGTGTTACGAATTTTATCATGGGATAAATTGAAAGGGACATTAGAGGTTCATTCATTAGCTAGAGTTTACTTTTGTGTATTTCCATTTTATTCCAGCATAATTATTATACGTTTGTTCTAATGGTATTTCTTGAGATACCCTTATTGTTTATTATTTTATTTAATAAAATTACTTGGATGTAGCTTTCTAAAAATACTATCTTGTGGTATTATATTCTAAAAATAATATAGTTGAGAATAATGATAATTATTTATTACTTCTTATTTCTTCTGTTATTATGGATTAATAGTATAGTTATTTAAAGTATTTCTTGAGCATCTATATTTATCTATAGACCAGGTCAATTATTATCTCCTATAGTGGAAATATTTTCCCCACCATGACCTCCTTATACCCTCACTGTTAGTTGGAATCCTTTATAATACATGGAATAAAACTTAAAGACTAGTGGTAAACTAGCCCTAATAACTATTTGTGTTCAAGGTGGAGCCTGGGCCCCACACTACTAGCTTTTGATATGATGCTAGTGGGGTTTAAATAAGGAGGTTCAAATATAATATCATCCAAAAATTGATTAAAACATAATACGAGGTATATTTTTGGTGACATTTTGTTATAGGTTTTATTCCACTATTCATATATAAAATTAATACATAAATAGAAGAAAAAATTACAAAAAAATATTTATAAAGAGGATGAATGATATAAAAAATAAGAAAAGTTCTTCAACCCTAAAACCATTGTATGAAATTATGTTATTGATAATAAGAATATGAGTAACACTCCATTATCCCTGATGCCTTGTTTAAAAACTCCATTTTGGAAAAAAATATTAGATATGGGGGAGAAGAGTTTACTGATGTTGATTCTATCATGGATAAAAAGAAAATTTTGAATTAAAAATGTTTCTCTAACTAAGATGAAGTTTAACCTCATGACCCCTCTAGACTAGAGTTGATGCATTACTTCGGTTAATGGAATGGTTAGAAAGAATGGAAATTCCGATGGAATTATCAGTTTAGTAGTCTTTATGAAACTAAATACATAGATGCAACAAAAATTACATTAGAAATGGTTACAAAATACAATACATTGCAAAACTAAAAACTGCAGCCAAATGAACTCTATAAATGTTCTTATTTTCATCACATGTTGTAGGTAAACAATGAAAGGGTTGAGAAAAAATGCTCAGTAGCTGTTACAAATAGAGAAAGAATCAATATAATAATAACATAATTGTAATCAATTTTACATAATCAATATTGAAAGGTCAATAAATGAAAACTCACACCATTAATAAACATAGAATGAAACTACATCCATAGATTTTGTAATATTGAAAACCTCATGGATAGTAATAACTGATAACAAATAAAGAGAGTGATTTTAAATTGGATTCCATGTATCTAGAACATAAAACCATATTACCATTAAAAAGGTTTAGTTCTATGGCTAGAAACCCTTCTGATTTTTGGAAACAAACTCGAAGGGTTTATCACCAAACTGATTTTTCTCATGAGACCTACCGATGCATCGAGGGGCTGTAGCAGACCCCAATAGCCTCTACATCCAAATAATTAATTACACATAGATTCAACACAAGATCAATTTTATTTTAAAATATCCGTATACTATGGAGGATACGGATTCATAAACATTTCCACAATCAAAACAACATTTGAAATATATACCGTATGTAAAATGGTATACGACTTATAAAATAATCATATCCATGATATGAGAATATAGAAATTTAAATGCAATATAATTTAAATTGAAAAGTGATCTCAAATGGGTAGTACGTACACCACATAAGAAACAATAGGTGCACAATTCATAGCAAGTCACAATGATTGAATATTGAGACCAAGCTCGTTACCATGTTGTAATCAATTGATTCGTTTGACCAGAAGTTAATAACCTCCTAATGATATTACAGAATACCTTGAATATAAAGAGAATAATGATAACATATATTAATTTTCTGTACACTAGTACTACATATATTAAATAATAGGCGAACAATGGAAATCCCAAAAAATTGAAAGTGAGATGAGAAAACCCATTATAAATATTTTGGCCTAGTAACGAGTGTTGTTGTGGGGGATTAATGAGAGGTAAAGGGGAATCCCATTATTTATATGTCAAAAGGGTAGTATGGGGGAGGTTTGAAAATATACACCATCATTTGGTATTAAAAACAAAAGACCACAACATAGGGGTGATTCTTTGAAAAATGTGAGAGAGAAGATCCCCTACCTTATGCTTGATGGTGTTCTTAACTTGTTATTAAATTCCTGAATAAATGAATTATTCTTATTAATTCATTAGTCCAGAACCTATTCTATATGTAAATGATTTATTATAACACATTTTAGTTTATTCATAACCTTTTTGATTAGATATAATATTCATTTTCATTGTTCATTCTCATTTATTTACTTGGCTTTAAAAGATCGGTTCACTTATATTCATGTTCAGTAACTATGAATGTTTGAAGTGGTTTTCTAGAAATGGAGTTATATGATATTAGTGAAAATTAAAAATATTACATGGTTGAAAATTTAATTTTTATTCATAGAGTGAAGTCAAATTATTATATATATAACCTTCATGAAAACTACTTTGGTTAATCAGTGGGTTTTACTACAATGAACATGTTTTGCTTTATAAAATATTACCATTTGTAAAAAAAGATTTAAGAACAAAAAATAGGAAGTATTACAAATATAATAATCTGTTTCAACCATAACACAAATGGTTACATGACCATAATTATATATTATAATAGAAATTGACAAATGGTTGTCCATGAATGTGCTAAATTAACACATATCAAACGGTACTTTCATTTTTTTCAAATAAAATCTGTGGATATGAGAGAAGGTAACGAAATATACCATTAGCATTAAAAAATTATAGTACATTTATGTTACAGGATTTATCATACAATATGGGTGAATGGAAATGAGTAAATAAACAAAAATAAAAAGAACCTAAATGAAATGAAGGAATTAGAATGATGAGTTTAACTCTTGAGACTTCCTCCTTTCAGAACATCTTAAAGGTAGAGGTTTGAGTATTTTGAAGAGTCTAAGAGATTTTGGACCTATGGAAGTATCTTTTTGAGAGATTTGGGATAAATAATGTAAAGGCACAGGGCTTGAGAGGAGTGATGTGATGTGCGAGTGAAGGGGGGGGGGGGTTATAGTGGAGGAGAGAAGAGTTTTCTTAATATTATAATCATTTATTTATTATTTCTCATAAGATAAGTAGTAGTGAGTATTTCATGATAATGAAAAGTAATATATACATGTCAGTTTGATATTTTTGTTCTTACATCACTCATGAGGCATGGAATACTTAATTTAAATTATAAAGTATTTATACTGTAAATTAATGTATTTTACTATTCACCAAAAATTCAAGTATTTCAGAAAAATCCCAAAACTTTACCCTGACCATTTTTCGATGTGTTGAATCCAAAAATGATTTCCATTTTTCACAAATAAGATCCTAAATATGATTAATTATATATTTAATTAAAATCATTATTTAATTGAAAAATATGATCAATTAAAATATTCATCTTCATTTTGAAGGTGCCCATTTTAATTTATACAGTCATGGGTATGGACACCATTCATAAGAGTCATATAACTATTCATAAGGGTAAGGTAATATTCATAATGTAAGGTTACTATTCATATGTTTATGTTACTATTCACAAAAAAATTAAGTTAATTTTATCATACTCTAAATATCATCTTGAACAGAATCGTGTATGTTATATTTTTAAAATTCAATTCACATAGTTGGAAAGTTTATGTTTAATGTATAGTTTATGGATATATTCAATAGGTGACCATTTTTTGTTCCATATAGGCTCAGTTATTCATGAAATATAAGCTTTAACTAGAATGTAATTAAGAGAAACATACCATGAAGTTTTTGGGGTGCAACATTATTCCCTCTTTCAGAAATTGCATCCTCGAAGTTTTTTGTATGAAGGTCACCAAAAAGATGTTGGTGATTCTTTTTCACAACATCCTTTGGATCCCATGTTGGTTCCTCATCATTCAGGTTTTTCCAATGAACCTTTACCAGACGAGTTGTACGATTTCACAATACCTGCTCCCTTGTGTCAAGAATCCTGATAGGATTTTCATAGTTTGACAAATCAGGTTCCAGTTATATTTCATCATATGTGAGTACATGTGATGGGTATGGCATGTATTTATTAAAAATGTCACGTGGAACACATCATGAACTCTAGAGATACTTGGAGTCATTTCTAAATTTTAGGGTACAGCTCCGATTCTTTCCAGAATATCAAATGGTCTGATGTACCTAGGGCTAAATTTCCCTTTTTTACAGAACCTTACGAAACCCTTTCATAGAGATAAATTCAAAAGTACAATATCTCACACGTGGGATTCCAAATCCTTTCTCTGGTTGTCAAAAAAAAAAACTCTACTTCTTACTTTGGTCTGCTTTAATAAGGGAATTTATTGTCTTCACATTTTTCATTGTCTCTTCAATATGTTCTGGGTATATAAGTTTCCTCTCATCAACTTAATCCCAACATGTTGGAGTTCAACATCTCTTTCCATATAATTCTTCATATGAAACCATTTGAATACTATAATGGAAACTATTGTTTTAGTAAAATTCCACAAAAGGCATGTATTGATCCCACATACCTTGGTAGTCAAGAAATCTTGATCTCATCATGTCTTATATAGATTGAATATTCTTTTTAGTCTGTCTGTCAGTTTGGGGGTTATAACCAGTACTCATACAATCCCTAGTATTCAAAGCCTTCTGGAGAAATTTGCATAATTTTGATGTAATTATGGGATCTCGATGAGATTCAATCGATAGAGGTGCACCATGATGTCTTACAACTTCATTAATATAATGTCTTGCTAGGTGATGAAGTGGAAAATCCTCTCTTATTGCAATGAAATGTTCTGATTTTGGGAGATGATCCACAATTACCGACATTGCATCATTCTTTATATGCAGCCTTGGTAGTCCAGTGGAAAAATCCATCGTAATGTTATCCCACTTCCTTATTGGTATAGGTAGAGGTTGCATCACTCCTTTGGGATGTTGTCTCTCTACCATCAGTTGTTGAAAAACTAGACACCTTGACATGTAGTTAATAATTTCACGCATCATATTATCCAACAAAAAATATTCCATCTGATCTCAATACATCATGGTTATACCCAAGTGTATAGAAATATTTGAGCTATAATAATCTTATAATAGTTACATTTTTAACTCAGGCAGTGAGAGAACACATATCCTCTTCCAAAATTTCAAAACTCCTTCTTCATACACACAATCTTCCAATCTCCCATCCTTGATAGCATTAAATTTTTAATGCAGATTCTCATCATCATATTGGGAGATTTTTATTTTCTCTAATATTGATTGATTAGCAATCATTTGACTGTGGAATGTTTTTTGCCATTCCATATACTTTCCAGTATTAATCTTTAGTAGATCCATGAATATAGTGTCTCTCTCAATCCACATTTGGGACTGGAGTCCATGATCGTTCCTACATAATGCATTATCCACATTAATTTTCTTTCATGGGAGGTAGTGTGTTGAAAAATCCTAATCTTTGAGTAATTCAATCCATCACCTTGGCCTCAAGTTTAGTTCTTTTTGTGTAAAAATATATTTCAAACTCTTGTGGTCCGTATAAATTTCTCATCTTTCTCTATAGAGATAATGCCTTTATATTTTTAGAGTAAAGATTACGACTGCGAACACATGATCAAGAGTTGGATAATTTTTTTCATGTGTATTCAATTGTCTTGATGTATAAGCAATTACTTTTCCTTTTTGCCTAAGGATGCAACCCGACCCATTCTTTGATGCATCACTGTATATTACAAATCCATCACATCCATATGGAATATTCAAAATTAGAGCATTGAATAATATTCTTTTCAATTCCTCAAATAATTATATACATTATTTTGTCCACAGAATAATAACTCCTTTATGTGGGAGCTTTGTTAGCGGGTTAGCCAGCAAGGTAAAATTTTTAATGGAATGTCAATAGTAACCTACTATGCCAATAAAACTGCGTACCTTAGTTATGTTTGTTGGAATTGACCATTCTTGTATTACCTTTGTCTATTAAAGATCAACTATTATTACATCCTTAGAGACAATATGGACTAGAAAAGAAAGTGATTGATGCCATAATTAGAACTTGTTAAACATTCCCTATAATTTATTTTTTCTAAGAGTTTTATGAGTAATCCGCAAGTGATCCTCATGGTATTCACAGATTTTTGAGTATACTAGGATATCATCGATGAATAAGAAAACAATGTTATCAAGATATTCCATGAAAAATATCTTCATTAATTCCATTAAATAGAGGGTTCATTAGTTAGTCAAAAATTCATCACTGTAAACTCATAATGCCAATACATAGTTCGAAATTCTATCTTAAGAATATCTTCCGTCCTCACACATAACTGACGATATCTGGATCGAAGGTCAATCTTCAAAAAGTATTGAGGTTCATGAGTTTTATCAAATAAATCATTAATCCAAGAAAGTTGATATTTATTCTTTATTGTAATAGCATTGATTTCCCTATAATAATTGCATAGCCTGATGGATCCAACTTTCTTCTTGACAGACATGACAGGGGCTCCTCATGGAGAAATACTAGGTTGAATAAACCCTTTGTCACTCAACTACACCAGTTTTTTCATTATCTCCACTAACTCCATTGTGTTCATTCTATAGGGCGTCATTGATATAGTTGTTTCTCTAGGAATTTAGTCAATGGAAAACACAATTTCACAATCTGGATAATGTCTCGGTAAATAATTTGGGAGTACAACAGTGTACTCTTGCACTATGTGCACATCGTCAATTTGATTATTTCTTTCCTTTCCCATAAATATTTGATTATCTTCCTCTTCATTTATTACATTCAGTAGAGATACTGGTGGTGGTTCTAGATAAGAATCAGGTGTTGGGGTTTTTTCTCTAAAGACAAGGGTTTCTACACCATATTAAAAAAATTTAACTTCTTTATTCTTATAATAAATCTTCAAATAATAATTTGAAAACCAATTCATACAGATAATTATATCAATTTTAGTCCTTGGAATGATGTAATTGTTACAACTAAATATCATTTTGGAGTCTATTGGGGAACTAGACGACACGCCATGGTTGCAACGATACATTCCCTGAAAAATCCATTATTAAATAAAATTGTACATATCTAATTTTATTGGAAAACTAGGAAGATAAAATGAATGCGATGATCCAGAATCAAAAAAAGTGTTGGATATGTTTGAGGAAAAAATTAATGTACCTGCCACCACATCATTATAAGCTTCAACCTCCGTGGATGTAATCACATAAGATCTCACATTATCTTTTGGCCCCTTCTAAGTCATGTTTTCATGGAGCTTCAGACACTCATTTACATCGTGTCCCATCTCCCTACAATTATAGCATTGAATATCATAGAATCGTTTATTCCCCATGGTTTCATCAGATCGATGGCCCTTTACTCTGCACTTATTGTACACGCCCATTACATTCAGGTATTTCTTAAGATGATTCTTTCCATGGTTCCCACATAATGGGAATAACTTTTTTCCCTTGATCTTCATTGGTGCTTCTCCTTCTCCTTGGTTATCAGAGTACCACTTATTATCTTGTTTACCCTTGAACAAATTTGATCTTGCAAATTCCTTCTCTATTTTGATGGAACCTGATACAATTTCATCATATGATGTAAGTGATAAGTAAGGTAGTTCCCTTCGAAGATTTGGCATAAGACATTCAATGAAATGATCAATCTTGTCTGCCAAGTCATGTACGTAATCTATAACATACATGGACAGCCTTGTGAAGGCTTCCTCATACTCTGCAATACTGTCTTCTTCCCAATGTTTGAAGATGGGGAATTTTCTCTTAATTTCAGTTAGTTAATCACGAGTGAAATATTTTTCGAAAAATGTTTCTGTAAAATTCTTCCATTCCACATCTTATATTTCTTCTTCAACCTTTGTATTCTGGATCAATGAACATAATTGATCAACTTCACCCTTGAGGCAATATACTTCTAGTAATACATTTTCATTTTCATTGCTTCATAATTCCATGAATATCTTTTCAAGGGACTTGATCCATTTCTCAACAACCACAACATTAGTTGTACCACAAAAATATGGGGGCTTCTGTTGTATGAAATGATCCAACACAGGTATGGAATGGTTATTCATTACAACCTGAGTATGTTGTCCCAATATGGTCATGAACTAGTCTGCTCCAACAGACTGTGTTGACTTTCTCTGTGGGGAGATCCATACATGGACCATGAGTATTGATACCCCATCATCCATTATAGGACATTTATAAATTATGAAACACACTATATTAGGGTATGAATCATAATGTATATTCTAAATGTTGCAAAATAAATATCATAAATTAAGATCATGTACATGGATAATCCAATAATTAGATAAATGGTTTCTTTAGGGAATAGTTTACATTTAAATCATTCATAATGGTCTGTAAGGAAAATATGAATTATCATAAGAACATCCCCAAAGCGAGTCATATCCAAGAGTGTGGCAAGGACTTTTGTTGTGTACCCATTCCCATTCAAGTCTAGCTCATAGCAGTGTTTTCAGGTTTTACCCCTAGATACATGTGTGCTAGACCCGCCTCAACCTGCTCATATCCAGATATGGATTTATTCATTGAATGATCCATATAATCCATTCTAAACCAAAATACATGGATGTTCAATTATTTTTATCCTCAAAGGCTAATCATATGAGTCTTCCCTAATCTACATTTTCTAAATCTAGTTTCCATGTTTTCAACTAAACTCAAACTGATACCAACTATAACACCCTGAACCCTCTAAACTATAGCCAGTTCAATACTTGTGATATTGGAATGGATAGAAGGAATAAAAATCCCAAAGTAATGATCCGTTTAGTAGTATTAAACAAAATAATTACATATATGTAACAAAATTTACATTGGAAAAGGTTATAAAATACAATACATAATAAAAAATAAAATTACAGCCACATGAACATAATACATGATCTTCTATACATCACCTGTCGAAGGTAAAAAATGAAATGTGTGATAAAAAACTCGTTTAGGGTTAAAAATAGCAGAATCATGAATACCATAATAGATAAATTGTAATGAATTTGATATAATCAATATGGAAATTTGAATAAATTAAATCTCATTCCATTAATATACGAAGAATGAAACGACATCCAGAGATTTTTTCATAGTTAAAACCTCATAGATAGTAATAAATAATAAGAAATATAGAGAATATTTATTAATTAAATTTAATGTATATGTAAAATGAATCTTAAATACCATTGAAACGTTTTTGAAATATGGGTAGAAAACAGTATGATATTTGGAAACAAAATCAAAGGGTTTGTCGCCAAACTGATTTGTATGATGAGACATACCAATGCATTGAAAGGATTTAGTGGGTCCACGCTGCATCTGTATCAAAAGAATTACTTATACATAGATTCAATAGAAGATCAATATGACTTTACAATATACATATAAAAGAGAGGATATAGATTCATCAACTTTTCCCTAGTCAAAACAAAATTCAAAATAAATACAGTATGTAAAATGGTATATGGCTTAGAAAATAATCTTCTCCATGATATGAGAATATTGAAATTATAATGTAAAATTAAATTTCAATTTATATATTATGTAAAATGGCTAGTAGGTACACCACATAAGAAATAGTAGGTGCACAATACTAAGAAAGTCACAATGTAGTGAAAATTAAGACCAATCTCGTTACCACATTGTAATCTATTGAGTCTTATGACCAGAAGTTAATAACAACCAAAAAATCATAGAATACCATGAATATAAATAGAATCATGATAACATATATAATGTGGGATTACACCTATACTTTATATAAGAAATAAGAGTCAAACAATGAAAAACCAACAGAATTGAATGTGATATGAGAAAACCCCTTACAAACATTTCAGCCTGGTAACAGGTGTTATTGCGAGGGATTAATGAGAGTTAAAGGAATATAACATTATTTATATATCACAATGGAGGTATGTGGGAGGTTTTAAAACATACACCATCATTTGGAATCATAAAAAAAGACCACAACATAGGGGAGATTCTTGAACAAAAGTGACAAAGAGGATCCCTTACCTTGTTCTTGAAGGTGTTCTTTACTTGTTGTTAATGACCATAATAAACTAATTACGCATATTATATCATATTTTATAAACCTATTATAAATTTAAATTATTTATTATTATAGTTTTATGTTCATTAAAGGACCTTTTTCATAGTTATAAGGTTCAATTTTATTGTTTGGGCTCATTTGTTTACATGGTTTTAAAAGACCGATTCTCTTATATTCATGTTCTGATAAATATGAATGAGGGCAGTGGTTGTGCAGAAATGGATCTATATTTTATTAGTGAAATTCTAGGAGATTACATGGGTTTAAATATAATTTTGTTACATTGAGTGAAGTCAAATTACTATATATATAACCTTAGTGAAAACCATTTTGGTTAATTAGTGGGTTCGATTATAATGAACATGTTTTTCTTTGTAACATTATACCATTTGTAAAAAAAGTAATTAAGAACTAAAAATAGGATATATTACATATATAATAATCTGGTTCAAACACAACACAAACAGTTTCATGACCAAAATTAATTATTATAATAAAAATTGATAAACTAATGTCATTTGATGTGAAAAATTAGAAAATATCAAATGTCTCTTTCTATTCATTAAAATAAAAGGTTGGGGAAGTAGAGAAGATAATGAAATATACCGTTAGCATGAAAAATTTTCAATACATGTATGATACTGTATTTATCATACTATTATGGTTGAGGGAGGTGAGGGAAAAAAAAGAAAATAACTTAAAAGAAATGAAAGAATGGGAAAGAGGAATTTACCTCTTGAGACTTCCTCCTTTGAGAACCTCCTTAGGGGAGATGATTTCATATTTTGAGGTGGATAAGAGCTTTTGGACGTGGTGGAGGATGTTGCAGAGAGATTTGGGCTAAATATTGGCAAGGAAAAAGGATTTAGAGGACTGAATAGAAGAGGGAGTGAATGGGGTTTTTTTGTTGGAGGAGAGAGGAGTTTTCTTAATATTGTAATCATTTATTTATTATTTCCTCTAAAGGCAATAATTAGGGAGTATTCATTGAGAAAGAATATTAATATATTCATATTAGTTCTATATTTTGGTTCTTACATCACTCTTGATGAAAGTAATTGTACATTTAAATTTTAATGTTTTTTATATTACATTAATTTTATTTACTATTCAACAAAAATTCAAGTATTGCAGAAAAATCCAAAAAATTCACCTAACCATTTTTTGAACTATTGAATATAAAAATGATGTCCATATTTACAAAATAATTTACTAAATATGATTAATTAAATATTTATTTAAAATAATTATTTAATCGAAAAATATAAATAATTAAAATAATCATCTTTATTTTTAAGTTTCCAAAATTCATTTGTACACTAATGGGTATGGAATCCATTCATAAGATTCATATTACTTTTGATAAGTGTATGTTACTATTCATAAGGGAAGGAAATTATTCATAAGGGTAGGTTACTATTCACTGAAAATTAGGTTAATTCTATCAAACTCTAAATATCATCTTGAACCCAACCGTTTATGTCAGATTTTTAAAATTTAAATCATATAGTTGGAAAATTTATGTTCAATGTATTGGGTGTGGATATCTCTTATCAGTAATAGTCTATTGTTCCATATAGTATTAGTGATTCATGAAATATAGTCTATAACTATAATGTATTTAAGAGAAACAAACAATGAAGTGCTTTGGGGGATACATGAAGGATACTATTATAAAAACAAAAAATTTGTGAAATAGATTAATGAATTGTTTACTGGGAATAAAAACATATAAATATTGTCTAAAGATTATCTGATAGAATTAAAAAGAGGCATGCTTATATTGTTTCAATCAATCTACTATGAAGTTTTAATAGAAAATAGTGGAAATTACTTTTCATTGACAATAACTCTTAAACATGATAATATATTAGATAAATCAATAAAGGAATAATATGGTAGTTGAAAGATACACTTTTATGGAAAAAAATTAATCAATGTATGAATAAAAATTCAATACTAAATATTAAAAATTGGTATATATATATTGTGGTAATAAAATGTATAAAACGAAGAAGATAAAATGAATAAGGTTATATTATAATGTCAAACCGAATTCCATTATATTAGGAATATTGAGATATCTAGGCTCTTTTATGCAATAATGATTCAAATTTATAATTATAGTGGTAAAGATGTCAACGAGGAGATATAATCTAAGGGGGAATGTTCTCATATGAAAAAAGTGATGGGGTATAAAATACATTTCTTTTTACTGTGAAAGGAATCTTCTTATGAATTGTCAATTTAAATATAGATACGTAAATTAGGTTTATTTATATGAGAATTAATTGTATATGGGTAATAATAGTGAATTAAGGATATTTATATACTTTCGATTTAAAAATACTCTTGTAAATTATATTAATTTATCACCAGGAAGACCAAATGATGGAATATATTTGATTCTGATTTTATAATGATGTTTAGCTGGAAAAGATCACGTTTTTGAAAAAACAATGGTGTTAAATAAAATATAATGAATTGTAAATAATATTATTACTCATTTTAAATCCCAACAAGGGATATCATTATTTTATTAAATTATAGATATTCTTGAGAATAAAATGGAGAACTATCTAAATACATAACATCCACTAACAGTCTAGGTCTGTTTCTTTTATATTAACATTATGATATTATCTAAGTCATTTTTTCTAGGAACCTAGTTATTATACGAAAAGGGAGAATATTAATCATGTTTTTGGGTTACCAAGGGGTATTTTATGATATATATATATATTGAAATAATTTTATTTAATATCCAGTGAGAGTTAATGATAAACTACGAAGGCCTCCCAAAATCATTTTAAAATGGAGATTTTTAATGGTGCGATAAATGACATTTTGGTCAAGTGTTATATCTATTTTAGTATTAACTTGTGGTATTAATGGATTTTACAGGACATTTTCATCTGAAACATGTGATTTAATTTTTTTTTACACAAACTATTTTGTGATATTTTTATTATGTTTTTATTACAATTCACTACATGGCCTTGATCATACACTCTGGACTTTTTCTTATCATGTTCATAAAGGTACAAATTTGATTCACGATCTCTTTGATTTCTCAAAAATTTTGCACAAAATTGAAAAATAATTCTAATTCATTTCCTCCAATGCTATTCTAGATGATTTTTTTAATTACTTTAAATGGACAGGGTATTTTCCGTATGAGTGTGTGAGCATTGTTATTGGTGACACTATTGGTTTTTACTGTTTCATACCTTAGTAGCCTCCAGGACTTCTTTTTACCCATCCTATATTGGTTATGTACATTTAATTCAATAAAAAATTCTTATTATGTTGAATAAAAAAATTGGTATTTTTTTAAACAATCCATTTATAAATTATATTTGTTAAAAATGTTAGGATTTTGAATTATCTTAAAATAATTATATTTTTTCCATATAATGTTCATAACTCATTTTTTATGAACATGTTAATTTAATTCATACTTAAATGATGGAATGTTTTCAAATGATCTAAATAACTTTTTAAGAGATTGTTAAAAGATAAAAAAATCATTGACAATTACTCTTAGCATATAGATGTGTAGTATAGATGTGGAAATTGAGATCAATTTTCTTTAAACTTTTATTGGTTGCCTATATTGGGAAATATATATGAAATCAGTATTATTGTAGTTCAAAGGATTGATGTTTTTTTTATGATTTTTTCATTACCAAATAATTTAGATAGTCCTGCTATAAAATATGGTTGAGACCAATAATATTAAATGATGAGTGATCATTTGAGATAGTGATCTATATATTTGTATAGTAACCATTCTAGTATATTTTTTTTAATTTCATAAGAAATAATGTCATAAAATATTCTCTTGCTTCTATTGTGTTAAAATATAAAACTTATAAAATTTAAATATTATTTATTTCATTATTCATTTACTTTAATACATTTATTGAAATTTTATTTTGTGTAAGAATATTTTTATGGGGATTTAGTGTGTTATAAAATCCATTTACTTAGGAAAATTAATATAGTTTATTCAACCATGTCTCTATATGTTAATCCTGATGTATTGGTGATTGATGGATTTAATTTATACAAATAAAAAAATTTTATGCTTTTATCTTAACTCCCACAATTTGTATCACAGCTTGTCTCAGTTACATGTGGTTTTAGAAAACATATGTATATTAACTAATTATTACTTAATGACTTGATACAGTATGAAATATAATATATTGTTCATATAGATATATTTGATGAAAAATAAATTAATTTTTTTGTTGATACAGATAAAATATTATCTGCATTAAAAGGTTATTGAAGTTGCATTGATTACAAATAAACAATGTAATATAGGAAAAATATGAATTTAAATTGATGGATAAAAAATCATTAGGTTTTTATTAGATTATGTTATAAAGGTGTGTTTTATTTAATATACATTATAAAAAATATTTTATACCTCATGAAAACTCTAACAGATATGTATGAGAGGCTGAATATTCCCTAAAAAGTGATTCTTATGTAGAAGATATTTTTATTGAGAATATAATATGTGTGACACATGAAATATCATGTGAGTTATTTTACCATGGCATAGAAACTACGTTATAAAGTACACATATCAATTTCTGATGATGATTGGGTGATTTCTTTTGTTTCATCTTCTATAGAATTATGGGAATCGATTGTTATGGCAAGGATACATTCTTCTAGAAAATACAATTTTTTTTAGACATAAAAAATAGATTCTAAATGAATATATATGACGAAAGTAAGTATAATTATATCTAAAAATGATATTAATATAGATGGAATATGAAGATCACACTAGTAGTGAAACCTGAGGAACTTAGTTTGAAAACCTAATGGGTGTATTTGATGAGAAAAGGATCAACCATTTGAGGAATATTGGAATTTATGGAAGAGGTCGAAACCTAAGAATATTTTCCAAACATTAATACCATTTAATGAAATATCTTTATATTTATACGTTATTCATTTATCACATATAAAAATAAAAAAATGCATTATAATATTAATTCTCTAATGGGGCATTGTATTACTGTCTCATAACCATAATTTATTTTAATTAGATAAAATGGATACGTGAAAAATAATGTATCTACATTTTTTACAAAATTTTATTCTAAAATTATAATATTTTAATGATTATGGAGAGTGGATTTTTTAAAATGCTCTAGGATAATGTTTTTTTTCATACATTAAATGAAATTAAATGTTTACCATAATCTAAAAGCAATAAACAATATATCTTAGATACTAGTTCTTGTACAAAATTATTTATTCGGTCAATCCTGAGTCATGTAATATATTAGATCACAATAATTTAGGACATTATTTTACGAATAAATGATAAATTAACCTTTTTTTTCTCCATGTACATGTCATATTTTTTTGGAATATTCCTTTATTGGAAACCAATCGTGGAAAGGAAACCCAATTGTATAATAAAGTATTTACGAACTAATAATATATGGGAATACACATTAAGGATCATGTGGAACTACTTCTATCATAGGAGATCTTGAAATGATAAATTATTTCATAAAATAAATAAATAAAATGGAATGGTGGATGGAAAAAATTAGTTCTTGATAAATAAGTAATTTTTTTGTTAAGATTATTTAAATAATGTGTAAGAAATTTTGGGAATAAAATATATGCATATATTTTTATATAATAAAAATTTATTTCCTCTACGAAATGGAAAAAGATACCAGAATGCCAGTGGTCCGAAAAAAATAACCAAATATCATTGTCTTGGACTCCATAGTTGAATTTTATATTTTTATTTTGAATCCACGGACTACAAAATAATTGAATAAAATCATTTAACATGTTTCAATGTATAATATTGAATATAATTTATTTTATTTCAAATTTTAAATGAAATCCAAATAATATTCACTAGATTTATAAATGTTCTTCTAAATTGGTAGGTTCTATTAAATAATAGAGACATTGCAACAAAGAGAAAAGAAAATAAATTTATCCCATGTCCATGTAATTAGTGGGGATGTTATAGAGACCTTAATATTATAGAATTTAAATTTTTTATCTAGTTTTATGAATGATATAAAAATCATGATCAATCATCATGTACAACAATAAAAATATTAGATAAAATACAAATAAATTATATAAATAAATGGCCATAGGGTGGTGAAACATGGGTATGAGTACTAGAAGGAAATTTCATTGAATTTTTACTCACAGAAGGAGATGAAATGTATGTATTGATCTGAGTGTAGTACACAATAAAAGTAATAGTCTAAAGGTATGAAGATAATTTTCACATATATCATTTAACAGATGTAGGTTAACCTGAATTCCAGTAAGATGATGATATTATCAAGGATTCTTCTATGTGTGATTTATCTATTGAGGATGTGTTTTTTCCATTATATATGAATAATAATTTGGATTAAAATAACATCAATAGGTAAATATGTCCCTAATAGACAAATTTATTTCTAATTAAATAATAACTAGAATTGAAAGTGGATTTTTTAGGCTAGGATGTTAGTGAAATGATTCCAATAAAATGAAGGTAATGTATTTTTGGAAATATTTTAACTTCTTATTAATCAAAATATTAACAAAAACATGTCTTGTGTGGTTACATATATAGATCTCCATATTGATAAATATACATGAAAATGAATATATTAATGGAGATATATATGTGGAAATTTATATGAATCAACCTAAATGTTTCATTGATAATCAAAATTTTTACATTGTTTCAAAAATAAAAAGGATTCTATATGGCATAAATTAAAATCCAAGGTAGTATAGCCTAATAATTTAGACATTTTTATTAATAAAATGGTACTTCCATCGAAAAATGGATCATTATTAAAACCATAAGATTTTAGAATATTTAGGTATCATCATTTTTTTATTTATGTATATTACATTGTTATTATGGGTTTACCAATTCAATATATCAATAAGACTATAAATGTTTATTTTTGATGTTTAAAAAAAAAAATCTCACTAAAGATAATATGATAATAACAATGTAGATTCAAATGGATAGAGCATTAAAATTTTAATTCTTTACATTAAAAGAGTGCAAACATAAATTCAATAATCATTTATGATAACATGATGTAAATCCATTGGAACTCCTCTTATCATAAAATTAATGGTTTATATAGGTAAATAACTGTCTATAGTAATTTTTCAGATTTATGTGGCTAATATATGATTTGAATATTTCATCATAATATTTATGAGTTCTATTGTGTGCACTTATCATAACATTTCCCTTCTAAGGGGAATAACTATCCAATGTTTTTAAAATCAAGTCAATGACTATTGGAATGTTGTAAAAGTGATTATATGGATTCTATGATGATATAAAAAGTTTAAATATTTTATATATAAGTGATAAATTGAATTGATTTTTTGATTCTAACTTTAGGGTAGATTATAATAATTTAAAGTTTATTTCTATTTATTCCATTAATTGTATTTGAAGTAATATTAGTGTGTGTCAATATTATAATAAGATATTCGCCGTTAATTAAAATATGTTGAATATATTGATGAAACGTAACTAGGAACTAAAATTTTGTGGTTATGGAGTATTCCTATAGAACATTAAAGGGATAATGATATTATGAGACATTACAAGAAAAATAAAATTTCAATTAATGTGAAAAATATTGTTTTCATTTCCAAAATTAAAATATATTAAACTAATGTAATATTATATCTCAATGTGGATATAAGGTATTAAGTCAATGTTATAGAATATGACTAGGAAACAAAACCCAAACACATGGAAACTATATTGTTAGTCAAAAAATGTTTGAGGCTTTATAGTTTCTCTTAAGAGATGATGTGAATAGATGAATACATATATCAATAATATATTTACCATAAGGATATAAATATAATATGTTTTCCAGAATATATTATATTTATATATCAGTCTTGTTTCAATATTCAAGAGAGATATTATTATGATTATGTGGCCTCCTCAAGGATCCAAATTTGCATAACTATATGCTCATCACATAGTTCAGTAGAAGAAGGTAGTCTCTGGTAGAAAGAATATATATAAGATATCTAATCATCCGAAAACCTGGTTGTCAATTCACTAGAATAAGAAAGATTCATTTTATAATTAATCATAGAAAGAAGTTGTGCATGAATGTAGAAACATATGATATGAATTCTTTCCCACTGATGATTGGTTTTCAATATGGTTAAATCTATAGGGATCCAATTGTTTGACAATGTAAAAGAAAAAAATCTATGTTTGTAGGAATTCAGTGATACTTAATGACCTATTGGCTCCACCTAAAAATGATGTGTGGGAACACTTATTTGTGGAGTTGATTATTTATTTGAGTTAGATATCAATATGGATTTACTATTACATTTATTGAATCATTAAACATCCAATTAAATAAAACATTGAAATGTTCTCCAATGTATGTTATACGAAAATATCAACCACATAAAACAAAAGCGTTCCATACATTTTTTTATTTTCTTGTATATATGTATGAATTGGATTTTAGGGAAAATTTATGAAAGGTTATATAGGTTGATTTTATATCTATATGTTTCCGCACATTTAGTCAAGTATTTGTGGAATGTCACTATACAATATGTATTATGTATGACCCTATAGAGGTTTAAATTATGAGATCTTGATTATTTATTAATCTTATTTCAACACAATTTTTTTAATGATTTACATGATAACTTTTATACATTTAATGAGTTTATATTGGATTCCATTATTGATAGAATAGCAACAACAATATTCATTGCTCTATTGTGATATAATTATAATAAAGAGTTTATATATTACATGTTTCTAATATATGTAAGATGTGAAATTTATAAAAGTGAATACGAGATTTATGGAAGTAGTGCATGTTTATCTATGAAGGATAGAAAATTTTTTGGGCATGGTTCTAGAATAACTATGGGGAATTAGTGCCTCAATAAAAAGATCTCAGTTTCCTATGAGTCATGAGAGTCCACATACAAATTATTCAAAATTATGGAGATATTAATTTTAGTACATGTATAAAAATTAATGAGAAAAAGGGAAAATAAGGTGTCAATGCTCAAAATATCACTCCACAAGAATTCGTCAGTTAGAGATAGTGGTTTAGAATTAATTAATGTTTGTGATGATGGTTGTTGAGGATTTTAGATAATGTACATAATGGTAGAACAATGTATTTCATAGGGTGGAATTTGGGGAGAGAACAACTATGTAGGAATGCATGGTGGAATTTAATAGATGTATAAGGTGGTTACATGTGATTAATTGAGTGATTAAGGGTAACATTGCTTAATATTAAAGAGGAATCCTATACTCCACATCAATATTGTGGCACAAAGAGTAATAATGGTTGACCAATTGATAAATGATTTTTTTAAACAAAAACAACACCTTCTTCAGATTTTTTCTACCTTGATTTTAATTTTATAATTTTACCATAAGTATAATGTAATATACTATCCATATACGATTATTGATGGGTTTCGAGACACTTTATAATGATGATTAACTTGCAACATAATCAGGCTTATATAACTTTAATAAAATTCATAATCAAGATTTTGAATAAAAATTATCATTTAATACTCACTCAATAATGTATGTTACATTTTATTATGTGCTGAAGGTACTTAATATGTTTTTACTGAATATTTGTTTTTTATAAGATATCTAATAGAACATATGAATATCCAAATCACAATGACAATGTATGAATTTCCGAAGGAAAAATATTTTTTACACCAATGTTATAGTAGTTAAAGTAGTCGTTTAGGACTCTATTTTCACTCCATGAATGGAAGTAACACCTAAGATGTTTTATTTCATGTAGACCAAATATAAAAGGCTATTTTATTTTAATGGAATACTATTATATATAATGTTTAGAAGATATATTTGTCAAACCCAAATTATATTATTATGAAAAATTTTGAGAATGAAGGTTGCGGTAAATGAGATGATTGTAGACACAATGAGGATTTATAGATACATTCCATGTAGAAACATTATTTTGAAATGAATGAGATTTATAGAAATACCAAATAATATAAATCTTATGAAACATAATCTAGGAAGGAATAAAAATCCAAAATTTCAAATATTATACCATATATGACTATTTTTAATACATATAAAAAATATTTAGGGAGGAATATAGAGGGTATAAAAACAAGTTTTATTCATGATATAACTATTTATTGAGGAAAGATGGAATGAAAAATAAACTAATTATTTATATATAGAGATTATGGAGCAGTATTTGGAAAGCACTAATGTTAAGTAATGTCCATGTGACATATTGTATATGGTTACTACTAAATGTCATAGGCTAGATAGTGGGGGCTATATGACAAATGGTTTGAGTAAACCAAACAGATGAAGGTGTAAACTTGTGTGGTTGCCTCTGTTGTTTCTGATAGTGGTATAAGAAATTGTTTATGCATACTTTTGAAAACCATGTACACTAACCGTGTGTGTTTCCCATAGTTTTAGTTAATGGAACATGGTTGGTGAATCAGTTCGCCAACCACATGGAAAAACCATGTGGCCTAATGTTTTTGTTGAAAATGACTATTTTCGCATAAAAATACATTAAATCGAAACATATTTCTTCATTTTATACATTAGAAAAAATTTATCCTTTTGGGATATATTTTATGAAAAATTGATAGATTTGGGTTCCATTATTCCATCCGAAATATAAATTGAGTTTCGGTCATCTAATTGGATTTTTTATGGTATGTACTCGATTCATCTGCAGTAATTTTTCATTTTTTTTGTTTCAAATAAGTTATTTTGGTGTAACCAAATATGCCATATTTTCAGTATTTTCATCCATTATTCATTTTTCTCTTGATATGAGTTTAATTAGAGATCAAAAATGGTAGAGAAGAATATATAAGCCTTTGGTTGGTGTGTATAATATTTTAGAATCGATAGATGTTTAATAGTGAAAGTGTCCATTGAGATGTCTGCTAGGATTTATTGTGGAGCCCAATTAACTAGTTGATTAATTGATTTAAATGAAATGGAACATGTTAGGGATTTTATGTATTTATTTTGAAATGTGTTGGTGGATGTTTCCCCCACCAAGGACACCAATGGGTTAACCCATATAAAATGACTTTCCATTTCCTTTTTTAAACCACCCATAGGGTGATATAGTGCTTTATTAGTTAGAGGAAACATATTAATAAAATAAATTAATTGAATTTGTCAAATAGAATATGGTATATCTCCATTTCCATGTGATAATATGATATTGATTTATTGAAATTTGCGAATGGTTAATTTTTAAATTATGTAGATTCATGGTACAAAATGTTAATTGAATTCAATGAAGATCATTTTCAATGGTTTCCATGGGAGTGCTACACTAGAGGTCATGATAGTTGTAGATCGTTACATGGACCTATCTCATCTTTAGATTCGGATTTTTTGGGATTCCATGGGAATTCTACCACTTGGATCCTGTTTTGATGGTCTTGCAGGGGGAATTTTCAATATACATAGTCCCTAGACAATAATTCAAGACTAAAGTGAATTCCATTGAAGTTCAATAGGGATTTGATGTGAATGTATTGATTTAAATTACCTTCGATCGAAACTTAGGGGGTCATACTCATTTGATTATATAACTTGACATTGTCTAATCCTAACACTTTGGATTGTACCATAAGGCCATTATTGAAGTTGAATTTCCGATTATATGGCTCATATGTGGCGGTAATGATATATTGGGTACCTAATGAGGGCTTGGTGATTTTTTATATTTACATATTGATTCCTTGTTAAATTATCTTGACCCGTGTTTTTAGGGAACCTTGTTTTTCTACACAAGGTAATTTGTTTTATATTATATATGCCATGGGATCTTTACATTTATTACAGCTTAAATGTTATACCTTGAAATATACTTATCTAATATTACATATCCATGATATGTTTTAGACACATTAGGGGGAGATAAAATGGGATTCTATCTCAAAACCTGTTTTGGCCACCGTTTAATACCCAAAAAATATATGGATATAGGTTGGGACTGGTGGGTGAACCGCCAATTATATTTTTAAATTTTTGTTATTCATAGGAGTATAGGAGAATGTGAATGATATTTGGATTCTGATTAAATTAAAAGAGAGAATTTTTTTATTATTGCTATTTATATATATATATTTATTATTTATTTGATTACATGATTTGGAGTATTTATAAGTTCATGAAATGATTATAATTTTATATGAGATTACTTCTAGAATTATTGTATTTATAAGTATTCAAGATTCTTATATTATATATGATTTATTTGCATCTATTGATATTATTTTTATTATTTATAACAACATGTAACACTCTAATAAAACGGAATAGTCTCCCTACAGACTCACCCTAGGACCTCACTACTAGGTAGAAGCCTCTATAATTTGTGGAGATATATATTAGGTCATTTGACCAACTAGGTTCGATGAACAATATAGTGGAAATCAAGTCTATGATATTAAAAAAATAAGTTATTTCATATATATAATTTAAAAGATAAAAATTCCAAGGTTTTTAATATTCTTAATTATAAAAAATAATTGATAATGAAATGTAGATATTAATAAATACGGATTTATAGGAATATTAATTGAATAAAATTCTAAGACTAACATGGATGCATGAATTGAAAATTTAAAATAATGTTCTAATGATAGATGATAATTTTTAACACATAAATACAATACCCCGAGAAGAAGATATACGGGATTGATAAAACGTTTATTCTTGTTATACATGTACATCAAAGAAATAAGAAATATAACATGAGTACACCTATTTATAAAAGAACAAAATAGAAAATAAAAATTAAGGATTTGAAATTTTCAATATTTTTGGGGATGTTTTATTATGGTTTGGGGGAATATTATGACTAAATAATTACTTAAGAGTCATTAATTCTATCTATCACAGTAAAGGATAATAGTTGAATATTTTTTATCAATGTGAATCTATAGAAAGATAGAGTGGAAAAATTAAATTATTCACTTGAAAGTTATATGGAGAACCAAAAGTATAGAAACACACAAAATACTAATAATAAAAAGTGGGATACATAATGATGAAGGATTTCTACTATATATACAGTGTGCCCTTCTAAATCATTGAAATTTGAAAATAGGTAGTAAAATTGTTGTATCAACATAACATCTTCTAGGATATAACCATGTGTTATTCCATTTAGCTATAACCAATATATTATCCATATTTTATGCATTTATTTTATTTCATCAATTGTTTGATGAGGATATCTAAAAAGATAGTAATCAGGTAAAAATTGGAATACCATTATTTCCATGCGAGAAATATTTCAGGCATAACCTAGCTGAAATAGTATAAAACTGGTTTCCACCATTGTTAAACCCCTAATAAGGTGACATATAATACAAAAAAATTATCATAGTGAAAATTTAAATTTTTTTACTTTTTTTATGTTTGGAATTATTGAAGTTATAGATCCTATATAGATTATAACAATCATATATGTTACTCACCCTTATGTATAAAAATTGGATATTGCGTTTTTCATATAACATTTTGGTGATAATTTTTTGAATTTCATTAAAAATTATGATAATATGACTATTACAAATGATATTATTTTTAATTCATGGATAAATATGTTCTTGATGTGTTATATTTTTAAAGAGGATTACAAAAATATTATTTATTATTGTACAAATTTTCAGATCGAGATTTTATTGGATGCTTTTATCGAGTTTTGATAAATGAAAATGACATTGTGATTCTAGAAGTTTCATGTGGGTTTTAAACTAATATTAATAAGAAACCAAGAATATTTATGATTAAAATTGACTTAAGGATAAATTAAATAAGATGAAAAGTAAGAACAAACATTCACAGAATAATGATTATCCAACTAAATAGAAAAACAATGATAATTTTCATATAAATAAAACTAATATGGTTAGTGAGAATGAATAGAAAATTATCATTTAATAATCCCAATTGTATGTTAGATAAAATGGGGATAACATGAAAAACATATCACTGAACCAATCATGAGGGTACTCTTATTGCCCTCATTGATATTTTTTTTCTCCAAATGAGTAAATGGATTACTAGAAAATTATTAGTAACATATATTATGGATTATTTAATGATATATTAGTGGAATTTGTTTTACAATAGTGGATGTAGTATAAAATAATAATTTAAATTGGATTTTAATAAAATTTCTTGTAAAAAGTAATATAAATGAAATATGGGTTTACAGAATAAATGAAATCAAAACAATTGTAATTTATGTTGGGAAATTAATTACTGATCATATATAATTGTATGTGGAGAGGGTGAAAACTATTTACAATGGTAATAATCTTTAGTTTGAGATTATAAATTTCCAATTTTTGAAGAACAAATGGAATAATGATCTTGAGGGAGAGAATTGGTATTGTAGTTATATAACTAATATTTATGGGTTTAATGGTGGGACACCGGATGATATTAAATAGTAAAAAAATATTAAATAAATAAAATCATTGAATAAATATAAAAAAATATGAGTTTAATTTTCAAAATGAATAGTTCAGTCATCATGCTATTTTTTGTGGTCTGAATTTTCACACTACTTACAACATTTCGATTTTTTGGAGTAGATATAACTTTTTAACCCATTTGGGGTTATAACATCTATTTAGTGACCTATAGAAATAAATTCTAATATTTTCATTCATTCAAGGCCTTTTTTGATGTATTTCAATGATGTGGAAGTACTTATTGGTTTCAAATTGTATTAGGGTGTGCTAGAGGATGAAAACCAATCATTTTATGCTGCATAAAATGGGGTTCATGGATTGGAAAAATAGCGTGCCCTACAATAGGAAAATGTACAACCCTAATATACTATATAAAGTCTATTAAAATATAAAATAGGGATAATAAGTTAATGTGTGGTGTTTTATAGTTTTGGAAGAGGCTTCATGCACGATTTTCATGTGGTTTGGAAAACAATGTGCTCCAACTGTACATGGTCAGGTTCCTAGATAGTGGGTTCCTCATCATTCTGAAAACATATCCATACTATGTGGTCAAACCATGTGAGTCACTTAATAAGAATACTTTTCCAATATTTATATTCCTTAAATTTATTTTACCATTCTTTATCTATTATGTATCATACTCAAAAAGGTGGTCCTCTTCATTTTTTCTCCTGCCTATGATTTAGTCTATCTCCCTCATCATAGTTATGATATGAGATTCATTTGTCTCATTGGAAATAAATTAGTAGGACATTAAATATGATACATTCCATTCTATTTTTCTCTACACATGTGGAGCATTAAACCATTGCAATTCATTTACCCTATTTTTATGGTGTTTGTCTTGAACATCAATTTTAAATGAATCAGCTCAATTAAGAGGATGATAAGGGATGATCAAATATATTACATGATAATTTAGGGGGTTCAAAGATTTATATTTGATATTGATTTGGTTTATGAAGTGTTTCATTGAGTGTTCCATTGGATTGATCGAGGGAGATACTGCATAAAGTATTCTTACTTATAAATTAAATTATTGATAATATTATATTCCTTTGGGAATTCATGTGATCCGCTAAAAATGATTTCCCCATTTCATAGGCATTAAACCATATGGGATGGTTAGGCTGGGTGGGGTGTTTAAATTATAATGATTTTTACATTAAATTTGACAAGTTAAATGTGAACATGATTTGAATGGCTTAAGGACTAAGATAAATTTTACCATCTACACGAGGTGATGTAGTTTGCATTGTTGGGAGAGGCTAGAATTCAATGTGTTATTTTGATCACAGGATGGGAGGAATTATTTTCTAGTAAGGGAAAAGAGTTCATAGGGTTATGGGCATGTACCATGTTATATTGGATGGTGTTGACCATCAAGGAGAGAGACAAATGCATAAGGAAATGAGGTTCCAGAATGATATTGATTAGGTAGGTTGTTGGATATTTCTACTCACAATGACTAATTTATGTGTCATTCGAGTCATCTGAACAATAATAGGTGTCATATATTGAGGTTGTGTTGACCACTCATGGGGGTAGAGGTCGTTATTAGATTCATATTAGGATAGTGTTGAACATTAGTAAGGTTGGAGGTTCTTGTCATATAATGCCACTTGGATGGTGGGTATTAATCAATTGATAGTGTTGAGACCATCAATTGGGGGATGTTGTTGAATTTTGTTTCTGGTTTTTAGGATGAGATTTTTTGGGATAATATATATTATTGTGCCTTGGGATGTCGGATGTGGAGCCAACAATTTTTACTATTTGGAATAATGTGATCATTGTGTCTTGGGATGTTGAGCATAGGGACGAAGGGTAATTTTGATCTGATGATTAAGGGAACATGTTTTCATTGATTGGATTTTATTTCAAGGCTCTAATTTCATCATTACGATTCATGTTTTCCATTGGTTAATGGTACAAATGATACTTTTATAGGAGGTGCATGAGTGCACTCCCACCTGGTACTTGTTAGGGGATGCCATGTGCTTAAAGATAAGGATATTCTCCATTAAATTTATTTATAGGAAGACATTTCATTGTAATCCATATATATAATTAGGGAAATGTGGTTTATCGTCATTGGGAAATATAGGTGGTAACCTCAATAAGAGCACTAGGGAATCATGTATTTCATTATTCATTTGGGTATTTCTATTTTATTTCATTTTATTACACACATTCATTATCATATTTGTTTGACAGGGACACATAGGCGGTGTAAGACTATTATTATTTTTCCTGCTACTCATTCTCTTCATGAATGTGTGTATATTTTATTGTTTTGTTATTAGGTAAGGTTTTTTGTTTTATAGATGGTCCTCATAGATCATGTTGGGAAATTTATCGTGGGATTGATATAATGAAACCAAGGGTGTTCCAACATTATAATGAGTATACACTGTCATATTTTCATTTTATTACAGAATTCTTATAAAATGTATGTTATGATGGTTATCCACATGTGACCCTAATTTATTATTATTATTTTTATGACCTGACTAGTATGCCGGCTTCAATTTGTGGTATCATGTCGTGTTTTATTATTTATATGGAATATTTGAGTTTTTTATTATTAAACATTACTAATACTTTATTCCCCTATTATGGGTTACTGGTCTAGTTGTTTATGATCTCTCCTCGAATTCCATATGTTAACATACCATTAATATAATAATAATAACAATTATTATTATTATTATTATATTCTCTATGAGGTATAGATTCCCAACTATCACATCTTTAATCTCTCCCGACATGTTGGAAACCATAGTTGTATGGGGACACCTTTTTTATGGGATGTGAAAAAATGATCCTAATATATGTTTGGGTAGAAATATGGGTCGTGGGGCAAAAAAATGTATTAAATGATTTCTTTTTATTTTTTTTCTCTTTCTATTTGGTATATAGTAATCTTTATGTTTCTAGGTCCTTGAATCTTGGTTTAGGGATTATGTTTGGGTGAATAAAACCCAATGAATGGGGGAGAGAACATGTTTCCAGGGGTGGAAAATTTCTATCCAAATTTTCTATTTTTTCATTTGATATGATTTCCCACTTGCGTGGTGAAAATGGTTTTTATTGTTATCAGTTATGAGATGTTACCCTTTACCTGATATAGAGTGAAAGGCTTTTAGGACATGTAACCCAATTTTTTAAGGATGTTTTTATTATGATTTCTTAATAGTTACATATGATTTATAAAAACATTTTTCCCATTTATTAATTGGTTGTGATTTTTTTTGGGATCATATATTTCACTAAGAGTTTTAGTGTTGTTTAACGATTCAATAAGTGATGCTCCAAATTGTTTTACTTCTTAGTATCTACGAGGTGAAATACTACTCAGCCATCTAATGTATTTGGTTCTAATGAAATATACTTCTCAATTGATATTTATATGATATATATATAGTCCTAGAAAAAATATAAATAGGTTGGAATAATAATTGGAGATGGATTATTTATATTTTCAACAATGAAAGTTAGATATTGTTTTCCTACATATATTATCTTTGGTGTTTTTTACATAACTTTCACAGATTACATGCGATGTATAACCCTATTATGTTAATGAAATTTGAAATGAGGTTAGATTTATATGGGATACATATATCTAATATGGGAGGGTAAAGGGACATGAGGTTAGTTGTCCTATGACAAGTTTGTAATGGGGGATTGTATGAGAGGATATGATTTTATACTTATTACAACTATCCTTATCTGTGTAATATATATATATATATGTGTGTGTGTATATATATATTGTTTTTATAGTTTGACAATTTTGTTAGTATTCCTTGTTATTCCACTTGTGCATCATCTGATGGGGATTTAGGTGGGTGTTGATACAGTGCCACATTAGAGAGCATAGGTTGAGGAGGAACCTTAGTGTCTAGATGAGGCCTCAAAGGGTCATCCTGAGCATGGGCCATAGGTAAAGGCATTAGTACATTCTATTTTACAAGTGGTAAAATCTTTTGATATCGATGATTTTGGGTCATGGATTGATGATAATATTTGCAAGAGTTTGGTTCGGGTTATATATTGGATTGATTGGGTAGCATAGGGTGTTGATCTATAAATATTATATGTGAGTTGTGAATTAATATGGAAACACCAACTTCAATTTTGGTGAGGGGTTGGGACACATGATGAAGATAACTATATAGAGTCAGTGAAGAATAACCTGAATTAGTACGATAGATCCCTCAGTCAGAGGGTGAATCTTGAAATGTACATGATCATAAGATTGGTTAATTGTTAGTGGGATGTATAGATATAGTAAGATAGACATCAAGGACAACATTAGAAGGTCTTAATTGAAATATATATTGAGACCTTGTTCATAGAGATGTTCAGGGTAGAGAGAGATCAAGAGTTATTAAGCATATTGTATAGAGTTACATCTTTCTGGGACTATGTAGCAGCACTCTCCAACTAGTCTCATTTCACTATTAGTATAGTGAGCGGTGGAACCATAAATATGAGTCTTTTTAGGATGGGTTACACAACACCATCATGGTGAAAATAAATATATTCAGGTAAACCTAATTCCTAGAGGCGGTGAATCAAGTGCGGAATGTTAAAGGAAATTTTATGGAATACTGATACATGATCCATGTTATAGCATTAGGTGATGTTACATGTGATGCATTATATTGTTAGAAGTGGGTCAAATATGAGTTCTATTAGGGTAGTTAGGTCAGGGACTCACGAATACCACTGATTAATGGGCCATTGATGTTGTTATTATAGTTTAGTAAGCTAATATCTGTGGGAATTTAGTGTGATCATGCACCAATGCAGTGATGAGCATGAAGCCAAGTCAGGAATCTTGAGAGTTTATGCAGTAGGACTTACTAGATAGCTGGTATCTAGGGACTCAGGTAGATTAATGGATATGAGGTTAGATAATGAGTAGTACTAGGAGATGGTAGCTGAGATACATCTAGAAATAGAGGTCATGTAAGAAACCATGGGTCCCAGTAGTGGGGTCAGTGGCCGGTGGATGGTACAACATCATTGGGACGCAAGACCATATGTTCCTGAGCATTAGCAGGGCACATTAGATTTTATAGCTATATATATTTCCTAGTATTAGAATATGTTTAGATGTATTTCGTGATAATGGAAATGAATGATTTTTTATTTTAGTAGTGAATTTTTGTAGGCATGTCTTGTTTTGGATGAATGTGGTGCATGTGATATAATCCCATAAGAAATCAGTATAGATGAACGTTATATATATATGTATATATATATATATGAGGTGGGTGGGAGATGTATTTTTTATGTGAATTAATGTAGGGTGTGTTTACTTGAGGGTAGTTTCCATTTCAAAATTGAATTGACGAAGGATTCAATGGGTGTTATATGTTGCGTGGGTATTTGGGAATATGTTGATATAAGGGCCTTTATGTTTCCATACGCGACATGGGATTGAGGTTATCCTCACATTAGATGTACGAAATGATTGGTATAAGGAGTGAAACATGAATAATTTGACTACCAAATGAAGTGATGATGTGATGATGCGACATGGGAGTAGTTTTGAGTCTATGGTTGGTTGGATGACTATCAAAATTTTGAGTATTAGATCAGGAGAAAACTGGGGTATGTTACTGCTATGGTTGGAAGATCCTTGAGTTATTTGAAATGTGAATTGATGGTAGTGGTATAATTGGGTAATTTTCAAGATATTTTTATATCTATTACCAACTCTTACTAATGGAAGATTACTCTGGGATGATCTATGTTAAGGTGTGGAGATGGTAATTTCATAGGATTTTGGAGTGGTAGAATTCATCAAACAGTTTGAATTTTTTGAGATTGGTGTTTAGACCAAACAATTTATTTATCTTCGTAAATTAATAATGAGAGTTTACAGAACCCAATTAATTAATTTTTTATTTATTTCAATTCATGGCATGTTCATAGGGGATTGTTATGGGTTTTAGGTGAGACAAAGGGAGAAAACACAAATTATTTGGGTGTGCGGATGGGGGCACTCATTTTGGTCAAAATGTGTAGCCTCCAATTGGAAACAACCCTACACTACTTATTCAGTATGCATCGTTTATGAAACCACCAAGTAGGTGGAACACAAATCATTTAGGGTGGTATTCAGTTTCATTACTGACTTCACCCATGGTTCACACACTCTAAGGAAAACAATTGGGGGTCATCATTTTGTGGTGTGGATCCTAGATAGATGGAACTTAACGGTTGGTACATGGTCAAAAGACTGTGCAACCAAACCAAATGGATCAATTTAAAAAGAGATGTATCCAAAATTCCCTTGGTTTCATTATCA
Source organism: Viscum album (assembly GCA_963277665.1). NCBI lineage: Eukaryota > Viridiplantae > Streptophyta > Magnoliopsida > Santalales > Viscaceae > Viscum > Viscum album. The sequence goes on from OY728163.1 coordinate 1,330,415,880, forward strand.
TTTCTCCCCATTATTTCTTATTTATTTCATGCACACATCATAGGGTTCTCTCAATTTTTCTCCATAAATGGATTTATCATATCTTCTCATCTGAGCACTGAAATGTTATTTTTGGGTTTTATTTGAAACTCAACAAAAAATCATTTAATATTATACCTTGATTTATGTTTTTATCTTTCCTTATAGATCACTACTTTTATATGATTCATCTTTCCCTATTTTTAAGGTCTTCCTCTAAAACAAAAATTTCTTTCAAATTGGATCATTTTAGAGGATGAATTAAAATGATTGTATTTATACCTGTACATGGTAGGTAGTCCCAATCCTTTTCCTTGATTTCACTAATTTTTTGGTGGTTCATCTTTGAGTATTATTTGTGGTGGTTTTATGGATACCTTATAAAATTTAATCATTATTTTAAATTAATTTATTGATTATATGGGATTTCATTGGAATTGTTGTGATCCCCTAAAGAAATTTATGATTGGTATGAAGAATTAGATCACTTGGGTAGGTTATTATATGTAGTTTTTTAAACATAAAATTAATTTTTTATGATAGAAATGATTAATTCCATGGGAATGTTATTGGTACAACCTATTGATTGAGATGGTTTTGACGATTCAGATGTGGGGGCATAGTTAGTTTTCTTCGTAGAGGTTTGAATTGAATGAGGGTTGTTGATAATTGGTTGTGAGATTTGGTCATCAGTTTAAGGGGAAGTGGTCATCAAGTTACATGCTTGTACCATGTGATGTTAGATGGAACTGACCATTGTGAATTGAAACATGGTTATAGGGAAATGATGTATTGGGATGATGTTTCCTAGATACATTAATGTTAAATTCCAGTCACAAGGATTATTTGACATGACACTAGAGTATTTTTCACATATATATGACTGTGATGATGATGTGGTTTTGAAAAATCATGTGGGTGGAGGCCTCTATTAGATTTATTATAGGATGTCGTTGATGATCATTGATGTTGGAGATTCCTTCTATAAGAATCCATGTGGACAGTGAGGAGTAATTAGCTGATTTTTTTAGACCATATTTTTGGGGAAGATGCTTTCCATTTGTAGTGGTCATTGGATATAGATTATGTGGGGGGATAGATATCACCATTTCTTATGTTATTGGATGTTGAGCCCATGATTTTTAGTATTTAAAGGAATAACATCATTGTGCAGTAGGACATCTGGTTGGTGGCCAACATGGATTTTTAAGGTGATGTCCAAGGCACCAAGTACATATTGATTGGTTTTCTCTTCAATATATATATTACCTGATTATAATATGACGTATCTTTTTTCATGAGGATATATTGAAACTTTTATAGGTGATTCTTGAGGCCACTCTATCTTGCTACTCGTTTGGGAATTCCATGGGAATTATTCCAATGATTATTACTTCTGCAGTCATATATATGAATACAAAAAGGTTTTTACAATAAATATAATAGGGGTAATGTGGTTTACCATCATTTTCCAATGGAGTTGATCACATCCATGTGGACTCTGAGCATAAGGGAAGAATGTATTTATTAATTCATATGTGCAATGATAATTTATTTATTTATATTATACACTGAAATTATCTTAAATGTAAGACATGAACAGATCAGGGGTGCACCAATTTTATTTTTTTCTCACACCCTACATGAGACCCTTAAAATTCATGTAGAAATTATGGATTTGTAATCACGTAAGGGTTCTGGATCTTGGGATCTATATCAGTGAATGTGTTACGAATTTTATCATGGGATAAATTGAAAGGGACATTAGAGGTTCATTCATTAGCTAGAGTTTACTTTTGTGTATTTCCATTTTATTCCAGCATAATTATTATACGTTTGTTCTAATGGTATTTCTTGAGATACCCTTATTGTTTATTATTTTATTTAATAAAATTACTTGGATGTAGCTTTCTAAAAATACTATCATGTGGTATTATATTCTAAAAATAATATAGTTGAGAATAATGATAATTATTTATTACTTCTTATTTCTTCTGTTATTATGGATTAATAGTATAGTTATTTAAAGTATTTCTTGAGCATCTATATTTATCTATAGACCAGGTCAATTATTATCTCCTATAGTGGAAATATTTTCCCCACCATGACCTCCTTATACCCTCACTGTTAGTTGGAATCCTTTATAATACATGGAATAAAACTTAAAGACTAGTGGTAAACTAGCCCTAATAACTATTTGTGTTCAAGGTGGATCCTGGGCCCCACACTACTAGCTTTTGATATGATGCTAGTGGGGTTTAAATAAGGAGGTTCAAATATAATATCATCCAAAAATTGATTAAAACATAATGCGAGGTATATTTTTGGTGACATTTTGTTATAGGTTTTATTCCACTATTCATATATAAAATTAATACATAAATAGAAGAAAAAATTACAAAAAAATATTTATAAAGAGGATGAATGATATAAAAAATAAGAAAAGTTCTTCAACCCTAAAACCATTGTATGAAATTATGTTATTGATAATAAGAATATGAGTAACACTCCATTATCCCTGATGCCTTGTTTAAAAACTCCATTTTGGAAAAAAATATTAGATATGGGGGAGAAGAGTTTACTGATGTTGATTCTATCATGGATAAAAAGAAAATTTTGAATTAAAAATGTTTCTCTAACTAAGATGAAGTTTAACCTCATGACCCCTCTAGACTAGAGTTGATGCATTACTTCGGTTAATGGAATGGTTAGAAAGAATGGAAATTCCGATGGAATTATCAGTTTAGTAGTCTTTATGAAACTAAATACATAGATGCAACAAAAATTACATTAGAAATGGTTACAAAATACAATACATTGCAAAACTAAAAACTGCAGCCAAATGAACTCTATAAATGTTCTTATTTTCATCACATGTTGTAGGTAAACAATGAAAGGGTTGAGAAAAAATGCTCAGTAGCTGTTACAAATAGAGAAAGAATCAATATAATAATAACATAATTGTAATCAATTTTACATAATCAATATTGAAAGGTCAATAAATGAAAACTCACACCATTAATAAACATAGAATGAAACTACATCCATAGATTTTGTAATATTGAAAACCTCATGGATAGTAATAACTGATAACAAATAAAGAGAGTGATTTTAAATTGGATTCCATGTATCTAGAACATAAAACCATATTACCATTAAAAAGGTTTAGTTCTATGGCTAGAAACCCTTCTGATTTTTGGAAACAAACTCGAAGGGTTTATCACCAAACTGATTTTTCTCATGAGACCTACCGATGCATCGAGGGGCTGTAGCAGACCCCAATAGCCTCTGCATCCAAATAATTAATTATACATAGATTCAACACAAGATCAATTTTATTTTAAAATATCCGTATACTATGGAGGATACGGATTCATAAACATTTCCACAATCAAAACAACATTTGAAATATATACCGTATGTAAAATGGTATACGACTTATAAAATAATCATATCCATGATATGAGAATATAGAAATTTAAATGCAATATAATTTAAATTGAAAAGTGATCTCAAATGGGTAGTACGTACACCACATAAGAAACAATAGGTGCACAATTCATAGCAAGTCACAATGATTGAATATTGAGACCAAGCTCGTTACCATGTTGTAATCAATTGATTCATTTGACCAGAAGTTAATAACCTCCTAATGATATTACAGAATACCTTGAATATAAAGAGAATAATGATAACATATATTAATTTTCTGTACACTAGTACTACATATATTAAATAATAGGCGAACAATGGAAATCCCAAAAAATTGAAAGTGAGATGAGAAAACCCATTATAAATATTTTGGCCTAGTAACGAGTGTTGTTGTGGGGGATTAATGAGAGGTAAAGGGGAATCCCATTATTTATATGTCAAAAGGGTAGTATGGGGGAGGTTTGAAAATATACACCATCATTTGGTATTAAAAACAAAAGACCACAACATAGGGGTGATTCTTTGAAAAATGTGAGAGAGAAGATCCCCTACCTTATGCTTGATGGTGTTCTTAACTTGTTATTAAATTCCTGAATAAATGAATTATTCTTATTAATTCATTAGTCCAGAACCTATTCTATATGTAAATGATTTATTATAACACATTTTAGTTTATTCATAACCTTTTTGATTAGATATAATATTCATTTTCATTGTTCATTCTCATTTATTTACTTGGCTTTAAAAGATCGGTTCACTTATATTCATGTTCAGTAACTATGAATGTTTGAAGTGGTTTTCTAGAAATGGGGTTATATGATATTAGTGAAAATTAAAAATATTACATGGTTGAAAATTTAATTTTTATTCATAGAGTGAAGTCAAATTATTATATATATAACCTTCATGAAAACTACTTTGGTTAATCAGTGGGTTTTACTACAATGAACATGTTTTGCTTTATAAAATATTACCATTTGTAAAAAAAGATTTAAGAACAAAAAATAGGAAGTATTACAAATATAATAATCTGTTTCAACCATAACACAAATGGTTACATGACCATAATTATATATTATAATAGAAATTGACAAATGGTTGTCCATGAATGTGCTAAATTAACACATATCAAACGGTACTTTCATTTTTTTCAAATAAAATCTGTGGATATGAGAGAAGGTAACGAAATATACCATTAGCATTAAAAAATTATAGTACATTTATGTTACAGGATTTATCATACAATATGGGTGAATGGAAATGAGTAAATAAAAAAAAATAAAAAGAACCTAAATGAAATGAAGGAATTAGAATGATGAGTTTAACTCTTGAGACTTCCTCCTTTCAGAACATCTTAAAGGTAGAGGTTTGAGTATTTTGAAGAGTCTAAGAGATTTTGGACCTATGGAAGTATCTTTTTGAGAGATTTGGGATAAATAATGTAAAGGCACAGGGCTTGAGAGGAGTGATGTGATGTGCGAGTGAAGGGGGGGGGGGTTATAGTGGAGGAGAGAAGAGTTTTCTTAATATTATAATCATTTATTTATTATTTCTCATAAGATAAGTAGTAGTGAGTATTTCATGATAATGAAAAGTAATATATACATGTGAGTTTGATATTTTTGTTCTTACATCACTCATGAGGCATGGAATACTTAATTTAAATTATAAAGTATTTATACTGTAAATTAATGTATTTTACTATTCACCAAAAATTCAAGTATTTCAGAAAAATCCCAAAACTTTACCCTGACCATTTTTCGATGTGTTGAATCCAAAAATGATTTCCATTTTTCACAAATAAGATCCTAAATATGATTAATTATATATTTAATTAAAATCATTATTTAATTGAAAAATATGATCAATTAAAATATTCATCTTCATTTTGAAGGTGCCCATTTTAATTTATACAGTCATGGGTATGGACACCATTCATAAGAGTCATATAACTATTCATAAGGGTAAGGTAATATTCATAATGTAAGGTTACTATTCATATGTTTATGTTACTATTCACAAAAAAATTAAGTTAATTTTATCATACTCTAAATATCATCTTGAACAGAATCGTGTATGTTATATTTTTAAAATTCAATTCACATAGTTGGAAAGTTTATGTTTAATGTATAGTTTATGGATATATTCAATAGGTGACCATTTTTTGTTCCATATAGGCTCAGTTATTCATGAAATATAAGCTTTAACTAGAATGTAATTAAGAGAAACATACCATGAAGTTTTTGGGGTGCAACATTATTCCCTCTTTCAGAAATTGCATCCTCGAAGTTTTTTGTATGAAGGTCACCAAAAAGATGTTGGTGATTCTTTTTCACAACATCCTTTGGATCCCATGTTGGTTCCTCATCATTCAGGTTTTTCCAATGAACCTTTACCAGACGAGTTGTACGATTTCACAATACCTGCTCCCTTGTGTCAAGAATCCTGATAGGATTTTCATAGTTTGACAAATCAGGTTCCAGTTATATTTCATCATATGTGAGTACATGTGATGGGTATGGCATGTATTTATTAAAAATGTCACGTGGAACACATCATGAACTCTAGAGATACTTGGAGTCATTTCTAAATTTTAGGGTACAGCTCCGATTCTTTCCAGAATATCAAATGGTCTGATGTACCTAGGGCTAAATTTCCCTTTTTTACAGAACCTTACGAAACCCTTTCATAGAGATAAATTCAAAAGTACAATATCTCACACGTGGGATTCCAAATCCTTTCTCTGGTTGTCAAAAAAAAAACTCTACTTCTTACTTTGGTCTGCTTTAATAAGGGAATTTATTGTCTTCACATTTTTCATTGTCTCTTCAATATGTTCTGGGTATATAAGTTTCCTCTCATCAACTTAATCCCAACATGTTGGAGTTCAACATCTCTTTCCATATAATTCTTCATATGAAACCATTTGAATACTATAATGGAAACTATTGTTTTAGTAAAATTCCACAAAAGGCATGTATTGATCCCACATACCTTGGTAGTCAAGAAATCTTGATCTCATCATGTCTTATATAGATTGAATATTCTTTTTAGTCTGTCTGTCAGTTTGGGGGTTATAACCAGTACTCATACAATCCCTAGTATTCAAAGCCTTCTGGAGAAATTTGCATAATTTTGATGTAATTATGGGATCTCGATGAGATTCAATCGATAGAGGTGCACCATGATGTCTTTCAACTTCATTAATATAATGTCTTGCTAGGTGATGAAGTGGAAAATCCTCTCTTATTGCAATGAAATGTTCTGATTTTGGGAGATGATCCACAATTACCGACATTGCATCATTCTTTATATGCAGCCTTGGTAGTCCAGTGGAAAAATCCATCGTAATGTTATCCCACTTCCTTATTGGTATAGGTAGAGGTTGCATCACTCCTTTGGGATGTTGTCTCTCTACCATCAGTTGTTGAAAAACTAGACACCTTGACATGTAGTTAATAATTTCACGCATCATATTATCCAACAAAAAATATTCCATCTGATCTCAATACATCATGGTTATACCCAAGTGTATAGAAATATTTGAGCTATAATAATCTTATAATAGTTACATTTTTAACTCAGGCAGTGAGAGAACACATATCCTCTTCCAAAATTTCAAAACTCCTTCTTCATACACACAATCTTCCAATCTCCCATCCTTGATAGCATTAAATTTTTAATGCAGATTCTCATCATCATATTGGGAGATTTTTATTTTCTCTAATATTGATTGATTAGCAATCATTTGACTGTGGAATGTTTTTTGCCATTCCATATACTTTCCAGTATTAATCTTTAGTAGATCCATGAATATAGTGTCTCTCTCAATCCACATTTGGGACTGGAGTCCATGATCGTTCCTACATAATGCATTATCCACATTAATTTTCTTTCATGGGAGGTAGTGTGTTGAAAAATCCTAATCTTTGAGTAATTCAATCCATCACCTTGGCCTCAAGTTTAGTTCTTTTTGTGTAAAAATATATTTCAAACTCTTGTGGTCCGTATAAATTTCTCATCTTTCTCTATAGAGATAATGCCTTTATATTTTTAGAGTAAATATTACGACTGCGAACACATGATCAAGAGTTGGATAATTTTTTTCATGTGTATTCAATTGTCTTGATGTATAAGCAATTACTTTTCCTTTTTGCCTAAGGATGCAACCCGACCCATTCTTTGATGCATCACTGTATATTACAAATCCATCACATCCATATGGAATATTCAAAATTAGAGCATTGAATAATATTCTTTTCAATTCCTCAAATAATTATATACATTATTTTGTCCACAGAATAATAACTCCTTTATGTGGGAGCTTTGTTAGCGGGTTAGCCAGCAAGGTAAAATTTTTAATGGAATGTCAATAGTAACCTACTATGCCAATAAAACTGCGTACCTTAGTTATGTTTGTTGGAATTGACCATTCTTGTATTACCTTTGTCTATTAAAGATCAACTATTATTACATCCTTAGAGACAATATGGACTAGAAAAGAAAGTGATTGATGCCATAATTAGAACTTGTTAAACATTCCCTATAATTTATTTTTTCTAAGAGTTTTATGAGTAATCCGCAAGTGATCCTCATGGTATTCACAGATTTTTGAGTATACTAGGATATCATCGATGAATAAGAAAACAATGTTATCAAGATATTCCATGAAAAATATCTTCATTAATTCCATTAAATAGAGGGTTCATTAGTTAGTCAAAAATTCATCACTGTAAACTCATAATGCCAATACATAGTTCGAAATTCTATCTTAAGAATATCTTCCGTCCTCACACATAACTGACGATATCTGGATCGAAGGTCAATCTTCAAAAAGTATTGAGGTTCATGAGTTTTATCAAATAAATCATTAATCCAAGAAAGTTGATATTTATTCTTTATTGTAATAGCATTGATTTCCCTATAATAATTGCATAGCCTGATGGATCCAACTTTCTTCTTGACAGACATGACAGGGGCTCCTCATGGAGAAATACTAGGTTGAATAAACCCTTTGTCACTCAACTACACCAGTTTTTTCATTATCTCCACTAACTCCATTGTGTTCATTCTATAGGGCGTCATTGATATAGTTGTTTCTCTAGGAATTTAGTCAATGGAAAACACAATTTCACAATCTGGATAATGTCTCGGTAAATAATTTGGGAGTACAACAGTGTACTCTTGCACTATGTGCACATCGTCAATTTGATTATTTATTTCCTTTCCCATAAATATTTGATTATCTTCCTCTTCATTTATTACATTCAGTAGAGATACTGGTGGTGGTTCTAGATAAGAATCAGGTGTTGGGGTTTTTTCTCTAAAGACAAGGGTTTCTACACCATATTAAAAAAATTTAACTTCTTTATTCTTATAATAAATCTTCAAATAATAATTTGAAAACCAATTCATACAGATAATTATATCAATTTTAGTCCTTGGAATGATGTAATTGTTACAACTAAATATCATTTTGGAGTCTATTGGGGAACTAGACGACACGCCATGGTTGCAACGATACATTCCCTGAAAAATCCATTATTAAATAAAATTGTACATATCTAATTTTATTGGAAAACTAGGAAGATAAAATGAATGCGATGATCCAGAATCAAAAAAAGTGTTGGATATGTTTGAGGAAAAAATTAATGTACCTGCCACCACATCATTATAAGCTTCAACCTCCGTGGATGTAATCACATAAGATCTCACATTATCTTTTGGCCCCTTCTAAGTCATGTTTTCATGGAGCTTCAGACACTCATTTACATCGTGTCCCATCTCCCTACAATTATAGCATTGAATATCATAGAATCGTTTATTCCCCATGGTTTCATCAGATCGATGGCCCTTTACTCTGCACTTATTGTACACGCCCATTACATTCAGGTATTTCTTAAGATGATTCTTTCCATGGTTCCCACATAATGGGAATAACTTTTTTCCCTTGATCTTCATTGGTGCTTCTCCTTCTCCTTGGTTATCAGAGTACCACTTATTATCTTGTTTACCCTTGAACAAATTTGATCTTGCAAATTCCTTCTCTATTTTGATGGAACCTGATACAATTTCATCATATGATGTAAGTGATAAGTAAGGTAGTTCCCTTCGAAGATTTGGCATAAGACATTCAATGAAATGATCAATCTTGTCTGCCAAGTCATGTACGTAATCTATAACATACATGGACAGCCTTGTGAAGGATTCCTCATACTCTGCAATACTGTCTTCTTCCCAATGTTTGAAGATGGGGAATTTTCTCTTAATTTCAGTTAGTTAATCACGAGTGAAATATTTTTCGAAAAATGTTTCTGTAAAATTCTTCCATTCCACATCTTATATTTCTTCTTCAACCTTTGTATTCTGGATCAATGAACATAATTGATCAACTTCACCCTTGAGGCAATATACTTCTAGTAATACATTTTCATTTTCATTGCTTCATAATTCCATGAATATCTTTTCAAGGGACTTGATCCATTTCTCAACAACCACAACATTAGTTGTACCACAAAAATATGGGGGCTTCTGTTGTATGAAATGATCCAACACAGGTATGGAATGGTTATTCATTACAACCTGAGCATGTTGTCCCAATATGGTCATGAACTAGTCTGCTCCAACAGACTGTGTTGACTTTCTCTGTGGGGAGATCCATACATGGACCATGAGTATTGATACCCCATCATCCATTATAGGACATTTATAAATTATGAAACACACTATATTAGGGTATGAATCATAATGTATATTCTAAATGTTGCAAAATAAATATCATAAATTAGGATCATGTACATGGATAATCCAATAATTAGATAAATGGTTTCTTTAGGGAATAGTTTACATTTAAATCATTCATAATGGTCTGTAAGGAAAATATGAATTATCATAAGAACATCCCCAAAGCGAGTCATATCCAAGAGTGTGGCAAGGACTTTTGTTGTGTACCCATTCCCATTCAAGTCTAGCTCATAGCAGTGTTTTCAGGTTTTACCCCTAGATACATGTGTGCTAGACCCGCCTCAACCTGCTCATATCCAGATATGGATTTATTCATTGAATGATCCATATAATCCATTCTAAACCAAAATACATGGATGTTCAATTATTTTTATCCTCAAAGGCTAATCATATGAGTCTTCCCTAATCTACATTTTCTAAATCTAGTTTCCATGTTTTCAACTAAACTCAAACTGATACCAACTATAACACCCTGAACCCTCTAAACTATAGCCAGTTCAATACCTGTGATATTGGAATGGATAGAAGGAATAAAAATCCCAAAGTAATGATCCGTTTAGTAGTATTAAACAAAATAATTACATATATGTAACAAAATTTACATTGGAAAAGGTTATAAAATACAATACATAATAAAAAATAAAATTACAGCCACATGAACATAATACATGATCTTCTATACATCACCTGTCGAAGGTAAAAAATGAAATGTGTGATAAAAAACTCGTTTAGGGTTAAAAATAGCAGAATCATGAATACCATAATAGATAAATTGTAATGAATTTGATATAATCAATATGGAAATTTGAATAAATTAAATCTCATTCCATTAATATACGAAGAATGAAACGACATCCAGAGATTTTTTCATAGTTAAAACCTCATAGATAGTAATAAATAATAAGAAATATAGAGAATATTTATTAATTAAATTTAATGTATATGTAAAATGAATCTTAAATACCATTGAAACGTTTTTGAAATATGGGTAGAAAACAGTATGATATTTGGAAACAAAATCAAAGGGTTTGTCGCCAAACTGATTTGTATGATGAGACATACCAATGCATTGAAAGGATTTAGTGGGTCCACGCTGCCTCTGTATCAAAAGAATTACTTATACATAGATTCAATAGAAGATCAATATGACTTTACAATATACATATAAAAGAGAGGATATAGATTCATCAACTTTTCCCTAGTCAAAACAAAATTCAAAATAAATACAGTATGTAAAATGGTATATGGATTAGAAAATAATCTTCTCCATGATATGAGAATATTGAAATTATAATGTAAAATTAAATTTCAATTTATATATTATGTAAAATGGCTAGTAGGTACACCACATAAGAAATAGTAGGTGCACAATACTAAGAAAGTCACAATGTAGTGAAAATTAAGACCAATCTCGTTACCACATTGTAATCTATTGAGTCTTATGACCAGAAGTTAATAACAACCAAAAAATCATAGAATACCATGAATATAAATAGAATCATGATAACATATATAATGTGGGATTACACCTATACTTTATATAAGAAATAAGAGTCAAACAATGAAAAACCAATAGAATTGAATGTGATATGAGAAAACCCCTTACAAACATTTCAGCCTGGTAACAGGTGTTATTGCGAGGGATTAATGAGAGTTAAAGGAATATAACATTATTTATATATCACAATGGAGGTATGTGGGAGGTTTTAAAACATACACCATCATTTGGAATCATAAAAAAAGACCACAACATAGGGGAGATTCTTGAACAAAAGTGACAAAGAGGATCCCTTACCTTGTTCTTGAAGGTGTTCTTTACTTGTTGTTAATGACCATAATAAACTAATTACGCATATTATATCATATTTTATAAACCTATTATAAATTTAAATTATTTATTATTATAGTTTTATGTTCATTAAAGGACCTTTTTCATAGTTATAAGGTTCAATTTTATTGTTTGGGCTCATTTGTTTACATGGTTTTAAAAGACCGATTCTCTTATATTCATGTTCTGATAAATATGAATGAGGGCAGTGGTTGTGCAGAAATGGATCTATATTTTATGAGTGAAATTCTAGGAGATTACATGGGTTTAAATATAATTTTGTTACATTGAGTGAAGTCAAATTACTATATATATAACCTTAGTGACAACCATTTTGGTTAATTAGTGGGTTCGATTATAATGAACATGTTTTTCTTTGTAACATTATACCATTTGTAAAAAAAGTAATTAAGAACTAAAAATAGGATATATTACATATATAATAATCTGGTTCAAACACAACACAAACAGTTTCATGACCAAAATTAATTATTATAATAAAAATTGATAAACTAATGTCATTTGATGTGAAAAATTAGAAAATATCAAATGTCTCTTTCTATTCATTAAAATAAAAGGTTGGGGAAGTAGAGAAGATAATGAAATATACCGTTAGCATGAAAAATTTTCAATACATGTATGATACTGTATTTATCATACTATTATGGTTGAGGGAGGTGAGGGAAAAAAAAAGAAAATAACTTAAAAGAAATGAAAGAATGGGAAAGAGGAATTTACCTCTTGAGACTTCCTCCTTTGAGAACCTCCTTAGGGGAGATGATTTCATATTTTGAGGTGGATAAGAGCTTTTGGACGTGGTGGAGGATGTTGCAGAGAGATTTGGGCTAAATATTGGCAAGGAAAAAGGATTTAGAGGACTGAATAGAAGAGGGAGTGAATGGGGTTTTTTTGTTGGAGGAGAGAGGAGTTTTCTTAATATTGTAATCATTTATTTATTATTTCCTCTAAAGGCAATAATTAGGGAGTATTCATTGAGAAAGAATATTAATATATTCATATTAGTTCTATATTTTGGTTCTTACATCACTCTTGATGAAAGTAATTGTACATTTAAATTTTAATGTTTTTTATATTACATTAATTTTATTTACTATTCAACAAAAATTCAAGTATTGCAGAAAAATCCAAAAAATTCACCTAACCATTTTTTGAACTATTGAATATAAAAATGATGTCCATATTTACAAAATAATTTACTAAATATGATTAATTAAATATTTATTTAAAATAATTATTTAATCGAAAAATATAAATAATTAAAATAATCATCTTTATTTTTAAGTTTCCAAAATTCATTTGTACACTAATGGGTATGGAATCCATTCATAAGATTCATATTACTTTTGATAAGTGTATGTTACTATTCATAAGGGAAGGAAATTATTCATAAGGGTAGGTTACTATTCACTGAAAATTAGGTTAATTCTATCAAACTCTAAATATCATCTTGAACCCAACCGTTTATGTCAGATTTTTAAAATTTAAATCATATAGTTGGAAAATTTATGTTCAATGTATTGGGTGTGGATATCTCTTATCAGTAATAGTCTATTGTTCCATATAGTATTAGTGATTCATGAAATATAGTCTATAACTATAATGTATTTAAGAGAAACAAACAATGAAGTGCTTTGGGGGATACATGAAGGATACTATTATAAAAACAAAAAATTTGTGAAATAGATTAATGAATTGTTTACTGGGAATAAAAACATATAAATATTGTCTAAAGATTATCTGATAGAATTAAAAAGAGGCATGCTTATATTGTTTCAATCAATCTACTATGAAGTTTTAATAGAAAATAGTGGAAATTACTTTTCATTGACAATAACTCTTAAACATGATAATATATTAGATAAATCAATAAAGGAATAATATGGTAGTTGAAAGATACACTTTTATGGAAAAAAATTAATCAATGTATGAATAAAAATTCAATACTAAATATTAAAAATTGGTATATATATATTGTGGTAATAAAATGTATAAAACGAAGAAGATAAAATGATTAAGGTTATATTATAATGTCAAACCGAATTCCATTATATTAGGAATATTGAGATATCTAGGCTCTTTTATGCAATAATGATTCAAATTTATAATTATAGTGGTAAAGATGTCAACGAGGAGATATAATCTAAGGGGGAATGTTCTCATATGAAAAAAGTGGTGGGGTATAAAATACATTTCTTTTTACTGTGAAAGGAATCTTCTTATGAATTGTCAATTTAAATATAGATACGTAAATTAGGTTTATTTATATGAGAATTAATTGTATATGGGTAATAATAGTGAATTAAGGATATTTATATACTTTCGATTTAAAAATACTCTTGTAAATTATATTAATTTATCACCAGGAAGACCAAATGATGGAATATATTTGATTCTGATTTTATAATGATGTTTAGCTGGAAAAGATCACGTTTTAGAAAAAACAATGGTGTTAAATAAAATATAATGAATTGTAAATAATATTATTACTCATTTTAAATCCCAACAAGGGATATCATTATTTTATTAAATTATAGATATTCTTGAGAATAAAATGGAGAACTATCTAAATACATAACATCCACTAACAGTCTAGGTCTGTTTCTTTTATATTAACATTATGATATTATCTAAGTCATTTTTTCTAGGAACCTAGTTATTATACGAAAAGGGAGAATATTAATCATGTTTTTGGGTTACCAAGGGGTATTTTATGATATATATATATATTGAAATAATTTTATTTAATATCCAGTGAGAGTTAATGATAAACTACGAAGGCCTCCCAAAATCATTTTAAAATGGAGATTTTTAATGGTGCGATAAATGACATTTTGGTCAAGTGTTATATCTATTTTAGTATTAACTTGTGGTATTAATGGATTTTACAGGACATTTTCATCTGAAACATGTGATTTAATTTTTTTTTACACAAACTATTTTGTGATATTTTTATTATGTTTTTATTACAATTCACTACATGGCCTTGATCATACACTCTGGACTTTTTCTTATCATGTTCATAAAGGTACAAATTTGATTCACGATCTCTTTGATTTCTCAAAAATTTTGCACAAAATTGAAAAATAATTCTAATTCATTTCCTCCAATGCTATTCTAGATGATTTTTTTAATTACTTTAAATGGACAGGGTATTTTCCGTATGAGTGTGTGAGCATTGTTATTGGTGACACTATTGGTTTTTACTGTTTCATACCTTAGTAGCCTCCAGGACTTCTTTTTACCCATCCTATATTGGTTATGTACATTTAATTCAATAAAAAATTCTTATTATGTTGAATAAAAAAATTGGTATTTTTTTAAACAATCCATTTATAAATTATATTTGTTAACAATGTTAGGATTTTGAATTATCTTAAAATAATTATATTTTTTCCATATAATGTTCATAACTCATTTTTTATGAACATGTTAATTTAATTCATACTTAAATGATGGAATGTTTTCAAATGATCTAAATAACTTTTTAAGAGATTGTTAAAAGATAAAAAAATCATTGACAATTACTCTTAGCATATAGATGTGTAGTATAGATGTGGAAATTGAGATCAATTTTCTTTAAACTTTTATTGGTTGCCTATATTGAGAAATATATATGAAATCAGTATTATTGTAGTTCAAAGGATTGATGTTTTTTTTATGATTTTTTCATTACCAAATAATTTAGATAGTCCTGCTATAAAATATGGTTGAGACCAATAATATTAAATGATGAGTGATCATTTGAGATAGTGATCTATATATTTGTATAGTAACCATTCTAGTATATTTTTTTTAATTTCATAAGAAATAATGTCATAAAATATTCTCTTGCTTCTATTGTGTTAAAATATAAAACTTATAAAATTTAAATATTATTTATTTCATTATTCATTTACTTTAATACATTTATTGAAATTTTATTTTGTGTAAGAATATTTTTATGGGGATTTAGTGTGTTATAAAATCCATTTACTTAGGAAAATTAATATAGTTTATTCAACCATGTCTCTATATGTTAATCCTGATGTATTGGTGATTGATGGATTTAATTTATACAAATAAAAAAATTTTATGCTTTTATCTTAACTCCCACAATTTGTATCACAGCTTGTCTCAGTTACATGTGGTTTTAGAAAACATATGTATATTAACTAATTATTACTTAATGACTTGATACAGTATGAAATATAATATATTGTTCATATAGATATATTTGATGAAAAATAAATTAATTTTTTTGTTGATACAGATAAAATATTATCTGCATTAAAAGGTTATTGAAGTTGCATTGATTACAAATAAACAATGTAATATAGGAAAAATATGAATTTAAATTGATGGATAAAAAATCATTAGGTTTTTATTAGATTATGTTATAAAGGTGTGTTTTATTTAATATACATTATAAAAAATATTTTATACCTCATGAAAACTCTAACAGATATGTATGAGAGGCTGAATATTCCCTAAAAAGTGATTCTTATGTAGAAGATATTTTTATTGAGAATATAATATGTGTGACACATGAAATATCATGTGAGTTATTTTACCATGGCATAGAAACTACGTTATAAAGTACACATATCAATTTCTGATGATGATTGGGTGATTTCTTTTGTTTCATCTTCTATAGAATTATGGGAATCGATTGTTATGGCAAGGATACATTCTTCTAGAAAATACAATTTTTTTTAGACATAAAAAATAGATTCTAAATGAATATATATGACGAAAGTAAGTATAATTATATCTAAAAATGATATTAATATAGATGGAATATGAAGATCACACTAGTAGTGAAACCTGAGGAACTTAGTTTGAAAACCTAATGGGTGTATTTGATGAGAAAAGGATCAACCATTTGAGGAATATTGGAATTTATGGAAGAGGTCGAAACCTAAGAATATTTTCCAAACATTAATACCATTTAATGAAATATCTTTATATTTATACGTTATTCATTTATCACATATAAAAATAAAAAAATGCATTATAATATTAATTCTCTAATGGGGCATTGTATTACTGTCTCATAACCATAATTTATTTTAATTAGATAAAATGGATACGTGAAAAATAATGTATCTACATTTTTTACAAAATTTTATTCTAAAATTATAATATTTTAATGATTATGGAGAGTGGATTTTTTAAAATGCTCTAGGATAATGTTTTTTTTCATACATTAAATGAAATTAAATGTTTACCATAATCTAAAAGCAATAAACAATATATCTTAGATACTAGTTCTTGTACAAAATTATTTATTCGGTCAATCCTGAGTCATGTAATATATTAGATCACAATAATTTAGGACATTATTTTACGAATAAATGATAAATTAACCTTTTTTTTCTCCATGTACATGTCATATTTTTTTGGAATATTCCTTTATTGGAAACCAATCGTGGAAAGGAAACCCAATTGTATAATAAAGTATTTACGAACTAATAATATATGGGAATACACATTAAGGATCATGTGGAACTACTTCTATCATAGGAGATCTTGAAATGATAAATTATTTCATAAAATAAATAAATAAAATGGAATGGTGGATGGAAAAAATTAGTTCTTGATAAATAAGTAATTTTTTTGTTAAGATTATTTAAATAATGTGTAAGAAATTTTGGGAATAAAATATATGCATATATTTTTATATAATAAAAATTTATTTCCTCTACGAAATGGAAAAAGATACCAGAATGCCAGTGGTCCGAAAAAAATAACCAAATATCATTGTCTTGGACTCCATAGTTGAATTTTATATTTTTATTTTGAATCCACGGACTACAAAATAATTGAATAAAATCATTTAACATGTTTCAATGTATAATATTGAATATAATTTATTTTATTTCAAATTTTAAATGAAATCCAAATAATATTCACTAGATTTATAAATGTTCTTCTAAATTGGTAGGTTCTATTAAATAATAGAGACATTGCAACAAAGAGAAAAGAAAATAAATTTATCCCATGTCCATGTAATTAGTGGGGATGTTATAGAGACCTTAATATTATAGAATTTAAATTTTTTATCTAGTTTTATGAATGATATAAAAATCATGATCAATCATCATGTACAACAATAAAAATATTAGATAAAATACAAATAAATTATATAAATAAATGGCCATAGGGTGGTGAAACATGGGTATGAGTACTAGAAGGAAATTTCATTGAATTTTTACTCACAGAAGGAGATGAAATGTATGTATTGATCTGAGTGTAGTACACAATAAAAGTAATAGTCTAAAGGTATGAAGATAATTTTCACATATATCATTTAACAGATGTAGGTTAACCTGAATTCCAGTAAGATGATGATATTATCAAGGATTCTTCTATGTGTGATTTATCTATTGAGGATGTGTTTTTTCCATTATATATGAATAATAATTTGGATTAAAATAACATCAATAGGTAAATATGTCCCTAATAGACAAATTTATTTCTAATTAAATAATAACTAGAATTGAAAGTGGATTTTTTAGGCTAGGATGTTAGTGAAATGATTCCAATAAAATGAAGGTAATGTATTTTTGGAAATATTTTAACTTCTTATTAATCAAAATATTAACAAAAACATGTCTTGTGTGGTTACATATATAGATCTCCATATTGATAAATATACATGAAAATGAATATATTAATGGAGATATATATGTGGAAATTTATATGAATCAACCTAAATGTTTCATTGATAATCAAAATTTTTACATTGTTTCAAAAATAAAAAGGATTCTATATGGCATAAATTAAAATCCAAGGTAGTATAGCCTAATAATTTAGACATTTTTATTAATAAAATGGTACTTCCATCGAAAAATGGATCATTATTAAAACCATAAGATTTTAGAATATTTAGGTATCATCATTTTTTTATTTATGTATATTACATTGTTATTATGGGTTTACCAATTCAATATATCAATAAGACTATAAATGTTTATTTTTGATGTTTAAAAAAAAATAATCTCACTAAAGATAATATGATAATAACAATGTAGATTCAAATGGATAGAGCATTAAAATTTTAATTCTTTACATTAAAAGAGTGCAAACATAAATTCAATAATCATTTATGATAACATGATGTAAATCCATTGGAACTCCTCTTATCATAAAATTAATGGTTTATATAGGTAAATAACTGTCTATAGTAATTTTTCAGATTTATGTGGCTAATATATGATTTGAATATTTCATCATAATATTTATGAGTTCTATTGTGTGCACTTATCATAACATTTCCCTTCTAAGGGGAATAACTATCCAATGTTTTTAAAATCAAGTCAATGACTATTGGAATGTTGTAAAAGTGATTATATGGATTCTATGATGATATAAAAAGTTTAAATATTTTATATATAAGTGATAAATTGAATTGATTTTTTGATTCTAACTTTAGGGTAGATTATAATAATTTAAAGTTTATTTCTATTTATTCCATTAATTGTATTTGAAGTAATATTAGTGTGTGTCAATATTATAATAAGATATTCGCCGTTAATTAAAATATGTTGAATATATTGATGAAACGTAACTAGGAACTAAAATTTTGTGGTTATGGAGTATTCCTATAGAACATTAAAGGGATAATGATATTATGAGACATTACAAGAAAAATAAAATTTCAATTAATGTGAAAAATATTGTTTTCATTTCCAAAATTAAAATATATTAAACTAATGTAATATTATATCTCAATGTGGATATAAGGTATTAAGTCAATGTTATAGAATATGACTAGGAAACAAAACCCAAACACATGGAAACTATATTGTTAGTCAAAAAATGTTTGAGGCTATATAGTTTCTCTTAAGAGATGATGTGAATAGATGAATACATATATCAATAATATATTTACCATAAGGATATAAATATAATATGTTTTCCAGAATATATTATATTTATATATCAGTCTTGTTTCAATATTCAAGAGAGATATTATTATGATTATGTGGCCTCCTCAAGGATCCAAATTTGCATAACTATATGCTCATCACATAGTTCAGTAGAAGAAGGTAGTCTCTGGTAGAAAGAATATATATAAGATATCTAATCATCCGAAAACCTGGTTGTCAATTCACTAGAATAAGAAAGATTCATTTTATAATTAATCATAGAAAGAAGTTGTGCATGAATGTAGAAACATATGATATGAATTCTTTCCCACTGATGATTGGTTTTCAATATGGTTAAATCTATAGGGATCCAATTGTTTGACAATGTAAAAGAAAAAAATCTATGTTTGTAGGAATTCAGTGATACTTAATGACCTATTGGCTCCACCTAAAAATGATGTGTGGGAACACTTATTTGTGGAGTTGATTATTTATTTGAGTTAGATATCAATATGGATTTACTATTACATTTATTGAATCATTAAACATCCAATTAAATAAAACATTGAAATGTTCTCCAATGTATGTTATACGAAAATATCAACCACATAAAACAAAAGCGTTCCATACATTTTTTTATTTTCTTGTATATATGTATGAATTGGATTTTAGGGAAAATTTATGAAAGGTTATATAGGTTGATTTTATATCTATATGTTTCCGCACATTTAGTCAAGTATTTGTGGAATGTCACTATACAATATGTATTATGTATGACCCTATAGAGGTTTAAATTATGAGATCTTGATTATTTATTAATCTTATTTCAACACAATTTTTTTAATGATTTACATGATAACTTTTATACATTTAATGAGTTTATATTGGATTCCATTATTGATAGAATAGCAACAACAATATTCATTGCTCTATTGTGATATAATTATAATAAAGAGTTTATATATTACATGTTTCTAATATATGTAAGATGTGAAATTTATAAAAGTGAATACGAGATTTATGGAAGTAGTGCATGTTTATCTATGAAGGATAGAAAATTTTTTGGGCATGGTTCTAGAATAACTATGGGGAATTAGTGCCTCAATAAAAAGATCTCAGTTTCCTATGAGTCATGAGAGTCCACATACAAATTATTCAAAATTATGGAGATATTAATTTTAGTACATGTATAAAAATTAATGAGAAAAAGGGAAAATAAGGTGTCAATGCTCAAAATATCACTCCACAAGAATTCGTCAGTTAGAGATAGTGGTTTAGAATTAATTAATGTTTGTGATGATGGTTGTTGAGGATTTTAGATAATGTACATAATGGTAGAACAATGTATTTCATAGGGTGGAATTTGGGGAGAGAACAACTATGTAGGAATGCATGGTGGAATTTAATAGATGTATAAGGTGGTTACATGTGATTAATTGAGTGATTAAGGGTAACATTGCTTAATATTAAAGAGGAATCCTATACTCCACATCAATATTGTGGCACAAAGAGTAATAATGGTTGACCAATTGATAAATGATTTTTTTAAACAAAAACAACACCTTCTTCAGATTTTTTCTACCTTGATTTTAATTTTATAATTTTACCATAAGTATAATGTAATATACTATCCATATACGATTATTGATGGGTTTCGTGACACTTTATAATGATGATTAACTTGCAACATAATCAGGCTTATATAACTTTAATAAAATTCATAATCAAGATTTTGAATAAAAATTATCATTTAATACTCACTCAATAATGTATGTTACATTTTATTATGTGCTGAAGGTACTTAATATGTTTTTACTGAATATTTGTTTTTTATAAGATATCTAATAGAACATATGAATATCCAAATCACAATGACAATGTATGAATTTCCGAAGGAAAAATATTTTTTACACCAATGTTATAGTAGTTAAAGTAGTCGTTTAGGACTCTATTTTCACTCCATGAATGGAAGTAACACCTAAGATGTTTTATTTCATGTAGACCAAATATAAAAGGCTATTTTATTTTAATGGAATACTATTATATATAATGTTTAGAAGATATATTTGTCAAACCCAAATTATATTATTATGAAAAATTTTGAGAATGAAGGTTGCGGTAAATGAGATGATTGTAGACACAATGAGGATTTATAGATACATTCCATGTAGAAACATTATTTTGAAATGAATGAGATTTATAGAAATACCAAATAATATAAATCTTATGAAACATAATCTAGGAAGGAATAAAAATCCAAAATTTCAAATATTATACCATATATGACTATTTTTAATACATATAAAAAATATTTAGGGAGGAATATAGAGGGTATAAAAACAAGTTTTATTCATGATATAACTATTTATTGAGGAAAGATGGAATGAAAAATAAACTAATTATTTATATATAGAGATTATGGAGCAGTATTTGTTATATATTGTTATAAACATTACGAAATAGAATTTTAATATGAGGAATAAGAAACTAATTATCCATGGAGAACATAAATATCTTATATTTATTAATATAATATAAGAGATTTGTGGAATGTATTGTTCTCTTAACTTGGAGGTATTATTGTCATGATTTTCAAGAGAATATGGGATGTCACAATTGATTCACCAAATAGTAGAGGAAGGAAAGGTAAAAAGATTATTCCTATTTTTAAATTATAATCTTATGTGAAGAAGTGTGCTTAGTATAGTGACCCTACCATTTCGTACATTGAAATTACAAAATTATAATGATAAACAACATAGAAAAATAACATCACAAGGATCTATATGCTTGGTGACTTGGGGAAACAAGGACCAAACATAACATTATCACCAACAAACACAAAAATTTATTTAATTACTTATTCTATAGATTTGTATTGGTACTTGACCTCTCCTTTGTACATGTAGTCACATGAGGATATAAATCAGAAAGGGGTGAGCTAAATTATTATTAAGAGGGAATGTAAGAAAATAATTACAATGGGAGTGCATAATCATATCATTGGAAAATGATAATGAACATGATAGGAATCATTAATAAAAGAAATGAAATGTGTCAATGCATAAAAATGAAACATCATGCCTCTGTGGTTAAATAACACACATAATTGTGAAGAAATATTTAAGATTTTTTACACATCAATTATCATTAAATGATGAGATTCATTACATTACCCATTGCATTTAAGTGCTGTATAATTTCAGGTGCACCCGTCACATCATAACATTCATTTCGGGCTACATAATTCTAGGTGCACCAGTCACACCATAAAGTTATCATTATCATGGATGACACATAGAAACTATATAAAAAATGAACATAAATGACCCATATAATGTACTGGGTTTCATCTCATAATAACTCATTCATAAACATTGGGTTCAAAAAATAAAGAGGGAATAACATACTTAAAAATAGAAACATCTGCATTGAGTGAGAAGTAAAAGGTGTGTTTTGGAAAGAAGATTTCTTTTGGAAAACATAAATTTGACATAAAATCTATTAGAAAAAATGTATATCGCATAATAAGAAATATAATGAAAAAAATTATTTTTAATGAGTATCTAAACAAAAGTGGAGTGAAATAGGGTGATCCCCAAGAATGTTTGGTTCGATAATTTCCCCTTATAATGTATCCAAAGGATTCTGTCAAATTAATATCTATATAATAAATTTAGATTCATTAATTAACAATTATATAACATTTTTTACATTATTAGTGTTCAATATGGTTTCATTAAGATATTTTATGTTACTTTGTATGTGTAAGATTGTTTGAAAGCATTTTTCGTGAATGTTTGTTTTACGGTTCTCTTGAACGGTTCACTTGTATTCGTGGATGAAAGAT
The DNA here is from genome assembly GCA_963277665.1 of Viscum album. Lineage (NCBI taxonomy): Eukaryota > Viridiplantae > Streptophyta > Magnoliopsida > Santalales > Viscaceae > Viscum > Viscum album. The sequence goes on from OY728163.1 coordinate 1,330,439,623, forward strand.
TGTGTAGAACATGGATATACTTACAGAACTGATATTACTAGTTATTGATGATATTTCGTAAGTTTAAATGATCTTATAATGAATTATGTTATATACAATGGGGACTAGTCATTAGATAAGAATTTAATGATGATCGGTTTGGTTAATGCAGATGGTTTTTTGTCCACAATGAACTTTTTTCATTTAATAATTTAGTAATATATACATAATTTAGTTCCATAGAATTAAATAGAATATAATACATATATCATATTCTGATTCCACCATAAAAATTGTTTAATTACCAAATCTAAAGAAGGTGATAAATTAACACCACGTGGAAAATGTTTTCTATTTGAAAAAAAAGGTGAGAAAATGGTTGGATGAGAAAATATCATATTAGTGTCATAAAATTTTATAATATTTAAAATATTGGTGTCACCATACCATTGGGATTAATATAATTGGGCAGACAATAATAAATGAACATGATGTTGAATGAAATTAATGGAAAAGAGAGAGGGAAATCAACTCTTGAATCATCCTCTTGAGATCCACTTTAAGGATCCTAGGATTGGTCTTTTGATGAGACCCAAATATATTGGACATAATGGGGGGGGATAAGGAATAATTTTGGATAGAATTTAGAAAATTATTAAATCTTATGAGGTTTGGTTTGGAAAATTGAGGGAGAGGGGTTATTTATACACGAGGATGGGTGTTTTTAGAATAAAATATTAAATAACGAAATATATCAAATGTTAGACATTAATAGTAGTTTAAGACATTATAAATAATATATTAGTATAATATAATTCATTTAGACTATATATCTACTTTATAATTATAATTAATTAATTTATTAAAAGGAAAGTGAATCAATGAGAAAAAGAGACTTTAAGGAATCACCGTTCGACTTTAGGCATTGGAATGTGCTTTTTAGGTTTGGAAATTAATTTTATTGTTTTAAAGGAACCATTAATGAAATTAAATATAACATTGACGAATCTAATGTTCTAGATAGTTTATTTCATTATTATATCATGAATGATGCTATTTAAGATACATAGGTTATGTGAAAAACTGTATTTTTACTATTCACTCGAAAATTGAAGTATTTCAAAAGAATTCCATAAAATTAACTGTAAACATTCTTCAAAATACAGAATCAAAAAAATTAATTCTATTTTTTAAAAATTATTTTCTAAATATAACTAATTTTATATTTAATTAAATACATAATTTATTATAAAAAATAATTTTGAAACATTTATTTACTTATTCTCAAAGTAAGGTACATCATGCTTTTAATTAAATCCTGCATATATTCATTCATAGGAGAGGATACTATTCATAAGGTTATATTAATATTCAGAAGGGTATTATTACTATTCCTATGGGTATGTTTCTATTCACCAAGAAATTATGTTTGTTCTTTTAGACTCCTAAAATCACACTGATCACAACCGTATATGTTAGATTTCGAAATTTAAAACACAGAAGTAGAAAAAAAATTTATACTGATCACATTTTATATTGTATCATAAAATTTAGTTGTCCATTCTATTTTGATTTCACTTTAAGTCATAATTATAAGAATGGGGATTTTATTGATAAAATATTGGGTCATTGCATTCTTCCCCCCTAAAGAAATTTCTCCCTCGAAATTTTTTTACACAATCAGGTCAAGAAAATTCTCCTTCATTACCTCCTCTAGTTACAAAGTATCTTATTAAAACTTTGGATTCCTCCATAAAACTTTGACAATGTGCTTTGTCTTGTTGTATGGAATTTTATCTCTCCGGTTGAGAATCATTACTGGATTCTCCTCATAGGAGAGATCATCATCCAGCTGTATAACCTTTGATTTCAGTAAATGTGTGGGATCTGGTATATACTTCCCTAGGAGTAATATGTGAACCACATCATGAACTTGATCCTTATTCTGTGTAATTTCCTGAGGTTAGGCCATGACTCAAATCCGGTAAAGTATCTCAAAGGGGCTAATGTACCTTGGGATTAGCTTCCCTTTCTTTCCAAACTTCATGACTCTCTTCTATGGTGATATCAAACATTGAACTCCAAGTCCCATTAATGGTCCCCAACATAGCTCTTTTTCCGACTCTGCGCATCGTTAATGTGTTTCTGGATGACATAAACATTCTTTGTCCTCTCATTCACATGATCTGGTCCATATATCAATCTTTCTCAAATGTCATCCCAATAGGTTGGAGTTATTTATTGATTTCCATACAAAGCTTTATTCGGAGCCATCTGAATACTCGAGTGGAATCTATTGATGAATGAGACCTCAACCAATGGGAGATGATCATCCCATCCACCTTTTAATTATAAAGAGCATGCTCCTATAATGTATTCATGTTTCTGAATAGTTCTTTCAGATTGGACATCAATTAAGATGTGAAATGCCATGTTTAAATTGAATTCTCTACTAAAAGCATGTTTAAGACTTCTCCAAAATGTAGATTTTAACCTTTGATCGCGATCAAGGACAATATTTAGTGTAACACTATCCACTCTCACCAATTCCTTCATATATATCATTACATGTTGTTCAAGTGATAGATCTTCCCAAATAGTGATAAAATGGGTAGTCTTGGTGAGTCAGTTAACCACAACTCATATCGTATTATTTGCATTCGACTTATTCAAGAGACCCTTTAAAAGGTCCCTAGTAACATTTTCAAATTCCAAGATTGGAATAAGAAATTGTAGCATCATCATTTTTTTAATTTATCACCCTTTATTATCTTGTTGACATACCCAGATCCTTGATATATATATTCTGCAATATCCATCTTCAGGGTATCCCACTAGAAGTATTCTTGGAGATCAAGTTACATCTTGGTACTACCAAGGCGTATATAGAATGTTGTTACATTTCCATTTTCCAAAATCTATTTCATTATCCCAGGTGATTAAGGATCATAAATCCACATTCCAAACTGAATTACACCAAAATCTTCGATATGGAACTTGTGCAATATCCCTTCCTTTACATCATTCACCTTCTCCGGTATCTCCATATCATCCCGTTGTGTCTCCTTATTCTTCTCTTGTATTGTTGGTTGTGCAATCGTTTGGGAATGGTAGGATGTATCCCCGACCCTTTTGATTTCAAAATCCATCCTTTTCATATCCCAGAAGATAGGGTTTTTCTCAATCCACCGCATGGATATGGTATCATATTCTTTTCTACTTAGAGCATCATCTTCCCTGTTCGCCTTTCCAGGATGATTGTGAATAGAGAAATTATAGTCCATGATTATCTATAACCATCTTATTTGATTAATGTTGATATCCTTTTGTGTGAATAAATACTTTAGATTCGTGTGGTTGATGTATAAGTCACAGTTCTCACCATAAAGGTAGTTCCGCTAGATTTTCATGGAAACAGTCATGGTTGTCAGCTCTAGATCATGTGTTGGGTCATTCTTCGCATGGATATTCAACTTCTGTGAGGTTGAAGCTATCACATTGTCATTTTTCTGAAGTACACACCCCCTGTATTTATTTGAATCATCACTCTATATCACAAAACATTCTCCACTTTTTGGTAGTTTGAGTACAGATGAAATGATTAGCCTTCGCTTTAGCTCCTCGATGCATCCCTAAAATTCTTATGTCCATACATACATTACGCATTTCGTTGTTAACTTTTTTATTGAGCATGACGACCATGAGAAATTTCTCACAGAATGTTTGTCGTAACCAGATAATCCATGAAAACTAAGGATTGTTGTGAATCTAGATGGCCTAGTCATTTCATTAATCACCTTTGATTTAGAAAGGTCCACAAAATTTCCATAACTTTTCATCACATCTCCAAAGAATGTGACTTCCTCCATCCAAAGGTAACACTTTATGAACATGGAGTATAACTTATCCTTCCTCAATGTTTCCAACACAAGTCTTAGATATTTTAATATTCCTCCTTTCACATGGATTATATGATAATGACATTAATAAAAACCTCCAAAAATTTTTCTAGGTAATGTATAAATACTCTATTCATCAAATACCTGAAGCTTGGAGGAAAATTAGTAAGTCTGAAGGGTACCACCCGAAACTGATAGTTCCCATACCTTGTACAGAAGACAGTATTCAGAATATCATTCTTATTCACCTTCAACTGATGATATCCAGAATAATGATCCAACATTGAAAATTATTGAGCTAATATTAACTGATACAAAAAGTTGGAAATCATTGGAAGAGGATACTTGTGCCTTACTGTGATCTTTTTGTGTTCCCAATAGATGATATAAAGCTACATTGTTCCATCCATATTCTTTACAAAGAGCACTGCTTCTCTCCAAGGTGATTCACCAGGGTGCATTATTTATTTTTCCAAATGGTCTTGCAGCTGCTTCATTAACTCCTCCAGTTTAATAGGATCAATCCTATAGGGACACTTTGGGATAGGAGTAGCTCAAGGTATTATTTCTATTGAGAAATATACCTCAAAATCTAGGGGAATCCTAGGTAACTCTTTAAGAAATACATTACTATATTCAAACACGAGGGGAATTCCAACAAGGCTTGAAATTTACATTGACTAAACCATTTGGGAGAGGTATGATTCTTTATTGGGAATCAACACCTACACAGTTGAAGGATTTTTCAATGGATATTCATGATCATCCTTACACTTGTAGTGAATCGTGGGATTGTTTGTAATATGAAATGTATTTCTATTTTCCGAACAGTTTATATATTCTCTATATAAAGAGAAAAATCACATTCTTATTATAGCGTTGAATTCCACCAAGGGAAGTATTACAAGATTCGATGGAATAATCATCCCACACATGCCTGTAAGAGAAGATTCAAAAACTGGGGTTGCAATGATTTCACTACTTGGTATTTTTAAAGATATCTCTACTAAATGTTTTTGGGGCTTTGATTCTATAGTTCCAGAAAACCTTCATGGTATAAAGGAATGCATAAAACCAGAATCAAATAAGGCTTTTTCCATAATTAAGTGAATATGATGTGTTCCTTGTATGACATAATTATATTTCTCTACATTCACATTAGTGACAATAAATACTTCCCTTGTTCCATTGGATTTGTTGGTTTATGATGTTGTTTACCCTAAAAGACTCGAGGTTTAGTGAACTGGCTTATATAGTACCCTTGATCCAAATAATTATAGAATTGACCCATTGGGGGTTCTATCTATTAATCCACAACATTACCCATTGTTCTCATGTACTTTTGACACTCTTTAGCATGGTTTCCTTCTTTTCCATAGATGAATAATTTCCACCAACCTTTAATTCATTTCCCATGATGCAATTTCCCACATTTTTGGCATGTGGGTCTTTGTTTTTTGTTTCCCACAGTTATCATTAGATCCCCCAGCTTGATACTCCATCTTTCATTTCCTATCACTATAGCGATGGGGCCACTATCTAAACTCCATATCCACATTAAGATATCATCATGAATCTTCTTAAAAACTCCCAATATATCATATTGGAAGATCCATTCTATGGTGTGGTTTTGATACACTAAACAATAAATCAACTTTTCTATCATTGTTGATAACAAAACCTGAAGCGTACTTTACAAGCCTTGTGAAATTATCATCATAGGTCATGTTAGATTCTCCTTATTTTTTCTTGTGCTCTATGAATTCTCTATCCATATTTTTATGAAGATTTCCTCGGAAAAACTTATTATGAAACATGATCTTAATGTCTTACCATTCCATCTTTTCAATTTTGTCACATGGTTTGGTGTTCCAAATCACAGCCAACCATTGACCGACCTCTCCATAATGATGACAAATATCTTGGGTCTCCTTCTATATGTCATAATAATTGATCAATTAAATGATATTATCTATGTAGTTGACCAACTATTCCACAACATGTGGATCCGAAGATCCACTGATCGTGAAGGTATATTTCCACATAAAACACTCGATAACCAGTTTTGCACTATTTGGTGATAGTGTATGTTCCCCATTATTCTGGTTATTTTCCATAACCTGATACAATTGGGTAATAATCTCCATGATTTTTTAATCTCCACCACCCAATGCATTGGGGATGTAATTTGGGAAATTTTTTTATTTTCCCTCACAAGAGTTGATAACCATGTTTCTCCTGGTTCCCAAAATTTATAAATTAGAAATTGATAAAAAACAAAAGACAATAGGTACTGAATAACATATTTATTTGTAAAATTTACACTAATAATATAACATATTGGATCTCTATGTAAATATTCTTGTGTGCATATTTATAATTACTATCATGATAGAGGTTTTCTCCAGGTTTCACAAATCCCAATTCCCAAATTAACTAAAGCTTGCCTCTGATGCAAACTAATGTGATCATTACTTTTCGTACATTAATATTACATCATTATAAAGATAAAAAACATAATTTTATTACCCCATGAGGATAAAAATGTTTAGTTTATGCGTAATCTTGGACCAAACATAATAATTACATCATCAAATATAATCATTTATTTAATTTCTTCTTCTTGAGGTTTTTATTGGCATTGACATATCCATAGTGCATGTAGTCACTAGAGGATATACATAAAAAAGGGTGAGATAAAATCTTATTATGATGGTATATAATAATAACATAACAATGTGTGAGAATAATCATTACAATGTAACAGGATCATGAACATGGGAGGAATCACTAATAAAATAATTGAAATGTGGTAATGCATAAAAAATGACACATAATAACTCATTGGTTAACTACTAGAAATTGTAGTGAACAATGCTAAATTTTTTTGCACAAATAATTTCAATTTAACTCATGATATTAATCTCTTTAACCAATGAATTGGAGTGCTGTTTAATTCATGGAACACAAGTCAAATCATAACATTCAGTTTTCACTATATAATTCTGGGTGCACCCGTCCCACCATAACATTATCATTATCATGAATTCCCAAAATAAAATATATAAAAAATGAACATAAATGACCCATATAAAGTAATTTTTTCATCTCATAATAACACATTCATAAATATTGGGATCCCAAAAGAATGATGGAATAACATACTTGATACAGGAACCATCCACCTTGAGTGAGATGTAAAAGTGTGTTTTTTAAAGTAGGGTTATTTTGGAAAACATTTTATTAACATAATCTCCAGTGGAAATATTTTATATAATATAAATATGAAATATAATCATTATAATATTATATTAATGGAGTAAACATACCAAAAATGGAGTGAAAGTTGGAGAACCCGAAGAAAGAATGTTGGGTACAAGAATTTCCCCTTACCATTTATTCGAATGATTTGGTCAAGTTAATGTTTTATATAATCAAATTAGATTAATTAATTTAAAATTAATTATCCTTGTGTATATGAATATGGTTCATTATGGTCTCATTATGTTATTTTATGTTCCTTTAGATTAGTTATAGCATTTACAAACATTGTTTGGGAATGTTCATTTTTCTGGTTTTCTCGAGCGGTTCACTTGTATTCATGAATGAAAGTTCATGCAGAACATGGATAGACATACATTACTGATATTACATTTTATTAATGGTATTACCAGTTTATAAATGATATTACAATGACTTATTTCATATAATATGTGGATGAATAATTACATGTGAATTTAATGATGATCGTTTGGGATAATTCGGGCTGGTTTTCATCCAAAACGAACATGTTTCATTTAATCATTTATTATTATATGCATAATTTTGTTCCAAAAAAATAAATAAGATATAATAAATATACCAAAATCTAGTTCAACCATAAAAATAGTTTCATTATCAGATCTGAATGGAGAAATGAAAATTGATAACATGTCGTTCATGAGGGTGATAAATTAACACCATACGAATATCTTTTTCCATTCGAAAAGAAAAACAAATGGAGAAGGGGGATGGATGATATAATATCCCATTAGAATAAAACTTATCATTTATATATAATATACTAGAGTTACCATTCTATGTGAGGAAATTTAGGTAGTGAGGTAATAAAAAAATAACATGAAGTTGAATGGAAATTAAAGAAAAATAGAAGGAAATTAACTCTTCAATCATCCTATTGAGATCCTCCTTATGGAACCTGGGAATGATTATTTGATGAAACCAGAAGCTATTGGACTTGTAGGAGGGGATAATTAATATTTTTGGACATTTTATAGAACCTTCTTAAATCATTAGAGGTGTGGTTTGGCAATGTGAGGGAGAGGGATTATATATACCTAAGGAGGGGGGTTTTTTAGAATAAAATATTATATCAAATACTATATCAAATTTCAGAAATGTAATAGTGGGTTTTTATATCTTTAATCATATATAAATATAATATAATTTGTTTTAGAATTTATGTAATTCTTATAATTTGAAATCATTAATTTATAAAACGAAATGTGTTTGAAAGAGAAAAATATATTTTAAGGAATCATCTTTTGATGTTAGGCTTTGGAATTATTTTTTAGGTTTGGAAATTGAGTTTTTTTATTTTATGGAAAAATTTATGAAATTAAATATGACATGGCCCAGTATAAAGTTCTATAAAGTTATTTCATCATTACATAATGAATCATGCAATTTATGATACACCAGTTTTATGAAAAGTTGTATTTTTACAATTCATATGAAAATTGAATTATTTAAGAAAAAATACAAAAATTAACCCTAAACATTTTTCGATGTTTATAATAAAAATATGAAGTTAATTTTTCAAAAATAAGTTTCTAAATATTATTAAATTAATATTTAATTGAAATAATTTTTTATTTTACAAAAATATTTTTAAAACCTTTATTTACTTATTCCAAAACATAGGTACGTCATTATTTCAATTAAATCCAGCATATATACTATCAAAGGGGAGGTCACTATTCATAAGTTTATATTAAAATTAAGAAGGGTAACATTACTATTTATAAGGGTATGTTACTATTCAACAAATAATTATGTTTGTTCCATTAGACTCCAAAGATCATACTGATTGCAACCATATATGTTAGTTTTTTGAAATTAAAAACCTACAAGTGGAAAAATTATGTTAAGTGATCACATTATATTTAGTATCATGAAATTTCATTGTGCATCCTATTGTGATTATACTGTAAGGAACAAATATAATAAGGTAATTTAATTGATTAATCATTTGATAGTTACAGTATTGGTTTAATGGAAGGTTCACAATCAACTGTCACCAATGCATATTTATTTGTATCCCATGTAATTAAATAGGAATGTATCCTATTGAAAAAATATTGATTCCATTAGGAGAAATAGGTAAAAATATTTTATACTTATAAACTAATAATGTATAGATTGTCATTTAAATAAATTGAAAAAAACACCTTCCGAAAATAAGTCGGTAGAGAAATAGAATGTGAGTTATCATAAACCTACATTTCACCATTATTAATCATTGAAATACAAAACATAGACGTATTTATTTGAGGAACATCCACAATTCGATATTTTTTTATCCTTAATGAGTCAATTTGGGAAAACCCTGTAGGTCAAATATGTCTCTGGAATTTATTTTATTTCAACCTATGTTTGGTGAGTTAGTGAGAAAAATGGAAATCATGAAAATTGTAGAATATAGATCTCATTTTCATGGGAATGTAGTATTGATGAGGATAATGGAATGAAAGATATAAAATTTATTGACACGTATATTTAAAATCCCACTCTGGCTATCTTGTGATATAATACCGATGTAAATATCAAGATTAGTAGTGTATTCTTTATAGAGTTTAAATATGGTAGAGTATGGTATTTAATTTTATAAGATATTTTATAAAAGGACAAAGAGATCAGTCGTGGATGTAAAATAGGAATATTATGAGACCCTCTATATTTTATGAATATCATATTGGATGGTAATTACTAGTGTATGATTGTTTGATTTTATGTAATTATGGCATAACAGACAATGAAACTATATTTACAAAAATCTAAATATTTAATGGAAAAATATATATTGGAATATTTATCACATTTCATTTTTATTTTTTATATATTTTAGGATCAAGTTTATGAATAGGGTTTCCAGTTACTTGAATTTATGAAATCCTAAATCCTAGAATGTGAAATTGGCTCTCTCAGTTCTCTAGGATCATTACTCAGTTCAGTATCATGGCGGGTCACATAATTTGATGATTTTAATTAATGTTAACGCTCAAAATAAATGTTTCTACCTTATAATATGATAATTTATATTTTTATTCATTCATTTAATGGATTTCCATGTTGGATAGAGTTCCTCATTAAATGATATAATTCAAAATATCCAAAAAAATTGGAGAATATATTGGTTAAATTTTCTTGAACATATTTACAAATAAGGGGATACTATTGAAAATATTTATTCCTAGAACACTACATTATAATGGGTTACAGATCTTATGAACTAGAAATTATCCTGGACGATATGAATATATTGAGTAAACAATTTGTTAGACAATGGAATTTGGGTGGAATTACTAAAAATGGTAAAATATATTGTAAAATGGTGATTATCAAAATATTAGGTACAAGATTTTTTAAAAATATTTTGGTCTCATAAAAAAAAATATTTTGGTCCATAGTATGATTTAAAGACCCTTCCTTATGTCAATGTGGATGATTAGGATTGAGATAACCCCATGGAATATCTATATTATTCTTTTTTTAGATTTGGTGTAGAAAAAATTGGATTTTGAAAATGGTATAATGGAATGTGATTAGTCAACTATAGTTGATATGTTCTCAATATTGAGTTTGTTATCTGGAAGGACTAAAACATGGGAAAATTAGAAAATTAATTTAAGGGTTAAATTGAAAATGTGATCATAAATATTAATATTGAAATCTTATGGGAACACGTTTGGATAAATCCAAATTGATGTAGAGGTAATATGGAATTTATGAAATATAAATATGTGATAGAATTGTAATGTTTGTTAAATACTAATGGAATGTAGTATATTATAGAGAAATATAATTTAAAGATATGGAAATAGTAAAAAAAAGTATTGTTTCCATGTTCATATATAGTCATACTACTAGTATTGAAAATTTTGATACTATTATTGACTTCTTAATGATGGAGTAAGTTTTCCAAGAAGAACTATATATGTTGAAATATAATTGAAAATTCAGGATGACTAAATATTCCAATGCATGATATGGACATGATAAATTGTATAAAATATTTTTGAAGGTAAAGTGATGATAGAAGAATATGTTACAAGGTAAAACTGTTGATTAATGTATTTCAATAAAACAATCTAATTAATTTCTATCAAATTATCTATCACGTATTTAATAATTCTATCATATAGATGGTGGATTACTCAGTTGTGTAAGATAATATATACATTTATTATATTGATGTAAATACACTGGTTGGTTTTTATTGTTTTGGAGAAGGTTACATACCCAATGAAACAATTTTCAATAAATGATGTTTAGAATCAAATAATGTTCCATAAGAGAATTATAAGGATATATGTCCAAAAAAAGGTTCCATGTAATTGCAAGTATGTTATATATGCATTTATAAATTTATAATGTGTCACACATTATAACAAAAACCATTATTTCATTTGGAAATATTGGTATGATGAATATAGATCCCAATTTACCTTATTTCAATGAGAAGTTACTTCCTAGTCAATATGAATATAATATAACAAAACTAGGAGTTATATTTTCTAATTATAAATAATGAATAATCATAGTTAGGACATGAATACATAGGAATTATAGATTTAGAGTGATATAAATATTGGGAAATTGGTGTTATATTAATGGTACTATGTCCAAATGTTATCAAAATAATTGTGTGTACATTGGTGGTCATTCGGACTAATGGACTACATATGTTACTGGTAAAAGTGTTTCATGGATTGTTCACTAAATTCACTGGTAATGATTCTTACAATAATATGAAATGTGTAGTCAAAATAATCAATAGAATATTGTACATGAATCAGATATGGTGTTGTTAATTGATTATAAAGAAATACATACTATAATTAAGTTGGTAAAAAAACATATATTCATGGATTTGAGATAAATTATAATGAAAATAAATATTAGTTATATTTAATAAATGAATTTCCTAATAAGTGAAATGATATTATAATTCATGTATCATAGGATTTTAAAGAAATGATTCAGTTTTTTAGTTAACGATATAAGACATATTTTCTAAACCATGTTAAATAGTGTGTTTAATTTCCTTTCATACATAGTCCCCACTAATGATTGTTTGTTGAGTGGGGAGTTCATATAAATATTTGTGAGGGAGGTAGTTTACCATTATTATTATGTATTGTACTTTTATATTCTGGTACACATGCTGAGAGACTCCAAGATATTTCATATTTCCACATCGTGATTCATCAAGTAGATGTCACCTATTATCTTGATTTTGAGGTTAATTCAAAAAAATACTATTTATAATAAAGTAGAAAAACTAGAAATTATTTTAATATTTGGGAAGAAAAAATGTTTCTTTATATATTTTATTTATTCATTTTTCCAAAAAAGCATAGAACCATTTTAAAACCTAAAATGAAATCCTAATGAGTTCAATCATATTGAGAACTACTTTTATGAGTATATTCCTCACTGAGTGATTTATATTCCATCAAATTTAATTTTTGTCAAACTAAAGTTATTTCACATGGTTGTTTATAGTAGAAAATATAACATTAAATATTGTTTCTACTCTATAATGATCATGTATTACACTTATTTCATTGTTCATAGACTGAATTTTTCATGTATCTCATTTCTATTTTTTTTTTGATTATTTTGATTATTTTGAATACTTATTAGATACCATATTTATGAAATATGGTACCATATGAAATATTGACATCATCATATAGGTACCTTCTTATTTTTTTTCAAGGATCATACAATTTTAAAAGCTAGGATCGAAAATGTTTACTTTTTTGAATATAATTATTGAACAACACATACTTTCCTTCTAGTATGCAATTTCATGAATAAAAAATTTCTTAATAATATCTAGATTCATAACTTCATGTAATATGAAAAACCCATAAATAGTACCTCCAACATAATCACACGTCATTACATATATAGTAGTGGGATGAAATATAGGAGGGAAATGATAATTTTTTTTTATACTCACATTATGGAGTGTGGAAGGTTTTTGTTAAACAACATCTTCATTTATAATTCTTATTAACCTTGTAATTAGATATCCATTGTGTGACAACATTGATACAAAAATAGGACTAGAAATTTGTATTTGTATTCTCCAAATTCATTACAGTGGCATAAAATTCCTAGGTATGGTTAGTCAAACTAAAATAAGATTTATTTAATCCAATTCATAAAAATTGTATCCTTCTCCAAATTTTCTAAATTACTTTACATCAATTTAACAAGTTTTTTTCAAATAAATTTATTTTTTATTCCACATTAGAATGAATCATGAATGTCCTCAATGAAATATATTAATACACCCACCTAATTTTTTATCCATACTTAGTCATTCATCATGAATTATTATTTTACTCTTGTGAATATAGAGTATTTATATTTTATTCTTATATTATTAATACCTAATGATTGTGGATTTGGTATATTTAAAACCATTATTTTTTATGAATTTTACATAATCATTCATCATCAAATAATAACAATATCATTAATATATTATAAAATATAATTTATTTTATATAATTTAGGGTATTCGCATTTTTCTTGTTGAAATATTATCTTATTTCATCACACATTATTTTTATATAATTCTTGAACAACAATCCATGAAAATAATGTTAGAAATAATAATTCATCTTAAATAAATCCGAATATTAATTTTTTATTTTCCTTGATGAGATATGAAATTATGGTATACATATTTGTTATACATCATGGAATTCAAAACAAATTTATATTGTGTGTATCATAGGAATTTAGTGGAAGATTAAAATTTCAAATTTCTGTTTTTTATAAATTTTTTTATATTCATTTTCAACACCCTCTTTTATTATATATGTAATGATATATAAAATTTTAAACTCAATATGGTTTATTTGTCATAAACTTGATCTCCAATGCTCACTTTATAGTTGGGGACAAAAACTCATTTCATGTTCCTTGATATATTAATATTCTGTATCGAATTATGCAGCTATATCTTATATTATAAGACTATTCAGGGATTTTAATTATATTTCATATGCTAATTTTTTTATTAGATTAAAGTTATAAATTAATTAATTTTCTCATGACTCGTTTTCCTTAACAATGTGGGAATATTTTTTGAAAAAATCACTTCACTGTTTAATTTTTATGCTCATATAATTAACACAAACACTAAAATTATATGTCCATTGGATTTTTATTTTCATTTCATAGACCTAATTTCTATATAAATGGATAATCACATGTTATTATCGGTATTAACATTTTATCTATATAATAATCATTGCATCTATTGTTGTTTGGTATAAGGTCACTCCCTAAACTTCCCCCATAATTAAAATACTTCATCACCAACTAAAATAAAATATTATTGAAATATCATTAGAAAAATTTAATTTTTATGTTTGTATGAATATGTAATGATATTTTAATAAAATTTTAAAGAAACAAATAAAATTCAAACTAATATGAGTTTGTATCCCCTAGGATGTATTATTCATTTTTTTCCTCATGTTATTTATTTTTATATGATAATATTTTTCAAATTTATGAACAATTTATAATCATTATCACTATATATACATTATCAAATAATTAACGTAGTTGGAAAATATTAGTTATTGATCACATATTCAAATACTACCTTTATGGATATACATTTTCAATGAGAAGCAACCCAATTAATGGATTTATTTAATACAAAACAATTTATGATGACGATTAAAATACAACATTCCTTACCAAAATTAAATATTTCTTACCCACTATCCATATTCTTCTGGATCTACATAATTCATAAGATCATGCTTTGATTCCTTAAGTGATTTGATCAATTAAAATAACGTATATTCATATATACCTCAGTAATAAATAAAGATAATGAAATATATATTGATGCTTACTTTATGTCTTTAAAATTATCTTATTGTTATAAATTATTCAATACATTATCCATTTCAAAATTCATATTTTTTCATTTCACCATAATAGATCAATATAAAATTAGAAAAAACACTCTAAAAAATGGAACATAATAGTTTAATATAACATATATGAATATTTTTTACTACCATATTTTTGATATATTGATGATCGAACATGACAAAGAATTTTAAAAAAGTATTCATTGATATGACGAAGAAAAAAATATGAAAATTGAATTTAAATTCAAAAATATAAAGTAATTAATTGAATCCATTTAAAATTTTGAATGAAGTGAATTTATCGATAAATGAATATAACTATTCCCATAATACCATTATGAATCTTTCATTTTTAATACTAAATACAATGTTATATCAAAATTCTATTGGTTTGTATAATATGATGGTTCCTTATAAAATACATAACAAAACATTGTAATAGTAGAGTATGTAATTAAAAATGTTGTATACAATATAATATTAATAGAATGCGATTAAAATAATATATTATATAATAAAATTAAAATTTATAAAAAGGGAGTTATGACATTTCAGCTTCAAAATGAAAAATTTTTAATTACAAAAAAACCTTTTTTAATATTTCTATTACTCGTCTATAGTAGATTATTTTCATAAAAGGGTCTTCAAATTTGTTATCCAAATGTTTAAATTTTTAAATGGATTGTTTTTAAATTTATATGAGATAATCTAGCATTTATACAAATATTAAAATATGGTTTTAGTATGAAGTTCGTATTATGAAAATATTTTTAATTAAAAATGATATAAAAATTAATATAATAATATATTTTCCCAAAAATATGTAAATTACGTAAACTAATTCATTTTATTTTATTTAAATAATTTCCCCTACCAATAAAGAACATTAGATTTTATAAAATTTTAATTATAGTTATACACGAAATTATCTAAACATAATTTGTTTTTAATGACTACAGTAATATTAAAAAAATATAAATTGGATAAAAAATAAAAAATATCATAAAACAATACTGATAATAAATAAATTGTATTCATTTTTAAGACAATTAATTTTCAATATTGGGAACCTTTATTTTAAAATTAAATTTCCTAAAATTAATACATAAATATGACATAATTGTTATAACTACATAACAAAACGTCTATTCCCCTTCACTAAACAGTCATTGATCTTTATTCAATAATCCTTCAACCATTAATAGTCCTCTGATGGTTCTATTAAGGATCTACTGATAGTATAATTATTTTTTATAATGTTATATAAAAAGGTATGATTTTATATTATCTTCTCATCATTTTATTACAATAATCTTTTCTGATTCCTTTTTGTCAAAATCATAATTTTATTTTGAATCCATGATATAAATTTAATCATAGAGTATTAATGATTCATCATTTTCAATCTCACAATATTTTTATCTATTGTTTTTATAAAGAAAATTATTTAAATTTCATATACTTAATTATATAAATCATTATATATTCCATATATTTGTTGTATTTGGATGTATTATTCTAATGAAGACTTTTTTAGGTTGATGATGTTTAAAATGTTTCTATTGAGGCCTATTTTATTTAACAAGATGAATAATATAAATTATTTACATGTTCCTAATTTATATCAAATCTTAACAACCTCAATGTTCCACTGAAATGAAATTATTGATTTTTAAAACCAAAAAAATATGTTTATCACATAGAACAATTTTTTCTTAGTGATTTATCAATCATTTAATTTTTCTCCTATAATTGAAATATATTATATCCAATGAATACATCCTATGGATATTATTATATTATGAATTTACCCCAAAAAACTACTATACAATCTTACATCTGACTGGGATAAAACTTATTCATATCAGATTAAACTATTGTATATTATTTTATTGATGAATATTTTCTAAGAAACCATATTAGAACAATGAATAATGAGATATTTAAAATATTCAAAACAAATAATTATACAAAGATAATTAAGGATTAAATATCTTGGAAAATATAATAGGTTATTTATAGAAAATTTCGTATTCTATTGATTACTCAACCAATTGATATGATGTATACACTTTACATTTTATATAATGATTGGGGACTCAAAATTTGTAGTCCCACAATGCATATTTTGGACTTCGAGACACAATAGAGTTTAGTTTTGTGTAATTCCTACCCATTTATAATATTATATCATAGTTTACACATTGATGCTAGGTTTTATCATCCAATATTCTACATTCCAAAACAATAAGATCAGTTGGATTTATATGTGTTATTTGTTTCAATTTTTATACTAACAATGAATATAAATTATTATATTTTTATCATATATAGGGTTTTATATGATTATTTTTAGGGAATATTATCTATGAGTTAATTATTATATGGTAGGTAACATTATACCATACCACATACTCTACATATTGGCTCACCCCATTTAATTGACTATGAATTTCCCAATGAAATCATAGTGATTTGAAAATGTGAAATTTTAAAAAGAATATATATATAGTAATATTATTAAATTTTTATTATGAATATGTAATTGTAAATGTAATGTATTTATAATGTTTTTATAAAATATCTAGAGCCTAATAAACTTATGCACTCCATTTTTTGACTATGTATTATTTTCTACAACAATAAAATAATGTCATAGATAGGTTATCAAGAGTATGTGTGATTGTAATTTTATAATAAAATATTTACCATAAATTGTTGTAATCGTCATTAAAAGATAATATCTAGAGAGAATGAACTAATGAAAACCCCTATGAAATTCTATCTTTTTTTTCTAGAATTGATCGAATAAATGACCTGAAATTGTAAAATGTACAACGGAATTATTTATTATTATTCATAATTATTTATGATATTATTATTATTATTAATTAAACTCTATTATTTATAAAATAACCTAATGAAACCAAAATTTATTTTGTCTACCATAATAACTAGTGTATGGATTTTCCTACATAATCGAAAAATAATGTTGTTATTGGAGATGATAATATTATAACTATAATTGAATTTTTAAATCATGTCATGAAATAAAAATATTACCATTTATAATAACATATTTTACTTCACAATAATTTATAATAATTGGATCTAGTCATGATTTATGAAAATTGATTTTTTAATGGAACCACTAATCTGTTAGTGGATGAGATGTAGGTATTTTAATTAGAGAGTTTATTCTCTTCATTGAAATGTATTGAAATAGATAATGTTATCATCGGTGGATAAAATCTAATGAGATATTTTGATAATTATTTCAATTGATAAAGAACATAATGTTATTGGTCTAAATATAAATTATTAATTTAATTATTTTATTGAAATATTCCTAAAAATGTATTTTCCTCATGATCAGATAGTTTCGATAGAACGAATGATTCTAATTATGAGAAAAATAATGGATAAAGTCATTCAAAATTTGATGATTGTATTATATATATATTAATATAAATATGTTGTATATTATGTACACAATCTAGAAGGACATATTTAATTTAAGGACCCATCCTTAAACATTACATAATATTTATTATCTAGTTAAGAAATTTATCTCTTTCACATTGAATATTTTCTAGTTTTATAGAATTAACAAATTAAGTCATAATTCATACATTGTAATTAATATTCATAAAAAGTGGATTCTACCAAAATCATATCTATTCATTCTAAAAAAATAATACTTTTAAAATAAAACCTTATTCCTTTGACATATCCACATTACATTTAACATGAGTTACTTCATTACCATAATCATACATATAAACTATGACAAAAACTAAAAACATGGGATGTGGAGAAAATCCTCAGTAAGTGATATAATAGGAAAGAGAGAAACCATTAGTTTATGATGACTTGTAATCATATGAAATAATTTTCATAAAGACATATGTTTCACTGAAAATGTATCACATAGTTACTTCGTGAAAGAAGGAGATTTCATAAAAAAATTGAAAAAATAACCATATCGGTTATTTGGTTAATTATATACATAATATTTTAACCATTTGATATACCATATTTCATGCAACCCTCTTGGCTACCTTACAATGTGACCCATAAGGCTACCTTACAATGTAACACCCATGGCTACCTTTTGGCGTAACCATTCTAGTTACACATAGGGTAATCATACGACAAACCTCTATCATAAACGATCCCAGTGCATTAAAGGGATATATAAGTCATACTCTTCATCATAAAAAATTCACATAAACCATAAAATAATAATTAATGAATAATACTGGCCTAAAAACATCCATATTTAATTTTTTAATAAAAAAGATAAAAAAAGTATTTTAAAAAAGTCCCCTTTATAATATTATAAAATTGAAGTGATAATTAACATAATGAAATGAATATGAGAATACACTATAAATTAAAAAAATAAACATAATATTCTAAAAATTCATGACACAAATAATATTAGTACAACATAATTAATGAAATTTATGGTTAACCCAATGAATTTAAATTGGGATTAGAATTACCATATATCGGGTTCATATTACATAAATTTTTTCTAAAACTCCAATATAATTGTTAAAAGAGTGTCTTTAATATTTTATATAAAAATATTAATTTTTTTAATACCATACCTAATCATTTTATAACACCATTCCACTAATTTGTTTATAATATTTTGTTATCTCCAATGCTCTGGGATTGTTGGTTACTTGGTTTCCGTGGTGGTTCATAATTTATTTTCCTATAGAATACAAGAGGGACCCTATAAGTGGAATAAAATGGTATTATTATTTTTTTATAAAATTTAATGATACGCAAAATAATATTTTCTTTCAGATATTATGATGAATCATTAGATAAAACATTAATGATATTCAATTAGATCATTTTGTGAGATATTTGATAATCACGAACAAGGGTTGTCATATAAATAAAAAATTATGTATATATGTTAATTATAGATAACAAAATAGGTTATATAAGACAATTTTAAATATTTTTCTACTATTAAAATGGTTTCATGACCTACCATTATAGAATTCAAGGGAATTGAGAACACATCGCCCAGGATGTCGGTATATCGACACATCATGGATGATGTTTTTAATTTTAGAATAAAAGTTAGTGGAGAAGAAAAAGGATGATGAATATTTCCATAGAAAAGATAAAATTATTGAATATATAATATAAATGTGTTTTAATGCCTCATAGTTATGATGATTTGAAGAAATTATATGAAAATAAAAACAATTGAAAAGAAAATAAATTCAATTCAATGTTGAATTTTACCTCTTGATTACTCTTCCTTGTGATCTTTTTTAAGGCCAATGTGTTTGGCTTTTTTTTTATTCTAGCAGTTCTTAGACTTAGGGAATAGGATTAGGATGATTATAGGGAACAATTTAGAAAATGATCAATGCTTTAGATGCGTGATGAGAAGTGTGGTTGAGGGTTAGTGTTTAATGATGGGATGATTTGGGTTTTTTATAATTTTATTCATTAGTTTATTATTTTGGCTTATGACTATGTGTAGTTTATGAATTATAACTAAATATAATAAAATAATTAAGTTATGTATGAAATTATTGTGCTTACATAATTCATGAAGTTAGTGATACTATATTTATCATATAGTGTATATATACCATAAATTATTGTGTTTCAGTATTCACCATAATTATTGTATTTCAGAAAAATATCAATAATACATCTCAACAATTTTTTGACATGTAGAATTAAAAAATCAAGTACATTTTTAAAAAATAATTTTCTATGTATAATAAAATTAATTTTTAATTCAAATAATAATTTATTCAAATAATATCAATTTTAGAAATATAAATAATTTCAAACACTATGAAATTTTATTTAAATTCTAATTAAATTATCTTATAATAATCAAAAAAGAAATGATAATTTACTAATCTATTTTATGAAAATATATTTTATTTAAAATCAATCAATTAATTATAAAATAGTATTTTATTATTTTGGACATATAAAAATACCAAAACTTTGTTTATCATTTATTAAATTATTTAAATTATCACATGATATAATTCAATCATGATATACTTAAAAGGTACATAAATTCAATTTATACTGTCATAGGTGAGGTTATTAATCTATTGGAAAAATTATTATTCATAATATTCATTTTCTATTCCTAGGATCAAATTACTATTTAATCAATTTAAATTCCATAATTTTGATATATATTAATTATTTCATTATAAATTTATAATGAATTTAAAAATTTAATTAAGGATTCAAACGAAATTATTTTATATGTAGTTGGGTTATTACATTCTTCACACCATCTTGAAATTGAAACCTCGCAATATTTATTTACTTATTAAACCAGTAAAGATTCTTTTCCCTCATAACATTTTTAGATTCCCATCTTGCTTCTTTAACCATGTGGTTTCTCCACCGAATCTTAACCTGATGGATTTCCTTATTAAAGAAAACATGTTCTGTATGATAATGAATCTGAATTCGATTGTCTTCAAAATAAAGGTTCTCTTTCAACTGAAATAATTCTATGATCAATATATGTGATGAATATGGAGCATACATTCTCAACATCAAAACAAGAAAATTATTATTTACGTGAGATAAAATTAGACGTAATGCTTCTCAATTCGAAATAACTATAATATTCTATAGGATTTACACATGTCAAATGAATCATGGACTTAACATTCCTTTCATTCCAAAACTCGTAACACTTTTCCAATGATGGATTTTAAGGGAAACATAATCACCAACCTCGAAAGAATAAACTTTTATTCTATAATATACGTGACGTTTTTGTCATCTACTAACTATCCTCATCTGCTACTGGATCATTTTCACTTCTTCTTCCACTTCTTCTACTAATTTTTTGATCCATCAACTTCCATTTCTAAAACTTCAACCCAAAATCAAGAGTTGGACCCCACATTACAAATAATTCCATAAAATGTTACATCTGTATAGAATAATTAAATACTTAATTACATAAAAAATCACATAAATAATGATAAAAATACAAAATTCCCTAGTAATACATTGAAAAATCTTGAAAAATTTCCTCCAAGGTAAAAATTGTTCACTTAGTATTTCCATTACATTGATGATGAAAATTATTACTGAAATTTAATTATATTCCCCATGATAAGGATACTAAAAAAGTTAATAGTGAATTGAGCATCACATTTAGATACAATGAAAATTGGAAATACATTTAACATTAAATTCTCTGGGTGGAACATTTGATAATTCTGAAATAGTACCTAGATTAAAAGGAAATGTGGAGATTTAGTTTTCCGATCCACAATAACCTACATTGGATTGTTACATTGAGATTTTTTTTGTAGTCCATCCCCGAATTCCATGTTTATATATATTCATATTTTTACTTTGGTACTAAAAAATATTGAAGCATCCCCTTTGGTAGTTTTCACCCATCTTTAACCTCTTTACATGTAAAAAATCTCATGGTCAAATCAGTATTATCTATTTTTATTCCATGAAACTAGTAATTCTCATAAAGTTCCCTATACATCTTAGTAATTCCATTATGAAATGAAACTGAAGAAATAAGAGTTATTTCATAATTTGGGAATCCTATAGAATATATAATATTTTCCATAATTATCAATATTAAATTCTGTAAAATTAATTTTTCTCATAAATTAAAACTTTTTCTACAACTCACGGTCTTCCTTTTATGCTTATATAATTTTTTCAGATAAAGGTGACTTCACTAAATACTTAAAAAATAAAATAATTTCTATACTAATAAATTCTGAAAAATAATTCATCAAATCATCAATCAAGGGTTCATTTTCAAAAGGTATCATGGTTAATGTAGCATTATGTTTTTTAATCAATGAATCTGCCACATTATTTTCTTTTCACAGATGGTAAATGATCATGAAATAAAAAACTATTTATAGTTTAATTCATCATCTCTTTCTCATGTATAATTATATTTGACATAATATCTACTTTAACAATTTGTGGAAAATATATATTTCACATTTGGCTCTGAATAAATGATGACCCAAAATTTTCAAAATGAAAACCCAAACTTCTAATTCCAAATCATGAGTGGGAAATATTATCTCATGATGTTTTAGTTGTCTTGAATCACAATCCATTACATGATCATCCTATATATAAAAAAACTAAGTACCTTCAATGAAGGAAAACTATGGATGAAAAATTCACTGTTTCTGGAGGGCGGTGTGAAAACTAAAGCATTCCTCAATATCTATGATAGTTCATAAAAACAAAAATCAAATTCGTTTGCCCATAAAAATTTTACCCATTTTATTTTAAATTAGTTAGTATGGTAGATCAACATAAAATTATTTCAACAAACCATAATAAATATCCTCCTAATACTAGAAAACTAATAACTCTATAACATTTTTATGTCGTGTCCTTTAATTAACCACATTTTCATTACAGATGAACTGTTATTCCATCAATTTTTATAGTGTCCCCGTGGAAATAAATTTGACGCAACCAAAAATAAAATAACTAAATTTTCCATATAAATTCATTTCTTTGAGAGATCAAAATACAATCATTTAATGTTTTTCATGATCCTAAATTTTGTTTTAAAAGGCCAAACTATGATCAATAAAAAAACCAAAAACATATACCAATATTTATAGAATATTCTATTCATTGGATCGATGAATATAGAAGGGGAATTTTTCAAATAAATGGGAACATAGAACTAATAATGCTTATATCATATACGAAAATTTGTTTTTAAGGATTTTTTCCTCTATCATCTTCTATTGGTGGTAACCATATCTCAAGTAAATCATAGAAAACTGCTCAGGTCCGTGGAGATGATCAAACAACTAATCCATATGAGGAAGTGGATACTTATTCATGACAGTAATGTAATTATAATCCATATAATAATTACAAAGACTCATGGAATCATATTTATATTTAATAGTCAAAACATAATCACCCTATGGTATTGTTTTAACGACCCGAATCTAGAGCCACTCATCGGGTGCCTCGTTCCTATTTCGCCTCATAACCTCAAGTGTGTTTCCCCAAATGCCAGAGGCTTCCGACTAACAGCGAGGATCTTGGATAGTCATTGTGGAAACTATTCCCTCATTTGGTATAGAATACAAAGAAAAGGAAATAATAGTAAATATCGGAAGTAGTAAATAGCAAAAAATAACTGAAACAAAATAGCATAAACAATGTATAATATAAAAATGATAAAAATGATGCAGCAGGTACAAGTATCTTTGGAAAGCAGAAAACACAACAACATGCTGAAATACAACTGAGAACAACGTACTAAAAGTAAATAGCAACTCCAGCAGCATCACAAGCCTAGGCTCTTTCTTATGCTCTCTAGCTCTAACTAGCAATCATGTACCTGAAGTAGAAGGGTCCCAATCCTAATCCACACCTGCAACCATATAACCTGTTTGGGAAGAAAAGTAGGACCCAAACAGGGTGTGAGACTAATCCCAATAGGCAATCACCACAAGATATGTGCCCTACTGTCAGTGAGCAATGTAGAAAACGTAAATGAAATAAATGCAGAAGAGAAATAGGATTATAATTTATAAACAATCCTATAAATCTCCATTCAAATTTATATAGTAATTTAATTCAGTCATTTAATTATCACCCAAGGAATCTAAAAACAGCTCTATATTCCCAAGCATAGCAAGTAACATAACAGGTATCTCAGCATACTACCTAAAGTACATGCAGTACAAAACACAAGCTTGTTTTTTTTGGCTCGGTGGACTAATCACAACCAACCAAACAATGTTCACACTGACTCTCTGGGTGGCTCATACTGGAAGACCCATATAGTCATGTAATCATACAAAAGCACAAACACTCTAGGAAACACTAACCATCAATACCCCTGTGGTCTTGCAACGATAGGTATAGACTCTCTGAGGAAGAACTTACGTCTAATTCCCCCTACACTCTCGATACATAACTATGGACACTCTGTGGAAGAACAAAGTACAATTCCTATAGGTCCTGTGAACGATACTAATTTATAACAAACTCTCTTTGGAAGCACTTAATCAACAATTCTCTATTTAGTCTACCGCACCAGGTTTACACAGCCCTGAGCAGTATAGTCTTGCATAATCGACTGTCAGCAGCCCTAAGAAAGTTCAACAACGACTTCGAGAATATATAAAATGCATAAAAATCATATAAAAGAAGGAAATACATTAAATCAATTATCTCAAGTTAGGAAAACAATGAAATAAGGTATGCCTCACAGGCAACCTTTTCCAAACGGCGTTAAACAGTCGAAACAAGGGAAACACCCACGGGGCATTCCTCGAACATGCTAACAAGAAAACATTAATCATCCAATAACCTCAAGAATACATGAAATCTGATGAAACTAATAATACAATTTCAAAACCCTATCCCGAGATACCAGATACTTATAATCCATCACTTTTTGAACAAAAAATCAAAGGAGTTCAATGTAGGGAAACAAACCACCTACCTTGATCTGAGGAGATCTATATACTTGAACATCGGCATGTGAATCGGCAAACAATTGAGATGATCTACAGAATGGTCTAAAACGTTCAACCTTAGATAAATCTCATAAGAGAAAGAATCATCAAACGTGGTGAATGAAGAACCAAGAAATCAATGCTTCAATTCTATTACAACCGATAGCATTCGATTTAGATAATTGGTGATGGATCAACAGCTCAGAAAAGATTCAACCTCCTATGACGCTCTGGACGTAATTAGGTGAATAAGAAGACGAAAATAGGTATTAGATGTGACCCCAGTACATTTAATGAAATAATTTAATTACACGGCGTGTACTCACCTTTTCCGTACACCACATTAAGCAGCCCCCACATCACCCCTACACACCGTGTGTGTGGTCTGGACATGACTAGCAAATAGCCTCGTGTGGGATCAAAGTACACAATGTGTACTTATAAAGAACATGGCATGTACTTAGAAAATCTCCATATTTTTCTCTTATCCTAAAAATGACCAGAAAAGAAAAAATATACCAGAAATGAAGATCCGGGTTCTTAAAAAAGGTCTATGTTAAATGAATCCATTATCAAGAAAGGAATTCAACTGATATTTCAATTCAATATGTTCCACATGTGTCTTTCAATAAGGGGATTTCGAAATTGGCATGGAATCATAAACCATTCCAATAATAAATTAAACTTCCTGATCTGGTATAACACTATGGAACTCATATGTAAAAATATTTTGGTATTCATTTACAACTGGTACATATGCAATATAAAGAGTTTACTTATTTTCAACAATTTGTTAAAGATAACATTCATTTCCATATTTAAATAACGTATTGGATTCGTGATATGTTATAAATGGTATGGTTTCATTACTTTAAACAAACTAAAACTCTTTCCCAAAAATAGACTCTAAAGTAATAAATAAGTCTTTTAATGATAAACAAAAATCCAGACTATAAACTGAATGACATCAAACTATAATAGAGGTAATAATACAAGGTTTTTAGGTAATGCTTTTTCACAGAAAATGCAAGGATGAGTTTTATAATTCAATTTTTTACTAATATTTCCCCATGGTGTTTTAACTGTATTTTCCAACAATATTTCTTGAGGTGAAATTTCCAATTTACTAAAATCTTTATCTGATATAAAGTAATGGGTAGACCATATATCAAGTAAGGCATTTGGAAAAGATGATAAAACAAAAAAATTACAAGATAAAACTTCATTGAATGATGCGATATCTATCTTTCTAGTTATAAAGGATCTCACTACACCTTCATTCTTATAATAAGACATTTTTATAACATTTATATCATTCTTTGGGAATGTATTTTCCTAATGACCCATCTCACAACATTTAAAATACATTATAGATTTATTATTTCAATTGATCTTATATTCATTCCAATTAAAATACAAGGAAATATATTATAACATACAACATTAAAAACACTTCGCTATTTATTTATAGATTTCCTCATGGTGATTTTTACCACAATTTCCAAAATACAAGAAACTAGATATTATTATATACATATTTCATAGATTTTTTCGTACCCATCAATTTTCAAGTGAGAAGTATTCGTTTGATTATTTTAAAATTAAACATGATCATTCAAAAACATTAGTTCTACCCTCTGATAACATTAGATAGGTTTTTCACACAATTTGAATTAATGAGAAGCCAATTCCCTTCGATATCCTGGCTTCATTTTTGAGTAAAAAAATTGATTTATTCAATCCATATCCTGATTATACTAGGTGAATACATTGTAAATCATGTGATGTTTTCATCATACATGACCATTATATACACCACCTATTTCTTCAATTCAAGGAATTTATTTTCTATCAAATTTCAAACGATATTTGGTAAAAATTTCTCAATGAACATATTCTAAATTTCATCAAATTCCAAGGAATAAACCACCTCTCATTCTTAAATATTCATTAATTTTGAAAAACACTGGTCATCTTCACCTTTAAAAAAATTGTAATTCTAATAGTTTGATTATTAAAACAAATAATGACATATAATATGTTTTAAATAACTTTATTATATCCGTTACGAATCACTGGGTTATAAGATCCACTGAATATAAGAGGGTGTTGCCTCATAAAATGATCTACCATCATCATGTTTCTTTGTTGTATATTCAGAAAGTTATCAGCCTATTGGTAACTTCCTACCTCAAAATCCCTAATTATTATACAAAAATCCATTATAAAAAATATATATTTGTTGTGGAGACCTATATATCTTTAAATTAAATATCATTTCAACATAAAAATCAGGTATAAATAATTTATGGTATTGTATTAGCATCATCTTAATCCCAAAAGTTATCTAAATTGTCACCAGATACCAACTATAAGGACCAAGAACAAACACATTACATAATAATGAAATTTCTTCAAGAACATACATTCATTCAGTCTGAGGATATTTTCATGATTAGAGATTTAGATTATGAGGTAAAAAATCATAAATATTATTCGATAAGAATGAAAAGTGCATACTACTAAAAAATGACAATATCTTCCAAAATATAATACATTTAAATTAAAACACGATTCCTTTGATAAATCTTCATAACATTTAAATTGAATTTCATACATCCTTCACAAATCCTTATTACATATGAAAAACATTTAAAAACATGGAATGAGAAAAAAAACCATAGTAAGGGATATAAAAATAAAAAGAGAAACCATCAGTAGATGATTGATTATAAACAAATGGAATCATTTTCACAAGGAAAAAACATTTCACCCATTATGTATCAAATGGTAACTTTATGGAAACATTAAATTTCCATAGGAAATTAAAATAAATAAATTAAATATAAAGGTTACATGATTAATTAATTATATAATGTTGTAACCATCATAAATAATATATAATATGTAACCCTCGTGACTACATACAATGTGACCCTCGTGACTACCTTATAATGCAACCCTTAGAACTACCTTTTGTTGTAACCATCATAGTTACACTAAGAGTAACCATATGATCAAACACCAACATAAATTTATCCAATGAATTAGATGGATATATAGGTCCCACAATTAATTATAATTAATTTAAAATAACTATAACATAAGCACAAATGAATATTATTTACATAAAAATATCCATTTTTTATATTATAAAAAAGTAGTTGAAATAATGATTTTAAAATATAATTCCCATAAAAATATTATATAATTGAAGTGAGAATTAACAGAATGAAATTAATATGTGTATAAACTATTAATTCACTTTATAAAACATACTATAAAAAAATTAGTACACAAATATTCATAGTACATCATAATTAATGAATTACATAATGAACCCAATGACTAAAATTGGGTTAATAATTACTTACCTCATGTTCTTCTTACTTGGAAAGTAATTAATCCTCTATAATATAAAAAATTGTGTCACTATTATTTTAAAAAATCATATAAATATTTACGACACCTTACACGGTCATTTTATAACATGTTTCCACACATTTATTAATATTTCCTTGTCATCTTCATTAATTAGGGTGTGTTTCTTACATGGTTTCCATGGCTATTTCATATTGGATTTTCAAGATGAATCAAAGAGAGTCTATTGAAGTTGATTGAAATATTATTAATACATTTATATAACATTTAATGGCACTGAAAATAAATTTTTCCATTCAGATATGTTGAAAAATCCTTAGCTAAAACATTAATGATATTCATTTATATCATTTTGGCAGTTTTTTGATAATCGTGAACTCATTTCGAAATATAATTTAACATAAAGTATATATGTTAATTAAATATAAAATAGGTATATTATAAAATTAGAAATCTTTTTTACCATTAAAATGATTTTATTTCCATCTATAAAGGTGGTGATGGAAATTGAGAACACATCATCCATGATGTTAGAAAATCGAGACATTTGAGACGATGTTATTATTTTTATAATAAAATGGATTAGAGAAGAATTATGATAATGAATATTTCCCTAAACAATATAAAATTCTAGGACATATATAACACTATAGTTTCCAAGACGATTATATAAGGGGAGGTTAAGTGACTATATGAATATAAAAACAATTGAAAAGAAAATAAAATAAAATGGAAGATGATTTTTATATAATGAATTATCTTCCTTGAGAACCTCATCCAGGCCCTTTTTTTTGGATTTATAATGATACCAGTAAGTATTAAACATGGGGGAGAGTGTGGGAAAAAATATTGGTTAGAATTTGGAAAATGAAAAAGCATGAGAGGTGTGATGTGAAGAGGGGTTGAGGGGTGGTAGTTATAGTGGAGGAGGGGCTGGTTTTTAATTATTTTCATCATTATTTTATTATTATGTGTCAAGAGTATCAATCAATACTTCATTATCAAAAAATTGAATAATGAAATCAAGGTATGATCAAGATTATGTTGTTTATATCATTCCTGATGTTAGGAATAGTGTATTTATCTTATAATGTATAGATGCTGTAAATTAATATATTTTACATTTCACAAAAAAATCAAGAATTTAATAAAAAATTGAAATATTCAGCCCAACAATTTTTTGATGTTTATAATTCAAAAATGAACACTATTTTCAGAAAAATAGTATTCTATATATGGAAATTATAATTTCTAATTAAAATAAATATTTATTGAAAAAATAAATTTTTAAAACATATAACTAATATGATAAAACATTGAAAAATTAATTAAAGAGGTGTAAAATTATTTTACAATCATAATAAAAAATAAATTATTAATATACATAATGAAAATGAATATTATTTTGAATCATTAAATTTATGATAAAATTTATATTAAATCTTAATTACTTACAAAAATACCAACACTTAGTTTATCATCTCCAAAACATTTATTGAATTATTCCATGATATAAATATTTCATTATTATAATTATAAGATAAATAATTTTTATTCATACACTCAAATACAATGTTACTATGTTATTAACCAATTTGCTATTCCTATGGGTCATGTTACTATTCATATGGTCATGTTAGTATTACATCAGTATAAAATAATTATTTTCTATAAATATAAATTAGTTTATTATAAAATCATAATGAATTTAAATATTAAATTTATGAAAAAAATTATTATATATGTACCTTTTCTAATACATTTAATTAATCTATGATTAGATAAACCCAAAACCTTACAGTAAATTATTATCATGTCCCATGTCTATTTATGATCATATAGTTATAAGTTACATAAAAAAATACCATAATACGTCCAAGTCATATAGATTCAAGGAAAAGTAAATGAGAAATAGATGAATTGAGAACCTTGAATTATTATTTTGAGAATCGTGATAAATTGAATGGTAAAAATATAGACATGAATTTTTTTGGAGTGTAACTTCATATGTTGTGAATGATGGTCTGGGGTTGTTGTTTTAGGTGTACATTTTACATTCGTAAAGATCATGAGGGAAGTTGAATGAGAGAGTCTTTCATTGTTAAATGATTCAATTTCAATGTGAACGAAAGATGTCAAAATCTATTCCACATGTATTAAGGGAATCATTCATAGAATATGATATGGGCGATTGAATAAGCTTATGAAAATATAATTATTGAATTAAATTAATTTTTTGTTATAGTAGTTACATTAAAATGTTAATAAATGACATAATTCATATCATTTTGTTTCTTAATTATGATATATTTTATTGATTTCTTGTTTTTTAGATTATTAAATCATTTTATGTTAAAAATTCAACGAAATTATGAATTAAAGCATCTAACTACCTTAAGATAAGCATTTTATAATTACATAATTTAAAGATTATATTTTATCAACTATTAATGCATGATATTTTATGATTAAGTTGTTTTTTAATTTATAAAATCATTTATATATAGAAACCCAAACATTTTATTTAATTAGAAACTATAAGAATAAAAACACTATAAATTATACACTTACATCATTCAATTTGATAATATCATATGCAGAGCTGAAAAAGATAATAAATACCACATATCCATAATTACTGTGAAACAAATCTTAATATGTAGGATTACCATAACATTTATTAACAGGTATATAGTATTGAGAAAACCTATTAGGCTTTCATTTTTCATAAAAACATTTAATAAGTCAATCATTTAATCAATGAAAACTGAGAGCAATAAAATAAACATTCAAGAGTGGAATCAAATAATTTTATTGAAGCGAACAATAATAATATGTTGTGAAAAATAATTAAGGAAATAATCATGAATGTTACTACGTAAATCATATTGATATAACCCATAATCTCTTAAATAATCTATAATGAAATAACCATAACTCTTTGTTTCAATAATTATTTCCCTAGAGAATAAATTATTACCAAATGTATTAGAAAGATATATCAGATAAATCAATAATCAAATACTCTATCAATGAACAATAACATGAATTAGACACAAATTATGTTTCATATTAGTATAAAATAAATATGTATATACATTTCAACCCATAAGATAAAGAATTTGTTATATTCACATATTAATACATTGATTTTGAGAAAATGGATAAACCAAATCTCTATTTTGAAGAAATATAATATGAATCATATAATAATTATAATGGTAAAAAATAATAAATGGATAAAAATTCAGAGATATATTTCTTATGGGGGATTTAGAATAATGCATATAATATATTTAAAATAATCACTTCAATGAATATTTCCATTCCATAAACATTAAATACCCTCGATGTAATGAACTGTGTTTTGACCTGGACTAAAAACCGATGGAATTTGAACTTTTCGATTACTGAATGAGTTTTTTTAAAACCAAGATATGGAATGGAATTCTGGGAGTTAGAATGCTTTGTTGTTTTGGTTTTGAGCTTGGGTGAAGGCCTGTAATGTTTCCCTAGTGTATCGACAGATATTGGGTGCTTCGGTCCCAAGAGAGAGGCTGGTTTTTAAAACGATGAGTAAGGCGCATGGACTGTGTATGGTTTTACCAAACCATGCGGACCATAGTTGGAATATCGTGCAGCCTTGTATAAAGAGGTTGTGTATTGTGCACTGTATGTGCATGGTTTCCCAAACTGTTTGCCTAGCCCATGTGAGGGGTCTCTCTTAGGACGAGGGTGCCACACAGTTTCTGCACGGTTTGGCAACCCATGCGGATCAAACCGTGCGTGCTGGTCTATTTAAATATTTTGATTAAATATAAAATCAAATAAAAGAAAAACTAAGAAAAATCCCTCCCTCACTTGCTCTCTCACCAGACTCACACAAAGAACCCAGAGAGCTCCCCCTTTGAGCCACATGACGCCCTCCTCCTACGACCTCTTCCTTCCTCTGTTTTCTTCAGATTTTCTCTATGTTTATTCTCTGATCCTCTGTGGTATGTTCCCTCTTTCCCTCTCCTCTTGATTTTCGGAGAGAATTTGGTCTCACCTTTGACACGCGGGATTCAGCCGAACCCTTGGTATTGGGGGTTTCTTAATTTTTGTTTCACCTTTTTTCTAGGGATGTATTAAGGTTGTCTCGAGACCCCTGGGTTCGAGTTTCGACATCCCTGATGAAGGAGAGTCGGATTCGGGTAGTTTTGATTTTCAGCATTGGTTCGAGGTGAGGTTTTTGTTACACTTTTAGTTTCACAACACCTAGATGGGTTCCTTAAAGTGTTTTAAGGTTCCCTGTATTTATCTATTCATGCGTTGAAGGTTTTGGAGTGGTTTCGAGTCACCAAAGTAAAGGTGACTCGCCTGTGTAGGCAGAGGTCATATGTGAAATCACATATGCCTCGTGGGGGAGCAGCAATGACACTTAGTTAGAAAGAATCAAGATATGGAGAGGACGGATGGATCCACCTTGAGGTAGGGTCCCTCTCCTTTCCTTTTAATTTAATGTAATGTAGTAAAGATTTATTTTTTCACGGTCTTTGTATTTGAATTCTGTATGTTCTTCTCGAATAAATGCATCTTTGAAAACAATGTGAGTTGCTGGAATAAGATAAAAATGGTTGCATACTAACTAAAATCACGATATAATAATAAAACCCCTCAATAAGAGTTGCACTGTCTTCAAGATAAAAAGAATTGATAGACTTTTTATGCTTTCCTACTGGATTGATTTGGTGCCTCTTTGATTCTCTGTATGTGAAATTTCCTTGTTGAGACAAAGTGACGGAAGTGGTTGTGATGCTTGTGTTTGGTTCAATTTTCCATGTTAGGAAAATTGAGTAGGATGGTAACCTTAGAGGTTGACTTAAGACTAAATTACATGTTACCTATAGAAGGTATCAAAGGGTTAAAGAATGATAAATGTACCCTTTAAGATGGAATGGTGAAACTACGAAGGATAAGACTAGGGTGGTACGGCCACTCCTTGGGATAACGTAATGAGAATAGCTTATGTATTAAAAATGAATATCTAAATATCTTGATATAGATACTTAAAATGGGTTTCCTTATGTGTGAATGTGAATGTGTTCACTTATGTGTATGTGGTATGATTGTTTGAATGCTTATGAGGTAATGCCGTAATCATTATACTATAGACATGTTTGTATAGTGAGTGTGCAGATGCTGCTGCCATATAATGAATGATAATAAAGGTGAGTTTAGGCCGAGGCCCCCTACTAATAGATTCGTGGTTTTTGGTGGATGGTAGTTATACAACATGCAAAAGGGACAGTACGTGTATGGAAGGGAGGCATTCTTACCCCTTGACAGTTGACTTATAAGTATCAGAGGCATTCTTACCTCATGCCCTCTATTCTATATACGTGTATGGAAGGGAGGTTTTCTTACCCCTTGCTAGTTTAATTATATGGACGAGAGGAATTCTTACGTCGTTCCAACTATTCTCTATTCCTGTATAGAAAGGAGGCATTCTTACCCCTTCCCAGTTGACTTATAGGGATGAGATGAATTCTTACCTAATACCTGCTATTCTCTATACGTGTATGGAAGGGAGGAATTCTTACCCATTTCCAGTTGACTTATAGGGACGATATGCATTCTTACCTCGTGCCCGATAACCCTGATTAATGGAAGGGAGGCATTATTTCCCCTTGCGAGTTGACCTATTGGGATGGGAGGCATTTGTACCTCTTCTCATTTTTCTTATTAATGGGTGGGAGGAATTCTTACCCCACTCCATCTATGATATAAATTCATATATATATATATATATATATATATATATATCTATTGACATGATCATGTTACTTTACCGGAAACGAGAATAATCTGGTATAACCGTAAGGTGTCCCTTGGGAACCTGGACGGGTGTTATTTACTTATGTAATTTGGTTTACTTATTTCTCCATACCTACTCACTATTTAATTATTACACTATCTGGATTGGGTTCTACACTGGTGGTTCCGGCCTACTGAGATTTATATATCACACCCTACTCAGACCACCATTGGAATGGGGTACTTGAGTAGACCTTCTTGCATGTAGGACCTAGGTTGTGTGTTGTGTTGTTTGTACTGGAGGAGTTATGAGCAAAGGATCAAGCAGGATCTTGGGATGCTCAGGCGATTTCCATTCGGCTTTTCTGTCTTTTCTTTTGGTATTGATTGTAAGTCATGCTGTAATGTTTCATACTTTTATAATTGTATCTTCATTTTTACATGCATGCATTGTTAACTAGCATTTGCCGCTTTTTATAAAATGGTTATTACATGTATTTTTCTTCTTCCTTTCAATTGTTTACTGCTTCCGCTATTGAATATTATTTACTCTGATAATACCGATGTGTTACTCCGATATGAGGGTATAGTCTCCCCATTATCACCTCCCGAGACCCTTTCTACCAGTCTACAGTCTCGGGCGTACGAGGAGATGCACTTGAGGTTATGTGACCTACCGGTCCGGCCACCGGTTTGACGTTAATCCGGGTCCGGACGTTACAAAGTGGTATCATAGGTTCTTCTTTTCTTTTTCCATACTATTTTTGGTTGGTAGAGAGGATATTAGTAGCGTGTCGGTGCTTGTCTAATAGCGTTTCATGGGACTGATTACCCCAAGTGCGGGAAATGACCCTGTGTCCAGGGATGGGAATTATTTTTCTTGTTGTTTTCTATTAAAGTTGATATGATTTCACCTAGAGTGACTGTTGTCTTCTGTACTACTTATGTTTTGAAATTCCTTGAATTATTCCATTGGCCTGATAAGGCAAGAATGCTGCATTCCATGCATCATATTAGGCACATTAGAATTAACATGTCATGCATATGACATGCCATGTAGTTTCATCTTAGCTTGGCTGTATAATATGCTTAAGTGATTATATGTCATGACTATGTGTTACAACATGCCTTGGTGTTAGCTGATTGTGGTGACATACTTTGTTTTATATTAGTAATTGGTGGAATGTGTTGAATCTGTTGGTTGCGAATATGATGGGAGCTTGTTTTCAGTTGTAAGATGTATGAGCGCCTTATAACTGGGAAAAGGTAACCAGTGTATTGAAACTACTATAAAAGGATGCTAAGTTCAAAATGATAAAGTAAACTTATTTTGATTAAAAAATGGATCCAAATTCCAATTTATAAAGTGTATGTGTGCCTTATAGGTCTGTATATGGACACCCATATACTTGGGCCATTGTATGTGAGCATGATCACATTATGGATAAAATTTAGTTTTGAGAAAAAGGGGATTCATTTCCCATCCATGAAGTGTATTCACCCTTAATGAATTGGTAAATGGAAGCCTATATTAAATTTAAATCCTTGTATTATTGTGAAATTATTAAATTGGAAATGTTTCCTAATTTTAAAATTGAAAGGTTTTGGATAACTATTAAATGTGCAACTAGACCCGAGTAGGTCAGTTGGAAACTGTTGTATGAGATAACATAGTTTGGATGTTTGTTTTATTTAAATGAATTGAGTAACTGATTTGGGGTTGCTTTTTGAAGAACCCGGGATGGATAAAATGGGACCCTCGTAGGTCTCCCTTTTGATTAAATGGTGTTGTTTTTCTCAATTGATTGACAATGACGGGATGGATGTGAATTTTTTATGTTCTTAAAAGGATTTTTTTTATGAAACGTCCATGTTTTCCTGATGCGTGGTTTATGTTTTTAAATGGTTAGAGTTTAAATTGGGAAAAATGTTAAGGTAATGGTAATAGAAACCGTGGTGGTGCATTGAAACCCTTTTGAAAGGGGTAGTTTTGATTTTCTCTTTGAGTTTCCTTGGAATGGGACTATAGGTGTTTCCCATGGAAGTGGTTTCCATAGCGGTGTTTTATTTTTTGTCTTCTGATCCTAGTGACCTTATCTGGCGTGAACCATCATTAAGGTGGACGTTTTCTCTTCATGAGGGGCTAGCCCATGTTTAGTAGAACCCTTATCCTTTCAGTGCCATGATTTTACCATGAGTTCATTGATGTGACGTTCCATTCAGATGCCTTTGTCCCTTTTTGGACTCTTGTTTTTCTTAGGAAGCCCTTGTTCGGATGGGTGGTCATTGGGTTTTGACTTTCGTTGTAGCTTTGGGTCATCTCCTCAAAAGACTGTCTCGGCGTTAAAGAATTTTTTTGTCCTAATGTTCGAGATGGAATTCGAATGACTGGTGTGTTTGACACGCTGGTTTCCTTGTTTTCTATCATCTACGTTTGTTTGGTGATGTGATTGTGGCGGAGGAGCGTCACATGATCATTTTCAGTGTTTTTGTACTAGCGTGCTTGTTCTCGGTGAGGTTATCACCTTTCCCTTCGGCGACTAGGACACTCCTAAGGACGGGATCACGTCACGTCGAATCTGGTGAATTTGTCCTTTCAGGTGGAATGTATGCTTCTTGGAATTCCTTTGGAAATGGTTTGGTCGTGTCTGAATTCCCGTGAGGCATGCCAGTTTTAAACATGTGGATGTGGCGGTAGGTGAAGTTGAGTTCCTTCTATGAAGTTGTGTAGTTGAGGTTTGATTGTTCTCCCTTCTAGTAGCCCGGTATGATAAACTAGATTCTGTTCAAACCTCTTAGTGCATTCTGTTTAGCGACGAACATGTCACCTATCTTTTCCTCATCCAAGATGCACTAAGAGAGCATCAACCTAATCCGCGTTAATGCTTTTAAGCCATTGGGATTGATCATATGGTTCTCTTCTAGCATTGCACATGGGATGCGTGAAATTATTGTATGGTTTGATCATGGAAACGTCATTGGAAGTCGGGTGTAGGATTTGGTGTACATGTTTGTTCTAAATGTAAGGTGCCTTAGAGAAAGGCATTGTGGTTTTTTTTTGAAATATGTCGGCCATTTAGGTCGAGTGTTCATGTAAATAGTCAGCTGGAGATGGTTTGACTCAGGGTTCTTGTCTAATGTATGTGGTTGGTGACATACCATTTTCTGGCACATCGTTAGGTAGAGGCGAGTGCATTTTGTATCGTTCGGTGCCTGGTATGAACAACCGGCTCGGATTGGGCCTTGGGGTGATTGTAAAATCGACTGTTTGATCTTTTTCAAATCATGTTAGGAGTGTCGTGGGAACGCTTGGGGCATGGTTTGAAAGTTAATTCCAAAGGTGGTTTGAACTGTAGTTTGGATATGGTTACTTAACGTTAAAAATCTAAGGTGGGATATACATGTGGCTGGATGCTTGGCGAGACGATGACGGGTTCGTTCCTCTGGGTAGATGTGCTTGGGAAGGGTCATCTTGGTGTTTTGTTTGGGAAACGAGCATTGGCTCGAGTTTTGGTGGCTTATGTTTCGTAGGGTTTAATGGATGCTTAAGGGTGTGTTGGATGTTTGTGAATGCACCATGATTGTTTGAACGATGCTTCAAGACCCTTGTAGGTTGGGTGATGTGTAATTTGTTCCCAATGGATTTTCGGGGAAGATATGTTCTATGGTTGGAAGGTTGTAATGACCTGCATTTTGAACCAGACTAAAACATGAAGGAATTTGATCTTTTTCGATTTCTGAATGAGTTGTTTTTAGGACCGAGAATCAGAATTGAATTCTGAGAGTTGGTATGCTTCTTTGTTTTGGATTTGGGCTTGGGAGAAGGCCCGTGAAATTTCCCTAGTGTCTCGACATGTCTCGGGAGCTTCAGTCCCGAGAGAGAGGATGGTTTTTAAAAGGTGAAGGAAGGCGAACAGGAAGCGCACGGTATGACCCAACCATGTGGCCCATTGCAGGAAAACCTTACAGCCTTATTTAAAGAGGAAGTGGATTGCGCACGGGCTACACACAGTTTCCAAAATGGTGTGCCTCGCCCGTGCGAGGGGTATCTCTTAGGAAGAGGGTGTCTCATGATTTGCGCACGGTTTGGCAAACTGTGTGGATCAATCCATGTGGGCCGGTCTGTTAAAATATTTTGATTAAATTGAAAATAAAATAAAATAAAAACTAAAAAACAAATCTCTCCCTCACTTCCTCTCTCGCCAGACCCGCACGCAACACCCAGACATTTCCCCCAATGAGCCGCACGATGCCCTCCTCTTACGGCCTACTCCATCTTCAGTTTTCTTCATATTTTCTCTTGGTTTCGTCACTGATCCTCTGTGGTAAGTTCCCTCCTTCCCTATCCTCTTGTTTTCTGGCCTGATTTTGGCCACTCCATTGACCCGCAGGATTCGGCCGAACCCTAGGTACTGGGGGTTTCTTAATTTCTGTTTCTTATTTATTCTAGGGTTGTACTAAGGTTGTCCCGGGACCCTTGAGTTTGTGTTTCGACATCCGCTGCCGATGGCGAGGCGGATTCAGGCAGTTTCAGTTGTTTTCTTTGGTTCGAGGTGAGGGTTCTGTTATGATTTTTGTTTCGCAACACCAAGAAGGGTTCCTTTATGTTTTTTAAGGTTCCTTGAATTGATCAGTTAGTGCATTGATGGTTTTGAAATGGTTTAAAGTCTCCAAAGTCAAGGCAACTCTCCCGAGTATGCATAGGTCATATGTGAAATCACAAATTCCTCATGGGGGAGTAGAAGCGACTCTTAGTTAGAAAGCGTCATGATCCAGAGTGGACGGATGGATCCACCATGAGGTAGGGTCCCTCTCCTTTCCCTTTAATTTAATGTAATGTGGTACAAAGTTATTTCTGCATGTTATTAGTATTTGAATTCTGTAAGTTAGTCATGAATAAATGCTTCTGTGAAAAAAGTGTGAGTTACAGGAATAATATTAAAATGGTTGCCTTCTAACTAAAATCACAATTTAATAATAAAAAACCTAAATCAGAGGTGCGCTATCATCAAGAAAAAAATTTGTGATAGATTTTTTGTTCATTACTGCTAGATTGTTGTGGTGCCTCTTTGATTCTATGTATGTGAACTTGCCTCTTAGAGACAAAGGGAATGAAATGGATGTGATTCTTGTGTTTGGGTCAATATTCAATGTTAGGAAAATTTAGTAGGATGGTAAACATAGCTGAATGACTTAATAATAAATGAATAGTTACCTCTAGAAGGAATCAAAGGGTTAAAGAATGATAAATGTACCCTTTAAGATAGAATGGTGAAATTAGGAAGGAGAAGACTAGGGTGGTATGACCACGCATGGGAATAACGTAATGATCATGACTTATGTTAGTAAAATGAATATGTGAATATCTATATTTAGATATTTAAGATGGGTTTCCTTAAGTATGAATGTGAATGTGTTCCCTTATGTGTATATGGTATGATTCATTGAATTCTTATGAGGTAATTATATAAGCATTATACTATAGACATGTTTGTATTGTGAGTAAGCACATGTTGATGAGATATAATGACTCATAATAAAGGTGAGTGCATGATGAGGCCCCCTATTGATAGATATGTTGTAGGATGGGAGGCAGTTATACCACATGCCCGTGAGACAATATGTGTATGGAAGGGTGGCATTATTACCCCTTTCTAGTTGACTTATAGGGACGAGAGGAATTCTTACCTCGTGCCCACTATTATCTATACGTGTGTGGAAGGGATACATTAATACACCTTTCGAGTTGACTTATAGGGACGAGAGTCCTTCATACCTCTTTCCCGCTATTCTCTATACGTGTATGTACGGGAGGCATTCTTAACCCTTTCCAGTTGACTTATAGGGATGTTATGCAATCTTACCTCGTGCCCGCTATTATCTATACTTGTATAGAAGGGAGGAATTCTTATCCCTTTCTAGTTGACTTATAGGGATGATAGGATTTCTTACCTCGTGCCCTCTAACCCTGATTAATGGACGAGAGGCATTCTTACACCTTTCCAGTTGACCTAAAGGGACGAGAGGCGGTTCTACCTCATGCCACTTTTCTTATTAATGGGTGGGAGGAATTCGTACCCCACGACATCTATGATATAAATGCTTTTATATATATAGTGACGTGGTCAGTTTAACCTACCAGAAACGAACTGAAGCAGGAATAATCGTCAGGTGTCCCTTGGGAACCTGGACAGGTGTTATTTACTTATGTAATTCTGCTTACTTATTTCTCCATACCTGCTAACTGTTTAATTATTACACTTTTGGGATTTGGGTTTGACACCGGTGGTGCTGGCCTACTGAGATTTATATCTTACACCCTACTGGAGCCGACATTGCATTTGGGTACCCATGAAGACCTTATTGCATGCATGACCTAGGTTGTGTGATGTGTTGTTTGTACCTAAGGAGTTATAAGCAAAGGACTAACCAGGATCTTGGGATGCTTAGGGGATTGTCGCCCAGATTTCCTTTCTTTTTTTTGTATTGTTTTCAATGCATGTTGTATTGTTTCCTACTTTCATAACTGTGACATCATCTATACATGCATGCATTGTAAACTGGCATTTTCCGCCTTTTATAAAATGTTTATTACCTGTCTTTTGCTTCTTCCTTTCAATTGTTTATATCTTCCAATATTGAATATTATTTACATTGATAATACCACTGTGTTATTTTGATATGAGGGTATAGTCTCGACACTATCACCTTCTGAGACCCTCACTACTGGTCAGCTGCCTCTGGTGTGCATGGAGATGTGCATGAGGCCATGTGAACTACTGGCCCCAGTTCGATGGTAAGCCGGGCCGGGACGTCGCACTCAAACATAAAATACCTACATGAATAAAAAAATTATGTTAATTTAAAAAAAGATAAATATCATTTTTTTATTCATTAAAATATTATTATTAATATTTATTTATTTTTTACCTTTTAGAATTATTTTACCATATTTGAATGGTTCACATTGACCATTTTGAAGACATTTAGTTCATAACCTATATTATAGTTATAATAAAATGGTAATAGTTAATATTAATTATCCAATGTTTTTATATTTTATAAATGAGTTAGGTTATTTTTTCCATATAATTCCTCAGGAAATTATATTCAACAGCTTGTTATATAGTTTTCATTAAAAGAACTATCGTTTAAAAGAATTTTTTTATATTAAAAATAAAATTTTTAATTTCATTTTAATTTTTATGTAATATATTTTACAATTATTTAATCATAATATTTGAATTATATTAACATTAAGATTATATTTAAAGATTAAATAATTTTTATGAAATTCGTTGATGTTTTAATGTTTAAAAACAACCTAAATTTAAAAAGGCAGTGAAAATATACATCAACATGCAATGTTTTTTTGAGAAACATTAAATAAAGGGAATCCCCAATAAATGTTTGAGTTTAGTGAAAAAATATATTATTAATAAACAAATTACCCTGTGATGTTTTTATTAATATTTATTATATTACTGGAAAGATAATAAGGATAATGGAAATAAATATCTTGTCCTTAATAAACACATTTATATATAGAATT
This sequence comes from Viscum album, assembly GCA_963277665.1. Taxonomy (NCBI): domain Eukaryota; kingdom Viridiplantae; phylum Streptophyta; class Magnoliopsida; order Santalales; family Viscaceae; genus Viscum; species Viscum album. The sequence continues at coordinate 1,330,481,942 of OY728163.1, forward strand.
ATGGTCATCGGAAAGGTGTTATGTGAGTGGAAATGATTGATATCTTAAAATTAATGGCTATAAAATATTCCAAAACCATTGGAATTAAATTATGTATTTATATAATTTTGAGTTTTAAAATACTTTTAAATTTTTTACTTTTATATAATACAAGGGTGATATGAGTATAAACCCTTAAACTGACATTTGAATGGCTTCTATTATTTATTTCATAGATCCTTAAAATAATGGAAAATTGAAATAGGAGACAATTATAAAAAAAAATAATGTGTGTCAAATCGTTTTTTTATAATTTTTTAGAAATAATTTAAATGATATGAGTTTTCATGTGGTTATTATAATTTCAATTTTTTGTTGAAATTCGATTGTTTTTTAAAAAATAAATTTTCATTAAGGGGCAATACTAGAATAATAAAGTGTAAAGATGATAATAAATTGAAAATAGATGAAATTATATACAATTAATCAACAATAAATTTCTTATTAGTATGTCTTATATTTTAAATATATATTTTTTAAATCATTAAATACCTTTTATACTCGTATTCTTGGTTATTCCTTTAATATTACAATATAAATAATTATATAACAATTATTGTCAAATTAAAAAATATAAAACTTCAAATAAACATCATATTAATACCCCAAAATTTATCATAACACCAATTCATCTAATTATTATCATTGTTAATATTTTAAAATAATAATCTCTTATTTTTCTCATCCTTTCCAATGGGTCGTGTAAAAATTATGTTTTAAATTTCTGTATCTGTAAAACATCATGAAATAAAAATAACTTAATAGAAGAAATTTTAGTTTATTATTCCAAAATGTGTCATTTATAAATATTTATTGGGAAATTTTATTATATTAAATTTCATGAATACTTTTATAAATTATAGTTTTTTTCTTTTCGAATATTCTAGAAGAGATGGGTAAATATAAGGATGAATATCAAGTTAAATAATTAATTTTGTCTAAATATATCTCAATATAAATTAATATTAATCTTATTTGGTCATGGGTTGATGATAATATTATCGAGAATTTGGTTTGGGTCATATAAGGGATTGAATGAGGAGCATAGGGTGATGATCCATCAATATCATATACGAGTTGTGAATTCTAAAGGCATCACCTGCTGTTATTTCATTGTAGGGGTGAACCACATAACGAATAAATCTATATAGTACAAGTGTAGAACATCTTGGAGTAGTATGAGAGGGCCCTCGTTCAAAGGGTAAAGGTGTAAACATACATGGTCATAGGATTGGTTAAGAGTTAGTGGGCTATATAAGTATAATAAGATTTAAATAAGTGACTAGATTGGAATGTCTTCATTGCCAGATTCATTTAGCCCATATTCCTTGAGATATTGTGGGTAAAAATAGATTTAGAGTTATTAAGCCTATTGTATAGAGATACTCCTATAATGGACTATGAAAATAAATTCACCACCTTGTTTCATTTCACTAATAGTATATTGCGTGATGACACCTCAAAAATGAGTCTTTCTTTGGATGATTTACAACACAATATCATGGTGCATATAAATATATTCAGGTAATCCTAATTCCTAGAGGTGGTAAATTAGGTGTTGATAGTATATGAAATTTGGATGGACCAACCATAATTGAGGTGTGAGATAATGTTATGTGATGTTACAACCTATTTATTCAATAGTCAGAAGTGGGGCCAAGAGGAGTTTAAGTAGGATTGTCTGGCGAGGGACTCCGAATTATCATTGAGGAGTGTACAATGACCCATCATTAATGATTACATAATATTGAGTTATGTAAATAATTAATAATGTAGACCGTTTCAGGTCTAGAGTTTTATATAATTAGGTCATAACCAGTACATATAAACTTGAATATTCCATGTAGACACTACTACTAATTATCAATATTTTTTATAAAATAAAAACTCCTAAAAAAGAAACAAGTATAGTTCCATGTTATAGACAATAAGTCCTTTCCTTGATCAAATCATTGACTATTATTCATCTTTAAGTCGTGTGGAAAAATTTCCAAAATATGGGATGAGTTTAGAATGCTCAGTATGGGATATGAGGAAAGAAAACATTATCCTATCAATGAATACAAATTAACAAAACCATAATTTTCAATCATAACATACCTTCTAAAATCATTATATTTATGAATAACACATAGAAATCATAAATCGTAATGGTATCTTGTGGAATAAATTACATATTTACATTGTATTAATCACAACTACATAGTGTGTTATGTTGGAATACCCATCACTTTATATTCCACAAATCTCATTGGAGAAACCTTAACATTTACCTCTGTCACGTTACCCAATTCATTAGAGAGCTATTTCTAGATCACCCTCCCTTGGTTTATCACGGAACCACCCATATACATAAACAATAGTAAATTACCATAACATATTCATATCGCATAAAACAATCATAAATAAAGATAAAATTTCCACATTTCACTCACAATATATCATTTCATGATGTTGACGTAATCAATGCTATACCAAAACCATTTTCAAATACATTTCAAATATTTAATAAAAAGATTTTTGAATAAAATTGTCCCATACCACATTTAAACATTGAAATGAGTAATCATTTGAAATTATTAATGTCCATACAAAAAAATAACAATAACCATTTTGAAAACATGGACATTAATGTGGAATATTTTGAAGAATACATCTTTAAAACATTTTAACCTGTATTTTAGTGAAAGGGTTTTTAAAAAAATGAGAGACACTTGAATACAAATAAATGAATAATAACATTTAATCAGAACATTATAATATAATTAAAATAAAGGTATTCTTGATATAATATTCCAAAGGATAGTATATACACCATATAAGAGAGAATTGGGTCCTAACAACAATGAAGTCTTAATGGAATATAAATTGAGACAAAATTCTATATAAAAAAGTATCCAAAGATTAAGGGTAAATAAATTAAATAATTTTTTTAAAAAATATAAATGCACTCAATGTTATTGGATATTATGTGTAAATTAATCATAGAACATTCACACATATTTTTTTTAAAAACCACAACAATGACATTGATGTTTAACTCAATGAATGGAAATTGAGTTAAATTTACTCTTATCAAGTCAATATTGATGACATGTGAATTTATCAATGGAGTGATTATGAGTATAAAAAGCATATTCATAGAAAATGGATTTTAAATTACAAAATAAATAAATAAACAATGATTCCATGCATAATAATATCATGACATAAATAATAATTATAATATTAACCCAGGGAATGGAAATTGGGTTAAAAAGTTCCCTTACCGATTTGGTACCTTACGAAACATACACCACATGAAATAAAGATCATACAATGATGTTTTAAATACTCAAAAATCAAATTATATTACAAAATAAATTAAATATTGGGTAGTAAATACACAACACAAAAATATATAGTGTAAAATATAGCATGAATCTCAGGTGACTAAAAAGAGAGATTAAAACCCCTTACCACGATGTAATCAATCGAGTCGTATGACCAAGAGTAAATAAATACCAAATTAATCACATAATAAAATGAATATAAATATAATCCTGATAATATATATCAAATGGCAGTACATAATACACCACAAGAAAAAATTAGGTGTAGAACAATGTAAATTGCACGAAATTAAAAGCGAGATATAAAACCTGTTACCTCATGTCTGACATGACCCATTCGTTATTTAATCTCCTAAATAAGAAGTTAAAGTAAATTTATACTTGATTAAAACCTTCTTAATGTTTATTTTTTCCATTTATATCACTTATTACAACATTATAATGATGATGTAATCATTTATGTTAATAATGGTCGTTTGGTCGATATTTGGTACTAGAGTAAAAAACAAGGTTTTTATAATTACAAGATTTTCATGTGATAAAAATTATTTTATTCATAGAATGATATTAATTATTTAGATATCATATATCTTATATATATCTAATATATGTATGTATTTATAATCTAACATAACATTTGGAGATAAGAAAGGAAATGCACCGTTCATGGAGACGTTATGTCGTACGTACATATAAACGCTACATTCAGTTCTATTTCATATTTAATGAAATGAAAACATAATATTACATGGGTATATTATAATTATAATATAATATGATATTTATATGATACATTATTTTTTTTAGCTTAAAACTTTATACATTCCATGTATGTATGGAACATATCATATCACCTTTAGGGGGCGGTAGTCCGTGCTTCCTCAAATGAAATTATCATATTTACACATATTGAAATGCATAAAGGTATTTTTGTAAATAAATTTTATAGAAGAATAGATAAAAAAATGAACATAATATATATCATTTATAAATATAGTTCCATCATATTGGACACCATGAGAGGTGGTAGGATATATTGAACAATCATCGTTTCGTGAGGAAATAGTTCACCGTCCACACAAACAGTATGTTCTTTACCCATTAGATAAAGGTGTGTGTAAGTGTAGTTCTAATAATTCCCATAACAACAACATATTATAATGAGTATTCTGGGTTTTTCCTAAAATAAAGGAATAAAAATAGTTTATGGGGTTGGAGAAGTAAAATAAAAAAAGAACTTAAACGAAAACATAACCTTTAAATATGGTATCTCCCTTTGGATTGAACCAAATGGTTTACTTGAATTTATTTATGTCTAGGGTAAGGATTATTTGAGGATTTTATGGATATAGGGAGCTTAATTGGGTAGTGGTTGGACGAGCCAAGGGGCTTGATAAGTGTGAGGAATGGGTTAGAAGTTAAGGATTTTTATAAGGGGGTGGAGGGGCTCTTTAGGAATGTTAAAACTATTATTTTATTAAAAAATGATTTTCTGTGTAGAGACCCAAATCTTGAAATACATGGACATTAAATTACTTTTATGTAATACTTAATACATAACAAAAAACAACACTCACGGACCGTAATAGTTTAGTGTCTTTGGAAAATTGGAACATAATCTTATAATCATGGTGTAAGATCTTCAACATCTCCCATAAAGATCTTCCCCTTTTTTTTCTTACCTAATACCTTTCTTTATATCCTGGGGAAAAACATATAAAGGGTGAGGTCAAATTCTCAGTAAGGGTATGAATGGAGAAAATAAAACAAACCATAAAAATTTGAACTTAAAAACATGACCCTAATGTTTAAAAATGAAAATCTTGATCAATGAGATAAAACATGGATTTACATAAGGCATAGATCATAATGGAAAATCAATCATGATAAAATATAATGGGAATAAAACATTTAACTGTGTAAAAACATTAGGCACATGATATTATTTCCATAGTAGCCAAGGCATTGCTGCCAAGACCAGTTTAGTGGACAATGTCCCTTACTGAACCAAGTTTACTTGCCATTCCAGCCCTGTATTACTGAACCAGATTTACTTTCCATTTCAGCCATGTATATCTCCTGAGATATAAATCATTACCCAATTCATTGGAGTAATATTTAGGTCCCACCCATCTCATAATGATATCATTCTTACTTTTTCCACAACAAAAACATAAATCATTCATCATATCCCAAAGAATAAAATGGGTTTCATAAACATCATCCCATCATAACATAATCCATATAAAACAAATGGATATAATTTTATCATAATAAATGTGAAACCATGAAAATAATAGATACATTATACTTGAAACATAATCATACTAAATAATGTCATCTTATATGGAAAATAGTTTTGACAAAACAGATGAAATGAATTCTTGAGGAAAATATCCCTTCTTCATCAAAAACATTTTCTTTTCAGAATATGACATGAAATTTTAAAAGAAAAGGATTTTTTTGAAAATAGTTATGAAATATTGTAGTGTAATATTTATGAAAATAACGCATTATGAAACCGTAAAAATTCGTTCATGTCGTATAAGTTAAAAAACATTTTTCTTGTTCTATTGCCGGAAAAGTCAAAAAAGTACCTTGTAACATAAACAAAAGAATGATTCCTTACATACCATGTAGTAAAAGTCAAAAAATGGGTAAAAAGGACATTAAAAACTCATGAAACCATTTTTATAAAACAGGAACATGGATGATAAATATATCCCAATTGAATACTTATGAATAAATAATCTCCGATAAAAACGGGATTGTAAAAGTTATCCCTTACCTTAGGTCTGATATGCTTCATATGTATCCAAACCTCCTGTATAATGATTTAAATAATGTAACTGACTTATTATAGAATGATATTCATTGTTATGATATAATATATGCTTCACTTATTACTTTATATTTCCCGTTATTTTGTAAATCCCATGTTAAAGAAAAGTTTTGGGTAAAATCATCTTATTTATCGTACATGTTTGGACTTTGTTGTTCTTGATGTTTTTATTTCATATATCATGAATTACTTACATCAAGAATTTAAATCATGATTTATATATCATATATATTCATTATATATCTATCATATACTTTTATTTTTAATAGTACATAACTTATGGAGGTAAGAAATGAAATGCATCGTTCATTGAGACGGTAAGCTGTACGTACGCATGAACGCTACTTTCATTTCTATTTCATATTTTAATAATATTAAAACCTAATGATACATAGGTATATTATAATTCCATTATAATATCATATATAATATCATTAACCACATCCTTTATACGTCCCACATAAGTTTTTAATGAATCACATCACTTTGAGGGGGTGGTAGTCTCCACTTCCTCAAATGAGATTATCGTATTTACCGACTATGGAAACCATAAAGGCTTGATATAATTTGGAATTAAAGAATAATAAAGAAATAATAAACATAATATATATCATATATGAATACAGTTCCTTCATAATGGCCACCATGAGATGCGGTAGGAGAAAATCGAATAATCATCGTTTCATGAGGCATTAGTTTTCCATCCACAGAAACATTGTGTTAAACATCCATTAGATAGAGGTGTGTGTAAGTGTAGTTATAATAATTCTCATAAAAACATCCTAGTATATTGAGGATACTTGTGTTGTTACAAAAAAAATATTAAAAATATTTTTGGGGTTGGAGAAGTATAATAAATGAAAACAACATAAGAGAAATTGTTACCTTTAATTTGGCTAACTTCATTTGGTTGGAACCAAAATGACTTATTGAAGTTCCTTATGGATAATGTAAGGCTTCTAGGGGTAGAGGAGGGATTTATAGAGATTAATTGGTTACAGTTTGGATGAGCCAAATGGATTGAGAGGTGTGAGGAATTGGATAGAAATGGCCTCCTTTTATAAGGGGGAGGAGGTGCTCTTTTGGAAAGTGTGAAAATATTATTTTATTATAAACTTATCATTGGTTTAAAAAAGTCGAAAAATCATTAAATATGATGATAATATGACTCAGGGTCTAAATAAAATCATCCAATCATAATTGGACATGTATTGGATAATATTTTAATCATTATAATCTTATTTATTTAAATCATTTATTAATGAGGTAAATACTACATCATTATTGTGTCATAAATAATTTAATTCATTTGATGTCTAAAATTTTTGAAAAAAATACCATGATTTAGGAAATATTTATAGATTTATAATGAATATTTATAGTCTAACATATGACTTATATAACACCATATAAAAATTAATTTACTAAAAGATTTTTTTAATGTCAATTTTGTCTTTACATTAAATTAATTAATCCAAATTGTCATTATCAATACCAGGTGGCTAAATGGGGTCCCAAAATAGACCCAAAGATGAAAATGGTCTCCCAATACTCAACAAATAATGTTAGGACAAGTGTTATGTTAATTTATAACTATTCTAATATTCTATTATCTTTGAACTACCCTATTTACTTTTAACCGTGGTAAATAAAAGTAAAAAGATACTATTCACACAAAATTATTTTTACCTAATTGAACCACATTTTACTCCCTAATATTAACCATTTCTCTCGGATTTTTAAAATTCAAATCACAAAAGTGGTAAAATTCTGTTTTATGAACAATTACAAAATCTCCTAGGAGGTGGGTAAAAGACGGTGAAAAGTTCAATACAATTTTTATAAATCTAAAATTATTATAAAATGACTCCAATTAATTTCATTTAACTTATATAAGTATTATTTATCTATTTTGACCTATTATAAATTTAAATAAAATAAATTATTATTTAAATAAAAAGTCGGTTTTAACAAAAAAGTCAGTGTTTTCACTATTCATAAAAAATTGAGGTTTTTCAGAATAATATGAAAAATTTATCCAAATTAAATCTTTACGTGATGATTCCAAAGAAGAATTTTATTTTGTCAAATTGAACTTATAATCATGTCAAAAACTAGATTAAAAGTGGGTGTTCCATCTAAAGGTGGAAAAACTGCATTTTTTTAAAAATACTTATTTTACCCAAAAAAATTATTTTGTTCTCATACCATGTTCTAGGAAATATGTAAGATTAATAATAATGTTATAAAATTTAAAATTTAGTTAATACTATTCATAATAGATACTCCATAATAATATTATAACAATATATTGTTGTTTAGTGAAACTCGGTATTGCGTACTACACATGCTATCGAGGAAGGTCGCAATTGCATGTAATGAAAGCCAAGTCAGGGTGTCGTGTAGTGCAAGACTCATTTGTTGTTTCATATAAAAAAATACAACCATAGTTCATTTATACATTAAACAAAATCTATACTTAATGTTGCATAGAATAATTTCTACAAAACATACATGAAATTGTGTGTAACACGAGCCAAGAATAATGTTGCGTATACTGTAAGCTAATACGGTGTTGCGTATAGCGCAAGATAATCTTGGAGTATCTTACAACAGAAGACATCAATGAACTTAAACATAATAATTAAAATAAAATCTCAGGTTGTTACATTCTACCCCCCATAAAATGTATTTCTCACATGAAATTCATCGAGGTTATAAATGGTTTACTAATTGAAAGATTCTTTCATAGAAACTCACATCGTAAAAAGGAATACTAATTTTTTTAAAAGGGATGTTAGAATAATAATGGTAACCCAAATTAACTCAGCACTGAGTTTATACATAGGACTAAATAAGTGAAAATATAGATTTGGAAGAAAAATCTAACAATCAGGTTCTGATGGATAGTGGTAGAGAACATGGCTATGAAAAATCCAACAATCACAAATCCATATATTTGTGATGATCTAAGGTACCATCTGATTCATCAGATATAAGATTACTAGGACAACATTTTGGGATTTCAAGATAATTTACCTAATGTTGAAGAATTTTTGAATTAAAAGAAATTCTTACTTGATTTTGGTACAATATCATTGTTGTTCATGTCTTGATCAATTTCCACATCATATCTTAAAGAAATGAAGTTGAATTTGTTTTCCATGAAGTGTTAGCGGATCATGCTATAGAATGATAGGTCATTCCATCTGTCTCAAACATAAGGTTAGCAAACGTTATATGCATAAGTCCATCTATGGTGATATTATTCGTATATGGTTCCAAAAATGGACTTATACTTCATATATCATACCGCGTAATAATATAAAACTAGTTTCTACTATCCAGGGACTTCATGTAGGCTAGTGATAGGCAATAAAGGCCTGTCGTACATTGGCGGTGGGTTCGATTCCCACTTCCTTATCCGACGTGATGAGTTGTTGCTCGTCCTGCAGGTTTTCCTTTTTCTAAAATTTCATCATTATAACATTCCATTAATAATATGGAAAATAGTTGTAGCCTTAAACAATACTGACATATGTCCGACATAATCCATTTCAAATGTTTAGGCTTATCCAAAATACTTCTGTCCATGATTATAGTATAAATATATCAATTACTATAAATTTCATCTACCGAGCATGTGAATACGATCATTTATCCCTGATTTATCTTGTTGATCACATTTTAATCAATTGAATACCTTAATCATGTATTCTCTTGAAAAAATTAATACTCATTGAACCTTAGGGAAAACATGAATGCTGTCAAAAGTTAACTCTTTCCACATTCCAAAATTTCTATATACTCAAACCATGATATCACTTTGTCCTTATTTTAGTCATGAGCTCATGATTACTATCATATTATTTTCTCATTATCCTTTCATTATGCACATTTCAATGGCTTTCCAAAAATATTTCAATAACTTTTTCATGGGTACCAGTACCATATAATTATTGAAAACCAATATATAGATATTCCAAAATATCATAATACCATAAATGAGATTCCATGATACTATTTTGAAATTCCGTTACATAAACACTTAATCATTACACAACATCATTTTCATACTCAACATCACAAATATTGATCGAATGAGACTTCCCTTTATCCTTTTCCTTTAGAGTTTGCTCACGCTGATCATCATGAACATGGGGATTGGGGAATTTATTAGCATAATGCCCCATTTCCTTGCACTTGAAGCATTGAAGTGTTGGTGGAGAGTGCTCTATAGTCCTTTATATATTCCCATCATTAGCAATCTTTTTCAAATTAATTCGACAATTAACTGCTCGATGACCTTATTTTCCACACTCAAAACATATTGTATTACCTTTTAGGCAATCTCCACCATGATTTTTTTCACACTTTGAGCATAAAGAAACATTCATCTTATTTTTACCAGTGTTCTGAGATTTATCCTTGAACTCCATGTTTTGTTTCTTTTCAAAACCATGATATGGATATGTAACACCAACTTCCAGTTCTACCTTGATAGTAGAACACACAATTTCTTCATAGCTACTGAAGTCTCTTATAACTAATTCCCTTCGAATACTTGGTTTTAAGCCACGGATGAATCAATAAACTTTACTTTCAGGTTGGATGATAAAGTGAGATGCATACCTTTCAAGCCTTGTAAAATTCTCCTCATATATACCAACAGATTCATCATCCTGTTTCTTAAGCTCAAAGAAATCCTTTACCAACTTTGTTCGAAGAATACGTGGGAAATAATTATTGAAAAATAAGTTCTTGAACTCATCCCATTCCATGGATTCAATTTCATCTTGGGGCATTGTATTCTTAATTAGAGTCTACAACTGGTCTGCTTCACCATATAAAAGCTAAACATCCAAAATGAATTTTTCATCCTCTGAACAGCGAAGTATGGAAAATATCTTTTTAATGGTACTGATCCACTGTTTAGAAACAATTGGATCAGAAGACCCATTGAAAGAAGGTGGACGTTGCCTCATGAAGGACCCAATATAATATTGTTCCCTTCTCTGCTCATTTGGAAGTCCAGAATGATTCATATATTGTGTTAGTATATAAATAAGATTTTGTACTACATCTGCCATCACATTTGGTTGGTCAGGAGGACAATCATTGGATTTTACATATCATTGATCAACACAGTTCCTTCGGGTTCCAGCCATCGTCTAAAACCCAAAAAAATAGCGTGAGAGGCAAAAATCATGCTAGGGAAAACAACATAATAAAGGGGGAGCACCTTCAATATCTAACATCCTAGGATTAATTCTAAGATAGTTACCGTAATTATAGGATTATAACCTATACTTATACTTAACATTAGGGACAACCTTAGACATAACTTAGAAATATCTCTAGGGATCTCACTAAAGTTTTCGCAACCTAGTTTCCAAAGGTTAACTATACATTTCTTTTAATACCAACTATAGAGACCCAAAGAGTTAAATACATAGACATTACATTACATTTGCGGAATAGTTAATACATAACAAATACCAACACTCAAGGACCGTAATAGTTTAGTCTCTTTGGAAACATAGAACATAATCTTCTAATCATGGTGAAAGATCTTCAACATATCCCTTAAAAATATTCCCCATTTGTTTTCTTACCTAAAAACATTCTTTATATCCAATGGAAAAAAACATATAAAGGGTGAGCTCAAATTCTCAGTAGGGGTAAGAATGGATAAAATAAAACAAACAATACACATTTGATCATTAAAAAATGACCATAATGTTTAAACATGAAAATCGTGAGTAATGAGATAAAACATGGAAGTACATAATCGATAGATCATAATGGAACATCAATCATGATAAAATAGCATGGGAATAAAACTTTTAATTTTTTAAAAACATTATGAACATGATACGATTTCCATAGTAGACAAGGCATTGCTTCCAAGATAATTTTAGTAGACAATGTCCCTTACTGAACCGGGTTTACATTCCGTTCCAGCCCTGTATTACTGAACCAGATTTACTTTCTGTTTCAGCAATGTCATTCTCATGAGATATAAATCATTACCCAATGCATTGGAGGTAGATATAGGTCCCACCCATCTCATAATGAAATCAATCTTACTTGTGCCACAACATAAACATAAATCATTCATCATAACACAAAGAATAAAATGGGTTTTATAAACATCATCCCATCATAACATAATCCATTTAATAAAATGGATATAATTTCATCATAGGAAATGTGAAACCATGTAAATAATAGATACATTATACTTGGAATATAATCATACTAAATAATTTCATCTTATATGGAATATATTTTTGACAAAACAGTTGAAATGAAATCTCGAGGAAAATATCCTTTCTTCTTCAAAAACATTTTCTTTTCACAAAATGCCCTGAAATTTTAAAAGAAAAGGATTTTGTTGAACATACTTATGAAATATTGTAGAGTAATCTTCATGAAAATAACACATTATGAAACCGTAAAAATCCGTTCATGTAGTACATGTTAAAAAAACATTCTTCACGTTCTTTTGCCGGAAAATTCAAAAAATTACCTCTTAACATAATCAAAAGAAAGATTCCTTACATACCATGTAGTAAAACTAAAAAATGGTTAAAAAGGACTTTAAAAATTCATGAAACCATTTTCTGAAAACAGTAACATGGATGATAAATATAACCCCAGTGAATACTTATGAATAAACAATCTCGGATAAAAACGAGATTGGAAAAGTTATCCCTTACATTAGGTCTGATAGGCTTCGTACATATCTGAAAATCATGTATAATGATTTATGTAATGTCATTGAAAAATTTAAGAATCATATTCATTGTTATGGTATCATATATGATTCACTTATGACTTTATATTACCCGTTCTTTTGTAAATCCCATGTTAAAGCAACGTTTTGGGTAAAATCATCTTATTTATCGTACATGTTTGGACTTTGTTGTTCTTGATGTTATTATTAATTATATCATGATTTAATTACTTCATGAATGTAAATAATGATTTAAATATAATATATATTCATTATATATCCAGAATATACATGTATTTATAATAGTACATAACATATGGATGTAAGAAATGAAATGCACCGTTCATGGCGACGGTAAGCAGTACGTACGCATGAATGCTAATTTCATTTCTATTTATTATTTTAATAAAATTAAAACATAATGATACATAGGTATATTATAATTCCAGTATAATATAATATATAATATCATTAACCACATCCATTATACATCACACATAAGGTATTAACGAATCACATCACTTTGAGGGGGCGGTAGTCCGCACTTCCTGAAATGAGATTATCGTATTTACCGACTATAGAAACCATAAAGGATTGATATAAGTGGGAATTAAAGAAGAATAAGGAAATAATAAACATAATATATTTCATATATGAATATAGTTCCATCATAATTTCCACCATGAGAGGGGGTATGAGAAAATCGAACAATCATCGTTTCGTGAGGCGTTAGTTTTCCATCCACATAAACATTGTGTTTTTCATCCATTAAATGGAGTTGTGTGTAATTTTAGTTATAATAAATATCATAAAAACATCCTATTATATTAAGGATACTGGTTTTGTTACAATATAAATGAAAAAATAGAGTTTAGGGGTTGGATAAGTATAATAAAATAAAACAACTTAAGAGAAACTGTTACCATTAATTTGGGTAACATTCTTTGGTTTGAACCAAAAGGACTTCTTGAAGTTCCATCTGCCTAATGTAATGCTTCTAGGGAGAGGGGAGGGATGTAGAGAGCTTAATTGGGCAGAGGTTAGACGAGCCAAATGGCTTGAGAGGTGTGAGGAATTAGATAGAAATGGTATCCTTTTATAAGTGGGAGGAGGGGCTCTTTTGCAACGTGTGAAAATATTATTTTATTATAAACTTATCTTCGGTTTCAAACGGTCCAAAAATAATTAAATATGATTATTAGATGACTCATGGTCGAAATAAAATCATCCAATCATAATTGGACATGTTTTGGATAATATTTTAATCATTATAATCTTATTTATTTAAATCATTTATTAATGAGGTAAATACTTCATCATTATTGTGTCATAAATAATTTATTTCATTTGATTTCTAAAAATTATGAAAAAAATACCATGATGTATGAAATCTTTTTCGGTTTCTATTTAATACTTATAGTTAAAAATATGACTTATATAAAACCATATAAAAATTAATGTACTAAAAGATTTTTGTTAATGTCAAATTTGTCTTTACATTAAATTAATTAATCCAAATTGTCATTATCATTACCAAGTCACTCAATGGGGTCCCAAAAATAGACCCAAGGATTCCCATGGTGAGCCAATACTCATCCAATAAGGTTAGGACAAGTATTAAGGTAATCTCTAACTATTATAATATTCCTTTAACCTTGAACTACCCTATTTACTTTTAACCGTGGTAATTTAATGTAAAAAATTACTATTCAACAGAAAATATTTGTATCAAATTAAACCAAATTTTACTCTTTGATATTAACCGTGTCTCTCAGATTAACGAAACTCAACTCACAGAAGCGGTAAAATTATTTTCTATGAACAATTGCAAAAGCACCTAGGAGGTGGGTAAAAGATGGTGAAAAGTTCAATACAATTTTTATAAATCTAAAATTATTATAAAATGACTTCAAAGAATTTCACTAAACTTATATAAGTATTATGTATCCATTTTGACCTAAAATAAATTTAAATCAAATATTTTATTATTTAAATAAAAAGTCGGTTTTAACCAAAAACTCAGTGTTTTCACTATTCATTAAAAATTGAAGTTTTTCAGAATAATATGAAAAAAACTTCCAAATTAAATTTTTATATCCTGATTCCAAGGAATAATTTTATTTTTTCAAATTTAACTTATAAACATGTCAAAAACTATACTTAAAGTGGGTGCTCTATCAAAAGGCGACAAAATTGTATTTTTTGAAAAATACATATTTTACACGAAAAATTTATTTTGTTCTCATACCATGTTCTAGAAAATATGTAAGATTAATAATAATGTTATAAAAATCATAATGTAGTTAATAATATTCATAAAGGCTAGTACATAATAATATTATATCAATATATCTTTGTTTCGTGAAATTCGGTATTGCGTACTACACATGCTATCAAGGTAGGTCTCAATTGCGTGTATTGCAAGCCATGTTAGGGTGATGTGAACTGAACGACTCCTTTGTTGTTGCATATAACAAAATACAACCATATTTCATTTATACATTAAACAAAATCTATACTTAATGTTGTGTAGAATAATTTCTACAAAACGTACTTGAAATTGTGGGTAACACGAGACAAGAATAATGTTGCGTATACTGTAACCTAATACGGTGTTGCGTATAGCTCAAGATAATCTTGGTGTATCTTACAACAGAATACATCAATGACATTGAAAAGAATAATTGAAATAAAATATTATGTTACTACATTCAACACCCCTTAAAATGAATTTATCCCTCGAAATTCTTCTAGGTTATAAATGGTTTACTACTTGAAAGTTTCTTTTATAGAAACCCACATCGTAAAAATGAATACTAAATTTTTTTTAAAAGGGAAGTTAGAATCATAACGGTCACCCAAAGTAACTGAGCATTATGTTTCCTCATAGGACAACATAAGTGAAAATATGGATATGGAAGAAAAATCTAACCATCATGTTCTGATGGAGAGTGTTAGATAATAGGGCTATGAAAAATCCAACGATCACAAAGGCATAGATTTGTGATGATCTAAGGTACCATCTGATTCATCAGATATAGGAGTACAAGGAAAACATTTTGAGCTTTCAAGATAATTTACCTAATGTTGAATAATTTTTTAATTCAAAAAATTCTTACATGATTTTGGTACAATCTCATTGTTGTTCATGTCTTGAACAATTTCCACTTCATCTATTAAAGAAATGATGTTGAATTTTTTTCCCATGAAGTGTTAGAAGATCATGCGATAGAATGATAGGTCATTCCATCTGTCTCAAACATAAGGTTAGCAAAAGTTATATACATAAGTCCATATATGGTGATATTATTCGTATATGGTTCCAAAAATGGACTTGCACTTTATCTATCATAAATCATAATAAAATAAAACTAGTTTCTAGTAACCATGTACTTCCTGTAGGCTAGTGGTAGGCGATAAAGGCCTGTCGCACATTGGTTGTGGGTTCTATTCCCACAGCCTTGTCCAACGTGACGATTTGTCGCTCGTCTTGCAGGTTTTCCTTTTTCAAAAGTTACATCATTATAATATTCCATCAATAATATCGAAAACAGTTCTAGCCTTAAACAATACTAACTTATGTCCAATATAATCCATTTCAAATCTTTAGGCTTATCCAAAATAATTCTGTCGAAGGTTATAGTATAAAGAAAAAATTACTAGAAATTTCATCTACTGAGCATGTGAATACCATCATTTATCCTCGATATATCTTTTTGATCACATTCCAATCATGTTAATACCTTAATTATGTATTATCTTGAAAAAATTAATACCCATTGGAGCTCAGGGAAAACATGAATTCTATCAAAAGATAACTCATTCCGCATCGCAAAATTCCAAAATTGCAATATACTCAAACCATGATATCACTTTGTCCTTATTTTAGTCATGAGATCATGATTACTATCATTTTATTTTCTCATTATCCCTTCATTATACACATTTCATCTGATTTCCAAAAATATTTCAATCACTTTTTCATGGTTACCAGTACCATATAATTATTGAAAACCAAGACAAAGATATTCCAAAATTCCACAATACCATGAATGAGATTCCATGATACGATTTTGAAATCCCATTACATAAACACTTAATCATTACACATCATAATTTTTATACTCAAAATCACAAATACTGATCGCATGAGACTTCGCTTTATCATTTTCATTAGGCGGTTGCTCACTTTGATCATCATTAAGCCGTGGAATAGGGAATTGTTTAGCATAATTCCCCATTTCCTTTCACTTGAAGAATTGAAGTGTTGGTGGAGTGTTCCCTGTAGTCCTTTCTCTATTCACATCATTAGAAACATTTTACCAATACATAGACAATGAACTGCTCGATGACCTTCATTTCCACACTTAAAACATTTTTTTGTACCTTTTAGGCAATCTTCACCATACATATTTCCACACATTAAGCATAAAGAAACATTCATCTTCTTTCCACCATTGTTCTGAGATTTCTCCTTGAACTCCATCTTTTGTTTATTTTCAAAACCATGATATGGATATGTAACACCATCTTCCAGTTCTACCTTGATAGCACAATACACAATTTCTTCATAGCTACTGATGTATTTTATAGCTAATTCCCTTCGAAGACTTGGTTTTAAGCCACTGATGAATCGATCAACTTTACATTCAAGTTGGATGATAAAGCCAGATGCATACCTTGCAAGCCCTGTAAAATTCTCCTCGTATATACCAATAGAATCATCATCCTTTTTCTTAAGCTCGTGAAAATCCGTTTCCATCTTTGTTCGAAGAATACGTGGGAAGTACTAATTGAAAAATAAGTTCTTGAACTCATCCCATTCCATGGATTCAATTTCATCTAAGGGCATTGTATTCTTAATTAGAGTACACCACTGGTTTGCTTCACCTTCTAATCATTAAACAGCCAAAATGACATTTTCATGCTCTGAACAACAATGTATGGAAAATATCTTTTTAATGGTACTAATCCACTGTTCAAAAAACAAGTGGATCAGAAGACCCACTGAAAGAAGGTGGACGTTGTTTCATGAAGGACCTAATAGAATATTGTTCCCTTCTCTTCTCATTTGGAAGTCGAGAATGATTCATAGCTTGTGTAAGTATAGAAATAATATTTTTTACTCCATCTCCCATCACATTTGATTGTTCAGGAGTACAATCATAGGATTTTCCACTACATTGATCAACCCGATTCCTTTGGGTTCCAGCCATCGTCTAAAACCCAAAATGAATAGTGTGGGAGGAAAAAATCATGCTAGTGAAAACAACATAATAAAGGGGGAGCACATTCAATAGATACCATCTTAGGTTTAATTATATGATCGTTACCAAAATTCTAGGATTATAACCTATACTTATACGTAATCTTAGGGACATCCCTAGACATACTGTAGAAATATCTCTAGGGATCTCACTAAAGTTTTCACATCCTAGTTTCCATTGTATAACTAAATCTTTCCTCTAATACAAACTGTAGAGACCCAAAGCATGATGTACATGGACACTACATTACTTTTGAGGAATACTTAATACATAACAAAAACCTACCCACATGGACCGTAATAGTTTAGTGTCATTGGAACCTTGGAACATAATCTTCTAATCATGGTGAAAGATCTTCAACATCTCCCTTAAAAATCATCTCCATTTTTTTCTTACCTAAAACCTCTCTTTATATCCTAGGGAAAAACATATAAAGGGTGAGCTCAAATGCTCAGTACGGTTATGCATGGATAAAATAAATAAAACAATACACATTTGAACTTAAAAATATGACTGAAATGCACTGTGTTGCATTTGATGTCAAGGAAGGAATGGATGGATGTCAAGGAGTTTCAATATGTGAATGAAAAAGGATGTGATGGTGTTGGTGAGGAAAGGAGAATGGCCATGGTACTAAGATGCATGTCACTTAGGAGATTCACTAAGTGACATAGGATGTTGTGGTTGAAACATTCTCATACTATATCAGACGATTGTAGAACTGATCTTAATGTTTCAATACTTGTATCAAGATGATACTAAGTTACAACACTTGAAGAATGAATGATGATGGAGCATCATTAAATCAGACGATTTTTGAGCTGTTCTTAAAGTTCCAAGTACTTGTATCAACTGGATACAATGTCACAACAATGTTAGAAGACCGTGCATTGTTTTGACAATGCATGAGGAGTTGAAGAAGAACCATCCACTACTTCTAAGTGGATGAAGTAAGCTAATGAAGTCCATGCACTATCACTTAGTGCATGTGAATTTGAAGAAGATCTAATTTGATCTCTGATTGGATCATTGAAGAATATTGAAGAATTGTTTGATTTAGGAGCATCGGTTGAAGAAGTCCCTCCTAAGTATTGAATACATGTGTAATAGGAGATGAGAAATTGTTATGAGAAGAGGAGATGAAGAAGAAATGAAGAATCCTTGAGAATTCCATTCCTAAGTAAGGAATTACATGAGGATGAAGAAGGTGGAAGGAATATGGAATTCTTAAAAAGAATTGATGAGAAGGACTTGGTTGGAATTCTGTTCTTGGGATACTTTCTTTTTATACAAAGTCTCACCATGTTTACTTAGCAAAAAATATGGCCAGCCAAGGCACCTTTAGGGTTCAAACCCCAAGGCATGGGCGCTAGGGCACCACACCCATGGGGGAACCCGTGGGGCAAGCCAAGGCGGCAGGGCGCACCCAAGACACCGCATGGGCGCCTGGGGCACGACCGAAGGATCGCGGCAGGGGCGTAGAAGAGTGTCAGTGTGCATAGAGGGCACATAGCGCGTGCCCGAGAGGCGTGAGTGGGCGCAGAGCGCGCCCACAGAGAGAACACGGTGCAGGGCGGCACCGTGGAGGGAGAGGATTCAACTGAGCGGCTGTAGGGAGCGCGAGTTTGATAAACCGCGGAAAAACCGGCCGCGGCTTCGATGTGGGATGCGGAATTTTTCCGCGGAGCTAATCCTAGCCGCATGATTGATCGCGCGTGCGCTCCAAGCCGCTCATCTAATCGCGCCATTCGCGATCTGATCCAGGCCGTCCGAGATTATCTGATCGCCTGATCCGACGGCTCCCCGTCCGTCCTCAACCTTGAGCTCGCACGAAGCCACCCACGAGTTCCGTTCGAACCAGAGGCCATCTCGACGATGGTTCTTGAGATCCCGACCACCATTGTCGAAGCCTAAGGCTCCATTTAGCTCTTCTAGACCTACTGAACCGATCCATGCTTAAAAATACACAAGCATGCAATGTTTGGAGAGTTTTGGTATCCGGCCGAGGCAAGACGAAGTTGCCAAGGTTTGGGTGTTTATGCTTGCATGTTTTGGGTCGAAGGAAGGTCGTGCATGCGTTCTAAGTCGCATGCACGTAGAGGAAATTAAAAATGAGTTATGCCACGTGAAACAGAGGAGAAACAAGATTTTGGAAATCTTGAAAACCCGAGATATTCGGGAGTTTGAATTTATAACCACACGGATGTTTTGAGGCGTTTCTCTTCCTATATAAAGAGACCCCGAAGCACAGAGATTGCTTTCTGAATATTTTGTTGAAAACTCGGAGTCCCGTGAGAGCACCCTTGTGCCTCGTGAAGAAGAAGCCCCACACAACCCATTTGTGCGGCTGAAGTTCTCAGGACCACCCGAGGTCCTAAAAGAGTCCCCTGCACGCCTATCTTGCACGACAGGAAGATCCTGAGCCGCTTGAATCTGCGCGCTCGAGGATTGGCACCCTCACTGCCCGCATACTTGTGCGGTAGGAGAAAGTGCTCGCGGGTGTTGCACTTGCATGCCCCGCGGTGCTCATGCACCTTGCGCGACTGCCCCTTGCTCTAAGGACTTGCGCGAGTGTTGAGAGTGGACACACCCCCTTGTGCGACTCCTTTGAGTTTGCCTTGTGTGTGCTTGGTGGAGTAAAGGCCGTAGCCTTTGGTGGTTGTGCAAAATAACAAGTGAAGGACGCTGCCTTATGTGGGTGCACATTTTGAAGAACAAGAACACTCTATGGCCATTTAAGTGTGTGCCAAGTGCTAAGAAGACCACACATTGTGTGTGAATTGATAAAGGCCGAGAGGAAGTGTGTGAAAGTGGAATAGGCTGTAGCCAAGTGTGTGTAAGTGAATAAGGCCAAAGACCACACCTAGTTGTGTGAAAAGTGGAGAACCTTGTGTATGCAAACTTGAAGAACCACCTACGGCCCAAGTGTGTGCAAGAATAGAGGAGTTGGCCAAGCTTAAGTGTGTGGAAAACGTGGAACAAGTTGTGTGTGCAAAACAAGTGAAGGCTGAACCTTAGTGTGTGCCTAAGTGGTGTGTACACACTAAGAAGGAGAAGAAGAAGGAGACTCTCACACTAGAGTATAACACACTTCTAAGTGTGTAACCAAATTGAATTATGTGTGTGAAGTTTGAGAAGTTGGTGTGTGCTTAAAGTGTTACACCCTTTGTGGGTCTACTTCACCATGAAGAGGAAAGGGGAAGTGCATGCATGCATGCATGCACATGCACACGTGAACAAAGATAAATCAGGTTGTGTGCAATTGAGTTGTCCAAGACCAGGAGTTCTTGAAGAGTTTTGAGAAGCCATGCAATCAGTGCATGAGGTACCAGAGATTCCATGCACTCAGTGCATGAAGTTGAGCTGAACTGAGACTAGACCAGACTGAAGTTAAAGACATCAGTTGTCTGAGTATTCAGTAGTTGGAGAGAGGCCAGGTCATCCTTAGAAGAAGGAGATAAATCCTGAGCAAGACGAGAAGACCTGATCAAATCAAGTGATCAGAGGTACAGAGCAAGGCCAGCAGCCTTTATCCCAGGCTGCTGAGGATACTTGAAGAGCTGAAAAAGAAGAAGAGCTACTCATGTGACTAGAGGAGCCAGGAGAAGCCCCCTTTGAGACTCAGGGTGGAAGAAGTCTTCAGTGGGATTCTGGGGCAGGCCAGTGGGACTCTGGTAACACTGTGAGACGCAGTATAAAGACCCTCCTGTGGGACCCAGGAGAGATACAGTGGGATGCTGTATCGACCATTTTAATTCTAACAAGTTATAATAGAGAAACCATGTTGGGGCGTATAACCAACATGGCAAGGACGTAGGCCTTTGGTGTCGAACCTTGTAAATCCTTGTGTCATGTGCCTTTACATTTACTACATCATTCTAGGAAAGGCTGAGAGATACAAGAAGAGTGGATCGATGCCTTAACAAGCCATAGAGATTTAATTGATTAAGAATCAATTAGTAAAAAGTTTTAAAGGATCACTGATTCACCCCCTCCCCCTCTCAGTGATTCACACTGATCTGGGCACTTTAATGACCATAATGGTTAAACATGAAAATCTTGAGCAATGAGATATAACATTGAAGTACATAAGGCATAGATCATAATGGAACATCAATGATGATAAAATAGAATGGGAATAAAACTTTTAATTGTTTAAAAACATTAAGCACATGATATGATTTCCATAGTAGCCAAGGCATTGCTGCCAAGTCCGTTTTAGTGGACAAATTCCCTTACTGAACCAGGTTTACATTCCATTCCAACCCTGTATTACTGAACTAGATTTACTTAACATTTCAACCATGTATTTCCCATGAGATATAAATATTTACCCAATGCATTGGATGGAGATATAGGTCCCACCCATATCAAAATGAAATCAGTCTTACTTGTTCCACAACATAAACATAAATCATTCATCAGTACCCAAAGAATAAAATGGGTTTCATAAACATCATCCCATCATAACATAATCCATATAAAACAAATGGATATAATTTCATAATAATAAATGTGAAAACATGTAAATCAAAGATAAATTATACTTGAAACATATTCATACTAAATAATGTCATCTTATATGGAAAATATTTTTGACAGAACACTTGAAATGAATTCTGGAGGAAAATATCCTTTCTTATACAAAAACATTTTCTTTTCACAAAATGCAATGAAATTTTAAAATAAAGTGATTTTGTTGAAAATACTTATGAAAAATTGTTTATTAATCTTCATGAAAATAACGCATTATGAAACCTTAAAATCCGTTCTTATCGTATAAGTTAAAAAAAAATTCTTCTCGTTCTTTTGTCGGAAAAGTCAAAAAAGTACCTCGTAACGTAAACAAAAGAAAGATTCCTTACATACCATGTAGTAATAGTAAAAAATTGGTAAAAAGGACTTTAAAAATTAATGAAACCATTTTTAGAAAATAGGAACATGGATGATCAATATAACCCCAGTGAATACTTATGAATAAACAATCTAGGATAAAAACGAGATTGGAAAAGTTATCCCTTACCTTAGGTCTGATATGATTCGTAGGTATCCGAACCTCCTGTATAATGATTAAAATAATGTCATTGACTTATTACAGAATCATATTCATTGTTATGGTATCATATATGGTTCACTTATGACTTTATATTACCCGTTATTTTTTAAATCCCATGTTAAAGCAACGTTTTGGGTAAAATCATCTTATTTATCGTATGTGTTTGGACTTTGTTGTTCTTGATCTTATTATTAATTATATCAGGATTTAAATACATAAAAAATGTAAATAATGATTTATATATCATATATATTCATTATATATCCAGCATATACATTTATTTATAATAGTACATAACATATGGAGGTAAGAAATGAAATGCACCATTCATGGAGACGGTAAGTCGTACGTACGCATGAACGCTACTTTCATTTTTATTTCTTATTTTAATGGAATTAAAACATAATTATATATAGGTATATTATAATTCCAGTATTATATCATATATAATATCTTTAACCACATCTTTTATACATCCCACATACGGTATTGATGAATCACATCACTTTGAAGGGGCGGTACTCCGCACTTCCTCAAATGAGATTACTGTATTTACCGACTATGGAAACAATAAAGGATTGATATAGCTGAGAAGTAAAGAAGAATAAGGAAATAATAAACATAATATATATATCATATATGAATATATTTCCATCATAATGGCCACCATGAGAAGCGGTAGGATAAAATTGAACAATCATCATTTCGTGAGGCGTTAGTTTACTATCCACAAAAACATTGTGTTTTTCATCCATTGGATGGAGGTGTGTGTAATATTAGTTCTAATAATTATAATAACAACATCCTTGTATATTGACGATACTGGTATTGTTTCAAAATAAATGATTAAAAAGAGTTTAGGGGTTGGAGAAATAGAATAAAAGATAACAACTTAAGAAAAATTGTTACCTTTAATTTGGGTAACTTTCTTTGGATTGAAGCAAAATGACTTCTTGAAGATCCTTATACAAATTTTAAGGCTTCTAAGGGAGGAGAGGGATGTAGAGAGATTAATTTGACAGATGTTAGATGATCCAAATGTCTTCAGAGGTGTGAGGAATTGGATAGAAATGGTCTCCTTTTATATGTGGGAGGAGGGGCTCTTTTGGAAAGTGTGAAAATATAATTTTATTGTAAACTTATAATCTATTTAAAAAGGACCAAAATTCATTAAATATGATTATAAAATTAATCTTGGTCGAAATAAAATCATCCAATCAGAATTGAACATGTTTGGGTAATATTTTAATCATTATAATCTTATTTATTTAAATCATTTATTAATGAGGTAAATACTACATCATTATTGTGTCATAAATAATTTAATTCATATTATTTATAAAAATTATGAAAAAAATACCATGATGTATGAAATATTTTTAGTTTTATAATGAATATTTATAGTCTAAAATATGACTCATATAACACCATATAAAAATTAATTTACTAAATGGTTTTTGTTTAATGACAAATTTGTCTTTACATTAAACTAATTAATCCAAATTGTCATTATCACTACCATGTGGCTCAATAAGGTCCCAAAATCGACCTAATGATGCCCATATTGGGCCACTACTAATCCAATAAGGTTAGGACAAGTATTAAGGCAATTTTTAACTATTATAATATTCTTTTAACCTTGAACTACCCTATTTACTTTTATGTGTGGTAATTTAAAGTAAAATATTACTATTCAAAAAAAATTACTTTTATCTAATTGAACCGCATTTTACTCCTTGATATTAACTGTGTCTCTCGGATTTTAGAAATTCAACTCACAGAAGCAGTGAAATTATGTTTTATGAATAATTGCAAAAGCACATAGGAAGTGGGTAAAAGACGGTGAAAAGTTCAATACAATTTTTTTAATTCTAAAATTATTATAAAATTAATCCAATGAATTTCAATGAAATTATATAAGTATTATGTATCTATTTTGAACTAAAATAAATTTAAATCAAATATATGATTATTTAAATAAAAAGTCAGTTTTAACAAAAAACTCAGTGTTTTCCCTATTCATCAAAAATTGAAATTTTCCAAAATATTATGAAACATTTATCCAAATTAAATTTTTATATCCTGATTCCAAGGAAGAATTTTTTTTTCCAAGTGAACTTATAAACATTTCAAAAACTAGATATAAAGTGGGTGCTCCATCAAAAGGCGGCAAAACTGCATTTTTTGAAAAATAATTATTTTACCCGAAAAATTTATTCTATTCTCATACCATGTTCTAGAAAATATTTAAGATTTATAATAATGTTATAAAATTGAAAATGCAGTTAATAATGTTCATAATGGATAGTCCATAATAATATTATAACAATATATCATTGTTTAGTGAATCATGGTATTGCATACAACACACGCTATCGAGGAAGGTCGGAATTGCATGTAATGAAAGCCATGTCAGGGTGACGTGTAGTGCATGACTCCTTTGTTGTTCCATATAAAAAAAATACAACCATATTTCATTTATACATTATACAATATCTATATTTAATGTTGCATAGAATAATTTCTACAAAACGTACATGAAATTGTGTGTAACACGAGCCAAGAATAATGTTGTGTATACTATAAGTTAATACGGTGTTGTGTATAGAGCAAGATAATCTTGGTGTATATTACAACAAATGACATCACTGAAATTAAAAATAATAATTCAAATAAAATATTAGGTTGTTACATTTTAAAACCCTTAAAATGAATTTCTCCCTTGAAATTCGTCGGGGTTATAAATGGTTTACTACTTGAACGATTATTTTATAGAAACAAACTTTATAAAAAGGAATACTAATTTTTTTTAAAAGGGATTTTAGAATCATAATGGTCAAACAAATTAACTCAGCACTGAGTTTCCACATAGGACAACATAAGTGAAAATATGGATTTGGAAGAAAAATCTAACCATCATGTTCTGATGGAGAGTGGTAGAGAACAGGGCTATTAAAAATACAACAATCACAAAGCCATAGATTTATAATGATATAAGGTACCATCTGATTAATCAAATATTAGAGTGCTAGGACAACATTTTGGGCTTTTAAAATAATTTCCCTAATGTTGAAGAATTTTTGAATTAAAAGAAATTCTTAATTTATTTTGGTAAAATCTCATTGTTGTTCATGTCTTGACCAATTTCCACTTCATCTCTTAAAGAAATGACATTGAATTTGTTTTCCATGAAGTGTAACTGGATCATGCGATATAACGTTAGGTCATTCCATCTATATAAAACATATGGATAGAAAAAGATATATACATAAGTCCATCTATGGTGATATTATTCGTATAAGGTTCCAAAAATGGACTTATAATTAATCTATCATATCGCTTAATAAAATAAAACTAGTTTCTACTAACCAGGGACATCCTGTAGGCTAGTGGTAGGTGATAAAGGCATGTTGCACATCGGTTGTGGGTTCGATTCCCACAGCCTATTCCAACGCGACGGGTTGTCTCTCATCCTGTAGGTTGTATTTTTTCTAAAATTACATCATTATAACATTCCATCAATAATATCGAAAATAGATCTAGCCTTAAACAATACTTACTTATGTTCAACATAATCCATTTCAAATCTTTATACTTATCCAAAATACTTTTGTCCAAGGTTATAGTATAATGAAAACAATTACTATAAATTTCATCTGCCGAGAATGTGAATAACATCATTTATTCATGATATATCTTGTTGATCACATTTCAATCATGTGAATACCTTAACCATGTATTCTCTTGAAAAAAATGAATACCCATTGAACCTTAGGGAAAACATTAATGATGTCAAAAGTTAACTCTTTCCACAAACCAAAATTCCAAAATTTCTATATACTCAAACAATGATATCACTTTGTCCTTATTTTAGTCATGAGCTCATGATTACTATCATATTATTTTCTCCTTATCGCTGCATTATGAAAATTTCATCTGCTTTCCAAATATATTTCAATCACTTTTTCATGGTTACCAGTACCATATAATTATTGAAAACCAATACATATATATTCCAAAATTCAACAATACCATAAATGAGATTCCATGATACTATTTTGAAATCCCATTACATAAACACTTAATCATTACGCAACATCATTTTCATACTCAACATCACAAATAGTGATCCCATGAGACTTCCCTTTATCCTTTTCCTTAAGAAGTTGCTCACATTGATCATCATTAACCAGTGGATTTGGGAATTTATTATCATAATGCCCCATTTCCTTGCACTTGAATAATTGAAGTGTTGGTAGAGATTTCTCTATAGTCTTTTCTCTATTTACATCATTAGAAACCTTTTTCCCATTACTTCGACAATCAACTGCTTGATGACCTTATTTTCCACACAAAAAACATTTTCTAGTACCATTTTGGGAATCTCCACCATGCTTATTTCCACACTATGAGCATAAATAAACATTCATCTTCTTTTCACCATTCTTCTGATATTTCTCCTTGAACTCCACCTTTCGTTTCTTGTCAAAACCATGATATGGATACATAACACAAACTTCCAGTTCAACCTTGATATCACAAAGCACAATTTCTTCATATCTATTGATGTCTCTTATAGTTAATCCCCATCGAAGACTTGGTTTTAATCCACTGAAGAATCGATCAACATTACTTTCATGTTGGACGTTAAATCTAGATGTATACCATGCAAGCCTTGTAAAATTTGCCTCATATATACCAAAAGATTCATCATCCATTTTCATAAGATCAAGGAAATCCTTTTCCATATTTGTTCAAAGAATATGAGGGAAGTAATTATTGAAAAATAAGTTCTTTAACTCATCCCATTCCATGGATTCTATTTCATCTCAGGGCATTGTATTCTTAATTAGAGTCCACCATGGGTCTGCTTCACCTTCTAACTGGTAAACATCCAAAATGACTTTTTCATGCTCTGAATAGTGAAGTATGGATAATATAATTTTAATGGAACTGATCCATTGTTCATTAACAAATAGATCAGAAGACCCACTGAAAGAAGTTGGATGTTGCCTCAGGAAGGACCCAATAGAATATTGTTCCCTTCTCTGCTCATTTGGAAGTCCAGAATGATTCATAGCTTGTGTAAGTATAGCAATAAGATTTTGCACTCCATATCCCATCACATTTGTCTTTTCAGGAGGACAATTATTGTATTTTCGATTACATTGATCAACATGGTTCCTTCGGGTTCTTGCCATCTTCTAAAACCGAAAAAGAATAGTGTAAGAGGCAGAAATCATGCCAGGGAAAACAACATAATAAAGTTGTAGTAACTTCGATATATACCATCATAGGTTTAATTTTAATATCGTTACCTTAATTCTAGGATTATAACATATACTTATACTTTACCTTAGGGACATCTCTAGACATACCTTAGAAATATCTCTAGGAATCTGACTAATGTTTTTCCATCCTAGTTTCCAAAGGTTACCAAAACCTTTTCTCTGATACCAACTGTAGAGACCCAATGCATGACATACAAGGACAAAACATTACTTTTTCGGAATACTTAATAAATAACAAAAACCAACACTCAAGGACCATAATTTTTTAGTTTCTTTGGAAACCTTGAACATAACCTTCTAATGATGGTGAAAGATCTTCAACATCTACCACAAAGATCTTCCCCATTTGTTTTCTTACCTAAAACATTTCGTTATATCCTGTAAAAAAACATATAAAGGTTGAGCTCAAATAGTCAGTAAGGGAAATCATGGAGAAAATAAAACAAACCATACACATTTGAACTTAAAAAATGACTATAATGTTTAAACATGAAAATCGTGAGGAATGTGATAAAACATGGAAGTACATAAGGAATAGATCATAATGGAACATCAATCATGATAAAATAGCATTGTAATAAAACATTTAATTGTGGAAAAACAATAAGGACATGATATTATTTCCATAGTAGCCAAGACATTGCTACCAAGACCATTTTAGTCGATAAAGTCCATTACATTACCGGGTTACTTTCCCTTCCAGCCCTGTATTACTGAACCGGATTTAAATTTTGTTTCAGCCTTTTCTATCTCATGAGATATAAATCATTAACCTATGCATTGGAGGGAGTTATAGGTCCCACCCATCGCATAATGAAATCATTCTTACTTGTGCCACAATATAAACATAAATCATTCATCATTACCCAATGAATAAAATGGGCATTATAAACATCATCCCATCATAACATAATCCATATAAAACAAATGGACATAATTTCATCATAATAAATTTGAAACCATGTAAATCATTGATACATTATAATTGAAACATAATCATACTATATAATGTCATCTTATATGGAAAATAGTATTGATAAAAAATATCAAATGAATTCTTGAGGAAAATATACTTTATTCTTCCAAAACATTTTTTTTTCACAAAATGCCATGAAATTTTAATAGAAATGGATTTTATTGATAAAAATTATGAAATATTTTAGAGTGAGCTTAATGAAAATAAGTAATTATCAAACTGTAAAAATCTGTTCATGTCTTATAAGTTAAAAAAACATTATTCTTATTCTTTTGTCGGAAAAGTCAAAAAAGTACCTCGTAACGTAAATAAAAGATTGATTCCTTACATACCATGTAGTAAAAGACAAAAATGGGTAAAAATGAATTTAAACATTCATGAAACCATTTTTAGAAAACAAGAACATGTATGATAAATATAACTTGAGTGAATACATAAAATAAACAATCGTGGATAAAAACGAGATTGGAAAAGTTATCCCTTACCGTAGGTCTGATATGCTTCGTACGTATCCGAACCTCCTGTATAATGATTTATATAATGTCATTGACTTATTACATATTTATATTCATTGTTATGATATCATATATGGTTCACTTATGACATTATATTTCCCGTTCTTTTGTAAATCCCATGTTAAAGCAACGTTTTGTGTAAAATCATCTTATTTATCGTACATGTTTGGAATTTGTTGTTATTGATGTTATTATTAATTATATCATGATTTACTTACTTATAGAATTTAAATAATGATTTATATATCATATATATTCATTATATATCCAGAATATTCATGTATTTATAATAGTACATAACATATGGAGGTAAGAAATGAAATGCACCGTTCATGGAGACGGTAAGTCGTACGTTCGCATGAATGCTACATTCATTTATATTTCTTATTTTAATGGAATTAAAAGATAATGATAAATAGTTATATTATAATTCTATTATAATATCATATATAATATCATTAACCACGTCATTTATACATCCCACATAAGGTATTGACGAATCACATCACTTTGAGGGGGCGGTAGTCCGCACTTCCTCAAATGAGATTATCATATTTACTGACTATAGAAACCATAAAGGATTGATATAATTGGGAGGTAAAGAAGAATAAGGAAATAATAAACCTCATATATATCTTATATGAATATAGTTCCATCATAATGGCCACCGTGAGAGGTAGTAGGAGAAAATCGAACAATCATTATTTCTTGAGGTGTTAGTTTTCCATCCACGGAAACATTGTTTTCTTCATCCATTAGATAGAGGTGTGTGTAATTGTATATCTGCTAATTCTCATAACAAAATCCTTATATATTAATGATACTGTTTTTGTTAAAAAATAATCTATTAAAAAGAGTTTCTGGGTTGGGGAAGTATAATAAAAGAAAACAGCTTAAGAGAAACTGTTACCTTTAATTTGGGTAACTTTCTTTGGTTTTAACCAAAAAGACTTCTTGAAGTGCCTTCTGCCTAATTTAAGGCAT
The DNA here is from genome assembly GCA_963277665.1 of Viscum album. Classification (NCBI taxonomy): domain Eukaryota; kingdom Viridiplantae; phylum Streptophyta; class Magnoliopsida; order Santalales; family Viscaceae; genus Viscum; species Viscum album. The sequence goes on from OY728163.1 coordinate 1,330,512,983, forward strand.
CTATGGGGAGGAGAGGGATGTAGACAGATTAATTGGGTAGAGGATGGATGTGAAAAATGGCTTGAGAGGTGTAAGTAATTGGATAGAAATGTTCTCCTTTTATAACGGGGAGGAGGGGCCCTTTGGGAAAGTGTGAAAATATTATTTTATTATAAACATATCATCAGTTTCCAAGGGTCAAAAATTCATTAAAAACTATTATAAAATGACTCATGGCGAAATAAAATCATCCTATTAGAATAGGACATGTTTTGGATAATATTTTAATCATTATAATCTTATTTATTTAAATCATTTATTAATGATGTAAATACAACATCATTATTGTGTCATAAATAAATTAATTCATTTGATTTATAAAAATTATGAAAAAAAAACCATTAGTATGAAATAATTTTAGATTTCTTATTAATATTTATAGTCGAAAATATGAATTATATAACATCAAATTAAAATTAATTTACTAAAATATTTTTGTTAATGTCAATTTTGTCTTTACATAAAATTAATTAATCCAAATTTTCATTATCACTACCAAGGGGATCAATGGGGTCCCAAAATTGACCCCATGATTCCCATGGTCCGTCACTACTCATCCAATAAGTGTAAGAAAAGTGTTAAGTTAATTTTTAACTGTTATAATTTTCTTTTAACCTTGAACTACCCTATTTACTTTTAATCGTGGTAAATAAATGTAAAAAGATACTATTAACCAAAAATTATTATTTTCTAATTGACCCACATTTTTCTCCTTGATATTAACCATTTCTCTAAGATTTTCTAAATTCAGCTCACATATGTAGTAAAATTAAGTTTTAGGAACAATTGAAAAATCTCATAGGAGGTGGGTAAAAGACGGTAAAAAGTTCAATACAATTTCAATAAATCTAAAATTACTATAAAATGACTCCAATTAGTTTAATTGAACTTATATAAGTATTATGTATCTATTTTGACCCAAAATAAAATTAAATCAAATAAATTATTATTTAAATTTAATGTTGGTTTTAACCAAAAACTCAGTGTTTTCACTATTCATCAAAATCGATGTTTTTCAGAATAATATGAAAAACTTATCCAAACTAAATTTTTATATCTTGATTCAAAGGAAAAATTTTATTTTTTCATATTGAACTTATAAACATGTCAAAAACTATATTTAATGTGGGTGCACCCTCAAAAGGCAGAAAAACTGCATTTTTTTAAAATACTTATTTTACAAGAAAAATTTATTTTGGTCTCATACTGTGTTATAGAAAATATGTAAGATTAATAATAATGTTATAAAATTCTAAATATAGTTAATATTATTCATAATGGATAGTCCATAATAATATTATAACAATATATCTTTGTTTAGTGAAACTCGGTATTGCGTACTACACATGCTATCGAGGAAGGTCACAATTGCATGTAATGCAAGCCAAGTGCGGGTGACGTGTTGTGCAAGACTCCTTTGTTGTTGCGTATAACGAAATACAACCATATTTAATTTATTCATTGAACAAAATATATACATAATGTTGCATAGATTAATTTATACAAAACGAACATGAAATTGTGTGTAACACGAGCCAAGAATAATTTTGCGTATACTATATGCTAATATGGTGTTGGGTATAGCGAAAGATAATCTTGGTGTAGCGTACAACAGAAGACATCAATGAAATTTAAAAGAATAATTCTAATAAAATCTCGAGTTGTTACATTCAGTTTCTAAAAGTGCAATTCATAATAAAGTTGAAGATAAGATGACTCATGTTTGAATAAAATTATCCAATAAGAATTTTCTATGATTTGGATATTTTTTAATCATTATAATCTTATTTATTTAAATAATTCATTAATGAGGTAAACATTGCATCATTATTGTGTCATAAATATTTTTTATTTAGTTGAGGTATAATAATTAAAAAAAAAATAATGTACGAAATATTTTTATATTTCAAATAAATATTAATATTTTATGATATATCTTATATAACCCCATGTAATAAATTTTTTAGTAAAATATATATGTTTTTGATATTTATGTCTTTACTTTAAATTAATTAATAAACAGTGCCATTATCAGTCCCATGTGGCTCCATGGGGACCCAAAATAGATCCAAGGATGACCATGGTCAAAAACATATCAACCACTAGTTTTAGGACACATGTTAGGGTAATTTAATAATATTATTATTATATGTTTTACATTTATTTTACTAGATTTTCCTTTTAACCATAGTAAATAATATTTTTTCCAAAGAAAATATTAATAATTTCTTAAAATAAAATCTATATATTTACCAAATTTGGAATTCATGATTCTAAATATCTAATCTAGTTTTCCAATTTCAAAACAGAGAAGTTGCAGAAACGAATTTAAAATTAATTCCCTCAGTGAAAACAAAAAGTATGTTTTTAAAAATTAATAACTATAAAATTATTGACACTTATTTATGTCCTATTTCAATTTGAAATTTTTTTAAATTCCCAAAATTAGTTTAAATGGTAAAAACATAATATAATTACACATTGAAACCAATTTAAAAAATAATATATCTTTATAAATTAATTTTATTAAAGGTTTGTTTTCAATTAAATTACATTATTTTTCACTATTCATTAAAAATGAATATTATCATAAAAATACCAAATATCTTCCCAAAGTAAATTTTGATGTCCCAATTCAAAAGAAAAATTTCATATTTTAAAATAAAACATATAAAAGTAACCGAAATTATATTTAATGAGGGTTCTCAATCATAATTAGGTAAATCCACCTATTAATGAATATAAGAGTATTTTGATTAAAATTATATTCATTCAAATGTGAAGCCTTAAATTTTTATTTATAAAATGTAATTTTTCTAAGAAACATTTATATTCATATTGTAGTTAGTTCTGTCCATTCTCGATAATACAATCGCTAGGCGTTAAGTACCATTTAAAATAATTTTATATTACTAATTTTCATTATCACTATGCATTGTGTGCAACATAAGATTAAAAAAACATGTTGTTGCGTATTGGGTATTCCATTGAGCATAACATCTACATTAATGTAGAATTAATATTTAATTCAAAAAATTTAATAAATATGAAAATCATTTATTCTTTATTTACCTGGGATTTTACATCCATCCCCGCTTTTGGGAATTATATCCTTGAAATCTTAAAATTGGGCTACAAAACTCATTGAAAGTCCAACATCAAAAAAGGGTCAATAAATATATCACCTTATATGAAATATAGAAAATTTCAAAGGGAAACCGAGATAGACCATACTAAGATTCCGTGTATGAAAATTTTGATATTAGAAGGGATAAAAAATCAAGGTTTTATAGAGATTTATAGAGTAAAATATTAGGAGAATATTAAACATTAGAAAATCACACATTTGTGATGGGTTAAACTGTCTTTGATTCTTGAGTAGGAAAATTTAACAGACAATGTTTTGGTTTTATGTTACTTTCCATAAAGATGAGGAATTTTTTTATAATCTTAACTAAAAACATAAGGAAACATACGTACTTGTCTTTCAGTCATTCATCCTTTACTTAATTTTTACCAAAAATGACCTTTTCTTCAAATGATGAGTATTTAAACTGGCCTGGTAAAATTAAAAGTGCTATAATCGACAACTAGATTATCAGATAATCCAAAAAAGATGAATAATATATATTTCCCATATCTTTAGACAACAACCAAAACTGAAAAATTTTGTACAAGACTAAATAATCCCCAAAATTGAAAATATTTTATAAAAGGAAATTTTACTCTTAATCCCCAAAATTCGACAAAGAATACCCAATGTTTGGATAAGTACATTCAATAACAAAATGTCCTTAAATTATTTCAATGTAACCCAATCTATGATTGTTTCCCAAAACTCAGAAGGATTTAATCACATAGTCATCCAAAGTAAATCATAACATTTATCTCCAAATAAAATAAAAAATACATAAAGTCTCATATAGATGTGTAATTATCAAAATCACATATTCTCAATGACATGTTAGTAATTTCCATAAATAACCTATATCACAATATGTCTATAATAAAATTATAGATTCTTCAAAATAAAATTTAACCAATAATAATCAAATTAAAAGACAATTATTCCTTGAATAACATTTTCATATAATAATCTTTAGGGTTACACATACTATAAAAAGTCTCCCAATTTAATCCCATAATCAAAAAGATCCTTAATACTTTAAATCATTTCATCATCTTAAAATCTACCATATCTCTTGAATCCCTTAGAGATTGAATTCATACTCCTTAAATGTTTTTCGTCATCCATTAACCATTCCAGATAAACTTATTCTGAAATACTTCTTTCCTAAAATCAAAATCATGATTCATATCAGAAGATTCAATAATATCAAAACATATGATAAGAAATAATACATACCATTTATTGGTCATTTTTAGTTTATTCATCCTCAATCGGAATGGAGTTAGGTATTTATAAATATATATTTGTATGATCTCGGTGATCCCATTCCCAAATATTTTTCGTAAGATATCCATTTGTATAATGTCTACTCTCACCATATTTTAAACATTCTATTGATCCATTAGAATGAACATCATTGTCTTTCCTGGAGTCAACTATATTATTCCTTTTTTCATGTCTGGTTATTTCATTATGACCTTCATTCCAACATCTATAGCATATTCTCGTCCATTTGAAGCATTTTAATAGGTTTTTCATTTCACATATTTGACACATATGTTTTTTAACATTCTTACCATTATGATTATTACCTGAACATTTGTAGTGATTTGTTTCTCGTATATACGATGCTAAATAAAAATCACCATGTTTTAGGTGGTGAATCATGACTATAGATAGTTGGTTGAGAATAACCCCAAGTTATCTCACTGCATCTCCTATTTCATTCATTTTCTCATCCAAAAAAACCTCACAGTTTTTGTCACATCCATTGTTACTTTGGTTCCTGCGAGATCCATCAATTTTAAAAATCCAAAATGGTCAATCTGAGTATATCAGTAAAATCCTCATATATTGTCTTATGAGGAGGTTTAATACTAAGATAGACTTATTCATGTCATCCTAAACTAATTCAATTAATATAATATAACAATGCCCTTAAATAATATGAGAACTATTATGGTTATGTCACTTATACTTAAAAAATAACCAAACCTTTAATGTTATCTAAACCGACTTATGATACCAACGATAAGGGCTCGGCCTTAAAAATTACATAATCTTGAGTTAATTCATGAATTCACATTGAGGAATTTTTCAGGATTATAGTTTTACCGAACTAGGCCATAACTACTACATATACACTTTAATATCACATTTACACAATACTAGTCAGTATCCATTTTCTTCATAAAATAAAATCTGTAAAATTTATCATATCAAGTTCCATGTTTGAGACTACATGACATTTATTTGATCCCATCCTTAACCCTTATTTATCTTTATGTCCTATGGAAAACATTTCAAAAACAAGGAATGAGCATAAAAAATCTCAGTAAGGGTTATAAGGATTGAAAACATTATCCCATCATTAAATACAAATCAATGATATATTACTTTTCAATCATAACATACCTCATGAAATAATAATATTTCTGAATAGCATACACAATTCATAAATCATAAAGGTAAATTGTGTCATACATAAAATACTTACATTGTAGATATCACAGAAGCATAGAGAGTTATGTTGGAATCCTCATCAGAGTATATTCCTTAAATCTCTTAGATGAAACATTAATGATTACCTCCGTCACATTACCCATTGCATTTTAGATCTATATCGAGCTCACCCGCCCTAGGATTATAGCAGAACCACCTGTATAAGTAAATAATGCCCAATAACAATAATGTATTCATATCATATGAAATAAGCATACAGTAAATATGATATTTCCACATTTCAATCACAATATACAATTTCAAGATATTGACGTAATAAATGATTTACCAAAACCATTTTCAAAAACATATAAAACATTTAATAAAGATATTTTTTCAATCAAAGATTCATATACCACATTGAAACATTTAATTTAATCATAATTTGAAAACATTAATATCCATATAAATAAATCCGAAATACCATTTTGAAGACATGTACATTAATGAGAAATATTTAGAAGAATAAATCATTAAAACATTTTAACAGATATTTTAGTTAAAGGGATTTTAACTAAATGAGAGACGCATGAATATAAATAATTGAGGAATAACATTTAATCCAAACATTATAATATCATGAAAATAAAGGGATTCATTATATAATATTCCAATGGATAATATATACACCATTTAAGAGTGAATTGTTGCATAACTACAATGAAATTTCAATGGAATGTAAATTGAGATGAAATCCATTATAAAAAAATTATATACTTATATTAATGATAATTAAATTAAATAATAATGTGTGAAAAATATAAATACACTCAATATGATTGGATATTCAGTGTAAATTAATCATAGAACATTCAAACAATGTTTTTTAAAAACAACACCAATGACATTGATGTTTACCTCAATGAATGGAAACTGAGTTAAAATTTCTCTAATCAAGTTAATATCGTGGAAATGAGAATTTATCAATGGAGTGTTTATGAGTATCAAAAGTATATCCATAGAAAAGGGATTTTAAATTACAACAAAAATAAATAAATAGTGATTCCACACATAATAATATCATGACATAATTAAGAATTTGAATATTAACCCAAGGAATGGAAATTGGGATAAATAGTTCCCTTACTGATTTGGTACCTTAAGAATCATACACCACATGAAAGAAGGATCATAAAATTATGTTTTAAATACTCATAAAATAAATTATGTTACAAAATAAATAAAATCTAGGGAATTAAATTCACCACACAAAAAGAGATAGTGGAAAATATAGTATGAATCTCAGGGGAATAAAAGGGAGATTAAAACCCCTTACCACGATGTAATCAATCGAGTCTTATGACCAAGAGTTAATAAATACCAAATTAATAACATAATAAAATGAATATAAATAGAATCATGATAATATATATCAAATGAAAAAACAAAATACACCACATGTAACAATTAAGTGGCGAAAAATGTAAATTTCATGGAATTAAAAGCGAGCTGTGAAACTTCTTACCTCGTGTCCGACATGAACCATTCGTTATTTATTCTCCTTAAAAAAAGTTAAAGTTAATGTATAATTGATTAAAAACTTATTAAAGTTTATTATACAAATTTTATTACTTATTACAATGCTATAATGATTATGCAATCATTAATGTTAATAATGGTCGTTTGGTTGATATTTGGTAATGGAGTCAAAAATATTGTTTTAATAATTACAAGTTGTTCATGTGGTAAAAAATTCCATTATTACTAGAATGATATTAATGATTTACTTATATATATATATAATTTATATATGTATTTATAATCTAATATAACATTTGGAGAAAATAAATGAAATGCACTGTTCATGAAGACGGTAAGTTGTACGTACGCATGAACGCTACTTTCAATTATATTTATTATTTAATGGAATGAATAAATAATGGTACATGAGAATATTATAATCTTAATATCATATGATATGTATATGTTACATAATTTTATTAACTTAATCCTTTATACATTTCATGTATGTCTTGAACTAATCATATCACCTTTAGGGGGCGGTAGTCTGCACTTCCTCAAATGAAATTATCATATTTACACATATAGGAATGCATAAAGGTATTTTTGTAAATAAATATTACATAAGAATAGAGAAAAAATAAACATAATATATAACATTTTTAAAAATAGTTCCATCATAATGGCCACCATGAGAGGTGGTAGGATATATTGAACAATCATCGTTTCGTGAGGCAGTAGTTCACCGTCCACAGAAACAGTCAATTATTTACCCATTAGATAAAGGTGTGTGTAAGTTTAGTTAAAATAATTCTCATGAAAAAAACCTATTATATTGAGGATAATGGTGTTTTCATAAAATAAAGGAATAAAAAGAGTTTATGGGGTTGGATAAGTGAAATAAAAAAGAACATATACAAAAACATAATCTATAAATATGGTATCTCCCTTTGGATTGAACCAAAATGATTACTTGAATTTTCTTATGGAAAGGATAAGGATTATTGGAGGATGGTACGGATGTAGTGAGATTAATTGGGTAGTGGTTGGGTGATCCAATGGGCTTGATAATTTTTAGGAATGGGTTAGATGTTATGGATTTTTATAAGGGGTGGAGGGTCTCTTAAGGAATATTTAAAACTATTATTTTATTATATATTGATTTTTAGTTCCTAAAATCCCAAATCATATTAAATTATAAGATAAGATAACTAATTATTGAATAAAATTATCCAATAATAATTGTCTAGGATTTGGATATTTTTTAATCTTTATAACCTTATTTATCTATATCATTCATTAATGAGGTAAACATCGCATCATTATTGTGTCATAATTTTAATTTATTTATTTGAGGTCTAATAATTATAAAAATCCAAATCAATTTAAGAAATTTATTTATATTTAAAATGAATATTAATATTCTAAGATATATCTTATATAACCCCATGTAATAAATGATTTAGTAAAAGATATATGTTTTTGTTATTTTTGACTTTACGTTAAATTAATTAATATACAATGCCTTTATTACTCCCATGTGGCTCCGTGGGGACCCAAAATAGATCGAAGAATGACTATGGTTGGAAAAATATCAACCTATAGTTTTTGGACACATGTTAGGGTAATTTAATAATATTTTTATTATATGATTTACCCTTATTTTACCGAATTTAACTTTTAACTATAGTAAATAAAATTTTTTCTGACGAAAATATTCATAATTACTAAAAATAAAAGCTAATTATTTACCAAATTTGGACTTCCTGATTCTAAATATCAAATCTAGTTTTCAAAATTCAAAACAGAGAGTTGTAGAAAATAATTTAAAATTTTTTCCCACGATGAAAACAAAAAGCGTGTTTTTATAAATTAATAAATATAAAAATATTGACACTTATTTATGTCCAATTTCAAAGTGAAATTATTTCCAATTCCCAAAATTGGATTAAATGGTAAAAACATAATATAATTACACTTTGAAACCAATTTAAAAGATAATATATATTTATAAATAAATTAGATTAAAGGGCTGTTTTGAATTAAATTATAGTATTTTTCACTATTCATTAAAAATGAATATTATCATAAAAATACCAAAAATTTTCCCAAAGTAAAATTCGATGTCCCGATTCTAAAGAAAAATTTCATACTTTCAAATATAACATATAAATGTAACCAAAACTATATTCAATGACGTTTCACCATCAAAAGTGGGTAAATCCACCTTTTAATGAATATACGAGTATTTTTTATTAAAATTATATTTATTCAAATTTGAATCCATACAAATTTATTTGACAAATGAAAAAATATTAAAAAAAACATGTATATTCATATTGTATTTAGTTCCTTCCATTCCCTCTAATACAATGGCTAGGCATTGACTACCATTTAAAATAATTTTATTTTATTATTTTTCAGTATCACTATGCATTATGTGATAAATTATATTTTAAAAAAACATGTTGTTGTGTATTGGGTATTCCATCATACATAGCATCTACTTTAAAGTAAAATTAATATTTAATTTACAAATTTTAATAAATATGAAAATTTTATATTCTTTATTTACCTGGGATGTTACATCTGTCCCCCCTTTTGGGAATTGTGTCCTTGCAATCTAAAAATTGGGTTCGGAAACATCATTGAAAGTCCAACGTCAAAAAAGGGTCAAAACATATATCACCTTATAATAAATAAAGATTATTACAAAGCACACCAATGATAGACTATACTAATATTCCATTTTTTAAAATATAAATATAGAATGGAAACAAAAATCATGTTTTGATGGAGATTTTTTGAGAAAAATATTAGGATAATGTTAACCATAAGAAAATCACACATTTGTGATGGGTTAAACAGTCTTTGATTCTCGAGTAGGATAACATAACAGACAATGTTTTTGTTTAATGTTACTTTTCAAAAAGTTGAGGAATTTATTTTTTATCTTAACTAAAAACATAAGGAATCAAACTTACTTGTCATTTAGACATTCATCCTTTACATAATTTCTCTCAAAGAATCATCTTTCCATCAAAAAATGAGTATTCAAATTTTCCTGGTCAAATTAAATGTGCTATAATCAACTACTATATTATCATATAATACAAAAAAGATGAACTATATATTTCCCATATCTTTAGACATAAACCAAAACTGAAACATTTTGTACAAGACTAAATAATCCCCTAAAATGAAAATATTTTATAAAAAGAAATTTGACTCTTAATCCCCAAAATTCGACAAACAATACCCAATGTTTGGAAAAGTCTGTTTAAAAAATGTCCTTAAAATGTTTCAATGTAACCCAATATATTATTGTATCCTAATAGTCCGAAGGATTTAATCCCATAGTCATCCAATGTAACACCACAGGTAAATAATGAATATGAAATTTTCATATTTATCCATATTTGTGAATAAAATATTAATATGACTTTAAAGGGGACGCTATACTCGATGGCGTACCCAACACGCAACAACGAGTTTCATGGGAATCTTACGTTTCACTCTAATAATAAAATAATATTATTTCAAATGGTAGTTAACATGTAGCCGTTGTATTGGCGGGAATGGATAGAAATAACTAAAATATGATTATATATGTTTTTTAAATGTTTTTACATTTATCCAATAAAAGCTAAAGGCTTAAAATACGGAAAGAATACAATTTTTGGTGTATATGCCCTAGTTTTCACTAAAGGTTCACTTATCGCCTTTTAATGGAGAACTGTCATTAAATATAGTTTTTTTCATTCTTAAACATTCTTTTGGACCAAATAAAACTCTTATTAAGAATCGGGACATCAAATTTTACTTTGTGTAATTTTTTGGTATTTTTCCGATAAAGTTCATTTTTAATGAATAGTGTAAAATATTGTATTTTAATTCAAAACCTCTTTTTAATCTATTTATATATATGATTAGATTATATAATTAAATGGTTTTAAAGTGAAATTAGAAAATATTTTTACCATTAAATCCAATAGTGGTCGTTGGAATTAATTTCACTTTGAAATCAGACTTAAACTAGTGTCAATCTTTTGATACTTATTGTTTTATAAAAACACGATATTTGCTCTGACAGCGGGAATTAATTATTAAATTAATTAATATGACTAATATGTTTTGAATTTTGTAAAACGGACTTCATTTTTGAATTCGGAATATCAAATATAGCTTAGGGTGAAATTTTTGAGATTTTTCTGAAAAACTTCAATTTTTGATGAATAGTGAAACCACTAAGTGGTACTTATAAAAACTGATTTTCCGTTTAAATGAAATTTTGCCATCATTGTGTTTTTATTTTCAATAATCATACATACATGGTTGTCATTAAGAAGTAAAATGTGGTTCAATGTGATTAAAATAATTTTTTGGTGAATAGTAACTTATTAAGTTTGTAATCGCGATTAGTGGTAATTAGTGTAGTTTAAGGTAAAAATAATGCTTTAATAAAATGAGATGAGCTTGAAAAATGTCTTACCCTCATTGGTTGTATCATGGCCGACCAAGACAAGCCATGGGTCAACTTGGGGACCCCATGGATCCACTTTGGTTGTGAAATGACATAAATAACATTTTATTTAATGTAAAAGTAAAATTGACACAAACATGATATGTTTTACTAAACCAATTTTTAAGTGGGGTTATACAAGTCATCTTTTTTATTATAAATATTCATTGGAAATCTAAAACGATTTACTACATCATAGTATTTTTTTTATAATTTTTAGACATTAAATAAATTAAATTAATTATGACATAATAATGATGCAGCGATGACATCATTATTTGACGATTTAAATAAAATGGAAAGATAATGTAAAATATATGAACTACACATGTCCAAAACTTATTGGATGAGTGGATTTCGAAGCCTTATCACCTTATACACGAATTATATCAATGTGGGACCTTTTGAAACCTAAACACATTTTCAAATAAAGTAATATTTCTTTACTTTCCAAAAGTGCCCCTCCTCTCCTCTTATAAAAGCCCCACACCTCTACCTCATTTAACACACTCCTCAAGCATTTGGCTCGGCCAAACCCTGCCCATTTACTCTCTCCACATCCCTCTACTCATTGTATAGGATTCCCTTTGGGAATAATCCTTTCAAAGGAAGCCTTTAGGCTCAAATCAAAAGGAGTTACACTTTTAAAGGTAATTCATTCTCTCATGTTCATTTGTTTTATTTTGCTTCTCCAACCCCCTAAACTCTTTTTATTTACTTCTATTGTAACAAAACCAGTATCTTCAATATACTATGATGTTGTTATAATATTTATTCGAGCTACACTCTCACACAACTACATCAAATGGTTAAAGAACATACGGTTTCCGTGGATGGTGAAATTCTGCTTCCCGAAACGATGATTGTTCAATACTCATTTAACACCTTCAAAGGTGGCCATTATGATGTCACTATTTTTATATATGATATATAATATGTTTATGTTTTATTTATGCTTCTGTATTTTTCATTTTTTCCTTACCTTTATGGCTTCCATTATGGGTATACGCGATATCTTCATTTAAGGAAGTGCGGACTACCGCCCCCTCAAAGTGATTTGATTCGTTAAATACCATATGTGGGATGTATAAAGTATGGAAATATGATATTATATATGATATTATACTGGAATTATAATATACCTTTATATAATTATTATTCCATTCTATAAAATACGAAATAGAAATGAAATTAGCGTTCATGCGTACGTACGGCTTACCGTCTTCATGAACGGTGCATTTCATTTCTTACCTCTAAATGATTATGTAATGTTATAAATGCATGAATGTACTGGATATATATGACATATATGATATCTACATAATGAATACGATTCTGGATTTAATAATCATTTGGCCAGACGAACAACATGTAATTGTAAGAAGTCCACCTTCTACTTAAGAACCAAATATGGGCAAAACAAATATTATTAACTTAAATGATTACATAATGTTTATGACATGGTAATAAGTGGTATAAAAGTAATAATGAACTTGAAAAATGTTATTAAAGAATTAGAAATTCACTCAAGTTTATTATTCAGGTGATTAAAGAATGATCGAGTCAAGTCGGACCCGAGGTAAGGGATCCTACAACTCTCTTTCTTTTAAAGTACACTCTTTTATGTCATTTCTTTTATGCTCATCTTTCTTATGATTGGGATGTTATTTTATATTACTCCTACTGAAAGTTTTATTTTCATGTGATGATAGACCCTATTCTCTCTCATCAATCCATTTTGGAAGTTTTGAGTGGCGTCATTAGGCTGCCGAACTTTCGTAAGAGATCTAACCTCTCTCTTTCTTTTTAAGTACTCTCCTTTATGTAACTTATTTTAGGCTCCTCTTTGTAATGTTGGGGGATATTCGTTTATATTCCTCTTGCTATAAATTTTATTTTAATGTGATGAGATACCCTATTTGATCTCATCAATCCATATTCGGAAGTTTTATGTGGCGCCGTTAGGCTGCCGAGTTTTTGTGAGGGATTTTTCATCTCACCTTTATTCCCATGAGATTTATGATACATTTGCCACAAGTTCCATTGAGTGGTGTATGTACTGTCCATTATTATACTCTTTGTGTAATATACTTTCGTTTATGAGTATTTACATCAATGATCTATTGTCCTTCTTTCATGGGGTGTATGTTTTGAAAGATACCCAAGTCGGTAAGGGAACCTTTCACCCTCCTTTTTTTTAAAGACTTCTTTTGTTGGGTCTTTTAATTTACATATTGTTATGTTGGGATATGTTCTCTTATATCCGTATTTATGTAAATTTTATGTCCAAGTGATGAGATAAACTTTTTATCTCTCATCAACTCATTTTGATGTGATGCTGTTAGGCTGTCAAGGGAACTTTTTAACCCAATTTCGTTTTCTTTGGGTTCAACACGTTGTCATTGAATATGTCATCCATTGAATATGCGTGAATGACCTTTTATTATTTTACACTTAATATCAACTTATATTGGGTGTATTTATATTCTTCACACATATTTTTGAGATTGATTTGTCCTTAATTTAAGGATACCTTCTTTATAAGGGATTTCATCACATTTGACATTTCTATTGAGGGTTCGTTGTTGTTATGCACCAATTCGCTCTTATATGGTGTATATAATATCCTTTGTAGTATTATATCATGAATCCATATATTCTCATGATATTACAATGTTCTGACTAAATTTTATTCCTCAATTATTGTATTCAAGTGTCTCTAATTTTGGTAAAACCCCTTTAACCAAAATATCGCTTTAAATGTTTTAATTATTTGTTATTATTAATATCCATGTTTTCAAAATGGTTTTAAGGATTTATTTATATGGATATTAATGGTTTAACATTTTAAAAGCTTCAAGGTGGTATGGGACTCTTTGATTCAAAATTCTCTTTATTAAATGTTTTAAATGGATTTGGAAATGGTTTCTTTTTGAATGGATTCATTATTTCAATATAATAAAATGCTATATTGTGATTGAAATGTGGAAATGTTATGTTTCCTTTATGCTTGTTTTATGTGATACATTTATGTTATGGTTCTTGGGCATTGTTATGAAAACGGGTGGTTCCGTGATAAACTAAGGGCGGGTGAGCCCGATATAGCTCTCCAATGCATTGGGTAACGCGAAGGAGTGAAATGTTAAGGTTTCTCCGAAGAGATTTAGGGAATATACTGTGATGGGTATTCCAAACGTAACCAAGAGGGTTACTCCTTACGTAAAAATATTATGAATGCCTCAAGTTACCTTTATGTCTTATGTTTTCTATGATTTATTCTTGATTTGATATGCCTATGTTTCATGGGTAAAGTATGATTTCATTCTTATGTATATATGAACTCATGTTTCCTTTCCATATTTTTATAACCCTTACTGAGCTTTTTATGCTCATACCAAGTTTTTGAAATGTTTTTCACAGGTCAAGGGAAAGGTACATGATGTGACGATAGTGTCAAGGATGTGTCAAGAAAGAATCTGTGTTTTATTTTAAATAGGTTTCCATTGATGGGAAGAATGAATATTGTCTTTTATGTAACCACCTTGTTTAAATGTGGAATGTAATGCAAGTTTCATGATCTAATTCACTAAAACTCTAAACCTGAAAAGATCCTCAATGTGTAATCTTGTAATAACTCAAGTTTAAGTAAGGTTTGAGGTTGGGGCCTTATAGTTGGTATCAAAGGTCGGTTTAGATAACATTAGATGTTAGGGTATTCTTTAAGCATAAGTGACATTACCATAATGGTTAGGATTTCAGAAAGAGTCCTAGTTTTAGATAAAGTGAATGAGTAAGTGTGTCTTAGTGTTTACCTTCCTCATTAGTACATGATGGTTTTGTTGATATACTCACACTGACATTTCTATTTTTAGTGAATGGATGGATCTAGCAGGCACCAAAGAGACAACAGGTTTGAAGGAAACGGTGGTGGTTCTCTGATTAAGATACTATATAAAATGGAGGATTCAATGAGGAAACTCGTGGTTGTTCTAAACCAAATATCAAGGAGTCATGATCAACCACTTCAACCTTGGTGAGTTCTCTAATGCATCATGTACGAGATGGCCAACTCGATGTGTAAATTCAGGTAATAATTATTAAGGTAACCATTAGGGTTTATATGATACTTAATTTTTAGGTAATTATGGGTTACTCTATGATATGATGGAAAATGAAAGGAATGAGATAAACTTGAGGTTAAAATATGTTATGATTATTCTTGAAGATTTTATCCCATTTTGGGGAATGTTTTAAGAATTATATAGTTTTGGAAAAAGGACAACACGTAGACCGTGTGACATCCCGTCGCGTTGGACAAAGCTGCGGGAATCGAACCCACAACCAATGTGCGACTGGTATTTATCGCCTACCACTGGACTACGTGAAGTCCCTGGTTAGTTTGACTGATTAATTCTAGTTATATGATTTTATGAATTAAGAGTAAGTTGATTTTGGGTTATTTATGAGAATGATTAACCTATCATGGAGGATATGTGATTAGGTTAATTACTTTTCAAAACGATACTTTAGGAGCAACTGATGTTGTTTGGAGATAAATGTTACGATTTAACTTGGAAGGCTGTGTGACTAAATCCTTCAAATATTTGGGTTTCAATATTATATTGGTTTACTTTTGATAATTTTATGGACAAATTGTTTATCAGATGGTCCTCGTTGAAATTTGGGTTTTGTTGGACAAATTTTGGATATTAAGAATAGATTTTCTTTTTATAAGGGGTTATCCTTTTCTGGATTATCTGATCTTGTACTAACCTTTTTGGTTTTGGTTTTGGTTAAAGCCTAAAAACATGGGATGTATATAGTTCTCTTTTGGGGATTAGGTGATTCTCTAGAAGTTGATTATAGTACTCTTAATGCGAACAAGTCTCCCTAAATACTCATCTTTTGGAAAAAATATGAGTTTGACTAAGGAATCTAGTAAAAGTTGAAAGTCAACATGATAAGTGATTATGCTTCCTTATGAATAAATTCCTCAATAAAAAGTAACTTAAAACAAAAATGTTGTCTATTAATTTTTCCTACTGGGGAATCGAATACCGTTTAACCCATCACATTTTTGTGATTTTCTCATGGTTAACTTTCTCCTAAACATGTTTTCTATCACACTCCATCAGAACATGACCCTTTGTTTTTTCCTGCATGTCCATATTTTCATACTTGGAATCCTAGTATGGGTTAACTCGGGTGACCTTTGTACTTATCTTTCTTTATTTTAAAGTGATTGTTTTACCGACTCTTCTCTGATGTGGGACATTCAAGGATGTTTCCAAGCGCAATTTTAAAATTGCGAGGACGCAATTCCCAAAAGGGGGGAAGGATGTAACACCCCAGGTAAATAATGAATATGAAATTTTCATATTTATCCATATTTGTGAATAAAATATTAATATTACTTTAAAGGGGACGCTATACTCAATGGCGTACCCAACACGCAACAACGAGTTTCTTGGGAATCTTACGTTGCACTCTAATAATAAAATAATATTATTTCAAATGGTAGTTAACATGTAGCCGTTGTATTGGCGGGAATGGATAGAAATAACTAAAATATGATTATATATTTTTTTTAAATGTTTTTACATTTATCCAATAAAAGCTAAAGGCTTAAAATACGGAAAGAATACAATTTTTGGTGTATATGCCCTTGTTTTCACTAAAGGTTCACTTATCGCCTTTTAATGGAGAACTGTCATTAAATATAGTTTTTTTCACTCTTAAACATTCTTTTGGACCAAATAAAACTCTTATTAAGAATCGGGACATCAAATTTTACTTTGTGTAATTTTTTTGTATTTTTCCGATAAAGTTCATTTTTAATGAATAGTGTAAAATGTTGTATTTTAATTCAAATCTTCTTTTTAATCTAATGTATTTATATGATTATATTATATTTTGAATTGGTTTTAAAGTTAAAATAGAAAATATTTTTACCATTAAATGCAATAGTGGTTGTTGGAATTAATTTCACATTGAAATCAGACTTAAACTAGTGTCAATCTTTTGATACTTATTGTTTTATAAAAACACGCTATTTGCTCTGACAGCGGGAATTAATTATTAAATTAATTAATGTGACTAATATGTTTTGAATTTTGTAAAACGGACTTCATTTTTGAATTCGGAATATCAAATATAGATTAGGGTGAATTTTTGGGATTTTTCTGAAAAACTTCAATTTTTGATGAATAGTGAAACCACTAAGTGGTACTTACAAAAACTGATTTTCCGTTTAAATGAAATTTTGCCATCTTTGTGTTTTGATTTTCAAAAATCCGACATACATGGTTGTCATTAAGAAGTAAAATGTGGTTCAATGAGATTAAAATAATTTTTTGTGAATAGTAACTTATTAAGTTTTTAATCGCGATTAGTGGTAATTAGTGTAGTTTAAGGTAAAAATAATGCTTTAATAAAATGAGATGAGGTTGACACATGTATTACCCTCATTGGTTGTATAATGGCCGACCAAGACAAGCCATGAGTCAACTTGGGGACCCCATGGATCCACTTTGGTTGGGAAATGACATAAATAACATTTTATTTAATGTAAAAGTAAAATTGACACAAACATGATATGTTTTACTAAAACAATTTTTAAGTGGGGTTATACAAGTCATATTTTTTATTTTAAATATTCATTGGAAATCTAAAAAGATTTACTACATCATAGTATTTGTTTTATAATTTTTAGACATTTAAATAAATTAAATTATTTATGACATAATAATGATGCAGCGATGACATCATTATTTGACGATTTAAATTAAATGGAAAGATAATGTAAAATCTATGAACTACACATGTCCAAAACTTATTGGATGAGTGTATTTCGAAGCCTTATCACCTTATCCACGAATTATATCAATGTGGGACCTTTTGAAACCTAAACAAATTTTCATATAATGTAATATTTCTTTACTTTCCAAAAGTGCCCCTCCTCTCCTCTTATAAAAGGCCCCCACCTCTACCTCATTTAACACACTCCTCAAGCCTTTGGCTCGGCCAAACCCTGACCATTTACTCTCTACACATCCCTCTCCTCATCCTAGAGGATTTCAATTTTGGAATAATCCTTTCAAAGGAAGCCTTTAAGCTCAAATCAAAAGGAGTTACACTTTTAAAGGTAATTCATTCTCTCATGTTCATTTGTTTTATTTTTCTTCTCCAACCCCATAAACACTTTTTATTTACTTATTTTGTAACAAAACCAGTATCTTCAATATACTAGGATGTTGGTATAAGATTTATTCGAGCTACACTCTCACACAACTACATCAAATGGTTAAAGAAGATACGGTTTCCGTGGATGGTGAAATTCTGCCTCCCGAAACGATGATTGTTCAATACTCATTTAACACCTTCAAAGGTGGCCATTATGATGTCACTATTTTTATATGTGATATATAATATGTTTATGTTTTATTTATGCTTCTGTATTTTTCATTTTTGTCTTACCTTTATGGCTTCCATTATGGGTATACGCGATATCTTCATTTAAGGAAGTGCGGACTACCGCCCCCTCAAAGTGATTTGATTCGTTAAATACCATATGTGGGATGTATAAAGGATGAAAATATGATATTATATATTATATTATACTTGAATTATAATATACCTTTATATCATTATTATTCCACTCTATAAAATACGAAATAGAAATGAAAGTAGCGTTCATGCGTACGTACGGCTTACCGTCTCCATGAACGGTGCATTTCATTTCTTACCTCTAAATGATTATGTAATGTTATAAATGCATGAATGTACTGGATATATATGGTATGATATCTACATAATGAATACAATTCTGGATATAATAAACATTTGGCCACACGAACAACATGTAATTGTAAGAAGTCCACCTTCGACTTAAGAACCAAATATGGGAAAAACAAATATTATTAACTTAAATGATTACATAATGTTTATGACATGGTAATAAGTGGTATACAATTAATAATGAACTTGAAAAAGGTTCTTAAAGAATTAGAAATTAACTCAAGTTTATTATTCAGGATATTAAAGAATGATCGAGTCAAGTCGGACCCGAGGTAAGGGATCCTACAACTCTCTTTCTTTTAAAGTACACTCTTTTATGTCATTTCTTTTAAGCTCATCTTTCTTATGATTGGGATGTTCTTTTATATTACTCCTACTGTAATTTTTATGTTCATGTGATGAGAGACCCTATTCTCTCTCATCAATCCATTTTGGATGTTTTGAGTGGCGCCGTTAGGCTGCCGAACTTTCGTAAGAGATCTAACCTTTCTCTTTCTTTTTAAGTACTATCTTTTATGTCACTTCATTTAGGCTCATCTTTGTAATGTTGGGGGATGTTCATTTATATTCCTCTTGCTGTAAATTTTATTTTAATGTGATGAGATACCCTATTTGATCTCATCAATCCATATTCGGAAGTTTTATGTGGCGCCGTTAGGCTGTCGAGTTTTCGTGAGTGATTTTTCATCTCACTTTTATTCCCGTGAGATTTATGCTACATTTGCCACAAGTTCCATTGAGTGGTGTATGTACTGTCCATTATTCTACTATTTGTGTAATATACTTTCGTTTATGAGTATTTACATAAATGATCTATTGTCCTTCTTTCATGGGGTGTATGTTTTGAAAGATACCCATGTCGGTAAAGGAACCTTTCACCCTCCTTTTTTTTAAAGACTTCTTTTGTTGGGTCTTTTAATTTACATATTGTTAGGTTGGGATATTTTCTCTTATATCCTTATTTATGTAAATTTTATGTCCAAGTGATGAGATACACTTTTTATCTCTCATCAACTCATTTTGATGTGATTCTGTTAGGCTGTCAAGGGAACTTTTTAACCCAATTTCGTTTTCTTTGGGTTCAACATGTTGTCATTGAATATGTCATCCATTGAATATGTGTGAATGAACTTTTATTGTTTTACACTTAATATCAACTTACATTGGGTGTATTTATATTTTTCACACATATTTTTGAGATTGATTTGTCCTTAATTTAAGGATACCTTCTTTATAAGGGATTTCATCACATTTGACATTTCTATTGAGGGTTCATTGTTGTTATGCACCAATTCGCTCTTATATGGTGTATATACTATCCTTTGGAGTATTATATAATGAATCCATTTATTCCCATGATATTACAAAGTTCTGACTAAATGTTATTCCTCAATTATTGTATTCAAGTGTCTCTAATTTTGGTAAAACCCCTTTAACCAAAATATCGCTTTAAATGTTTTAATTATTTGTTATTATTAATATCCATGTTTTCAAAATGGTTTTAAGGATTTATTTATATGGATATTAATGGTTTAACAATTTAAAAGCTTCAAGGTGGTATGGGACTCTTTGATTCAAAATTCTCTTTATTAAATGTTTTAAATGGTTTTGGAAATGGTTTCTTTTTGAATGGATTAATTATTTCAATATAATAAAATGCTATATTGTGATTGAAATGTGGAAATGTTATGTTTCCTTTATGCATGTTTTATGTGATACATTTATGTTATGGTTCTTGGGCATTGTTATGAAAACGGGTGGTTCCGTGATAAACTAAGGGCGGGTGAGCCCGATATAGCTCTCCAATGCATTGGGTAACGCGAAGGAGTGAAACGTTAAGGTTTCTCCGAAGAGATTTAGGGAATATACTATGATGGGTATTCCAAACGTAACCAAGAGGGTTACTCCCTACGTAAGAATGTTATAAATGCCTCAAGTTACCTTTATGTCTTATGTTTTCTATGATTTATTCTTGATTTGATATGCCTATGTTTTATGGGTAAAGTATGATTTCATTCTTATGTATATATGAACTCATGTTTCCTTTCCATATTTTTATAACCCTTACTGAGCTTTTTATGCTCATCCCAAGTTTTTGAAATGTTTTTCACAGGTCAAGGGAACGGTACATGATGTGACGATAGTGTCAAGGATGTGTCAAGAAAGAATCCGTGTTTTATTTTAAATAGGTTTCCATTGATGGGAAGAATGAATATTGTCTTTTATGTAACCACCTTGTTTAAATGTTGAATTTAATGAAAGTTTCATGATCTAATTCTCTAAAACTCTAAACCTGAAAAGATCCTCAATGTGTAATCTTGTAATAACTCAAGTTTAAGTAAGGTTTAAGGATGGGGCCTTATATCCAAACTAAATCTTAACATTTATCTCCAAATAAAATAAAAAATACATAAATTCTCATACTGGCGTGTATTTAACAAAATCACATATTCTCTATGATAGATTATTCATTTCCATAAATAACCAATATCGCAATATTTCTATTATAAAACCATAGATTCTTAAAAAATAAAATTCAACCAATACTAATCAAAAGAAAGGATAATTATTCCTTGAATAAAATTTTCATATATTAATGTTTAGGGTTACCCATTCTATGAAATTTCTCCCAATTTAATCCCATAATCAAAAAGAGCCTTAATACTTTTAATCATTTCATCAACTTAAAATCTACCATATCTCTTGAATCCCTTATAGGTTGACTTATTACTCTTTAAATGTTCTTCATGATCCATTAACAATTCCATAAAAACTTATTATGAAATAATTCATTCCTAAAATCATAATCATGATTCATATACGAATATTCAATAATATAAAAGCATATGTTAAGATACAATCCCAACCATTTATTGGTTATTTTATGTTTATTCACCATCAATCGGAATGGAATTAGGTATTGATAAACATATATTTGTATGATACTGGTGATCCCATTCCCCAATCTTTTTCTTAGGATATCCATTTGTATAATACCTATGCTCACCATATTTAAAAAATTCAATTGATCCCTTAGAATGAACATCATTCTCTATCCAAGGGCCAACTATATTCTACATTTTATCATGTCGGGTTCTTGCATTATGAACTTCATTCCCACATCTATAGTATCTTTTTTCCATTTGAATCATTTTAAAAGGTGTTTCTTTCCACATATTTGACACATAGGTTTTTGAAGATACATACCATTATGATTATTACATGAACATTCGTAGTGATTTGTTTCTCACATATACAATGCTAAATAAAAATCCTCATGGTTTAGGAGGTGAATCATGACTCCAGATAGTTGGTTGAGAATAACACCAATTGTTCTCACTGAATATCCTACTTGATTCATCTACTCATCTAGATAAACATCACATTTTTCTTCACATCCATTGTTACTTTGGTGCCTATGAGATCTAGAAATTTAATAAATCCAAAATGGTCAGTGTTAGTATATCAGTAAAATCCTCATATAATTTCATATGATGAGGTTTAATACTAAGATAGACTTAATCATGTTATCATAAACTAATTCAATTAATCTAATATAACTATGGCTCTTTATAATATGCTAACTATTATGGTTATGTCACTTATACTTAAAAAAATACCCAAACCCCTAATGTTATCTAAACTGACAAATGATACCAACTATAAGGACCTGGCCTTAAACATTACATAATCTTGAGTTAAATCAAGAATTCACATTGAGTAATTTTTCAGGCTTATAGTTTTATAGAATTAGGTTTTAACTACTACATATATACTTTAATATTACATTTACACAATACTACTCAACATCCATTTTATTCATAAAATAAAATCTCATAAAAAGAATAATGTCAAGTTCCATGTTTAAGAGTACATGAAATTTATGTGATCCCATCTGTGACCCTTATTTATAATTATGCCATATGGAAAACATTTCAAAAACATGAATGAGCATATAAATATCAGTAAGGGTTATGAGGATGGAAAACATTATCCTATCATTAAATAAAAATCAATGATATGTTACTTTTCAACCCTAACATACCTCATGAAATCACAAGATTTATGAATAACATACATAATTCATAAATCATAAAGGTAAATTGTGTCATACATAACATACATACATTGTAGATATCACAGAAATATAGGGAGTTACATTGGAATACACATCACAATATATTCCTTAAATCTCTTAGAGGAAACATTAATGTTTACCTCTATCATGCTACCCATTGCATTGGAGATCTATATCGAGCTCACCCACCCTAGGATTATAACAAAACCACATGTATATGCAAATAATTCCCAATAACAATAATGTATTCATATCGCATTAAATAAGCACAAAGGAAATATGAAATTTCTACATTTCAATCAACATATATCTTTTCAGGATATTGACGTATTCAATGCTTTACCAAAACCATTTTCAAAAAAAATATAAAACATTTAATAACGATATTTAATGAATTTTTCTTATAACACTTTGAAACATTTAAATTAATCATCATTTGAAAATATTAATGTCCATATAAATAAATCCTAAATACCATTATTAAGACATGGACATTAATGAGAAATATATATAAGAATAAATCATTAAAACATTTAAACTGATATTTTAGATAAAGGGATTTTAACTAAATGACAGAAGCTTGAATATAAATAATTATGGAATATCATTTAATCAGAACATTATAATACCATGAAAATAAAGGTATTCAATATATAATATTCCAATGGATAGTATATACACCATTTAAGAGTGAATTGGTTCATAACTACAATGAAGTCTCGATGGAAAGTAAATTGATAGGAAATCCCTTATAAAAACTATATCCTTATTTTAATGATAATTAAATTAAATAATAATGGTTGAAAATATAAATACACTGCATATTATTGGATATTCAGTGTAAATCAATCAGATAACAATTACAATTATTTTTGAAAAACAACACTAATGGCTTGTATGTTTAACTCAATAAATGGAAATTGAGTTAAAATTACTCTTATCAAGTTCATATCGATCTACTGGGAATTTATAAATGAGGTGATTATGTGTATCAAAGTTATATCCACGCAATGGGGAGTGGAAATTACCACATAAATAAATAAGCACTGATTCCACACATAGTTATAGCATTAAAAAATGAAGAATTATATGATTAACCATGGGAATGGAAATTGGGTTAAAAAGCTCCCTTAATGCTTTAGTAACATACGAAACATACACCACAGAAAGAAGGATCATACAATGAAGTTTTAAATACCCATTAATTAAATTATATTATAAAATTAATACTATCTTGGGTAGTACATACATGAATAAAAGGAGATAGAGGAAAATATAATATAAATCTCACGGGAATAAAAAGTGAGATGAAACCCCCTTACCACGTGGTAATCAATTGAGTTGTGTGATGAAATGTTTATAACCACCAAATGAATCACATTATACCTTGAAAATAAATAAAATATTTATAATATATATCAAATGGAATTATACAATACACCACATGCAAGAAAGAAGTGGCGAACAATGGAAATCTCACTGAATTAAATGTTAGATAAGAAACAGCTAACCTTATGTCTGACATGACTCGTTTATCCATTAATCTCCTGAATAATATGATAATGTTACTTTATAAATTCTTAGGAACATTTTTCCATTTTTTTATTATTTTTTATCAATTATGATCATGTTATAAACATTATTCAATCATTAATGTTAATAATAGTCATTTTTTCGATATTTGGTACTTGAGTAAAAAATGATCTTCTTAAAATTACAAGTTGTTAATGTGATCAAAATTATATTATTTCCACAATGTTATTCATGATTTAGATATATTTTATATAATATATATCCTTTATATTTATGTATTTATAATATTACATAACATTTGGAGGTATGAAATGAAATGCACCGTTAATGGAGACGGTAAGACGTACGTATGAATGGACACTAATTTCATTTATATTTTATTGTTAATTGAATGAAAAAAATGATAAATAATTATATTATAATTCCATTATAATATGATATATATATATATATATATGTTACATAATTTTATTAATTTCATCCTTTATATGTTCCATGTATGTCATGAACGAATCATATCACCTTGAGGGGGTAGTAGACCACACTTCCTCAGATGAAATTATCATATTTACACATATTGGAATGCATAAATGTATATTTATAAATAAGAATTACAGAATAATTGACAAAACATAAACGTAATATATATCATATATAAATAAATTGTCATCATAATGGTCAATATGAGAGGTGGTAGGAGATATTGAACAATCATGGTTTCGTGAGGTAGTAGTTCACCAACCACAAAAAAGTTTGTTATTTACCTGTTAGATGGAGGTTTGTGTAAGTGTAGTTAAAATAATTCCCATAATAACAAACTATTATATTTAGGATACTATTGTTTTTATCAAATAAAGGTATAAAAATAGTTTTTTGGGTTTTTATATGTAAAGTAAAACAAAAGAACTTAAGAGAATTCATTATCATTAAATCGGGTATCTCCCTTTGGTTTGAAAAAAATGGTTTACTTGAATTGAATTATGCCTAGGGAATGGCTTATAAGAGTATGAGAGTTATGTAAAGGGATTAATTGGGTAGAGGTTGGATGAGCCATGGTTTTTGAGATGTGTGAGTAATTTGTTAGAGGTGAGGGGTTTTTATAAGGTAGTGGAGGGGCTCTTTAAGAATGTTTAAAAAATATTATTTTCCTATATAATGATATTTGGTTTTTAAAGAACCAAAAATTATTAATTTCTCAGATAAGATGAATCATGTTCTAAATAAAATCATCAAAAAATGGACATCTTTCAGATGTTGTTTTAATTTTTATAATATTATTTATTTAAATAATTCATTAATGAGGCAAAAACAACTTCATTATTGTGTCATTAATATTTTTATTTATTAGATGTCTAAAAATTATGGAAAAATATTATGATGTATGAAATATTTTTCACATTGAAATGAATATATATAGTCTAAGAGATAACTTATATAACACAATGTAATAACTGATTTACTAAAATATTTATGTTTGTGTCATTTTCATCTTCACTTTAAATTAATTAATATATATTGTCATTATCACTCCCATTTGGCTCCATGGGATCCCAAAATAGACCCAAGGAAGCCCATGGTAGATAGTTTTTTCAACCAATTGGATTAGGATACGTGTTAGGGTCAATTAATATTAATATAATAATATTTTGTTACCATTATATACCAGATTTACCCTTTAACCATGGAAAATATATTTTTTTTCTTATGTGAATATTTATAATTTTTAAAATAAAAGATATATATTTACCAAATTTGGAACCCATGATTCCAAATATGGAATCCATTTTTCCAAATTCAAAAAAATGAAGTAGCATAAATTAATTTAATATTAATTCTCACTGTGAGAACAAAAAGCGTGTTTTTAAGAAATAATAACTATCAAAATATTGACAACTATTTATATCCAATTTCTTAGTGAATTTACATCCAATGACCAACATTAGATTAAATATAAAAACATAATATAATTTCACTTTAAAACCAATTAAAAATATAATCTATCCTTATAAATAAATTATATTTAAAATCAATTTGGAAATAAAATACAGAATTTTTTCACTATTCATTACAAAATAAATTTTATCAGAAAAATAACAAAAATTTAACTAAAGTAAATTTTGATGTCCCGATTCTAAAGAAGAATTTGATTTTGTAAAATATTACATATAATGGTTACCAAACTATATTTAAAGAGGGTTCTCCATCAAAATGCGATAAATCAGACTTTTAATTAATATTAGAGTATTTATGCATATAATTAGATTATTCAAAAATTAAGACTCTAAAATTTATTTAACAAATGTAAAAATATTAAACAAACATTTATATTTATATTGTAATTAGTTATTTATATTCCCTCTAATACAACTGATAGGTGTTATCTACCATTTATAATAATATAATATTATTATTTTTCAGTATCACTCAGCATTGTGTGAAACATATGATTTCAAAGAAACCTATTGTTGTGTATTGGGTATTCCATCGAACATTTCATCAAAATTAAAGTAAAATTATTATTTAATTATTTATTTATTTTAAATATGAAAATGTTATATTCGTTATTTACATGGGATGTTACAGAATAGGGTTTTAATTTTTTTGATTCTAATGTAGGAAGATGAAATATGTGAGGATTTTGTGTGATCATACACCATTGTAGTGCTGAGCATGCGGCTAGTTAAGGCTTCATGAGAGGTTATGTAGTAAGAATTGTTTGATAACTAGAATCTTGGGACATGTGTAGATTCGTGGATATGAGGTTATACCATGATTGTTACTCAGAGATGGGATCTAAGATTCAACTTGACATAGAGGTCATGGAAGAGAGAATGGGATCCAGTATTTGGGTTTGTGGCTAGTGGATGGAACAAAATAATTTGGAGGAAAGACGATAGGTTACCAAGATTTATGAGTACAAATTAGAGTTTACAACAAAAGAGAAGTCCAAGGAATAGAATATGGATAGAGGTATTTTGTGATAATGGTAATGAATCAATTTTAATTTTAGTAGTGAATTTTATAGGAATGTCTTGTTTTGGTTGAATAATGTTCCTGAGATGTAATTTCAGACTAACTAGATACTGATTAGTAGATTAGAATCAGTTTAGATGCAATATATATATATAAGGTGGGTGAGAGAATGATTATTTATGGGAATCATTGTGGGGTGTATTTACTTGTAGTTAGTGGAAATTTTTAAATCAAAGTGATGAAGGATTCAATGGGTGCCGATGTAGCATTGGTATTTAGGAATACTGTGTGATAAGGGCCCTTAAATTTTCCATGTGTGAGACGGGCTTGGGGATATCATATTATGATATTTAAGAAATTAATTGTTACCTAAGTGAATCATGCATAATTTGAGCACTAAATGGGGTGATGGTGTGATGATGAGACGTGGGATCACTTTTGTGTCTAATTTTGGTTGGTGGATGATCAATATTTTGTGCTTTGGGTCAGAAGGCTATTAAGGTGGGTTACTATTTAGGTTCGATAATCCTTGAGGGATTTCATATCTGAATTAATTATTGAGGGAGAATGGGTTATAGTTCAAGAGATGTGTATATCCAATATCATATATCCCAAATGGTTGATTGCTATGGGATGATCTATGTTAAGGTGTGGAGATTAAAATTTCCATGGATTTTGGAGTGTGTAGAATTTTTCCAATGGTTTGAATTATTTGAGTTTGGTCATGAGACAAACTCAATTATTTATCTTCATAAATTAATTATGATAGTTTCATTAACACATGTAATTATTATTTATGGATTTAAATTCTTGGAATGTTCCTAGAGGATAAATTTGGGAGTCAACTGAGTTAGAGGGATAAAACAACATTTTTTGGGTGTGTGGATGGGTGCACAAATTTTGTATTAACAGTGTACCCTCCCGGTGGAATTCACAAAACCCTATGATTAACTAAGAATGTCTTATGAAACCATGTAGTATGTCGAACCCTTCTATTTGGGATGGACTGTAGTTTCAGTATAGACATTTCTCGGGGTTTGCACACTATTAGGATAACTATGTGGGGAAACCATTTATGGTGTGGATCATATATAGTGGGAACTCTATAGTTGGTACATGGGTAGAAAAATTGTCTAACCAAACCAAATTCTTCCATTAAATAGTTGAAGATTCCAAAATTTCCCTAGTTTTTATATCCTTTTCTCGCTATTTTTTCTTATTTTTTTCTTTCACACAGCAGGGGGTTCTCCATATTTTTTCACCATCAACGGATTTATCCAATATGCTCATCTGAGCTCTAATATGAGACTTTTTGGTCTCATTGGAACATCGTCAATAATAAATTAAATAATTTACCTTAATTTATGTTATTATCATTCCATATAGATAATACAACTAATAAAATATGTCTTACCGAAATTTATGGGTTTTTCCAGAAAACACTAATTTCCTTCATATCATGTTTGGTTATAGGCTGATATCAGATGACTGTATGTATACTAGTATGAGTTAGTTTTTTCCTTTGTTTATCCATGATTTCACTATGTTTTTGGTGGTGTGTCATTGAGCGTGCCCTTGGGTTGTCCTACAAAGCCCTTATAAAATTTATTCATGGTTTTAAATTAATTGATAGAATTTATGGGATTCATATGGAAATTATCGTGCACACCGAAATGTTTTTAGGATTGGTAAGAGTAGTCACACCACATGGGTAGGTTATTCTAGGTAGGTTGTTTATCATGAAATTATTTTTGATTTTAGATATAATTAATTCCATGAGAATGTGATTGGTATAACCTATGTATTAATATGGTATCGACCATTCTGACGAGGTGGCATAGTTTTTTAGGTTGGAAGAGGCTCAAATTCAATGATGGATGTTGATCATTGATTGGGAGACATGATCAATAGGTTGAGGTGAAGAGGTCATTAGGTTACATGCATAGACCATGTGATATTGGATGGCCTTGACCATCGAGAATAGAAACATGGTCATAGGGGAATGATGTGTTGGGATGCTGTGGATAAGATACATAGATGGTGAATTCCACTCACCATTATTAGTTGACAGGCCACTAGATTATTTTTTACAAAGATATGACTGAGATGATCATATGTTGTTTAACAATAATGTGGGTAGAGTCCTCTATTTGTTGCATCATCGGATGTTGATAATGATCATTGAGGTTAGAGGTTCCTTCCATAGAAATCCATGTTGTTAGTGAGGAGTAATAATATAATTGTGTTTAGATCATATGTTATGGGATGATGATTTCTATTTGTTGTGGTCATTGTCTTGAGATTATATGGGAGGATAGATTTCACTATTTCTTGGTATATTGGATGTTGAAACCATGATTTTTAGTATTTTGAGGAAAACCTCACTGTGCCATTGGACATCCAGCTAATGGCCAACATGGAATTTTGAGGTGAGGTCCAAGTTACCATGCATATATTTATTGGGGTTTCATTGATGATATAGATTTCATTATTATAAAAAAATGTGTCTGTTGGAATGAGGTTCAATTAATAATATTATTGGAGGTTCCTGAGGTAACTCTAGCTTGCTACTCTTCGGGGTATTCCTTGGGCATTATGTTAAGGATCATTTCCTCTAGAGTTATATATATCAACACATTCAGGTCATTAAAATAAATATAACTGGGGTAATGTGGTTTAAATGCATTGGATGAAGGTGGCGATCATATCCATGTGGTAACTTATCATAATGGATGGACATACTTATTTATGCATGTGTGAAATGATATTTCATTTATTTATAGTATACACCAAAAATAACATAAATGAAATACATGAACACATCAGGGGTGGACTATTGAGATTTTTTTTCTCACACCCTACCTGAGACCATTAGGATGCATGAAGACATTATACTTTTATGATCACATTAGGGTTCTAGATCTTGTGATGGATATTAATGAATGTTTTGGAAGTTTATCAGGGGATAGATGGAAAGTGACATTTGAGGTTCCAACATTATCTAGAGTTTACTTTTGTGCAATTATATTTATTCAAGAATAATTATTATATGTATGTACTAATTGTGGTCCCTCATATAAACTTCATGTTTATCATTGTTTTGTATCACCTGACATGGATTTATGTTTCTAAAAATGGTATCATGTAGTGTGTTATTCTAAAAATATCATAGTTGAGTTTCTTGATAATTATTCATTACTTCTTCTATCTTTTGGTATTATGGACAATTAGTCTAGTTTTTTATGATATTTCTTACAATTATATATTTATCTATAGACCATATATATTATTATAACCTCTAGATATTTTATTATCCCCACTTTGACCACATTATATCCTCACAAACATCCATGCACTGACATTCTATGTTAGTTAATTTTATATTATCGTTATGGTATTATCTGAGTCAGTTTTTCCCGGTACCTAGTTAGTATATGAAATTGTGGAACAATAATCATCACGTGGAGTTACCAAGGGGTTTTTTATGATATAAGTATATTGAAATTTTATTATTTTCTTTCTAATGTGAGTTAAAGTTAAACTTTCAAAGGCCTCCCAATAACATATGATTGTGGAGATTTTTTATGTTGGGATGATGGACATTTTATTCAAGGATTATAACAATTTTAGTATTAATCAGTGGTATTAATTGATGTTACATGACATTTTCCTCACAAAAATATGATTTAATGTTTTTTAACACTATCTATTTTTTGAGATTGCTATTATGTTTTTCGCATATGTCACTACTTGGCCTTGATCATACTCTCTATCATACTGCCTATCATGTATGGAGATGTATGAATTTAGTTTAGGAGGTCTAGAATAACTCTCACATTTTAAGTAAAGGGAAAAAAGAAGATTAATTTTGTTCCTCCAAATCTTATTTAGATGATGTTTTTATTTAAATTAATTGAAAATGGTTCTTTTTGTATGAGGGAGTGATTATTTTTATTGGTAACACTGTTGGTTTTCACTATTTTATACCTTTGTAGACTCCATTCCTTCTTTTATACCCATCAACCATTGGTTCCTTCCATCTCATTCAATAAAAAATTATTATTATGGTGCATCCATACCAAATTGACGTTTTTTTTAAAAAGATATTTTAAAATAGTATTTGTTAATTATGTTAAGATTTTGAATTATCTTACTGGAAAAAAATTCTTTCTATCTGATGTTCATAAATTATTTCTTATGAACAAAGCAATAAAATTTATACATATTTTAAAGAATGTTTTCAAATCATCTGAATATATTTTTACAAGATCATTAGAAGATAAAAAAATCATTCACAATTTCTAGTAGCATAGTGATTTTATTAATGGAGTGGCACTTGGAATCATTTTTATAAATCTTATTATTGGTTTTCAATATTGAGAAATCTATATGAAATAATTATTTTCATAGTTAAATGGATTTATGTTTGTGTTTATATGTTGTTGGTGTTACCAAATAATTTGTAGGCTCCCTCTATAAAATATTGTTGTAACCACCAAGATGAAATGTTAAGTGATCATTTGAGATAGTGATCTATATCATAGTAATGTAACCAGAATTTTATATTTTTTTTATTTTAGAAGAAATAAATTCATAGTGTATTCTATAATTTATATAAGATGAAAATATGATAAATATAAAAAAAAATTAAAAATTTATTTATTAATATTCTTTTATACATTTATGTCATGTTATTTAGTTAATGAATTTTTTCCTGGGAATTTAAGATGCTACTATAATCGTTAATTCATGAAAATTTAGTTTGTGTATTCTATCATGTGTCGATGTGTGAAACCTAGTGCAAGAATGATCAATGGATTAAATTTTTACATATGATTATTTTTATTCTTATTTCTCACCTCTAACAATTTGTATAATAGCTTGTTTCAGTTACATGTTATATCTGAAAACATTGGTATATTACATTATTCTTACTTCATGATTTGATACAGTATTAAATAATAATTATGAGACATATCATTAGTATAATATATATATGTATATGTATATGTGATTGATAAAAAATAATTTAACTTTTTGATGATAGAGATGAAATATTATCTTTTCCAAGATGATTTTGAAGTTCCATCGATTAGAAATAAACTATATAATGTGGAAGAAATATAAATTTAAATTGATGGATATAAAATTATTATGTTTTAATTAGATTATGATATAAAGGGATATTTCATTTCTATTACATTATAAAAAATATTTCAGATCATACGAAAACACAAACAGACATGTTTGAGGAGCTGACAATGTTCCAAAAAGTGTTTCTTATAATGAGGATATTTAGTTTGAGAATATAAGAATTATGATAATTGAAATATCATTTTAGTTATGATAACATGATACAGAAACTAATTTCTAATGTAAACATATCAATCCTGGATGATGATTGGGATATTTAATTGGTTTCCACTTTTATAGAATTATTTGAAGCAAGTGTTATAACAGTGATAAATTATATTATAAAAATACAATTTGGTATTTGTAGACATCTATAAATTGATTATAAATGATGATATATGGTGAAAGAATGTATAATGATAATCTAATAGTGATATTTATATAGATATAATGTGATGTTCACCCTAATAAATGAACATGCAGAACTCATTTTAAAAACCTAGTTAGTGTAGATGTCGGGAAATGGTTAAACCATACATGGTATATAGGAATTTTTGGATGAGGTCTAAACAAAAGAATATTCTCCAATATGTAATACCATTCAATGAAATATCAATATATATCTATGTTATTTATATATCACATATAAAAAATTGAAAACTATGCATTGTAATATTAATGATCTATTAGTTAATTGGATTACTGGCTTCAGACTCTCATTTCTTTTAATTAGATAAAATGGATACATGAAAAATTATGTATCAAATATTTTTTCAAAATATTATTTTCCCAGTAATAAATATTTAATGATTATGGAAAATGGATGTTTAAAAATGCTCCATATTAATGTTGTTTTCATTAAATTAATGAATATTTGATATATCAATGGTCTTTCAAAGAAAACAGTCTCTTTAGGCCATTTGGATGAGGTGTGATTTGGAAATAAAAATCCAATGGTGCGTAAATGTTTTCTTTAGGATATCAAGATATTTTTATAGGAGTAAAGGATTAAAATATCTAACT
The DNA here is from genome assembly GCA_963277665.1 of Viscum album. Lineage (NCBI taxonomy): Eukaryota > Viridiplantae > Streptophyta > Magnoliopsida > Santalales > Viscaceae > Viscum > Viscum album. The sequence continues at coordinate 1,330,547,174 of OY728163.1, forward strand.
AATTTTAAGAACATTAAGAGTCATATTTAATGGAGTATAAACATATTATTATTCATATTTTTCATTTTATTGATTGGATAATCTAGAAAAAATGAGTATGATTATTCTAACATAGAAATGGATATTGGATATTGAGATTTTAGTCATAAAATTTTAAAAATGTTCCATAAATTGAATAGAATTAATGGTTTTCTATAATCTAAAAGATATAAAACATGTGTCCCATATGCTAGTTGTTGTAAAAAATTATTTATGGGGTCAATCCCAAGTCATGTAACATATTGGATCACAATGCTTTTAGATTTTAATTGACGAATCAATGAAAACATTTGTCTATTTTTTTCACACACATTTCATACTTGATTGAAATATTTCTTCATTGGAAACAAATAGATGTAAGGGAAACCAGTTCTATGATAAAGTGTTTAAGGACAAATAATATAGAATAATGCACATTAAGGATCATGTAGTACTACTTTTAGCATAGTTTAACAATAAATTTTAAATCAATTCATCAATGATATAATAAATTGGAATCATGGATAGAATATTTTAGTTATCAATGAATAATTAACACTTTATTAGATTTTTTATTAAATGGATAATTAATTTTGGTTATAAGATATATAAATATAATTTTCAATAATAAAAAATTATTTCTAATACTAAATGGAATGATATAACATAATCAAAGTGGTTTGAAAAAACAACCCAATCTCATCATCTCTGACTCCTTAGTTGTATTTTATATTTTTGTTTGGAATCCATGGACTGAGAAATTCTTAAAAAAATACTCTAACATATTTAAATGTATAATATGAAAATTAATTTATTAGATTTAAAATTTGATATGATGTAAAATAAAAATTCATCAAAAGTTATAATATGCTCCTCAATTAGTAGGTTCTGTTAAATAATAGTGACATTGTAGAGAAGAGGATAGAGAAATAAATTCATACAATGTCCATCTAATCATGGGGGTTGTTATAGTGAAATTAATATTATATAATGTACATGTTTTATAGATTTCGATGAAAAATATAAAAATCATGAGTAATATTCATGTAGAACCATCAAAAGATCAGATAAAATACAAATAAATGATATATAGAAAAGGCATGTGGATTTTGAATTTTGGGCAAGAGTACTAGAGGGAATAATTATTAAATTGTTAGTCCTGGAAGGAGGAAAAATGTAAGTATTGTTGTTAATATAGTACACAATCAAAGAAAGCATCTAAATTATTAAATATGATTTTTAGATAAGTTACATAACAGATGAAGGTGAACCTAAATGACGATAAGAGGAGGCTATTATCATGGATTATTTTTTGGGGGATTTATCTATTATGGTTGAATTTGTTTCAATATATATGAATTATACCTTGGATGAAAATAACATTCATAGGGAAATAAGTTCCTAAAATAAAAATATTTTTTCAAGTTAAATTATAAATAGAATTGATGGTGGATTTTTTAGACGATGATGTGTGTTAAATTATTCTAGTAAAAGGATGGTATTGGATTTATAGAAATATTTTAAAAGGTTTTTAAACAAAATACTAACAGAAACATGTCGACTATGGTTACATCTGTATATCTCCATCTAGGGAAATATATATGAAAAAAGAATTTATTAATAGGAATATATATGAGTAAATGTATGTGGATCAACATGAATGTTTCAAAGATAAACAAAAACGTGACATAGTGTGAAAACTAAAAAGGATTCTATATGGGTTAAATTAAGTTCCATGGAAGTGGAACCAAATAATTTACACATTATTATCTATAAAATTTATCTTCAAGAGGAAAATGAATCATTATTAAAACCATAAGATTTTCAAACATTAGGTATCATCGTTCTGTTTATTTATGTGGATGACAATGTTCTTATGGGTTTACCAAATAAATATTTTTATAACAATAAGAAATGTTTACTTTCGATGTTTTTAAATAAAAAATAATTCTAAAGATAATATGATGATATCAATTTTAGATTACAATGGATAATCCAATAAAAATTTATTTATTACATTAAAAGTGTACATCTAGAAATTCATTAATCATTTTTGATAACAGGAATTAAATCCATTTGAACTATACATATTAGAAAATTAATGGTTTCAATAGAGAAATATCCTTCTGTAGGAAATGAACTGAATTATGTATCTACATTTTAATTTTAAAATGTCATCAGAATATATATGAGTTATATTGTGTGCACTCATCTTAACATCTCCCTTTTAATAGTAATTGTTATCCAATTCAATTAAAATCAAGGTAATGCACATTATGATGTGGTAAAAGTGATTCTATTAATTCTATGGTGATATGAAAAATTTAAATTGATTTATATATAAGCGATCCATTGAAATTATTTGTTGATACTAACTGTAAAGAAGATTATAATAATTAGAAGAGTATTTCTAGTTATTCCATTTATTGTTTAACAATGGATATTATTTCTTGGTCTATATTAAAGTAGGATATTACTTATAAATTAAAATATGTTGAAAATATTGATGTAATGTTTCTCTGGAAAAAATGTTGTAGTTGAGGAGATTTATTTTAGAATAAGAAATAGATATTGATATTATGACACATTATAAGTAAAATAAAAAATCAATTAATGTGAAAAATATAGTTTTCCATTATAAAATAAAATATATTTAACTAATTTAATATTATATCGTGATGTTTATAGAAGGAAGTAAGATGAAATTATAGAATATTACTAGGAAACAAAATCCCAGAACACATGGTAACTGTATTCTTAGTCTGATAATGTTTGAGGCTCTATAGTTCATCATAAGGGATGATATGAATATATTAAAGTATATATAAATAATATATTGATCAAAATAATGTAAATATAATATGTTTTCCCCAAACTTTTATAATTATATATATTTATTGAGTCAATATTCAAGATAGATATTATTTGGATTATGAATCCTCCACAAGGATCCAGATTTTCATAACTATATATTCATCACTTAGTTCAGTAGAAGAGGGAAGTCTCATGTATATATAATAAATATATGATATTTAATCATCAAAATCCCAGGTTATCAATTCCCTAGAATCAAAAATATTCATTTCTGAATTAATCTTAGAATGGTGATGTGTATGAAAATTGTGATATATGACATTAATTTTTTACTACTGATGATTGGTATCAATATAGTGAAATATTTAGGGATCCAAAAGATTAAAAATGTAATTGAAAAAATCCATGTTTATTGTAAGTTAGTGTTATCTAATAACTTGGAGGGGAAACCGAAAAATAATGGGTTGGGCCACTTAGTTTTGGTGTTGATTATTCATTAGAGTTTTTTATCTATATGGATTTATAGTTTCATTGACTGAAATTATAAAAATCTAATGAAATAGAACATTGAAATATTTTTCCATGAATCCTATGTGAAAATATTAATCACAAAAAACAAAATTGTTCGATAATTATGTTTAATTTATTTGTATAGATGTATATACTTGACTTTAATGATGAATTTATGTAGGGTGATATAAGTTGATTTTATCTTTGTATTTTTCAACATATCTGGTCAAGGATTTGTTTATTGTCACTAAACATTATGTTGTATGAGTGATCCAATAGTGGTATAACTTTTCATAACATTTTTATTTATTAATCATATTTCTACACCAATTATTCATTAATTAATGAATTTATAATTGTTAAGTATTTAATGATATTATATTGGATTCAATTATTTATAATTTAGAAATAATAAAATTAATTTCTCTATTTTTATGGAATAATAATAAAGAGTTGACATATTATATGTTTTTAATCTATGGAAGAAGATAAATTTGTAAATGTGAATAATGGATTAATGAAAGCACTCCAAGATGACCTTTTATGGATTGAATATTTCTTTAACATGGGCATTGATACCTATGGGGAATTAGTGCCTCAAAAAAATCACATAGTTTTATATGTGTCATAAGAGGCCACATTCATATGGTTCAAATTTTATAGAGGAATTAATTTTAGTACATGTATAAAAAGGAATCTGAAAAAAGATAAAATAAGGTTACAATGCTCAAACTAACACTACCCAATAAGTCATCAGTCAGTGAGAGTGGTCTAGAATTTATTTATCCTATTGATGATGGTTGTTGAGGGTTTTTGAGACCGTGTATAATGGAAATGGAATGAATTTCATAGGGTAGAATTAGGGGAGAGAACCACCAATTGGGTTAGAATGGTGGAATGTAATTGGGTATAAGTTGGTTACATGTGTGTAATTGAGTGACTGAGGGAAACTTTGGTTAATATTAAAGAGTTATCATATACCCCACATCAATATTGGGGCCCAAAGATAAAAAATGGTTGACCAATTGATAAAGGAAATATTTTAAACAGAAACGATATATTCTTAGGATATTATCTACCATGATATGAATTTTAAAATTTTACCATAATTACGGTGGGATATATAAGCTATATGGGATTACTTATATGTTTTTGGACACTCTATAACGATGACTAAATTGGAAAATAATCATGGTTATACTACTAGAATAAAATTAATATTCAGGAATTATAAAAAAATATCATTTAATACCATTTCAAGATAGTATTTTTAATTTTCTTATGTGGTGAATGTATCTGAGATGTTTTTTCAAAATATATTTTTTTATAAAGATAACTAATAGAACATGTTAATATCCAATTCACGAAGATGAACTATATATTTCATAAGGATAAATGTTTTTTTACATCAGTGTTACAGTGGTTTAAATAGTAGTTTTGGTATCTTTTCTCAGTCTATGAATTGTATCCACTCATTAAATGTTAGAATTAATGAAGACCAATTATAAAAGGCCATTTTATTTTTATGGGAAATTATTAGATATTATGTGTAGTACATATTTTTTTCAAATCCAAATTATTATATTATGAAATATTTAGAGAACGATGGTTGTGGTAAATGAGATGATTATGTACACAATGGAGATTCATAGAAATATTCCATGTAGTAAAGTTAAGATGAAAATATTTAGATTTATAAATATGTTAAATATAATAAATATTAATAAATATAATGAAGAAAGGAATAAAAATCCAAAATATGAAATATCAAACTATATGTGACTACTTCGTATAGATATAAAAAAATTGGATATGATGATAGAGGGTATAAAGCCATCTTTTATTCATGATATAACTATTTAATGATTATTGTAGGAGAGAAAAATATACAACTAAATTATATTTTGAAATGAGGTCATTATTTTTGTTATATATTATTATAATCATTCATATTAAGAATAATAATATAAAGAATAATAATGTGATTATCCAGGGATAACATCATTTTATTGTATTTTTTAATATAATATGAGAGATTTTTGGAATTTATTGTGCTCCTATTATGGAGGTATTCTTGTTAAGAGGTTCAAGAGAATGGGGGAATTCACCATTTATAAACGTAATTGTATATAAAGGAAAGGTAAAATCAATCTTCTGCTTTGGGAATTATAAACATCGGATAAGAAGTTTTGGTATGGTTTAATGAAAGGTTCACAATTATATGTCACCAAAGAATATTTATTTTTACCTCATATGATGAAGGATAAAAGTAACATATTGATGATAATAGTTATTCCATTAGGAGAAATTAGTGGCAATATTTCATATTAGTATTATAATAATATAGAAACTATCAATAAAATAAATTGAAAAAATACTTTAGAAAATAATTCAGTAGAGTAATTGGATGTTACATCTCATAAACCTATATTTCACCATTATAAATCATTTTAATATGAATAAGATATATTTTTATTTGAGGCACATTAACAAGTCCACATTGTGTGACCCATAAGGAAGTCTATTTATGAAAACCATCTATGTTAACTATGTCTCTGGAATTTTTTATATTTCAAAATATATTTGGTGAGTTAGTGAGAGAAAAAGGAAATAATGAAAATTGTATAATGTAGATCCCATTTTCAAGGGAATGAGGTATTGAAGATGATAATGGAATGACATAGATAAAAATGATTGACAGCTGGATTTACCATCGCACTCAGTTTGGATTGAGATATAATAGGAAGGTAATTATCATGATTATCAATAGATGCTTTATTGAGATTAAATAAGATATCGAAATATGTAGGAGATAGAGGAAAAAAGTTCAGAGGTCTTGTTGATGTGGTATTCTATGGTATTTTCATTGATAAGAGATTTTAGAAAATGAATTACAGATCAGTGATGGATATATAAAGGGTAAATTATGGGACCCTATATACTTCATGAATATCATATGGGATAGTAATTACTAGTTTGTTATTGTTTGATTGTCTATAATTATGGCGCAATAAACTCAAAAAAAATTTTAGAGGAATTTGAATATTTTAATGGGAAAATATATATTGGAATATTTATCATAGATAGTTTATATTTTTTTTATATTTTAGGGTTGGGTATAATAATAGGGTTTCTAGTAATAGGAATTGATGAAATCCAAAATCCTAGAATGCAAAATTGGCCCTCTCGGTTTTTTAGGTTCTTTACCCAGTTTAGTCTCATGGTGGGCCACTTTAGTTTATTATTTTCATTCATATTAAAAATGTGAATATATTTTATTACCTAAAAATGTGATATTTTTATGGTTTTTCATCATTCATTCAATGGATGTACATGGTGGTGAGAGTTCCCTAATAAATGAAAAAAATTCCAAATATCCTCAGAAATTGGTCAATATAGTGGATAAATATTCGTGAAATTATTTAAAAACAAGGGGAAAATATTGAATGTATTTATTCCTATATTATTACATTACCTTTGGTTTTAGATATTATGAACCATATATTATCATTTATGAAATAAATATTGTGAGAAAACACATTAATAGACAATGGACTTTGTGTGGAATTATTATACATGGGAAAATATATTGTAAAATGATGTCTACCAAAATATTAGGGATATAATTTTTTAAAAATATGATGGTCTTGTAATAAAAAATAATTTATCCCAATATATGATTTAAATAACCATCCTTATGTCAATGAATATGATTGGTATTGATATAAAATCATCGAAAATCCATTTTATTCTTCTTTTAGTTTTGGTGTGGAAAAACATGATTTATACTATAAGATTATGGATTGTGATTAATCATCTATAGTTGATATGTTATCCATATTTAGGTGCATATATGGAAATACTAAAACATGTAAAATTATAAAATTAAATAAAGTTTTCAAATGAAAATGTGATAAAAAATATTTATATTGAAACCTTATGAGAACAAGTTTGATAAATCCCTATTGATGTAGAGGTAACCTATTTTTTATAAAATATTATGATGTTATAGAAATAAATTCATAGTTAAATAAAAATGAAATACTATAGATAATAAATAAATATAAATTATAGATAAGGAAATAGTAAAAATAAAATTAGGTTCCATGTTCTTACATATTCAGTCAACTATTATTATGGATTGGGATACTATTATAAACATCATAAAGTTGTAGTTTGTCATCTAGGATTAAATATATATGTTGAAATACAATTTAAAATTTAATATTACTAAAAATTTAGATAGATTAAGTGGACATGAGAATATGTAAGAAATATATTTGAAGGTAATGTGGTAATAGTAGAATGTTATACACGGAAAAATGGTGATGGATGGATTTCAATAAAACAACTAAATTTATTTCTATCATGTTATATAAAAAGTTTATAAGTATTATACTATCTAGAAGGGGATTTACATAGTGGTGTATGATAATATATTCATTTAGTATTTGTGTGTAAATATACTGATATTTTTTAATGTTCTCGAGAAGGTGACATACCCAAAAACTATTGGATTTAAAGGATGTTTTGAATTAAAATATGTTCGATAAGATAATTATATATCTCTATGTCCAAAAACGTTCCAAGGAAATGAAACTTTATCTTATACGAATTAATAGATGAATAAGTTTTCAGTTATTGTAACTACAACCATTATTTCATTTAGAAGGCTCGGAATGATCAAAATAGATCACAATTTACATTATTTTGATGAAAAGTCACTACCATGTTAAGATGATTAAAATATTGGGAATTTTAGGAGTTATATTTTTGAGGTATTCATGACGAATATTTATGGTAAGGACATGAATAATCTAGGATTATATATTTAGAGAGATATAAAAGATGAGGCATTGGTGTTATCATAAATGGATTATATCCAAAATGTTATCAAAATGATTGGGTGTACACTGGTGGTCATCTGGACTAATGGAAAATATAAGTTATTAGTAAAAGTTTATCATGGATTTTTCACTAGATTAAATGGTAATAACTATTACTACAATAAGAAATTGGTAGTAACAAGATTCAATGATAGATTTTACATGAATATGATATGGTTTTGTTAATTGATTTGTATGAAATACATAATATAAATATGTGGGGAAAAAGTACATGTATTCATGAGATCGAGATAAATTAAAATGAAAATAAAAAGTAGCTATATTTCAAAAATGAATTTAATAATAAGTGAAATGATATTATAACTCATGTATCATAGTATTTTATTAAAATTATTCAGTGTTTCAGTAAATGAAATATGACATATTTTCTGAACCATGGTAAATAATATATTCAATTTTCGTTCTTACATAGTATCATCATATGATTTCTTTGTGAGTCGATAGTTCACAAGAATATTTTGGAGGGAAATAGTATACACTAATTATTTAGTATTGTCCTATATTCTGTTACACATGTTAGGGGACTCCTAGAGATTTCATGTTTCCACATCATGTTTCATCCAGTAGATATCACCTATGTTTAAGATTTTGAGGATGATTTCAAAAAATAATTTTGATAAAAAATAGAAAAACTGGTAATTAATTTATTAATTAGGATGAAAAAATGTTTATTTTTATATTTAATTTCTCTATTTTCCCAAAAAATGATATTATCCATTCAAAATTTGAAATGGAATCCTAATGAGTTATTTATTTTGAGAACTACATTTATGAGCCTATAATTATCATGTTGTAATTTACATCCCCCCATAATTAATTATCCCCAAACTAATGGTATTTAAAATGTATGTTTTATATAAAAATATATAACATTAAATATTGTTTCTAAAATATCATGATCAAGTATTACACTTCATTCTTTTTGGTTAGACTGATTTCTTCATGTATTTCATATCTATTGTTTTTTAATTATTTTGATTATTTTTAATATATATTAGACACCATATTTATGATATTTTGTACCACATGATATATTTACATAATCTAATAGGAACACTCTTATTTTTTTGAGCATCATAGCATTTTACAATCTCGGATGGAACAATTTTACTTTTATGATTATAAGTCTTCCACAACCAATAATTTTATTTTAGTATGTAATTTCATAAATAAAAATTTTATAAATAATTTCAAGTGTCATCATTGAATGTAAGAATCTTAACAAATTAATCATATCTCCAACATAAACACAAATCATTCTATATATAGTAGTGGGATGAAAAATATGTGGAAATTGATTATTGTTTATTATCCTCATGTTGTGGTGTGGAGAAGGTTTTTATTAACAATCATTTTTTCTATATAATTATTGATATCCTTGTAAATAGATTTTAATTTTGAGACAACTTTGAAACAAAAATATTTATAGAAATTTAAGTTCATATTCTACAAATTATTTACCATTTCATAAATTTATTTGGTGAGGTTAATGCAAATAAGATAATATTTATTTACTCCAACTCGTCAAAATTGTTTCCTCCTTTAAATTTCGTTAATTATTTGACATTAATTCCACATGTTTTATTTTATTTTCTAATAAATGGATTTTTAATTCTATATTAGAATGAATTTGGATTATCCTATAAGAAATACATTAATACTACCTCAAATTTTTTTATTCATATTGAGTAATTAATCATAGAATATTATTTTACTTATGTAAATAGAGACTAATTATCTTTTATTATTATATTATTAATCTATATGGATGATGAATTCAATATATTTAAACCCTTTTTTATTTATTTTTCATAACCATCCATCACCAAATAATACCAAAATAATTAATATATTATTTATTTTATTTTATTTTAATTTATTTAGTATAATCTCATTTTTCATGTTGAAATATGGTCTCTTTTCTTCATACTGCTTTGTTTTTTAATGATTGAACACCCTTTCATGGGAATAAAGTTAGAAAAAATAATACGTCTTCAACAAAACTGAATATTAATCTACATATTTCTAATATGAGATACAGATATATAGTATAATTTCTGTTTACATGACAAGGAATTAAAAACAAGTTTACATATGGTGCATCATATGAATTTAGTGGTAAAATATAATTTCCAATTTATATTTTCTATAAATGTGTCTACATTCATTTTCGACACCCTATTTTATTATGTTTGTTATGATATAAAAATATGTAAACTCGATATGATATGTTTTTCATAAAATGGATCTCCAACGTTCACTTTACAATGAAAGACATTAAATCATTTCGTGATCCTTGATATTTAAATATTATGTATCAAACTAGGTAGCCATATCCTATATTATAAAACAATTCCTAAATTTTAATTTATTCACATATTCTATTATTTTCATTAGATTAATGTTAGAAATTAATACATTTTCATTGGATATGTTTTCTTTAACATTTTGTGTGTTTTTTTATAAACAAATAACATAATTGTTTAAATTTAATTCTCATATACTAAACTATAAAACAAAAATTATATATCATATGAATTTGGTCTATCATTTAATAGACATAATTTTTTATAAATGTATAATCACATGTTCATTTTTATTATAAACATTTAATATATATTATAATCATTGAATTTATTGTTGTTTGGTATAAGATCATTCTCATGACTTCCTCCAAAATTAAAATACATCATCATCAACTAAAACATAATATTATTCAAATAATATTTGAAAATATAAATTTTTATGATTGTATGAATGAGTAATAAAATTGTAAAAATATTTTAAATAAACCCTTGAAATTCACCCAAATAAGTGTTTTATCCTCTAGAATGTATTTATCATATTTATCCCCTTGTTAATCATTGTTACATGCTGTTATTTTTGAAATTTTTTACCATGATAGTATGATTATCACAATATATGAATTATAAAATTAACAATGGAGTTAGAAAAATTATTTATTCATCATGTCTCAAAATATTACCTTTATGGGTTTCCATATTTCAAGAGAAGCAACACAATTAATAGATTTAGTCAACAATTATTTCTTTCTAATGATGATAAAGACCCTACATTCTTTACCAAAATAAAATTTTTCTTACCCACTATCCAAATTTCGCTTGATCTATATTATTTCTAACATTATCCTTTCAAGTATTTAGAAATTTTGTAAATTTAAATATCTTATACTCATATATATTTTAGTCAAAAACAAGTCTCATAAAATATATATCCATTCATACTATATATCCTGAAATTATTCTAAAATCATAAAATCATCATTACATTCTACATTTCATAATGCATATTTTTTCATTTTACCATAATAGTACAATATAATATTAGAAAACTAAATTCTGAAAAATGGATCTTACAAGTTCAACAGAACAGATATAAATATTATTAAATTCATTATTAATGAACAATTGAGTATTGGACAAAATAATTAACTTTAAAAAAATATTCATTAATATAAAAAATAAAAAAATAAAAAATTTAAATGAAATTAAAAAAAATGGTTTAATTTTTTGAGTCTCTTAAAATATTGAATGATGTGATTTTATTGATAAATAATTATAACTATGGTAATCAAACCTTAATGAATCAATTATTTGGAATAGTAAATACAATGTTATATTGAAATTCAATTGGTATGTATAATATGAATGTTCCCTATAAAAAACATACCATAATTTTGTAATAGTAGAGTATATAATTAAAATATTATATAGATTATAATTTTAATTGAATTTGATTACAAACATGTATTTTAGAATTAAAATAAAATTTTCTAAAAAATGTGTTATGAAATTTCAGCTTTCAATGTATAATTTTGAATTAAAAAAATCATTATTTTATATTTATTTATCTCATATATTGTAAATTATTACCATAAAATAGTCTTCAAATTTTTAATCATAATGGTGAAATATTTAAATGGATAATTATCTGATATTTATGAGATAGTCTAGAATTTATAAAAATATTAAAATATGGTTGGAGTAAAAGGTTTTTATTATGAAACTATTTTTAATAAAAAATTATATAAAAATAAATATATGATTATAATTTTTCCAATAATATGTAAATTACAAAAAATAGGTCATTCTGTTTTATTAAAATATTTCCCCAACCTATAATGAATATTCTAGTTTAAAAAATTAAAATATAGTAATACAACAAATTGTTTAAACATAATTTGTTGTCAATGAATATAGTAATATTAAAAAAAGTATATTTTGGGTAAAAAAATTAATAAATATCATAATAACATAAATGATATCAAATTAATTAAATTTATTCGTAAAAAAATAAAATTTCAATTAAAGAATCCTTAATTTTAAATTTTTTATGTCCTAAAATAAACACATAAATATAACACTATTTGGATAACTACTACCCAAAATGTCTATTCTTATTCCATAAAAAACCATTGATCATAATTCAATTATAATTCCTCTGTTAGTAGCCCTCAAATTATTAAATTCAGTATCTAGGTGTTGTATCATTATATTCTATAAATTTATATAAAAATATAAAGGTTGGTATTCTATTCTCATACTTTTACTTCAATAATATGTTCTGATACCTTTTCATTAAAATCATATTTTTTTCAATCATTGACATAAATATATTCTTATATTATTAATGATAAATAATTGTTCAATATAAATATATATCCATTTAGTGTTGCTATAAGAAAAATTCTATAAATTTCATACACTCCATTATATAAATCATTTTTCATTCCTTATATTGGATATATTTGGATGTATTATTCAAATGGTAAATTTTTTGTTGGGATGATGTTTGAAATTTTTATATTGAGTCCTATTTCATTTACCAATATGAATAAAATAAATTATATACATGTTTATTATTTCTATCAAATCATAACAACCTCCATAATCCTCATAAATGAAATTACTTATTTATAAAACAAAACTAATATATTTATCATGTAGAACTAATTTCCAGAATGCATTTATCAATCATTTAATTTGTCTCATTCCATTAAAATATATTATATCTAATGGATGCATCATCTTAAAAAACATATATAATGAATTTACCCTATAGAACTACTATAAAGTCATCCATTTGACTAAGATAAAACTTATTTAATTGAGACTTAACTATTTTATATTATTTCATTGATGTATATTTTCTAAAAACAATATTAAATACTGACCATGGAACTAATAAAAATATGTACATCAATTAATTCTACACGGAAAATTATGGATTACATATCATTTTTTATTTTATAGGTTCTTTGGGGGAACATTTTATTTTATTTATTAGGCACACTATTCATATGATACCAATATTAGACATATTATGTGATGAATGGGGCCTCAAAATTTATTGTTCCACAAAGCATATTTTGGACTTTCGAGAAAAAATAGAGTGTATTTTTTTTTGTAATTCGAATATTTTTCTAATATTATATCATAGTTTATACATTGAAGTTGATTTTTATATTCCAATATTATACATTATGTTAAAATAAAATTCGTTGTTTTTATATCTGTGATTTTTTATTTCCATTTTCATAATTTCAATGAATATAAAACATGATATTCTTATCAAATATAGGGTTTAATTTGATTTTTTGTACAGGAATATTATATATGACTTAAATATTAAATCTTATCAAATAATATTCACTAACACATACTCAACAAATTAACATACCCCATTAAATAGATTATCTATTTCCCTATAAAACTATAGTGATTGGAAAATATGAAATAATCATAAGAAAGAAATATATAGTAATATTATTATATTTTAATTATTCATGTGTAATTGCTAATGTAATGTATTTATAATTCTTTTATCAAATATCTAGAGGCTAATATACTAATGGAAATAATTTTTTTTATCTATGTACTATTTTATACTAAAATAAAATAATGATATTATACAGTTTAAATGAGTTTGGGTTATTACAATTTTATCATTGAATATACAGTATAACTGTTAGTAATAATATATAATACATAATAGTCTGTGAAATTAAACTAATGAAAACCCAAGTAGAAATAGTTGAATTTTTTCTAGAATTGATTGAATACATGACCTAAAATTGTAATAAGTACATAAAAATTAAATATTATGAATCAGAATTAATTATGATAATACTAATATTATTAATTAAATTGCATTATTTATATATATCACCTAATAAAAACAAAATATATTGTATGAAATGTAATAACTATTGTAGGGATTTTCCTATAGAATAAAACAATAATGTTAGTATTGGAGATAAAAATATTATCACAGTAATTGGATAATTAAACTACATTTTGAAATATATATAATACCGTTTTTATGAACCTGACTTACTACAAAATTGTTTATTAATTTTGGATCTTTTTATTAATTGAAAAAACCATATTTTAATAGGACCACTAATCTATTAGTTACTGAGATGTATGTATTGTAATTATGCAGTTTATTCTCTCTATTTGAAAGTATTAAAATTGACAATGTTATCACTGTGGGATATAATCTAATCGGATATTTTTATCAATGATTACCATTTATTATAAATATAATGTTTGAGGACTAAATAAAAATTATAAATCGTAATTATTTAATTAAAGATTCATTAGTATTCATTTTCCTCAATATCAAGTAGTTTATATAGAAAGGAAGATACTAACTACATGAAAAATAAGGAAAAAATTCATTCAAACTAATATTATTATATTATATATAAATTAACATCTGTTTTAGATTATGTACAAAATCTATAATAGAGTATTTTATTTAAGGGCCCATCCTTAAAACATTACAAGCTATTGATTTTTTTATTTTTGTACTTTCTGTATTTTAAATTTAAGATATTTATAGTTTTAATGCATTATAAAATTAATACATAATTCATACATATCAATTCATAAGAATAAAAAGTTGATACTAACAAAATAATGTTCATTTATTCTAAATATTGAACTTTCCAAAGAAAACATGATTCCTTCAACAAATCCATGTAACATTTAGATTTACTTTCTTCCTTCCCATATACATCCTTATAAACCGTAAAAAACATTTAGAAATATGGAATGAGGAGAAAAAGCTCAGTATGGGATATAAAAAAAATTGTAGAAACCATTAGATGATGATAATTTATAAAAATATGAAAACATTTTCACAAAGACATACTTGTCACTCAATATGTATAACATTGTTACTTCATAATAGAACAAAATTTCAATAAAAAATGAAAATCATAAATAAAACATATAGGTTACTTCGTTAATTTCATATATAATATTTTATTCATTGCAGCTACCATATGATTTGTAACCATCTTTGATACCTTACAATGTAACTCTCATGACTACCTTACAATGTAACACTCATTGCAACCTTATGGTGTAACCAATCTTGTTACACATGGAGTAACCATACGTATAAGGACCAATCCATAAACATTACATAATATTGAATTAAATGAATAATTCACATCGAGGATCTTTTCAGGTTTAGAGTTATAGAGATTTAGGCGATAAATATTACATTACAACATGAATATTACAAGTAGACACTACTACTCAGTACCCATTTTTTCATAATATAAAAAATCTTAAAAAGAAACATGTCTAGTTCCATGTTTTAGATAGCATGTATTTTCCTTGATCCCATTCTTGACCCTATTCATCTTTAAGCCCTATGGAAAACATTTCAAAACATGGGATGAGCATAAAAGGCTCAGTAAGGATTATAAAATAGTGAATGAAAACATTTCTTCATAAATACATAAAAAACATGAACTCTTTTAATTACCTCATGAAATCAAAAGATTTATGAAAGATCCATAGAAATCATAAATCATAAAGGTAACTTGCGACATCCATACCATACTTACATTGTAGCTATCACAATTACATAGGGAGTTACTTTGGAATACCCATCAAAATATATTCTCTAAATCTCATAGGATAAACATTCACGTTTACCTCCATCATGTTACCCAATGCATTGGAGAGCTATCTCGGGCTCACCCGCCCTAGGTTTATCACGGAACCACCTGTATACGTAAATAATGCCCAAGAACCATAACATGATCTTAACACATAACATAAGCATAAAGGAAAGATAGCATTTCCACATTGAAATAATAAAATATCATTTCAAGATATTGAAATAATAAATCCATTTTCAAAATCATTTTCAAAACCAAAATACGTAAAAAGAGTATTTGGTATTTATTTTTCCTTTTAAAAACATTCCGGCTTGTTAAGGAAGCCAAAGGTGAAATAATTCTCACGGCAGCAGAAAGGTCGTTGTCACCACTTACGTTAAAGAATAATTACTTTTTGACATTTAGTAAGATGCTTCGTAGAGAAAATATTTCTTTTGTATAGAAGTTATATTTAAATGGTTTTATACATCGTATAAAATAAAGTCATGTATAAAACTAAAAATGCCTCAATGAAAGGATATTGAGACGAAGTCCCTTACCGATTTGGTAACTTACAAAACATATTCCACATGAAATAAGGATAATAAAATGAAGATGTAAATACTCATAAATGAGATTATATTACACAAATAGTACAATCATGGTCAGTACATACACCAAAAAAAGAAAATAGTGGCATGTATAGCATGAATCTCACGAGAATAAAAAGTGAGACGAAACCCTTTACCACATTGTAATCAACTGAGTCGTATGACAAAAAGATAATAAGTACCAAATAAATCATAGAATAACATGAATATAATGAGAATCATGATAATATATATAAAATGAAAGTACACAATACACCACATGTAATCAATAAGTGGTGAACAATGGAAATCTCAATGAATTTAAAGTGAGATAAGAAAATACCTTAAAAAAATTTGACAGCCTAACGGCGCCACATAATTTTTTTTAAATGAATTGATGAGAGTAAGAGGGAGGACTCTCATAATACGAAAATACAAATTACAGTATGGGGAATATAAAATAAAATCCTCCAACATAAGAATATGGATAATAAATGAAATTACAAAAAAGAGAGTACTTGAAAAGAAAGAGAGAGTTCGGATCCCTTACCTCATGCCCGACTTGACTCGATCGTTCTTTAATCTCCTGAATAAAAAACTAATGTTGATTTATTCTTTTTTAAGAACATTTTCAAGTTTATTATTCATTTTATATCACTTATTACCATGTTATAAACATTATTTAATCATTTAAGTTAATAATGTTCGTTTTGATGATATTTGGTACTTGAGTAAAAAATGGACTTCTTATAATTACATGTTGTTCATGTGGTCAAAGTTTCATTATATCCAGAATTATATTCATGATTTATATATCATATATATCATATATATCCGGTATAAACATTTATTTATAATAGTACATAACATTTAGAGGTAAGAAATGAAATGCATTGTTCATGGAGACGGTAAGTCGTACGTACACATGAACGCTACATTCATTTCTATTTCTTATTTTAATGGAATTAAAACATAATGATAAATAGGTATATTATAATTCCAGTATAATATCAAATACAATATCATTAACTCTATCCTTTATACATCCAACATAGGGCATTAACGAGTCACATCACTTTGAGGGGGCGGTAGTCTGCACTTCCTCAAATGAGATTATCGTATTTACCCATCATGGAAACAATAAATGAATGCTATGAAAATAGAAGTAAAAAAGCATAATGAAATAATAAATATAATATATATCATATATAAATACAGTTCCATCATAATTTCCACCATGAGAGGCGGTAATATGTAATTGTACAATCATCGTTTCTTGAGGCATCAGCTTGCCATCTACAGAAACATTACGTTCTTCATCCATTATATGGAGGTGTGTGTAAATGTAGTTCGAATCATTCTTATAAAATCATCCAAGTTTATTTAGGATAAATATTTTGTTACAAATGAATCAAATAAAAAGAGTTTAGGTGTTGGAGAAGTAAAATAAAATAAAACACTTTTAGAGAAATCGTTACCTTTAATTTGGGTAACTCCCTTTGGTTTGAACCAAAGGACTTGTGGAAGTGCCTTCTGCCTAAGGTAAGGATTTTAGGAGGAGGAGAGGGATATAAGGATCCTAATTGGGCAGAGTTTGGAAGAGACAAATTGGGTGAGAGGTGTGAGGAATTTCATAGAAGTGGTCTCCTTTTATAAAGGAGAGGAGGGGCTCTTTAGGAAACTGTGAAAATATTATTTTATAATATAATGATATTCAGTTTCTAATGGTCCAAAAATAATTATGGTCTAAGATAAGATGACTCATAACCGAAATAAATTCATCCAATCAAAATTGGACATGTTTTGGATAATATTTTAATCATTATATTCTTATTTATTTTAATAATTTATTAATGAGGTAAATACTGGATCATTATTGTTTCATAAATAATTTAATTTATTCGAGGTCTAAAAATTATATAAAAATACTATCATGTAGGAAATAATTTTAGATTTCCAATGAATATTTATAGACTAATATAAGAATTATATATCACCATATAAAAATTAATTACTAAATGATTTTTGTTAACGTCAATTTTGCCTTTACATTAAATTAATTAATCTAAATTGTCATTTTCACTCCCAAGTGGATCACTGGGGTCCCAAAATCGACCCAAAGATGAACAAGGTAATTAATGACTCAACCAATAAGGTTAGGACAATTTTTAAGGTAATTTAGAATTATTATAATATTCTTTTAACCCTAAATTACCTTATTTACCTTTAACCGTGGTAAATAAAAGTCAATAGTTACTATTCACCAAAAATTATTTTCATCTTAATGAACCACATTTTACTTCATGATAACAACCAAGTATGTTGGATTTTTGAAAATCAATTCACAGAAGTGGTATAATTTCATTTAAATGAAAAAGTCAGTTTTGGTTAACTACCACTAAGTGGTGTTAGTATTCATCAAAAATTGAAGTCTTTAAGAAAAATACCAAAAATTAAGCCTAAGATATATTTGATATTCTGAATTCAAAAATTATATATATTTTTCCAATTTCAAAACATATAAGTGGAATTAATAAATTTAAAAATTAATTCTTGTGGGTAAAACAAATAGTGTGTTTTTAAGAAACAATAACCATCAAAAGATTGATAGTTGTTTATGTCCAATTTCAATATGAAATTAATATCAATGTCCAACATTGGATTAAATGGTAAAAATATATTTTAATTTCCCTTTAAAACCAATTAAAAAGATAATATATCCATATAAATAAATTATATTAAAAAGTACTTTTGAATTAAAATACAATATTTTTCACTATTCATTAAAAAATGAACTTTATCGCAAAAATTACAAAACATTGCACAAAGTAAATTTTGATGTCCCCATTCTAAATAAGGATTTTATTTTGTCAATTATAATGTATTAAAGTGACTAAAACTATATTTAAAAAGGGTTCTCCATTAAAAGGAGGTAAATCGGCGTTTTAATGTAAATTATGCTTAAAATTAGATTCATTCATATATTAAGCCTCTAACATTTATTGGATAAATATAAATACATGTATAATAATATTATATTTAGTTTTGTTAATTCCCACCAATAAAATGGCTAGGAGTTAATTACCATTGAAAATAATAATATTATATTATTAGTGTGCAACGTATGATTCCAAAGAAACTCGTTGTTGAGTATCAGGTATGCTATCGAATATAGAAACCCCTTTTAAGCTAAAATAATTATTTAATTCACAAATATTAATAAATATAAAAATTTCTTATTCTTAATTTACCTAGGATGTTACATCCTTCTCCCTTTTGGGAATTTCATCCTCACAATTTTAAAACTGGGCTTGGAAACTTCATTAAAAGCCCCACATCGGAAAGAGATTGAATTAAACTAGCACTTTAAAATAAATGAATAGAAGTAAAAAAAGGTTACCCGAGACAACAGATACTAGGATTCCATGAATACATGGATATGGAGGAGAAACCAAATCATCATGTTCTGATAGAGAGTGATAGAAAACATGTTTAGGAGAAATTTAACCACCAGAAAATCACAAACTCGTGATGAGTTAAACAGTCTTTGATTCCCAGTAGCAAAATTTAACGGAAAAAGTTTTTGTTTAATTTTTTTTTTATTTGAGGAATTTATTAATGAGACTATCCAATAACATAAGGAAATATACTTACATGTCATGTAGTCATTCATCTTTTACTATACTTCTAACACAAACTCATATTTTCTCCAAACAATGAATATTCAGGATGACTTTTTTTCATTAAGAGCGCTATAACCAAATTCGAGGGAATCACATAATCCACAAAAGATGAACGATATATTTCACATGTCTTTAAATATTAACTAAAAACAAAACGTTTAGTATAAGATCAGACAATCCCCTAAAATGATAAAATTTTACATAATGAAAAACTACTCTTAATCTCCAAAATTTATCTAACCAAACCCAATGTTCAACGAAGACCATTCGATAAACAAATTTTCAATAAAATTTTTTAATATAAACCAAACTAAGATTGAAACCCAAATATTTTAAGAATTTAATCACATAGTCTTCCAAGGTACAAATTAACATTTATCTCCAAATAACATCAGTTCCTCTGGAAGTCTCATATTGAAAAGTAATTAACCTAATCACATATCCACCATGATAGTTTAATAATTTCCATAGATAACCCAAAATCCAATTACTCTTGATTCATTGAATCGTCTAACTAAAAATAATTAGTCAAACTAACTAGGGACTTCAAGTAGGCTACTGGTAGGCGATGCGCCCTTGTTTCCCTTCGGTTGTGGGTTCGATTCCTGCAGCCTTGCCGGATGCGACGGGTTGTCACCCATCCTACGGGTTGTCCTTTTTATAAAACTAAAAAATAACCCTAACATGTTTTAACCTCAATGGTTTCCTTATACCTCTCATTTTCATCCAAATTCATTACGATCTCAACATCTTGATTCTTTAAGTCTCATTTCACCACTATAAGATAAAATAAAACGATACCCAAAATGAATAACAGCATACCTTGATCATGGATTCCACTCGGTTTCATTTTCATATTGTTCACATAGGTAGAAGTCCCATACATTAGAACAATGATTTAGAGATCCTTCAAAATCATTTGAATCCTCCATCCAAATACACCTTGTACAACATGGGTCATATGGGTGTTCACAGAAAAACAGTTTTGGAAAATAATCATGTATGACATATAATTACAAAACATCTGATAAAACATGATTTCTATAAAATAGTCGGACATAATTTGAGTTAAAACGTTCTATTATTGGTCCTTTTAAAATACCATAAGTATGTGATGATAGACTATATTTTAAAAGAAAATATAAAAAGGTTGTTCAAGGGTCTCCTTCCTCAGCACAATTTTTAAAATCATAATATGTTACAAATTCTTGTGATAAGGTAAAATATTTGAAAATACATTGATAATATTTACATTTCTTGAAAATATGAGAATATTGTGAAAATAGTATTTGTCTAAATGCAACCCTTGATCCACGATGATAACAAATTATAGTGGAGGTTTTTGATATCTCAAACAACTGCTTGCAAGTGAGTTGTATGCTAGAAAAATTTTCACAATCATCTGAACATGACTTTGCAATAATTATTGCAAGCATGTCATCAGGATGATATATGAATTTTGTTTGAGATCCTTCTCCTTCCATTCGTAACTGACTTTAGGTGACCTAAAAAAAGTTATAAAACAAGGATTTAACTGAAATAATAGATATAGGGACTAACCATGTGTCTAAAAAAATCATAATCCCTAAAGTTGTCTAAACCGACCTCTGATACCAAATATAAGGACCCGGCCTTAAACATTACATAATATTGAATTAAATGAATAATTCAAATTGAGGATCTTTTCAGGTTTAGAGATTTAGAGATTTAGTCCATAACTATTACATTACAACATGAATATTGCAATTAGACACTACTAGTCAGTACCCATTTTTTTCATAATATAAAAACTCTTAAAAAGAAACATGTCTAGATCCATGTTTTAGATAGCATGGATTTTCCTTGATCCCACCAATGACCCTATTCATCTTTAAGTCATGTGGAAAACATTTCAAAACATGGGATGAGCATAAAAGGCTCAGTAAGGGTTATAAAATAGTGAATGAAAACATTTTTTCATAAATACATACAAAACATGAACTTTTTTACTTACCACATGAAATAATAAGATTTATGAAAGGCACATAGAAATCATAAATCATAAAGGTAAATTTTTGCATCCATACCATACATACATTGTAGCTATCACAGCTTCATAGGGAGTTACTTTGGAAAACCAATCATAGTATATTCCCTAAATATTTTAGGAGAAACATTCACGTTTACCTCCGTCACGTTACCTAATGCATTGGAGAGCTATCTCGAGCTCACCTGCCCTACGTTTATCATGGAACCACCCATATACGTAAATAATGCCCAAGAACCATAACATGATCTTAACACATAAGATAAGCCTAAATGAAAGATATCATTTCCACATTGTAACAATAAAATATCATTTCATGATAATGAAATAATAAATTCATTCTCAAAATCATTTTCAATACCAAAATACGTAAAAAGAGTATTTGGTATTTATTTTTCCTTTTAAAAACATTCATTCTTGTTAAGGAAGCCAATGGTCAATTAATTCTCACGACGGGGGAAAGGTCGTTGTCACTGATTACGTTAAAGAAAAATTCCTTTTTTTCATTTAGTAAAATGCTTCGTAGAGAAAAGATTTATTTTGTATAGAATTAAAATTCAAAGGTTTTTATACATTGTATAAAAGAATGTCATGTATAAAAATAAAAAATCCTCAATGAAAGGAGATTGAGACGAAGTCCCATACCGATTTGGTAACATACAAAACATATGCCACATGAAATATGGTTCATAAAATGAAGATGTAAATACTCATAAATGATATTATATTACAAAAAGAGTACAATAATTGGTAGTACATACACCACACAAAGTAAATTGTGGCAAGTATATCATGAATCTCACGAGAATAAAAAGTGAGACGAAACCCTTTACCACTTTGTAATCAACTGAGTCATTTGACAAAAATTTAATAAC
This sequence comes from Viscum album, assembly GCA_963277665.1. Taxonomy (NCBI): domain Eukaryota; kingdom Viridiplantae; phylum Streptophyta; class Magnoliopsida; order Santalales; family Viscaceae; genus Viscum; species Viscum album. The sequence continues at coordinate 1,330,570,518 of OY728163.1, forward strand.
CACCAAATGAATAACAGAATACCATGAATATAATTAGAATCATGAAAATATATATAAAATGTCAGTACACAATACACCACATGAAAAGAAGAAGTGGCGAACAATGGAAATCTCATGGAATTAAAAGTGAGATAAGAAAATCCCTTACAAAAATTCGGCAACCTAACGGTGCCACTTAAAAATTCATTAAATAAATTGATGAGAGTTAGAGGGGGGTCTCTAATAATATGAAAATAAAAATTACAGTATGGTGAATATAAAATAATATCCTCCAACATAAGAATATGGAGCATAAATGAAATGACATAAAAGGGAGTACTTGAAAAGAATGAGAGGTCGGATCCCTTACCTCGTGCCCGACTTGACTCGATTGTTCATTAATCACCGGAATAATAAATCAAAATTAATTTATTCTTTCTTAAGAACCTTTTTCAAGTTTATTATTCATTTTATATTACTTATTACCATGTTATAAACATTATTTAATCATTTATGTTAATAATGTTCGTTTTGTAGATATTTGGTACGTGAGTCAAAAATGAACTTCTTATAATTACATGTTGTTCATGTGGTCAAAGGTTCATTATATCCAGAATGATATTCATGATTTATATATCATATATATAATATATATCCAGTATATACAAGTATTTATAATAGTAAATAACATTTAGAGGTAAGAAATTAAATGCACCATTCATGGAGACGGTAAGTCGTACGTACGCATGAACGCTACTTTCATTTCTATTTCTTATTTTAATGGAATTAAAACACAATGATACATAGGTATATTATAATTCCAGTATAATATCATATAAAATATCATTAAATCTATCATTTATACATCCCACATAGGGCATTAACGAGTCACATTACTTTAAGGGGGCGGTAGTCCGCACTTCCTCAAATGAGACTATCGTATTTACCCACCATGGAAACAATAATGAAATGCTATAAAAATGGAAGTACAGAAGCATAAAGAAATCATAAACATAATATACATCATATATAAATACAGTTCCATCATAATGGCCACCATGAGTGGCAGTAAGATGTAATTTAACAATCATCGTTTCCTGAGGCGTCAGTTTTCCATATACAGAAATATTAAGTTCTTCATCCATTAGATGGAGGTGTTTGTAAGTGTAGTTGGAATAATTCTTATAACAACATACAAGTATATTTAGGATACTGGTGTTATTACAAATTAAAGATATGAAAATATTTTAGGGGTTGGAGATGTAAAATAAAAGAAAACATTTTAAGAGAAACTGTTACCTTTAATTTTGGTAACTCCCTTTGGTTTGAACCAAAGGACTTCTTGAAGTGCTTTCTGCCTAAGGTGAGGATATTAGGAGGTGGAGAGGGATGTAGGGATCTTATTTGGACAGAGTATGGATGAGCCAAATGGTTTGAAGGTGTGAGTAATTGCATAGAAGTGGTCACTTTTTATAAGGGATAGGAGTGGTTCTTTAGGAAATTGTGAAAATATTATTTTATAATATAATGATATTCGATTTCTAATTGTCCAAAAATCATTATGGTCGAAGATACGATTACTCATAACCGGAATAAAATCATCCAATCATAATTGGACATGTTTTTGATAATATTTTAATCATTATATTCTTATTTATTTTAATCATTTATTAATGAGGTAAATACTGCATCATTATTGTTTCATAAATAATTTAATTTATTCGAGGTCTAAAAATTATAAAAAAGTACTATAATGTAGGAAATCTATTTATCTTTCCAATTATTATTTATAGTCGAAAATAGGACTTATATATCACCATATACTAATTAATTACTAAAATATTTTTGTTAATGTCAATTTTTCCTTTACATTAAATTAATTAATCTAAATTGTCATTTTCACTCCCAAGTGGATCAATGGGGTCCAAAAATCGGCCTAAAGATGCCCATGGTCGTTAATGACTCAAAAAATAATGTTAGGACAAGTGTTAATGTAATTTGTAATTTTTATAATATTCTTTTAACCTTGAATTACTCTATTTACCTTTAACCTCAGAAAATAAAAGTCAAATGATAATATTGACCAAAAATTATTTTCATCTTAATGAACCGCATTTTACTTATTTATAACAACCATGTATGTAGGATTTTTTAAATTAAATTTACAGAAGTGGTAAAATTACATTTAAATGAAAAATTCGGTTTTTTTAACTACCAATAAGTGGTGTCACTATTAATAAAAAATTGAAGTTTTTCAGAAAAATACCAAAAATTCAGCCTAAGCTATATTTGATATTCTGAATTCAAAAATGATGTATATTTTTGAAATTTCAAAACATATAAGTTCCATGAATTTATTTAGAAAGTAATTCCCAATTATAAAACAAATATCGTGTTTTTAAGAAACAATAACCATCAAAAGATTGAAACTTGTTTATGTCCAATTTCAAAGTGAAATTAATTCAAATGACCAAAATTTGATGAAATGGTAAAAATATATTTTAATTTCACTTTAAAAACAATTTAAATGATAATATATCCATATAAAAATTAGATTAAAAAGCACTTTTGAAATAAAATACAATATTTATCACTATTCATTAAAAATGAACTTTATCGGAAAAATTCCAAAAAATTTCACAAAGAAAATTTTGATGTCCCCATTCTAAAGAAGGATTTTATTTGGTCAATTATAATGTATTAAAGTGACTAAAACTATATTTAAAAAGGGTTCTCCATTAAAAGGCGTTAAATTGGCGTTTTAATGTAAATTATGCTTAAAATTAGATTCATTCATATATTAAGCCTATAATTTTTTTTGGATAAATATAAATACATGTATAATCATATTATAGTTAGTTTTTTTCATTCCCGCCAATACAATGGCTAGGAGTTAGCTACCGTGTAAAATAATAATATTATATTATTAGTGTGCAACGTAATATTCCATAGAAACCCATTGTTGCGTATCGGGTACGCTATTGAACATAGCAACCCCTTTTAAGCTAAAATTAATATTTAGTTCACAAATATTAATAAATATAAAAATCTCGTATTCTTCATTTACTTGGGATGTTACTATACGGTCTACCTCTAACATAAAATTACCCAAAGAATATGAGGGAAATATAGGTCCTATAATTCATCATAACCAATTTCCATGAACCATAAGAAAATCATGAATGAATAATACATCCATAATAATATATATATTAATTTTTTTAAAATAAAAGTGAATAAAGACTTTTAAAAAAAATACCTTTAAAAAATATTGAATAATTGAAGGGAGAATTTATATAATGGAGAGAATATATGTATACATTATAAATAAAAATAATAATATAAAATATTATAAAAATTCATTAAATATGTTTTCTTTGTACCACATAATTAATAAAGTATAAGGATAACCCAATTAATAGAAATTGGTAAAGAATTCCAATACAATGGGTTATTCTTACATCAATAGTGTTTAAGACTTGTATATAATGGTTAAAAGAGTGTAATAAATAATTTATAGAAACATATTAATTTTAATAATACCTTATGTTATCATTTAATAACATACTTCCGCCCATTTATTATTTATATTTTTTATCTTTAATGTTTCAAGTGTGTTGATTACATGGTTTTTATGGTGGTTCATAATGTATTTTCTTGGTGAGTAGAAGGGAAACATCATAAGAGGAATAAAATGGTATTAATATGTTTTTATAAAATTTAATGACACTATAAATCATTATTTTTCTAGATATATTAATGAATCATTAGATAAAACATAAATGATATTAATTTATATCATTCTGGTGGTTTTTGAAAATCATAAACTAGTATGGTAATATAATTTTATATTATGTATGTATGATAATTATAGATAATAAAATAGGTCATATAATAAAATATTAAATTTCTTTCTACCATAAAAATGGTTTTATAACAAGCCATTAAATAGGTCATGGAAATTGAGAACACATCGTCCATAATGTCAAAAAATTGACACAACAAGAATGATGTTTTAAATTTTATAATAAATGATAGAGGGAAAAAATATTAATCATGAATATTTGAAAAGAAGAAAAAAAAATTAGAATTTCTAATATAATGGATTTTTCTTGGCTCGTGATTAAGGGGATGTGAATAAAATTAAAGAAAATAAAAATAATTTAAATGAAAATAAAATAAATTGAAAGATTAATTTTACATCTAGAATTATATTACTTGAGAACCTTCATAAGGCCTATGGTTTTGGGCTTTTGGTGATACCAGCGGGTCTTGGATGTTGGGAAGAGAATTGGGATAATTATTTGGATGAATTTGGACAATGATGAATGACTTAGATGTGTGATGAGAATAAGGGGTGAGGGTGGTATTTAAAGTTTATGAGATGAGGTTTTTTATGATTATTAAATTCATTAGTTTATTATTTTGTCTTAAGACTATGTGTAGTTTGGTAATTATCACTAAATATATTAAAATAATCATGGAATGTATTATATTTTTGTACCTACTTAATTGATGATGTTAGGAATAATTTATTTATCATATAATGTTTATGTACTGTAAAATACCATGTTTTAATATTCAACAAAAATTGGGAGGGTTTTTAAAAAGTATCAAAAGAACACTTAAAAGATTTTTGACATGAAAATTTCAAAAATCAACTAAATTTTTTGAAAATAATTTTCTAAATATAAGAAATTTTACTTTAAATAAAAATCACAATTTATAAAAAAACATAAATTTTAAAAATATAAATAATTATTTAACACATTGAAAAATTAATTTAATTCTAATTAAAATATCTTTAAATAATATGAAAATAATAATAATTTATTAATCAATTTTATAAGAATATTTTTTCTTTAAAATCATTCAATTATTTATAAAATACTAATTTAATATTTTGGACTTATAAAAATAACAACACATTATTTATCAATTTTTTAAAATATTAATTATTCCATGATATAAATATACCACGATAAACTTATCAAAATCATAAATGTTATTTATACTCTTATTGGTGAGGTTTCTTTTCTGTAGGGAAAATTATTATTCTTAATTGTCATGTTAATATTATATGGTCATGATACTTTTCCATCTGAATAACTTCAATAATTTAAATAAATATCTATTATTTAATTATATATTTTTAATTAATTTAAATATTTTATTAAAGATTAAAATGAATTTAATTTATAAGTACAAGGAATTTTATATTATTCCAACCATCTTGAAATTGCATCCCTGTGGTATTTATTTACTTATTAAAAAATTGATGGTAATTTTTCCTCATATCATTTTTAGATTCCCACGTTGCTTCTTCAACCATTTGGTTTCCCCAAAATATTTTATCATGATGGATTTTCTTATTCCACAAAAAATGTTCTCTATAATAATGAATCAGAACTAGATTATCTTTATAAAACATTTATCGTCCAACTAAACTAATTTTATGTTCTAAATAATAGATTAATCTGGCACATGCATTCTCATCATAAAAACATTAAAAAATTATTTACATGATATAATGTTGGAGGTAAAGCTACATATTTGGCCACTGATACAATGTTCCCTATCATTTCATATGGTCTAATGAATCATGGAATTAGTTTCACATTGTTTACAAAACTCATAACACTTTTCCAATTAGAGTTTTTAAGGATAATATAATCACTTACTGTGAAAGAATAACATTTCATTCTATAATCTTCATGATTTTTTTGTCATCTCAGAACAATCCTCTTGTGATACTGCTTCATTTTCACATCGTTAGCCACTTCCTCTTCTAATTATCATCCCATTAACTTCATTGCTCTATCATCATCCCAAAATCTGGAGTTGGACCCCACTTTACAAATAATTCTTTAAAATATGCCATCTGTATACTATAATGAAAACATTTATAACATGAAAAATTTCAAAAATAATGATATATTATTCAAATTCACTAGTATTTCATTGAACAATATGTATGAATGTTCTCCAAGGTATGAATTATTTTCTCAGTCTATCCATCACATTATGGATGGAATGTAGTGAAAAAATTTAATTATGTTCCCCATGATAAGGCCATAAAAAAGTTAACAGTTAATATATAATCACATTTAGATACAATGGAATGATTAAATCCATTTAAGATGACAATATCATTGATAAACATTAGATAATGATGACATAGTACATATAATGGTAAGGAAATATAGACATTCAGTTAGTCGATCAACAATAACCCAAAATGCACTGTCACATTGAGAATTTTTGGCCAGTCCCACCAAGAAGTCTGTTGATATATTTTCTTATTTCAACATTAGGACAGAAGAAAACCTGAAGCATCCCCTTTGGAATTTGTCACATAAATTTATCCTTTCGAAATGCCAATAATTTATTGATAAAATATCTAATATATATTTTCATTCCATCTATCCAGTAACAATTTTGAAGGTCTCTATACATTTTTATATTATCATGTTAAACTGAAAATGGGAAAATTAGAGGTATTTCTTCATTTGAGAATCATAAGGAACACATAATATTTTTCCTAATCATTAATCACAATCTAAATCAACATTAAATAATATTAACTAAAAATTTTAATCCAATTATACAGTTTCCATTGACTCAAAGTAATCATTCTGTTCCTACAAACATTTTTCTATGAAAGGTTAATTCACTGACAGTAGAAACCAAATAGAGGAATTTCACACACCTAAAACATTCTATACATAATTCATCAAATCATTAATTAACGGTTCATTTTCCAAAGGTTAAATGGTTAATGTATCAATAGGTTTTTAATTCATGGAATCTGCCACATTGTTTTCTTTTCCCCGATGACAATTGATCGTGAAATTATAATCCTATATTATTTTAATCCACCATCTCTTAATCATGTTTAATTAAACTAAAATTATTATATACTTTAATCATTTATGGTCTGTATATATTTCACATTATTCTCTTTATAAATGATGCCTCTAAATTTTCCAGGTGAAAACCAGAGCTACTAATTCAAAATCATGTGAGGGAAATATTATCTCTTGAGGTTTCAGTGTTCTTGAATTTAAATCCATTACCTAATCATTTCACATCATGAAAAAACCATTTCCCTTTAATGAATCATAATTTTAGTTAAAAAAATTCCATTTCTAGCGGGTGGTTCGAAAACTAGTGTATTCTCCAATATCTTCCGCAAATCTTAAAAAAATCATCAAATTATTCTGTCCATATAATTTTTTTTACATATTGTGTTAACATAGTTATGAGGACATATAACTAGGAATTGTTTTCAACAAACCATCAGAAATAACCTGTTATTCCTAGAAATCTACCAATCTATATAACATTTGTAGGTCTTTTCCCTTAATTAACCTCTTTTTATAGCAAGTTGAAGTGTTATTACATACTTATTTACAATGTCCCCATGAATATAACTTTTTATTAAACCTTAAATAAAATTTCAAAATTTTCCATATGTATGTTTTTTTGAGAGATCACAAGATATTTATAAAATATTTTTCAGGATCCTCAAAATATTTTGAAAAGGCCAAAATATCCTTAATAAAAATACAAAAACATATCTTAATATTTATAGAATATTCTATTCATAGAATACATGAATATTGAATGGGAATTTGTTAAAACTAAGGGAATAAAAATATATAATGCCCATATCTAGTACAAAAAGTTGTTTTCAAGATGTCATCTTATGCCTCCTTCATATGATGGAACCCATATCTTTAGTTAATCATGGATAAGTATTGAGGTCCTTGGTAATGATCAAACAAGTCATCGATATGTGGATGACGATACTTATTCATGAGAGTAATGTTATTAAAATATCTATAATCAATTCAATTTCTCATGGAATCATTATTATTTTTTTACAAACAAAACAGGATCAACCTATGGTGAAGTTCATAGATAAATGAATCCTTTATCAGGAAATCCATGCAATTGATTTTTCAATTCAAGATTTTCCTCTTGAGCTAGTCGATAAGGGAGTGTTGAAATAGAATTGGAATCACGAACCATGTAAATAGTAAATTCAATGTCTCGATCATGTATAACACAGGGAAACTCATTTGAAAAAATATCAAGGTATTCATTTACAACCGGTACATCCGTAATATGAATAGTTCCCTTATTTTCAATAATATGTAAAATATAACATTAGTTTCTATAATTTTATAGTTTATTGCTTTCTATATATGTTATAAATTTTATATGTTTATCATTATACATACACTAAATCTCTTTCGAAAAAAATATTCTCTTAAGATTTATAATAATTCATTTAATGATAAATAGAAATCTAATCCATTCGCTAAATGAAATAAATCTTTACTATAGTTAATTCAAGAATTTTTGTGGGAAATTTATTTCCAAAAAAATGAATAGATGATTATTATAAATCTTTTTACAGTAATATATATTCATTGAGTTTTAATGATATGTTCAAATCCCATTTCATGAGGTGAAATTTCCAATTTACCAAAAAAAATTATCAGAATTAAAGATATGTGCAGACCCTATATCAAGTAAGACCTTACCAAAATTTGAGTAAACAAAAGAATTACCAGACAACGCTTTATTGAATGACATGATATTAGCTGAAATAGTTGTAAAGGATCCCACTGCACCTTTATACATATAATTTGATGTTTTTTATCAATCATATCTTTCATTGGGAAAATATTTTAATAACGATAAGCCTAATGATATTTAAAACACTTCATATATTTATTAATAGAATCGATCTTATGTTCATTTTCATTAAATTCATAGGCCATATATCAAAACATACCACATTGAAAACACTTTCTTATTTTATTATGGAATTCCGAAGGGTTATTTTTACAATAATTTCCAAATAACTGGAAATGAAACATTATTTACTTCACAGTTCATTGTTGATTCTTACACATCACTTTGCAATAAATAATATTTTTTTTCTTGTTTTAAAAAATAAATATGATAATAATGAACACAATTTATACCATATAATCACACTAGATAGTATTTTCATACAATTTGAATTAATGAGAAGCCAATGCCCTTCAATTTCCTACATTTAATCTTCAGTGAAAACAATTGATTTTTCCATCAAGATATTGAATTATATTTTGGGCATACCTTTAAAATAATCTATCATTTTCTTCATACATGGCCACTAAATTCTATTTATTTTTCTATAAATCAAGGAATTTATTTTCCATCCAATGTAATACCACATTAGAAATATATTTCTGAATGAACAGATTCATTATTTCATCCAATTCCAAGAAATCATCATCCTCTTTATCCTAAATATTCATTACTATTGAACAACACTTGTCATCTTCACCTTCAAAACAATATGTGTCCCGACTAATCGTTTGTTTATACAAACACCCAATTAACAATGATTTATTTTCAACCACATTAGTCTATACTTTAGACACCAGTGTGTTAGAATATCCACACACATTAGAAGGGTCTTACCTAATAAAATGATGTACTGTCATCATTTTCCATTCTGGCAGCTCTAGTGGTTCTCAGGAATAGATTCCTCCAACATTTATAGACTAATTCAAGAAATTCATTACTACCAAAAAAATTACCTTCCAATTCCCACAATTAATGGTTGTAAATTCATAATGCTATCAGCCTCTTGGTGATATCCCACATTAGATTCCCTATTTGTTCTACACAAAACCATTATGAACAATCATATATTTGATGAGGAAGCATGTATATCATCAAAATAAATATTATTTCAACATACAAATATTGTTAAAATAATTTATCATATTCTATTAACATAATACAAACCCCTATGGGTTTTTAAGCAATCCTCATATACCATCTATAAAGACCATGACCTAAAACACTACATAATCATCAATTTTAGTCAAGAACATACTTTCATTCACACTTCATATATTTTCTGGTTTATGGATTTATATAACTAGAAAATAATTAATTAATATCAACATATAAGAATATAATGTGGATACTACTATTAAATATCCATTTATTCCAATATATAAAACATTTAATATAAAACATGATTCTGTTGACAAATCTTCATAACATTTAACTTTAATTCCTTACAACATTTACACAAACAAATTACATGTGAAAAACAATTTAAAAATGGGATAAGAATAAAAATCATAGTAAGGGATATAAAAATAAAGAGGGAAACCATTAGTAGATGTCCAATTATAAATATGTGGAATCATTTAACCAAATACATACTTCCAACCCATTATGTATCAAATAGTTACTTTATTTAACCATGATATATCAATAAAAATTAAAATTTATAAATAGAATATTATTGATTCATGGTTAATTACTTATATAATATATTAAACATCATAAAAACTCTATGATATGTATCCCTAAATACTACGTTATAATGTTTCCAATGTGAAAACCTTAAAATGAACCCCTCTTGGCTACCTTATGTAGTAACTTTCATAGTTACACTTGGATTAACCAAACGATCAACCTCCAAAAAACATTTACCCATATAATGTGATGGATATATAGTTCCCACAAATTATTATAAAAAATTACAATTAAACATATCTTAATTATAAATGATTAATAATTTCATAAAAACATCCCTTCTTAATTTTATAAAATAAAAGTTGAAAAAAGAAATTTTAAATACAATTCCCATAAAAATATCATATAATTGACTTGAGAATTAATATTGTCAATAGAATATGATTATAAACTATAAATTAAAATTATAAAACATAATAAAATAAAATTTAGTAAACAAATAATTATAGTACCACCAAATTAATGTGATAGAAGGTTAACCCAATGAATATAAATTTAGTTATTAATTAATATACCTCGGGTTCATCTTACATTAAAATTGTTGAATCCTCCATTATAATGTAAAAACAAGTATCACTAATATTTTACAGAAACATATTCATTTTTACAACACCATATATGATAATTTTATGACAACATTCCACCCATTTATTAATAATACATTGTCATCACCATTGTTTTGGGTGTGTTCCTTATAGGGTTTCCATAGTCAGTTTGTAATCGATTTTCTTATCGAATCGAAGAGAAACTATAGTAGCTGATTGAAATGTTATTAATATGTTTACATAACATATAAGGAAACAAAAAATAATATTTTAATTTATGATGATGAATCATTAGATAAACTATTAATGATATTCATTTATTTCTTTTTTGGAGTTTTTCTATAATCAGGAAATAGTTTTGTTATATAAGTTAATATTTCTTATATATGTTAATTACAGAACATAAAATAATTTATATCAAAAAATTTAAAATATTTTCCTACAATTAAAATTTTATTAGGACCATCCATAAAGGGGATAAATGAAATTAAGAACACATCGACAACAATGTGAGTAAATCGAGACATTAGAGATTGTGTTTTTATTTTTTTTAATAATAATGACATGAGATGATTTATGTTGATGAATATTTCCATAAAAAATATAAAATTAAAGTGAAGAAATGATTCTAGAGTTTCCAAGCATCTTATATCAGGGAATTATATGTCATAATAAGGAAGAGTTTGAATATAAAACAAAATAAAATGAATGATGATTTTTATATCTTGAATTCTCCCCATTGTGAACCTCATTAAGGGTCCTTGTTTTGGAATTTTGGGGATATATGTTGGTACTAATCTTGGGGAATAGGCTTAGAAAGAATATTTGGTAGAATTTTTAAAATTATCAAATCACGAGAGGAGTGAGAAGAATAGGGGGTGAGGGTGGTAGTTATAGTAGAGGAGGGGTGGATTTTTTGATAAAATTTATCATTAGTTAATTTTTATAAGTCAAGACTATGAATAGTTACTGAATTTTCACTTAATATAACAAAATAATGAAGTTATTTTGTAGATTATGGTTCTTATTATAACATCCCAGGTAAATAAATAATATTAAATTTTAATTTTTATCAATATTTGTGAAATGTTAATATTACTTTAATGGGAATGTTATTCTCGATGGCGTACCCAATACGCAACAACAAGTTTCTTTGAAATCGTACGTTGCACACTAATAATATAATAATATTATAATATTTAAAGCCTAGCCGTTGTAATGGAGGGAATGAAAATAAATAACTAAAAAATTATTACATATGGTTGTTAATTTTTTTACACTTATCCAATAAATGTTAGAGGCATAAAATCCAAATGAATCCAATTTTAAGAATAAAAACTCTAATAATTTTAAAAGATTGTTTTACCGCCTTTTGATGGTGAACCTTTTTTAAATCTAACTATTGAAAATTTAAAAGCTCTATATGTCAAAATAAACTTATTCTTTATTATTGGGATATTTAAATTTACTGTTGTTAAATTTTTGGTATGTTTTTGACATTGTTCATTTTTTTGAATAGTAAAAAAATACGGCATTTTACATCAAAATTTCTTTTTCATCTAATTTAAATATATGGTTATATTATCTTTTTAATTGGTTTTAATGTTTAATTGGAATATATTTTTACAATTAAATTCAATGGTGTTTATTAGAATTAATTTCACATTGAAAATGGACATAAACAAGTGCCAAACTTTTCATAGATATTACATCCAAAAACACGCTATTTGTTTTAACAGTGGGAATATACTATATGATTTATTAATGAAACATAAATGTTTTTAATTTGGTAAAATGGACATCATTTCTGAATTTGAAATATAAAATTTAGCATAGGGTTAATTTTTTGTATTTTTCTGATAATGCTTTTTTTTAATGAATAGTGAAAATACAATTTTTAATTCAAAACTGCCTTTTCATCCAATTTATTTATATATTTAGATTGTAATTTTAATTGTTTTTAAGTTATAATTGAATTATTTTTTAATAAATTAATACAATTTTGTTCATTGGATGTAATTTCACTTTTCAATTGGATGTAAAAACAAGACAATCTTTTGATAAATTTTATTTCTTAAAAACATGCCTTCTGTTTTGACAACGAGATTTACTTTTAAATTAATTACTACAATTTATGTGTTTTGAATTTGATAAAATGGATTCCATATTTGGAATCAGAAAGTCCAAATTATGTAATTAATATTCTTTTGTTTTTGTACATTATGAATAGTAACGACATGAATTATCTTTAATTATCGTGATTAATTAGTAATCGGGTAATTAAGGGTAAGAAAATAATAACATAAAAATATAAAATGACCCAAAAATGTGTCCTAATGCTATTTGTGGTGTCTTTAAATACCCTGGGATTCCTTATTCCAACCTTGGGACCCCATGGAATCATTTTAGTGTGATATTGACCTTTTATCAAATTTTATTTAAAGAAAGGAAAATGTAACCAAAGTATGTAACACCTAAGTAAAATAATCTTAATTTTGTCTACATAAATGATATCATAGACTATAAATAGTAATTGGAAATCTAAAAATATTTCCTACATCATTGTATTTTTTCTATAATTTTTATACATTAACTAAATTAAATTATTTATGACATCATGATGATGCAGCGATTACCTAATTAATAAACGATTTAGTAAAATGAAAAGATAATGTAAACTCTAAGATTTACAGATGGAAAAAACTATTGGATGAGTATATTTCTAACCATTATCTCCTTAGCCTCGAAATATATCAATGTGGGACCTTTAAAATCCAAAACTCTTTTTAAAATAAAGTAACATTTTTCGACTTTCCATGAGTGCCCCTCCTCTCCTCTTATAAAAGGCCCCCACCTCTACCTCCTTACCCATACCAATAAAGCCTTTTGATCAGACAACCCCTGAAAATTTCATCTCTCAACATCCCTCTCTTCATCATTGAAGCCTCACCTTAGGCAGAAATCTCTTCAAGTAACCCTTTTGGATGAATCCAAAGGGAGTTACATGATTTAAAGGTAATGTCTTCTTGTATGTTCTTTTGTTTTATTTTTCTTCTCTAACCCCCTAAACACTTTTTTTAACAACACCAATATATTAAATATACTAGGATGTATTTATAATAAGGATTAGAGCTACACTTACACACACATCTGTATAATGGTTAAAGAACATAATGTTTCTGTGGATGGAAAATTACTGCCTCACGAAACGATGATTGATCAATATTTTTTTAAAACCATTAAAGGGGGCCATTATGATGTCACTGTATTTTATATATGATATATATGGTATTTATGTTTTATATATTCATATGTATTTATATTTAAATCATACCTTTATTCTTTTCATGTTGTGAAAATGCTATAATTTCATATGAGGAAGTGCAGACTACCACCCCCTCAAGTGATGTGACTCGTTCATGCAATGCATGGAATGTATAATGAATGAAATTAATGAACATATGTGACCTATATAACATATATATTATACTATAATTATAATATATATATCTCTCTAAATTATTTTAAATTCCATTAATATGACAAATAAATGAATGTAGCGTTGATGCGTACGTACGACCTACCGTCTCCAAGAATGAAGCATTTCATTTATTTTTGTCTAAAAATATTATTTAATAGTATAAAATGAGTATTTAATGGATATATATGATTTTTAAATCATTAATACTACTCTGGATATGATGTACTTATAACTAAATGGACGATTCTTTTCAAACAGGTTCATTTTTGACTCATGTTCCAAACATTGACCAAAACATTTGATATGAACTCACATAATTAACTAATTATTATAAAATTATAATATGTGATAGGAATTGAATAATAAAAGTTAAATGAGTACCTTAAAAATTATAACTTGACAAAATTTTATTATTCATGAATATAAAGAAATGAACAAGACAAGTCGGACTTGAGGTAAGGGATCTGACCTCTCTCTTTCTTTCCAAGTACCCTCTTTTATATCATTTCATTTATGATCCACGTTCTTATGTTGGAGGATGTTATATTATATTAACCATACTGTAATTTTTATTTTCATATGATGAGATACTCCCTCTTACTCTAATCAATTAATTTTTATAATTTTTAAGTGGCGCTGTTATGCTGCCGAATTTTCATAAGGGATCCTACCTCTCTCATTATTTTTAAGTACTCTTTTTATGTAACTTACTTTAAGATATTCTTTATTATGATGGGGGATGTTATTTTATATTACTCTTACTATAAATTTTATGTTAATATGATTAGAGACCCTATTTTATCTCATAAATCCATTATTGGATGTTTTATGTGGCGCCGTTAGGCTGCCGAATTTTCATAAGGGTATTTTCATCTCACTTTTTATTCCCGTGAGATTCATGCTATATTTTACACTATTTCATTTTGTGTGGTGTATATACTGCCAATTATTTAACTATTTGTATAATATAATTTCATTTATGGGTAGTTACATCTTCATTTTTTGACCCTTCTTTCATGGGGTGTACGTTTTGAAAGTTGCCCAAATCGGTAAGGGAACCTTTCACACTCCTCTTTTATGAATATTTATTTTGTTATGTCTTTTAATTTACATCTATTTATGTTGGAATACGTTCTTATATATCCTTATTGATGTAAATTTTATGTCCAAGTGATGAGATACCATTTTCTCTCTCATCAAAAAATATTATGAATTTTAATGTGATGCCTTTAGGCTGTCGAATTTTACCAAGGGAACTTTTTAACACAATTTCGATTTCTTTGGGTTCAACATGTAGTTATTGAATATGTCATCCTTTGAATATGTGTGAATGACCTTTTATTGTTTTACAATTAATATCCACTTATATTGGGTGTATTTATATTTGACACACATAATTATGAGATTGATTTATCCTTAATTTAAGGACACCTTCTTTATAAGGGATTTCACCTCATTTTAAATTTCTATTGATACTTTATTGTTGTTATGCACCAATTAACTCTTATATGGTGTATATACTATCCTTTGGAATATTATATCATGAATTCCTTTATTCTCATGATATTATAATGTTCTGATTACATGTTATTCCTCAATTAGTGTATTCAAGTGTCACTCATTTTGTTAAAAACCCTTTAACTAAAATATCGTTTTAAATGCTTTAATTATTTATTCTTATAAATATATCTCATTAAAATCCATGTTTTCGAAAAAAAATTAATGATTTATTTATATGGATATTAATGTTTTAAAATGTTAAAAGCTTCAAAGTGGTATCGGAAACATTTGATTCAAAAATCTCTTTATTAAATGTCTTAAATGATTTTGAAAATGGTTTTTAGAATGGATTCATTATTTCAATATCTTAAAATGTTATATTGTTATTACAATGTGGGAATTTTATCTTAACTTTGTTCTTAAGTTATGTTCTATGATTATTTAATGGTTCTTGGGAATTGTTTATGAATATGGGTGGTTTCGTGATAAACTATGGGCGGGTGAGCTCGATATAGCTCTCCAATGCTTTGGGTAACGTGAAGGAGTTAAACGTTAAGGTTTCTCCGAAGAGATTTAGGGAATATATAGTGATGGGTATTCCAAACGTAAACATATGGGTTACTACCTACGTAAGAATGTTATTAATTCCTCAATTTACCTTCATGTCTTATGATTTCTATGAGTTATTCGTAAATCTTATGATTTCATGAGGTATGTTAAAGTGCTTAGGTTTTATGAGTAAAGTATGATTTTATTGATTCTTTTGTATAATTGGACTGATGTTTTCATTTAGTATTTTGATAACCCTTACTGAGCTTTTTATGCTCATCCCGTATTTTTTAAATGCATTTCATAGGACATAATGTTGAATAGGGTCAAGGATGGGATCAAGGAAATGTCATGCTGTCTAAAACAAGGAACTAGACATGACTCTTTTGTTCGAGAGTATTTTTTTGTGAAAAAATGGAAGCTGAGTAGATGATTATACTTTGTAAACTTTGAGATGTAATAATTATGCAATAATTTTCTAAAACACTAAACCTGAAAATATCCTCAATGTGAGTTATTCATTTAATTCAATAATAAGAAATGTTTAAGGCATGGTCCTTATAGTTGGTATCAGAGGTCAGTTTAGATAACTTTAGAGGTTAGGGTGATATCTGGGTGTAGGTAATGGATCCCATATAACCAAGAAGGTTATTAACATGTGGAAACTTTTAGAGGGTTATGGAAAAATAGGTTGATTGGATAAAAAAACCTAAAAAATGGATGTTGATGGATTAGAGTAATACAAATGTTTTTATGTTATCTATAAAGGATTTTTTTTCATTTCATGTTTACGTGTTGATTCATTTTGGAAGATTAAGGATAAATTTTCACTATGGAAGGAAAGAGATCTTGCACAACGTTCTTATCCCACCTCGATGATTTTATCATCACTATTATGGGAATAGATTGTTCAAATGATGTTGAAAGCTTGTTGAGTACTCAAATCACCTACAAGAAATGGTTTGAGCTATCCAACACCTACTCATTTCTAAAACAATTTTATGGGTCATGGTATCTTTTTCATATGATTTCAAGATATCAAATTTTCCATTTCTATAGAAAATTTAAACTAAAGAATTGGATTTAACAATTAAATTTTGAATGTATGACAACATGCCGAAAGATAAAGGAAACATCTCAAAGATCATGGTACCTAGATTCAGGGTATGATTTAATTTTCCTATCCTTAAATAATGAAGCATCATTGGATTTATATTTATAAATAATAAGGATATTCGATCTGTAGGAATGTTGTATTATGAAATAAGGTGGAAATGCATAGTTAATGGATCATGAAGAATGTTGAATGAGTAAGATTTCAACATATAAGGGATTCAAGAGTTATGGTAGATTTTTGGATGGTGAAATTCTTAAATTAATTAAGTCTCTTTTAATGATGGGGTTAGATTAAAAGACTTTTTAGAGTATACGTAACCCATATGTTTGATATATGAACATATTATTCAAGGAATAATTATCCTTTCTGTTGTGTATATAGTTATAGAAAACCATTTTGGTTTATATGATCCTTGAATTTGAGGCAATTACTAGTTAATACATTTTTGGCTGCAAAATGGAAGTTATTAGATAACCTTTCTGGTTAAAATATGTAATGGTTTTTTTATGATTTTAACACTTTTGGGGTAATGTTTTAAGAATTATATAGTTTTCGAAAAATGACAACATGCATACCGTGTGACAACCCATCGCGTCGGACAAAGCTGCAGGAATCAAACCCACAACCAAAGTGCAACTGATATTTATCACCTACCACTGGACTACATGAAGTCCCTAGTTAGTTTAAATGATTATTTTTAGTTGGATGATTTTATGAATTAAGAGTATGTTGATTTTTGCTTATCAATGGAAATTATTAGCCTATCATGGAGTATATGTGATTAGGTTAATTACTTTTCATTATGAGATTGTAAGAGTAACTGATATTATTTTAGAGAAAAATGTTAAGATTTATCATATGAGACAATGTGATTAAATACTTCCGAGATTTTGGTTTCAATCATAGTTTGGTTTACTTTGAATATTTTTATGGATAGATGTTTATTGAATGGTCTTTGTTGAACATTGGGTTTTTTGTGACAAATTTTGGAGATTATGAGTATTATTTCTATTTTTTTTAAAAATATCATTTTTGGGTATTATCGGATCTCGTACTAAACTTTTTGGATTGGTTTTGGTTGAGATCTAAAGACATGGAAAATATATAATTCTCTTTTGTGGATTAGGATATTCTCATGAAGTTTATTATAGTACTCTTAATGCGAACTAGGGTTCCTAAATACTCATCTTTTGGAGAAAATATGAGTTTGATTAAGGAATCTAGTAAAATTTGAAAGTCTACGTGACAAGTAAGTATGTTTCATTATGATTTAGTTAAGCTCAAAAATAAATTACTCAATGAAAAGTAACATAAAACAAAAACTTTTTCTGTTAACATTTCCTACTGGGGAATCGAATACCGTTTAACCCATCAAAAGTTTGTGATTTTCTTGTGGTTAACTTTCTCCTATACATGTTTACTATCACTCTCCATCAGAACATGACCATTGGTTATCTCATACATATCCATATTTTCTACTTGTAATCCTAGTATGGGTTAAATCAGGTGACCTTTGTACTTCTCTTCCTTTCTTTTAAAGTGATAGTTTTACTGACTCTGGTTCCGATGTGGGACTTTCAATGAAGTTTCAAAGCCCAATTTTGAAATTGTGAGGACACAATTCCCAAAAGGGGGGAAGGATGTAACATCCCAGGTAAATAAAGAATATTACATTCTAAATTTTATCAATATTTGTGAATATAATTTTAATATTACTTTAATGAGAATGTTATGCTCGATGGCGTACCCAATACGCAACAACGAGTTTCATTGAAATCTTACGTTGCACACTAATAATATAATAATATTATAATAGTTAATGCCTAGCCGTTGTAATGGAAGGAATGAACAGAAATAACTACAATATGATTACATATGTTTGGTTAAATATTTTTACACTTATCCAATAAATTTTAGAGGCTTAAAATCCAAATGAATCCAATTTTAAGAATAAATACTCTAATATATTTAAAAGATTGTTTTAACGCCTTTTGATGGTGAATCATTTTTAAATCTAACTTTTTTTAATTTTACAAGCTCTATTTTTCAATATAAAATTATTCTTTATGATTGGGACATTGAAATTTACTTTGGTTAAATTTTTGGTATGTTTCTGACATTGTTCATTTTTTTGAATTGTAAAAAAATACTGCATTTTACATCAAAACTGATTTTTATATAATTTAAATATATGGTAAGGTTATCTTATTAATTGGTTTTAATGTTTAATTAGAATATATTTTTACAATTTAATTCAATGGTGGTCATTAGATTAAATTTCACTTTGAAAATGGACATAAACAACTGCCAAACTTTTCATAGATATTGCTTCCAAAAAACCTTCTATTTGTTTTGACAGCGGGAATTAACTATATGATTTATTAATGAAACTTATATGTTTTTAGTTTTCTAAAATGGAAATCATTTCTGAATATGAAATATCAAATATATCTTAGGGTTTATTTTTTGTATTTTTATGATAACGCTTTTTTTTATGAATAGTGAAAAATACAGTTTTTAATTCAAAACTGCCTTTTCATCCAATTTATTTATATATTTAGATTGTAATTTTAATTTTGTTAAAGTATAATTTAATTATGTTTTTATAAAATAATAAAATGTTGTTCATTGGAAGTAATTTCACTTTTCAATTGGATGTAAAAACAAGTCAATCTTTTGATAAATTTTACTTCTTAAAAACCCGTCATTTGTTTTGACAACGAGATTTACTTTTAAATTAATTACAACAGTTTATGTGTTTTTAATTTGATAAATGGAATCCATATTTGGAATCAGAAGGTCCAAAATATGTAATTAAGACTATTTTGTTTTTTGACATTATGAATAGTAAAAATAGTAATTCTCTTTAATTATCGTGTTTAATTAGTAATCGGGTAATTAAAGGTAAGAAAATAATATCATAAAAATATAAAATGACCCCAAAATGTGTCCTAATACTATTGGCGGTGTCTTGGTGGACCATTGGATTCCTTGTTCCAACTTTGGGACCCCATGTAATCACTTTAGTGTGATAGTGACCTTTTATCATATTTTTTTAAAGAAAGGAAAATGTAACCAAAGTATGTAACACCTAAGTAAAATAATTTTAATTTTTTCTAAATAAACAATATCTTAGACTATAAATAGCCATTATAAATCTAAAAATATTTTCTATATCATAGTATTTTTTTATAATTTTTATACATTAAATAAATTAAATTATTTATGACATCAAGATGATGCAGTGATTACCTCATTAATGAATGATTTAAATAAAATGAAAAGATAATGTAAAATCTATGACTTACACTTGGAAAAAACATATTGTATGAGTATATTTCGAACCCTTATCACCTTATCCTCGAAATATATCAATGTGGGACCTTTAAAATCCGAAACTATATTTAAAATAAAGTAAAATTTCATGACATTCCATGAGTGCCCCTCCTCTCCTCTTATAAGAGGCCCCCACCACTACCTCCTTACCCATACCTCTCAAGCCTTTGGCTTGGCCAAACCCTGCCCATTTTATCTCTACACATCCCTCTCTTCATCATTGAAGCCTCACCTTAGGCATAATTCTCTTCAAGTAACCATTTTGGATCCATCCAAAGGGAGTTACACGATTTAAAGGTAATGTCTTCTCATATGTTCTTTTGTTTTATTTTGCTTCTCCAACCCCCTAAATTATTCTTTTGTAACAACAATATTATATTCAATATACTAGGATGTTTTTACAAGAATGATTAGAGCTACACTTACACACACATCCATCTAATGGTTAAATAACACACTGTTTCTGTGGATGGTGAATTACTGCCTCACGAAACGATGATTGTTCAATATTCTTTTAACACATTTAAAGGTGGGCATTATGAGGTAACTGTATTTTATATATGATATATATGATATTAATGATTTATATATGATTCTGTTTTTTATATTTAAATAATACCTTTATTCTTTGCATGTTGTGAAAATTCGATAATTTCATATGAGGAAGTGCGGACTACCGTCCCCTCAAGTGATGTGACTCGTTCATGCAATACATGGGATGTATAAAAATTGAAATTAATGAACATATCTGACCTATATAAAATATATATTATACTGTAATTATAATATATATATATATATATCTCTCAATTATTTTTAATTCCATTAATATGACAAAGAAATGAATGTAGCGTTCATGCATACGTACAACCTACCATCTCCATGAACGATGCCTTTCATTTCTTTTTATCTCCAAATGTTATTGAACATTATAAAATGAATATTTACTGGATATATATGATATTTAAATCTTTAGTACTTTTCTGGAGATGATGTACTTATAACTACATGGATGATTCATTTCAAACAAGTTCATTTTTGACTCATGTACCAAACATCGACAAAATAATTTGATATGAACTCACATAATAAACTAATTATTATAACATTATAATATGTGATATGAATTGAATAATAAAATTTATAGGAGGTCCTTAAGAAATTATAAATTGAAAAAAGTTTATTATTCAGGAATATAAAAAACAAACAAGACAAGTCGGACTCGAGGTAAGAGATCTGGTCTCTCTCTTTCTTTCCAAGTATCCTGTTTTTTTTCATTTCATTTATGATCCATGTTATTATGTTGGAGGATGTTATATTATATTAACCATAATTTAATTTTTATTTTAATATAATGAGATACTACCTCTTACTCTCATCAATTCATTTTTAGAATTTTTATGTTGCGTCGTTAGGCTGCCGACTTTTCGTAAGGAATCCTACCTCTCTCTTTATTTTTACGTACTCTATTTTTGTAACATTATTTAAGCTCCTATTTCTTATGTTGGGGGATGTTATTTTATATTACTCTTGATTTAAATTTTATTTTAATATGATGAGAGACCATATTTTCTCTCATAAATGGATTTTTGGATGTTTTATGTGGCGCCGTTAGGCTGCTGAATTTCCATAAGGGGATTTTCATCCCAATTTTTCTTCCCGTGAGATTCATTCTACATTTTCCACTATTTACTTTGGGTGGTGTATTTACTGCCCATAATTTTACTATTTGTATAATATAATATCATTTATGGGTAGTTACATCTTTATTGTAAGACCCTTCTTTCATTGGGTGTATGTTTTGAAAGTTGCCTAAATCGGTTAGGGAACATTTCACACTCCTCTTTTAAAAAGAATTATTTTGTTATGTCTTTTAATTTACATCTTTTTATGATGGGATATGTTCATCTATATCTGTATTGATGTAAATTTTATGTCCAAGTGATGAGTTATGATTTTCTCTCTCATCAAATAATTTTATGAATTTTAAAGTGACGTCTTTAGGCTGTCGAAATTTACCTAGGTAAGTATTTAACCCAATTTCGATTTCTTGGGGTTCAACATGTAGTTATTAAATATGTAATCCTTTGAATACGTGTAAAGGAACTTTGATTGTTTTACACTTAATATCCAATTATATTGTGTGTATTTATATTTGTCTCACATAATTATGATATTGATTTATTTTTAATTTTAGGATACCTTCTTTATAAGGGATTTCATCTCATTTGACATTTCTATTGAGACATCATTGTTGTTATGCACCAATTCACTCTTATATGGTAAATATACTGTCCTTTGGAATATTATATAATTAATCCTTTTATTCTCATGACATTATAAAGTTCAGATTAAATGTTATTCCTCAATTATTGTATTCATGTGTCTCTCATTCTGTTAAAAACCCTTTAACTAAAATATCGTTTTAAATGTTTTAATGATTTATTCTTATAAATATTTCTCATTAATATTCATGTTTTCAAAATTATTTTACATATTTATTTATATGCATATTAATGTTTTAAAATGTTAAAATCTTCAATGTGGTACGGGACACATTGATTCAAAAATCTCTTTATTAAATGTTTTAAATGGTTTTGAAAATGGTTTTTAGAATGGATTATTTATTTCAATATCTTAAAATGTTATATTGTTATTTCAATGTGGGAATGTTGTCTTTATTTTGTTCTTAAGTTATGTTCTATGATTATTTAATGGTTCTTGGGCATTGTTTATGAATACGGGTGGTTACGTGATAAACTATGGGCGGGTGAGCCCGATATAGCTCTCCAATGCATTGGGTATCGTGAAGGAGTTAAACATTATGGTTTCTCTGAAGAGATTTAGGGAATATACTGTGATGGGTATTCCAAACGTAACCATGAGGGTTACTCCTTTCATAATAATGATAAGAATATCTCAAGTTACCTTTATATATTATGGCTTCTATGAGTTATTCGTAAATCTTATGATTTCATGAGGTATATTAAAGTGATTATGTTTTATGAGTAAAGTATGATTTGATTGATTCTTATGTATACTTCGACTGATGTTTTCTTTTTGTATTTTCATAACCCTTACTGAGTTATTTATGCTCATCCGAATTTTTTTTAAATGTTTTTCACAGGACATAATGTTGAATAGTGTCAAGGATGGGATCAAGGAAATGTCAGGCTGTCTAAAACATGGAACTAGACATGACTCATTTGATCAAGAGTTGTCATTTTTGTGAAAAAATGGAAGCTGAGTAGATGTGTCTACTTTGTAACATTTGAGATGTAATAGTTATGTCCTAATTCCCTAAAACTCTAATCCTGAAAATATCCTCAATGTGAGTTATTCATTTAATTCAATAATAAGTAATGTTTAAGTCTTGGTCCTTATACGTATATCATTCTTGAGGTTAGTAAAAGTTTATTCATCTTATAATGTATATATACTCTAAATTACAGTATTTTAATATACACCAAGAATTCAAGTATTTCAGGAAATTTTAATATTTACCCCCAACAATGTTTTTATGTATAGAATTCAAAAATGAAAACTATTTTTCCAAAATAATTCTATAAACTTTGAAAATTTAATTTTTAATTAAAATCACAATTTACTCAAAAAATAAATTTTTAAATATTATAACTACACATATATAAAAATTGACAATTACTTGAAGACTCATAAAGTTTTCTTATAATAATAAGAAATAAAATAATAATTTATTAACCTATTTTATGAAACTAAATTTTATTTTAAATCATTAAAATAATTATAAAATTAAAATTAAATATTTATGACTAAAAAATATACCAACTATTAATTTATCATCATTAAAAAATTTATTGAATTATTCCATGATATAAATCTGTCAATATTAAACATTCCAGA
Organism: Viscum album; assembly: GCA_963277665.1. Classification (NCBI taxonomy): domain Eukaryota; kingdom Viridiplantae; phylum Streptophyta; class Magnoliopsida; order Santalales; family Viscaceae; genus Viscum; species Viscum album. The sequence goes on from OY728163.1 coordinate 1,330,595,245, forward strand.
TAAATATATTTTATATATACTCTCAAAGGCAAGGTTACTATTCGATTGGCCAATTTACTATCAGTAATTGTGATGTTACAATTCACATGGTGATGTTAGTATTCCATTAGTAAAAAATCCTCAATTTGTATAGATATAAATTATTTTCTTATAAATTTATAATGAATTTAAATATTGAATTCCAAAATGAAAAGAAAAAGATTTTATAAGTACCTATGCTTTTTCATATAATTATTCTTTGATGTGATAAACCCACACCTTAACAATAAATTTTTTTCAAGACCCATGTCCATTTTTGATGAGATAGTTTTACGTTAAATAAAAAATTCTTTTAGTCATCCATTTCATATAGATTGAATGAAAACTAAAATAAATATAGTTGAATTGAGAAGCATAATTATTCTTTTGGAAATTGTGATAAATTAAATAATAAAAAGATAAACACTATTTTCTGTGTGTAACATCATATATTGTAAATGAGGTTTGGGGGGTTGTTTCAAGTGTAGATTTAACATTCAAAAAGATCATGGTCGATGTGGAATGAGAGATAATTTCTTTGTTATTTGATTCCATTTCAATGAGCATGGAATCTATTAAAATCTATTCAATATGTATCAAGGTAATCATATTTAGAAGAGGCTAAGGGTGAATTATTGATCATATTAAATTATAATTATTCAATTACATTTATATTTTTTTTATTTTAGATGTTATATTGAACATAAAATAAATGATATTAGTTATATCACTTGATTTCTTCTTTTTTAAATCATTTGTTGATTTCAGGTTTTTTAAATTGATATTGCATTTTATTATATAAATTCAAAAGTTTTATGAATTAAAACTTATGATTCCATAAAAATAAAAATAAAATAATTTCGTGGTTGAAAAAAAATATTTATTCAATTATATTCCCATGATATCTTTTGTTTAGTCTGTTTTAGAATTAACAAAATAATTTATATATTAAAATGTAAACATTTTATTTAATTAGACATTATCCCACATAAAACAAATTATACACTTACTTCATTTAACACCATAATTACATATGTAGAGTTGGTCTAAATAATAACTACCACACATCTATAGTAACTGTGAAACTAATTGGGATATGTGGGATGACTAAAAAAAATTATTTAGGAGAATAAATTTTGGAGAAAATCTATTAGGACTTTAATATTCATGAAAAAACTTAAGAATTTTATCCTATAATCAATAAACACTTACAATATATACAGAATACATTTAAGAGTGGAATCAATGATTTTTATCAAAAAGGTCTATACTAATATATTGGGATAAATAATTAAGTAACTAATCATGAATGATACTATTTATATCATATTCATATTGCGCATAATTTCTTTAATCATTTATAATGAAATAACCATAACGATTTTTCTCAACCATTTTCCCTAGAAAATAATTTATTACCAAATGGATTGGTGAGAGACATCATATACACCAATAATAATATACACTATTAATGGACAATAACATGAATTAAATACACATTAAGTTTCATATCACTATAAAATACATATGTATATATGTTTCAACCCACTTGATCAAGAATTTATAGTTTTCCCATAAAGAGATATTGATTTTAAATGAATGGTTAATCCAATTATCTATTTTAAAGAAACATAGTATAATGCATATAATAATTATAATGGTAAAAAATTATGGATAAATATTCAATGAAATAATTCTATTATGGGATTTATAATAATAGAAATATGATATTTAAAATTTCAAATTTTATGACTATTTCCATACATTAAGCAATAAATACCCTAAAACAGAAACTACCCACATGTATTAGAAAATTATATTAATTAAAAAAATTATTAATAAATTTTTTATATTCATTCCAATATTATTATTATAATTTATTTTTTTATCTTGTAGAATAATTTTCCCCTAATTTTCCTGGTTCAATTTTGTTATTATGAAGTCATTTATTTCATATTCTAGAATATATTTATAGTAAAATGGTAATAGTTCTTATTAATTATCCAATGTTTACATATTTTAGAGAAGTTATAGGTAATTATTTCTATATAAATCATCAAAAAATTTTGTTCAATAGCTTATTATATATTTTTTATTCTGTGAGTTATACTTTAACATCATGTTTTTACAATAAAAATAATGATGATAGTTTCATTTTAATTTTTTTTATGTCAGATATGTTATATTTAATGAATCATAATGATTAAATAATATTAATATTAATATTATATTAAAATATTAAATCATTTTTATGAAATTCCATGAAGGATTTATTTTTAAAGACATACTCATTTTCAAAAGCATCTAAAAAATACATCAACATGCAATGTTTTTTGAAAATATTTAAATAAAATGAAACCCTAATGAAGATTTGAGTATAGTAAAAAAATATTGTAAATGAAGTTATTGGATAATGTTGTTTTTTAATATTTCTTATATTATTTGAATGAGAATGAGAATAATTGGAATGAAAATATAATCCTTAAAAAAAATCATTTTTTCAACATAGTGGTGGACTTTAGAAAGCTGTTATGTATGATGTAATAATTGATATAGAAAAATTAATGGTTAATAAATATTCCAAAACCCTGGTAATTAAATTATGTATTTCTTTAATTTATATATTCTAAAATAGTTCAACATTTTTACTTTTAAATAATAAATTGGGGAGATGAGTGGAAACACTTAAATTGGCATTTGAATTGCGTATATATTTTAGAATATATCCATAAAATAAAGAAAAATATAAATAAAATAAACTTTTAAATATAAAAATTAATTTATATCAATGTATTTTTTATAATTTAGAGAAAATAATTAACATGATATGTTTTTTCAAGTGGTTATTATAATTTCTCTTTATGTTATAAATAAGATAGTGTTTTTAAAAATAATTATCCAATAATGTTAAATAATATAATATTAATTTTTATAATTTGTATGAAATCGAAAACATATGAAATTATAGACCATTAGTCAATAATAAATTTATTTTTAAAATTTTTTATATTTTCAAACACTAAACACATTCTAAACCTACATTCATTATAATTAATTTATTTTTTAATTAAAAATATTTACAAAACATAGAATATTATATTAAAAATATAAACTATAAAATAATAATCATATTAATCACCAAAAATTTATCTTAACTCAAATTCAGCTAATTATTATCTCTGTAAATATTTTTAATCAAAAAACATTTATTTTTCTCATCCTTTCCAAAGTGTTGTTTCAAAATTATGTAATAAATTTTTATAGTTATAATACATAATCAAATTTAAAATAAGTCAATGTAATAATTTTAGATGATTCTTCAAAAAATTTATCATTTATAACAATTTTTTTTATATATGTAATCTCATAATTTTCATGAATTTTTTTTTCATTTCCTATATAGTGGAAAAGTGGGGTAAATATTAACACAAATATAATGTTAAATAATATAAACAATTAAAAATATATTTCAATATAAATTAATATTAACCTATTTTGTGTCATTGATTGATGATAATATTAGAGAGAGTTTAATTTGGATCATATAGGGGATTGAATGAGGAGCTTAGGATAATTATCCATCAATATATTATCTGAGTTATGAATTCCAATGGTTTCACCAGCTTCTATTTCTGTGTGGGGGTGGACCACATGATGAAGATAATTATATAACATAAGTGAATAACAACTCGGTGTGGTATGAGAGATCCCTCATTCAGAGGGTAAATATGGAAAAGTACACCCTCGTAGGATTCGATAAGTGATAGTGGGATGTATAGGTATAGTAAGAGACACGTGAGGGGCTATTTTGGGAGGTCATCGAGGCCAGATTAATTGATCCCCTGTTCCATGATATGATGAGGGTAGAACGAGACGATGAGTTAATTAGCTTATGGTATAGTGATACGTTTGTCATGGACTATGCAATTACATTCGACAACATTTCTCAATTCACTATTAGTATAGAGAGTGATGACACCTCAAATATGAGTCTATTTGAAGATTCTTTTCAAAACACTATCTTGGAGAATGTAAATATATACATGTAATCCTAATTCCTAGAGGTGGTGAAAAATGTTCTATATTAGGAGGGATGTTTGATAGATCAGTCTTACTTGAGCTATGTGATAACATTAGGTGATGTTGTAGGTGATGAATTAGATAGTCAGATGTGGGACATAGAGGAGTTCTGGTAGGGTAGTTAGGAAAGGGACTCAAGAATACCATTGAGGAGTGGGACTCTGATGATGTGATTCTAGTGCTGGACGATGAGATATGTGCAGATTAAGTGTGATCAGGAACTAAAGCAGTGATGAGCATACATCTAGGTCAATAATCTTGAGATGTTTTGTAGTAATACATATTAAATAGCTAGTATCTATGGACTAGGGTCGTATCAGGTATTCGAGGATAGACATGGAGTGGTAAATGTAGATGGTAGATGAGATTAAGCTGGAGATAGAGGTCATTGAAGAGACCGTGTGACCCAGTTGTGTGGTCAATGGCAGGTGGAAGTCACAACATCATTGGGAGGAAAGATTATAGGTTTCTATGCTTCAAAAATACACATTAGAGTTTATAGCTATAGGGATGTTAGAGTATTATAATATTATTAGAGGTCTTCCATGATAATGGTAAGGATGTTTTTTTATTTTAGTATTGAATTTTTGTTCGCATGTCATGTTTTGGATTAATGAGGTGCAGGAGATGAAATTTAGGACTAACTAGTTATTTATTAGTTATTTGGAATTAGTTTAGATTCATGACATATATACATATATTAAGTGGGTGAGAGAAGGATTATTTATGGGAATCAATGTAGGGTGTTTTGACTTAAGATTTGTTGGAATTTCAGAATCGAAGCGATTAATGATCCTATGGGGTTTAGATGTATCATGTGTATTTGGGAATATGTTTAGATAAGGGACCTTAAAGGTCCCATGTGTGACCTAGGCTCAGGTTGATCATCTTAGGATATGTAGGAATTGATAGGTTCAAGGGGCGAAACATGCAGAATTTCAGCATCAAATGAAGTGATGGTGTGATTATGTGACATGGGTGCACATTGAGTCTATGGTGGGTTTGAGGAAAATCAATATTTTGTGTTTTGGGTCATTACACAACCATTTTAGGATACTCATATGGCTATATGTTCCATGAGGTATTTGTAATGTGAATTAATGATTAATGTAGAATGGGATAATGTCCAATAGATTTGTATATCAAGTGTCATCTCTTACTAATGTTTGATTTCACATAGACAATCTATGTTAAGGTGTGGATATTTTAATGTCCTAGGATTTTGGAGTGGGTATAATTCATCACTCAATTTTAATTTTTTGAGTTTTATGGTAGGACTAACTCATTTATTTTTATTCATAATTTAATTATGGGAATTTTTTAACCCAAGTAATTATTTTTTAATGGATTACAATTCAAGTAATGTTCTTAGGGGATTCAATTGGGATTAAGGAGAGTCAAGGGTTGAGAACACAAATTTTCTGGCTACACAGATGGGGTACACACTTTGGTCAAAATGTGTAGCCTCCCAGTGGAAATAACACAACTATAATTAGTAACTGTGCATGGGTTATGAAACCATGATGTAGGTGGAACCCAATATTTTGGGTATGGTATGTAGTTTCAGAATATACTTCACGCATGGTCTACACACTATTTGGAAAATTGTCTGGGTTAACCGTTTGTGGTGTGGTTCCAATATTGTGCGAACATTACACATGAATAGTAAAATTATATTAATTACACCAATTATTAATAAAATATTTTATATTAAATCTTATATTATTATTATTTATTTACTTTTTATTTTGTAGAATTATTGTACCAAATTTTAATGGTTCACTTTAGAAATTTTTAAGTCATTTATTTAATAACCAACATTGTAGTTATAGTAAAAAGGTAATAGTTAATATTAATTATCAAAATTTTCAATATTTAATAGAAGTGTTTGGTTATATTTTCAATATCATTCCTCACGAAATTTTGTTCAATATCTTATTATATATTTTTCAATATGATAATCATCTTATAAATGCATATTTTTCAATTAATAATAAAATTATTAGTTTCATTTACTTTTTTTATGATATATATTTTACAAATATATAATTATAATTATTAAATTATATTAGTTTTATTATTATATTAAACTACAACATAAATTTTAATAAATTACATGATGATTCTATGTATAAAAACATACTTATTTTGAAAAGGTAGTGAAAAAATACAACCACATGAATTGTTTTTTGAAAAAAATTAAATAAATGGAAACCCCACTAAATATTAGAGTTTAATAAAAAAATATATATGATAAATGAACTAATTACATAGGTATATTTTTAATAATACTTATATTAATTGAAAGGGAGTGAAAATTATGGAAATAATAATATTTCCCCTAAAAACCCATTTATCAACATAGTTGTTGCCTTTTGAAAGGCATTATGTGGGAGGTAATTATTGATATTAAAAAATTAATTGTTAAAAAATATTCCAAAATCATGGGAATTAAATTATGTATTTATATAATTAATTTTTTTAACATTGTTTTATAATTTATACATTTAAATAATAAATGGGGGAGATAAGTGGATTCCGTTAAATTGGGATTTTAATTGCGTCCATTATTTATATCATAGATCTTTTAAATAATGGGAAAATAAAAATAAGGGACACTTATAAATATAAATTTTTATGTATATCAATTAATTTTTTTTATAATTCAGTAGAAATAATTACCATTATATTATTTTTCTTGTGGTTAATATAAATTCAATTTATCGTAGAGATTCGATAGTGTTTTCAAATATAATATTCCATTAAGGGTCAATAATATAACATTATTGTTTAAAGTTGGTAATTAATGGAAAATAGATGAAATTGTAGACTATTACTCAACAAGAATTTTTTCATTAAAATGGCATATATTTTTAATTTAAATATTTTTAAATTGTAAACACCATCTAAACTCATATTCGTTGTTATTACATTAATGTTGCATTATAAATATTTATATAAAAAATATTTTCATATTATAAAATGAAAACCATCTAATAAAATTCATCCTAATCACCCAAAATTTATCATAAATCCAATTCATCTAATTATTGTATTTATAAATATTTTAAAACAATAAACTATTATTTTCTTCATGCATGAAAATGTTTTGTGTCAAAATTACTTATTAAATTTTTATACTTATAATACTTCATGAAATTTGAAATAATTTAATGAAATATTTTTTTTGTTTCTTCAAAATTGTAACATTTACAACTATTTGTTCTGTATTTTTATTCCCATAAATTTCATGAAAAAAATTTAATTTTTAGTTTTTTGGGTTTTCCTATATTTTGGATGATTTGGGTAAATATTAGAACTAATATAACGTTTAATAATTAAAAACATTATTAATACATCTCAATATAAATTAATATTCATCTTTTTTTATATCTATAGGCTGATAAAATACTTATCCTAAAAAAATTCCTATCTCAAAGAAAGTATTTTTTTTCCAATGGTGTGTAGGCACTTCTTCAATTTAATCAAATATTTTAACATTTTTATTTACATTAAAATAATATTATTTTAATTTTAATACATTTCATATTATATACCTATTATATTCTATTTTAAATTAAATTTCATAAAATTAAAATATTTATATTTAAATAATGATGAGGTCATAAAATATTCAATATTCACGACAACATAATTCATCTATTATTTATAAAAAATAATCCTATTTAGAAAAATACCACAACTTCACCGTATAATAATTTTTTCCAGATGATATTAAATATAATATATATTGTCTAATATTTTAATTTTTAAAAATAGAAATTTTACTTATAAATTATAAAAATAATATGAGATGATGTATAAAAATAAAATTAAATGTATAATTCCTATATAATTTTATTATATAATTTATTTTATGAAATAAAATTTATATGTATATTTGTATTTATTTTTTATATATATAAATAAACAAATTAAAAATCAAGAATATTAATAAAAAATATAATTGATTTATTTCAAAATATACTTGGCTTTTCACATTCCCCACAACCCTAAAAAATATATAAACTGAAAAATTGTATCTTCTCTATAAAAAATCATGAATATTAAAATTGTAATAAAATCACTGGATGATTTAATTTATATTTATATTTTATTTTTTATTAAAAGGAATGTGTAATTCATTAGAATTATATATACTAAAACAAGTTTATATCATTATAAGACTCATACTTTTGAATGATATTCCAAAGGCCTACCATGATTTTTATGTGATGTTTCCAAAATTAAAATAAATACATTTATTGAAATTTTCATCGTTTTTGAAGAAAGTATATATCAGAGGTAAAATAAATGATAAAATATTCCTCCATGATTTATTACTATTTCCAAAGAATAATTTCATTTGTCATTTGTGTGTTTTGATCTATTTTTACCATTATTTCATCTCATATTCATGTCAAATGAATGAACTGGATAACATTTTATTTCTTAAAGAATTTAGAATCTCATAATGAATCATGGTACAATATAGAGGATAGTGTTACTAGTTTAATAATATATTTATTGAAAATTCATTCATCAGTATACATGCCAATTACTAAACAATAAAATGGTTACTGTGACTATATCAAACAAATCAGAGTACAAAATTATAAGAATAGTAAAAATAAATAATAATATTTTATAACATATTTATCATTCTACTAAACTCTATTAGTTCAAATCAAGTTGATTTTAGATTTTATTTTTTGAATTATAATACTATGAAACCAACAGTTCTATTTCACATTGTAACCCTTTTGGTTATCAACTAAATCAATCTTATGATTCTAAAAGATCTTATTACACCGTGATTTTTTCTAAAGAGTTTATACTATATTAATCTATAAACATCATAACCTATAATATTTTTTAATAAATTATTTGATTCCAACAACAATTTTCTAAAAAAACCATCCTAAATTTTCTTGACATTTTAAAAATATTACATCACATATACTACAAATACCATATAGGTTCGAATCTTTATAGATTTTGTGAAATCAATTACATATAAAAATCTATTTTTTCAGAAAAATATATGTTTTCCACTCTAAGAATCTCTTTACGATACCCCTGATACATTAGTAGTCAAATATAATGTGTAGAGTTATAAATAAAAAATTCTCATACTAATGGATATGAAGATTTAATATATTTTCAAAAAAATTGGATGAGAATTGAAAAAGTAATTGGTAAAAAATAAATATAAAATTTGGTACAACATTGAAATACATCATATCCTTTGGAAATAGATTCTCATTATATAAAGAAAATTGAAAAAAGAGAACAAATAATTTCATTTATTGAGATTACTTATTTGTATTAAAATTTTCAATAAATAATATTACATGAAATTCCATGGAAAATAATCATGAATTTGACTTGGGTGGTTATATTCATCCATCTCATAATCAAATTATCATTATTAATTGATTATTAATAATTATTTAATTCCAAAATTATTTATTATTAAAAATATAAATTACCAAAATGAAATAGAGGTGTATATTAGATCATTCATTAATTGAAGACAATTTCAATGTACTATGACATGACTAAAATATATATGTAATTAATATAATTATAAAAAACAAAAAACATAACTTTTACCTATATAAATAAGGAATTTCAGATAACAATAAAAAATATAATGTTATTAAATGAATGGGTTAACAAATTCCCCATTAACAATAAAAATAATGAAATTCATAAATTATATACAAATATATATTAAAAAATTAGTATTATAAAAAATATGGAGAGTGATTATAAAGATAAAATTTAAAAGGTATATAATAAATGCCTAAAAACCCTAATTTCCATGAGTCCTTCCACGTGAATTATATCCTACACCCCAAGAATAATACAAATTTGACCTTAATTACATTGTTGGTATTCATTTTAATCATTATAAATTTTTGTTATTATATTGTTTTTGTAACCATGGATTTTTAATTTACCAATTTGGTGTTTTTCATGTCACTATTATTGAAATTATTAAGTTAATAACCAAAATACTACAGTAGTATTATAACATTAGTAAAGTATCATTGAAAAATAAATCCATAATTTATATAAGTTTCATGGAATTGTGTGAATGAAATTCATTAAATAGCATAGTATAATATTTTATAAAATAATCACCATTTAGATTGTATTAAGCGAATGATAATTTTACAAATGGAAAAATAATGATTATTGTTATTTCCATTCAATTTAAATAGTTTGATAGATATTTTATTAATTAAAAATTATAATCATTAATTTTTTTAATTTTTATATTATATTAATTTGTAAAATAATTTTATTGAATATCCCTGAAATACTTATGTTTACTAAAACCATAACGTTTGTGTAGGTAGCATCAAACTACCTCTATGTGGAGTTTTTTTAAATATACTCAATAATATGGGAATCTAATAATATATTTTAGTTTTAAAAAATAATATTCTGTTAATGAAATGCTAAATTTTTTAATATTTTTTTGGTTATATACTTTATTGGATGGAGTAAGAGGCAAATTCAAATGAAATAATGGTCTTTGTAAAAAACTTATTTTGATACATTAACATACTTTTAAAACGTGTTTGTTACACGGTAATGAATATCATTCCATCATTGATGGGGAAAATTTATTTCAATACCATGATAATAAAATCATGTAATAAAAGTTATAGATATTTGAAAAAAAATTGATCTTGTTGATTGCAATTAACAGTTTATTGAATGTTTCATGGAATACCTTTCATTTTTCATTGTATAACTACTACTTTGTTGAGATAAATGACATTAGGGAAAAAATTTGGCAGTTTCAACGTGTTATGAATGTATAAATGGATGTTTTAGAACTTTTTATTTAATATTTATTTAAAATCCTACATAATATGTTGGTTTAAAAAGCTTAAATTACTCCCCTATTGTTGTAAACATTAAACCATTTTAAAAAAAAACATTTAGCATATAGTTTTCATGAAAATATTATTATAATTCCAAATTTATCAAAAAATGTCAATAGATGAAACTCTATATAATTACACTACCATTATAGACATAGGACTATGTTTTATGATATTTATTAATATATTATTTTATAAATTTTTTTAACATCAAATAGACCTCAAAATCAGTTTTAGGCTTATACTTGTAATTATGATTGAAAAGGTTTTATAAAAAGTAAAAATAAGATTTATAAATTTAAATAAATTTATAATGATTATAGTTATCCACAGACAAACTATTAACACTGTAATTTATCTACATCAAACCTCCTAAAATATTATTCATGGTCTATGTGTGAATTTATCGCAAACAAAAATCTTAATTGATGTTGCATAAGAACTTTGGTTAACTATACATTTTTATAATATTCAAATAAAATACTCACATTTTTAAAGTATATTGCTAAAAAATATTATCATATATAAATTTTCAGAATGTATTAATATTTTCATCATAATCATTATGAAATATATGTGGTATTTTTGAAAATTTTGTAAAATTAAAAAATAACAATGTCATCATTCCTATAATTATATTTTAATATAATTTTCAAATTAATAAATTTATTTCTTAATCATTGATTATTCATAATTAGTACTACCTATGGTCATGAAATGAATTTTCACTTCATATATAATATCTTAAAGTTACCAATTATGATCTTTACAATGCTATGTAGGAACTTCATCAACACCAATAACAACTTTCATATTTGTTGTGACATATTTTTAATATATAATCATTTCTTATTAATCATAAGAAAATATTAGTATATTTTCAATCCAAAAAGTTTAAATAAGCATCATATTTATTTAAAAAAATCGATATAATGAATATTTCATAAATCTATTAGTAGGATAATGACTTTTATTAGTATTATATCAAATATAATCATATTTAATGAAATTAACAAAAATTATGTTTAAGTAAATATCTATATGATTTTATCAAAAATTAATTAATTTTTTATGAAATTAAATTTATAATATTTTGAATATAATTTTTTAATGTAATCATATTTTATGAGAAAAAATAAACAAAAGAATTTAATGATAGAGATATATATATTTATATATATAATTACTATATAATATTTTTTATTATGATAAATCAATATATATATATACATGCCTATTTTTGATTATATTTAATCTATACATAAAAATACATAACCATTATCATTAATAATGCATACAAGTGGTGTAAAATAAAAAATACATGGGTAATCCCAAAACTCAATTTGGTGAAAATATCAAAAAAATTGAGATGTATCTGTTAAAATTAATTATGGTTGTCCAATTATAAACATATATAATATAAAATTTTTGGAAAATGTTATAATTATTTAGGTGTGTTGGCTCTAAATGTATATTAAGGTAATTGTTATTATAGTATAGTATTACAATATATACCGATGGAATTGATTCCTTTATCTTCAGAGGGTATATTTCAATTTTTGAGTCTTTTCATGAACCAAAACATAAAATCACATTAACAAAAATATTCTAGAAAATGATGATCAAATAAAATTATTTAATGAGTTTGATACCATATGAATATACAATGTATCAATTATAATTTAATATATTGATGGTGTTTTTTGAACATATCATATATATCATCTAGATAATGATGTGTAATTACATTAACATTATCCATGATGAAAAACCCATATGTAAGATTCCTTAAAGAGTAGATCTAATAGAATTGGAAAATTCAATGATGTTCTACAATTGTTATTTATATGGTATTTATACACCTTGGTGTTTAATTATGGGGAGATATATTATATATTCCAAAATATAATAAATGATTATTTTATGTTTCCTATGGATTGAATCTAAATTAATTACATTACAATGAATAGAATATACCCTTTACTCAACATTAATGATATATTTTATCTATAGCATGGTTATCAATATGTATCAAAGGTTTATATTAGTAATTTTTTTCATCAACTATAATTCCTAATGAATAATAATTCAATGATGAAAAATAATATATGATATGGAAATTATTTGTTAACATTAATTCATTCAGGTTACCAGATGCACCAAATTTTTAAATTTAGCATAGCAATATAGTATTCATAGAATATACTAATAATTGTATTGGTACTTATTTATTATATATCAATATAATCTAAATTAAATGAAGATATTGGGAACCATTTATGTAATATTTTTGTTAATTTTTGAGAGAAATACTTATATGAGAATTTTAATAAGTAAGAATTTGATCCAAACAATGATTCATTTATTTTAAATATTTTATTTGAGGGTTGAATATCTAACAATTCTTCAAAAATTAAAGATGTTGAATAATCCTATAGACCTATGATTAAAAATAAAATATATAGTATTATTGGATTAGAATCATACTAACAGTGATTTGTTGAATGTTTTTCGTGAATAGGAAACAAATTTACGATATAAATATGATTGGGGTCCCATTCATATGGCCACTGGAATGTGAAAATAGGTTTGAAGTACTAAATAAGTGATTGATCAATAGACCAATATTTGTATTGGCGTTTGTAAATGATGGATTTTTATAATATCGTGATACACAATGGAATGTACTATGTTTTGTGCTTTCGAGTAATGTGTGTTGATACTTAACCTTCAATGAAATTTAAAACCCATTAAAAAAATACATATAATTATCATGATCATGAGTTTGTAAAATTTTCATTCATGAACTGGAAAAACTATTATTATGGTGAATTATATGAAATATATAAATATATAAAAAATTTGGATTATTATTTACATTGAAATATATTAATATTGGTAAAACTAAATGGAAGAAATTATTTAATAACTTGTACTATATAACAAACTACCACTCTACATAGGAAAATAAGTGGGGTGATTAATTGAGTTGGAAGGACCCAGGAAATCTACCATGGATGAGAATAGACATACATTAAATGTTCAAGGATCTACTATGTGTGGACATGGTTTTTATAAGGGATGGGTAAATATAACAGCTTTTCTATATATTTTAAATTCCATAATATAAAAGATAACGTGGTTTCAATAATGTGATCGAGGATTATAGATTTTGATTAATCCCAGATAAATTTTTTTTACAAAATTATATGATGAAGATGGAATAATGAAAAAATTTAAGATATCATGAATTCAATTATTACTAATTCTAGTAATAAAATTATTAGATGGATATCAATGTTAAAAATTTCTTTTACTCTATGGTGCACCAAAATTAATTGAGATTTGAGGGGACATTTCTATTATGATTACAAAAGGCTGGAAATTTCATGATATTTTCTATAATTATTAGTATATGAATAATTAATGGTAGAGGTAAATATTCCTATTTATTTCATTAAACAACTCTCAATACGAATATTAAAGTGGTGAAATTTCAAAATAGATGTATTTTGTAGACATCCTAAGATATAATATAGACATAATACAATATGATTTATTATATATCATCATTGAAATTATTAATATTTTTTAAATAATTGATTATATAACCCATTATATATTTCATGAGTTCTTATTAATGAATTTATAAGATCTTAGAATAAACATATTCCCATTATATATGGTCATTAACATCATCTGACATTGAAAATTTGGATGAGTCTTTATAGATATCTTAAAAATAACGTAAATATTAGCACCACCAATCATCTATAATGCAATGAGAATGTAAAATGAAAAAAAAATAGAAAACATAATGAGTGTTTCTTTATAATAATTCTATTTATATTATGAGAACCATCTACATTTTGTTGAATTTTGAAATAAATTCATTAATTCAAGTATACATGAGGCACAATATAAAGCTCTGGGTGGAGAAATATTCCATTAACAAACATACTATGATTAAGATGATCAAGTGAGGGTAGAATGTACAAAATATTTTTGGGGAGAAATACGATAAGGGGTGATATATATTGAATCATATAAAAATTGAACATATGTATAGAATATATTTCCTCAGAATTGATGGAAGGAAATACAAGTTTATATAGGTGATCAATCCTTTTGAACGTTATGTCGATGGAAGGAGTTTTACTATTTGGTATGAAGTGTAAGCTGGGTTTATGATGCATTAGAAATTATGATATCTTGGAGAGAAATTTACATATGGAATATCATATAGATGTCATAGAAAACCACCTGATTGTTTGCATATCTCTCGTCTATGGATATATATTCCATACTCAACAAATATAATAACAAACATAGAATTATTTTTATATTCATCCTTATCATATAATTTAGAGCCTATCTAGATTTCATCAAACTAAGATAATTTTTTTGTATAAAATTAATGATTTGATCTATAATATACATGGAATTAATAATAGGATGGGTGAATAGAAATTAAATCATTGGGAGGATATGATAAATTATTACATATGTTATTTCATAGAATGTTTTATAACATAATTTATAAAAGGAAAATTATTTTTCGGGATGAATTTTATGGCACATAATATACTATTGTATATACAAGTATAATTTCTATAACCAGTTTATAATGTATTTTTTATTATTTCTTGATAAAAGTATAAAAAAAATTAGAAACTCACATTCACTTTTAAAATTATATCTAGTTCCAAAATACACATTATGATATTGGGATGTAGAATATCCTTTAATATTTTAGGATCATATCGAATGACAAAATTTCAAAGAAAACATGTCTTCCTATTATAATGAAGATAATAAAAAATTGAATGGGGGATTCTGAACATAATTGGATGAGTTCTACTATTTTTAAGATATGAATACTATCACTTTATATGAATAAAACTACTTCAAATTGATTATAACTATTAATAATTAAAAGATTTTAATAATATTATGATCAGTATAAAAATACGAGACCATTATAGGTACTATATTATTTTCTAATAAAATAGTTTATATCAGTTAGTAACATTAGATTAAATTGTTAAAAATGTTTTTTTTCAATGAGTAAGAATGATATTATAAAAATGTATGTTAAAATAAATATAAAAATTAAATTAAATGATATTTTAATGTGTTAGTATTAATTTCTAAATTATAAATAAAAAATTGAATTTATGAATATTGTTATTTCATATATGTATATAATTATTTTAAAAAAATAAATCAAATTTATATTCATAATGATTATATTAGCTGAATTATAATTCTTTATAATTTAAATAAAATTCCAATCCTTGTGAAAATAGTAATAGATAATAATAATATATATTTTGAATTAATAGATAATTATAAGGAAAAATGTTGTAGTAATTATTATAAATGGATACCCAGAAACTAATATCATAATTTCTCAAAAGAATAGTGGTAAATGAATTAAAAACTATTTTCAATCATAGAATGTGATTCCAAAAGAAGAAAATGAATAAATGATTCAAAAAAACATATTTGTGAATAAAATACTTTTATATGAAGAAAATTAAAAAAATCTATATATATGAAAAGAATAAATTTTCATAAATATTTTTTATATGTAAATAAAATTCATAAATCAATTTACAAGCTAAAAATTTTCAATTTTGAATGACCTGGATTTTCATTTCCAATGACCCAAAATTATTAAACAAAAATCCAAAATTTTGATAACAAGTCACTGTTATTATTACACATATTTAACATCATTTTAACATGGTTACAACCTTAACTCGCCTATCATATGCTCTGTAATGACCCAGAAATTCTGTGGAAATTTGTTTCTTAAATACATGGGATTTTTAGGAGTTCACGAACATTTTCGTTGCTTGATTTCGAGGCCTTGTGTTCCCAGAAGCAATTTCAGATGTTTTGTTCAGGTACATTCATTAAACGTACGGGAGGGATTTTATAATTTTTGAATCGGTGCTCGGAACTGAAATCTGAGGACACCATTGAACTCGGAGTGCTGGTATTTACTTAAGAAGACGTTCACTTCGATGGCAGATGGTTGAGAACAATGGTTAGTTTTTGGCATTTTTATAAAAATTAATATAATAAAATGTAAAAAACTATATATTATTTTATGTTTTCATGTGTGTGATTTTTGGTTAAAATATCATCTTGGAGTTTGAGGTAAGACCGCCACACCCTAACCTCTCATGGGACGTTATGGTGGTGGGGCCCACCCAAATTTAACCTCCCATTTGAGGTTACTATGTGGGGACCACAGGAGACTAAAACTCCCAATTAATGGGTGGCTGTAAAATCTCTAAACTCCCCTCATTAATTATGGGGGAGTCCCTTGACCTCCTCTACCATTTATGGTTCCACCACCTCCCTTTTAATTAATTGGACAATGCATAATTTTTTATTCCAATCCTCCACATTTATTATTGGAGGTAATTAATTTATTATCCCTTTTTTAATTCTATGCCAACAGATTAATAGAAAACCAATCAATTAATTTTGTTGGAATTATTCATTTTTGCTGAACCGACGAAGAGGAGAACTAGGGAGAAAATATCTCAATGAAGAACAAGGATCCTCATCTTCCTTCAAAGAACGAAGAACTCCAACGATTTCTTCTTCGACTTCATTCCTCGAATCCTACCCTCCGCAACATCGTCAATGAGCCAACACATCTCAGAATTGGGGTTGTGCGGCAGACACGACGAACGATGGTCTTCATCATCTTCCTTCCTTGACTCCGCTGAGGAACAACAAATCAAAAGGTAGGGGGTTTTTTTCTTGATATTATTATAACCTTTTATTATCATCTTCATTAGATAAAAAAATATTGTTGAGGACGTGTTATTGATCATCTACTTTTCTTGATGAGTCAAATGATAACTCCCAAAACACGAAGGGCACGGTGTAAACTAAATGGCCCGACATCCTCCGTCAATTTATTTCATCTTGTGCTGTTATACGACATGGAGATGAGGCGACAACGACGAAGGCGACATCGACGAAGGCCGAGCTACCCACGACAACAATGAATCACACCACCCCCACATCACACCGATAATTGTAGCCAACCTCCACTGGCCTGAGAAGTGCGCGGCCCACATTCCCGCAGTCTCCTGGTGCCATGACCGACGTGCAGACTGCATGCCTGCTGCCTCCCGGCGCACGACCCGCCTGCCCGCGGCCCCCGTGCCCTGCCCAGTGGCCCCACACCCTTCATAGAACCCTACCGAGGCCCCCGCATCCTGCCTGTGTCCCCTCTGGTGCCTCTGCAGCCTGCCCGGCTACTTCCGCTCCCTCCCTGTCGCACTGCAGGCACCCCGCGACCTTCCCCAAACCCTGCTGGAGACCTCGTGGCCTACCCAATCGTTGTTGTTCCCTGCTCGGTACCCCCACGGCATGCCCGGCCCCTACCACACCCTACCTGGCGCACCCAAAGCCTATCCGTCATCCAGTCGGCATGCTCGTGCCCCGCGTGCTCTACATGCATCTTCCATGTGCTCCGTGCGGCCTACCCTTTGGCCTCCCAACCGGCCCGACCACCCGAGCCAAGTCGCCCAAGCCGCGCCCCTCACAGCGCTGGCCGAATCAACCCAGAGCTTAATTCTGAGTTGCCTACATGGCTACATAGGGGCCGAACCACCCTCGTAGTCCACTGGGCCAGTCGCAACGGACCGGTCCAAACATAGCGGGCCGACCGGGTCAACCTAGACAGGGTCGTCCCAGTCTGGGTTTGGCTGAGATGGTCCGACTAGGTCAGATCGGGCCGAGGCCCATTACCGACCCCTTTACCTTTTGGGATATCTATTAGGAACCAGACATCTGTTTGACATACCGTTAGTGGCGCTGATATTCTTTAAGTGAATCCGTGCTTTTGAGAATACCCAACTGGAGTTCATGGTACAATTGAGATACAGTAAAGTTGGATTGTACACGTATCCAACCAGGCCCCCGGGACAAAAAGGCTAATAACTAATAGATCGGTCATCCAATTGGCGTGCTGTCTATTTCGTTGAGACCCCTACAACGTGGTGGACCATTTAAATACTTCTACGCGGGACTTCGTGACAGTTGGAGTATTGACAAGTAGCTCGTGGAGTAGATCATTCCATAGGCGGGCGAACAGAGTATGAATACCCAATAGCTAGCAGTGACCTGATGACTACCTGACTGATACGACTCAGAATGGCTCGACTAGACTAGTAGGGAGCACCTATATGTGACATGGCAGACCCACGGTGGGGAGCATCTCTGTGTAAACACGGCAGACCCACGATACTCGACAGGAGGTGTACCTTTGTAGGCTACAAGGGGGAGTGCCTCTGTGTGAGCATGGAAGACCCATGGGGGGGAGTGCTTCTGTGTGAGAGAAGCAGACCCAGGGTGCTCGAAAAGAGAAGTACCTCAGCATTCCAAGGTTAGTGGGAAGCCCCTCTATGTGACGCGGTAGGCCCATTGTAGTCGATAGAGGAGGAGTACTCCACTATCAGTGGTTTCGATAATAAAAATCCTGGTTTGAGCTGAGTCAATGACTTTTGTGTTATCCTCTTGATTGAGATAGGTTATTTGATAACTTATGTGTATGTATGTGCATATACCTATGTAATGGTTATCAATTGATTTCATACATTGTGCTTTATCCTTGTTGAATTTTTTGAGACCATGAGCGTCTCGATGTTCCTACTGAGTATCGTTATAGTCACCCATGCCCGGGATATGCCCGCACCTCGTTGGGTTGGTTGTAGAAGATTGACAACGTTGACTCAGGCAGAGAGTAGCAGCACTGGATGGTACCCAAAGGTGGACCACTCAGTGTGACGGTGCACAAAGGAGATGGACGGATGGGAGTGTTGAGGAGGTCATCTGTACCTACCATTTCGGAAGGAACCTCAATGGATGACCTAGTAGCAACATTACTTTTCTTCATATGTAATTAATTTTAGTTGTACATGTACTTTCCTATTGGGCTTGTATTTCAGGCCCCTTTACTTTCCAGTACTTCTTTTTTCATACTGTTTCACATAGTGTTTTGCTTCAATTTTTGTACTCGGATGTGTTTATTTATAGTTATAATGGAAATTCCTTCTCAATTAAGGTATTTACGCCTTTGGTGCTAGTCTCCAGCCACTTTCCAATGGAAGGCGGGCTTGGGGTAGTCACGATACGGGTCCCGGGGGACGGGTTGTGACATGATCCACTAGAGAGAATTATTTTTATCCATTTGTTTCATTCATAGTTTTAAAAAGGACAACAATCATGGTAAGAGTTCTTAATATACTTATTTTAAATTACATGATATGTTTCAATTCATTTTAAAAACCATATGAAATTATTCTATGCAATATTATATTAAAAATAACTTATTTTAATATCAATTATTGATGAATATTTCTGATCATTAAATAAATATCCAATATTTTTATAATGTTGTTGTATTTTTATATCCATAAAATCAATTTTTTAACTCATTAAGTAACATGTGTATTTGTGTTATTATAGATGTTTTATGTTTAAATGGGGTCATTTATATTGAATTATGATTGTTTCATAGCTGGTGGAGCCTCTAAGAGGTCCTATGTGTATTTATAACATTCCTAGATATGTTTGTGAATTTATGTCAATGTATACTTAGATTGAAGTATATCATTAATTTATTTTTCTTTGCCTACTATGTGTTAGCTAATATTTTCACATTACAATACACTTTATATAAGAATTTTCCATCTATTATTTTTTCAAAAACAATGAATAGATATTATATTTATTTATTATTTTCAATTAATATATTTATAACATGAATATTTCACCGAAAAATACAAAATTATGTTGATTTTGGTATGGGTGAATTCAATTTATTTGAACTTATCCTATGTATTCTTATTAAAATATGTACATTCTCATTATTCAAATAATATATAAAATATATAGTGTTATTATATCATTTATTTTAATTGAAAAAAATAAAGAATACATTATATTGGAAGATAAAACATATAAAATAGTTGTTGCTCAATTTATTAGCCAAAAAACTCATATAATTGTTGTATTAGACATATTATGTGTTTAGTTGGGAATGGAATTATAAAGAGCCTCAATGAATTATC